>JARFTL010000004.1:1493899-2987799 GCA_030407095.1 Macrocybe indica
GGAACCCGCGTGTGTACCAAAACACGTCCCAATTTGCGAAAGAAATGGCTTCTTCATATCCCTGCGGACCTGATGGCAACGTCAACGACAGAATGGCATATAGAGGCGCAGCATAGCTGACCAGGCAATTCAAATTCTCTGAGACGTCGACCACTGCGAAGGTCGTGTTCATCCTCATTAGTTTCGCGAAGGCGGGAGCAATATTTGCTGTGCTCTGTGTCCTCCAGGTGGTGCTCTGCGGAACAATGTGTTGGCCAACCGCAATGTGGGCATTCGTACTTGACAGCCTTGGGTTGAGAATTGGAATGCTTTGACACACAGACTGGGCACGGCGCTAGGGACTGAATGGCTTCACCTCTCGCCCGAACGGCGGAGAAAGGCGATTTCGAAAACGGATGGAAGAGGTCGTCCTGTGAGAGGACTGGAGATGGTTCGCTATGCTTTGGTGTAGCATTGGACCTCTTGAAAAAATTGAAAAGCGTCCTCGAACGGGGAACGCGACCTGGCCGTCGAGGGACGAGACGGACGACGGAGGAGATTGACCTCAACGCCATTTTTTGTGATGCTCTGTTTGGTTGACGTCGTTCACGCCAATCACAGCTATTTGGCCATGTTTGGCTTATCGTTGTCTCCTCCATGGGTCCTCTAGGCAAGCTTCCGTCTCCCGCAAAACCTTGGAAACCGACATCGAGGTTTTCGTCGACCTCGATGGTGCCAGGTTTGGTGCACAGGCGATCAATGTTTCCACGGGCATCGGCTTTCTAGATCATGTTCGTTCACAAGGCAGTTTCTGGTTGTTCTCCTCACCGTCCAACTCTCCAGATGTACACTGCACTCGCTAAGCACAGCGGCATGTCGTTAACGCTCAAGTGCACAGGCGACACCCACATTGACGATCACCACAGTGCAGATAAGCCATTCTTCTCTGCACTCGCCTGAATCTGCGTGGTATACGTACCTCATAACTGCACAGGACAGTGCCATCGCACTCGGCACTGCTTTCAAAAAGGCGCTGGGGGAAATTCGCGGCATTCGCCGCTATGGAACAGGCTTCGCGCCCCTTGACGAGGTAATTGTCGCCGTATGAAATCGCAGATCCAGTTCATCAACTTTTCCATTATGACTTTCCTTAGGCACTTTCGCGTGCTGTCATAGATATCTGCTCTCGCGCCTGCTGTGTTACAGAGTTAGGCTTCAAGCGGGAGAAAATTGGCGAACTGTCCACGGAAATGATACCACACGTATTCAGGTCATTCGCAACGGCAGCTGAGGTTACCCTCCACGTCGACGTCTTGCGAGGCGAAAATGATCATCATCGGCAAGTACATGTATTTCCATATCCTAAAATTTGTTCACGACCTGGAATAGCTCCGAGTCCGCTTTCAAAGCTCTGGCTCTCGCTATCCGACAGGCTATTGAGCCCACAGGAGGTAATGATATTCCCAGCACCAAAGGTGTTCTGTAAGTCGATTAGAATATCTGCAACATATCTACATTGCATCGTAGAGACGTTACGTATATACAACGAGTTACTATCCTCTTCCCCAAAACAGACATCTTTTCTCCATAGAAGGGTTTAACTAACCAGACATGATCAAACACGTCAGGCGCAACGATGAATTCCGAACCACAAACATGCCTACCTTCGTGCCTGCTTTACACTTGAAGGCCTTTGCGAACTCCGGGATGTTGGAAACCGTGCCGTCTACTCGATATCTGCTGGGAGAATGAGGGTCGGTCCGGACACGTTGAATCTGCGTGTATTAATTCCAGTAAACAACTTCTGGGAATTCGAAACAAGTAACGCACGGCGGTCTCTGGCTTCATCGAATTGGCCCAAATTTGGGCGAACGCAATGAAGAATAGCTGATCCCTAAAGAAGTTGGTCAATGACCGGATAGAAGAGACAGAATTTGTACACGGACGTCGTGTAATCTAGACCCGGTAGGAGCTGGTCCTCGTTCGACGCAGAGGTTTTCCAGGCCCGATATGCCTGAATTAAACCAGTATCGCCGATATTCTCACCTGATGTTCTAGCTTCATGTTAATCAACGGTCCCACCTCGTGAATGTTAGGGTGAGGAGGCTCACAAGTTTCCCTAGAATCGAATATACCATATTGGAATCACAGAACATCATTTAGTAGGGTGACTCACATTGACGTGCACTATTCCACCCTTCCCGTCATCGACGGTATATGCTACATCAAATGCGTGAGTCACGAAGAATGGAGCCGGCTTGATGGAGAGAAGATACCAGAGTATTGCTTCACGATGCAATCCTGCTTGGCCTGATATTTTGCACTGGTCGCGTTGCTCCACCATTGCTCCAACTTGCCTGATGGACTATATAGGCGCCCTGCAGAATCAAAAGCATGCTAAATCTCGTACATCAGACATGGTACTGTTCTCGAAATATAGATGCATCCAAACCGTTAATTCATGGGATGCAACATGACCAAAGGCGCCGTACGTAACATATGTGGGCCTGCTCGAAATATTAAGACATGAAGTTCTTGTGAGAAAATGACTGCTGTTTACCATGTATTCCTGAAGAAAGGTGGTTGCAGAATGCCTGCGGGAAAGACGATCTGAAATGGCATGAGATGAACACCTCATATAGATGTACGAAAATGCATGACATGCCTCATTCGCAGGGGGGTTGAAGTACGCATTCACGATGGAAGGATACATCTCCCACGATTCAAGGTCACGTTTGCGCCCCAGTTGCGACCATTTCTTACTCTGCTTGTTTTTCCTGCAGGATCGAACTAAACAAAAAAATGTCCGTGACCATTGCACTTAAGACGCTTACAGTGCATTCAAGACATTTTCAAAAAAGTTGACATTATCGATGTGTACGCCGTCATAATAGGATGCAATGGAACTTGGATCTGTAGTGTTGGGCGAAAGAGGGAATCCAACTTTGACCCGAATCGCGTTTGCCTGCAAGGTGGCTTAGTCAAACTTTCTGGGACAACATCATATCTCACCTTTTGTGCTGCCGCCGCCGCCGATTCTTTGTCCATCCATTCAATACGAGATAAAGACGTTTTAAACGTCTTAATGATATCTGCTCTGCAATTCAGTAAGCATATGAAGAAGGGATAAATTACCACAGTACTGTGAATAATCCGGGTGCCCTTGTCCCTCGACTCGCCTCCAAAAGTCGCGTTCACGAAGTAGCGACCAACGGCAAAACCGACGGTCTCCTCCAACTGCTTCACACAATATTCCGTCCTGTCTTCCATCGCGCCTTGTTTGATGCCTGTCAGCTTCTCGTGTAAGATCCTTTGGGCCTTCCAGATCGCAGTGTTTACACTCAGCAGCGGAGAGTGCGTCAAAGCAGCCCGAACAATAAGATATGCCTCTACGACGTCGGAAGGAGTGTCGGCTATGATGCTAGAGAGCGATGACGCGTAGGGAGGATGCGTGAGGATCACTTTGTCAGGGTATGCACGAGGCGTGAATGCAGCGAAGTAGTTCGAGAAGTCAATCTGCGGTAGAGTGTCCGATAAATACTTGATAGTCGTCGGGTTGTAGGTCGCGATGGGATCTTGCAGCAAGACATCCCTAAACATAACAGGTGGCTCAGACCTTTGAGATTATTCAAATATCAATGTTTTCTATTGCTCACAGGTCAAGGCTCGCATTTGCGATTCGGCCTTCGAACTTGACGACCTGTTTAGCAAGACGCTGAGCCCGTCGTTTCTTGTCGACGGGCTCTTTTCCACCGTCATCATCATCATCGTCGCCACTCCACGGAGGCCAGGGCCAAGGAGGCCAAAAGTTCTTTTCATCGAGTTCGACAAGCGAATTGTCTTGCTCCAGCGCAAAGTGAGAGTCTTCGTCGTTGAATGCGACCAGCAGGATGCTTTCGACGACAGACTTGTAAACATCAACTATCGCTTTCTCCTCATAGTACTCCTGTCTATCCTATGAGGCCACGGTGTGCCAGGACAAAAAGATGAAACATGCCTTGGAAGGAAGGCTCAAAGGTGGTTGATTGAACCATGATATCATCCTATTCGGATCCTCACCCACATCCCCTTCTATCTCAAACGAAAATAAAGCATCGACACCTACGCACGTTGTGAATCGTAGAAGGAAGAATTAGAATATCATTCAAGATCACCTCTAGAATGCAGATATGCCAGCGCCGCCGTTAGGTCCGGTAGGGGGTCTTTCGCATGGTGACCCGAGTTCTCGCCCCTGTACAGTCGCCTGACATCGCCAACGAAGCGCAACAGAGGCACTTCCCCGATTTCGTCAAGTCCTCTTTCATTCAAACAAGAAGTATAGTAGTCGCGCAGTTTACGCAACATTATCGCGTCATCAGGAGAAGGCGGGTCTTCTTTAGACTCGAGAATGTGACGAATAGCTTGCTTATTCTGAACAGATAATGCATCGAAGTTGCCGAAGCTCCCCTTTTCAGCGGGTAGGGGATGTGCGCGAATCCAGCCTCCATCTAAATCATCAGAATCTCTGTCATTAGCAATCTAGGCATTTCACGGAGCAACCCACTGGCAAAGTCATAGAAATTTTCGCAAGGATCTTGGTCGGTATCAAGCGATGACAGGATGGAAGCCGACAAAACAATGCATTCTGGCGTGAAACAAACATTCTGGGGCAAATGTAAATTGGTTCTTCGACAATATCGGCACCACATCAACAGGTGGACCAACCTCTTTGGGAATTCCAGTTGGTCCCGGGGCTGGTAAGACCGTAGTAACAGAAATGACCGTACTCGTGGTCATTGCAGTGGTGGTAGACACTTGGGTAGTAGTTGCGGTGGTCGCAGAAATCTGAGTGGTGGTGACAGTTGAGAAAATGGTGGTAGTAGAGGTTGCAGTCCCATTTGGGGGCTCCTCGTGTTCTCGATGTCCATTATTCAACTTATGCTGGGCTCCTGCAAACAGACCGACGAACACCTGGGTAAAACGTGAGGTTAAAAAATCTGAATACTTCCTCAACACTCACGGAGCTTATGAGCAAGAGGATAAGAGACAACACAAGAAGGACCTTGGTAAGGGGTGTAAGGGGTTCCTGCGCCAAGATTCCAATACGCTCCGTGAGAGATGGATTGTTCGTTTCCTCAGGCCGTTGGGTATCTGAATGTCTTAACAAGGGCGCCGTCTCTGCGTAGAGTTGTGAGTGAGTTCATGGACGTACGCGTAGAATACGCGCACCGTGGTCGGACAGCCTGCCTCGGACGTCCGCCATGAGAATGGCAGGTTGAAAAAGAATAAATGTCACTGATAATGGGTCCGGTTAATAACAGTGAGTGCCTCGATGCTGCTGCAAGGTCAGTTTAATGAATTCGGCATGTTAAGCAGGCAGTTGACTGAGTTGCTGTGACACGTGCCGAACATCACCGACGTTGTCAGTCCCAACAACCATTGTACTTGTACAACATACAAATTTTATGTTCTACAGCGTTAACTTGAACTTTTCCCATCGATACAAGGTCCACGCCCCTCTGCCTTCATGTCTAGCAACTGCCAAAGGTTGCAGCCTTTCCCTTCGTTCTGGGCGCCCGCATAGCAAGCCCACCAATATCTGTCCGTCTTACCATCCGTCCGGTTTTTCATATCTGCACGCAAAACCATTGGTACCCCACATTTACAGCGGGGAATGCTTTGCGGCTGGAAATCTGGCCGATAGAACCTGAAGGTGATATTGATCCGACAGTTCGAAGGCTCGATTGCAGTGTCCGGATATTCCGGATACAATGGACGGTACAAGTCTATTGCCGACTGTGGAGGTACTGAGTGTTTGAATTTTTCTTGACAAGAGGCGTGCATGATTGTCAGCTGCTTTCCATGGTAAGCTCCACCTTCTCGTGCTACTGAAGTGACTTACAGAGTTATGGGGCAAGGGAATATTGAAAGTCCTCGGCCTACGAACAGATTTCTGATCTGTCGGTATCACCTCACGAAGGCTGAAAATTCTCTGTGTTCCTGCGGGTCTGATATATCATTTGGAAGCGGTGAAGTGGATGCCCGAATCAACTAACCCAGGCTCAGAGAAGCAATAGTAGGATAAGGACCAAGATAGGTCATCTGATCCGAATGAAAACCAACGGATTCCTTGGAGCCGTGATAGCAATTCGATGCCGCAACATTTGCGTTCCATCTGGGCGTTGCGTCTGAGTCACCACCCCATTCTAGGGGGAACCGTTTGCGTCGCTTCAATTGTTCGTTCACAATCTGTTCCACAATCTGGCACGCTTCCTCCAACTCTGAGGGAAAGACCTCAGGAGGGTCCGTCTTTCGCCCGTTGTACCTCCAATGTCATAAAACATTTTGTTTCATTTCCGCCAAAAAGCAGCGAGATCACACACCAAAATTGAGCAGCTTCTTGCCAAGACTTGTTCCTGTCATCTTTGCGAACGAAGAAAGCCGTGCGATGCGGGCTTTCTACGAGTTTGTCAAAAAGCCACCATTTGTTTCGTGTCCAGTTGCGGGCAGCACGAGTCAGGATGTAGAATAATCTGCACGCTAGCTCTGGAGGGAGGACTGATAAATGAAGTGTGCAGGGAGTATGACTTTCCACCATACTCGGAGTAGCGAGCATAAGCGGAGGGAGCTGAGGTACGTTTGATTTAGGGCGGCGACCCTTTGAGGGCGAGGACTGACCAGATTTCGTCGCCATTTGTTGTTGGCTATCAGTCATTGATGCCGTTAGCGCCCTCTTTGTGCCCGACGAACCTGCCGCTTCTCCAGACGCGTCGAGGAGCCAGTCGTCAAGCCCTACGCGCTTCCTCTTGCCAGAGATTCGCGAATCGGCCTTACGCACGCGCGAGTCGAGTAATTGAGCCGCCTTCTGGACGTCGCCGTCACACTGCACAAGAGCATCAAGAATGTCGTCAACGGAGGGCTGTTCCCCTGAAAGCAGGCTAGAAACCAGCGCCAAACGTGTTTCCGTGTCCATCACGTCCATTAAAGTGAGACTGTGGGGAAACGTTGATCTTGTTGTTTGTAATCAACGACGCGTTTGCTCAACCGCAACCCGCTTAGCCGATGATCATGGCGATTGACGCCGCGCCGATAATGGACAAATCTCCAGACAGTCACCGCTTCACATCGTTAAAAGATAGTTATGCCTGACTATACGATATACTTTGGACTAACTAGTTGCCATAGGGTGCCCTGTGTGTGCTGCTAGTATTCTTCTCTGGCTTCCATCTACTCTCTCATTGGCCTCGCATCCCAACGCTGACAGGCGTTCATCGTCAGCTTGAAAGTCTGGCACTGGATTGCCATTGTTCCGAGCTTGAACCCATTGCACGAGCCGAATTCCAACAAAGGCAGATCAGCCTCGTCCAGTCACTTCGCTCACTCAATGCCTCTGCCTATGTGGCTGAGCCTGGCGCAAACACATTTTACTATCTGAATATATCCCAATCGCACTGGTCATTGTCAGAGCGGCCCTTTCTGTCGATAATTACTCCAAACACTAATAGCACGGATGAAGCGGCCGAAGTTTACATCTTGACGCCAAAGGTGATGCAATCACCCATCGAACTTGGTCTGCCAACTGATGCGCAACTCCTAGTTTGAAGCGACAAGAGCTAAAAGCCTCCCGATTCCAACCTTTGTTAAACTCATAGAGTGGCGCGAGGATGAAAATCCATACACTGTGGCTGCTGCTACACTTGCAAATACAGGGACAATATACATTGACGGTAGCATTCGCAAGTTCATTGCTGATGGCCTACAGAAGGCTATCCCCGACGTGTCGGTCATAAGCGCGCCAACAGAAATAACGAGAATCCGCGAACGAAAATCCAAAACGGAGCTGGACATCCTTCGTTGCGCCAATGAGGTCAGTCACCGTGGAGCAACGTTGCTTTTCCGATCTCATTCCCAAAAAATTATGCGTTTGCAAGGCTACCCTTTTGTCCATCCGCAAGACCCGTGAAAGAATGTACATCGGTATCCACGAATCAGAAGCCCGCGCTTTTATCACAGCCATTTTCGCGGATGCCGGCCTCGAAAATGGAAAATGTCTAATTTTGTTCGGAGGTATAGAGTTGACTTCTTCCATGTGCCTGTTCTCCTGACGTATACAACTCACAGCGAATGCAGCGCTTCCTCACGGCAGTGGTTCAGATCGCGCTCTTGGTCCCAACGATTTCGCCTTGTTTGACTGTACTGCGTCAGTCTACGGATATTACAGCGATGTTACCAGGGTGAGTCTTTGGTGACAATAGGCAACATTTCCATTTTCAAAGCATTGAGTAGACATTTGCACTACCCAATTCCAACATATCCGAAGGTCATATCCGTATCTGGAATCATGTCCGTTCGGCACAGGATGCAGCCTTTGAGGCGGTTCGCGTTGGCGTGGTAGCAAAAAAGATTGACGAGACGGCTCGGTCTTTACTAGAGCACTTGGGTTACGGACAGTATTTCACCCATAGACTTGGGCATGGTATATCTGGACTATGTATGCACGCCTTGACCGTTCGCGCTCATAGTTGTTGGCTTAGGCATCGGTCTAGAAGTCCACGAACAGCCCTACATACATGGTGGCAGTGCGGATGTCATTCAGAGTGGACACACTTTCTCTGACGAACCTGGGATTTACATAGAAGGCGAGGTACATTGCTCTTACTCTTCACTCTGAGCCTGGTGATTGACTCGGCTGGACGTAGGTCGGAGTACGTCTCGAAGATTGTTTCTTTGTCAGCGACAATGGTATGCCAGAGTTTCTGACAGCCGGCGTGGGAGGACAAAGCGCAACGCCCTGGTCACCGTAACCGAACGTGGAGGACGACGATACGATCGACTGAAATACATCCTGGTCAAGCAAGAAACAGTTTGGGCATAAATACGACACAATTTTTTGAAGGTACCTAGGAATATATGTTTGACAAACTACAGTCGACTACTTAAGATGCGGGGCAAAAAAGCACACTCCGGTCAAGAATCGATATCATATATGCGAAACGTAAAAGGCGGATAGGATAGGAATGGAATGTCGAAGGAGTCGTAAAAGGTAAGACCGCATGGGTATGAGATGAATTCGCGCTGGTTGCTTGAAAGCATAATCACAAGATCTCAAGCATCTCATCTGGGGTTGGAAGCGGTAGGGGGATGGAAGCTGGGGAAAGAGTGATAGCGGCGGGGGAGAGAGATGATGGGAGACTGGGAGATTGAGCGTGGGCATGTCGAAGGAAGGGGTTGCGTGTATGCGTTCGAGATATGGGAGATGCTGCAATGGGGGTTCAGGATGGGTAAATTGTCAAATTGTAATATGGAGAGGAAAGACGGACAGAGTAAATTCGTTTTGAACCACCGGAATGGATAACTCTCGCCATCCAACTCTGGTGATCCGTCGGCATCCTTTACTGACTCGGGGGTTATGGATGGGGTGGCACGGCTTGATTCTTGGGGGGGTGGCATGTCCGGCTCCTCAGCGCCTTCGCCGTTTGAGGGTATGACCTCAAAGCGGCCACGGGCCTTGATGGATAATGAACGTTCGTGCTGGAATGTGGGAAGCGATGTTACACCCTGACGGCGCGCTCTGAGAACAGGAGAAGTCGGGGGGAGGAAGGGTGGTTTAAGAATAGAGAGAAACTCTTCAAGAGCCTCTGTGCTCAACCCGGAGCTAAGACCGGTAATGAGAAATAATTGGCGGCGAAGTGAATAAGAACACATACCGAGGTGAAGAGCGAGGAGAAGAGGATTCTCCGTCAGCAGGTGGATCATGGTTGATGCAGGAGCGAATTACATGGTGAACGGAAGAGAGATTGACGGGACGAGGGGCGACGAGGACGGGATTACTGGTGTCGTTCGTAGCGTAGTTCATGGATGGGCAAGAGAGTGATCAGCTTTGTTTGGCTTGACACAGCGTTTGTTTGGACGCGCACACATTCAAGTGCTCCGACGCGTCCTGGAGCGGTATGAAGCTCTTGGAAGTTTGATCTTCTGATTTTCTGTTGCAGGTCTTCTCGCATGAAATGAAATCTGAAATCTGACTGCCGAGACGCGATCCTGCATTGCCTTGGAATATTCTAAAGCAAACTGGCGCGAGCGTATAAAATTTCATGTTCAACCTTCCTGTCACCCTCCTTATCCCCTCTTCCCGATACCCATGGCCTCTCTCGTTCGTAACAACTCCGAAGCGACCCTTTACGACGAAACCAGCCCCTTGCTCGATGCTCCAAAGTCCACAAGTCCCACCCCGTCCTCGTTGCCCAAGAAACAGCTTGCCGCACTCTGCTCTGTACGCCTCGTGGATCCAATAGCGTTCACTCAGGTGTGTACCTTCGTTCCTCTCTGTCATGCACCCTTCCCATCCGATTAACCTCCAACAGGTGTTTCCTTATATCAACGAGTTTATGGTGCGGTTGCACGTCACGGACGATCTTTCCCAAATAGGCTTTTACAGCGGACTTGTCGTAAGTCGTGTACTCATCCGCTACCTTTTTGCTAACAGTTTTTCATACGCTGTCAGGAATCCAGTTTTGCCATTGCCCAGTTGCTAAGTATATACCAGTGGGCAAATCTGTCCGGTTGGCCACCCTGCTCTTGCACTCTGCAGCCCCATCAGCTATCAACCCTCTTTCCACAGATGTCGTTGGTCGCCGCCCCGTCATCATATTCGGAACCCTCGGCGTCGCCCTCACCACGGGCGTACTCGGGTTGTCAACGTCTTTGGCCCACATCCTATTCTGCCGGTCAGTCGGTAGGTTTCCATTGGCTGTTTCTTTACTTTAGGGTGGCAATTGATAAACGCAGCTGGCTTTTTCTCTGGCAACGTTGCCGTCTTGCACTCCGTCCTGGGCGAAATAACAGACGCCTCCAACCAGGCTCTTGCCTTTCCAATATATGGCTTATTCTGGCCTCTCGGAAGTATCATCGGGTGACCAACAAATTCATGCTCTCTTCCACTGTATGATGTTGCTGACTGACATTACAAGTCCACTATTAGGCGGCACTTTTTCAGATCCGGCCCGAAAATACCCCCGACTTTTCGACACAGTCATTTTTAGGTCCTTCCCTTATCTCCTACCTTGCATCGTCGCTTCTGCTCTTGGTCTCGTAGGCGCGTTTCTCGCGTACCTGTTTCTCGATGAGGTTGGCCTTTATTCCGTCTGCTGATTTTACAAACCCTGCCATTGACCCTTACTTTTCAAGACGTTGCAGAGGAAATGTGGTGGGATGCATATCGAGAATTCCTTCGCCACGAGTGAGAATGACGGTTTCGACTTGACGACACCTTCAACTATAAGATCTCTGTTATCCAACCCCGCTATCCGCGCGCTGAGCTCATCTGGGTTCGCTCTCTGTTTCATTGCAACCGCGTTCGACGTTGTATTTGTCTTATTTTGCTACACTGCAGTAGAAAATGGCGGCCTGGCGTTCTCAGTGCGTCTCCTTTCATGTTTCCTCTTCCATTTCAGCGAGCCTTCAATACAACCTCTTTAGGCTTCGCAAATAGGTTACTCGCTTGCCACTGCGGGGTTTTTGTCGGCATCTATGCAGCTTCTGATAATGCCTACTCTCCTGCGAACCTTCGACACCACGAAGATGTACACCTTTTGCATGAGCGTCTGGCCGTTCGCATTCCTTTCCTTACCGCTTTTGAACCTGATTGCCCGAAAGGGACTCGATCCCACGAGAGGCGAACTAAGTGCTTCTACACTATGCCTCCTCTGGGTGGGAATCGCTATCGTATTGGGTTGCTCAAGAGTCGCATGTCTGGCGTATTCGTGAGTCACACCTCTGATGACTCCTATGCGCCATTAGTTCATCAGAGTTATCGTTTCCCAGTGTGAGCATGATTCTCATCAAGGAAAACGCCCCAAGCCTCTCAGCTCTCGGTCGTACAAATGGTGTTGTACAATTTGCGATGTGCGCTGCACGCGCTGTAAGTCCGTCGTTTGTAAGGTCAGCGACCTGCCTTTTTTTACGCTTAACTCATGCTAATCGTGACGATATTAGCTCCGCCTTTGCGGTCTCCACTAAGCATCAATTTCTAGGTGGGAATGCATGGATTCTAGTGATGTTAGGTGTCTGTTATGTAGGGATGAGATTGTCCAAATCCATTTCGCCATGTAAATCCCGCAGCTGTTGAATATAGTTTTGTTCCATTCACGAAAATATCAGGGCGGTCACACTATTATCAGTCTATTATCGCATGCTCATCTATATCTGATGGCATTCGGAAAAGAATGCGTTAAAGCCTGTACTGCGGTTCGCCCATAGCATAAAGCCCGTCCAACTCTGTTTTGTACTTGTTGTAAGCTTCACGTCGTCGAATTTTCATGGTCGGAGTCATTGTACCATTCTCTACGGTGAAAGGATCGAGGCTGAGATAGATGCGCTTGATCATCTCGAAACTTGCAGTGGAGATATCAGTGAATTAGAGAACAAGGTCAGGACTGAGAACCAGTCACCCTTTCAGACCATTTCGTTTCGCCTCCTGGGTCAAGATATCCAAGACGTGCTTGCTGATCCGTTCATCTTTGCAAGCATTGACAAGTTCACGAAGATCGTCCGCCGAAACAGTTCTTCCAAGGACTTGGGTAGCTATACCCGCCAACTGCACAGGGTCGGGTATAACGATGGCAAGAAGGTAAGACTGTAACGAGTCTCCATGCACGTAGATTTGTGCCACTACCGGAGAGGCGCCGTAGAGGTTCTCAATCTTCTCGAGTGCAACGTATTCACCTTGGGCAAGTTTCATAATGTTCTACACCAGTGAATCGATCTTAGGTGGTTTCTTCCTCCTCAAGACACCGAACGAGGCTTACCTTGACACGGTCGATGATTTTTAGCCTTCCACATGTATCAATTTCTCCGACATCCCCTGTATGGATCCATCCTTCGTCGTCTACGGTCTCCTTCGTATTCTTTTCGTCTAAACTCGCATCCAATACTTAGTCTTTGCCACGAAACGATTCAAACATACCTTTGTAGTATTTCGTGAAGCAGTTGGCGCCACGCACACAAACTTCTCCGCGAGGGTTTGGTTTGTCTTCTGCTGAGTAACCCATAGCAGGCACATCGACAAGCTTGATCTCATTGACAGGTTGGGGAGGGCCGACAGTTCCACCGCTGGTAGCATCGTTTCGCAGATTCTTGGCACACGTGGCACAGTTTTCCGTCATTCCGTATCTGAGGCACTGCAAGTAAGAAGAGCGCAAGGTAAGCGACATGGTGTAGACCCACCCTAAACGGTGTGTCAGTAACTAGGGCCAAAGGCAAGGTAGTTGACCGACCTTCAGCGACCTCGCATGAAAACGCGATTTTCAGAAAATCCATGACCTCTGCGCTGATAGGAGCCGAACCACTGGTCATCAGCTGAATCTGACCGCCTAACACAGCTTGGATCTATAGATGATTAGCAACCCCGCGGCGAGTCTTGCATTGTAGCTTACTTTGCGAAAAACAATTTTATCCCAGAAGAGATGGGTGGGATCACCAGTGGTATGTAACTTGTCAAGCTTAACTTGCATGGCCTTCTTGAAGATGGAGCCTTTTAATCCTGGAACGTTGCCGCCGACCATGGCTGCTTGGTAAACTCTATTTAACACACGTGGCACCGAGGGGAAGAAGTTGGGCCTCAGGAGCTGAGCATCCTCTAGGAGACGTAGAGGATCGCCAGTGAAATAACCGATTTTGCCGCCAACCGCAACGACGCACAATTCACATATTCGCTATATCACAGTCATCAACACGTATAGTGAGGTGAAGGAAGGTCATTACCTCGTAGATATGAGCCAAAGGGAGATATGATAGTAGGGAAGCATCATCCGGGAGTGATAACCCATACAGATTTGATTGCGCAGCCAATGCAAAATTCATGTGGGTCAAGATAGCACCTTACGAATTGGATCAGAAAGAAATGAATCACATTGGGCGGTAGGACACACCCTTTGGATTACTGGTTGTCCCCTAGTAATCAGCGTTAGTTGGTTATGCATTGAAGACAGGCCCGGCTACGCTTACAGAGGTATAACATATAGATGCTACTGTCTCCGGCTTCGCCGGAATGGGGTCAATTAAATTTGCTTTACCATATGCTTCCACTAGAAAAGCGTTAACAACACGAGTCCGTGGACGGGAGATAGCTTACATTCTTTCAATTCCATGAAACGAATATTCTGAGACGCACACCACTCCGCCAGAATCTTGGATGCGTCAGGAGCTAATTCGTCAATGCACACGATCAGTTTGACGATGGAGATGTGAGGCGCGAGTTTCAAGAGAATAGGGATGTGGTCCGAGGTTGAAAATATTATTGTAAGATGCGCATGATTGATACTAGGAATTTGAGAATGATGGATTCAGTCAAGGGAAGTCACCTTCGGTAACAATTCTCACATGTATTCTGCAAGTGAAATTTCTCTTAATCAGTGCCAAGAAGAACTGAGTTGCAAAGTACTAACCGACCGACTCCTTGCCAAGGGTATCGTAAAGACTCACTGAGACTTTGTCGTAGCTTTGAAGCGCAATGTCAATGACCTGCCACTCTTTTGTGTTTGTCAGAACGTGTACGCCTACAAAAGAGACGAAACTGAACGAACCGGGACGATTCGCAGACCATACGCCAACAGTATCAAAATCGCCGCCACCAAGCTCACCCTTGTTGAACAGAGATGAAAGCGCGCTGCCTATATGCCGTCTGCGGATGTCCACGTCACCATAAGTCTGCCAGAGGTAGTGCTTGGCATATTGAACAGGAGAGTTGGAGAGCAACGGGCGATGCCCAAGGAACGGTCTATCCCTTCCTACTTTCAAACCACTCTCAAAGACCTCGTCAAGAGTCTTGAGGGCATTGGGAGTGCTGAGGTCGATGAGACCCCAGATAGCTTCATTGACATCTTCGTGAGTGAAAGCAGGACAAGCGTTCCTTTAAGACCCACCATTGCGATAATGAGCTGCGCGGAGGACATGAGCATCGAATTCGACAGGCGCCGACGGTGAGGGCTTACCAGTCTGACCTGGGCGTTTGGTGCCGGGCACAGGAATTGCTTGCTTATCGTATGGAATGATATCTGGGTAAGGAACCACTCTTTCTGAGGATAAGGGCATTCTGACGAAAACTCAGGAAGCAAAGTGATGGCAAGACAGGACGAGAGTTGAACGTTGACACAGTCGCTCAGCGTACGGTCAAGCAGGACCGGGGGCATATATCGTATAGTGACATGTGATTTCGGCTATCTCGAGGGCGTCTTATTTATTCATATGTATGAACTCCTTCACAAAAATCGATGACTGCTACGCAACCTGTAATTACATAGAAAAGCGGCTCGGAGGCTAGTGGCACAGTGAAATGGGTCGTCTCCATCTCTCTCTTCTCCTCAAGCTGACAAGATGATTGTACGCCGGATACTCTTAACTTTACCTCGGGTAGATCATGCGTTGCCTCTCTCCATCCACGAATAATCGTTATGGGGCACTGAGAATCATCTACACGCGAATGAGAACGAAGGCACCATCTGTCCTGACTGGCTTAACTTACGCTCATGTATTGTTCATAGTTCATCTGAACCCATCCATCCCTGTCGTGGTCCGCGCTGATGGGCCAAGTCCTTGAACATCGGACATGATCATAACGCTATGCAAAACGCCTACCGCTGAAAGGCCTCGGTCAGATACTTTACGGATACGCAAGCACGAACGAATCGATCGAAGGTGATCCCAGGAGGGGGTTGATGTCCTGAAGGCGGTTCCGCAGCTGTTGGGAATGTGACTTCAGCCCTTTTCTGTCTTTCCATACCGGGGCCAACTCTCGATCACCTACCATACTTGCCCTCAAGCAGAGTCAACAGGGATGACGACAAATTATAACCAAAGCTACGCAACGCTTCCGAGAGCTCGCGCCCTTCTATGGAACCTGACCGATCCCGATCGAAATAACGAAAGACATTTTGCCAATCTGTTATATATTTCCAGAGACCAGTGAACTCTTGTGCAGGTTCAAACGTCATATAGTCCGTCTGGCAGTAAATTCGAACTTCAGGCCTCACCTGCAAAGCTGATGGTACCGCTACGATCTGTATCCTGGGGAAGAACTCAGATACTCTCGTCAAAACCAATCCTTACGACTCCTCACGAATATTGCCATGAGCATCTTGACCGTGTCCAGGTCAAATCCTGTCAACGCATGAATGATGCAGAACAGGCTAGCATTGGCAAGAAAGCTTACTCGTCCAGTTTCCTGTCACAATAGTTATCAGTCAGCACGCATCAAGCTCCGACGCCCACACGGACCATTTATCAAGGCGGCCTGTAGTTCAGAGGCGCTGATAGAACCGGACCCATCCGAATCTACAGTGTTAAATATTTGCCACAGCTGAGGATCTCCACCTGCTGGACTGCTGGAATGTCGAAGGTGGCTGCTGCCATTACGTGCATAGGACTGGGAGTGACCTGAATAGCGATGCATCTAAATTGTTGACTGCGGACCTATCCCAGTTTTAAGCACGAAGCACTCATGTGGACGAAACAGGCAATAGGAGAGTATCCGAGAAAGTACCCGCCCGAAAAGGAAACTTCCTTCAGAAAGCACCCGGCAACTTACATTTACACGTTGGACCGGTTCACCGACTGACTACCAGCAATGACTTCCCCTCAACTCAAGGCAGTTATCTTCGATGTAGGTTTCATCGTTTATCGCGATTATGCCTTTAGACTGAAGAGAGGACATCATCTAGATAGGCGGTGTTGTGGCAAAAAGTCCTTTCCTAGCAATTGCTGAGTATGAAAGAGAGCATGGAATCCCAAAGGATTATCTGAACTGTTCTATGTATGTGCTAGAGCGGATTATCATAGCCGAAATAACTCACTACCCTATCAATGACAGCGTTGGCCGAGGATCAGCCGGTGCATGGCAGAAATTCGAACGGGGAGAGATTCCTCTGTTTCAATTTTACGACGAATTCGGCACCGATCTCTCAGACACAATCAACGGCAACAAATGGCAAGGCATGACTTAAAAATACGCGTGTCACTGGCGCCATGTGCCACTAATGCGGTTTTGCCCACAGGTATGAGGCATATTGTAAACGAAAGCATATGCGTGAGTCGGCGATCCGTCTCTCAACGCTAAATACGCAACTGCCATCTTGATAGCCTGTCCTCCATTACCCTCCATTCTCAGAGTCGACGGAAGAGATGTATGTGGATTTTTCTTAGGAGTACTTAGGTCGCTGATGGCAGATTGTGTCCGGTCAAGCTTTTTGGGCGGATGATGCGGACGGCAAACGAATACGATCCCCTCATTGTTCAGGCCATCCACCGTATCCGTAGTAGGCATCTTTGACGCCTCTTTCTTGTCAGACTACCTTTGCTAATGCCGACGAAGTGGCCCGAAAGCATAAAGTCATAGCTTTGACGAACAACTTCGCAAAGGTAGGAATACCACCTTCCGAAATCGAGTTTCTAGCGTGGCAGGAAGGAGCGGTACCAGGCTATCTACGGAACCTTTTCGACGATTTTTGTGATAGCAGCATACTGGGCATGAGGCAAGCATGACTTGTCTCTCACCCATTCAATCCGTCTCTTATGCAACGCAAAGGAAACCCGAACCTCGGTTTTACCTTCTCGCATGTGAACGGAACGGCATTCGCCCACAAGAGGCCATCTTTCTCGATGATATAGGCCTGTGAGGCTCAACATCTAACTACGAGGCGGTTGCTCATATTTCATTGGCAAGGAACCTCAAAGCGGCGAAGATGCTCGGAATGGAGACGATTCGTATGTCATCTTGTCCATCGTTCGCAAAACTCAACAACCATACATCTTGTCCCAGATGTACCTCTTGGTGGTGCCTCAAAGGCAATACGAGAGCTGGAAGACAAGCTTGGCATAGATTTGACAAGCCCCGCCATGTCGGAAATAGCGAAGCTATGAAGCAGTTTATATCCTCATTGATAAAGCGATCTATTGTTTGGTATGGAGCACACGTTTTGACGCCTTGTCTAAGTAGCAGGATGGTGAAACGACGGATGGTAATTAGAAGGGTTTGTCGGAGGCGGGTGTCTTGTCTTCGTAGTACTGGCCCAACTAGAATATTCGTCAGAATGAGAAAAGGCGTTGAGAAATGCAAACCCTACAAATGGGACTTTTACGAGGAATTCTCGCTGAACTAAAGGCGTAACGGACAACAGCTGCTTGAATGAGATAAAAAGATACAGACCGGAGACTAAAAGAATGTCCGTACCAAAAGAGTGGCCGTACCGACACCAGCACCCCAAATTCCGAGGCTGCCAGCCCAACTCTTCGTCAACTACAGACCCGCAAGCACACATCAGTCGCCATCCCACCATTGGAACGCGAGTACAGAAGAAAAGGAGTTCCGAAACGTCAAACTCACATTGAGAGTGGAACGGACTGTAGATTGAGGGTGGTAAACTAAGTTAGCCATCGTGTCAAAGAAGGGAGCTTTTGGTGTTGGGTGGTACTTATGGCTTGGCGTCTTTGAGGGACAAGGACGCGGAACCCACCGGATTTGTCCGGAGTATGCCGCTGTTGACATATTTATACAGTAAAACATGGCTTAGCGACTCTTTCAACATTCTGATAGATAGAGCAATGATGAGTCTACACTCTTTGACCGTTTAGATTTTGAAAATGATTGGGGTCACATTCTAACCCACGACTGAAGAACAATAATGAGCTCGAAACCCTGTGCGACTTTCGTCGGTCACGTGCACGACTTTCTTCTGCCAAAGGCATAGCGTATTCAGTCAAGCAGCATGGCCAAGCCTCGTCAACGTAGAAAGAGTCGCTCCTCTTCGCATAGACCAGTTTCTCATCCCAGAAATGCTCAAAAGAAACTTAAGAAGGTTCCTAGTATGTGAGAACAGACTCCTCATGTCCCATGTCAATAACACCAAGTTCCGTAGCCTTGCGAGCGCCAAAAATTTTGCAGGATGCATGGGACAAGCGAAAAACAGTCAGGCAAAAGTGAGTGGCAGCGGTCGATTCCGCTCACATGTACACTTTATAAGTCTCACATTGCGGACCCTGGAAACGAACCGACTGAAACCTTTCAACGGAGACGCTGACTGCGATTGGTTTTTTTTTTTTTTTTTTTTTTTTTA
Source organism: Macrocybe indica (assembly GCA_030407095.1). Classification (NCBI taxonomy): domain Eukaryota; kingdom Fungi; phylum Basidiomycota; class Agaricomycetes; order Agaricales; family Callistosporiaceae; genus Macrocybe; species Macrocybe indica. Next base: position 1,512,964 of record JARFTL010000004.1, read on the forward strand.
GCTATGCTGCTCTCGGATTACTGCGCACTCTCAACCCTTCGACGTCCGGAGGAGTCGAGCCATTGGAAAATGCCTTGATGCAAGATCAGCAGATCGACGCAACACCCATTCCATCTGTCACCGACCCCATACCCGCAGGCTACGGGCGAATAATTCGCGATGAGGATGGAAACCCAATCAGCGTAGAACTGCCAGACTCGCTCGATGATGAAACTCAGAATAGCGGCGACCGTTTCTTCACTCCTATGCAAGAACCGGAGATCGACGAAGCTCTAATCGATAAATGGGCCCTAGAGCTTAACACAAGTGTGCCCAGTTCAGGCAAAGAAGTCGTAAACGGTGAGTTCTTTATCCCAAGCTCCTATGCGGCAAGGCCGTTTCATGAACCATGCCTGCCAATATTGGCAGTGATGGCAACCCCGTCATGTCGTCGATATTATTGCGCCACGGGAATTTGGTATGCCCGGCATATCTTCCACGTTAGCCGCACGTCCCGGCTTCTATCTTGTAACGGGATGTCGACGACATTTAACTCACGACCGAAGCTCTAATCAGTTGGGCCATCCCAACAGCCTATTGAGCCGGGTCTACCTCCACACGGTTTCCACTCGGCCGGCCGGCAGACAATAAGTGATGCTTCTTTTTTCGGCCATGTCTATCTCCCTTGCCTTGCATCTTTCATCTATCTATTGAAAGCCACTGATCCTTTACGACATCTCGTGTCGTCCATTTTAATAGCACTAGAAGGCATATCGACCAATATCCGTCATCACTCCAAGACCAATACATTGTCGTTACGAATTTCAGGTGCAGGAGCGAGGCTTCCGTCAAAAGGCGAGGCAGTCTACCTCAGCCTTCTCGTTGGGAAGTATGGCTCGGATGTGCAAAAGATGGCGAAGGATCGGAAGTTGAATCCGGAACAACGTACGGCAGGGGAGTTGAAGAGGGCATTGGGAAAGTCTGGTCTATTTGATTTGGCCTCCGCCCAAACTCAAGATTCTTGATCGAGGTGCTGTGGCGCTAGGGTGAGATTTTTGCTACCCGGAGGTAAGCACTTTGTTGTTAGGATCATAACCATTCCTAAATGAGATTTTAATCAGCGCGCTACTTGTCAGAAGCACTCATAGGATTGACGGATGGGTCATGAGGCTCTTTTTTTTTTTCTTGTTCCTGTCTCCACGAAGTCATACACATTGCGAGGGGATCGCGAAAGAGGAAAAAAAAAAAACAATAAATTGTGATTAAGCATTGGCTGCACGCTATGACATCGGCAGACAAAAAGTCCGACTTGGTCAGACCCGGAGGCAAGGACGGACGGAAGGCTGTGCAATAACATCATGGTGCTAAAGCATGAAAAAGAAATAAACGCATGTTCAACCCTATTCTTCGCGTTGGACATGAATAACGGCGTGGCGACTAAAGTTGGCAGAATGGACAGATAAAGTTCAAGATGATTCTTCTGCCGGATTGCGAGCCATTGTGCTGGGTACAGATTGCCTAAAAGGACATGGTTGCGTGATGCTAGTGAGCTGCAAGGAAGTTTTGAAATGTTTGAGGAGAGTAGGGTCTCAATGAATGTGGAAACCCGGGATTCCTGATGGGACAGAAGGAATTGACGTCAAATTATAATCAAAGTGTGGCCAGAAAATGAATTTTTAATGCCTCCGGGCGCAGTGGTATTTCTGACAGGGTCATCAAGGCGTGACATGTATCCGTTTTCGGGTATATTTTCATTATCATCGTTGTTGACGGTGTCTCCACATTCTCTCATCTTCTCTTTTGTTTTCATATCGTTGTGTATCTGTTACTGAAGCGGAGGGGGGTTACTTGGTATGGATGGATGGTTCAATAAAATGTTCAAAGCAAGGATATAGGTAAAACGGCGAACATGCTAGGTTCTGTACGTTAATCCGGCAATTAGCATCAACCACATCACAGGTTAGCTGTGTCCTCGACCCAAACAAATTCAAACGAATTTTGTACTATCCTCGATTTATTCGCCTGACATGTAAGATCTCTCAGTCCTTCCTGAGATCCGTTTTAGTCGTGCTACACAGTCGCGCCAAGGTGCTTCGATTGTTGCCTCTGCTCTCGTAATTCATCCCTTTCCATGTTCGTATAAATTCCTGAACAACCCTTCCTTCTTCTCTTTCTGTCCCTCATCACGCCATGTCTCCGAGAGCTGGCTCGTCTGCAGCCAATGGCCAACCTAACAATGCCCGAAATGTCCCCTCACCGTATGCCCGTCGTCCGTCGGGTCAACCAAAGTCGTCCCGTCAACAATTCTCAGCTTGTGGCGCCTGTCGTATGCGCAGGTCATATCTTTGTCACCTCCTTTCTTCCTTCTCAACTGATTCTGGCGCCTGTGCCCAGGGTGCGATGTGACCTCAAAGATTTACCCATTGCCACGGCTGGTCCAAACCCGGCATGTTCCAACTGCAAAGAACGCGGCTTGAAATGCGTGTCAGTATTTATCACCACTTTGATCGTACACTGTCTTTAATGCTGGTGCACTGTCAGCGACGAATTTGCTGACGTCAAGGCGGTCAAACTCCTCCGACGTGGTCGCCGGTTGCAACAGGTCGAGTAAGTCTCTTTTGATCGTAATCATTGTCAGCACACGGATATTCAGAGTATATCTGTCCAGAGCGATCTACGGGAAAGCGTCTGCGCCCGACTCGTCCTTGTCATCGCCTCCAGCAACACGGCTTCCGAGTATAATACCTCAGTTGAAGGCGGAATTTTTCGCCTCTCCATTCTGGCACTGGTTTAGCATCCAACGTAATGCCACGATCTACCCGGTTCTCCGGCGTCCGGAAATGCTCATCTTCTTTCCATCAGGTCCGGTTCTCGATCATGCAGAGTTTCCCGCTCGATTTCTTGCACATCTCAAAGGGATACAATCACTTGGCCACGAAGGTGGTCTTATCGCCATGATTCTGGTCGTCTGGGCAGCGTCATTTGGTATAGATGAGCGCGGCCTACCCGAAGCGCAGGATCCTGGCGCGGCAGAGGCCCAAACCACTTCAGACGCGGAATCGCACAGCAAAGCCGTCCGAAGGAATCCGGAGAAGAAGACCAAGGCCGTCGAATATAAAAGAAAAGAGAAGAAGGATCGAGCGGAAGCAATGCTCAGAGAAGTCCTGGAGCTGATCGATTTTCACGGCGTGATGCGACGCCCAACCTGGGATGGCGTTCGCGCTCTTCTCCTTGTGTTACCCTTGCTGGAAGGTCAGTTACCTCTGCGTCGATGGAATTAAGATGTCGCGCAACTGATTACTGATTCCATGACCAGATGCTCATCCACTTGAGCGCCTGGCCATCTCGGAGGCTGCCCTTTCACACACTCAAGCACTCTGTACATTGGCAGTATCATCCCCTGGACCCTCATCGTCGCTGCACTCATTGGCAACGGCATCAGATGATGCTATCGTCCATGCGCGGGTTTTCTGGTACGCGTACCTGCAAGAAGGTATTGCAACTGGGATGCGAGGTGGCCGACTTGTCATGTAGGTCAATTTGCCTCATCGCACCTTATCAAACTCAACTTCGACAGGGATAACGACGATTTCGACGTCTTTCAACGAACCATCGCACCCTTCCTAGAGAACGCGCAGTCCGGTTTGGCGCCATCGTCTTCGCTCTCTACTTTCGTCCCTCACTCGCTCGAGTCGAAATCTCGGCGGGACGCATCGCACAGTTCCCTACACATCTCTCAACTCTTCTCAGTTCCTCTTCAGCTAAGTGCCGTATGCAGGAAAGTGCATAACGTCCTGACCGGCCCCAAGGCAACCCGACGGGCAGAGCTTCACGGTCTTATTGATGCACACGGCATGCGGGAGATCTGGGAGGATTTGAATCACTGCTGGGAAGAGTTCAATCTGTTAAGAGACAATGCGAATAGTTTCGACCCTCTGGATGTTGACCAATTCGTCAGCGCTTGGCAGGTATGTTCTGGTTTCTATTTGCCAAAGGACGAAGCTTATGGCCGTATGTGCCCGCAGATTTTCATTTTTGAATGTCGTAAGTACTGTGTTCTCGCCGCAAACTTACGTCTTCGGCATTCCGGTTCAGAAAGCTTACTGAGGAGTCGGCTTTAGATAATATCATTCGCGAATCTCTCAAGCAATGCATGTCCAATGCCAGCGCCGGCGATTCATCTAATCATTCAACGTTTTCCACCTCTCCCCCGCGCCCCTCTTCACACTCGTCCTCCTCATCCCCTTACCTTCCCCCTCAACAGCTTCACATCATTGCTACTCGTCAATGTTTGCGATTGCTACCCGCTGTCTTGCATATCATTGAACGTCATCTCGCCATGGCAAATCAGACGCCAGATGGGGCTGGCCTCTTTAGATGGGATGCCGGACTAGTCAGGGATGGTTGTTTCTTTGCTGGCTTCCTAGTCGCTAGCTCATATGAAGACACAATCGATCCATCGCCTGACGACGACAAAGACTCGGGTCGTGTCAGAAGCCGGCTCGGCATCGAGGACGCAGTTTCGATCTGTCTTTCGGCTCTCGCGGAAATGAGGTGGGCGTTTTCGAAAAGTGAGGAACGAGAAGAAACGGTACGAATGGTCTGGGAGAATAGGAAACTGAACCATCAAGACCGCTATGATCCTACGGATGTCGACCTTGGCCGCACCCACTCTCATACATTCGGTGATGACCGTTTCACCGCCATGCCAAGGCCAACGTCGCTACCCTCTCATCCGGAATCTCATGGATTTCTGACAGCGTCGATCCATGATCGTCCATTATTACCTCCCCTCAATCTCTTACGATCTCCACGGCGCGTGGAGTCGGCGCCAAACACCGCTTGCTCGGTAGACAACCGCGGCACAAACGGATGGCCGTCATATACGCCACCAGGAACGGCCACCTCTGTTACTACCAGTGCCGGAACCGGCCTCAGCGCCAGAGGATCGCCTGTGTTCAGCTCTATGGCTGGATCTATAGGATACAAGGGCGATGTCCATGACAGTTTCTACCACATGCCGAGCGATTTGGACCATTTCAGCTTCAACGCACCCGTTACCACTGCAGCGCTGCAAGACGTCCCAACATTGGGTGGGCTTCAGGCTTATCCCCAACGACACCATCCCCCAACCTCTGTCCATGGACCAGCTTATCTTGAGCCTGATGTCTATGACTCCTCCCACCATTCTTTAACTCATACCAGCAACGAGATCGGGCCATGTCCCCAGTTCGGGGAGGAAGGCCATGCATTCTATCGCTAAAGATTTGATATCTATGACACGATTTACTTTGCTATGTTACATGCAGACGGAAATCTTCCCTCCAGTTCAGGAAAGTGATATCAATAATACTGTAATGATACCAAGTACTGTACATATAACCCAGCCGTAATCTACCTATGTTATGAACGCCAAACGGGGATTGGTACGCGGCCTTGCCGTGCCGGCGCTCGGTTGATGGCCGGCAGCAACTCAGAGGTGTAGCTGGGCGGCTGTGCCGGTGCCGGCCGGTTGAAAACAACAATCACGGCCAAAGTGAGTTGGCCACCTTGCCTTGACCATATACGCAGCATCCCAGCTCTCGCATCCTCTTCTGTACAGTCGTTTTCATTCGTCCTTCCCAACCACCTGCCTTTCAGCTATGCACACAAGCGAATACGACTATCTCTTCAAGCTTCTCCTCATCGGTGACTCGGGTGTTGGCAAGGTGCGTGGTCTCGAAGCTGAGGTGGCAAGGCGGGAGTCTTTAACCTTTCCTCTTTCGCCGCAGTCTTGCTTGCTCCTGCGTTTCGCCGACGACACCTACACCGAAAGTTACATCAGCACCATTGGTGTTGACTTCAAGATCCGCACGATAGAGCTCGAGGGCAAGACAGTCAAACTTCAAATTGTTAGTCCCAACCCTCGCTCCTTGGCTTATTCAGCTGGTCTTTGTTCTACATTGGTGGCTGTTATAAGCTCTTTTCCCTCTTGTGTCATTTCTCGGTACACTGTCACTAACCCAACCCGGCTCGTTCTTTTCATGTTTAGTGGGACACGGCAGGTGTGTCATTTCGGCCGTGTAGTCCTCATTATCGTTGAGCCCAATCGATATTATCCTAGGTCAAGAGCGCTTCAGGACTATCACATCGTCGTACTACCGCGGCGCGCATGGCATCATCGTCGTGTACGACGTGACGGACAATGGTATGTTTCGTGCTGATACTGGATGACAGGTTATTGAATCGAGTTAGATACATTCACGAACGTGAAACAGTGGCTGCAAGAAATTGATCGTTATGCATCAGAAGGCGTCAATAAGTTGCTTGTTGGAAACAAGTCGGACCTGACGGGCAAGAAAGTCGTGGAGTATAGCGTAGCAAAGGTGCCGCGCTGGGCCCTCTTTTTATTTCCCTTTGCCCTTCATTGAGCTTCTCACGCAGGAATTTGCCGATCAACTGAACATTCCATTCCTTGAGACATCAGCGAAGAACGCGACGAATGTCGAGCAGGCGTTTTTGACGATGGCGAAGCAAATCAAAGACAGGTAAGACCTCGTTGCTTCAGCGTTTTGACGGGTGATGTCATGCCCGCCCTCGCAGGATGGGATCCACCTCGACAACTACGGGTGCGACCAAGTCCTCCACGGTGACGCCAGGCCAAAGTGTTCAACCCCAGCAATCTGGCGGATGCTGCTGATTGCCCTTAGACGTGCCTTGCCTCTTTATCGTAGCGCTGTCCTTTAGTTTCTCGGCCTGGGACTGTCGTCGTTTCTTCCACGGCCTGTCTTTTCCATTTGGCACGTTCTCTCAGACATGTGGTTTGCATGACACCATGCCGTTGATGGACTTTCCTATCATCTGACTTTTCCCCATTCTCCCGCCCTCCCTGCGTGCTGGGCCACTTGCATGGATTTATGTTTTGTGAATATAGTATTTCACCTTGTTCTTTGATGTCTGATTCTTTCCGGACTGCCTCTGGCCGACATTGTTGGAGGATTTATTCTGTATTGTTTGCCTGTTTGAGAAACTCCCTGTTGCCATTTCCCGATGGATGACGAAGCCAAGCGGTTTTACTCGAGCTGAGCGTCAATCACGTGACTTGGAAATTTCAGTACAGGAAGGGCTGCAGGCCATGGAAAAGCAAATACCTTTCTAGCACGGTCATCGTTAGACTTATTCCAAACGTCAAAGGTGCAGCCAGGCGCATCCTTCCTATTTGGAAAGTGAATGATAACTGAACTTGCCGCTGCTTCACCAGAACTATGCCAACATCGACTTTGACGAGAGTGGTTCAAAAGTTCCCGCATCAAACACTGTTTACAACGAGAGGGACGCACCGCGCGAACTCGTCTACTGCACTGCGATATCCATATTTTGTTTCGCGGAACAACAACGGAAATCTGCCTGTGTACTCTGACGTCCGGAACGGAGGTACAAGGTACCTCGTGTCGATACGGAACGTAGAAGGGAACGCCAATGTGAGTATGTCTCGATGTCTTATGCTTGAGAATCCGCTAAAGTGTGTGTCACTACCTCTGTCAAGGCGCTGGCACGGGAGCTCTCGGAGACACTTTTCGAGCTCGATTCCAAAGAGGCCGCTCGGATGAAAATCGAAATTTTGAGGTCACGCAACCTCATCATCAGCGGCGGTCGTTGGAAGAACGATATTGTGGAGTGGCTTAAGGCAAAGGGCTTCTAGGAATTTACAATATGTATATTCTTCTTTTTTTCCTTCTCTCTTGGGAACGCAACATCATGATCCCCTTGGGCTTCGGTCCATATGTACCATATGATTACATAACAATCGAAAAGTTGACGGATAAGATTGGTAGCCGGCGTAGAGAGTCAGATTGAGCAGTTGGTCAAAAATTTTTCGAGTCAGCGGAGCATTTCTACATAAGCACATCGTACTTGTTCTTCTGCCTTGGTTTGCTCCCTCCATGACTACTTCGGTCAACTCTACATCGTCGCTGCAGCCTCCCCCTTTGCCTCAGGGCGTCGGAATGGCAAGCGCGCCATCAACGGCGCCGTCGCGGAGTGCGCAAAGGGAGGGTGTGAATAGCCTGGGCACCTTTGGGGTACGATGATGAGATCCACGATGCAATCTTCTTGTTTAACACGATGCTGCATTCGAACAGGTCAAATCGGGGCTTGCTCAGATGTTGAAGGTCTGAATGCTGCATTGGCTAGGCAAGACGCAAGGACGACTGATCTTTTTCCTTTTTTTTGTTTTGGGAGAGTAGGGAGGCGTGATTATGGACGTTGTCAATGCAGAGCAGGTGAGATAATCCTTGCTTTTGCCCGCGACTCCGGGTGCGAGAAGCTCGGCCTTTGGCTCTTAGGCCCGCATAGCGGAAGAAGCGGGAGCATGCGCCGTTATGGCACTAGAAAGGGTTCCTGCCGATATCAGGGCTGAAGGTATGTGGTCTGATAATTCTATGAAGGCCCCTTTTTTACCAAGTCTTATATAGGAGGTGTCGCTCGCATGGTGACTCGATTGCGTATAGGCTTGATAAGACATGTCTAACGAACCGTCAGAGTGACCCGAAAATGATCAAAGAAATTGTTGATGCCGTGACGATTCCCGTCATGGCCAAAGTTCGCATAGGCCACTTTGTTGAGGCACAGGTGAGCAATGCTGCTTACATGCTAGTCAGACACGGGAGCCGATCTTTCCTTTCATCTCTTAGATTCTACAAGCTATCGGAGTAGATTACATAGACGAGTCGGAGGTGCTGACGCCGGCCGACGATGAGCACCATATCAACAAGCATGCGTTCAAGGTGCCGTTCGTCTGCGGTGCCCGGGATCTCGGTGAGGCGCTGCGGCGCATCTCTGAAGGTGCTGCTATGATCCGCACCAAGGGAGAAGCTGGCACGGGCAATGTCGTCGAGGCCGTGCGGCACTCGCGGGCGGTCATGAGCCAGATTCGGCGCGCTAGTGTCATGACGGACGAGGAACTGTACGCGTACGCCAAAGAGATCCAGGCCCCGTACCACCTACTCAAGGAAACAGCGCGGTTAAAGCGGCTCCCGGTGGTGAACTTTGCTGCCGGGGGCGTGGCGACGCCGGGTATGTAGTGAGAGTTGTTTTGCCTACACAGTTTCGGATGCTGATGTGGGTATGGAAATGCAGCGGATGCGGCGCTGATGATGCAACTTGGGTGTGATGGCGGTATGGCCGACTTTTATTCCTCGAATCCGACAAGTAACTGACGACGTGGAACAGTATTTGTTGGCTCAGGCATCTTCCACGTGAGTGATTGCTTTGTAGGATTGCCGCGCCGCTGACTGACGGGTCGCACGCCAGTCTGGAGACCCAGCCAAGAGGGCCAAGGCGATCGTCCAGGCAGTGACACATTACAATAACCCGAAGATCCTGGCAGAAGTATCGGAGGATCTAGGTGCAGCGATGGTCGGGCTTACGATGTGAGCATAAAAATCCTGATATTTTTTTTTTCGATCTTTGTTTCTGACTCTGCGCAAGTGACCCGGATATGAAAGGCGGACTGCTGGCGAAGCGGGGTCATTAAATAGTGACGTCATAGCCACTGTAGCACTTTTTTGTCTTCTTGCCATGTCCCACAACAAACACGATCCAAAGCGCGTCCTCGACGACTTCATCCGAGTGAGTCCAAGCCAGCGCTGCTCTCCACAGCGCCGTGCTCAGCGTCTCTAGCGCGATCCAACCGCGCTCTACACATTTGACAGCAACAGCGACTCCCCCCAGTCTGAGCTCTGTCGCCACAGCGCCAAGCTTGGCAAAGAATGCATAATTGTATTATCTGCCATCGTCCTGGTCGTTTGTGCAAAGTGCTGACGCGACCACAGCTGCAAATGTACTCTAAACAGCTGTTTGCGGCGATGCAGGTCGGCAAACCTTAGACCCATTTGTTCTTATGCGCTGACCCAGCCGCATGTACCAGGCCCATGGTTTCTTCTGTTCTCTACCTTTGGATCCAGGCAAGACATACATGGAGTGCCGACCAATGCCCAAGTAATTCGCAACCGAATTCTCTGTAGCAACCGAATCGGTTCTAGCATTATGTCGCATGAATTACATAGACTCTGAACTAGTTACTGCGTCTATTCCTAGCACACCAGCCCGCGCCTTTTCCATATGGCCGTCCGCGATCCTGCGCCTGTTCTCAGCAGCGCGGAGGTCGATCGTTGCCATCTCCAACTCGTGCCTCGCTCGTCGGACGTCTTTCGCAATCTGCGCATATTCAGCCAAAAGGTTCGCTCGGTGCGCTTGCAAGCGCGAGATCTGCCACAATGATCCATCCAATTTTGTGACAAGGGCAACAAAAACACACATACCTCTGCTTCGAGATCTTGTGTCGGATTCGGTTTAGGCTTTGCGATGGGGATCAGAGGAAGCTGTGGCTTCATCTGCGGTCCCGTCGGAATGATGCCTGTTCCGCCGTCAGCGGCAGAAGATCCACGTAGCCGGGGTCCTGCCGGATACGGGGACGGGGGGACATGCGAGGGGTTGATAGCTGCTCTAAGATGATGCCGTGGGCCCCTGGGTGGGCTTCGAGACGTTCGTCTGTGCAAGGGGCCGCTAGATGCTGCGCTAGAAGGCTGATGCGCGGCATGCTTTGGGGGCGAAACTGACCTGCTGCGTTTCCCTTCTCTAGGCGCATCAGATTTGGGAGAAGTGCGGTCGCTCTCGCTTTCGACATGCGACGGTTCATCTCCAGCACGTTCTCTCTCTTTGCCGTAGTGTGAACGTGGCCGTGAGGATTCCTCGGTTCTAACTTTTTCGCTATTGTGAGATTCGTCGGACGTCAGAGCATGTTTGTCGTTTGCATCAATGTTTGACGGTCGTTCTGGAGAACGTCCAGGTGATTTTCTGGCGGTTGATTCTGAATGACGTGAAACCGGCGGTCTGTCTGGGCGAACAGGCGACGTGCGTATGTCGCGGGGCCTTCCTGACTCCGCAAGAGGGGATCTGGTATGTGCATCGTCGTGTCGGTCGTTTTCCAGCCTTGGGCGTTTCGCGGGAGGCGAAAGGCTGCGTCCTCTTGAGCTGCGAGCCCGTGGACTTCGAGGTCGTGGGCTCCGCCTGTCCCTGTAGGGCGGTGGAGAGTCCCTTCTGCGCGGAGAGCGGGAATAACGTCGACGGTAACTATCTACATGAGTGAGATGAGTAAATGACTTTGAGCCTCTGGTTGAGTCGGACTCGCCTCGTCTGGGAGAAGGATACCTCGGTCGATATGAGCGATCATCAGTGTCTCGCCGCCATGAATCCCAGTCGCGTTCGCGTTCTCTGTCCCTATCCCTATCCCTATCCCTATCTCTTTCTTTGTCTCTGTCCCTATCCCTGCTCCAATAATCTGATCGCCTTCCATCGTCTCTCCTGCTGTCGTAGCCGCGCGGCATGTAGACGCGGTCTTCGTCTGTCAGTTCCCCGTTGTGATAGCGTCCGTGAGGTGGCATTAATCGAGGTGGCCGTCTTTCTCTGTCCGAAGATGCGTATCTATCGTCATCTCTGTCCCTCGGAGGAGAACTCGTAGGCTTCGGAGGCAGGCCAGACATTTTAAAAATGAGGAGGTTGAGGCAGAAACCAAATTTAGGTTATTTTTGATACCCGATCCAAACAAACGCGGCATCGTTGACTCCGATGGCCAACCATGCACTTCTCCATCCCTTGGCTTCTCTCGCACAAATCGAAAAGAGTCCCTCCAGAGATGACGGGGTACCCGAGGACTTGGAAGAAGATCTGAGAGCATGTGCCTGTAAACTCATTCACGAAGCAGGCGTACTTTTACGGCAGTATGTCTTCTTGGTTATGCACCCGACCGAGCTCATAATCAGGACAGAAAGCAAGTAGCCATCGCTACGGCCCAGATATTGTTTCAGAGATTCTGGTTTGTCACCTCGATGAAGCAGTTCGGTGTGGGCGTGAGCACTCGTCCTTCTTAGCAACTTCTCTTCCCTTCATGCTCAGCACCGTTCATGCATCAGGATATCGCGATGGGCGCATTGTATCTCGCCTCAAAGTTGGAGGAATGCCAGCTCCGGATACGTGATCTTATCAACGTTTACGACCTGTTGCTCCAACGCAACGCCCATCTCGTCGAGAAAAAGACCGACGCCGATTTCAGATATGCGCCCATGTCATATTTTGGCTCGACTTTCTATGACCTCAAGGACACACTGGTCGTGGCCGAGATGCAGATCCTCAAGCGACTTGGATTTAACGTACACGTTGTCCTGCCATACGGGACGCTCATAAATTATCTGCGGGTGCTGGGCCTGACGTCGCGCAGCGATGTGTGCAGCAGAGCATGGGGATATCTGAACGATGCGTGAGTGTGCTTCCACTTGACTGATCGGACTGCCGATGAATTTTTGCGAAACACAGTATGCAGACGCCGGTATACGCGCTGTATCAAGTCCCCGCCATCGTGAGCGCGGCGATATTGCTGACTGTGCGACATCTCCACATCTCTCTCCCGTCCGACCCGCCAGACAGCTGGTGGGAGTTGTTTGATGCCTCGTGGGACGATATCTGGTGCATATGCGGGTACATAATGAGATTGTATAGACCGAGGAGTCTGGAGGACAACTTGCGCGTTGTCGATTTGCTCACGAAAAAGAAGCTGAGGAAATGGTTGGAAGAGCGCACGTGATGCATAACCAGAGTATTGAAATCGTGTTCGGAGTACTGCTCATTCAACCACTCATATATATACCCAAATGCTTGACCATTGTTCCATATCCCATAAAGGTCCTTTCTGTGAATTATCCAACACATCTATATGCTCATTCTCATGAACAGGTGGATTGGTGCTGTGGTCCAGGTCGTTCACGCCAGACACCGCACGGCTCGCGTCATCCTCGGCATCACCTGTGAACTCTCTTATAAGGGAAGCCTTAATCGAAGGTAGAACCTCAGACGACATATATGAGAAAGACGGCTATGCCATTCGATGGACTTTTATGAACGACCTCGAGTTGATATTCGTGGTATGGAGATATTTGCCTTCTTCAATGCCTGATCTCACTGCCCCTCAAGGTAGCATACCAGCGCATTTTGCAGCTCACATACGTAAATGATCTCTTGGAGGCCCTCAAGTTGCTCTTCATCAAAAACTTCCAACCTTTCTTGACCACATTTGTTGCTTCTCTGCATGTAGTCAGTGCAGGAAAAGTCCTCGCCGACGGACCGCGCTCTTGGGACTTTGTGGATGTCTTCAAAGGGTGGGATGAAATTTTTGACAAGTTGCTGAAAGGGCTGGAAAACAAGGCCGCGCAGGTGTGTTAGGCTCATTCCATTTCATCGAAACCATCACGATAAAGAGTTCCGTCTGTTCATCAACACAGGACCGTAAAGCGCGGCTCCGCTCCAGTGTCAAGCCTTTTGAGGACCACACACCTCCTTCGGACGATCAGAGCACAGGTAGGCCTGTTTGCAATCCATACAACATGTCGAAACTGCCCGTGTTCCAGAACCGACTGTTGCGCCGGATGTTCCAGACGATGAGCAGCAGATTGCGAGAAATGTGCAAGCCTTAAAGAACCGGCTTCGCGGTCGCGGTGGCAGGCGCGGAGGTCGAGGGGGGCGAAACAGTGTGGGTGGAAGGGACAGCATCCAAAGTTCAGAGTATGACCTCGTCTTTTGGCTCTTCCTTCGAGACTGGCTGAAGCAGTTTACTCTTTTCTTCCACTGTCCATCCAGCTCCGAGACGCCGAGCAAACGCAAGGCGAAATCCAAAGTCGGGCGCAAGTGGGGTGACGAGCCACCGTCAGAGTCCGACATGGCGTCCCTTGACTTCAGCTTGGACAAGACGGACCCGACCAGAACGTTCACACAGTCGCAGGATCTGCAAGCTTTGGTTGATCAGGCTTCCCTCGGCACGCGCACCAGCGATGGACTCTACGAAGTGAAGGACTGGGAGTTCGCTCATAGCGAAGGCATCGACAAAGCTATTGCGAATGCCATCGAGACGACTAGTAACAAAGCCACGACTGCATCGAGTTCATTAGGTGCCCTTGGGTCTCTCTTTGCGCGCCTGACGGGATCCAAGGTCCTCACAGAGCAGGATCTTAAACCTGTCTTGGAGGGTATGAAGCAACATCTCATGAAGAAGAACGTTGCAAAGGAGATATCGGAAAAGATCTGCGAAGGCGTTGGAGAGAGTCTGGTCGGCAGGAGGATAGGAGGGTTCCAAAGTGAGGAATTAAAACTCACAGCCCCAATACGCTTGGTTCATCCCTTTGCATTTCTAGCAACCAATGCGGCCGTTCGCGCGGCATTGTCAACATCTCTGACCAGGATCTTGACTCCAAAAACGTCGACTGATCTACTATTATCTATCCGCAACAAATTATCTTCTCCTTTACCGTCTACACAACAACCGCAGCCATATACCATCACCTTTGTTGGTGTAAACGGAGTCGGGAAAAGCACAAACCTATCTAAAGTGTGCTTTTGGCTGATTCAAAACGGTCTCAGGGTCCTGATTGCTGCTTGTGATACATTCCGGTGAGCGTCAGCTGAAGAAGGTCCAATTTTCGTTGCTGTTCAGCTTTGATTTAGGAGCGGCGCAGTGGAGCAACTGCGTGTACATGTCCGGAATTTGAGTATGCTCACTGTCAACGGCGTGGCAGATAGCAAAGGACGGGTCGAGCTCTTTGAGCGGGGCTACGGAAAAGACGCTGCAGGGATTGCCAAGGAAGCTATTGCCTTTGGTGTGTGTTCCACCCATTTTCTAATGCTAATTGTCTCTGATTCTGCCTTAGCCAGAGACAATGAGTTTGATGTTGTACTCATTGATACGGCTGGCCGTATGCAGGATAACGAAGTAAGCTGTCCATCGGAGTGTTTCGCACTTGCTATACAATCTGAACTGTGTAGCCTCTCATGCGGGCCCTTGCAAAGGTGAGCTAGTGATAAATATGGCACACAGATGCCTGTTCAGTGACATGGTCAAGTTGGTTGCTGTGAATCATCCCGACAAGATCATCTTTGTTGGCGAGGCACTAGTAGGAAACGAAGCCGTTGATCAATTAACAAAATTCGATCGCGCGCTTCGCGACTTCTCGGCTGCATCAGAGCCCGGAAAAGGTCGGGGAATAGATGGCATGCTAGTGACCAAATGGGACACAGTAGATGACAAGGTACGTTCAGCTGCTTTAATTGTTTTGTCAATATAGAACCCATTATACCGCGTCGTAGGTTGGGGCAGCCCTCTCTATGACATACGTCACCGGCCAGCCGATCCTCTTTGTCGGATGTGGCCAGGTATGGTTTTTTCTTGAACTTTGAAGTAAAAAATATCAGCCGACTATCATCGCAGACATATACCGATCTAAGGCAGTTGAGAGTTGCCAACGTTGTTCAGGCCATCCTGAGTGATTAGTAGTTCTGACGCTGATGTTATAGCCTGATTTATTGCGATACATGGCTGTAAAATTCTTTTATCACAATCATTGGCATTTGTAATCCCGGACTGCATCCCGTTCACTTCACCTAATCAATCGCGAATGACCCCTTCACCAGAGTTCCTGCTCTCTGAAGCACACCTCGCACTGAGCAAAGTATATACTGTTAATGTCTCGCTGAACGACACCTGATGAGGGAACCCGAAAGGCCCGCCAATTGAAGTCTGAGAAGACCAAAGAGCTCGGATCACCCATCAAGTTGCCAGGAAAGCCTCTTGATATCCTGCTGCAAGGAAACCATGCTTGGATAGCAGAAAACACCCACGTCGCCAGGAAGATCGACCTCGAGGTATTCAAATTTGTCTGGGGATTCTTGGATACATCGATAGAGGGAACCCTCTTTCACATCAGTCAGGCAGAACGATTCAGACGTTCAAAGGCCACACAGGACCCGTTACATCTTTGGCAATCGTAACGTCGGACTCTTTGAGTCAGGATCTCCTCATAACAGGGTCTTGGGATAAGGTAACGTCTTTCTGAAGACCAGTAAAATGCATCCGTCTAATCCGCTGTGCATAAAGACGATTAAAATTTGGAATACGGAGGTGCGCACCTTGAAGCCCTTATGTTCTGTCCTTGTCAAACCTCTATCTGTACTCAGACGATGAGTGTAGTATCCACGACGGAAGCCCATGGAGATTTTGTGAAAACGCTATTGGTGCTGCCGTCACTGGGAATCCTCGTCAGTGGTGGTTCGGACAAGATTGTGAGATTTTGGTGAGCGCCCGGCTGTCGAGTTCCTCTTGCCACAGTGACGAAGTCGTCAGGAATTTGTTCAAGGGCCTTGAAGGACATCCGTTGGAAAGCGTGGGTAGTATTTCTGCTCACACTCGTCCTGTCGAGAATCTGGCCACAAAAATGGATTCGGAGGTCCGTTTTGTCCTGTATACTGCTGACACGATGGGCGTCATCAAGGTCTGGAATGTACATCAAAGTGAAGGAGACAAGTATTGGAGAAGTGACTTGGTCATCCAGCTGAACCACCACCGAACAAGAATCAATGAATTAATAGTGGGAGAGGGGCAACTGTGGTCAGGTTCGTTTCTCGGCATTAACTACGAGAGATAGTCCCATATACTGATGCATAGAACAGCGTCTTCAGACGAAACCGTCCAGATCATGGCGGAGCCCAACTCCAGCCCTTCTGCAAAGAAGCCTCTAGCCGTCATCACTCATCCGACCGCCGTTAGGTGCATTCTTCCCCTTTCTTTGTCGGACCTGGGAGAGCCTTATCTTATCACTGGCTCTGGTGATGAAATCCGGGTGTACGATCTCGCCACTTTGGAAGAACCTGAATTACTCTGCGTGCTTGACGGCCATTGGCATGATATTACATCATTAAGACTGTGGACGCGAAAAAGTATTCAAGATGACAAGACATTGATTGAGCCTTGGATCGTCACTGCAAGTCTAGATGGGACCGTCCGGAAATGGAAGCTTACGGGTAAAAACTGATTTTTTCGCTGCAAGCGGGTTGTTTACCGCTGCGAAACAGACCTCCTTACCATGAAACAGCAACTTACACCCGCCAAGGAGACGATTGTGGAGGCATCGAAGCCACCGGAAATCCAATCAGGCTTGACTGAGGAAGAAGAGAGGGAGCTGGCGGAGCTCATGGACTGATCCAAAATCTGCTCGGTAACGATAGGAACTGAAATGGGGGCTGTACAGGATACACGATATGACTGGGTTTGATGTAGATGAATCCGTCCTCCAATAGAGATAGATGTACATGAATGACAAGCAGATGTGTACCCTAGCACCAGGTGTTCACAACTTGGATTTGAGCTGGGCATTGGCATTCCGCAAAGATGCAGCTGCGGTTCTGACGAGCTCATCAACACTAGGTGGAGATAAGTTGCACGAGCAAGGAGCGAACAGCCGTGGACTCACATATCTTTGGCTGGTTTGATTTCCTGAAATGACAATCAGGAAACTCGGAACAACATTAAGACGTCTGAATAACGCACGTGGATTGAGCCTGCGACTCGACCCATCAGCCCTTTGTAAAGTTTGTGTTCAGTTGTCACAACTCATCGATGGGAGGCAACATGGTTCACATACATGTCAAGCTGGCGATGGACCTCTCTGGGTGATTTTCCATTTCCACCTCGTGTGGAATTTTGCCTTGAGAGACGAGGTCCTCCAGCTCCTTACGCCGTTTCGTCTCCCTGACTAATGTGAACAATACATAATTGTTGACTTCACAAGAACGTACCATTCTTCGATGTAGGGTGTTCTCCGAACACTCATAGGTCGCCCTGTGTAAATGATCGTACGAACAACGTCATCGTATCCTGCGCTGACGACCATTTCTTTGTGTTTTGGTGGTGCGCCGGCTTCCACGCTGGCGACGAAACGGGTGCCAACCCAGACACCAGATGCGCCGTACCTGTGTGCCAAGTGAGGACGAACAAAGTTGCGAAAGCGGTGTGAAGCGCGTACGACAGCGCAGCTGCCAACCCCCTGCCATCGGCAATGCCTCCTGCCGCCACCACAATAACGGGTTCTCCGGTCAACGGGCTTTTCGCATTGCGGCAAAGATCGACGACGGCCGGTATCAGTATCGAGAACGGAGTATCACCTGTGTGTCCGCCACCTTCTCCGCCTTGTGCGCCGATAATGTCAACGCCTGTACATTGGAATAGATAGTTAGAAACAGGGAGGAACTTTCGAAAGAGCTTTTAACCTTGAGCCAGGGCCTTTGCGACGTGCTAGGGTCACAGTGAGAAGCAGCAGCATGCGGAAGGAAAATTTCTAAGCCACCTTGGGGTGCCCTATCATGCTGGACTTCTATAAACGTGTGCCTCGAACAGCCGGCAACCAATACGTGACTTACTTCATAACGGGAATTCCAGCTGCATGCAGCTTGTCGACGGCCCATTTCGGAGGAACACCGACCGCGCAGACGAAGAGAGATGCTCCTGCCTTGATGATGACATCGATGAGCTCGGGCAATTGCCCACTCGTGTAATCTCGCTAACCAATTGTCAACAAAGGGTTCCGCGGCATCAAAATATCAATCAGACGACAGACATTCGTCTTCCTTGCGCTCCCGCCGAGTTGCGGGATGAGTAGATCAACACCAAAAGGTGCATTCTTGTCCTCCAAGTGACTTTTCAGCTCTTCAATGGAGCCTTGAAGAAATTTTGGGCTTTGCCGAACACCACCAATAACGCCGATACCACCTATGCAATACGCTGTCAATGCCGACTTGCAGAAGTTTGATTTTGCGTCTTACCCGCATTCGTCACTGCGGCAGCAAGTTTGGGGCCAGCAGCGACATTCATGCTGAAATATTGGATATTAAGCTTAGTATGACGACGTTGGTAATGGTTGTGCTGCTCACCCCGCAAGCATGACGGGATGATTAATTTTGAATAGTTTTGTTAGAGGAGTGGCGATTACAGGCTCCGAGGAAGGCATTTGCAAGTATGGCGCTCCGGTGGTGATGGTAGGCCATGGTATTTATACTGGTGAGAGTGAGCACCGTCTCATCGGTCGCTAGCTTTAAGGGGTTACCCCGGGCCGGCATCTTTAATCCCCGAACACATTCTGAGCTAATTATGTAATATTTGTCCCCTTGAAATTTCCCCATGTCCCAGTCCAAGTGTCCGGTTGATCACAGCACACAATCCTGTCCAGTTGACCATAATTCAGGCTCAAATTGGTCTCGCTTCGTCTCCAGAGAGGCCGCTAATCCATCCAGCGTTCTTTCTACCGAAAGGGAGACTTCCTCCATTCCCAAAACCGACAACGAAAAATGGGTCTACCCTTCCGAAGCCCAGTTCTTTGCTGCAATGGCCCGCAAAAATCATAATCCTAATGCCGCGGACATGAAGACTATCATTCCGATACACAATGCAGTGAACGAAAGGGCCTGGCAGGAGATACTGAAATGGGAAACCGGCAGAGGTGGGGACACATGTGGTGGTGTCAGGCTGCTCAACTTCAAAGGGAGACCGTCTGAAATTAGCCCCAAGGCGAGATGGAAGATGCTGCTTGGGTATGTCTCGTTATGTTTAGTGCAGATTCAATCTAAGCAGCCCTTCGTGCTGTGCATAGTTACTCTGCGCCTTTTGACCGTCATGATTGGGTGGTTGACCGGTGTGGAACCCGAATGCGCTATGTGATCGATTTCTACACAGGTCATAACCCGACCGGATCACCCTCCAACCTGTCGTTCTATCTGGATGTCCGACCAGCTTTGGACAATTGGGAAGGCCTCAGGATGAGAGTCGAGAACTTCTGGACAAAGCTATTTGGTAGCATATCTACTCCTGCAACACCACCTGTCAAAAGTTTGTAGTCCTGCAGGATGCTTGAATGTCTAACCGTATCCTCTCTCCCTTCCCATCAACGTTTGTTGCTCCGCGTTCTCAATTTCTTAGCCGGGGGTTGACGACCTTCGCTTTCGCTATCGTCACTTTGGTCTTCAGGCTCCTCGCTCTCTTCGCCTTCGCTAATTTCCTCGTCCTCTTCCCATGCACCATCAACGTCCTCCTCCACCTCGTTTTCGTCGTCCGTCTCCAATTCTCCCGCGTCATCTCTCTGTGCCTTCTGGTCCGACTTTTGTTGCACTTGTGCCTTCTTTCGTTGCACGTTTCTCTCCTGTTCTTCGCGCCTCTGCTGCTTTAATTTTTCTTTAACGGCGTGCTCAGCCGTTTGAGGAGCGATTTCCTTTTTTGTTTTTTTAACTACAACATTGTAATAAGTTCACGATTGCAGATTGGTGATAGAACGCATCGCTCACCGAATTCGTGATATATCACACTGCCTTCTTTGCCCGGCACGCCCTCGACGATTTTCACCAACCGTAGCTCCATCCTGGGGCCAACTTCGTCCAGTCTGACCGCTCTTTTCTGCCCCTTTTTGTTGTTTCGCCCAACGTAGTCATCTGCTAGGCTAATTGGGTCTCCATCATCTCCTGCGACGCTTCCCGCAGAAGAAGCGGCGCTTTCATAACCGTCGTCGGGGCCAGGCTCTCCTCTTGGACGCAGAAGAAAATCCGCTATATCTTTTTCTTTGCCCAAATTCAACATGCTTGACTGTGCAGTCGTCGATGCTGATGGTGCGCCCATAACTTTGCGAACACGTCTGGAGACTCCGAAAGGTTTAACAGTTATGATATAATGCCGGATATCTATCGTTCCACGATCGCTGTTGTAGGAGACAAGGACCACCCGTCGCGCCGAGGACAATGAAAGGGTTTGGGGAGATAGAGGAGGGAATAGTGATTGAAATGTTTTGGCGATGAGTGGGAGATGGGGTGGAGTACCGGGTGAAGGGGCAGGGAAGGATGCCAATACAAGCTTGGGTAAAACGTTCAGCAATCCCGCCAGCACATGAGCCTATGGCCAACATACCAGTGGCGGACTCAGATATTCCATGCCAATGCTGCGCGATCTACGCGACGAATTTAAGATGTCCTTCATAAGACTGTATCGCTCGACCCGGAAGCTGAGCGTAGGGCCAGAAGAGAGCCGTATTATCCTCAAGGATGGGGCGACAGACGTCAAGGTGAACGCAAGCATGTGCGTTACTTGCAAAGCAGGTGCCATCGTCAAGAAGTCTTTCAGTTTATTGCGATTCCGTTCCTGAATGGGGAAAAAAAGAGTCTTAACCGTGATTTGCGACGGAGAGTTGAGATACCTGTTTGCTTACCTTCAGACGACTTGCAGTGTTGGGTTCCATGACCTTGCGCACATCCCGCACAAGCTGTGTGAGCGACGAACCTACTTGGCCATGCTTTATAACAAAAGTCTTTGGCGTGTTAACCTTGACCGAATCGTTTGCAACAGGGCCCTTGAGATGGGTTCTGTTCTTTCGTCGGCGAGCCATACGCCAGGTAGAAGTCAGAAATTGGATGTTGATCAAAAATTTGTCACTGCTTTCGTACCGTACCAGATGAGCAACCGGCTTGCCTCTTTTCGCGGCCCTTCAACGCCCTCGTCATCGCCAGTTTCTCAGAAGATCCAGCCCGCATCTCCTGCTCGAACCCAGGAATCGACGTTCCATCGTAAACTACGCGCTTTTTTGCAGGAATTACAACATGTCGCCCATACCTGGAGCGAACTAATCCTTGTCGACGGCCTAAAGGCCGCACAAAAGCTGGCTGATACCAGAACCAATCTGGAGTACGCTTGTCAACCTGTCATTTCCCTCCATGTATTCATATACGGGATAAAGCGACGAGCTTCTACTTTCTGAGTCCACTCCCCAACATCGTCTCGTCGCCCCCAAGATCGCAATCATGGAGCGGTGCATCGCAGACCTTGAGGCAATCGCATCCAAACTAGTACGTATCTAGTTCATCATGAGGAACGGTTTAAATACCCCCCCCTTAATGTTGGCCAGCGGAAACAATTTTCGAAAATGAATAGCATCATCGACAATGTAGAGGCCCTCCTTGTCGAAGCACACAAAGCAAAGGGATGGCAATGGGTTCAAGAGGAACCATTGTGGATGACATGGTCTCTTGAACGGTTTGGTTCGTCCTAGACAAGTGCAAATAATTCACTATCTGACAAAGTACAGTACGTTCAATACCCGAAATTTTGACCCCGTATCACCGCTCCTTGGCCATACACGACAATTTCGTCGAATCCATGCGTCTCCACTCCGTTTCGTACAAAGAGACGCGTGTCCACATCGTAAACTGGCTTGCACAACCATGCTTACAAGACGAAGGCTGGGAAGCCATGTGGGAGGAACTATGCAACATAGAGGTTGAACGTTGGGAGAAACTCTGAAAATACTGGACTTTACTTTAATCCTCTTCATCTGAAATATGTATTTCGTCTTCGTTCGCCGCTTGAGTTGTGAGCGCCGCATCATCTTGATCTTTATCGACTGGCACGATTTGCTTTGCCGCTACGAACGTCGTTCCACCCGCTGCTTGTTTTTCAGCAGCCGCCATGGCATCTTGTGGCTCCGTAATCTCCAGTATTTTCTTATTTCCTTGCCGTGCGGCCATCGTCTGTGCGGCCAGATAGCTTGCTTCCGTATTGAATTGTGCTTGGACGCTGCGTTTGATCCGCAGCATTTCTCTAAACGTGTCTTCGGACCCAGTTTCGATCTCGAAATTGTTCCATTCTGCCCAGAATTGCGGGTTGACTCTAGGATCGCAGAACTGCGAAGCATGCGCATAGACTGCGCGGGCGCGGTCAATTTCGCCCAACTTCCGTTCGAGAGCAGCGAAGCGCAAGCACATTTCGGCAGTTTGACGATTAGGGAGAACTGATAAAAGCACGTCAACGGCAGCGAAAGCAGCTTGCCGAGCATCTTGCTCACCTTCGATGGCGCGTTCGTAGATTGGCCGAGTAGCCGGTAAGCCGTAGTTGGCAGTCGCCTTGGCAATATAAATAGTGTACATCTTTCAGAGATGTAAGTTGCAGGCGTGTAGATATTGAAAGGCGACCTGCCTCAAATTTATCTTCGTCGGCAACGGCTTCCGTCGCACGTTCCAAAATTGCCATCGATCGCTTAGCAAGACCATAATCTTCCTCCAGTTTAGCGTACATGAGAAACAATGGCTTGCACGACTTCGGAGGACATTTCTCCAATGCCTGCTCGAAGAGATCGCGGGCACGCTCCAACTTCGAACCACCCTTGAAAAAGAGGATGATAAGAGTCCGAATGAACGTCGTGAAGTCAAATACATACGTAGCGTTTGACAAATTTCGAGAGATAAATATTCCATATCTCAAAGGATATGGGGAAGGTGAATAATTCAGCGCCGCGTTCGTATATCTGGCAGAAGTGAGTTTGTAGAGACGGACTAGGGAAAGTTGGTAAATACCCTGAAGCTGTCTTCAAAATATTTGTTCTCTTCCAAGAACGCGGCGTAATTGACAATAATCTGAGCGTTCGCAATGCGTAATTCCAATATCTTTTCATAAACAGCTTTCGTAGATTCCACCGTCCCAATTGACTCCTCGAGATCTACGTAGAATGACCATAACTTGAGAGATTTGAACAGCCGCGCTTGTGCTGGAAGAGTCTGCATAGCCAAAATGGAAGTTAGAATGATAAAAAGATCACCAGGATGTATTCACATGATCGTGATAGCTTATACGCGTGTTTTTCGGTATAGCTGTAGCGCGTTGCATCACTCGTATTGCTTCATCGTAGTTTCTGTAGTACGTTGTGAGAAAAATGGAAAGTCTGGACGGGCATGGATGAGATGCTCACTCATTACGAATTTCCATCTCTGACCATTCACACCATATCTCAGCAAGATCTTCAACCGCCTTGAAGTTGACTTTCGTTCCTTTCTCCAAAATCTTACGTGCACTATCCAGGTCTGGTTCAGCCTTGCCAGTGGTTCCGCCTTCTTCGTAGAACTTGGCGAAGTTTATGTATATGCGGTGCAAATTGGCGGTGGCTTTCCGAGGATTGACAGTCTCCAGCGCCCTGGTGTAGGTTTCTGCAACCTACAATACTCATGTGACTCATGAGGACTCGCGAGATACTGCAATAGTACCAACCTTGGCATCGTCTTCTCCCCAAAGAGCAACCCTTTTCTCCCATTCTTGCACGTCGTTCGGATTGCGCCTAAGCATAACGTCGTTGACTAGGAAGGGGCGACGATCCGTGAGTTCATCGAACTCTTTCATGGCTTCATCCAGGTTTCTCTCTGCTTCAACAGCTTCTTCCTCGTCCTCCTCGTCTTCGAGACTCTCCATCATTCCACTTATGAAGGATTCACCGAATTCGGTATACGCATCAAATATCTGCGTAAAATCTCGACTTGTCATCACGGACTTCATCCCGTTCTCAAAAGTCTGTTTTGCGCGATCGAATTCTGCCCGTTTGATCCAGTATGTCGCAAGCCCTGTCCATAATCGTCCGGCTTGATCCTTGTACACATCTAACCCGTCTTTCTGAATGATGTATTCGATATTTAGTTTTCTTGGGCTTAATGGGTCTTCATCCTCATCGTAGGCATGAGATGAGTTTTCCGGCGATTTCGCTCCAAGATCGGAGGCATCGGCTGTCGACTGACCGATCACTTTATTGCTGTTCACCGTTTCGTCAACGTCCATTCCGACGCCTTCAGCGTATTTCTCGACGACATCTATGAAATCCCCGAGAAGCTGATAAGGGCTTTTCCCTTCAGGACTGACATATTCGCCACGGGATGCCTTTCTGGCCAGGGACAGCAAGAGTTTGGCCGCTTCCAAAGGTCGAGGTGCCGAGTTAGCGGGATTCAGCAACAATTCCGTGAACCGTTCGGTAATGGAAGGGTCGACGGCAAGATATCGTCGGTAAACTGACACCATCGTATTTCCGCCTTTCCTCTCCGACCAAAGAAGATACCGAACCCATATTCGAGCATGTAAAGAGGGAGACAGGGTCCGCAACGCCCGATCGAACGTATGTCGTGCATGCGTAAACAATATTGGGGCTGGACACCGTGGGTGGAAGAATATCGACGTGTACATGAGCCACAAGCGGGGAAGCTGAGAGGTTGTAAAGTTGAGAAGACATCCTGCTAAATGATGGCCAGCATCTGTACCTTGGGCAACCACATCAATGCACGCTCAAAAACGGCTACCAGCGACTTCCATTCCTCCCAACCGACTAAAGGGTCCAAGCATTCCGTCCACTCTTCCAAATCATCCTTTTCTTCTTCCAGTGCTTGCCTCATTTCCGGAAGCTTTTTTCTGCCGCCTGATCTCTTTTTCTGAACAGGTTCGCCCAAGACAAAGATCATGCGCATTTGGAGATAGGATTTCCATAGCTTGAAGGATCCTGGGAATTGAGCTAGCGCGGACTCATAGAGAAAAGTGAGGCGTTGGAGAGATGTCCGACAAAAGGGCGTAGCTAGAGGACCTAGGAGAGAATCGCGCTCGTCCTGTGGGGCCTGCGACCGCTCTTTTTTCCTCAGAGACACGAATGTCTCCCTGGTAGTATTGATGGCAGACCACCACGCCCGGAATGAGGTTGGATTACGGAGTAGATCTTCTTCACGGTGAAGATCTTTGACTGTCAGTATATCTGAATTTGTTTTCGGGGTTGGAGGGGGAAGTGTGAGAGGAAAGTGTGAGGCCAGAGACTCGAAAGGTGCGCTATCGAGAACAACGGACGGCATCGATGGTTATGTGTGAGCTGAGTGAACCACGCAAGTCACGTGGCTCGACATACCGTTGTGCAGATCCCAAGCCACGTGCTTCGTAGTCACTTAATCTCGAATGGTATCTTCCATGTTCGTAGTCGTCCATGCATCTGCTCTGACAATCCTTAGCACGGCGTAAGGCGCGTTCGCTACGGTCAAGAAGCTGAAAATGCAAGAAAGCAGCGTGAACGAGCAAAGCTTGATGAATTTATTACCTTGTCAACGGACATCCTCAAGCGGGTTCGTTCTTTCGAAATCCCTATCACTGAATGTGTTAACCTCCGATGTGGTCATGCAGAAACAAAGCAACGAGTGGACGCCCGATACGTATCAGCTGACGACCCGTCTCCTTCAAGTAAATCCAGAATTCTACACAATTTGGAATTACCGGCGGTTGATCATGCTAAACGGACTGTTTATTACAAGGTAGGAGCATTTGTACTCAGGCTGATCGTCAGCTCTAAGATTCAAGGCGGTCGGATAGTTCCAAAGAAGATATATATAAGATTATAACAGACGACCTTTACATGACCATGAGGATGCTCAAGGAGCATCCTAAGATTTACTGGATATGGAATCATCGCCGATGGTGCTTGGAGCGCATTCCCTATGGGCCGGGTGATGAAGGACAAGCCGGACATATCGGATGGAAGAAAGCCGCGTGGGACCAGGAATTATCGGTGGTCGAGAAGATGCTCGATGCGGATTCACGCAATTGTACGCATGTCATCTCGAGGATCGAAGTGTGTCTGAAGCGGAGACAGTCCACGCTTGGGATTACAGGAGATATGTGTTAGCGAATACACCCACGCCGAGGCCTTTAAAGCAGGAACTCTCGTATACAATGCGCAAGATTGAGAGCAATTTTTCGAATTTCAGCGCCTGGCACCAGCGCTCAAAGGTCCTGAGTATCCTCTGGAAGGAGGGGAAACTCAAACCCGAGTACAAGAAGGGAGGTAAGGATTAACCCTAAATTCCTTATACAGCTACATGTCTGCTTACAACATGCTAGAATTCGAGCTCGTCAGGAATGCCATGTATACAGACCCGAACGATCAAAGCGTTTGGATGTATCATCGTTGGCTCATAGGGCAAGGTAACGGGACTACCTGTTCAAATGATATGAGATTGACACGTTTCTCAGGTGGAGACAGGGACATCTTGGATCAGGAGATTCGGGCAATTCAAGAGCTACTTGAGGAGCAGCCTGATAGTAAATGTAAAACCATCTTTCTTGCAATGATATCGCATTTCATCGTCCCCTTGATGTAGGGTGTATGGAGTCCATTGTCCATTACAAACGACTGTTAATGGAGAAGCATTCCTGCGAGAGCGAGCGTATGCAACTTGCAGAAGACTGTCTGAAGCTCTTAAGGCAACTGGAGAAGGTCGATTCGTCCAGACTCAATCGATACAAGGAGATCGGTAAATACCCACTCTCTAGACGGTTGACTCCACGCTGACCTTGACTTTTGCTCAGCTGAAGAGACACGTAAGATGGTGTGAGTCTAGTTGTTTGTAGTTGCTTGGCTATCCCTTGCCTGTATCGGAAATCACCGAAGAATTTATCACCTCGTGGTTGCAGCGTGTTCAGGTCTCAGTCAGGCCAGAAATTTTGTGAACTGCTTGTTGCTCCCGTCTCTCCTTCCGTTCATTGCCCATCCACTGATCTGTCCTGTTGCTCGAGGGCCATGGATAGCCGCCCTAATCCTCTGCATGAGCTCTTTTCTCGTGGATCTACCCCGCCAGTGCAGCAATCCCATCAACAGCCACCCGCCGCACCTTTTCCAAGCAACTCTTCTCCAAACCAGATCGAGTCTCTATTTCAGAACATAACTTCTTCTGCGGATCTCCAACAGACACAATCGGCATCCCAACCTCTTGTTAATTACGCTGGACCGGCGCCTGATCCATCTGTGATGGTACCCTTGCCTGACGAGCCTGTCACATCTACATCCACTTCGACATCAACCTCCGCCGCAGAACGACATAGTGCTTTACTATCCTTACTCGGAGGCTCACCGTCCACCACGTCCGTAGCACGACCCGGCGTCGCTCCTGGACCGACTTTGTCGCAACAGGTTCCTACTCCTCCTGGTTCGAGTTCTCAGCGATCGGACTCGGCTGCAACGCATAATGAAATGCAGGGGAAGATTCTTTTGGAGCAGTTGATGTCTGGGTAAGCAAACCTGTTCTTTCTCTCGCTGTAGGATGTAATGTCTGTGTGTTGGTCGATCTGCGAGCGATGTGGCGAATTGCGTGCGTCTCTAGCTCACACAGAAAAGTTACCTAGTCGTCTCTTCATTCATCGTTGCTTCAGACTGATGACGTCACAGTTGACTGACCTTATCGTTTCAGAAATCCTCCACGATCAAACTTCCCCGAGCCTCCGAGAGCGAGTCTGTCAACAAACGCACCTTCACCTCCTCACGCTCGTGAAGCGGAATACCAATCCTATAATCCCCACGATGTTGCGACGGACAGAGGCCAGGCCGATTTATCCTCTCAGTCTCAGCAAGTAGCGGGCCAGCCTCAGCAACAGCAGGTACAACAGCAACAGACTCACCCACAACCCTCTTCTCCACGCAAGTCGATGTTTGACTTCGTTTCTCCCTTCGATCATCTTTCATCGTCCTCGAGTGCTGTCAAGAAAAAGCCCGTGCCAGGACACACCACAGATAGCGCTAACGAGGATTCCGGTTCATGGCCCATCGCAGACCCGAAACGGCAGTCCGTTGATAATTTATTGGAGCATCTGGCCAGGAGTCAGCAATCTGCAATCCAACCGCATTCTCAACCCCCTGCCTACGAGTCGCTCTTGGGTGCAGGTGACTTCACTCAGCCTGCGTATAGAACGCCCCAAGCCCCTCCGTCGAAACAGGCCCCGAATCGGAGCGCATCTCCTCGCGCATCCCCTCCGAAACCTCAGCAACGTCCACAACCTCGGCCGGTAGAATCCACGGTAGCCCAGCAACCAAGCTTCCCCCCCTCACAACCTCCTGCCACAGGCAAGCGGGATAAGGAGAACTCACCCGGTCCTCGAGGTGGCGGTTTCAAGAAGCCGCCAGCTGGTCAACCGCGAGCTGCTAAGAATCAAGCAAGTCCCAGGTAAGCATTAGTTCGCCTCTCATGCACATCACCGCTAATCGCTCTCTATAGTCCTCAAGCCCAGACCATTGTCTTTGACGTTTCTCAGCCTTTGGACGAGATTCAAGCACCCCGCGATTTCGTAAAATCTACTGCGATTGCCCTTGTCCGGCAGGACTCTGTGTTCCTACCTGGAACTACTATCGGCGCCACCCACTGGGTTGCTTATGCCATGACTAAAGGTATGATTGATGCCCTGGCACTCCCTTGAGGTCGAGTAACACCCCGCTTCCAGGGCGGGTCCGCGTGATCTCCAGATCCAGTGGGGATCGCACACTGCTCCAGTTGCCTCAAGTCTTTCCTATGACCTCGAGTGTTACGGACATGGCCGTTTACGGAAACAGACTCGCGGGCGTTACTTCGGACGGTGGCTTCGTTGTCTGGGAAATGCCTGAAGTAATCACTGACGACGTTCCGTACGTTTACATTCCTGCTGGCGATGTATCATGTCAGTTAATTGCCTATCGTAGCGGGCGATTGCTTCTGTGTGTACCACCTACATCGGACTCTGAAGCCCTTAGAGCTGTCAAATGGCACCCGAAAGAGCCCGATACGCTCGCAGTCGCCTCCGAGCGCAAGGTATTTCTCCTTGACCTCGCCAATGCACGCCCTTCTCGCACTGCCCCTGTGCCGTTGTCTGAGCTCTATCACCTCGGTCAAGTATTTAGCGTGTCCTCCGTAAGTCTGTCGTTTCCGACTTTGTAAATTGTTGCTTATGTTATTCATGCCCTTTCAGCCTGTTGTTGCTTTCGACTTCGATGTCCTGCACCAAACCCTCGCTACCATTTCTGAGGATTCTACTTTGACGATCTGGAACACACACGACATGTTGCCCTATTCTACCTACAAGATCAGAGGGGAGGACGTTCCGTCTTCCCTGACCTTTGTTGATGGCGGCATTGTCGTGGGTCGCAGAAGTGGTACCATTTTCCAGCTCTTGTCTATCACCACAAAGCAGGTTCTATCAACGGTCAAGTTCATCAACAGTGGGCAGGAAGATAGCGAGATGTTTGGACACGTCAGCTATGACTCGAGGATACAGACGCTGTGGATTGCCAACAGTCGGCGAGAGAGCATGATCGCATTCAAGATCAATCTTGAATCAACGGTTGTGGGCGGCGAAGAAGCTGTCAGAGGATCCTTTGATCAAGTTGTTGAATTTGGCGGGCCGAAGGCGACCATCCATTTTGTTATCCTGACGGCAGATTCAGATCCTACCGGAGATGAGGCGCTTGCGGCTTGCATTGCGGCCAAGGTACAACCCGGCCAGCTGGCTCTAGTGGCTTTCTCTGTGCACTCCACCGGCGTGGATCAAATTCTCATCCGCAAGGAGTGGTTTGATTCCGCTCTGTCAAGCACCCAGACTAAGCTGCCTCTGCAGACGCCGGAGCTTCTGTTCCAAGCGCTGTCTACAGAGGGTAAGAACCACAGAGCGATACAGCAAATGTCTGCCAGCATCTCTGGACCCCAGATGTCTGGCCCCTTGGTCAGTCACCGACCACGGACCCCGCCATCTGATGACGTAGAAGGCGAATACTCTCGCGATGAAGGACGTCCTCAGGAACAAAAGGCAAGGGGCGGTAAAAACAAGAACGTCAACTGGAAAGAGAAGGATGACAGTAGTCGAGAAAAGGAGAAGGCGAGGGAAGTCAAAGCAGCTGAGGCCGTGTCCTTGAGCGATACTTCACTCAGCCAGGTTCTCTCCCGCGAGATCAGGAAAACAGAGGAGAGCCTGCATAACCGCATCAGTCGTTTGATCGGCAAGGAAATGGACAAGCAACGTAAGTCCATCGTCCCCCTTCTCATTTTTGACGAAGCAATGACATCTGACCACCTTTGGGCACCTAGATCAACGACTCGAGGACGCCCGGGCACACGAGCAGGCAGAAGACTTCGCGCGGCAAGAAAAGATTCTCAAGTTGATATCCACAGAGCTTACAAAGAATACAACGCGCGTCGTCGAGGCCGCCGTGAAGAATGAAGTGCAAACGTCTGTCTTGCCTTCGCTCGAGAGCATTACACGAAATGAAGTCAAAGTCGCGCTCAATGACCAGATCGGTCGTGGACTGATAGATGTCATTCATCAGGTATGTACTTTCGGCGTTGCAAAAGATTGAAGCGGTTAAATCAGCATTGTCCTAATAGAGCCTACCAGTCGAAATTGAGAAGCTCCTTCTCCGTCCAGATATATCTGCCCACTTCGCACATGTTCTTTCTTCTAATCTGACACCGCTCATCGAACGGCACATTAAAGACGCCATTGCAAAGACTTTTATTCCGATCTATTCGCAGCAGACGACTGTTATGCACCAGGAGCTTGTTCAGGAGCTCCGCAATGAAATTCTAAACATCAAATCTGAACTCACCGCTTGGCAAAATGAGGCATTCCGGAACCAAGAAGTGAGTAAAGGCGTGGAATTCGTTGACGCGGAGCTGAAGCCATTCCTTTCCAGACGTCAATCAGAGAACTGGAGCATGCAGTGAGAAATTTATCGGAACAAGTCAAATATCTCACTATGAACGCGGCCGCCCGACCGCTCCATTTCCTACCTCAATCGCAGACCCACAGTTCACCTGGTCCTGTTGTTCCGCCGTTGCAAGCAAACATCGCCCAACCTCACCACCGGGCACAAAACACGCAACAGGCGTCCCAGATGCCCAGTTATAGCTTCCCCTCACAACCGCCCCCTGCGCCTGTCGTGCATGGCACGTGGTATCCTCCGACCCTTGCAGCTCCTCAAGCCTCGCATCCAGCGACGATTCCTCAACCACCCACTCAGAGTCAAGCCGATAGAACGCCGCCTCTCAAACCGGAACAATGGGAAGAGATATATCTTGGCGTGCTTCACACCCAGGATCCAATGAAGCTGCGCGATTTATTGTCTCATACAAATCCGGAGTTGGTCATGCCATTGAATGGACCATGTCTTGTGTCACAAGCTGTTATACTGACACTTGTTCACCGCGTAAGTTGAAGTTTTGTTCGTGTCGAATTTTGCGGCTCGTCGTCCTGACGTTTTTGTGTGTCTTTCAGTTGTCCGCCATCGTGGGTGATACACCACCTACTGAGGAATGGTTCAAGACTTCCCTCTGGTGGTTGCAGCGCTCCGTCGCACTCCTTCGACCTGAGGTATGTCCTCGTAGATCTGTCTTCCGACCAAATCTCAATACCACATCATGAAATGCAGGACAAATTGATCACTGATTTCACTCCGCGTGTTGTCCCCAACATACAGCAGTGGCTGAATACAACCCGACAACGGTTGGGCCTCCTCCCTGGCGGGCCTCCGTCGCTCGAGACGGCGGCGAGAACGATTTCTGAAATTCAAGAAACACTGAGACGGAAAGTGATAGTCTGAGATATTGATTGTATTTTGTGTACTTTTTTCTTTCTTTTTCCTTGGCTTTTATGCTGGTGTTGTGCTTTTGACGAATAATGACTATTGATGACTGACATTAGTGTTATTTGTGTGACCGAAACGCGGTTGTCTCATACACACACATAAGCCCACGCAACACGACAGTGCTAGCCAGCGTCCCTTACACTCAACCTGCATTTCCAGTCCTGCAATGGCGAACAAGGGGTGGTTCAACCTTGAAGCTGCAGGCGGAACAATACCAGAAACCCAATTCTTCGAAGGGGATTCGGCTTTCAAGTTTCTCAATCTTTCACGAACGGCCAGGCTGTATGGCTTTATAGGCTGGTAAGTCGATTCTTTCCACCGCAACAAAGCAAGCAAGGAGTTCTTCCGGCACGGCGTTGAGCTACTTCGTCCAGTGGAGGAAGCCTCCTTCCTTTTCGCTGACATTTATCCGCCGCTTTCCGCAGTTTAGCCGTTGGCTTCATCCTCAGTATCCTCGGGGCGATCGTCTTGTTCTTTGCGCAAATTGCTCTTTTTGCAGGCACGCAAAACAGATTCAAAAATTTCACGGCAGAGAGCTGATGCCGACTTTTCTACAATGCAGTTCTCTATGTACTGGGGACGATTGTATCTCTCGTCGGTACAGGTTTCCTCATAGGAGTCTGTGTCTCCCCTTTCGTGTAGAATTCGTATAACAAGGGCTGACTGGATTTGCACCCTTCCAGTTCTTCAGGCAACTAAAACTTGTGGGCGTCCATTCCCTCGCACCTCGACCGCCCTGACCCCGATCGCCGTTGGTAGATGTTCAAACCCGTCCGCGTCGTGGCGTCGGTTGTGTTTCTTGCCTCCATCGGCATGGTCTTCGTCGCTGCATTCGTACTTGGCAGTGAGGTATGTTTTATGATTCCTGTGCAGACCCCGACGACAAAATTTATGCATTCTGTATAGATTCTTTGCATCGGTATGACTCTTTCCATCGCTTCTTTGCTTGTTCTTGCTCCTCACCGCATCAATCTCAGTCTTCGTTATCATCGAATACCTCGCATATACGTGGTACACGCTGTCATATATTCCCTATGCTCGGACGGCTGTTACCAAGATGATCGGTTTGGGCTAGGTAAATAATGGAAGTACGAGATGCTACAGATGGCTAGGTATGCATTTATCGGAAAATATCAGCTTCCTATCTGGAAAGGCGGTTCGGTCAGATATGTTACTTCCCGTCTTGGGTGGGCTGAAACCGTACGAACCCTCTGAAATTGTTCTTCTTGTCTCTCAGGGCGTCCATGACCGTGCTATGTGGCGTGTCTTGATCAGAAGTTGTTGCTTTCCTAATGTTAAGAAGTTATTGGTGAGGACGAAGGGATGAGCACCTAGTGACAGACCTGACGGTTTCAGTATCGAGGCGCATAAACACATTCCACTCCTTTTCGTCTCCGATCGTTGTCAAGCCAGTGGTAATCTTGTTCTCGTGGATAATCTTGTCCAGTTTCTGGAAGGCCTGATTATCGGGATCGACGGACCTGGCGAATTTGAGGTTGCTCGCAGTGTATTCGTGCCCGTTATACACCACGGTCTCGTTCGGAAGCTTGCCGAGGTATGACAGGGCCTTGTTCATTTCGTCTCCCGTGCCTTCGAAGAAGCGGCCACAGCCTGCGATGAAGAGCGTGTCTCCAGTGAAGACGCCACCAGGATGACCACCCTTGGCCTTGTCCGTCACGTAGTAACAGATGGAATCTTGGGTGTGACAGGGCGTCGCGAGGCATCTAAAAAGGTTGTGGAGGAGCTGAAGCAAGAGTCATATAATAAGACTGCATATGCACTTGATTGAGACATTGTCGCCGAGCGTGAACTCGTCTTTGTCCTTGACGATGTTCTTTACGGCCGCAACCTTTTCGCTTCCACCATAGATTGGAGCATTTGGATATTGTGAAGACTAGTGAAATTTGAGTGCCAGGTCGATGACTGAAACTTTGTGGCGCAGGCGAAGACGTACAAACGCCTAACGTCACAGAACCCGAATCAACAAACGAGCATCGGGTAGCGAGTATGGATGGCGCACTTGGTTTCCACCGCTGTGGTCGTAATGATGGTGCGTCGTAATGGCGGCGACGAGTTCGACATCGTGTTCCTTGGCAGCGTCGACGACCTTGGGAACGTCATACGGATCGACGGCGGCAGCCTTCTTGGACGGCTCGTCTATGAGCAGGTACGCATAGTTGTCTTCGCGGACGGGGACGGGGACGATCTTCATGGTTCGGCGATGAAGGTGGATGTGTCGACTGGCTGACTGTACGGTGCGAAGCCAGAACATGACGACGCTTTTGAAACCATCATATCCACGTGAAGGAGCCAATAACGATTATCAGGATATCAATACAAGCGGAGCTAGAGCAAAAGGCTACACCAGTATACTAGCGGGAAAGGATGGCAGGAAACGCAGTGCCTGCTTGTTCAAATATACAGTAAAGCAAAGAGAGGGAGCAAGAACGAACGAGACAAAACAAGAATAGATAGGCGACCAGGTACTGGCGTGTTGGATACAGTTTCCGAATATATGAAACAGTGGTTGCAAGACCGAGGAGTAAATAAAGAGCGAGGACGAGGAAGAGAGCGAACCCAATAATTGACAAAGAAACATAGAATGAATGTGATCAGTGTGGATATAGTGAGAGCGACGTCCGCTTTCTCTGTTTGCCGAGCAGCTTCAAAATTCAAGGAAATGGTAGGAAATCGGGTCGAAACGATCTTCTAGGGCTGGCGGTTGCTCTTCGCCTGCAAATCCAGGCATTTCTTCCATGGGCGGAGGCGGGAGGTGCAAGAAATGGCGGGTATCGTCCACGGACGAGGTATGCGGGATGATTGGCGCCTGTCAATGAAAAGTCAGTGATGGCTCCACCGAACCAAGGGCGGAAACGGACGCTTATCTCCCTGCGCTCCAGGGCATCCCAGTCGACGCCTCTGAACCAAGGATGATCGAGAACGTCCTGAGGACCGCCGATCATGTTTCCGAGGCGCTGAGTGCGGTCGGGATTGAGGAAAGCCTTTATGAGATCACGAGACAGCCGATCCATGGTTCGAGGCCAATGGACGTGACCTCTTAAGATTTTCTCATAGATGCCATAAGGGGACTCATCGAAGAAGGGAGGGTAGCCAACGAGCATCTCGTAGCAAAGGACACCGCATGCCCACCAGTCGGCGGCCTTTCCGTGACCATCAGATTGAATGATCTCCGGTGCCAGATATTCGGGTGTGCCACAAAGAGTCCAGGTGCGATCATCGACGATTTTAGCAAAGCCAAAGTCGGTGAGGCGAAGGTAACCACGGGAATCGAGAAGGAGATTTTCGGGTTTCAAGTCCCGGTATATGATGTTGAATGAATGGAGGTATCTAAGAGCGAGAATGATGGTTGCAAGATAGAAACGGGTCACATCAGGAGTGAAACGCTGAGCGCGTCGGAGGTGGGTGAAGAGTTCACCACCTGGAACGTAGGACATGAGCATGTAGACGTTGAGTCGGTCCTGGAAGGTGGCGAAAAGGTCTACAACAAAGGGATGGTGGACTCTGGAGAGTATGTAACGCTCTGCGTTGACATGCTCGACCTGGCGGAGTTGCACGATCTTGGCCTTGCTGAGCACTTTCATGGCGAAATGGCTGTGGGCGCCCTGTGAGGTGGAGGACTTGTGCCGGACAAGAAGCACTCTGCCAAAGGTGCCAGTCCCTAGGAAAAAGAAAAGAAAGAAAGGCAAAGAACCAAGTTATGTTCTGCGAGGTAGATAAGAAGCGCCAGCCCGAACCTAGCGTTCCGCGGACTTCAAAGTCGGACAGCTTGAGGCCGATCCTTTGCAGATGGACCTGCTCGTTCTCCAGGACTCTGGATACAGGCTCAGGGTAAGGTGCCAGAGGCACAACGTCCGGCATGCTGGCAGAGTGCATCTGGTTCCGGTAAATGGCTCTGGGCTGGAGAGCTGTGTCTATGATGCTCTGCTCGGAGTGGGAGGGGGAGAGCGGGGGAGTGATAGGTTCGACGGGCTGGTCAGCAGATGGGGAACCGTGATCGGGTATCTGGAGGCGGACTGGGCGAGACATGGAGGAGGAAAGGAGGGACTTGAGCTTTTTGGACTTTGAAAAAAAAAACGCGCACTTGCGCTGGTCAAACTAACACAGCCGAGATGCCGCCACATTGTTCTATTATGTAAGTCATTCACACGCCGAACGCGATCGTCGGTGCGCCGTACAAATTCGTAACTACATGCACCCCTCCACCCTTCCCCGCTCCCGCAGCCACGTATAGCGGCACAAAGTGGTCCTCTCGCGGATGACTCGCTCGGAAACCAGGGTGCCGCGTCAGATTCACCATTGCTGCCTTCCGCTCTTCTTCCTGCAGCAGTCATCTGTATATGCGTATAAATGCGTGCAATGCTACTCACATCATGTACAAGGACCGCGTCGATGATGGCCTTGTCAAATGCCTGGTGCTCCGGCTTGGCAGTCTCCGGGTTGAATGAACTCCAGTCTCTGAGATTATGCACCGTCAGGCCGCCAGATAGGATAAGCGCTCCCTCCTGCCTGTCCGTGCGGGACCCATCAGTTTATCAAGTAGATCAAGAGGTCCTTCAAATACCTCAGCCGCTGTATAGCCTCACCGACTGCCCAGTTGACCTCCGGGCTCATGCTAGAGTCGATGGAAACTTGGACAACCGGTATCTCTAAAGACTCTTCTCCAAACATCAGTCGGAATGGCACAAACACGCCGTGGTCGAAACCCGGCCCGCTGAAGCCTCTTCCGTCCTCTCCACGAGCTTCCGTCACAGGCGTCGTGCGCGCATGCTGGCCTGACTATCAAGCAGGTTGCCTCATCAATCTGAATCCACCAGTCTCAGCCGTCCGCTTTACCTCTCTAAACAGCTCGACCACCCTGTGCGACAATGCCGAGTTTCCCTTTGACTTGAATTTGAGCCTGTATAGGTACGGTTGAAATCCGTAATAGTCCATCAAAAGCGGATTCTCGTCGCCATAATCAGTCACTGGCACACCAGCCAAGTGTTAGCATTTTTCCGAAGACGTCACAAGGGTGACGACCTAGCCGCTCGTTGTATGATTCCCAGTGGGCGCTAAAGACGACGACCGCCTTGGGCTTGTACTTGTCCAGAAGCGCAGGTCCAAAGTCTCTGAGAAAAGCCGCCAATGGGCCGGATGGTCCTCCATGCGCACCCATTGCAGAGTACTTGGGAGAATTGCCATCCGACTCTGAAAATGCGAGAAATGGTGAGCCATGGCCAAAGAAGAAGGACGGGATGTTATCGGGCGTTGAGGGAAGCTCATTCAGCGCCTTGCGCCATTCGGCAGACGTCGTGATAGATGGAGCCATGCTGGATTGTTGAGAAGGCCGTGCAAGTGGCAGGACTGCGCACCAGTTTTTAAATATCAGTCCATGAACAGACGATCATTAATCACTCTTAGCAGGTCATTATCCATTACGTAAATCAGATCACACATCATGACCTCCACCACTCGAGGCAGCTTTGGAGGCTGGCTCCAGGGCAAGACCGTCAAGAAGGGTGGCCAACCGTCCACTAACTCTCATACGCGCTCTTCTACCCCTCAGATTCAGAGCACTTCCACAACGGTGTTCGGAGGAGGAGTCAAAGATGCTACCGGCAAGACCACAGAATATTTCGTCAGCTTCATGTTGTGCTGTACGGACATCAACCTCTCTTACATTGTTAACGAATTATACAGTCAATGGATGACCAATGTCCTGTGTGCAAGAGCGATCGTTATCTGAACCCAAAACTACGACTTCTAGTCAGCTCGTGCTATCACAAGATGTCCGTCTGATATTTCTACATGCTTCCTGTCTTGCTGAAGTGCATGCCATCGGAGACAGGTGCGAGTCATGCATTGACCGCCTCTTCACTCTCGGTCCGGCTCCATGTCCGATTTGCGGCAAGGTGTTGAGGAAGCTGGCATTTACTCCACAAACATTTGAAGACTTGGGTGTTGAAAAGGAAGTCGCCGTCAGGCGCCGTGTCGCAAAAGAGTCGAGTCTCGCACTGTCCTCCATATGCTGCAAGTTGACCTTTTTGCAGGTTCAACAAACGCCGCGAAGATTTTCCCGACTTGCGCTCTTATAATGATTACCTAGAGGAAGTTGAAGACATCAGTGTGTCCCATCCTGTCGTGATATGCTGCTTTGTTCAACCGCATTGCTAGCCTTTAACCTCATAAATGATATTGATATCCCACAAACGGAGGCTCGCATAGCCTCCTACCGCGCCGCGAACGCCGCCCTCATAGAACTCAACATCCAGCGCGAAGAAGCTTACGCGCAAGCGCTCAAAGAGCAGGAAGAAAACCAGCGTCGCGAGCGACGGCAGCGTGCGTTGGAGCTACAGCGTGAAGAGGAAGAAGAACGAGAAGAGCGCGAAAAAGGCAGGCGGGAGATCATCG
This sequence comes from Macrocybe indica, assembly GCA_030407095.1. NCBI lineage: Eukaryota > Fungi > Basidiomycota > Agaricomycetes > Agaricales > Callistosporiaceae > Macrocybe > Macrocybe indica. The sequence continues at coordinate 1,551,459 of JARFTL010000004.1, forward strand.
ACAAACTTGAGACGAGCGACAAAAGCGCAGCCAAGATTGTCGCCAAGTCGCGCGCCGAGACGCTCAAACGCACAGCAGCGCGTTCGGCCGCATCATCTGCCACTTCCGCGCTGCAGCCCAGCACCAGGCTGCTTAGGTCGCGCTCAGCACAGAGCGCCGTTCCAGATGTGCCCCACGTCCCGCTACAAGATGAGTGGTATGCGTACGAGGACCTTGTCCAGCTCAGGAGCAGCGGTTACCGCGATTTCATGAGTGAGGCCGTCAGGATGGACAGAGAGGGCATCATGCGCGGAGGCGGGTACAAAGTGGAGGAGGCTTGGGAGAGGGCGTTGAGGAGTGCCGTCGCTGCTTTGGACCTGCCACCAATCTCTGGATTGCTGCCCGCTGTTGATGCTTGCACTCGTGCGGAAGGGAATACTGATCACGATATCGCTATGATCGTTGCTTGATTCAGTCTCCCATTTGGACTACTAGACGTTGCAATCATTCTGGACTATTGATAGTATGCATAATGTACAATGGTGGTCTAATAGGTATGTTCGTTGTGCAAATCATTCGATCGTCGTTTGTCTTGAGAAGACGCGGCATGGGTTTCAAGGACATTCATCATCCGAGAACGCCCAGTGGTGGTTGTCAACAGACCTTCGTGCTCCTGACGACATGTCTTTGCGACTTCTCAAACTCGGTAAGGGGTTCTGTCATTGGAAAATACAGGATTTGATATTGTCTTTTCCTAAGTTGAGCATCAGATAGAGCCGTCCGGGGAAGGAAGGATTTACTGACTGCATCTTTTCCAGATTCAACCGAAACTGGGCCAAGAGACGCGAGGGGTGCTCAAGCGACCCGACGTTGCCAGACCCAGCATCGTCAATGACAATCGGATGCGTTGCTGAGCATCCAGGATTAGAACCGGATTGGTTCGCTCTTTCACCCCAGGCGCTGGCATCAGATGGACCTGATCGGAATAGCGTTATAGCTGCATCTCTCGTTGCTTTGCTGTACGTGCTATTTCTGGTTATGAGAGCGCAATGCAAGCGCGAAATTCGGCTTACCGGGACGGATCAAAGCAGAGAAGATAGATCGTGCCCTTCTTGGAGACTTCGTATCCTACGATTGTCACTGAATGCCCCTTATACTGAAGAATGAGCGGCATCCTGTCCGTGACCACTACAGGCGACGCGCCAACAAGAGCATCCAGTTTATTGCTAGGTGAAGTCGCTTGAGCTTTCGGCGAAAAATAGCTGACCACCCAGTTTATCACCATCTTCGCCCCTGTGCAAACCCTCAATAACGTGAGACGGCGATACAGGGATGCGATACCTCGCGGCTTGTCCTCAAGGTCGAAATCTGCTAGTTCAACACTTATCCAACATGAGACGGCGGACCGGGGATATATATGACCACATGCTCACGGTATACCTCGCCAAGACAGGGCCACCCAAAGATCTTGGGAGGTCGCTAAGATGGTAGGTCCCAGTCGATCCAGATTCTGCGTACCTGATGCACCGACCCATTTCTTCGTGCCCACCAGCTTCCTCAGCTCTGTGGAACCCTCAATATCGAAGCCTTGTAAAGCGAAAAGCAATGAGCTAGACTGTTCGATAGGGGGAAACGGTGAGAATAATACTCACCGGCTTTCCACGCAGACTCTATCCAAACTTGGAGGTTTCTAATTCCGGGACCAATGGGATGGTCGAGGATCGGAAAGTATAGTGGCTGAAACGGCTGGTTCATAAGGGCTGCACAAGCCATCATGAAATTTCGGTAACTATCAAAATTGAGCGACAATTAGTAACGATATTCCCTGACGCGTACCCACAGCCCCATCCAGCGTCCCAGAATTCTCTCCCTATGTGGACCGTTCTATCATAACAGAGGACCGCGCGACTTGTTGAACCTTGCTTATGTGTTTTCAAAAGGAACTGTTTTAAAAGCAAAATAAGGCCTAGCAATACGATTCTTTGTATTGGCGTTTAGTTTATCATGAGGTAACGTGCCTGGGGTATAATTCGAGGGAGGTGGACTCGTCAAAGCAGCGTGCCAAAACGTGTCGTTTTCTTTGAGCAAAGGCATAAGTTTCGACTTGAGGTTGGGAGTCCATCTTCTGGCATGGTACCGTGAGCCTCACGTGATCGAGGGGTCCATAAGCGGCAAGTCATAACTGAGCGACGCGTGTCCTCTTCCAAAAGTCTCAATAATCTATCGTATAGTCCTCTTTCTGTTACCAGATGTCGAGGTCCTACGATCGTGGTAGGTCTCGTTTTTCCACGTATTCAGTATCAGCACGAACTTGCTCATTGTCTCCGCAGCTCTCACCGTATTTTCTCCCGATGGGCATTTATTCCAGGCAAGGATCGGCCCTTCCATCGAGCCGTACGCCGTTCGTGAACTTGAATTCGAAACAGGTTGAATATGCTCTCGAAGCCGTACGAAAAGGAACTTGTGCTGTGGGCGCTATGTAGCTTCCGATCTTGAAACCTTTGCTCATATCATCGATGTTCAGGTCGGCGTTCGAGGAAAGGACGTAGTAGTCTTGGGGGTTGAAAAGAAGTCAATTCTTCAATTGCAAGATCCGCGCACAGTCAGAAAAGTTGTCATGCTGGATGATCATATTTGTCTAGCTTTCGCAGGTACGCCATTATTGCATTCTACCTCACAACCAAGACTCATTTGCATGCGCATTCCCTAGGATTGACTGCGGATGGGCGGGTGCTGATTGATAAGGCGCGAATAGAATGTCAAAGCCATCGCTTAACTGTCGAGGACCCTGTTACGGTCGAATACATCACTCGTCACATTGCTGGTGTACAACAGGTCTGTAAAACGCAACGACGATTGGCATCGAACGGGCTCATCTACCTAATTCCAGAGGTACACACAATCCGGAGGCGTCAGACCATTTGGAATCTCAACTCTAATCGTCGGATTTGATCCAAATGACACACAGCCACGCCTCTACCAAACAGAACCTAGTGGTATCTACAGCGCTTGGAAGGTAAAGTCATTGGCCGCCCCGTCAATCACAGAACATAAGTAATCCCTTCGTAAGGCCAATGCCATTGGACGGTCTTCAAAGACAGTCCGCGAATTTTTGGAGAAAAACCACAAGGACGACCTATCGCGAGAAGAAAGCATCAAACTAACAGTAAAAAGTCTCCTAGAGGTAGTGCAGACGGGTGCGAAAAATATCGAGATAACTGTCATAGAGAGTTATGGCAAAGTCACAGTTCGTCTTTGCTGTTTCTATCACAAAATCTATCGCTGAGCCTGATTCTTATAGAATCTCGAATTGTCGGAAATTGAAGCAATCGTATCCGAGATAGAAAAAGAGAAAGAAGCTGGTATGTCTTCGAACCTCCTAACAATGTGACACGTTATGATATACCGTACCGACCAGACGCTGAGAGGAAGAGATCTCGTCTTGCGGCGACTGCTGCTGGGCAAGCCGCCATGACAGCGCGTGTAGGAGAAACGGAAGGGTCTTCGTGATTCGTTGCAATCGGACGTCATTCATGTTTTACACGTGTCTGGCGTAGCCCCATGCCAGATAAATGAGATATTAACCTGCATTGTTGCACTCCTCCACGTTCAGGATACGTATTTCTGACGTGTTCGTTGTAGTTACCGTATATAAAGTTGTATGATAGAGAACCTCGAATATCTTCTGCTTGTCGGGACCCCCAAATCCAAACATATTACGTCAGCGACGATAGCATGGATATCTTGGTAGACGGGTTCATGCTGCTATACTCCTTGATGGCTTCGTCAGGGCAGGCATCGTTAATCCGCCATTCTGTCTCAAAGGAACATGTCCTATATTCCGAAATTTTGTCCGTCACGTCTGCGATGCGGAAAAACTCACGTTGGGCTTCCTCGACCCACGTCATGAGCGCGAAAGACTTGGCTTTGGGCAGTAGCCTGGGTTTGAGGATCTCGACATCGTACTCTGCCCTTCAATCATCCGCTGGGAGGATAAACAAGGAGGCGGAGCTCATGAACGGTTTTCAGGAACTTAAAAAGATATTAAGGGACGTGGAGGGTACGTCCTCAACTTCGCTTACCACGTCTTCTCTGAAGTTCACCGACCGTGCAGACATCAGCACGCTCGAACTGCCTGTAATTTTAGCTCCGTTCTTCGCTATCATACGATCCCCACTATCCACAGGTCCCATAACCTCTGCGGCCTTGTCCGCACTGCACAATTTGTTCGTATCCGAGATCATATCCACGCAGACCTTGGGTCTGGATATTGCGCTGGCAGAACTGAGTAGCACGGTATCTCACTGCAAATTTGAAGCAAGCGATTCTTCTGGAGATGAAGTGGTGCTACTGAAGATTATGAACGTGATTGAGGATTGCCTGTGCGGAAATGTAGGAGACGTGCTTGGCGACATCGAAGTGTGTGAGATGCTTGAAACGGTTTTGACGACGTGTTGCCAGATTCGCTTGAGCGGTAAGCGGCTTCCTAAATAAGCTTCTGCCGACTCATCTTGTTGTCAGAAACTCTCAGGCGATCGGCGGAGGGCACCATGCACTCTTTGGTTCGCAAGGTCTTTTCCAGGCTCCATCATCTGGATCCTGAAATTGAAGAAGAAAGACTAAGACAGGGAGAAGAAGATTTCGGAGAGAGCGAGATCAAAATGGCCTTGCCCTTGTCAGATCCGATTAACGTTGCATCTATGGAAGAAGTGGCCTCGCAAGATGGCGAGCCTCCCAGTGTAAGAACTCCTACGACGCCCAATTCCGAACGCATTCAATGTGTGTGCTTTGCCTCGTGTTTTTGTGACGACAGAACCAATCACTGTTTACAGATGGCCTGCCATCCATCCTTGAATTGTTACGCGTCCTTGTCAATGTCTTGGATCCAAGTGATCAACAACACACGGACTCCACGAGACTCATCGCGCTTGGCATCCTGAATGCGGCGTTTGAGGAAGCAGGTCCTCTAATTCCAGCATTTCCGTCGCTCTCAAATATCGTTCTCGACTCCGGTTGCAAATACCTGCTCCAACTCGCACGTTCCGAAAATATCACCCTTCTACACTCCAGTTTACGCACAATTTCGTCCGTGATAGATACCATGCGCCCCCATCTCAAGTTGCAACAAGAACTCTTCTTGGCGTTCACAATAGATAGGCTGGCCCCACCCACTTTCCAAGAAAAGGGAGCAAAGAAGACAATAGCCCAACCTGCAACGCCTCGACCCGGCACCCCTCTCCTACATTCCGATGACAGAGACAAAGATTCCGATGGTGGCACTGGGACCATCACACCTTCGCGTATCCTGGTTGCTCCCGCGAAAGGAGAAACACGGAGCCTATTTCTTGAAACCTTGGGTCTCATATCCCGGCATCCGAGCTTTATGGTTGATCTATACGCAAATTATGATTGCGATATCAACTGCGAGAATCTCTTCCAGCGTCTCGTGGACTTTTTGACAAAGGTACAATGTCTTCTTTTTCTAGGCTAGGCGTGGCACCGTCTCATCTGAGCAGACGGTCTATACCCCGGAACAAATCCAAGAAGATGCGCAACAGAAAAATGCACAGTACCTGTGCCTAGACCTACTCCTGGCTTTTGTTAATGACATGGCTTTGAGAATCGGGGGTGTTGGTATAGTTCACCACGTCGACGTTGCCGCGCGTACTAAGTCTTCTCATTTGTTTAGTCAGCGGAACTGTGGCCTTCGGTATGTGACACTCTCGTGCCAGGCGCGTCCTTGTTTCATCCTTGTTCCATGGATTCTTGATAGAACTTCCAATCAATAATGTCCTTGTTGCAAGCAAAATCACAGAAACAATTGATCCTGGCTGGTGCTTCTCGCTTCAACACAAAGCCCAAAGCAGGACTGGCGTTCTTGGAAGAGAACCAGCTGATTTACGCTGACCTTTCTCCGACCGTTTCCAAAGCTGAGAGTCTTGCCAGATTTTTGAAAGGATGCACAAGGCTAGACAAACGCTTACTTGGGGATTTCATATCGAAGCCGGACAACATCGACATCTTGAAGGCATTCATCGGGCTTTTCGATTTCAAAGGGGTCTGTTCCTCTCGCACCCATGTACAATTATGTCGCTATACTGATTTTATTTCAAGAAACCTATTGCAGATGCCATGCGCGAGCTTCTGGAGACGTTCCGACTTCCTGGAGAGGCACAACAAATATCTCGCATCACAGAAACGTTTGCGTCAATTTACTTCGCTGCCGGACCAGGTGGCTATAATATGCTGTGTTCGTGTTTGTTTACGTACTAAGTCAATCTTTCTAGATGAAATCAAAAGCGAGGATGCAGTTTATGTCTTGGCTTATTCTGTCATCTTGTTAAACACTGATTTACATAACCCCCAAATCCGGGTGCGTGGAAACATTGACTCTATAATACAAACGCTGACCGGTTGTCCTATCCCGGCGAATAGAAGCGGATGTCCATTGAAGATTACAGGAAGAATCTGAGAGGTGTCAATGACGGATCAGACTTCTCTTCTGAATTTCTGGTGAGCGTTTCGCTATAGTTAGTTCCCGTAGTTCAACATACAAATTAGCAAACCATATACGATTCTATACGCAAACGGGAAATCGTCATGCCGGAGGAACATACAGGCCAGCTCGGCTTCGAGTACGCTTGGAAGGAGTTGCTTGCACGTTCACGCCAGGCCGGTACGCACACCAACAACTTCACATTAGCGCTATATGACTCCGTTCTCAAGGTAAATTCATGATGTGCAACACCTCTGCCTTTGACAAAGAAATGTTCAAAGCCATTTGGAAACCTGTTATCTCGACGATCGCATATGCTTTCATCACGTTTGAAGAAGAGTATATTATTCAGCGGGCCATAGCTGGGTTCCGACAATGCGCAACGCTTGCCCGGCATTTCGATCTGCCCGATGTCTTTGACTTCGTCGTTGTCTCACTTTCGCAGGCCACCACCCTGCTTTCGGACTCTCCTCCTTCCCAAGTACCCAACTATCCTGTCGTTGAGGTAGAGGGCCAATCGATCACTGTCTCCAATCTGTCCGTCAAGTTTGGCACAAATTTCAAGGGACAATTGGCGGCGGTTGTGCTCTTCAATATCGTAAATGGGAATGGAAACGCTCTGCGTGATGGTTGGACACAGGTGAATAAGCTGTTTTAACCCTTGAGTTTATACTTAGCGATTGCAGATTTTCGAAATGTTCCAAAACCTCTTCCTTCACTCTTTGTTGCCAACAAGGATGCTCCAAATGGAAGATTTTCTTGGAGGCGTTTCTATGATACCACTTCGCGGGACGCAACCTCAACGTGCAGTCGCAAGAGGCGACGGTGGACTACTATCTGCACTGTCTTCATATCTGATGACGCCCTATAGCAGTAGCTCGGAAAATCTGGTACCTGAGGCTACGGAGGCCGACGTGGAGAACACCCTTTGTACCATTGATTGCATCTCATCCTGCCGCTTGGATGAACTATACAGTCAGATCATGTGTGTCATGTCAACCTTTCGTGGTCCCGCTATGCTTACCTAGATTCATCAGGCAGCTCGACCTCGATCCTCTCGTTGCTGCCGTTCGTGCACTCGAGGCCCTGGCGCACGAAAGGACTGTTGCTCGACTGAAGCAGGAATACGACGACGCCCCAACTACTCAAGATGAGCATTTCTCCTCAATTCCTTATGATCCAGCTTCAGTGTTTCTACTGGAGACCATGATAAGTATCTTATGCCAAGCGCCTCAACACATCGAGGACCTATGGTGCGTTGCGTGTTCAACAGTTGCTTCGGGGATTACCAACATTTAACAAGGCCCGTCGTATTTGAGCATTTATCTGCGCTACTCTCCTCGTCAACGCGATATAGTGTACTTCTTATAGAACGTGCTGTGGTTGGCCTGTTACGGCTCTGTCTTATTCTTGCTCAGAAGGTGTGTCAAATGACTCAAATAATTACAAACTAAACCAGTATTTTTGCAGCCATCCCTCCGAGACCAAGTATATGTATCGTTTGATCTCTTATCCGGATTGCCCGCTTCGATTGCCACTTCTGTCGGAGAACAAGTAGTGGCTGGATTGATGCTTATTATTCAAAAGCACAGGGGCATTATAAAGTATGCTCCGTAGGCCTCGCATGTTTCTTCGTTTGACCGATGGTGAACAGATCCCAGACGGAATGGAACCTGGTTTTCGCACTTGTCCGTTCAACATTGCCCCACCCGGAGGCGGCGCGTATATCTTTCGACCTCATATCCAATCTTATGGCTGATGGACCCGCCCGAGCCGTCACCCTTGAGAATTTCGGAGGTTTGGTAATGCTCTTGGACGACTTTGCTACCATAGCCGGAACCTCTGCGGAAAGTAAACGACCTAAAGGGCGTGGTGTTGAACCGCCTACATCTGCGAAGTCAGCAGAACTGTTTAGCCTTTTCTTTCCTCTGGACTAATTTGCGAGAAGTTCCGTCCAGGTTGCGAGGGGCAAGAAAGCCGTTGATCTGTTGGCCCTTCTTTACAAACCGCTGCCCCAACTACTGGAAAGCAGCCAGATGACAAGCATCCAAGGTATGTTTTGAACAAATTTGTCTCTTCCGAAAACTCAAAATTCCCAGGATGGCGGCAATTGTGCCTTCCTTTGCTTATTTCGTTGTCACGGCAGTCTTCAAATGCAGCGCGAGAAGTGCGCCATAACGCCATCAGCACCCTGCAACGGATATTGCTGGGATCGGCTTCGATGTTCGACGGTGCTGATCATGCGCAGGTGGAAGAAGTGTTCAACCGGGTTGTTTTTCCACTCTTGGACGAACTTTTAAAAGTGGGGACCTTTCAACGAGATCCACAAGGCATGCCAGAGACCCGTTTACGAGCATCCGCGTTACTATGCAAAACATTCATGCACTTTGAGGTCCGCGAAAGTCACGGCAAGGCAGACTTCCGAATTCTTTGGATACAGATTCTGGACCTACTAGATCGGCTCATGAACATCGACAAAGGCGATCAGTTGGCAAGTGATACCTCACTTTTCGGAGTGGCAGCCATCTTATTCAAAATTCAGTATGAAGCCGTTCCTGAATCACTCAAGAATATGTTGTTGGTGATGAATGCTGCAAGCATTCTTGTACCGACGACATCATTAGAAGCCGATGAACGAGATGAACGCCAACGGACACTGTGGACCGCAACCCATGAAAGGATGGAAAGATTTTTACCTGGTTTTCTGGAAGACATAATACCGCCACCTGCCCAAGGGCCCACGAGTGTGTCTTAGGGGCTATTTCTTTGCAGTGTATGGATATAGAATAACATTGCCAGGGCATTATATACGAACCGCCAAAACGACGAGCACTAGGCATGGTGCCAGATAATATGCCAGTGTTCTTATAACTGGATGTGTTCTTTGGAAAATCCAGTCAGATGACCCAGTGAGGCATATAGTCCAGAGTAACACAGCAGCGACAAAATAGCCTGATATCCTTAGACAAGACAACCGTCAGCCACAACCAAGTTGGAATTTGAAAGTCGCTACCGGTGGTAGGTTCCAAGGAGATATTTGATTCTCCTCGATCTAGTGCCACGAATGCGCCAGAGTATTTCCCCAGCAGTCATTTGCATGCAAATCGAGAAGGCAGAGATAATGCCCAATGTCTTCAAGACGTCAGAAGAGTGAGGATGACGTGGCGAGTCCACGCACCCCATGCCAGCTGAGGAAGTGCGGTTTGTTGTTGGCCTCTTTATTGTAAATCATTACCGACGTGCCCAGCAATACAGCTGGAAGAGCCAGGAACAACATGACGAACCGATGTCGGGTCAAAGCCCTGCCAGTGCCGCGGGGACCCTTCGTCGGGGACCGTTGGACAATAAGGATGCCTAGAGAAGTGCACGTACGTATTAAGTATGATTCCGCTGCGGAGGTGCTCTGGCGCCAGACATACCATAGGTTACTACCACGGACATGAGCGCTTCCAGGCTAGGATGGAAGTGAAACCACCCAAGTGATGTGGAAGCACCGCCCACAAAAACGAGTTCACATGTAACGCCTGCTATGACCTGACAGACATAAACGGTGTAAATTGTAAATCAAAGCGTTATGCACATGGATGGTCGAAGACAAGACACACAGCAGAAGCGGTCTAATCACAAATTTGAATGCCATTAGTGGGTGCCGTGGGTTCTAGGCAGAAGAAATCCATCACCAATGCCACATATTTGGCGAAAACATCAAGTCTTGCGGTTGCATTGCTCCGCATTATGGGCTCTGTCTGACTGGTATATAGACTCAGGAATGACTGGTATCTTCGTAGCATTGACGGAAACGTTAGGGGATACATTACGGCACTGCTGTCAGAAGCGTAAAGCATGGTCATGTAGCGGTGCGTGCGCGGGCCGGAAGGAAAAGGCATTAGGAGTAAGCTTACATATAACAACGGGTAAGACGTGAAATGGAGGGTAAAAGAGCCATCGAATCCTAATACGAAATCTTACATATCAGTTCACAAGGCGCCTGACATCCAAAGGGATATAATCATTCTAGATTGGGCCAGCTGCCTTCGCTTCTCCACTTGTCGACAACTTCCCTTATCGTTTCGTGGTCAAAAACTGGTCGTTTGAGCTGGTACCCAACAATTTCCTTGACCTTGGCATTATTGAATGCGACGGTGTGTTTCTCCAGGGTGTACTCGTCCATGTAGGCAGAAAGTGGAGTATTGGGAACTGGGGGGCTCGACTTTTCGACCATTTCCGTCCAGCCTCCAACATGATGTTCGTTGATCTCCTCAATCGTATCTTTCAACTGACGGTTACGTATAAGCCTATATAAACACGCAGAAGAACGTGTTCAAAACACACCTTGAGTATTGTACTCTCTGCGAGAGAGAAAAATTCGAAAGTCGTCCCAAAGAATGACGTGACAGTCTGGCCTATACTGAGTAGTGTGCTATTGGAGTCATCGACCTGAGGGCTTCATCAACTTCTGATCTTGGAGATGTTCATTAGATTTACCAGGTTAAACACGGGAGCAGTCAGTTTCTTGTCGTGAGGTGGCATGCCCTCGACTTCCTTAACCATCTTCTTGTCGTTGTGGAAGACAATCTCTTCACCAGCGAGCGAATTTCCGGGCTGCCGACCCAGCTTAGCCATCCACTGAGCACAAGCCCAAGCTGCTCCCGCGACATCATCGACGTGGACAGTGTTGTTGGCATTTTTGCCTGGTGACCACCTACATAGCCATACTATTCAGTTGATTGAGTGACGTATAGGCTTACGAAACTAACATGGACTTCATAGGTTTCTTGAGATAGCCGTAAACCGATGCTACTATTATCGCTGTCGCCACTGAGGAGGGGAGAATCAGACGATAAGCATTCGATCATCCAGCAGAGCCATACCAATCCCGTAATTCGTGTATGGACCATAAACAAATCCGATGCGCAAAATGACGAGATTTAGGCTAATTGCACGGTGAGCTGACGTACGAAGATCTTCAGAAGAGGCATGGGACGTACTCATCAATCGCAGCCAACATGCGCAGCGTTTCGTGCCACCAGGTACCAACGGTGCCAACAGGTTTGATATCCTCTTTCTCATCATGAGAGGCCTTGCTCGAAGACGATGTCTCGTAGAACGGTTGCTGGATTCGGACGTAGGCCTTGACCTTGCGCTTGGCTGCTTCAAGGCCAATGAACCGTGCGATATTACAAGTGGTATTGATTTGGATCTAGGCAATGCTCAGAACATACAGCGACGCATTCGAAGGGCAGCGTACCAATTCGGTCCGATCTTGCCTCACTTCACCGGTGAAGTCAAATACATAGTCGTACGGAGCTTGTCCCTCTGGAGGATCGAAAACCGCAGCAACAATGGCTGGGTAAAGATCAACAGATGCGGTAGAGAGACGGTAGATGGGACGCACATTGAACGGTTAAATTGGCCTGCCGATACTCCACCTCTGGTTTAGCGAGCACCTTTGGAAACTCGTCCCCGATATACCTAAAAAGTCGCAATACAGGACCTATCCAATGCGCAAGAAGGTGAAGAGCCTACGTTGTTGCTGGTGCGACAGAGTACTTGTCCACGATGCGCAGATGCTGAATGGCAGTAAATGAGTTACACGGCTTTACAATGCATAAGGATTCGTACCGATACCAAGGCATCACCTTCAACAGGAACCAAGAATGTGGCCAAGGCGCGGGAACAGGTATTGAGACCGCCTGCGAGATGGCATCGACATATTCAGATTTGCTTCAATGAAGAAGAGATAAGCAGACAGCTAACCAAGGATGAGGACATTCGGTTTCTGAGAGCTGCCCGCCATTGTAATTGGAGCACTGAACTGAGTTGATCAACGCCAGTCATGATCATGTTCATCAATATAATCGATTATGTAATCTGAGACGGAACTTTTTCTTTCAACCCTTGTTTGATCAACGCCAAGTAAACAGACTCTTTTTAAGACATGCTTTTCTCGTTTCCTAAGTATCGATAGACGGAAGAAAAGTCTTTTCGCGCTAGGGCTGGCTCCTTGTTTATCGCATCTCCATAGATTTTCTCTGCTAGTTTGCCCAACGGAAGAGGGCTTTCAGTTTGAGCTGCGATTTCTGTAGCAAGACCCATATCCTGAAATCAAAGTCAGGCCCTCACAGACGCGGACGTGATTGAAATTTTATGTATGACCTTTAGCATCAGTGATGTCGCAAAACCACCTTCATAATCACGTTCGGAGGGCGGGGACTTGTCAGGTAGGGCGGATGGGACAGGATTGTTGACTGATGACGCCCAGCATCCCCCCGTGCTACTGTTGATGACCCCGGCGAGTACGGCTGGCTCAAGACCAAGTTTCTGACCTAGGAGCATCGCCTCCGCTACCACGATCTGCTCAACGCCGAGGACAAGCTAACAGGTACGCGAAAAACCTTCATAACGAGATTGACGCAGCACTGTGAATATTGGGACTTTACGTTATTGCAGATCTTTGCACCCAAACCGGCGCCGGAAGGGCCGCAGTATATGATGCGCTGACCCATATGCGTCAGGATGTCCTTGCAGTGATCATAGCCTTCTTGGCTGCCGCCGACGAGGAACGACAATGTTCCGGCCTTCGCACCGGTGACACCTGCCGTAAAAGTAGCATCGATCCCAAATGTAAAAGAAATGACCAATACCACATACCACCTGACACTGGAGCATCCACCATCCGTGCTCCTGTGTCGACAACATCACGAGCAACCTCTCTGGCCACAGAGACGTCTAATGTCGTCGAATCTATGCAGAACGACGATCGAGCTTGGTCTGAAGAGAGTTTGCGTAGAGCAGGTATGACACCATCATAGTAGACAGATCGAACTTGCGGAGACGCAGGAAGCATAGTAACGATAGTCTCCGATGCTAATGTGGCCCTGGGTGACAGTTAGCCGGCTTGGCGAATGGGGGGAGCTGCGATTCATCTAACTTACTCTTCTGGATTTGCCGCAATGGTCACTTTCGCCCCGGGAAAGTTATTGAGGAAGTTCCGACGGAATGACGCTGAGGCGTCCACAACAGCATCGCATACGACGAACCGTCGTTCTGCATCTTGAGCGTATTGCTTGGAAAATAGGTTGAAGGCCATTTCGTATCCCATTCGACCAAGCCCGATGAAGCTTGTGCTCTTTGGCCGAGATAGGGCATGTCCGACTGATTGGAGCGCGGGGAGCGAAGGCCTCATGACGAGAACCGGTCCTTGTTCGTTCGTTGAGCTGCGTAGTTCTTATATAAGTATATTATCCGGTTGGGTTTGGGGGTAGATCCGGGTCGGCTGTAGACTCGGATATCTTCCTTGTCATCTGACCATCTCACTGTCCGTAAATTACACATGCAAAGACCCCCCCGAGTCTTGCGCGTTGTCTGCGACGTGGAACATACAGGATGTCTGCACGCGATCAATGCTGAACTGAGACTCGGATGGTCGTGGACCATGGTCATTAGTACGGCCTTCCCGAGCCGGGGCTGTCCGGACTGCGACTGTGCGTTTCAGTCAACCTGAGTGAAAATCGGGATATCGTGGCTGGGAGTTCGGTTTGCCCGACATAGGGACTCAATGACTGCGTGCAAGAAATCATCCGACTCGACCTTGCCATCAAGTTTGATGTCCATGAATCCTACGTGTAATTGGAGTGTCCGTTGGCACGTGGCAAGCAGATTCATGTTGACTGTTTCCGCCTTGTCGCAGTCACGATGGCATGAGTCCTCTATCATAGTCCACGACTGACTTATAGACGACGCGATCATCCAAGATGTTCGCAGCGGCGACTTCGTTCTTTGCTCGATCTGCTATACTGCAGTCTTACAATGTCGGAAATTCGCTGACAGGCAGCCGGCCTTCGACGCCGGGTCAGCCCAGCGCACAGATCGCCGCACCCACCCCTTTTCATCCTTCTTTTCTCGTCGGTCTGTGGAAGGTGCAGTCGGCCTCTCACAAGGTTACGGGCAAACGCGTTTCGGTGTGGAGTTTCGATAAACGAGGGCAGGAAATGGAGCGCTTGGGTCCTATGGCAAAAGAGCGAACCATTGAGATCCTCAAGGCCGAGGTGCTTGCCGTTGCATCTGTCCTCTGTGCTTCACTGAGCTTGTCTTCTATGCAGGCCTCTGCGTTGGGACGGCTGAGGCACCCTTCGATACTAGGTGGGTCAAAGTAGCGTGATCGGGACTACGTCCGTATTTATGTGCTTGTCGGGAAGAAATGGTGGAACCGCTGGAAGAGACTCGAAGTGAATTGATCTTCGCGACGGAGCCTGTTCTGTGCTCGCTCGGATTGGCGGTGACTGGCGGTAAGAGTGCACCAGTGGAACTCGACGAGGTCGAGGTGCGTTATCATCAAGTCCCCGATCGGAAGTCCTCAACGCAGATGCTGCAGATTCAAAAAGGCATTTTACAGCTCTCCAAGGGCCTGTCTTTTTTGCATTCCTCCGCTCAAGTCATCCATTCGAATCTCAGTTTGGAGACCATCCTTATCAATGGTGCCGTCAGTCGCCAATAAACTTCCTGTTTGCCGTGGATCCGCTCAACCGTCATCGTGATCAGGGTGACTGGAAGATCTCCGGTCTCGGTTTGATGATTCCGTTGTTGGGTCCAGGTGGCTCACCAACTCGGTGGGAATTTCCGACATTTGATGGGCGCGTCCCGGCATATATTCAACGTTCCTTTGATTATATGGGTGTGTTGCGTAGACGAAAATTTCTTTTGCAGGTCAATGACACCAACCTGAACAGCACCAGAATATGCCCTTGACGAAGTCCTTGTAACCTCATCCGACATGTATTCTTTGGGTTGCATCATTTATGCCGTACACAGCAAGGGAAAGCCGCCCTTTAAAACTCACGACAGTCTTGGAGCTCTCCGAGAGAATGCCGGAAAATCTGTCCCCGGTCTTGAAGGCTTTGACAAGGACTTGCAAGGTACATTTCTATGTCGTGATAACCCTTGCAAAATGAGCTTATTCATATCAGTCCTTCTTCGCTCCCTGATAACGCGGAATGGCAACAACAGACCAACACCATCGACACTACCCAGCCATCCCTTCTTTTCTTCACTGCCTGTCTCCACGCTCAATTTCTTGGACCGCTCAAACTTCACATCAAAGACCCGAGAAGAAAAGATCTCGTTCATGAAAGGGCTGACAAGGGTCCTGGACAGGTTTTCTGACGGTCTTCGCATTCGCAAAATTCTCCCCTCCCTTGTGGAAGAAGTGAGCTTGTGATACAATGAGATTTTCCCCCGCTCATGGCCCGTGATAGATGAAAGACACCCATCTGTTACCCTACATCCTTCCGAACGTTTTTGCCATTTCTGCCAGCCTCTCGCCGAGCCAATTTGCAGCCACGGTTTTACCAAGTCTACGTCCGCTTTTTAGTGTCAAAGAGCCACCTCAAAACATGCTTACGTTGCTCGATAATCTCGAAATGTTGCAGTCCAAGACGGATAAAGCGGTTTTTCGCGAACGTGAGTAGTGCCATGCGGATACAGTTCGGGGACATCGACTTTATCTTCGTTCTTCAAGACGTGCTTCCCTTGGTATACAATGCCTTGGAGTCGGAACATGCAATGGTAAGCCGTTGGAGTAGACTTTCACACACTTCCTTTTAAGATATGTTTGAAAGGTCCAAGAACGTGCCCTGAAGGCCATACCGGAATTGTGCGATACAATTGACTATGCGGAGGTGCAGGGTGTATTGTTCCCCCGTGTTGCTGTGAGTTCTCGACGTCCCGTAATCTGACCACGCTAAAGAACATGCGTTCCTCAAAAGTATGTATTCTCGAAAACTCGTATCCTGAGTGTCAAAGTTGCGACCCTTGTCACATTTCTTGCTCTAGTCAAGGTATTAGACCAAGTGAGCTGCCTTTAGATAGAGTCACGCACAGAGACCGACCGCCTTAACAGACGAGCCTGACGCAAAGACTTGTGCCCCTTCTGTCAAAAATTCGCACCAAAGAACCTGCAGTCATGGTAAGTTACATTCGTATGCACATCATCAAACTCGGCTTACGGGTCTAGATGGCCACACTATCCGTTCAAGAAGCCATGGGATTCAAGGTAGATCGCGAAGCCGTCGCTACACTTGTCTTGCCGCAGCTGTGGGCAATGTCCATGGGTCCCTGTCAGTCCCTACCGGCTAATGCATTGCTTATCGCCTATCAAAGTCCTCATAGAATTTGCAGTATTAAATGTCGAACAATTTCAGCGATTCATGCTCGTCATCAAAAAACTTGGCGATCGTGTCGAACGAGAGCATGATCAATTTCTAAGAGATTCTCAGCGTCTGGAGGACCGCTCAGCACTTGCCATTGGTAACGGAAGATCGAACGCTCCCATTACTACGATGGACTTCGAGAGCTTGGTCGCCAGAGCTGGCAGCACGACTGTCAAACCTGACGTCTCTTCGGATCAAACATCGACCTGGGAAGAGGACGTATGGGGCAGTATATTTAATGCTGTTGAGGTATGTTGGTAATTTCATTCATTATATTCGGGCTTGTGTCAGACGCAAATCGCGCCGGTACAGGAACCTCAACAACCCCGGCAACCGCAACTCCCGCCAGTGTTGCAACAGCAAAAGCAACAGCAGCTGCCAGTTACTCCTTCCATCCCTCGGCCTCAAATGCCACAGACGCTAGGCGCTTTACAAGTTGCTCACCCTCCGTCGGAACAAAACAGGGTGCAACCCATGCTACCTATCTCCGCGACACGACCAGACTTCAGAACCCTCGGCGCCGCCCGAAATTCTGTGACTATACATGGCGCAACCCAGCCAGCCAGTGGGATCCTTGTACCGTCCAAACCACCACAATCACCGCACATACAACCGGCCACCAAACCATCACAAAATGTTTGGAGTGATTTTGATCCACTTTTATAGATAGGTGTACATTTAGCAGATTCCATCGTCTGTGGTATATATAGTCTCAGGATTCTTTCTCTACCTGGACGCCGTCCGTCACGGCGACAGCAGTTGCTTCAACGACAGTGCTACTATCTTGGTCAGTTGGACCTTGCAAGGGTATGGCATCTTCATCAATGGACATCCCCAGCAAACTCCGCAGAATTATCAAAGCGCCTAGCTTGGAGCAGACCACGTTGTTCTCTCGGCATAAATGGCTTTGGACACCTAACGGGTAAAAGATTCAACGGGGCATTGGGTGTCATAAGAAAAGAGGATAAAAAGCCAACTCACACTTCAAACACCCCTCCTTGCACTCACAGGATTCAGTCACTTGAAGAGCATTCCTCAGAAGAGGATATGCTGTGGAATATGTTGAGTGAGGAGCGGTGCGTTTTTGGTGTCCCCGCTGCTTACCGTTGTCAAATGCTTTTCCAGCCACTCCTCCACCCTTCCCGATCATGTCATAAAATATCAATCTATTACACTTTCACATCAACCTCAATTTGGAAATCAAAGAAATGTCTACCTTGCTGGCCGTTTTCTCTTGGTAGGTGTGATCATGTATTCCTTTTCTGGCGCTTTGCACTCCGTTCTCAAGTCTTGGGCCAGAGGAAACTGGTTTAAAAATGCATGCTCTGCGGAGTGCACCCCTTCCGCAGCATTTATGCCTTTCGAGCGAAACAAGTGAAGGATTGATTTTGGGACATCGATCCATAATCCAGTCGTATCACGTTCCCATGTAGGTGTTTCAAGGTCCACAGTGTCCAATATTTGTTTATTCCTGCCCAGTCTTACTAAGGGAACGAAACCATTGCAAGACGCCGCGTGGTGTACACACCTTATCTTGAAAAACCCTGTTTCCCATCAAACAAGGATATGGTATTGAATTGAGAACCCGCACATACCGAAAACCTTGACTTTGACCTCAATCCCTGTGTTGCTTCGTGGGAACGGCTGTATGGATTAATACGGCCAAGGACTCACTTCCGTAAAAGAATCGCTGCGATGCATTTGTTGATTCCTTGATGCGATGAACCTGGACGGCGTCGATATCGCTGGCAATGACGGAGCATAGTTAGACCGTTCGACGTCATACGTCGAGGTTCTTATGACTCAACGTGAAATCCCTGTATTATGGCCATGTCGGGATCGTTTCTGGTCTGCAAGTGTCTGAACGCACCTTGGGGATGTGATCCAGTTGACGTCTGCGCGGATAACTTTGGCTATCCTCTCGTCGTGGCTTACTTCTTTCACCTATAACAAAAATATAACTTTCGTCCAAATCCCACGTTATGCCACTTACGATGAACGTCAAGCCCTGATGAAGAAACTGGGACAGGTTTGTGAGTGCCGAGACCAGTCAGGAAGTAACAACGATGGATGATTACCACACCCCCTTCATAGACTTCAAACATTGCCCGAGAAACCTCCACCTCCTCGAGAACTCGGAGCGAACCACTCTCTTGATCTGCCTTCGTTATATCTATGACTGCGTATGTTTCTTCTTCTGGACCTCCTGTTCGCCAAGGAATCAGCGACAGCGAAGCAAAAAGAAAGACTAAATAATTATACTGATAGACACATATTGTGATGGATATGGCAGAAATTTTGTATGTGTATGATACCTAGATTATGGCTTCGTTCATAGACAAGGAAGCAAGACAAGAGGCTGCTTACCATCCTTCTTCGTCTCTTACAAGTCGGGCGGCGCAGATTTCATGCATCAAGATTCCAAAATATTGCTCATCTTCCGGGGATATTGGCATCTCGTGACTAGCGCATTGTAGGTGAGCTGGTAGAAAATAATAGTGGGTTGGTCGATGCACACGAAAATCGGAGAACCGAGAAACCTTCTAGGATCATGCTGCTACCTAGGTCGATCTGTATATCTTCCGGGCGCTCCTCAAACAAATAGGCGGGGTTTGCGGCATAATGCTGGTCGATTGCAAATGAATCAGCTACAAGGACCGCTAGAGAGTCTCGCGACCGTCGTCCAGCCCGGCCGGCTTGTTGTTTCTGCGTCCTATTTGTCAGACTTCTACTGCGATGAAGAACTTGCGCACGAAGCTGGCGATCGTCCCCGGAAAGCCCAACATGATGACAGCGTCCAGAATTCCAATGTCGACACCGAGCTCTAGCGCATTCGTGGATACGATGCCTAGCAGCTGGCCACTAAATGCTTGTTGCTCAATCCGACGACGATCCTACAGCTACATTGGGAACCATTATGGGGACGCTATTGTTACATAAACAGACCTGTTGGGAGTAGCCTACGATCATGCGTGAGCCTGTGACCACAGAACGAAATATACTGTAAGCATACCTCCTCGATACGGCATCGTTCGTTCCAGAATGTCAAATCGACCTTCATTGCTCAAGTCAGCGCGTAGGGTTTTCATCGCCTAGCGGACAGTGATGAGTTGTTGTATGGTGTGCACAATGAGGCCGACACACTAATTCACATATTTTGCGTATCTTCAACAAGGTCAGCGTGCAGAAAACACTGTAATGGTGTTGGGACTGACTTTGCAAAACAGGATCACTCGTACACCATTTCTCATCAGGTACTTCATGAGCGAAACAGCGTCAGAAAGGGAACTGTGTCTGCCTAGATTGGGAACCAAGGGGTCAATGAAGGCAGGATTCCAAACAAGGATGTCCTTGGAACCAGTCGGTGCTCCATCTTCTGTAACAGTTTTAATCTCGTTTCCGGAGATACCAAAAACATTTTCCATGTGTGCCTGTGGATTTGAAATCGTTGCACTGCAAGATACAAAGACAATACGACGATCTGCCGAGCGGATGTCAACAAAAATATTAAACACCCATCAACGCATGCTTACTTCCAAGTGCCGCGCAAATACGACGTAGACGGCGGATGACCAGCGCTATATGGCTAACTACAATTCAGTTGGCCGTAAAACGCGAGACAAGCCCGGGAGGCACTACCTGCCCATTAAACCGGAATAGTAGTGTAATTCGTCGACAGCAAAGACCTGCACAAAGTATTGGTAGGGTGTCAATTGCATTAAGAAGTTCACTCACTTTCAGGTTCTTAAGGAACCTGAAGGAGAGTCAATTAGAGCGAAAGCCATTTCAGAAGCCGTAGAGAATGCACCTCCTCCATAGATTCTCATGAGGTAAAATAGATGCATGAAGCGTATCCTTGAAACAGGTCAGGCGTCGGACAATAAGAACTCTATTTTCCTTGCTTACGAAATTGGTAAAAACAATTGACGCTGTCTCCCTAATTTCTGACAGGAAATTCTGAGGAAGCCTTTGTCAGAGTAGCCCGTGTAAGCTTACCAGGCCTAGTTTCTTTAGGGGTATCACCGTCAAAGGTGAAGGCCTGTGCAGAAAAGAAGGAACATTGGCCACGGTCTCACCTCAATTCACAATACTATACATACCTTGACGTTTGCCATGCTGGGGCAGCAGGCTAGGAGTTGTTCCATGGCCACTTTCTGGTCTTGCGCTAGGGCCTGAATCAACGGGCTCACTCGATCAATTCTTGAAAGGAACGCATTAATAGGATACCTTCGTGGGGTAAACAAACATCGCGGTAGAGTGCAAGTCCTGCTCAAGTGCTTGTAGCACAGGGACCTGTTATGTTTTTGCTCAGTTCGGTGCTGGCAAGTTATATAGAAACAAACTTGATAAACAACACTCTTGCCAGAGGCAGTACCGGTTGAAACTATGACATGTTTGCGGCCACGGATGGCAGAGATTGCCTGGACTTGATGGCTATACAATGCTGAGATGTTCCTGAACCGCAGCAAGGCGGTTGCAATTGGCTGAGAAAGAGGGGGATCCAAAGTCGCCACGTAGACGAGGGATGTCAGCATACGACTGCCAGCAAACAGGAACGGATCGACCGTATCTTTTCCGCTTTGGCCTCAAACGTCCTGCGTTCCACTATCTGATCTTTATACCAAGCCTCTTCCCGCAGGGATGTGACGATAGCTTCGACAGAAGGACGCGTGTCCGGGGTAGGAATGGGCATGTGGTGATCAGGAGAATGAAGAGTCCTTGCTCCAATTTTGGATTGTGGCATCACAGGCATATGAGAACGGGCAGCGTTTTGTAAGACGCTTATCGGGTCAACATCCGGTGGCGTTGTGCGGAGAAGTCTTGTTAAGATATGAGGAGTAGTATAACTGGGATATGAGATGGACTCACTCATCGACTGCTTGGCAAAATCTCTGGTTTCGACTTTCAATCAGCTTCTTTACGGCAGAGGGTGTCATGGCCGGAGGTGCGGACAAGCTGGATCATCGTATGAGATTTAGAGGCCGCATCAAGAGATGAGAGCATGCCTTGGTCCTGTGTTTTTCTTTCCCCTAGATGGATCAGTGAATTCCAAGACCAAGACGTGTTCCTCGCTTTCCAACATCGTATCCATGGTGGAACTCGAAGTAGAAGTAGATGGAAGAGAGAATGATGGCGACTTGTTCCCTCCGTCATGGATACGCAAGTCATTTCGAGGGATGTACGCAAACTTGATTATTTCAGGAAGGAGCGTTCTATGTACCGGCATTCACATACGACGGTCTGTCACTTGAGAGATGGTCCTTACTTTAATTCTGCAACTAAGTCAAGGTCGAGGGGTCTGAGTTTACGTCAGGGTCGAAGGTATAGTGAATGTCCACAGGAGCATACTGTTTTAACAGAGCTTCCACTGAAGAGCGAACGACGGGGAAAGTAGTAGCTAGTTGCTTCCTGGAGGAGACAAAACCAAGGACCGTATTGACAGCCTACCAGCGGTACTGAGCCAAGGCGACACGAGGAGGGGAGTAGCGAATCACCTTGAATACCTGAACGAACAGCACACTCTCGTGAGCACCGTAAGCCGAAGGCATTCGAACGTATGACATTACTTTGTACAGCTTCAAGGAAGTCGGACTCTGGATATCAAACACTGTCAATGCCGACAGACGAGCGCACGTACTTGATTAAAATGATCTGGCCATGACAGATGGTCTAACTGTTTTGTGGGCTCGCGAGTACGTTTTCGTTTGCTAGCATGGACGGCTGGATCGTGGTCGGCGCGTTTCATGCAGACTTCGAAGGTCACGGTACCAACAAAGTCGGCAACTATTTATTTGGTCCTCGCCAGAACCTCGCCTCCTCCTCCTTTCTTGGAGAAACAGCATTCAGGTCGGTCGTCTGCAATTTTCCTTTTCATTGAGACTGGCCTGGCTGATCAATCGACGTTCCAGTGACTCTCCTTAAACCACATGCGACCTTCGCAGGCCAACTTGGTCCGCCTTCTGCCTCGCAGAAATCTCAAACTAGAGGAGAAGAAGATTATCCTGCCGCCACCACCCCAAACACTGGACCTGCAGAAGCCCACGGTCATTGATTTGCTCAAGCAGCAGCAGACAGCCGCCGGAAATCTGTGGCCATCCAACATCCGCATCGAGCCCTCCATCCGCAAAGAAGCCTTTAAACATGTCCAATCCGACCTACGGACGAGACTAAAGTCGCTGCTGAAGGAGCGGTAACAAGCTCGCAAGAAGAGCACTCGAGCCCGGCATTTGGGCAGAGAGCGCCCGGTATATAATAGACGTACATAGATGATGGGCTGCCAAACCCACTTTCGACCCTTTCTCTCATCTCCAACTGTATATCCATAGAGCAAATGACACGATTAGCTCAACGAAACACAGCCCTCGACGTCGTTCTCCCGCTCATTGTCTTCCCGGCACTCAGTGCTGCTGCGTTTCATTACATTTTTGGGCACTTGCACGCCTCTGGGCTCGACAAGGATCTAGCCCAGGCTTGCCTCCACCATGCTGGGCCGTATCGCCTCCCCTACACCGGTCTTGATGCCGTCGATCGCGCGTTGTGTCCTATAATATCCTTCTTTCATGCTGTCATTCCCTCAGGTGACCTTCCCACATTCCTCACTTATGCATTGGGCGTTGGTGCGCCTCTCGTCATAATGCCCGCCGTCGAGAGCTGGAGACACGGCCGCAGCTTCGCGGTCAGCTATCCTGTCCTTCTCGGCTGCATATACCAGGTCTTCTCCGTTGGGATGATTTTCCCCCTTTACTGGTTGGTGTTCACTCTCGGACGTGCGCACAGACACAAGGCGTCTCGAGACCACCCGGTCCATCTCACCCAAGCACACGCCGAAGCCATCGTTTTTGGCGTCATTGTCGGCGCTGTCATCCCCTCTGTCGCATTGTCTGTTCTGAAGGATCCGTATGTGACCTTCATATGGCAGTTCTTCCCAATATATGTCACAATCGCTGAATACGCTCATCTCTCCTTCCGACCCGCGTCCAAGCACTCCCAGTCCGGGCACAACACCATACGCATCCTCTACATTGGCGCCTTCGTGATATCTTCCTCCGTGCACATATCGATGGTCTGGCCCAGACTCACCGATTTCGCAGCCGTCAAGGCTTTACTCCTCCCGGCCTTGCATCCACTGAATACTTGGGCCACGATGGAATCAAAGGCAGAGCATTTTCTAAAATGGGACGTCGCCTTTGGTTTCATCTCAGCTATTATAGCCACATTTTGGTTCGCCCGCAATGCGAGACAGTTCTTCCGCATTGTAGCCTGGTACGCTATCAGCATACCTCTGGTTGGCCCAGGTGCTGCCCTCTCGGCCGTTGCTCTTTGGAGAGAGTCCAACATTGCCTAACTCGGCGTGGTTGTTGATTCCAAACCTACATGCTGCGGGAAATCGATGCGATAAATGGAGGTACAATCAAGTGAAGTATATAGTACAGTACACGAAAGTCATCATATCATCATATCATGGCGTGAATGCAGCAATGTCAGCGTTTTCCTTTGACCTTTCCACCATTGGTCTTGCCTGCCTTTTTCCGAGGCCGCTCATCATCCGAGTCATCTGACCGTCCACCTTTTCTAGCCGCTTCAGCACGCTTTTGATCCGCTGTTATGATTTGGTTAGCGATGCATCCCACTTTGATGGGACAGCACGTACATTTTGCAGCCTTTCTTTCCAACTCATCCCAATCATCACCTGTCATTCTTATGAGAAATGTTTTTCTCAAGTGCTACGCTGTCACGAACCTTCATCACTCTCTGCTTCGGAATAAGATCCGCTTTCTTCGCTGCCATCCGAGTCCTCGTAGTCACTTTCGTCCGTGCTCTCGCTCTCCGGGCTCTCGTCCTCTTCGACTTCGAACTCTGACTCCGATTCTGATTCTTCAGAGTGGTCGCTCTGTATGAAATTACATGAATAAGGTTTGTCGCACTCTTCCAGAGACATACCTCGGCTGTCCCAGCGCCGCCAAGGAAGCTCCAACCACCTTGCTGGAAGAACTCGTACGGGTTTTCGTTGATGTGCTTCATGATCGGACCCCAGTTCAAGTTGACGGGTCCTTCACTCATGGGAATGTCGACAGAACTATGGGGAAAGCGATTCAGTGCCCAGATTCACCATCACCATACGAGACCATTGCTCACTCCAGCCAATTCTTCACGTCGTCCATTTGCGAGCTCTGAATTGAGTTGATATGCAAAGGCGGTTTGGTGAAGTCCTTGAAGATCAGCACGAGATCAAACTGCCTCAAGCTGTATTGGACTCTTTCTAGGGAGGCTATTTCGATGTCGGACAGCGTCACGACAAGGAAAGGCGGGTCTGTCAGATGGACTAGACACTCCGTCGTCGGCTGTAGCCGTACACTAGTGCGGAAAGGTACACCTTCAAAGGACAATTCTCGGAATGGAATGTCGAGCTCCAACGTGTCGCCGAGCTGAGCAATGTCCGTCAGCGCGCAGAACGAAAGATGGTCGAAAAAATCTTACAGAAGTTGTCGCCGCTTCTGCGATCCTTTCTGCGAATGCCTTAATCTCCTTGTTGAGCATCGCTCTGCGTTTACGTTCTTGTTGTTCCATCTCAATTTCATCCTCGTCACCATAACGGTGTTTTCGCTTCCTGTTCCCAGTCTCGTCGAATTGAACATCCGTCGCTTCGCGGAAGAATTGGACATCCTGATTCGCGTCAGCCTCAGAAGCTCTAATGTTCTACGTTTGGACACTCACGAAGGTTTTCTTTTTCCCGATGATGATTGGTGCCTTCAGATGAAGATGAACGATGACGAGAAGTTCGTGATCACAGGGTTGGAAGAAGAGATGTTTAATGTTGCTGAACAGGATATCTACATGGAATGAGCAACTCGTATCGTCGCAAATAATCCGAACGGGATACTCGCCGACTTTTTGCGAGCCGAGGGGTGATTGGTACCGAAGGCCATTTTGGTGGATCTCGACTTCTCCTGGCAACCGTTTTCCGTCTAACGCGGGTCGGATGAACGCTTCCGTCATCTTGACTAGCCTTCGGCCTTTCAGCTCGACCAACGATCCTTGCTCGACAACATCCGCCATTTCCTTCTTCTGCTGCTCCCTCTTATTTGCTTCCTTCTTCAGATCCGTGATCTGTTTGCAGATGGTGTCAAATCGATGGCCGTCCGGTGAACGATACGAAACGGAGCGAATGAATGTAGCGTCAGGATCCTCGAATGGCTGATACATATTAGCGTGGATGCTCTGAAGTCTAATGCACCAAACATACTGTATCTTCCTTTTTACCTGCTAATTGACCTGGGGTCTGGAAATTGATCCGAAGGATGGTGAACTCGCCCTCGTCGTTTTTGCTTGCGTTCTTGATGGTGTTGATATGGAATGGCACTGCCGACCCATACATTGGCAGAATCACAGATTGCGCCTTCCGATCCACATATATCTGTCGATGATTCGTCGCATTCCCTTCAGTAACAAAGCCAAAAATAGTTCACGCACCCTCAATCGATCCACTTCAGCAGGCAGAGCCCCCTCACCCTTATAACTCTGGAACTTCTTCCAACCCTTACCCTCTTTACCACTTGTTCCTCCACTATCTCCTGAATACTTCTGCAGACCCTCTTGTTGCAACTTCTCATGCAACTCTTTCTGATGTTCGGTCAGCCTGGCAGCAGCCGTCAAGTGTACCTCGTCCTGAGCAGCCCGACGCGTCTGATTTCTCAACACTTTGCCGCCTGCCGTGATGGCCTTCGGGGGGGAACCGTTCACCCGCGACGCATTGGTTTTTCTATCGCTATCCTTTGTTTCTTCTTCATCGCTTTCGCGCGTCAAGAAGAACATGGTGTCCTTGGAAGATTTGACACCTTCTGTGAGCAGCGTCGAACGATTCGATTCAACCCTAATTGTGTCAACGAGATGCACTGCGTAGCTGCAAAGATGCCATACAATATGAGGTTTACCGTGGACGATACAGGCCGAGACGATAGCGTTACCTTTGGCCAGCATTGTCCGTCAAGTCCGTGAATCCAAGAGCCAGATTGAAAATCATGTCCGCCTTCAGAACACGAGTATTCTTCGCCGACAGCACATATGCTGAGTCGCGGAATTCAATGCCCATCTGCGATAGATATGTGATATGACTGGCCATATGTAGACAATATGTCAACCACCTACTGCAAAGCCGACGTTCTTGACGAAGTGTTTCTCTAGCTCCGGTTTTTTCTCTTTGACGAAGTTTAGCGCATGTTGATAGACGTCACAAGCCGCGACTCCCTCCTTAATTACGGAGAGTAACTCGACTTGCAGTGCCAAAAGCAAATTATACTGTAATTCTTGAGCCTGATAGATAGTTCAGCATATATCGCGGGAACATACGTAAAGCAACACACAGAATTCGGATCTACAATGAATGTCCTTCCAACGTTCGCACAGTACGACTTATATCGCAGTCCAAAGGCAACGAGGAGGACGCCTTTGTGCGCTATGTCGTCACCCGTAGACTCTACTGTATATCGAAGATCATAGCCAGTCTTGCTCGACTTGGAAATGATAATTGGAGGATAGCAGAACTCGACGAATTGGTAATCGACCTATTGGAAGGTTGAGGCCATCTAGTGGATAGAGCAATAGAAAGGGGGACCCACATCGTTCAGCCCTTTTCCTCGGCTCCAAACCCTCATATCGGGACCCTTCGCAGAGCTTCCTTCTCCTGACCCTAGGCGAGCTTCTATTTGGGCTGAGAACATATCGTGCGAGATCTTTGCCTCCTTGTCCAGAATAGACTCAAGTTTTAGTGCTACGTGATGCTTCAAGAGGGTAGACGTCAGAGCGGCCGCTGTTTGGACGATTTTCTAAATCAAGAGTCAGATAGCCATGGACAAGACAGAAGACAAAGACAGCCTCACAAGTTCATCGGCATCCTTCACCGCCATCACGGACGACACTGCCGGGCTCAGATCAACGAGCTCCGGTCCCTTGTTCGACTTTGCCACTAAAGCCTCCCATTCCGCGACAAGTTTTCCAGTAGGTGACTCCTTCGTGAACGTTGCGACGCGTTTCAAAGAATGATACAGATCCAAAAACTTGGACATGATATCATTCGGTGCATCTTTTGCTTTGGGCAGTGCCAAGATGTCGATGACTACAGGACAGCGTTTGTCATCCAGCTGGGACAGTATCTTGGCTGAAGAAAAAGATGACGTTTAAAGGACCGCCAATGTTACAGTTGTCGAGAATGGGGTCTCACCCTTAGATGCCGAGCAAAGAATGGAGATTTTATCTTGTTGGAATAGGAAGAACGTCGATGGAAATTCGTAACCGAGCAGCCATTGCTGCAGGACAAGGAAGACAGTGGAAGACCGGTAGTTATGCCAAATATTTCAGCTTACCTGAAGCGACGTACTTTTCCGTATTGGCTCATCTTCAGGCGCAGGATCCCCAGCAATCAAGAACAAGGCGTCGACGTCAGACAACGAGCTGTAGTCGCTGTCTTTGCCTGCCGACTGAGGATGGCATTGAGAGACAGAGCGGTAAAACGATGCGCGGGGACTTGCCTTCCAACCATTGTAAAAACGTTGAAGCCGGGCGTTGAAGAGAGACTTGTTGAGCTCTACCAACATGATGGAGGTCCAAGGGGATGCCGGGCCACAAATTTGTCGAGCGCGTCCTCGAGAAACGCGGTCGTCGGAGTGTGAATTTAGCAAAATTTGTAATCGTAAAATATTACAAATACGGCAGTCAATCTTTCAGATCGACGATGATTGGCTGAGAGCCATGGCACCAGAGCGCCGCGTTCACCGCTATCAGCCCATTCTCGTTCATACTAGCCCCCCAACTTTCGTGGATATGTCTAACAAAACGTCGTATACTCCGATTAACTACAGAAAAAAAAAAAAAAAAAAAGAGGAAAGAAACCCACCCAAAGACGTGTAATCGGCACCCCGTCAACTTGGCCAGCTTTTCCGCTAAATATTTGCAGCCTGCGTGTTTACCACGCCGAGTTACATCCAAGATACCCTGCGCCGGCGTATGTGTGAGTAGGATATCAATGTTGAGAGGTACCTGTGCATAAATCGCTGTCCCGCATCTGCGTATCATAACCAATACCGTATCATCAACGCATCCTGCTCACCTTTCGCTTCTTCCTCTGAGGAATACTGAAAGGCTCCCTTCACATACTCCGGGGTGGCCTGACCCGAAACATCGTTACTTTCAGGACGAGTGATAGTCACCAGAGCCCTTGAACTCACAGGAGATCCATATACAGTCCACTCTTTTCCGGAAGTGGTCCTAAACGTCACCGCCTCGTGCTCGAGATAACGTATGTTACCCTCCGGCAGGAAATGATCGCGTGCTAAAAGTTGTACATCGTGCGTAGTCCGGCTTTCATCAATTGTTTTAAGTTGCACAACAACCCACTGGACTATATTCGAACCTTCTGAGAATCTCTTCAACCTCTTCTTCAACGACGGAAGGGTCTAGCCACAGCTACAGGACCAACTCTAACGGCAGTTCCGATCAAAGATCAGATTCGTCACTCACGTCGTGGTTTCCGGCTATGATTCTGCAGTTTCGGAGCCAGTGGGATTCAGTCGTTCAAGTCCTTTTAAAACGCCTACGCACATCTTGAGTCCATGATTCAGTCCCTTCAACCAATTCAGGGTCGCATCCAGCTGCTCTGGGTAACCCCAGCTGCTCAAATCGCCAGAATGTAAGAGCACTTCGCCCGGCGGTACCGGAAATGTGCGACTGTGTGTGTCGGAGACGCAGACGAATCTTGTCCAACCGGCTCCAGGATGAGGAGGGACATCGCCGTAGTGCGTAAAGACCTGCGTCGAATCAGCAAGAATGCTGGCTGTCATGAATAGGCAGGTATATGCAAGTTATAACCATGACAGTGATCAAAGAATGACACAAAGGGGCGATGGGCTACTCTTGTCGATCAGTCGTCTTCTATTCCTAGTACAGCAAGGTCCTTAAGGACAAATACAGCCTCCTCGACACGCATTTCCAAGACCATCAGCCGCTCCTGCTTTTGTTCCCATTCCTTCAGAATGTCTCTCTCCAGACGTGAAAGCAGCGAAACGTCCTGACAGACGTCACTACGTTCTCGTTTATCCAGAACGGCTCTGTTTTCTGGGATCCCTTTCTCTGCTTCTCGACGCATGCCGATATTGTACAATGTTTTGTACAGACTTCCAAGGATGGAAGAGTAGGCTTTATGTAGGTCGACGAACCTATGACGACGAATAAGGAAGGGAGGACACGGAGAAACTAACCGCCAACCCGTACCAGAGATAGAACATCCGCGCCGGGTTGCGATCAGCGCTTTTCGGCACCTCCTGAGTGGTTATCAACCCATCCGCAGTGAGGGCTGCAAGAAGGGGACGAACGTCTTTAGAGGCCATCATCACCGATTTCGATATCTGTTCACTGAATCGTCTTTGGCCTGGAAATCCATGGCAGTGAATCACCCACCTGTTTTTCGTCCAGCTTTCCTCTATCGAGCAGAAGGCGCAAGATCCGCAGTCCTTCCTTTCCGTGCTTTTCCCTGGTTACGGCCTCTAGCACACGGCGTTGTAGTCGATGAGCAACAATTCTAAATTCGACCTGTATTTTTGACGACGTGAAGGACAGAAAGGATTCGGCACGCCCAGAAGGTGTGGGGTTATCCGCCGAAGACAGCATCCCTAAGTAGTCCTTGACGCAAACGGAGTTGGACACCTTTTTGGATGGAAAAACAAGGCCGGATGAGACGTCGTCGTTTTCCGATAGCTGCATGATGACATTTGCGACAGATATAGGATCTATGAATGATATTAGATAGGTGGTAAGAAGGAGAACTATTCAACGGACCTGATCGAATGTCGGAGAGGGTGAGTTGTTTTTCCTCTGTGACCTTCAAAGCTGCCTGAGTAACTAAAGCAGCGCCGCTATTAAACCG
This sequence comes from Macrocybe indica, assembly GCA_030407095.1. Classification (NCBI taxonomy): domain Eukaryota; kingdom Fungi; phylum Basidiomycota; class Agaricomycetes; order Agaricales; family Callistosporiaceae; genus Macrocybe; species Macrocybe indica. The sequence goes on from JARFTL010000004.1 coordinate 1,582,057, forward strand.
CTCTCTGGCAGCTTTGACGATAAGCTGGGGCTCGTATAAGCAAAGGGACTTGGGGAAGCATGGAAAACTCACCGAGTTTCGGATATGAACATTAAATCTATCAAAGTTCACTCTGAAATAAATGTTTTCCTAACCTCACCTCAGAATGAGTTCGCTTGCGGTGGAGAAAGAGCTTCCTACATCCACAGTCTCCATGTGCTCCGCTAGCTTACGCTGAAACCTTCCTCAGCGAATGCTGAGACAAGGTTGGATGAACCACACTACCTTTCGTGGAATCCGACTTGACTGGTCATCACTACGTTTCTGCGTTGGAAAAATCAGCGCCATTGGAATGCAATAATCATTCATCGACTTACCATGCCAAGCTTCTCAGCCTCGAAATCCTCCCGTCTCAAACGCGCCTCGGCAACCTCTTTAGCTTCTCTGAGCTCCTTAGCAGTAGGAAACCCGGATATTTTCTTCTTCTCTTCCGCCTCATACTGGATCCGTCTGTCCATAGGCGAAACATGCGACAAAGTGGTAGATGGTTTTAGGTATGCCTTTGACACCAGAGTGTGAATGGTTCGGTTATACAGCGATACACCTGGATGCATTCAGGAGTTGAGAATGGAGAACGGTGGGTATGACGCACTTTTTGGTTCGAAAATCCCGATGCGACTCAAGATATCTGGTGGACGAAGCTTTCCATGGTCCAGAACGACCTGAACCACTGCAGCAGCCTGATGGCACACCACCGTCAGTTCTATTGGATCAACGTACCGACATGGCGCGCACCGCACCTCCGTTCCAAGAAGTTGCTCAGCCAGCCAAACGAATTTTCCGAATCTCAATCGCATGAAGCATTCGTTGATATTCACCTCAAAGACTTCGCCCTCCTCATTAGTTTGAGCATACCAGAGCAGATTGTGTTGCACGAGTACGATGAGTGCCTCCCTGACGAGCCGGGATTTAAGGTTGGAATAACGGACTATTTGTCCAAGGGTAAGGCGACCTCTGGTTAAGAGATTACTAGCGACGGACTGGAGTGACGAGTCACGATGAATTGTGCCTAGTACTGCAATCAACCACTTACCGCCGTCAGAGGACCGAAATGCGAATGGATAATCTGGACGCAGAGCCGAGCCGTCTGCGCGTCGGCCATGGTCAGAAATGGACGAACACTAACGAGCGAGTTACTTATGTAAGTAAACGTTGAACAACAAATGAATTATTACATCGTATCAATAACATTGCTTTGGTGACTTGGGAGTCATGCATTCATAAGTTATGTTAAGACATAAAGTAGCAATGCCTCCCTCCACCTATTCACATTCTTTGACACAAAAGCACGGCGCTCCCAACCAATTCGCTTCCCCGCCAGCGATGTTGTTCTAGGAGGTCAGCAGAACGTATCACTTACACAGAACAGGATGGAGATGTCAGCATGATGGAACGACTTAGCCTTGTGTTCCGTCGACGGTGAAACTGCTTCAGAGAAAGACGAGTATCACAGTCGACTGGGGTCAGTTTTCCCATAACTAAAATCTTCGCAAACCCTTTACTCAATCCGAGGGCGCTTGGAATCTTTAGAAAGCGTTTAGGAGTATAAATACGAGTAACCCAATAAGGCGACAGACCTGGCGGGCTGCTTGGCAAGGGAGCATAGCTTTCGGTTTCCTCCAAATCGTCAATGCTCCTTTTCGATGATAGTCGACTTGAAAGAGTTACAGAGCTTTTCGCTGAATTGGACTCTTGTTCTGCATCTCGGGTCACGTCTAAATCTCCTTCTCCATCAAGATCTTCTACCCAACTCTCGGGATCAAAACCGGATGGATTTCCAGACAACGCATCTGGATATCCTAGCTCACTACTATGTTCTACGCTTCGATTAGTATACGCTTGAATTTTTTTTTTTTGCGAAAGAAGGGAAAAGTTAGTGGATACAGTTACATGTGGGAACGATAGGACGTGACTTACGGGATAAATGACTTCTGGGCGTCACAGCTTCAGTCGCCAGAGAAGGTGAACGGAGAATGTCGGACCCAACCAAACCTATCAAGTTGTCAGGATATGATAGTACCTCTAGTTACGTGTATTATACCTGACGCAACGGCATTCTCACTGACGAAAAGAAACTCTGCTTCTGGGTGTGTGGACGTTTCACCTGGGGCGCGATAGATAAGCATCTATAACAAAACTGCAGACGTGGCCATCATTACCACTTTCATCTTTTCCATACTGAGGAAATTCGTCTGCTTCTGCGTATGCGTAATCGTCGGATTGGCGACTTCCTTCGTAAATCTCTTCGTGTGATATACCGTAAGGCGGGTCCTCATCAACCGTATCTAGTTCTTCAGCATGACCTGTTCCTTCGTCAGCATCACTAGAATTTCGAGTATCTGTCATGAAAATGAACATAAGATCGGGTAATCCTAAGTATCCTTCCCATGTTGCAAACTTGCCTTCGTCTTCGGCCAACCGTGCGTTCGACGGGCTGCTTCGTGAACTTTCGTCGTGAGGCAACTCAGATGCGGAACCGGCCACTAGCTCTCCGTCGGAATTGACATCAAGTCTTCTTTCCGAGCTCGCAGGTACCATCGCAGCGCCGAGCTCCACATGAAGCGCCTCAGGCGCAGGCTTTGTGTCGGCGTTGGGAACAAGTCGTCTCTCTGAGTTCGTAGGTGTAGTCGCATCACTGAGCTCCGCACCAGGTTTTTCATACAAAACTTCCGCACGACACGTGCTCAGCATGTGTTCAGTTTGATGACCAACTTCAGACTCGGGTACAGTAGTTGGCGTAACCGTGGCTTCATGGGCTTGTTCTTCGGAAACCGTACCAGCATGCTTGTCCGAACGTTGTTCGGACCCATGACTTTCCTCGACGGAAAAATAATTTTCACCTGTTTTATCCGAAGGTTCTGTAACATTTTCTGCCAACAATCCAAGTTCGGCAGTCTCATCTTGTAGTTCTTCATTTCCGGCGTTCGCGTAATCGTGATGAGCAGTTTCATCGGAACCTGGTAAATGGGATAAGGGGAGGTGAACTGGCAACGGGTAAAATAAACCTTACTATCTCGTCCCTCTGGCGTATTCTCTTCGGGTTTAGGAGCTTCAAGCGAAATTTGTGCCACTTGTTCCTGAAGGACATGGTATTGCACGATAAATCTTGGTACATTGGTGTATAATCGGAGGCGCAGGGGCCCAGACAGATTCAATGCATCATGAAGAACATTGAGGTCATGCAAAGTGACCTCCCGGGCGTAGATATTATCCTTAGGTGGAGTTGTCAGCGCAATTAAATGCATTCAATAGGAATGAATGTACCTCTGCGATGACAAGCTGCAGATCATAGGCTTCCAAAACCAATTCACCCTCAGAAACATCGGGTATGTAGACCGAAAGTTCCTCCTGACGAAGAGCGTCAAAGACGCTTGACAAAGGCTCATAATAAAGGGTAGGCAGCTGAGAAAGCATAATTTGATAGGACGTTACAGGCCCGCCCGATTGTGGGAGACGGCCTGCTCGCGAAGGTGTATTGAACAAGCTAATTTCTGCGAGTTCGGAATTGGATAGGGAGACCAAAACGGGAGGGGGTGGATCAATGTAGACACCCTCCGAAATTTCATGCGGATCTGCAACGACTGATGATTCAGGAGCAGGGCGAACTATCCGGCCAGTTTCGTTGACATCTCGTCCATCCGAGATGTCGGGTGCTTGAACATCTTCTCCTTGTGGAGCTGCTTCATCGCCCTGTAAAGGATTAACGGGTAGCGAATTGATTATCGGACGCGACCGTTGTTCTTCGTTGGCGTGTTCGTTCTCTACACGTTCCGCAACTTCGATATTTTTGTGTGAGAAACCAGACCTAATCGCAGAGTGTAGATCTTCCTCCTCCTCCTCCCTCTCCTCCGGTGCCGCGGCGTCAAATTCAGTATTACGTTCATCTTCGTGGAACTGTATGGGATAAATTGAAGCGGACGACGCGGCGTCGACGTCTCGAGGGGTATAGCCTAAACGCTCATAGTATAAAGGATTAGAATCAATTCCGTCTGAGTCTGTAGAAGGTGGCGCCTTGATTGCTTCCGCAACTGTGTCGGTCGCGACCGCAGGAGGAATTGCATCAGCGACGCCGTGCGAGACTGCCGTTGGTGAGGGTACGTGCGAAGCATCGTAAACTTCGACATCTGTCAGTTCCGCGCCGAAAGAATCTGGATCCTCTGAGCCGTCGACCATTTCATACTCGGCATCTCCTTCCTCCTCATATGATCGCATTTCGACCTCTATGCTGATGTCTACCGGCTCACCGCCTTCCATCAACGCCTCCTGCTGCTGCCAAGAGTCCGACGACGATATGTGCATAGAAAAGTCGTGATCACTTGGATAATCAGACATTTGAGCGTCGTATGTGTCCAGAATGGTACTGGTCATCGTGGGGCGAAGGAAATGTGGAAGCCTTCAGGGTCGAGCGGCTTTGTGTACGTGCTTACATAATGAATGCACTGACCAGCATCAAATCCACGTGATTCTGCACGACTACCTCCACAGTGACAAGCTTGAGATGGGCGATCGCAATTCTGCCGCAGACGTCGGATATCTCGTACGCCGGAATACGTATACGGGATACCAATATGCCTCCCTTGTCGCCCCACCTGCGTATGCCCTGATGGTTATATATCGTCGTGGTTGGTCAGCATTCTCAATTAACCGTTTCCTACGCGCAACATGGCTCGCTGGCGTTTGTGGTACAGACATCTCCATTTCACCAGTCCGTTGTAACTCACATCACGCCAAATTCGCTCTTAGGAGGTTTAGTGTATGGATCATACACTTATGCTCGTTATGCCAATGTGGACCAACAGTCCGTGAAAACCGAATGGCGGAATGTGGTTTACGATGTTTGCTCATCTGATTGTCCATGGCCTCGACATCAGGCTAAAGGATTCCACAGCGAAACAGGCTCCGCAAGGACGACTTTGCAACAATGGGTAGCCTATTTATGGGCGTCCTAACGCCCGCGCTTCTTTGGAGAAAGGCTCATATTGCCAACTGTGCGTTTGTCGTCCTGGACTAATCAAGGTCATTCCTCATGGTGTTATTCCAGTGGTACTTGGAGGCGCAGGACTCGGCAGTGGATTTGGGGTCATGGTACATTATACCAAACCAGGCGCCTAAAGCCAAAAGCCAATCTAAATTACAACAGTCCTCGATCAAAACACCCGGCAAGGACTCAGCTACACTGACCTCTCTGCCACTGCGAAGTAGGAAACTGCTGAAATACCAGAGCCAGCTTTAAAAGGTTGCGAGAGAACCTATACTTAAGCCCTGCCCTCGTTCTTCAACCGTCCGTCGGTGTGCGGACAGACCGTACATAAGCTTGCCTCGTCTTCATCGTCTCCTGTCCGTATTACCGAAGTCCCGTCCCCTTTCCGTGCGCTAGCACCGTCGTAAACGTCCACACCGCTCATGTGTTCGGATACACAAACATTCAAATGGTCCCGATAATGCAACGATGATCTCTTCCACGTTAAAGCTTGCATCGCGAGGTGCTTCCAGTTCTGAGAAGCTCTGGAATAACCGTCTGTTTGTGTTGTCGCCTGATGAGCCCTTTCACGATCAATCGCAGCCGCTGTGTCCCTTCTCAGTGCCTTGTTCATGTTCGAGATGTTAATCATCTTGTTTACAAATTGGGAACCTTTTTTCTCGTATTCAGTCTAAACGACATGTTGTATTCTGTGATTTCCAACGTACCCAGTATATATTTCCGGACTATGGTACTCATCAATGTCCCATTCTCATCGTCGATTAGAAACGGTTTGTCTTTCAACACTGTGTAACCGTCGTGCCCAGACGCCATGTAAGATCGAGTAACAATGCTATATTTGCGATCTTTGTCTTCTTTTGATATCGGCTCCTCTTCAACAACCGGTGCACTCAGAAGTTTCGTCGTAGAGTCCAAATGTTCGTCAGCAGACGTCTCTTTCAGAAGCCAGACGCCAATTACGCGGTCGCCCGGACGCCTGCGAGAGTCCCAAGAGACCCGGAAGCCAGAAATGATGGGGAAACGCCTGAGACGAAGGTGAGAAGGACATGTCTCACACATCCCAAACATGCATTCACCCTTCTTGCGCAGGCCAGGTATACAGAGCTGCTTCTAATGCATCCCATATAGCAGGACCGTCGAGCTCCAGAACAACAACCGGGTCGTCGAAAGGAAGGATCTCCAGGATGTTACCTAAGGTGATGACACCTACAGGACTATTAATATTATCCCCATAAGGTGCAAAGGAACTTAACCCGGTCCATATATCGTGTCACCGCGCAAAGTCCCAGCACAGATCAGTACGCCATCAGCACCCCCACAGCCTTTCAAGCAAAGAGCATCGTCATATGCATGCCTGATGATATCAGCAATCCAGTTGCCTGCAGCGGACTAGCAGGATGCTCAACACCGGTCAGCTTATTGCGATGAAAGATTAGAGACCTCATCTGTGCGGATGAACTGCGATCGAACATCAATCGCGGAAAGAGATCTGCAGACAGGTGCCTTCAGCGTTGATGAAATGGACGATAACAGACGCTTCAGTAGCGCCGTTATCGACTCCGATGACCTTGAGCCCGGCTTTGTCTCATGTCTTGTGCCTTTCAGATCGTTAAGATAAAGGATTCGTTAAGGATTGTGCAATCACAACGTACCAGAAATCTCTTGTATGACTTTCTTTCTGATACTGCCCGCGGGTGTATCCCGTAATGTCAGGTTTATTTCACTGAGGTCTCGGAAGTCCGTCCCGCTCTTAATGACCAGAATGTCTCCATTGTCTTGTTCTGCCCCGAGAACTTCCTCAGTAGTATCGTAATTATTCCAGGACGTAATTCCCCTACTAGCGTAATATAAGTGGTCGTGGCCGCCGAGAATTAGGTCGACTCCATGGGAACCATAGATGGGTCGATCCTTCTGCGTCTCTGGGGACAAGGTTAGGATCTCCTTCGCTAGTACAATGTCCTGGGAAGCTTGTCAGTGGATAAGTGCCGAGACCTACAGTCACTGACGAAATACATTCGGAAGCCTGTGGGAGCAGTGAGGACATCGAAAACTGTCCGATTCTAACACAACTTACCTCGAGTGCGTTAGTGCAATTATCAAATCGCACCTGTACTCGCTCTCGGGATCGCGAAGGCGTTGGGACAGGTCGAGTGCAACGGTCTTCATGTCTCGATACTCAAACTCCGGAGGCCAGGTGGCTACAGTAGATATCCACTCCCTATTGTGCGTAAGCAGTAGCAACGGCTGATTTGGGAGGACAGTTGCAATGCCGCTTACTTTTCAACAAGTCCAATTATCCCGATCCGTATGCCTGCTCTCTCAAAGATCTGGTATTCGCACAGTCCTCTAGGTACCCGGCTCGTTGTTTGATCGATTATGTTGCTCAATAGCCACGGCTTAGCCTCGGCATAAGCGTTGGCAGACTGAACGTATACTTGAACGTACGAATGTAGTATCCTTGATGAGTTTAGTGAGGTGTAGATACCCTGAAGTGGTCCGCGTTAGTGTTCGATAACTACCACGTCGCTGCTCACCAAAGTCAAAGTCGTGGTTGCCTGTGGAACAAATACACAATCAGTTGGCCGAGTCGGTAAAAAAAATGCAGATGCCTAACCTGTTAACGACACATCGGGTGCCAGCGCATTCATAATTGGGACCTCGGGGAATCGTGAAACCAACCATTGCGTTTGCAAGGTTACATGAATGGCACACCATATGACTTCCGCGGGAAACAGAACTCTCTACGGAAGGCGAAAAGACATCGCCAGAGAAGAGATTCAGGCCATCCCGTTTCCCATCCGGTAGTATAGGCCATTGCTTTCGAATGTCATCTAAGAGGGCGCCAAACTGCGCGACGTCTATTGTCCCTGTCGACGTGTTGGAAGATATCTTCTGTGGCGTAACACGATAAACGTCGTTCCAGTGCACGATAGAGAGTCTTGCCGTCATTGCACTTCTGATGGTGTGCGGAGCACCTCCTCGACGTTGGTGCTATGGTGTTGGGGGAGCTGCAAGTTATCACCAGATCAGGAAATCTATACATGGCAAGTGCAATTGGGGTGCCTCGTTCGCTCTGCAATTGCATCAAGGCTTGTGCGATCCAGACGTAGTCCACAGATGCAAGAGATGGAATATATTATTGTCATCATAAACAAGTCTTACACATTTCAACGCTGAACAGCGATGCGGAGTACAATACAGTACGAGAGAGAAACCCGAAGAGAAAGAAAAAAATATATATGTCGAGACAGATAGCGATGGCAGTAATGGCAACAGCAATGACACAACTATGGAAGTGGATAAATGGTTCTGGCCACCTGCTGCTTCTTCAGCAACTTCAGATGGATGAGAAGACCTACGGACTTACCCTTTCAAGAAGTAGAGTGACTTCCGGGGCAACTCGGACAAAGTCTTTGCTCCAGAATTCGTATTTTGGATTGCGGAGCAATTCGATGAAGGTAACAAGTGCTCCCCATGGATGCGGACGATGGACAAGGAATCGTTCAAGGAGTGTCTTTGTCACGATTTCTCGGAACCGATCGTCTTTGACTTCCAGGAAGAGGTGCAGAAGCAAGGAGCTGAACCAATGCGTATGCGCATTTGGATATCTTAGGTGCATGCCGATTGAAACAAGGAGATGGTGTTGTCCTGTGAAAGGTCAAGGTCGGGATGAGAGGCGACAGGACGGGGAATGGATCAGTTTACCTTCGTTGTCCAGGTTCGTCGCAAGATACTGCAAAGCGACAACTCCTGGATCGGTAGCGACGAACAGCGACGAACCGCTCCGAGCCTTTGCCTGAGCAACGGAAGAAACTCCGATATACATGACGAGCGAGTTGAGAAGCGGAATGTTATAGGAGTCTGGGGAGTTATCCGGTTGGCCTTGTAATTTCAATTGATCCTTGAGGGAGGGAAGGAATGAAGGAGAGCCGCGGTTGAGCAAGAATTGGTCCAAATAGCCGCGCAGATCTCCATTCTTGAGACCTGAAGAAAAATCGGAGAGAATGGGAGGTATCGGTCCCATTTCTGGAATGGAATCGAATTTGATGTTCCGCAGAAAAGGGTCAGGAAGTATAAGGGCGGGAGGGAACGCGCTGAGGACGATATTCCTCATCTGGACGCAGTTCGACGGAACAACGTCACACAGTGTGAAGTAGTACTCGCTTAAGAACTCCGGAAAATCGTGCAACAGCACTAGATTCAGACGCAAAGTGCCGTGATAGAGATCCTGAGTAGCAGGTTGAATGTCACCATCTTTCAGGAAGGGAGCGAGGAACTTGAGAAGCGAAATCAACAGCTTGTGGTAAGCTGTCCATCCCTAAAACGTAAAAAGTCTCGATAAGCACAGGCACACCACTGCCTCCTTGAAAAAAATATTTACTTCGCGATTTTCAGCCAATAGAAGCTTCGGCATGAATAGCCGATGTGAAATCAGGCACATCCAGGAAAATGCGAATCCGGGGAAATAGGTAGGTTGTAGGGAGCTGAAGGTATCACTATACAGCTATGTTAGCTTGCATCACGCGCGTGGAATGCAGGCAAAATCTCACCTTATGGCAAGAAGAAGTTGGAAATAGACAGAACCAAGGTGTGTTTCAATCCCATGTAGGTCGTTAAGAAGGCTTGAAAAGAACCTGAAAAACGGTTTCTGCTGAAATGCAGTACCTTGCTCTTCGTGCATGTTGGCTAAGACCAGAACGAATATTGACAGGATCTTAGTGAGGTAGTGTACTTTCGCTTGATCGTTGTTAACACCCGAAGCATCTCCATGGTACTTGATGATGTACACAATGAGCCTCGACATTGCGTCCAATGCCTGGAACGCGTAGTCCACGTCCCCAGTGGCAATACACTTCATATAGCTGTTCACGCCAGCTTCTGCGCATACTCGGAAGAAGAACGATGAAACGTCCTCGACCTTCAGGATGCCTTGCTTGGTCAGCTGTGTTATGAACGGTACGAAGTTCTTCTCCGGCGAATGTGAACGTTGGAAGATGTTGACCCATTGTTGGAACCACATGAATAGCTTGTCCCGAAGTTGCTCAGCTTCAGGCTTCGTAGAGGGTTGTCTCGTCTCTGGGCCGACAGATGGACGAACTCCGCGCAAATCGTCCAAAAGGCGATTTACGCTAGATGAATACGTCAGATACGAATTCGGAAGGGTAATGGTAAGGGCGGGACACACTCTTCATTTGCCTTCCCAAGCTGAGATAGATGGGACAAAACTTCAATGGAGTAGCCAAACTGACTCTGTGAGGCGACCGGCGGATCAGCCGACAGGCATTCTCGAATTAAATTTGCCGCAAAGTTGAGAAGACTGGATCGGGGATCGTTAAATAGTGTTTTGGCCAGTTGTTGATCTTGCAGAGTCACGTTGAGAAGCCCACTACGAAGTAAGGTTACAGTGACTGGAACATTGTATTTGCGCTAATTATGATAATTAGATATAGTTATTGAATGCCGGGGAGGGGGGCGTACCTCATCCTCCGCATATAGCAGCCAAGTTATTGCTTCCTTGGCGACGTCTTCGAATTGGTGACACAACTGATCTAACAGGGCCACAAAGACCTCTCTGCCGAGTTGGGAAGGACTTTTGTACAGCAACTGTACAATCTTTTGAGACATCCTCAAGGGAGTGCGTTGACGTTCGGAGGATTCTATGGCAAGATATAAGATTTGGCGGACTAGATGTCGAATGTCGTGGTTTGATGGCAAGGCAGCGAGTGATTGAACAGGAAGCTGCAGCATGATTGTTTCCAAATCTCTGACCAATATCTACTACATCTTCAGAAGCGACGTAGACATGTCGCGCGGAATAAACGCACCGAGAAGCGATCCATTACTTCCTGGTGACTGTGGAAGCTCGTAGCTAGGTCCGGCGCTGGAGAAGGAGCATACACCGTTGTCGGCGCAAACGACATCGTCGAGCCAGGCCGACTTGGGGCTCTGCGCTTGACATCTAACCCTATTCCTATTGTGGATCAGGTCAAAATAGGACGGACAGTGAGAACTTGACACACCGAAATCTTCATAGACACCGATCTGGTGTGGCTGGAGGCCACTGCTTTTGACTCGCAGGGGGTCAGGGAGGTTAAGATTATACGCAGGTTGAGGCACAGCGGCATCCCAGAATGACTGCCCTGCTCTTAGCTATTGTTTCATAATCAATCATTTTTAGCAGAAACTAAAGATCGCGAGGGGGACCAACTTCTCTATGCCGTCTTCTGACTTCATAGGATGCAGCAAAGCCTTCATCTACGTCTGAAACAGCACGCTCCATAGCGGCTCTCTCTATCGCAGCACAAGCCACATCCAAGTTGTCTTGCACCAATAAAAGGATGACTTGCTCTTGAACCATCTGTTGGATGGAGGTCAGTTAACAGGACCACAAGATAGACGAATGCTCGTGACCTCGCCAAAGCCATTCTCAGTCAAGAAGTGACGCAGATGCGTAGCAAGATTGCTCTTCAGAGGTTCCTTGCAGGTTACCAGTGCAAGACTTCCAGCAAGTTTCTTCGCCATGAGATGACCAGCAGTTCGGAGTCTTTCTTCATTTGGTTCCATCGCAAAATCTTTGGACACCAGCTCTCTAGTCGAGATGCCGGCAATAGTGACTGATCGGTCTACAACGGGAACAATGATCTAAAAAAATATTTGTATGAGATACGCAGATCCAAAGCACTTCGAGCGGAATCCTACCTCTCTGACGGCTCTGTCTACAGCCATCTGAACTGCCCGTTTGAAGGCATGATTCACGTTCAAGGGCGCAAATTGTTGATTGATGGTCACATGCAAACTCAACGTTGACAGTATAGCTTCGATGTGAGCGCCTACTGCGCGTTGGGTGTCCGAGGGGCTTGAAGGACCTAAAGGAAGAATTTGTGAATCTCCTTGAGCACCTTGTTCCCCGCCCATAGGAATAGCATTGATGTCCATGACATAGTCGGGCATGGGGAGACCAGCATCTGATAACGGTCGATTCCGCAAGACGGTTGTAGCCTCCACGGAGTCGAGGTTGATTTCGAGAGTTTTGCAGAGAACTTCAATTTCAAACTTGAGATTGAGCTTCAAATCCGCAAAGTGATAGAGTTCCGCTAGTAGACTGATGACAGCCATCAACCAAGGGTTAGGTGGCTTGAAGACTTTAGATTTAACACAGGGTTCCAATGTTTTGCAGACGAAAGGAATCGCAAGAAGGAGGCGGCCGTTATCATATCCCTCAATAAGAAGATCTTTGAAGGAAAGGTTCTTGTGCCTGATGGGCTGTTCACGAGCCAGAGTGATGCTTCCGAGCCATGAACCAACATTTTTCAGGATACTTCGTTCACTTCCAGACTGCATAGTCTTTTCGGAATTGAGCAGAGCTGCTGCTTTCACAAAAGTTTCGTGAAGGATAAACTTCCACAACTCCTGTCGATCCAAGGCATCCAAGAAGCGAAGGTAGAGTTCGTGATTATTAGGTTCAGTGCTGACCCGTTGGTCGACAAGGTAGTTCGCAAACCAACGCGAGTATGTGTCGATGAAGTGGTTCCGCATCTCGGTCAGCTTTGTCTCAAAGTTGCTTGGAGCAAGGTTGTTGACGATGAAAAGGATTTTGTCGGATAATTCCTCGGCTGGGTTTTCAATGTCGCCTGGTAGTACATCAGGCCGGATGGCTGCGAAGACGGGGGCGGATTCTGTGACCGGACCGCCAGGAAATAGGTGATTCGAATTGGTGGCAAAGGTGCCTTTTTCAGCAGAGGCAAGGAATCGTTGGATATTGGCGATAAGATCGGGGCGCGCTTCGGCTAAATTGGGATTATGGAGCAACGTGGCACTGAGCTGCTGCCACTCTGGAAGTCTTGACTCGAATTGGCTAAGGGCCTGCAGCCCAAACTTGAAAAGGTTCGTCTCGGGTGGGCAGTCCAGAGCATCGACGACATAACGAATCGCGATACCGAGGGAAATATTTTCGAGGAGTTGATGTTGAATTAGAGAGCCAAAGAGGTATCCTGTCATAGCAAGTTCGCGGGCGGGGTAGTATGATTGGAAGAACTTGTATTCGTCGAAAAGAAAGTGAAGCATGCAGGAGAAGATTTCGTGATCACGAGTGTTGGGAGACACTTTGTAGCGCTGCAACATCGCGATGACTTCGTCGATGGTCGTATTCTCGTCGTACATCTGTTTATAAATAGCGTCCACCTCGGCTTCAATTTCGGCAGAGTAGGTGACAACTGTAAATCCTGGTTCCGTGTCCGACCCTGGCGTCAGGTTCATCAGACGCGGATGAACTTGCAAGCAGGAGTTCCGAACTTCGAGACAGAAATCAATGTCCCCTTCGTTCATGAGGGACGTGCTTTTGGAGGCAGCCTGTGAGACAAAGATGGAGGACAAGGAAAATCGGGTCACATACCTAGTTCGCAAAACTCGTAGAATGATGGTGATAGTGGTAGGACTAAGAGCCATGGTCCTGCTCTCAACAGCGGGGTCAGCCAATCTGGTCGCCTTCTCGCTCTCCATTTTTTGTTCAAGGAAGACAATGACGGAATGAAGAAATTCGCCACCGTGAGCAGCAACATTATCCGCTAACCACTTGTCGAGGTTGAGATATTCACGACGAGATGCAAGAGCTGCAACGTCCAAGGCGAAAACGAATGGTCGAACTTCCAAAAGCGAATCAAGGATCTGCAATGTTTCGAAATTATCAGGCATATTCGCATGCGAAATAAATCGCGAAGCTACTGACTTTGAGGTCCTGAGCAACGTCCAGAATTCTCGTGATGTTCAGAGGATTTTCCTCATAGAATTCCCGGAAAGCGTTTGTGAGGTAGCTTGGCTCGATCTGCCATATCCGCATGAACACAAGCTGATGATTGGGGTGTCCAGCAAGGAACATCGAGAGCAGTTTACGTGAATATTCGGATCGGATCTCGTTCCACGTTGGTTCCTGCAGGTATTCGAGTTCGTCAGGCAATTCGCAGAAAAGAAAACAACGAGACTTACAGAGACCTGAAGCAAACCCATGTGAACCAGTTCTGCGCTGATCTTTATAGCCTTATCCAACATCTCTCTCACACAAGTCCGAATTTCCGCCGAGTCCGAACTCGCGAGCCGCACCAGAACCTCGAACAAATCCAAAGAGTTCCACGTGTGACCTTGGACATTGGCGGCCAGGGACTTGATTGTAGGGCTCGCAGCGGCTACGTCATCCACTGTCACAATTCTCCGCCCTGGAAGTTGGACAAAGTTGAACGTATCCGCCGGCAGCGAGAGCAAAGCGTCCAGGAGACGTAGCTGATACAGCGAATTATTCCAGGTATCCCAGAATCCAGTCACGGCATGAGGATCTGCTTCTCGCGGAGAGTTGAGCAATATGCTGATGAGGATTTTGAGAGTTGCTGTGTCCACTCCATGTCGGTCTACCCAATCAAAAGATTTGATCACCCCAGGCCAGTTAATGGAAGTGTGCTGGGTGGAGTAGTTAGCAAGAACAACAGGGCTGGATAACGATGATACTCACAAAACTACTGAATGCGCGAACCAGGGCGCCAATGTCGCAGATGACCTTCCCTTCCGCTGCCCGCCGCGCTAGCGTGGACATCGTCTCCAACACCTGAAGGTCCTTGGGAGGCTGGGCATCTGTCATCCCAAAGCGGCCCAGTATTGATCTAACGACATCAGAATCGCCCGTTATATCGGGACCGACCTGCGTTAATACGTCAACCAAGCCGTTGTTGGGGGCAAGACTACGACCATGCCTTGTGAGTCAGCGTACCACAGCGACAAGGAAACGCAGCTTACCTTAAATTTGGAAGAACGCGGTGTAAGATAGGAGCGATAGTGTCCTTGCCATACTTGGCCTGCGTGGCGGTAATCAGAGCTTTGACCTGTACAAGATCGAGGATGGGCATTTCGAAGGGGGAATCCGTGAGGAGATTGGTCATAAGCTTGGCTATCTGGTTGGGGGAAAGATCTGCATGGTCGAAGGAGGGATTGTGGCAAAGGGCCAGAATGCCATTTTCGAACTCGGAACGGACGATGTTCACAGCCTGGTTAGCCAGCTCTTTGCGAGTCGAGGCCGACGCAAGAGAGGAGGCAAGCACAATCCTTTCGAGCGGACGAAGACCGACGCGGTCGACAAATCGAACGAGATCGAACTGGCGAAATATATCGACTTCACCTTTGTCGACGCCATCTTTAAAGCGGTCCGCCAGGAAAGGGTCACGAGCCAGACGTTGGATCTCCTGGACCAGGAGCCGGAAAGTCAGGGAAGTGGAGGAATCAAAAGTCGAGGGGGTGGAAGAAGAGGTCAAACGGGATTGGGAATGAACGATCAGACGACGAATGAAGTGTAGATATGTATCTATTCCATGCTGCTCCGAAAGCTGTTCAGGCTCGAGAGTCAAAAAAGCGCGTTTTTGGTGAGATAGCATGGATGCTCACAGAACGTATTTCAACCTGATTTCTCTCGAAATTTTCTTCCGTCAAAGTTGAGAGCAAGAAGACTATCTGCGCCTTGACGATTGTATTGATATTTGTAGTCGGCGGGGTGTCCATATGGGATGACCTGGATGGAGTCACCGAGCGCCGTGCGACGCTCCCGGATCCGGTCGCCGTTTTGAACGACTTTATGGAGGTATAGAATGAGATGGTTTAGGACGAAGACCGCCTCCAGCACAGTTTCGACGTCGAGGCACTCAGACGACTTGTACAACCGTAAATGTAGTTTTCAGGCGGAGATATAATTTTGATACTCAGATATGTTAAGCAGCATACACGTCACCCACGATAAGTCTTAAAAAGCGCAAATGTAGACATGAAGAGCACTGCCGCAAAGACGTAGAATACTCTGCCTTCCTTCTTAGCGTCTCCGCCTGCAAGCCAATCCCGAAGAGGTAGAAATATGAAACCCACAAGAAAATTGATCATCCCTTGCTCGAAAATCAGTGCTGGATGAGCTAGAAACGAAAAAAGAAGTACTCACAGTTCAGCGACAGTGCCACTGAAGACAGAGCTGACACGGCCTGTGTGCAAACTTATGAGAATCTTGTTCCTCTCCACGAAGCATAGAGCATACATATGGAGGGGCGATCTCTGGTATCATCACGAAGGGAATGGGTCCAAGACCAATTGCAAACGAGCTGTTTCGCCCGTGATCAGAATGGATTCCAAAAAAACGAATTGATAACGGACTCACGTTACGAATACTATGATACTAACGCTGGAGAGTGTCAGACGACCTGTGTCAAGGCCGAACCCAACAGCCCAGAGAGAGAAAAGCGCGCCAGAAGCGGACAGAAACAAGAGTTCTTTTCGCCCCAGACGCTGATCATGGTAAATTCATAGGCAACGAACCAATGAATCTCGACCTACTTCGATAAGTATAATGGGAGGAAACGTCATGATTACATTGACAATGGTGACTCCAAGAGAAACGTAAGGCCCCGATTGCGGCAGTGCCTTGGACAGAATATTGTTACTGTAATAAAGGACTGCGGAGGGTCAGGACGCCTCCAATCTCAGACTACGTGCATGAGACCTCACCAGCATTGATGCCTGCACAGAAAATAGAATTCTCCATGTGCGCTCAGATAATCATCGCACTTACCCGATAGCTGTTGTGAAGCCATGGCAAGACATATGATTGTCAGGGGCTTCCGCAGTTGTGGGACAACAAATATTTGAGGGATTGTGAGGGCACCGGCTTGGGTCGGATCCCCTTGCGCTTCCAATTCACTAATCAAAGGATCATTTTCCCGATCGACACTATGTTCTACAATGTAAAACGCATAAGAATCAGGCACCTCTTAAGCTAGCTCAAATTACCCACCATTCGTTATGGAGGACATGGGTGAGGTCCATATTTTGGCAATGACCAGCTTTTTGTCGGCCGAACGACTTCTCCCGATCCATACAGGAGACTCCACGATCCAGGGTGACAGAAGCAGCTGAAGGGCGGCCAGCCCGAATGAGAACGCTAATACAACGCGCCACTCGAGAGGCGTAGAAAAATGGAGGCCCAGGGCTTGCGTTATCATGATTCCGAAAACAATTGCAAGCTGCGTGAGGACGCCTGAACGACTTTCAGATCGGGACATTTGATATGGAAGCTGAAGAGGCACCGACCCACGTTTCCGCTAATGTTAGAAGGAGCTATTTCCGCCAGATAGATAGGTACTAGACAAATGCCAACACCAGATCCAACGCCAACCAAAAAGCTGCGCGAATGATGAATGATGCATAAGGAACTTGGGGGGATGAGAGGATGAAAGGCCTTACCGACCCGTTCCAAAAATGCCAACTGAGCCCCCGATGGACATGAGAGTCGTGCCAAGGGCGATCAGGGCAGCGTTCGTCCTAGCGGCACCTCTGCGACCTAAACCATCCATGACGAGGTTGGCAATTGCGCTGCCGAAAAGACCGCCGATGGTAAAGACGGAGGTTACGGCAGAGAAGACGACGTTGGACATGGGGAAACAAGTAGGATAGTCGTGCACCATGGGGCCAAGACCCGACGGTGTGGTGTCATCAGCGCAGATGAGGACGGAATGTATCTGGTTGAGAACGGATATGTGGTAGCCGTACTACAGAACAAATGAGATATCAGCACGCAGCCAGACGGCTCAGACGACCAAGACGCGACCTGGAACGCGCCGATGAGGACCCAGAGGCAGACCGCCCAACCATAGGCTGTGAAGTGGGCTTGTTGGACAGGCATAGTGGTGGACAGGAAACACGTGGCTATTTAACCCCAAGATTGATCGAAGCGGGGGTCTTACAGCGGGCTGAGACAGTTCGACATCGACAGAATCTGCTTGCATGATTGCATCTGGCAATGCTACTGTATGTACGATACCCGAACCAACGGTTTGAATACGATGATCAGCGTCACGTATACAGTAGGCCATCCGCTGTGAAATCAAATCGAATATCTGCCCTGACCATGCGTTCGGGTCGCAACCAGTTACAAGATGAATGATTTCTGAGAATCAACTTCCAGTCTTCTCGAAATCTTCCCTTCTTGCCATCTAACCTTTCGTTCGTTTGCCTTTCGTTCTTTGCACCAGCCCGCTCCTTTTACTTCATGCATGCTGACATGCTGTTCCCTCTCGCCCTCGTCATTCTCTCTCTCCTTCCCTCTACCCCGGCAGCGACAGCCGAGCAATGGAGGGGCAGGTCAATTTACCAGTGCGTTCCCAGTCTGCTTTAGACCTTCCGCCTGGCTTACAATTCCACTCGCCGAGAATCATCACAGATCGCTTTGCCGTTCCTCCCGGCTCGGATCTTAATGCTTGCGATCCAGGCAAGCAGACCTGGTGCGGAGGAAATTGGAACACGTAAAATTTTCCCCATATTATATCGTTCTTAGCCTGACTTTATGCCTAAGCATTCGTGAAAACTTGGACTATATCCAGAATGCTGGATTTACAGCAAGTTCGCCGGCTTTCGTCGTTTACGGTCGCATGGCCTTGATTGACTACTGCCCTCAGTCTGGATCAGCCCTGTCACTCAAAACTACGAGGGCCCGAGGACTGCCTATGGTGACCCCTATCATGGCTATTGGCCTGCGGACGTCTCCAAGTTGAATGATCGTTTCGGAACGGCCGATGATCTCAAGGCCTTGTCTGCCGAACTTCATCGGAGAGACATGTATGTCTGTGTCTTTCTATGAGCTCCTAACCATCAAATCTCCATTCTCAGGTACTTGATGGTCGACGTAGTTGTCAACAATGTCATGGCCGCTTCACTGAATCCGGATTATACAAAATACATGTTCAAGGACAAGGTTCCCCCCAGATTTCCTTTCAGGGGTGAAACGTTTCTGACACGTCAATCCAAGCTATACTATCATCCTTACTGTCCAGTGCAGTGGGGAAACACCACGAGCGAACAAAACTGCTGGCTGGGCGATGAAAAGGTCCCCTTGCCTGACCTTGACACCACCAACCCAACCGTCATCGAGCAGTATGGAAACTGGATCCAGGATTTGGTCAAAGTCTACAACATTGACGGACTTCGAATCGATGGTCAGCACTTTGTAATTACCTTCTCAATTTGACTTTGAACTGTTTCGATCCCAGCCGCAAAGTGTGTATGCATGCTTTCTTTTTCATTGTACATGTCAACAATTCTATAGGCATGTGCAAATGGATTTTTGGCCCAAGTTTTGTGGTAAAGCCGGGGTTTTCTGTATCGGTGAAGTTTTCGGCGGCCTCGAAGTCGAGTATGTGAACTTCAAATTCCCCGACATCACCATCCTCACTTTTTCACCAGCCCAGTCGCCCAGTACCAAGGACCTCAAGCACTGGATTCCGTTCTGAATTTCCCTTTCTACAGTACATTGAAAGAGGCCTTTACGATCCCTGGGCCCCAGAATGCCACCGTCATCGCCCAACAGCTCCAGGAAATAAAGCAGAAATTCAAGGTAATTTGCTTCATGAAAATAACTGGGTGCATTTGTGCATTGTTTGTAGGATACTGGGCTCCTTGGAAATTTCCTGGAAAATCAAGACGTACCGCGGTGGCACAATATATCTGTTGATCCTCAAAGTTTATAGTCGGTTTGCTAAATGCTTAATTTCCGTAGCAGTAAATAACTTTTTTTTTTGGTGTAGTAATGCGATGGTATTGACTTTCTTGACTGACGGCATACCCATCGTCTATTACGGTCAAGAGCAAGCCTTTAGTGGAGGAAGTGACCCGGTCGGCAATCTAACTTCGCAATTGGCCGTCGCTGATACTTCTATTAGTATAATCGCGAGCCTCTTTGGGTATCCAAGTATCAGGAGACTGATGCGTACAAGTTGATCACGAAGTTGAACACAGTGAGTCTTGCTGCATATTGCTCCTAAACAGACCTAGAGATTTGCCTTCAGCTCCGGAACTTCCTTGCGAGAACGACTAATTGGTTGAAGCAAGATACTAAAATCCTAACCTCATCTCAACATGGCATCGCTACCATGAAGGGCGACATCATCTCCATTGTGACTAACATTGGTTCACCGGTAAGCCTCCAGCCAGCCATTTTTTGCTCACGTGTGTTAACCTCCGGTTACCAGCCGCAGAACGGCACTCATATTTCCGTTCCGACACCTTACGATGCAAGCACTCCGACTACCAAGTAATTTGATTCAGCTTCTTGACGTTTCATCTGTCTATTAACGCACTGGCCTTAGTATCCTTACGTGTCAACAGTGGGTAGTGGGCGCAAAGGGTATGGTTGACGTCGAGTATACCAAAGGCGGAGTGCCAGTTGTCCTCGTCCCAACACAGAACCTCAGGGGATCCGGTCTTTGCAGCACTGAAACAACAACGAGCGTCAAAGGCGGTACAAAAACGTCGTCCGCTCTTTCTATCACCCATAATCTTGACTTTTCCTTAATGGTGTTAGCGGTATTGCTTTTCTTGCGTTTTTGAAGACCAGTGTAATTTCAACGGGCGGTAATGGTCAGGTTACACAGATTGAGTAAATGTAATTCTTTCAGAAATGCGGTGTGACGTGGCGTGACCTATTGGGATGCCTTTTGTTGAGTCGGCCACCACTTGATCAGACATGCCTCGAGAAATAGTGACGATACAGCTGGGACAATGCGGCAACCAGAGTAGGTCACTACGTCTTCATTGTCGGCGAGTGTGTGTCTGAAGTGATTTGTACTATATTTTCCAGTGGGATCCGTATTCTGGCAACGTCTTTGTGCGGAACACGGCATCAGTAAAGAAGGCATACTTGAAGACTGGGCCGGCGAGGCTGGTGACAGGAAAGACGTGTTTTTCTACCAAGCGGATGACGAGCACTACATACCCCGCGCTATACTTGTCGATCTCGAGCCCAGGGTCAGTAGGTCGACAGTTTTGCTGTCAGGTTCACTCAAAACAGTGCTAATCAGGGCAAATGACAAGGTCATTCATAATATCCTTGCTTCTCCATACGCGAACCTCTACAATCCAGAGAACATCTTCGTGTCGAAGGACGGGGGCGGAGCTGGGAACAACTGGGCCCAGGGGTATTCAGCCGGCGACCGCATATACGAGGAAGTCATCGAGATGATCGACCGCGAGGCGGAAGGCAGTGATTCCCTGGAGGCAAGTCCACGCAGCCTCTAGATTTGCGTCCAACGAAGCAAATGATGCAGCCTGTAGGGATTCATGCTCATGCATTCGATAGCGGGTGGAACAGGCTCAGGCCTCGGCTCTTTTCTTCTCGAACGTTTGAACGACAAATTCCCGAAGAAACTTATACAAACGTACAGCGTCTTCCCTAACGCGCAGGAAGGAGACGTTGTCGTACAGCCATATAACTCCCTTTTGACTTTGAAACGCCTCGCAAACCATGCGGATTCTGTTGTCGTCCTCGACAATGGTGCCCTGGCTCGAATATCGGCAGATCGACTGCATGTACAGACGCCATCTTTTGACCAGACGAATCAACTCGTGAGATCGCACCCTTGAAGGCTACCAGACAACCTGGGTTGCTAACAGGCTAGGTTGCTGCCAGGTATCAACTGTTATGGCCGCAAGCACCCAGACGTTACGATATCCCGGATACATGAACAACGATCTGGTCGGCATTATTGCTTCACTCATCCCAACGCCTCGATGTCACTTCCTCATGACGTCTTATACACCTTTTACCAGCGACCAAATTGACAAAGTAATGCTGTCCGCGTGCATGGATCAACGTGAATGCTCACCAGATACAGGCTAAACCCATTCGTAGGACGACCGTCTTGGATGTCATGCGTCGGCTGCTCCAACCTAAGAATCGTATGGTCTCTACGACACCAAGCAAAACGGCTTGCTACATTTCGATCTTGAACATCATACAAGGCGATGTTGATCCAACCGATGTACTCCGTCTAAATCTTTCCATTTCTCAGTCCATTGAGGATTTGCATAAATACAGGTTCACCAATCCCTTCTTCGGATTCGGGAACGCCAATTGGCAAATTTCATACCATGGGGTCCGGCTTCTATTCAAGTAGCACTGACCCGAAAATCGCCCTACATTGTGACAAACCATCGTGTCAGTGGGTTGATGTTGGCTAACCACACGAGTGTTGCTTCGGTGCGTGTTGATATTATGAGATGTTGACAGTGCGAAACATGTCCGTCCCTAGCTCTTCAAACGCATGCTGGACCAATTCGACAGACTTCGGAAACGGAACGCATTCCTTGAACAGTACAAGAAGGAAAAAACGTTTGAGAACGGTCTTGAGGAATTCGATGACGCAAGGTATGTGTCCAGTTGAAGTTGTTGGACGTTTCTTAAAGATACATAGAGCTACTTCGGAGGAGTTGCTGAAAGAGTATAAAGCATGCGAGAGCCCTGATTATATCACCTACGTAATTTTTCTGCTATTTTCTGCATCCAGTCGCTGACACTCGGATACTCCAGGGTGCACCCGAGGACCACACTCAATAATGCCCCATCTAAATTGCCCGGTAGTACACCAGTGGTAGAGGAATGTACGATAATGGACGTAAATTCAAAGCATATATGTACAAGGGTACAGCGGAACCCGGTATCACAGGGGTCATGACTTCTTAGCTGCTCCTTCCAACTTCTTTCCAATGTCAGCCCCTGGCCATTATTTAGCAACTTGAACAATGGCAAGGTGACAACAGGCTTACCTCTTAGCTTGACAGCCAGGACTCGTTCCAGCTTCGCGAGGACGGCAGTATTTGGAACGGCCTTCCCAGACTCGTAATCCTGGAGCACTGAGGGCTTCTCGTTGATTTTCTGAGCCAATTCTTTCTGTGACAGCTTCAATTCCATGCGAGCGCTTTGAATAGCCTTGAGACCGAACTATTGTCAGGAACGAAATGGCAAGATATAATGAATCTGGAAACGCACGCGACCGACGGTTGGGGAGATTTTGGGAGGTGGTGCGACCTCGTTTTCACGGTCAAGCTTGGCTATCCGCTGGTGGTCAGTTCCTACAGATGGGAAGCTGAAGTGAGAAAAAGGGACCAGTAGGAGATGAAGTGGCTGGCAAACCCGGGTTCGCCTTGTTTCCGCCAGCCGAAATCTTCTTGTCGGTGGAAACGACAGCCCCTGCCCGCCTCGCCTGACCGGAATGCTGAGTTTAGATGATGAAGCAAAACAGATCTGTTTCGGCACTTACAGCTGTGCCGGCAGCCACGTTAGTGAGAGCAGGAAGAGAGTGAAGTTGGACATCGGCATACCATTGACATCGGAATCCTTTTTAGCGACTTTGGCCGTTTGTTTCTTGTAGCCAATGACAACCTTGGAGTCCCAGTCGGTGTTCATGATGGTATTACAACGAAAATGAAAAATCTAAAGAGTCTAGTCGTGAGCGAGATGAAGAGAGAATGTCGTGGAGGGCTTTGAGCTGCTTATATAGCGTGATCGGTGGGATGGCGTGACAGTGACAGAGTGACTCAGGTTTTGAAGCAATGCTGCATCGCCTGCGTAGCGAACTCAGTATCTAAAATCTGTTGCTATTTATCGAATAGACTTCAAAAGTCGCATTCTGGGCCCTCAATACATATATATATTGCGTCCGGTCGGTAGGACAATAGCGGACAGACGGACGGTCACGTGGAGTGCTTGGCGACGCATGTCACGCTCTTTATGGAGCAATCAAGCCGAGTTGTCAGTCACTGCATCACTTCCGTTTCCACTCAGCAGCGTTGGTACGTCCTCGTCTCTCTCCCTTCGTTCTTTCTCTCATCCTTTATTCTCTCCTCCAAAGGCGCAAGCGCAGGGCGTTGATCGCCCTTTCATTCACCTCTTGCAGGTTCTTACGGTGCTACAGCCGCCTCTGTAATTCTTCTACCTCGTCATACGATCTCTTTGAGAGGGACACTCTTCCCTGTCCTTTTTGCCGCCCGGTGTGAAATATCCTTCAGTTCTCCAATCTACACCCTTTTCGCCACTTTCATAGCAAGATCTGTCCGCCATGGTGTCCAAAAAATTGATGGGCGTTTGGGCTGGCTTGGATTTATTGTTGCTTGCCGCTGGAGCTGTCGCGGTCGCGCTCTCGATGGTATGGAGAGCACCGAATACTTTGATGAACATGGTTCTCTCTTCGGCGGACTTGACGGGTGCGTTTGATTATGCTGTACGCTCCACCTGATCGCTTATGTCCAGCAATGCAGCTGGCACCGTTCTGGGTATCGCTCTCTTAGTTACGTTTGCAATATCCATCGCCGCAATTGTTCAAAAGAATCACGTCACGGCCGGCCTTGTGATCCTAAACTATGCCCTCATCCTCGACGCGATCGGCATCGTCGTCATCGGCTCATTCGTCTGGTTCTTTACTCTGCAAGAGAGAGCCAATTTCCACCGTCTATGGTTGGCGGCGAGCCGTGACACTAGGATCATTCTTCAAGACAAGGTAGATCACCTAATCTCGCCGACCGGATGAAATCTTAGATTCCTTTTCAGTTGAAATGTTGCGGATATTTTGCTGGGAATGACTCGGCAGAAGTTGGCGGCTCTTTCTGCCAGAGCCAAGATTTCATCTCCGGCCTTGATCCTGAAGTAACGACCAACTTTTGCGTCACCCCCATTACTAGCTTTGCGGACATGACACTCAACAACATATTCACGTATGTTTGATTTTACTTGTCCTCATACCCAGGTTTATTGACGATGTCGTTTCCTGATGACAGCACCGTAAGTCTTGATTCTGTCGCGTGATGCCATATCTACATGTTCGAATACATTCGAATAGGTCTATGGTTTCATGGCTATCGTGTTATGCTTGTTGCTGGCAACCCTGTGCGTCATCAAGAAGGTATGTTCTCCATGGAAAGCACTTTGTCTGGTGATTAAACTTTTCTCGACAGAGACAAGAAGACGAGCGATTCAAGAAAATTGATGCCAAGCGTGGTGGACGCGGCTTCGTTTGAGACGACACCAGCTCCTTCTATTGGTAGCACCGTCCATATTTCCTTTGCTAGAGGTCATTTAGTGGAGCAGCGATGCGCTCCACAGTGGATTTTTCTTTTAATTGTAGATAGACATCATTGTACTTCCACTCATTCAACAATAATCCTCATCGGGGAGCGGATAAATTTTATTGGAATTAACGATACCACGACATAGGCTGGTTCCATTGCCAGTCAATATTCCACACACTGAGTGGCGTACGTGAAAATCTTGCATCGATCATCGGGGAGAAAAAGGGGCATGTTAAACTTACCCTGCCCCTGCCAACCCCGCAGCGCCCACGATATCTGTCCGACTGCAGGTTATAACCCAACTTGGGACGGGGACGCCTGTCCTGATCGGAAAAAGCCTGTACGCCTTTTCAAATGCTTCTTGATGGCGAGCAAGGATCAAAAGCATTAACCCTCCCTGTACATTCCTGTCCGGATGGGGGTGCAACAACATAACGGCTACGGCGAACTGATAAAAGGAGCGAATCGCTGCACATCGTCAACCACCTACCAGAGCGCCCACAATCGACCACCACGTCGTTCAATAGAAGGTCATCTCCGTGCGGCCGGAACGAGGTTCGGCCGCTACCCAGAATTTTCACAGCCAACTCTGACGATGGTTCTCCAATGAAGACTATGTTCCCTGAGGGCCAGATATCCGTCCTTGCGGATGACAAAATGTCTGACTCTGATACGATGTTGACGTCCATTTTGTGATATGTTTGCAGATCCTGCGCAATGCGGATAGCTACATATGACGGCGAAGGAGATACATCGGACGCAACAATGGTGATGAGTGCGGCAGACGTCAGTATCTGCTGCATGCGTATGCCTGGCGATACCTCGGTATGCGGATGGACCTAAAAAAATACATATGTTAGACAGGCTATGCCCGTGTGATGAAGTCAACATTGACCTTCCATATGTTGGAAGCAATTTTTGAGAAATGGTTGATGTTGGTGCTCTTTTCAAGTGGGAGATTCGTACGATCGTCGTCAACCTGAATAGTGGAAAGATGACCACCTGCGGCCTTGACATCAACGGAAAAGGAATGGACGTTGGTTGTCCGAATCCGCGCCAGCGTTTCATCTACGAATCTGACAGACAGCCGGGCAAGCCTGGACGTCCATTATACGTGAGTACTGTCATATCTCATACAATCGGCGTGGATTTGCAGACCGTCCGGGAATGCTTGTGGAGTTGATCTTCCATCCATGCAGAGATCCACTTTCGTTCGGGTTAGTAACCGTCAAGGTAAAGCATGAACCTCGGGCGTCAGTATCGGTGCTAACAGCTGAAACTTTGTCTAGAAAGCTCTGCACAAGGTCATTTCTAAAGACCGAAGGATACCAGTGCCCACTCCCAACGTCTTCGTGGAAGCTGCAAAATATGTCAGAAGCAACCAGCTGCGGATAATGTCAACCTACTCAATCTCTGCTTTCGGGAACCACGTTTTAATGACGCTGACTGCCTCCCGAGAATGCCACACGGGCACGTTCTCGTCGTCCCCCCTAATGGTGCATAAACACCAAAAACACCAGAAAGACAGCGAAGAAGATACCCATGTACGGCAAGAACCGGAGTGTCCACAAGGTTAGAAAGATGCAGATCGTTATCGTCCGGTGTCAACGCAGACTCGAGGATGCTACGCAACTCTGGATCGATGAAATGCGCGGACCTTGGAAAATGTGCATCTTGATGGGAGGTTTCAAAGTCTGACACAACTCGACGCTTACCTGGACATGGTTAAAGGTACATATGCTTGTGACTTTATGAATCCCGCGGCCGGGACAACTGATAGTTCACGATGAGGTTACAACCGGAGGTAATCGTCCAACGACTCACGTCCGGCAACTCTGTCGGGAAATCTGGAAGCAAGAAACCAAGCACCCTGGCCGCCGTTCGAGTGGCCCATCAAAATAACTGGCTGTTCAGGCAAAAAAGCCCATGCATTCCAAGAGACATTACTGTTCAAGATCCGAATCAATGCAGCAAGCACATCCCACACTTCGTTTGCGCTGGGCCCGTGCCAGTCAAGACCCTATCCCGCCGTGAGGATTAGACTGACATGTAGAGCGAAGAAGATACCCAGGATGTCCTTCCTGTAGGAACGACAATCCAGTTGAACAGCCTCGTGGGCAGACTCTCGATCCAGAAATCTTGGTTGAATATATCCACTCCTGCACCGTCTGGTAAAAGGGGGTTGGGAAGTTTGTAAAACACGGGTGGTACAGCAGTGGTATTTACGCAGTGCCAAGATGGGAGGGGCGGGGCTCGACATTTTTTTGGATTGTGGCGGAATGCATAGAAAGGGAGTTGGGATTGATTGTGCATAAAAACATGTCGCCTTGATGGCCTTGGGAATCACTTTGTCCCAGTGTTGGAGCTGCGTAATTTGGAGCGTGACTGTTTCGATATGGTTTTCGCTACGATCTGAAACTAGCTTAATATAAAGTTTAAGCTCGGTTTCAAAGAATGGCTTGTTTTGCTTCAGTCCAATGGGAATAGCACGCAACTGGCCAGGAGCAATGCGAGTCTCGGTCTGTAGAAAAAGCCCTAGGGCCTATTGAGATACTTAGATGCGTTCAGCCCAGTAGCGGGGCAGCAACGCACGTCACTGGGCGTCTTGAGTTCTTTTACAAACCACCAACCTTCCGTACTGCGTAGCGCCACAGACAGCGCGAAACCGAACGCAAGCCCGTCAACAAAATCGCATGCGACATCGCGAGCTGATTCATGGACGATCGGCAAGGCGGACTGCTCCAGCCCAACAGACAGCCGAAGTTTCTGGACCGGTACATTGCTGTTTTCTTGGACAAGAGGATCCCCAAATAACCTTATCTGCGAAAAATACGTCAGCAAAAATATCAGATCAGCTGCTGACCGCATACCTCGTAATCACCACTGAGAAATATGTCAAAAACGGTCGGCTCCGTGAGTAATGGTCGGGTAGGCAGTTCGACTGGGCGTGGAAGAGCATTTTCCATGTCATAGATGTTGCCAGCGTACCATATAGGTGCGACGGATGCAGCACCTTTGACCACAGCTCTAGCAACGACAGTAAAATAGGATGCTCGAACCAAATGGAAGGCAAGACGCGATGGAGGCGGTGTTGCGACGGGTATGGTAGGTGGGTAGACCGTGAGGGTGGCGTGCAGGACTGCGTGGTGTTGCAATGCGGTCCAACCTTCGGTGCCTCGGAGCGATTTCCAACTGACCAATTAAAGTCAAATGGGCCTTCAGCGCACAAGGCTTACCGAATGTGAGGAAAGGAGATCTCGATACGTCCATCAGGACTCGCATGAGCTTTGGACCAAGAGACTGCACCGTTATCGGCATACGACGAAGGCCAAGATTTTGTGAAATCAATCGGCTCCGTCACTGAAAGATATGTCTAGAACTATTGATAGAAAAAGAAAGCGAAGATTACAGTCAAGAGGATATGCTGGTGAGAGGAAGTGCTGTTCTCGTGCATGAATTGGGAAAGGACCGAGGACCTTTGCAACGTCGATAGATGTGATTCAAAGTGACAAATGACCACGTACATCCCATTCGCTACCTAGAGTGATTTTCCATTCTGCGTGGAGTGGGCGGTTTGTATGGCCACCCATGGTAAACGAGGAAGCGAAGTCGTTATGATCGGGGTTGCAATGTGGCTCGTTATGGTTAGTGTCCAGGTCACACCAGACCTTGGACCGATCTGTCATGTCGAGCAGGCAAGGGGGAAAGCTCAAACCGCTAAAGGTCTCTCAGACTTGATAAGAGACTGAACCGAAGGCTGATCGCAAACGCAGGCTCCCAAGAAAGAAAAGAAAGAAGAGACGGAAGAAGACAAAACGTTCAAGGAAAAGAAGAAGGCTGAGGCTGAGGCACTCAAAGCTGCACGAGATAAAGGTAGTGTATAGCTGTCTTGATAAGAATATTTCACTGACGGGTCGCCGTTCTGAATAGCTTTGAAAGGTGACACGATCCACCTGCAGGCGTACTTTGGTTTCTGACAAGGAACGACTTTGTTGCACAGGCGGCCCTATGGGCGGTGGAGGCATAAAAAAGTGTGCAATTTTATCGGCTTAAAAGCGAGGTTTTTTTTTCCTGATCTATTCCGTGTAGATCTTCAGGCAAGAAATAGTAAGCTCGGCGGCGCTGTAGATGGATATTCAATGGCAGGACTACGACAGTATAGTAACCTGACTCGGAGGAGGCGTGCCATGCATACTAAGTAGAGCTTATGTCAGCAACAATTTGTTACCAGCACACGCTCCTGTTGTCTGTCAACCTGGAATTTCATTTCGTATTGCTCGTCTTCCTTGTCGACCGCCCCAATGCTTGGCCCTCTGCAAGGCATCCAGCAACCCAACCCTAACCAGCAAGGCCAGCATCAGCAGTCCCTTCCGCGCAGCAGCAGCAGCAGCAGGGTGCCCAACAACCCCCAGCTCCTCCACAAAACGGCCAAGACTTCAATCTGTCCGCTGTCCTTCATTTCCTGCAGTCTGAATGGAGACGCTATGAACGTGATCGAAATGAATGGGAGATTGAACGCGCTGAGATGAGGGTGCGCCTGCTCTACGCCGTTGACCCAATCTCTCTTTCTGGGCTCATTCTTGACCTAGGCACGGATAGCGCTCCTCGAAGGGGAACGAAGGTCATTTGAGAACGTAAAACTCGACCTCATGCGTCGTATCAAAATGCTAGAATACGCTTTGCGCATGGAACGGTTAGTCTTGCGCGTTTTGCATTCGTTGCTCTTTCTGACACTGGCCGCTTCGCGGACAGTTCCAAGCAGCTAGCGCAGCCCGCCTCCCAGAATCCTCCCTCCAAACTTGCCGTGATACAAAGTCAGTCTCTTGCAACTCAAAAGGATGATGTCCAAAGTCACAAGGCGGAAAGCGGTGGCAGCTCACCACGGAGTGAAGGTACTTGTCTTCGCCCAGCATGGCACCTGTGTCACTCCAACGTGGCCTTTTCTTCTAGACTCACCGCTACCAGAGAGTCGCGTATCCAACGGTGCGCATGCACCATCATCTGTTGGTCGGCCTAGTTCCTGGGGTGGTGTCAATTGGCTAAGTGGCCCGACCGCTGCCAGTCTTGGCAAACCCCCTCCAGGAAGGGATCCGAAGAGTAGGGCGCGAAGTCGTGATTACCTGAAACAGTACGCATTCTTCACATCTCCGTCCGCATCTCCATACCGAATTACGCGACTTGCGTAGATGTCTTCAAGAAATTTCCTACCTCACATCTTCCCAGGCCATGAACCCTCTGCCTAATCGCCCTATCATCAATAATGCCGCTATACCTCTGTCAATCCCCAACGTCCCATCATTCGACCCAATGGCTTACTCTCGGCCGCGCAAGGTGCTTCCCGAGGCTGGAAAAGACTTTCCCTTGCTGAATGGCCAGACCATGTCAAACCCGCCTTCGGCAGTGTTAGCTGGGACATCACAGCCACCTAATGTGGAACGAATCAACCCTGCAGGAGTAGGTCATACTCCGCAGCCACCTATCAATCAAACGCAAACGGATCAAGTTGCCTCCTCTCAATCGCAGCCAGAGTCAAATGCGTCGGAGAAAGAGAAAGAACCGGAATTGGAATCTCGTCAAACCACAGCTATTTTTCGACCAGACGATGCCGGCCAGTGGCGGGAGAAATTGAGGCTGTCCAATGAAGCTGCCGAACAAGCGCGCCTGTTGAACGCCTCAAGTGCTTGGGAAAAGTCAGGAAGTGAAGATGAAGACGTGAAGGAGGATGAGGGGGAGATTGAAGATGAAGATGCGAATGTGACTAGCGAAGGCGAAGGGACGAAAAGTTGGAAAACAAAGCGGACTCTAAGAAAGTGTGTTTATTCCGGTGAATGTGCAATGGGTGTGCGAACTTATGGTCTTCATAGCCATCTCGACGCGGTACGGGCAATGTCCTTCCATCCCACTGAGCTGTGTCTTGCTACCGGTGGTGATGATTGCACTGTAAAAATCTGGCGCGTGGATCCAGCCCATGTCGCGTCATCGACGTACGTTCTTTTTGCATCGCCTGAAGGTGAGGTCTAACACAGTAGTCAGATCCCGGCCGACAACGGAGGTTGAGCCGCAGTTGACATTGCGCGGTCATTCAGCAGCTATCACACGACTGATACATTCACCGTCCAAGCAACTTCTTTATTCGGCTTCTCTGGATTCCTCCATCCGCATATGGGCTCTTCCTTCACCAACTCACACCGCATATGCACCGTATGATGGAACGAGAGCTCGCGGAGAACTCATTGGTCACACGGATGCCGTTTGGGACCTCGCGCTGGTTCGAGATGAGAGTACTCTTATAAGCTGTGGTGCCGAAGGGTTGATCAAAGTATGGGATGTGAGCGGGCCGTCAGGAGGGGGCTCCCTCAAGTTGAGTTGGGGTTATAACGGATTGGATGGTCAAGACGACGAACCCGACGACGATTCACCTGGTGCTACATCGGTGGAAGCCTTGAAGACCGACTTGAAGAAGGTTGCCGTGGCCTATCAAAATGCTGTCGTCAAAATTTTTGAGATCGAGACGGGCAAGCAAGTCATCCGGCTACCCACTGACCTGTCATATAGTGGGTTTCCATTCTTTTCGGTCTGCGTGCAGTATACTCATTCATGTTCTGTTCAGATGAGACTCCTGCCACACAGGTTAATAGAATTGTATCGCATCCCACTATGTCCTTGTTGGTGACGGCGCACGAGGACAAGTACATCCGGATATTTGATACCACAACAGGTTTGTTCTCATGTGGTGTTCGTTAGCCATTTTGCTAAATTTACCTGTAGGCCAATGCACCTTCTCCATGTTGGCCCATCTCGATGGTGTGACTTCTCTGTCCATCGATCCTGCAGGGTTTTCGCTACTGTCAGGCAGTCACGACTGTTCGATACGTTTTTGGGACCTTCTTGGTACCCGTGCTTGTGTCCAAGAGATCACTACACATCGAGAGAAAGCGCGCGAGGGCGTGCTTGACGTGGAGTATCATCCGTCATTGCCATTCGTGGCCAGTGCGGGGGCTGATGGGGTGGTCAAACTATACGCCTCTTCATGAAGCTTTGTTGCAACGACTTTCCTTCCTTTGGCTTTACATTTGCTTTCTTCCCTTCTCGAGCTTCCTTCGCATCAGTTTTGCTTCATAGATATTGACATTTATACACATACTCCAGGGACGGGATCTGTTTGTCTGTTTGCCTCACCACCTTGTCAGTTTTGATTGTAATTATTGTCACAAGTAAAACAGTCCTCACGAGTATTAATTCAATCAATCCTGGTTCACAAGTTACTGTACATCGTCATGTTAAATAGGCGTCGAGGACAGCTAGGGCTACACTGTTGACTAATTATACAAGAGAATGAGGGTATCCCGTAGGGGCAAGATTTACACCACATTGATGGACAGCCAAAAACGCAGGCATTTAGAGTTCTGCGATGGTAATTAGCACTTGTCGCAACACATGATAAAGCAGTTATATACCTATCCGCATGCCCTGCTCTGCAAGGAGAATCTCAGCGCCAAGCTTCCTGTTTTCGACCAAAGCCTTAACCTGCTTTGATATGAGATGTCGGATTGGCGCGCCACAGTCGTCCGCCATGTCCTCCTTGCAGTGCATAATGTAAATTCGTACACCGTTGAGCGCACCGTGAAGGTCCACCGAAACGGGTGGGTTTCTCCTCTGCTTCTTGCGTAGTGGACTGAATCGAATCCCGCCGTCGTTAGTCGGCTGACTTCTCCGGGCCAAGACGACTTCAGTTGCTAACACCGTCAACTCTTCCACCAGGTGCTCAGGATTAAGATGACCGTATAACATGTCGTCTTGGCGGCCCGAAGGCCAGGAGCACTCGATGAAGACGGTCGATAGAATGTCGGGTATTTTGGGAGCGGCAGCGCGCCAGACCTTGATCGTTTGCGGGGATTCAGCCACCGAGTCCGGTTCAACATCGCCGAAAAATAGGAATTCGCGACCAGTAATATCGTGTCGGATGAAGAATGCAGAGGAATAGTAATCTCCTGACTCGTTCCGACCGTGACTGATGGGAATTGTCCGCACGGAGACATCGGGATGTATTCTCTTGTACTTGCCGTTGTTGTGTAACCTTTTGGGAAAAGATTTGAGGTTACCTGACGGTCGTATGAGGTCGATGTGAACGACGCGTACGTTGAGTATAACAGCTTATGACCGTCATCAGCCTCATCCCAGGATGCTAGATTCGGCCAGATTCGTCCAGAAAACACGCTCTCTAGGTCCTCGAGAGTCTGCTTCGTAGCAAATATACGCTTGCGTGGACCTCTGAACGAACCGGCGGACAGGATGAGACCATTAACATGATCAAGATGAGCGTGAGTGATAAGGAAGCAGCTAAATTATTGGTCGGAAGCGACTGAGAAAACAATTCGAAGACAAAAGGTTCATGACGCCGTACCGGACGAAAGAATAAATGTCCTGGGCTGTGTAGACTTTGTTTTTCGCATCGGTGTGGCTATCTCTGAAAAGAAGGGGGTTCTTGCGCAACAAGTTGCGGACGATGCCCTGTGCAGATCCTTGGCACATATGTGAACTGTGTGCAAGGAGAGTGCCCAAGTAACGCGCACCTGCTTCCAAGGCTAATACACCGTTTTGCCAGTCGGTGTCGTGGGGCTTGAAGAGATATCTAGACGGAGAGGGTGATAAGCGCCACGTGTGAGTCAATGACATGCGGCGTTCATTATAAGAACATACGCGGAGAGATTACTGTCGTCTGGCCCGCCACCTGAGCCAACGACGACGAGGTCGAATGAAGACATGCTGGTCGTTGGATCTGCTACGAGATAGACACTGTCAGACAGGCACCGGGAGTAGCGCTGATATGGCTGGCAGTTGAGCCTGATATAGCCCTCCCAGGCCCGTCATCATAACAAGTACAAGACGACAATACAACGCCCATTATCCGGAGCTCCGCAGTTGATATGGGTCATACTTGGTCACATTGCGCGCTGTCGATCTTATGAGCCCACAATGCGCGACCACGACGACGACGTCCGACACAGCTTGCTTGACTCGCCGCACACTCATTGTCACATGACACCCTCTCAACCATGTCCTTCTCGTCTAATGCCATCGCGAATAATAGCAGACTCTTCCCCCCGTTTGCAAGGAAGCTGGCACAGGATGACTTGGATACATATGCACAGGCATCTGCCAAGCTGGCAGCGTGGCTCCGCTCCGACAGAGCATACTACCCAGAGGCGAGGCCAGAGGTCAATTCAGATATTCTCCTAGATCGAGTCCCTTTTCAACCATGCACGACAGATTGTCACACTCCTGACGGTCGTCTTATTTTGCAACGGTGACGCCGTCAGCGCGCTGACCGCGTTCCGCCTCACCTAGGTAGCCCACGGCACATTTCAACGAGCAGTCGGTCTTAACCCAAACACGGCTTCTCATTTGTCTGCATTCTTGAATCATCCCATGGCTCGACACTACTGCAGCCTTCTCAACTCCGTTCGGCCCCATCAACATCTTTTCACCGAGCCAGGATTGCAAGGTCAGATGCTAAGCGACTAAATTCTATCGAGACCGCTCAATCCCAATGTGTCAGCTCAAGTTCAGTCTCTATTAGCTACCATCGTTGAACCTGGACCATCCACCGTGACTTCGCCAGAAACGTATGAACTTTTTCTCTCATGTATTCATAGACTTGTTGCTCATTTCTGGCATGCCAGAAATGTGACAAAGAGCATGCCCGTCGCTGATGCCACGGCGTCTGCTCAAGAACATGCAACTTTCGTACAAGAATGTCCAGCCGGTACAAGTGAGAAAACGGCATTGGTTCTTGTTGCCTCACTCACACACAATGTAGCTTCCGTAAAAGCACTACCTACGTCCGCGTCTGAACAAGAAGTAGCCCAGCTTGTATTCCAAGACAATACCAGCCCAGCTATACCGTCTCAGCGCGATTCATCCGGTACATCAGATAAACCTGCATTTACCCTCTCCACTTGTGTCGAAACAATGGCCCCGAATACCATTTCTGATGTGAAACCGGCTCAGTCTCCGTCGGAACAGCCGGTTCCAGTAAAGAAAAGAAAGAAACCCTCATTGACCGCGGATATTTTAAAAAGGGATTTACAAGCGTTTGGACAAAAACAGGCCGCCGCTGCTCAATCACGAGCGGTATCACTTGCCTTTAACGTCCAAAAAGACAAATTTCCGGATACAACAATACTATCGGTGGATGAAGGTCACGAGACATTGGCTCAGCTGACCAGTTCTCGACCTATCCCGCGTGCGCTAGGCTCTAGTGACGAGTCAATAACCTCTCAAGATCGGACAATAACAGGCGATGTGGGGGCGCCTATATCGGGACGTCAGGAAATTCTGGATGAAGCATCTTCGATCAAAGGAGCAAACCAAGTCCTACAAGATGGTACAGTGGCAACAATGGAAGCCAGTCAAAGAGATTTATTCAACCAGCCACCTGAAGATCCTTCATCCATCCGAGACTCCGGAAATACCATATCTGCATCCACTGAGCGCCCCTCATTTCTAGCCGGTCAGGGCACACAAAGGGTTTATTCTACTCAAACGGAAAGCAAGAACTTAACTGAGCAGACACAAGAGGAACCAATGCGTATTGATGAGAGTGTAGGTGGAACGTCTCTTCTCTTATATTATGCATCTAACCGGTTCAGTCCTGTGACGTCGGAAAGGTCGATTCCAGCAACGCCGTGGATGCAGATTTGCAGTCTGTATCTGAAGGTTCTGTTGTCGTCACCCCCGCAGCCCTTCCACCAAGGCCGCGTACCCCTGATATGGCAGCTATAATGTCCAAGGTTGCAGCGCGCGGAGACAACGTGCACATCATAGCCGTACTGGACTTTCGGAATGAGAATAGTACCATGCCGATCCGGTTTCAGCTCACCGAAGAACAGTGTCTCGCGTTAAACGCATGGAACCGAAGGGAACTGGAACGGTGAATGAAGGCTTTTGATGGTATCTTGCTCCTTCGCTGATTCGCGCTGCTTGTAGACTTGACCATGCCATCTGCTTGACTATGGCATGCTATGCTAGTGATGGTGATGTGCAAGATGACGGGTCATACCCCGCCTCACTGTGGCCTGAGTCAGGTGGCTTGTATGTGGGCGTGTCGTTGAACGGCAAGCGGGGTTGTCTACCACTCTCACCTCCTTTAGAGGTTCGCAAACGAATCCCATTCTTCTCCATCCTTGTGTTTACCCACAAAACAGGTGTCACCCGATGGGCTGGTAGATATGTCGCCTTACACGAATGTCGGTCTCAACACAATCGAGCTTAAACAACGTCGTCGTTCAGTGGGCTACACCTTCGTCCTTCAGTGTCATCCGCCGACACCGTCGCAACTCGAACAACTACTTCAAAGATTCCAACGACAGCAAGAGTGGGACAGATGGCGGCATCATATCTCCAAACTTGACATCGCTCCGGGGTTGTCTTGGAACTCATAGCACAAAAACGCATGTTGTGTCTTTCGTACAGTATACACGAATAACATTAAGAAAAGGAACAGAAGGACCGTGCTTAGCATCGAACAATATTAGCTCAGATTTAATAAGTCATTCGCCACGAAGAAAAAGAGGTAAAGAGGGCGATTACGGCGCACCCAGTAGACTGTTCAGTGCTCGCGGAACATCATAACCGTACTTTTCCAGTGCTGCCACAGACTGTGAACGGCTAAAACCCATGGCCGTCAGTTGTTTCACAGCTTCAACGTCGTCATCGACGGCAGGGGAGACAGATCTCATAGATTCCTCGGTCGGAGGGCTAAGGGTCGAGCTCAATGGTGCGTGTTTCGAATCATGCTGCTTTCTTTTCTTTCCGAACGGCAATCGGATCTGGCGAGATTGACATTAGTCAATGGCAACATGTATCGTACAACGCCGCTCACACTTAATTTGGATTGTCGAACCGACGGCTCTTTCACTTTCTCCTTTTCATGATGAGTTTCTTTTGAAGAGGTTGATGCTCTCGGTTTTGGAGAAGACACTCGAGGAGGAGGAGATTTCGTCCGAGGCACAGGAGAATAGGATCTGGCGATGGGAGAACGCGACGGCGATTCAGCCTTTGGAGATGATGTGGCTGACATTGTAGGGAAAGTCGTAGGTTCTGGACCAGTAGCCGCCGCGTTTGAAGTCGCCTGGTTTAGAGGGACGCTACTGTTCGGCTCGCGGTCTCGCACAGAGTCGAATACATCGTCAAAAGAAGGCTTCACCGGAGGCATAGGGGTCGAAAACAAATTTGCCGTTCCGTTCGATGAAGAGAAAAGATCTGGCTCAGCGACAGGGCCGGGTTGAGCTTTGACAGATGAATCGCCTTCCATGACAGGTGCGCTTTCGGTGCCACTATGAGCCGTAAAGGATTTTTCTGTAGCCGCCGAGAAATCAAAGGTATCCTCGAAAGCACTTTCAAACGAGAAGGGCGTGGTAGATGGTGGTGCAGCGACTGAAATTCTTTCCATCGCTTCATCAAATGCGTTGACGCCAGAATGACCATTTGCTATTCCACTAAGCGCGGCAGCCTCCGGCGAGGCGTCGAAAACTTTATCGAACACGCTTAAGCTCGGGGGCGCTCCCGCAGCTACCTGCTTTTCAGGCTCAGATCCAGGGTCCTTGACTTCTACTTGCGATTGAGGGGTCTCGGTTGGAGGTTCCGCGGAAGGCATGACACCGAAAATGTCATCGAAATTCATCGGCGCCGAGACGGCCTGCTGCGACATTGCGGTAGATTCAGAAGGCTGGGACGTTGAAGAAGGCTCGTGGGCTTTCTTAGAAAGTTCTGCCAATGGAACTTGGTCCTCTTCATCGCTATCTGATTCCTCTATCTCGATTTCTTTCAACTGCGATCCCAGATCGGTGACAGGTTGCTCCTGTTTCTCTTCTTTCGGAAGATCTTTCGGAAGTGCGTCACTTTCATTTATGTCGGGGAAATGAGGAGCCCCTTCCTCAATGGACAGACGGTTCGGAGAGCTTATTTCGGTACCCGCGGTTGAAGACTGTTCTTGCTGATTATTGGCAGTTGTCGGAGGGGTCATGAAATCGTCCGAGTCCTCTGTAGTCGACGAAAGGGCGGACTCTGGCGATGCCGCGGAGGGTTCCGATGCTAATATGTTGGCAGGAGGAGCTTTCGGAGTTGCCGTCTCCGACTCGGGCAACAATGAAGATGAAGCCTAAATGTCGTGAGAATATAGCCATGCACGTTCAGGAAAGCCACCTTTACTCACACTGTCAGATGCTGCGGCTTGTTGCGTTGCGGGTGTTGAACTACTGAACGGCAAGAAGGGTGATTGTGATTTGGGAGGTGTCGAGTTGGATGCCATCGCCAACCTCTCAAAAGGATTGTTACTCTTTGTTATCTGATCCGGCGAGGAAGGAAGTGGTTGGTTGGCAGCGAAAGTAAGGGAGTCCGTGGAAGCACCAAGGTTCGTGGACGCGGCGCCAGTGAGTTGGGACTCATTTTCGACCTCTTCTCTTTCCTTGACCACCGCAGCAACCTCTTCGTTCGCAGTTTCGAGCTCCTTATCGACTTTCGCCTTTTCTGCCTCCTTCGTGCTCAACTGTTTGCGAGCAATTGCCAAGAGTCCTTTCTGCTGCTTGGCCTCTTTCTTGAGTTTCTCAATTTCTACTTTCAGCGCTTCGGTTTGCTGGCCAGTTTCGATCATTCTCTTATGCAAATCGCGGGATTCTTCTTTGTCGCGGAGGAAAGCACCTTCAATTTCAGCTTTCTCTACCCGAAGAGCGCTCAAGTCGCTCTCTGCTCGTATAAGCTCTTCTCTTGTTTTCTGAATCTCTCCAAGCTGTATGGTTTGGCGATCTTTGAGGGTAGTAAGCAACTTCGTCTCGGTTTCGTAGGCAGCTTTAGCGGACGATAGTTGAGTCTGCAGGGCCGAGAGTTGAGATGCCTGGTTTGCTAACTGTTCTTCCACGGTCTCCCTGTCGTGCTTCGCGGCATCCAAAGAGCGATTGTTGGATTTCAATTGATTCTGGAGATTACCGATTTCAGCGGACTGGTCGTGTAACGGTGGTGGTGCGTGCGCTGTGTCTTCGTCGTCTCCGAGTAAGTCTTGATGCTGTTCTGGAGATATGTACACGTGTCTTTAGCTAAAACCGGACTTGTAAGGTGGTAACCAACATACGAGGACTAAAGGCGGAACCGAACGGATCGGATGTGGCTGTTGCTAGAGCTGCCACAGTTTGCGTTTGGGTATTCATTGAGGGAGCGACAGGGGTTGACGGGGAATCATCCCATAACAGATCCTTCTGCGGTTCTTGCTGCGGGGAATTAACAAGGAATGGAGACGCAAAGGTAGTGCGCATAGAAGGTGGTAATAAAGAAGGTGGCAGAGTCGAAGGAACGTCGATGCCTGCGAGTTTCTTCTGTATTAGATGCATTGCAACAGCAAACCCATCTCGTGTCAGGCGACCGTCATTGTTAAGATCAGCTAGGTCCCTGATCGGTCATTAACAAGGTCTCTTCTAAAAAGCAGAAGCAGCTTTCATACCAGACTTGGGCCAAAATTTCACCAGGAAGGTCAGACTTCAACATGAACGGGACGGCAACATCACCCTCAATATAACCACGCCGTTGAGTATCTAACTCATCGAAAAAGCGGTCCGAATTGGCCTTCTCAGCTGGAGTCACGTCCCATTGGGATGCGGGGGCATTTCGCGGAGCCTTGGCTTCTGGGCGGGTGCTCAGTGTTGGCGACTTGATAGATGGAGAAGCGCCAGTAATATTTTGTTGCAGTGACTGACCCTGGCCGGTGTGCTGCGGCTGTATGCGGGGCTGAGGAAAGGTGCTGCTTACAGGGCTGAACGATCCACTGTTGCCCGTCATGTGCGTCCTCGCGGACCCAGGCGCTGCAGAATTTCCACCAGCTTGTTGGTAGAGTCCCGGTGGTAAAGCAGTTGGAATGAAGGAGAGTTGACCAGACATGAGCCCTTGGATGAAGTACATGCCTATCGCGAAATCTGTCGGATCAAGAGAACCGCGGTATTGCGTGTCTGCCAAATTCCTGTAGGGACCGTGGTTGATGAAGAAAACGAAAATGAGTGGGGTACGCAGGAGACTTACCAAATCTGAAGGAGCTTCTCATTTGAGAGCCCTGACTTGAGGAAAATATCACGGGCTTGTTCACCTTGCACCAATTCAGCAGTTTATCGTAAGAGGATGGCGGACAAAGCACAGACCGCTCAACAGTCCGTTGACGGGACGTGACTTGTTGAAGATGTTCAGGAATTTCGCTCGATCCTGACTCGTCAGCGGAGGGAAACCTGGAGGCGGAGACTTTGGTATCGATACACCGGTGTTGTTCTGGGCTACGGAGTTAATGCCTTCGAGGGT
This sequence comes from Macrocybe indica, assembly GCA_030407095.1. Lineage (NCBI taxonomy): Eukaryota > Fungi > Basidiomycota > Agaricomycetes > Agaricales > Callistosporiaceae > Macrocybe > Macrocybe indica. The sequence continues at coordinate 1,622,321 of JARFTL010000004.1, forward strand.
GGGCAAGGGGCCCGCTGTGCAGCGATTCAGAACAGAAGACTATGCGTTGATCGAGCTAATGACTGACGTTGGTTTACCAGCGCACGCGTCACTTTCTCGCCGTTCTGGGCCCAACCCATGAGGCGCAATGCAATTGCGACACCCTTCTTGGGAAGCCAACCATTGTTGTCCTCATCCGCAATGCTCCAAATCTCCCCCAAGATGCTTGGTTGCAACTTGGCGCCGCCAAACATCCGTACTGCTACATCCCCCGTCAGGATGCCGAGCTTCTGAGGGTCAGCTTGTGCAAAGATTTGCGAAACAAGAGCGAGCTCTGCGGCTGTGGGGGTAAACTTTGTGGACATGATGTCCGAGTCTGAGAGATTTGATGGAGCGCAAGGCGTCCAACGGCACCTTCGGGTTGGGCTACTGAGCAGATTCCCACGCTGTGCCTATTCGTTCATTTATCTGCATTCTCCTCCACAACGTCCAAAATTGCAAGGCGACTGTTAAAGCTACATGATAATTGCCAGAATCGCATGCTTGCATTCTAGAGTTATTGAACTACAAGCAGCAATAAAAAGTTGCGTGAAGATCCTCAGTGGGAGACCGTGATGTGGTTAGTTGATCATGTGACTGCCTTTTGGCGCGTTCTACTTAACAGTTTGCTATTTGTGCCACAACAGCCTGTTCTCGTCCCTTCACTCCACCGATGGAACAAATCTCTCCCTCCCCCTCCACAGCACGGCCTTCCCAGAAATCCAATGTGCCAGAGACGCCTCAACAGCCCGCCGGCAGCGTCACGAAACGGTAGTTCACCCCAAGTAAAGATCATTGCACAACTGCTGATTCTCTGTTTCAACTACAAAAAGACTCAGTAATGAACTTATGACCTTGATGGTTCGTATTCCACTCTGTAAATTTTACCGGTCTTGAACGTTTCCCTGTTTCAGATGTCCTCTTCTCCAGGCATAGTTAGTCGCTACGCAAAACACCGCTCCATTCATAATTAATTCTGCACTCCAGTCGGCTTTCCCGAAGAACGATGGAAATCTCCTCGAGTGGGTCGGCACCATCGAAGGCGCAGCCGAGACTGTGAGTACGTTGAGAGAAGTTGTGATCATTGATGATATGACACATTGTAAAGATTTATGCCGAGCTTTCGTTCCGCATCTCCATTTCCTTCCCTCCAAATTACCCCTACGTAGCACCTACCATCAAATTCGAAACGCCATGCTACCATCCTAATGTCGATCTTGCCGGGGGCGCAATATGCTTGGACATACTCCAGGTAAACCAAACCAATTTTGATCTCGAGAGCTCGTTTGCTAATCCGTTTTGAATATAGGACAAATGGTCAGCTGTGTACAGTGTTCAAACGATTCTTCTATCGTTGCAATCACTGTTAGGAGGTATGCTGTCGTTTCAGCTCGTTTGATGAGAACTGTCAGGGACCTTGCACCCTAGAGCCCAACAATGCATCACCTTTAAATCCGGATGCTGCGAATCTTTGGAGCAATCCTGAAGGTGAGATCTATGCTCAGATGTACGGTACCTTCTCTTTCTGACTAATTTGTGCATCCTCCTAACAGCTTACAAAATTCAACTCATGAAGCATTATCGGCCGTTGAAAGACAGCACACTTTGAATATTTTTTTTCATCCTGTTGGACCGATAAGCTTGGTGTTGCAGCTATCTGGGCCCTCGTTACATACACATCCCCGTTGTCATTCGCAGGTCTCAGAGATTGGTGGATATTTCACTGGCCAATAGCATTACATAATACAATCACTTTCTTTCCCTTTCCACACGACTCACCATTCGTTCTTCACCGCTTCAGCAACTGGTTTGCTGCAAGCCTTTTCGATCGGTAACAATAAATGCAGAGCTCGAGCTTGAGATGCAATGCCTTATAGTTATTGTTTTCTTTCCAGCCTTTCTTTAGATTTTTGTGGTGTGCGTCCACCATCATACCTGGAAACAATGCGCCGCCGTTCGCCTCCCACAGCGCTACTGTTGGTGCCAGGGCCCACTCCGGCACGAAGGTATGGCAAGACAGAGATTGCAATGGGAGGCAACTCACTGTGGAACACAGTACGGCCAAACATACGCTTCCGTCTCTGCCCCGCCCGACATTCCACCCACCAACATTGAACAGCACTCATCGGACCAGACCTAGAGCACGTCACAGCGACATCAAAATCGAAGGTGACATGACACCGGTCACTGCGAAGCAAGCGCCCAAAGTGCTGCGAGGGCCTTGGGACCACTCTGGGAGCATCAAAGTTCCGTTTGACGTGGAGACGGTGCTTGCACCGCTTAAGCCGGCTGCGATGAGCTATGGCTATGGGCGTTGAGATGATTGTACGGTAGAAAGATTGAGATTGGCCAAGTCTGAGCTCGTAATATGATTTGCCTCGTGGATATAATCAATAGACAACAGAAGATTTGTGTCTTGTTGTGCTTTGAGCCTCTTTCCCATCAGATCCCCTTGTTCTCCTGCCTCCATCCTCTCTCAAATCACCGCCCTCTCATTCCTTTCTTTTAACGTTCCGTCTCGTACTATTAGGCTGTGTAGCACATAATGACCAGCTCACCCCCAGACATTTCTGCCCTGTCGCTATCATCTCACCCCTCCCAGCAACGTCTTCATGACACTTACGACTTTGAAGGCAACGGCGGAACAAGAGCCCAGTACCATTTCGCTACCTCTCCGGGTCTGCAGCCACAGTCTCAATACAACCCTCTCGTGAACATGAATCAGTCTCCGCTCAAGAACAAGCCCATGCGGAGCGCTTTACCTACCGTACGTCTCGTTCCTGATCATCGTTCACTCCTAGCTCAGATGGCTCATTCAGCAATGGCTCGATAATAACTCCTCCGATAATCGCTCCTTGTCCCCACACAATAATTCTGATTTCTCTTCCGCTGGCGGTTCCCCCCCTATGGGACACATAAACCCTACTCCAATTGCGCCAGCTGTCCCTGCTCAAAGCTCTGACGATGAGATCATCCCCACCGCAATCGTAATAAAAAACATACCGTTTAACGTCAAGCGCGAAACCCTTCTTGATATAATTGTCAGTTTGCTAATCTTTTTCTTCTTTCATTTGTCTCTCATCTCGTCCTAGGCATCTCTTTCGATCCCGACTCCTTACGCTTTCAACTATCACCTGGATCAGCAAGGTTCATTCCGCGGTTTGGCTTTTGCCAACTTCCGTCAAGCAGTAGACGCCGACGCTGTTGTAGCTGCGTTGAACGGTTTCGACGTTCAAGGGCGCAAACTTCGTGTCGAGTACAAAAAGGTCCTGCAGGCCGGAGAAAAAGAGCGCATCGAGCGTGAGAAAGCTATCCGTCGCATGCGATCCATGCAACTGGAAAAGGAACAAACCACAAACGCCGTGCTGTATGACGACTATAGTTCAGCGCTGTCGTCCGCCTTCAGCCCACCTCGTACTTATTCCAGCGGCCCGGCCTATCCACAGCAGCAACAGTACTCCCCTCCAAATGTTCCAGCTGTCCCCAACTCCCAGTACAATCTTTCTCTTAACTCGGCCCCAGCAACGACTCAACTACCTCAGTCTGCTACGCCAAGTGCTTCTGAGAAAGGTTCCTCAAATGAGCTGGATCTCAACGATCCTCAGACTCTGGAGATATACTCCATGATCCTCCTGTTCAAAGACGATAGAATGCGTGACGAGCTTGCTTTCTCCCGTACATTGACTCCAAAGCAGAGGAGGATTGTTCATCTCATCGCGCAAAAGTTGGGTGTCTATCATTACTCGGTTGGCGAAGGCGAAGAGAGATACGCCGTAGTTACGCGCATCGATCCCCAAAGGGTATGAGCCCACATCGTTCCAGCTGCATCGTAAATTTAACATTCGTCCGTCAGGCGCAACAGCAACCTCAGCGACAGGCTCCTAATCTCTCTCGTGCCCCATCCGCCTATCTGTCTCCGTCCACCCAAGCACCACCGAGTTCGCTTCGCGTTAAGAAGTCCATGCCGGACATGAAGACATTGCATTCTCAGGCGCCAAGATTGAGCACTCGTGCTTCTAATGGCAATATCCGCGAAGGATATGCCACCATAGCCTCGCCGTCCCGCCGAGTTTCCACCGGGTTCGCCTCCCTGTTTTCTGGCGCTAGTCCCTTTGGAAATGGAGGGTCAATCCCACCTGTTCCTACCCTTCCCTCCACTCTGGGTTCAGTTACGTTGAATGGTGGGCACGAAGCCACTAGCGGCGTTGTTCGACAGCCTCGAGGTCCAGGCTCAGGCGGCTTTGCTAGAAGGGATAGTAGGGTCGGCACCACTGACAACCAGAACCGAGCTGCGCTCGATGCCAGGACGAACGAGCCCCTAGAGATCTGACGCAGTGACGAATAACGTGTTCCGTGGCGCTGGCAGGTGACGATAGAATTGCTTTTCAGGTTTTCGGCCGCAGAGAACGAGATCCTGACCGTCGTCGAAAAGGTGTTAGGAACTCTAATGCTCTTCTCTTCCTCACCCTTTCTATACGTTCCCCGATGCGCATCTATTTTTTTTTGCAAGATTTATTTCTGTTCCTTCCACTTCACCTCTTCCTCTCTTCCTTTTCTAAGGTGACATGACCTCTCTCGTTCTAGTCGTATGGAATTTATTCGGTACCCATTGCTTCTTTCCTTAACATAATGCTGCCCATTCTTGCTCGTGCTTGTTTTTACATGACCCATTCTGCTCTTCATGCTGGCTGAACCCTGTGTCCGTGGAATCCTGGTTTGTTAGCCGGCTGAGAGAAAGAAAATTTACGTAAGGAACATTGTTCCGGCAATTTTCAAGGCCACGATCTTGCGAGGCCTTGGAAGTCTTCCACAGAATGTCTGCTATCATCCGTGCTTCAATATTCGCCGCTGGGGCGGTGGTCGGAGGAGGCCTCGCCGCTCTTGTCACCAACAGAAGAACCGCTCAGATGCCGATTCCGCCAACAATACAGACGCCAACACGCGACGTCACGGAACTGGGCGTCGTGAAGCTAACCAGCGCTGAGCTTGTACCCGCCTCATTGTCTTCTTCTGTGCTAAAGTTCGGCAACCCAGGTCTGTATTGTTTGACGTCTTGCATGCGCTAGACTGATGCAATTGGCTCCATAGGGCCTATTGCCGACCCCTTGTACCGCAAAGCATATGTTGCAGCGTATGACAGGCGTTTGAGGCATCCAGCCTGGGTAGGAGTTTTCTCGACGCTCCGCGACTCGCTCGCTCATGTTCTCTAGACGGCAGAGCATTTGACACTGGCATCGTTGCAACAGAGCAAAGTTCTCGTAGAGGCAAATGAAGGCGGGGATCGTTCCAAGTCTGCATTCACCGAGGATTTGTCCCTTCCTGTTACTTTCAGATCACGACTGCAGGATTACTTCCGCAGCGGCTATGACAGGGGGCATATGTTCGTGGCTGTTCAATGTGCTTCCCGTCCATCCATTGACATCGTGTCTTGTCTTCTAGGGTGCCTGCCGCCGACGCCAAAATATCTCAGGTGCCATTCAACAAGCCCTTTGTCGTATTTCAATTGTCCGCAACCGGTTATGTTTCCTAGGAAGCCATGAACGAAACTTTCTTGTTGTCGAACATAGCACCTCAGGTGGGTGACGGATTCAACAGACATTGTAAAGATTGCAGAAACTGTCTTGTTATCCCTTCTTCGCTGACTCACACATACAGATTGGGCTTATTTGGAAGATTGGTGCCGGCGCCTAACGAACACATTCCAAGATGTCTACGTCTTTACGGTTCCGCTTTATCTTCCACGTCGCGACACTGATGGAAAATGGCGTGTTGTGAGTGTCCACGTTATTTATATGGCATAAGTGGCAGAATGCGTTGTGACGATGTGTTTCGAAGACTTATGAGGTCATCGGAAAACCTCCAAACGTCGCGGTGCCAACGCATTTCGCAAAAGTGGTGCTCACATCGCGTCCTGCATCCCCGTCGACTCCCGACGTGATGGAGATTTCGACAGGCGCGTTTGTATTGCCCAATGCTGTCATCCCTGATGATGCTCCTTTGGAACAATTTGTCATGCCTGGTATGTTGTATGACCGCGTGGTCTGAACGAATGCTGAGCTTCGAACAGTCGAAGCCGTCGAACGCGCAGCTGGCCTTACTCTTTTCTCCGACGCGGTCAAGGCGTCTTCCAAGCACATTTGCAAGACAACAAAATGCCAAGTAATCGTCAGAAGGTTTGACGATACGCAGAAAAAGCTTCCGAAGGCTATTGCCCCCCCGAAGTGAATTGACGGGATATATTGACTCGATAGGATGTCGGAAGATAGAATTAGTAGTCGGATAGGATATCTCTAATACCACGCCAATATTCCTGGTCTACCCGCAACTCTACTTCTTGCTTTGTTAACCATGCAAAATCTTGAATGTGTTCGCCTTGGAGTTTAACTTGCCCGGCAAGGATATGTGCTTTGAAGAAGAAAGTGATCTCCTGCAGAATCTTCCAGTGAGTAATCCTTTGAAGCTATCAAATTTTGCATACATCGGAATTTGCCTCTTCAGGGGCCGACAGCAATGGCGGCCGGTAGAACCCAATTGGTTTTCGACCAACTACCCAGGTATCCATATAAGCACCGCATTCGGCGTGCAGATCGCGCTGTGCTGCCTGAAATGGAGTCGATAAAAGAAATGCACGAATGAGCGAGAAAAACTCTTACTTGGTGGAGCAGTTCGCCCTTGAGGACCTCGCCTTTAGGGAAACGCCAGACGGATTTACCATCGACCATCGCCTGCAAAAGAAGATAAAGGTTCCGTTTTCCCTTCCTATCCAGACTCTTCAGTGTTCCGTCCCTGTCGGCGGCGTGAACTCTGGGCATCAGCTCTTCATTCTCCCCTTCCTGTAGCACGATCTGCTCTGCAGCTGTGTCGGACTTGTCTTCGCTAACAGAGTCGTCCATCCCATATCCTGCACCAAATGCGTGTACTTCACGTTCTCTCTCTTCTTTGTTGAATCGCTGTTCCAGCAATGAACCCTGTTTAAAGTAGAAGTCGTACGGGAATGGATTGTGCAGAGCGCGTCGTATCCTAGCTTGATATGCGTAGTATGCGCGTTCAAATGATGTCGGCGAACGCGTTATTATAGGAGAGCGATTGAGAATAACTGAAGTCGTGATCTTGGTCCGGGATCGTTTTGAAAGACCAGAAGGCACCGTGGCAGCATTTTGAGCGACTTCCGTCGCAAAGGGGCGATGGAACAGAGGTAGCCGACCTATGCGGCAGTGTGATATGAGAATTTCTGAATGCACTGATGTAGGAGGGGAACTCAACTGGACTGATGCTGCCTGAGGAGCCTGGACAGCATGGTGGAGCGGGGGGGAAACCCCAAGCGACCGGAAACCAGGGGGAAACGCAGACCGACGGGAACGAGAAACGACCAGGCAGGCCACAGAACGAAAACGACGCCAACGCGCCACCGACACGCGGCGGCACCCCGGGGGACGCCAGGGGCCCGGACAAGACCAGGGAGGCAGGGGAGGAAGACACGGGACAGGGCCAGAGACCGGGCGCGAACGAAGGCCAGCGCAAGCCAACGGCCGCCCGAGGGAAGTCCGCTACCGAAGAACCGACGAGGGGGAGAACGGACGAGCCCACCGGCAATGGAGTGGGAGTCGACAACGGAAGACAACCGGGCAGAGAACGACGGACGGGCAGGGCATGGATTGACGGAAAGGCGAGAACGAAGGGCAGGAGAAGCCAAGAAAGGGAACGGCGCCGGCAGGAAACGCGGACAGCGAACAGGATGCAAGGACTGTCCCAGATACCAGTAAGATCCAATTCATACGGCGCAAACCACGGAGAAGGAGCCAGACGGAACGACTCCACCACGATATGCTGGTTTTCATCAACAGCGATGAAGGATATGAGTGCGGCGAGCATCGATGATGAGCGCGGAATGGGCACGACCGTCCACCGCGAAGCAGGGCACCGGCAATCTCATCTGGCCAGGGAAGAAGGAAGACAGACGAAACGGGGGGAAGCAACGAAGCAAGCAAAGGGAGGAACGGAGGCGACGGGGCGAATAGACAGACCAGATATGCAAGAAGCAAGCAAGCGAGGCAAGCCGATGCTGCTAACGAAGGATGAGGAAGGACGAGAAAACGAGCCGCACGAGATATCCGCAACAAAGACGACGGGCGGAGCAGGAGGCAAGACGATACGGACTGTCGTTGGAAGCAGGCGAACATCAAAGCTGCACAGCCGAGGAAGGCAGCCAAAAGAGAAACACGCGCGGCTCGTTGGCTCGAGACAGTGAGGATCGAGGCAGGTCCCAACCGATTAGCTGGCCAGAGACCCGAATACGCGGGAACGAGAAGCCGACGACCGAAACAGGCATAGCAGAAGCTAAGGGAGTCTCCAGCCACAGGAACCCAACAACCACCAGACGAATCCGGCGCTGAGAGCTGATAGCAGGGAAGCGACGGATGTGCAGCAGGAGAAGGCAAAAGGTGCCAACGCCCCAAGGCCACTCAACACGGGGGGGAGAGCTGATGCCGAGATGGATGGAAACGGAAACCCCACGAACAACCCGAGAACCGCCAAGGAGTCAAAGCCATGGATCGACAACGCCACAACGGGAAAACCAAATAACAATGTCTTTCAATGTGTGCTGATGAGATGAACAAGGGCAATAAGAATGGGGAACCAGAGAGAACCCGATGCACGAGGTTCCAGTACTATCACAAACGCCGCAGCAAGGCGACGACCAAAATGCAATGTCAAATAAAGAAAAGGCCCGGCACGGAAGAAAAGAAACCCCACGCAACAGAAAGGCGATCACAATCCAGGGGACTCCGGACGACGGCCCAGAAGACACCCACGGCCCCAGTGATATGTGCAGGTCCAAAAACCGGACCGCGTCCACCGGAGATATGGTAAGGTTGTTCTGAAGATGGCAACCGAATAGCGAGGCTCTGCCCACCAAAATATGTCAGACTCCAGCTTGTCTCAGTCGGAGGATGGAGTGGATCGCGGAAAGGCCCCCATAGGCAAGGAGGCATAGGGGGGCAGGCCAGCAAGCAGACCAACGACGATGCAAAGATCAAGGCAGGCGTCCTTCGGCCAATGGTTTGGCATCATCAAAGAACGGATGCTACCCGTGTTGCCATGGCATCCTCTCCTGGCAGCTAATTGGCCAGACTCCGAGTCCAGAGATGGTTCGTTCATTTCGGGTTGCGGCCGCCAACGCGCCTCTTGATGGGCGAATGATGCTGCATTTTTACGTGCCAACTGACGAAGGTGGCAACGAGCACGTGGGCAGGGAATGATCCGTTTCGATTGCGATTAGGAAAACTGCCCAGCATTTGTTGCCAATGCAACGATGCAGCTCTGGAGGGATTAGACTGATGATAGCAAGGGCGCAGGAGCTGGCAGACGGAATGGGGGTCGACACCTAGTTGCTTTCCATTCGGGCACCCAATGGATTAACGGATGAGGATCGATCTCTATATCTCATCGTCATGCTCTCCTCTTCATCATCAACACGGAATCCTCAGCTTCATCATCCAGGTCCACCTCACGCATTGACTGTCACCGATTCATCAGCTGAACGCTTTTAGCATTAAAAATAGAAGCATGGGGGTTTCTTGTGTCGCGTCCTCCTCAAAGGCTTTGCTTTTTAACAGACATCTTTTCTCAGGCCCCACAGGTTCGCCTTGTCTATGGATTGAACTGGGATGAATTTGACTTGAGATGGGATGACCGTAGAGCTGACTGCCAAGTTGACCTGGTTGGTGATGTCCCGCCCGCAACTATTGCTCAAGGTGGAAGTGCTCAAGGATAATTGGAAAAAGCACCCACGAGACAGGAGAGCATGCAGCAGTTGAACGGCGTGAGCAGACGGAAAGAGAGGTACAGCACAGGACCAGCCGAAGAGGGGGCGAGGCGAAAGAGTAAACACCGCACGAGACGACAGGGAGTAGGCAGGCAGATGCCAGCGAAGGGGAAAACCAGAACCGAAAGCCACCAGAACGACATCAACAACGGGAGGACAAGCCCAAGGGGCTCCAACAAAAGAGACGCGCGAAGCGAGAGAGCAGCCCAATGGGCGCCACAGGGAGCCGGCGCACGCACCCACCAAACAGCCACAGGACCACCACAGCCGAACCAAAAGAAGCCCCCGACCGAAGAAACCACAGCGACAGCGAGGTCCCGGAATGCCGATAGACAGATACAGCGCGAAGGGCAGGACAACAAAGACGCGACACCAGCAGGCAAGCGGGGAGACAGGGAACGGCCCAAGGAGACGAGAGCCACGGGAGCAGAGGGAGCAGAGCCGGACGGGATCAGGGGCACAAGAGCCAGGGAATCAGCGCAACAAGGAGGACGGGCCACCCAACAGAGGCGACCCCAGCGCGGCCCAGAAGGCAACGCAGCCCCAAAGCAAAACCCAAGACCAAGCACGGCCCGGGAGCGGACAGACAAAGGCAAGCAACCGGGCGGCCCGGCCGGCCAAGCTCCAACACGACAAGGGCAGGACGCAAAGAACGCGAGCGACGAGCACCCAAGAGCCAGGCGAGGACAAAGAGCCCGGGGCGAGAAACGGGGGGGCAGGGGGGCGGAAAAGGAAAACAACGACATGATTGCGCGGGAAAGACGGGAGGACAAAGGAGGGACGCGTGCACCTACGACCACCGCCATGGATCCTCCCCGCAAAATCAGAGCACGGACGGAAATTACCTAGATTTTGGTCATGACCTAGGGTAAAATACATGTACAAAACCGGTAATTTACTAGGTCAAAAAGTGTCGGTAAAAAACCCCCCAGTTTCTACCGCAACCCTAGTGGTAGCTGCCCTAAATTATACGCACGTGATTTACCCCTACCATCGGTGTGACTCTCAATGTAACAGGCAGATTTCTGTCGAACTATGGCCGTCTCTCTCGTCTCCAATTCATTCCTTGATGACAATTCAGCCAAGATACGGACGAAGACCGTCCCTTGGGAGGTTGTATCGGTCTGATGGTTCCGATAACATCTGCTTATCATCTTGTGAAGGGCTACCAACGCGCGGACCTTGTCACTTCGGAGGAGTTGGCCCTTATAAAGAAAGTGGATAGACAACCAAGAGCGAAAGTCGAATCAATCCTGCTCTCCGATGGCCAGACATACGCATATCTTTATCTTCGCCTTCTCAAGAAGCTGCAAAGGGTCGACACCATGCAGAGTCTCTTGGTACTTATTGCAGATGCACTAGCAGGTATCTTTCATGTCTTTATATGACACGGAAAAAGTCGATCACCGTTTTCCAAGACCATGAGGAAAGAATACCACTGTTTATCAAGACTGCACAAAGAGATCCGGATCTACCTTTCAGTCCCCTGCTACGGTTCGCTATTCGTTGCCTTTCGAGTCAACTTTCTACCTTTTGAACGACATTCGTAGGATATTGGACGCTCAAGACGAGTTTGTTCAATTGAAATCCGCTCAGATTCTTACAATCCTTCTTAGGTACGTCGGCGATGTATGCTTCCTTCGGTCCTAATATCGTCTATAGCTCTGAATCAACACCGATGTATCAACCACACTTGCAAACTTTCCTTAACACCTTGGCCAATCTCGTACAGGGTCCGTCTCCAAACAGACGGGAGGTCGCTGTGCAATGTCTAGAAGCATTGCTGGCTCGCCGTACATGCAGGGGTCCCGTGTGGGCAGTCCCTGGTATCATGGCCGGGTAACACTGGCAATTGGTTAATTTCAAAGCCGATGTCGTTGACATATCCTTAGATTCGTCGAAATCCTTAAACATCAGCCGGGTCCTCAGATGAGCTACCAGGTTGCATTCTGTCTCTGGCTTTTGTCGTTTGAGCAGAATGTCGCCGAAGAAATCAATAGGTGAGGGAAGCCCAACACCTAAAAGTGATTATATGCTTAAATCTCCGCAGGAAATACGATGTGATTCCTCTCCTCATCGATGCCGCCCAGGGTGCCGTGAAGGAGAAGGTCATCAGAGTTATCGTAGCCACGTTTAGGGTACGTACTCCTTGCTCGTGAAATGCAAGGTGCTTAAAATTGGAATTCCAGAATCTTGTTGCAAAAGCCCCTGCGGAGAATTTGCCCGCCATGCTCGTTTGTCATTTGCTCCCCTTTGTTAAGAACCTTTCGACACGAAAGTGGTCAGATGAAGATGTCATGGAAGATATTCAATATCTCAAAGAAGAGCTTCACAACAATTTCCAGAGCCTGACGTTCGTAGCACGTCACACTGTCTGGCCGATGTGTTGAGATCATCCCTTCTTAGGACTTATGATGAATACTGCTCCGAACTCGCATCCGGGCACCTGTCGTGGACACCTGTGCACGAATCCGAGGACTTTTGGAAGGAAAATGCTATTAGGTTCAATGAACACGACTGTGCACAGCTGAAGTTAGATGCCTTACTACCACTCTCCCCTTATTCACTCACCAATCCATTCAGGAACCTGATCAAGCTCCTGAATGATTCGGTTGACCCGATCGTTTTAGCCGTCGCTGCTCATGATATTGGGCAGTACGTGAAACATTGTGATCGAGGCAAAACGTGCGGATTTCCTCGTCCATTCTTCTCAGCGAAACCGATGTCGAGAGGTTTTCTTCTGCTTTTCTAGCCTCGTCACGAATCTTGGTGGCAAAGCTCGTGTCATGGAACTTATGACACATGACAACGCGGATGTCCGATATCGAGCTTTGATGTCTGTACAGCAACTTGTCAGTCAACCGTGGATGTCTGTATGAAGGAGTTCAGAATCTTTTTTTTGTCTTCGACGTCGACCAGTATCCGGACATGTTTATGGACGTTTCGATGTTACATACATGTTCTAATTCCACAATTATACTACGATTGCTAAGAAATCCATACTGCAGCCACGGTGCTCCATTCCTTCAATAATAAAGGCAGACTAGCGTTTTCCAATCTCGAGTTTTGTCCATGAGCAATTGGATCGTCGTTTTCGCTGACGTACTCATCCTTGACAAGGAATACTCGAAGGCCACTGATCGAATGAAATCCCCTTTGTCTCGCAAGGTAAGACAGCTGGAAATGCGAAGTATATGGATTCCGGCATGTTTCGCCATCTATCTGACTGTATAATATCACGATATCGGGCAGGATTATGGCTGAAGGCCCAATACCAATGACCCCGGCAGCTTCAAGGCCGCTTGAGGGGTCATTTGTTTGGACGACGGCCTTCGGGAGGAGCACCTCTGAACGCAGCGTTGGTTCCAGATGCGACCTCCATTGGCCCGCATTATGTTCATTGCGCGAAGCGTGAAGGAGCTTTTGATGGGCTACAGCATAATTGAACACAGTCGTAGAAGAGGACGGCGTGGAAAATCCGGATGATAACGGAGGACTAGACGTCCCTTGAACCTGCATTGGAATGACGGACCCGGGATGATCGACTCTGGGCCGGACGCGCTGAACGGCTAACTTGATGACGCGTTTCGGGAATTCCTGTCCTTCGGAAGACGGAAGAAGGCGGAGACAGAATGAGACATCGAATGATTGGCCAAGTCTAAGCTCATGCCTTTCTGGAATATCAATTGTAAGGCTAAGATTGAACTTCGCAGCAGATTCTTGGGGAACAATAGTCACGGTAGAAGCACGGTTTCGAGGCGAATGGATTGCAGGTGGTGTCCCGGGTCGGGACTGTAAGGGCTGTGGTGATTGCGGCCGAGAGGAGTTGCCGGCACCAGGCAACGCTCGTCTGAGGTAGGGAGGGACGGCCGGAACGGGTTGCTGAACAGATACAGATACAGCGGGTATCCGGCGCGAGAGCGTCGAAGTTAGCAAATGTCCTGGCTCTCCCATCTGAGACTTCCAGAATATTTCAAGCCGGCCCAGAGGTATTACGCTTCCGGGAGGATGTAAGGCTAAGAAATGCGTTAGTTCAGTTGGAGAGAGGATGTAGACAAATTGTCTGATATCCTGGGGGTAGAGAAGAGAGGATGTGCCTTGTTTGGCGGAAGTGCTTGCTAGTGACGTGTTTGGATCGATGACCTCCCAACCTTCAACGCACTCGAACTGCATGCTCTGAAGTAGCATCGGTTCTTGAGTCAGATTTTGAAGGTGCGCTTCGAGGAAGACTTTTTCCATCTCCTGAACAGACATCAAAGCGGACGTGGACTTCGCTGCCTGCGCTTTGGTTCTGACCGAAAGGGGATTGGTGACCTGTAGGAGGCTAGATGGGCACTGAGACTCAGATGAGTGATGTAAAAGGCTTACCGCGAACTTGTAGAACTTGCGAAACGTCTGAGCAGTCGGCAACTCTGGCTGTTGCAGACGATTGGTACCCTTTCGGCCATCCTGAGGTAGTCGATAGTTGACAGTGCATGCCAACACATGTTGGCCTAACTCTTTTATGTCGTGGCTGACGCCGCATTCATATGTCTCTCCCGCAGGGATGACAGTCGTCTCTCCGCCGAACTCTGCCAGAACAATCTTTGATGTAGATGTCTGCATTTCCACCTTGAGATTTGCGGCATGTGCATCTACTTGTGCTTCATTGTTAATGCACAGGCAACAAGCAAAGGTCTCTCCCAATTGGATGGAACCAAAGGAGGACGGTAGAACGAGAAGTTCCGAAGCATGTGTGAGATCCCTTAGAGTCTTTGGATGCCCGGGGAGTGGTGTAGTGCCCTGCAAAGAAAGCACCGAAGTGGTCGAGCGAGCCTGACGGTAAAAGATGTATTGGCTTTATTCAACATGTCGGCACGAGCATGATTCCTTACCGAGAAGGATGGAGAACTGGAGTAAAAGGGTTCCCATGCGCTGGCCAATTCTGGTCGCTGACGTGACGGTAAGATTTTCCACGATCTCGACCAGAGAAGGGACAGCTGTGATAACAACGCACGGATATGCGCATAACTTTGAGAGAGAGAAGATGATTCTGGCCGTCCATAACGAGACTAAAAAGCACGACTGGGTATATATATAAGAGAGATGTTACTATCTTACGTAACCGACTACTTCTTGCACCAACCATCGCTGTTCCGAATGTAGTTGACACTTCCATCCGGCTGAGTTTGACCACCCGTATTCGTGGCATCCGCACTAGTGTGACAGAGACCGAACAAGGAACAAGTCAGCTGCGTACTCCCATCCTGAACAAAATCCAAGTCAGTCATGGCGGTGGCCTGACAAGTGTGTGTCTGCACCCGACCTTGCCATTGACGTCGTGGTATGCTGGATCCAATCATCAAAGACCAAACATGACAACGAAATGTACGAAAGAAGTAGACTTACTGTTCACAAACATGCAACCAGCAATAGAATTGCACATGGCCTTGCAGTCTTTTTTGTAACACATGAACATAAGGAAAATGGCATTAGAAGCTCTTACCCACCAGCAGCAGTATCAACCAATCCAAACGTCATATAATCGCTCGCTTGAGTCGCACCTGTCAAATTAGCAAAGGTTTGCTTGTACCCATCTGAGACAGGTGGTTTTGGAGGCGGCTTGGGGCAGTGAATCGCGTGCGGGAACCATTCCAAGATGTGGCAGATAGGCTAGAAGGACGTTATCACGACCATAACTGAGCATAAACTGAAGTTGCATACCCCTTTGAGACACTTGATATGCGGGTGATGCTCG
Source organism: Macrocybe indica (assembly GCA_030407095.1). Lineage (NCBI taxonomy): Eukaryota > Fungi > Basidiomycota > Agaricomycetes > Agaricales > Callistosporiaceae > Macrocybe > Macrocybe indica. The sequence goes on from JARFTL010000004.1 coordinate 1,637,902, forward strand.
GGATGATTGCCATAGTACCAGCCTGGGTGTGCGCCTGGCCACCAAGGCGCAAGCGGTGCCCCATAACCGTTGGTGCGCGTAAGGTCGGCACCAATCAGACGACTGAGGTCCATGTCGAAAGTCGAAGGAGCAGCTGTTACACCGGCAAGTGCAGTGGCTGCCGCTACGAGAGCAAAGACGCGCATTCTTGGAAAGACTTGTTGCAGATGCAGTAGAGTGGTGTAGAAAACTCAGCAGGTATGTTGAATACTTCCGGCTTGGCCACCGCATCGAATTTGTACTTCCTAAGTCGCCTGCAAATTCAACCAAAGCAATGTCGTTCCTGTTGGACTTCTGTTATGCCTCGTTTCCAGCCGTCACACGTTGACAGAGCGGGGCGGCTTAAGTCCACAACATCACCAAGACCCTGATGAGATGAGACGCAAGAAGCCTAAATCCCGCCGACAGAAGGATCAGTCTGTCATTTCCGGAGATGAGAATGTCAAAATTTTGTCATGGCCAGGGACTTGTATCACGTATACGTGCGACACATCATGTTTACCTTTGGCTTGAAGGGAAAAACACCGCCGATTCAACGGCTGAACTGGACTTCGGGGTCAGTTGGAGATTATCGTATGCTTTTTTTTTGTCCTTTTACGGAAGCGATGCACACGGAAGGAAGGAGAACTCTGGCGGCCGCGACATACTGTAACTTGATCTTTGTGGGGCGGTGTCCGACGTGCACGTGCCGTGCTAGGTCATGCTTTTGCCTTACATAATACACCGCTCCATGATCGTGACTTTGGCGTGACTGTTGTCTTCGTCTTGCGAACTACTGACGAGATGGCCTCCACCTTGCATTCCAATCAGCGTCGACGACCCTCTTCTCAGCGACGGCCGCTCGGGAGGACTGGATCGTCTTTCCTCGGAACAATTAAGAACATTGTAACGGCGCCTTTGTCATGGTTCGGCGCCAGCGACGATTTCGAAGACACAAAAGATCCTATGGGCAAACGGAGGCGGCTCATCACGCCGTCTGTTGATGGCATTGCAAACGGCGATGAAGGGTCTTCGCGTCATAAGCGCATGCGAATCAATAGTCCGCCAAGGGACACGTCGCCTCCACAGGCGCAAGCCCAAGGGTATCTTGATCCGCCCTCATCCGCATTCGAGCAGGCAATTCATCTCGATTTCAGCAGCAAAGAAGCGATTACTCGGTCAGCGTCTACATCGGTTCAGCCTTTGAACGATTTTCCTCAAAGTGGTAATCCGATACGGGTCGAGTTTGGACGGACCATGTCTATTGACCAACCTTCACGCCCTCTATCCCACACATCCACTGGCATCCTGGGGCATCAATTAATCCGTGATATTTCAATGGAGTCTTCGCTTGATCATCGCAAACCTATCACAAGGGAGCATTCAATGCCTCCATTGTCAAGCCGTCCTTCATTCCGAATGCGCACCTCGTTGACTCCGCAGCCCCAGCTTGGCAGAGAGGTCTCTGAACCTCCACCCATCACCTCTCTGATATCGAATCCTACATTCGTTCGTGCCCCGTCGCTCGAAGGGGAGCAGCGCCAAGGCACTCCAAGGCAGCCTGCCCTTACCCTCGGTACCCTTGTCGAGTCAGTCCGATCCGTAAGCGCTGTACTTTTATGCATTTGCGTTTCATATCTCAAACAGCTGTTTTCTCCAGTCACGTTCGCCTGCAAGGCAGCATTCAGCTCTTTTCGGAACTGCATCTGATAGTGGCGACGAAAGTAGGCGGATTTTCTCTGTCTCGGACTTGGGCTGTTCATAACCGACTTTGTCAGATCGGCCGGCCGAGAAAGCCTTACAGGAACTTGACATTTATAAGACCCCTTTGGTTCCCACTCGTCTTCGCGCGGTCAATTCCGTCACGAAGGCTGCGCACACGTCTTCAAGTCCTTCGGATCTCTTCAAGTCCAGGCGTCGTACGCGGCTGGTTTTGATGCGGGATGAGAAGGAAGCTGATCGCCTTGGTCGAAAAGCTATCAACAAACGTTCCGCAGTTAATGAGACCAAACCGTATGCTGGTGAAGGAGGCATGAAAAGGCTGTTAGCGAGAAGGAAATCTGAGGTCGAGAAGGACACATCCATTTTCGCGGTAGCCAGTCAAGCAGAAGACGCGCCACTACCTGATAATGCCGTCATGGATCAGGAGAATGTCAAAAGCCCTGGAAGTACCAAAGCCATCGTTGATGCTGAATCATCAACAGAGATCAGAGAGCAAGCCTTTTTACCGCCTTCTCGGCCTTCCTCGTCGTCTTTCCTTCGAGTAGGACGTACAAAAACGCGTAATCACATCACCCGGCCGACGATCAGACCTAACATCAAGTTTTCCGCTGCATTCGATGATGATGATACCATGGATGACGGCGTTACGGCCGAATATAAAGACGATAAGGAAAGAAAGAAGGAGCGAGACATATCGGAGAATGTTGCACGACGAACCCCAGTGTTCAACATTCCGGAAGGCTTCAGCTTTGCTAATGTATGTCTTTTGCATCTGATGCTTTATCTTGCTTGTTAATTAACTGTTTAACAGGTAAAGCAAATTGAACATGATCTAACAAATGCAAAGGAGCCACCAAGAGCATCATTGCCTTTCTCCTTCAAAGCAAGCGGGCCAGCGAATGCTCAGGTTGTTGCTAAACCTGTCGAATCTCCGCCCCCGCTCCCTCCACCAATAACTGAAGCTATGAATCCTCCGTCTTCCTCAGACGTCACTCCATCCCACCCCAGTGCAAAGGTGTCGTTGGGCACGCAGCTAAAGGCGCCAACAATACCCCTAGTTTCGTCGGAAAGCGGTAATGGAGGCATACCAAATTTCTTCGCCAACTCGCAGGCGTTCAGTAAGCCCTTCAGCATCGCTTCCCCGAAACCCTTGCTATTCTCGTCAACGTCTCAAATTGGCTTGAGTGCTGTGCCCCCTAGCAGCAGTGCCGAAGTGTCGAATGATATGAAAGGGACATCTGGAACAGTCGAAGACTCTGCTACTCAAGTTGCGCCTCTCATTGTATCCACCCCTCTCTCTGACACAAAAACAAGTTCCGGATTCACATTTTCACCGTCTCATGGCCTTAAGTCTGCCGACGAACCGAGCTCGGCAATTGCTGGGCTGAAGGAGGAGAAAGATTTCAGTGCTCTCGGCCCAAAATCATCTCCAGCCGCTTCCACGCCAGCTACTACAGAGCTATGCAAACCGAAGCCCTCCGCTCCTGGCGTCGCACAAGAAACTGAACCCCTCAAAGAGAAGGGCCCCGTTCAAAACGCCGTCATTGTCGATGGGAGAGTTGAACAAGCTGACACGGCAGCTCCTCCTGCTATCTCCCGGGACGATAAATCGGTCGTCCCAACAGACGATGCAAAATTGAAACCCACTTTCCCTATTGCATCCGAGCCACCAAAGTCTCTTCTCGGCACTGGTTTCGTATTTGGAAGTGCTAGTACTACTCCGAAAACACCCACTGCAGCGGAGACAGGAAAAGCGCCCCCTGCCACTCCCTTTGCATTCGGACCACTTTCAAGCAGTACCTCCCAAGAGAGTACAAAAGGCGGTTCTGCTTTCACATTCGGTAATCCGCCGTCCACCACCACATCTACCTCCTTCCCCTTCTCCAGTAGCAGTGGAACTGCCACAACAAGTTTTAGTTTTGGTTCGCCCTCGGGGACTACGATAGCGCCACCACAAGTAGACAGGCCAATTACACCTCCTAAACTTGCTGACGACGAAGTGAAGATGGACGAAAGTCCGACTAGAGATGTACAAACACCGTCGAAGCCGGCAGATTCTGCACCATCTCTTGGTGGATTCTCTTTCAACGTCAGTGCTCCGACTTCGATCTTCGCATCCCAGAACAGCGGGACAGTGTCAGCGACTTCGACTACACCCTTCACATTCGGGGCGACACCGACTTCGACGACTCCCAGTCCTCTGCTATCCGACAGTAAACCATTTACATTTGGAGTGGGTACACAAAACACTGCCACTACCCTCGCACCGAAAGTGCCAGAAACCGCAAAACCGGCGGGACCTTCGACGAGTTCGTTCAGTTTTGGTTCGGATGTCCAGACCACTAGCCCCCCAGTTTTCACGTTTGGAGCCGCGTCTGGTTCTACGACGAGCAGTCCATTTGGGCAGGCTATGAATCCTTCGGGTTCCAATTCCAGCACTCCATCGCCGTTCGGTCAGTCCTCTCCATTCTCTTTTAAACCCCCAGTGCCTTCATCTGCGACGTCATTCACATTCGGAGCAAGCCAACCCACATCGCCGGTGGGTGCAAATACGGGCTTGCCCCAAATTAGTACTGCGAACGGGTTTGGCGGCGGAAGCGGAGCCTTCACCCAAGCCCAGTCGGCGTCGCTGTTCTCTCCATCTACTCCGACGGCCGCTGGTGCGACAGGGGGTGCGCTTTTCACCATAGGTGCAGCGCCAGCTCCATCCCCCGTAGCAGGACGGCAAATTCGCAAATTGCCGACTCGCAGAGGAGGAGTAAAACGGTAGTCATCTTGGACGTATCAATCCACTTATTTTGAGGGATCGCTCAGTGATCTTGATAATCAGCAAAACTGCTTGAAAGCTACATATCTCATTCTATCACCGTGATCCTCGCCGAATGTCGTCTTCCCTCGACAGAAATGGGCCGCACGCCCAGATGAAGGATATTTCTCTTGTCAGCTTTACTCTCAAGTCAACCATCTACTGCAATCTTCTTCACTATGCAAAGGCTGTATCAATTTTACCGAATCGTTTGGGCCCGTTCATTGTAGATTTTGCTGAACTACGGAGATTTTGATGGCCCAAGGCTGTCATTTGCATTAGCGTACAATCATACATGTCTGGCAATTTATGTTTCGGGTTGACGAGGACAACCGCCCTTAAGTAGCCGAGACCGTGATGTCACAGGAATAGAGTACCCAACAGTCATGTCTGTTCATGGCCCCAGATGGGTTTCGCTTCCATCGTCCGCTATCCACCGGTCCTTGAAAGCGTCTCCATACGCGAGTTGGCATGGCTGCAGATTCTTGGCGACCGAAGCTGTTTCAACCAACGAGAATGAGAGAACGACGGCGGTCGCTAACCGTAGGCAGGTCAGACCAAAACACCTTGCTCAACCCTAATCTGAGGTGCTTGGGAAAGCAGGTTCAAGGGTGGCTTTTCATAGACTCGCTATTTCCAATCCGAATTGCTCGATGGGAGTGAGCAGCTTTCCATCAGGTCGTCTCTCACTGAAGAGCTACTAATTCTTTTTCTGCGAACGACAGCTTGCGTCATTATATCGGTCTTTTCAGAGAGGAGCGTATTCTCAGTGTACTGCGCTCTCGCCTAGAGTCTATACATCTCCACCAGTTCAAAATCTTGTCGCTCCAGCCCCATGAAAAGGATGGGGGAGTATTTGTGAGCTTTCATTACACGGTGAACGATTCGGAACCAAGCCTCCAGTCGATTGAAGACGAGTTGAATCGCGAGGCTACGCGACAGGGAGGCTTACCATCCTGGTATGGAGTGCACGGCGGCAGGATGTGGGTCGTTAGAGGGACACCGTGGATTGAGGTGAAGCATTTAATCCCGAGGATGATCTATGAGCACACGTACTGACGATCTGCTACTCAATGGCTTGAAGGACATGAGTCGCTTTGCATCTCCCATAGTTAAAGTCGAGTTCGAGGGTCCGGATGTGGATGAGCAGACTCTGTATCAGATATTTCGGGTGTGTCCAACTTTTCATCCTGAGAGGACCGTTTTTTTTACAATGTGACATAATGCCCCCCAGCCGTACGGCCATATCAAAGATATAAGTCGTCCCGTTCCCGTCGCGACTGGCACACTTCGCTCCTCAACGATTACATTCGGCCGACTGTATTCGGCTACCGTTGCACGCAACGTTATCAACGGACTGAGCCTGCAAAGTCACAAAACATGTAGTGCCGAAAGCAAAGAGGTGCCAAAATTGACAGTTCTACACACGAGCTACGAAGTTCCTATACAGGCCCACGCTATACGAAATTGGATGTCCAATCACCCAAGGATCATACTTCCAATCCTGATCTTTCTCTTGGGAACAGTAACTTACACTGTTGTGCCTATATCTGCTATTGGGCGTGCAAGTTACTGATCCGGTGCTTTTTACCAGGTCTTCGACCCTCTGCGATCCTTAATGATACAAGGGAAGATGTTAAATTGGTTTAACTATCGAGGTAAGCATTCCCGATTCTCCCGTTCTTCTGCTCGATGCATTTTCATGTCAAATCAGAATTCAAGTTGTATAAATGGCTTCAAATGAATGCCTGGGAAAGTTCTTACAATGGCCGAGCTTCCATCTCCCCCCAATTATCTGCTGAAGACGTCTGGAAGGAGAGAGAAGATGCTGTCAAAGCTATCCGAGCATATTTGACGGATTTACCAGGTATGATTGTGGATCATGAACATATGATCATGCAACAATTTTAACTTCTTTGGTCTTTCCAGGTACTGTGGCATTCATCCATGGCCCCCAGGGTAGTGGAAAGACAAGGATGATTCAAGCCATACTGAAAGACTCTGGACGGTAATCAGTCTGTTTTATTGCTCCTTTTGTAAACTAACGCGCCCATAGTACGTCTATGATCATCGATTGTAGGGAACTTTATAAGAGCAGCTCGGATGCTCAGCTTGTCGCTGAATTGGCAAGACAGACTGGCTATTGGCCCGTTTTCAGTTTCTTACAATCCATGAATAATATGATTGACTTAGCCAGCGTCGGCATCATTGGACAGAAAGGTATGTGTGAATTGCATCAGTTGTTTTAAACTGTCATTCGTTAATCCTATTTTAATCTGCCAAGCTGGACTCAGTAGCTCGCTTAGTGACCAGCTTCTGCAACTCTTGAACGTCGTTGGAACTGCTCTAAAGGGTGTCAGTGCCATGCATCAGAACACCATTCAGCGGCAAATGATGCAGGAGGAAAGAGCCAAAAGACGAAAGCTCGATGAAGATCGCCGGAGGCAAGAAATCGTCTTGGGTACATGGCATGACCCACGGCTAGATTGCGTGGCTGGTAATGGTGTCATGTCTGAGCTCGGTGTCGGTGATGAACATTACGGCGACGTCGAGGAAATGTCAGTCTCGACTGAGCTTGTTGGAGTACCTGTAGTGAAAGAAGGCGACACCACCCCGAGGCAAAGAGCGCAACAAGAGAGCAAGGCAATAACATCCCTCCCCATCGTCGTGATTAGAAATTACTCGACGCAGTTCGAATCTGCCAGGGAGGAATTGTTGGCAGTGCTGGCTCACTGGGCAGCTGCTTTGGTGGAAAACCAGGTTAGGTTAACTCTCAATTTTGCAAAAGACCTCTAGCTGAGCCTTTCGCCTCTTCAGATTGCTCATGTCATTGTAATCAGTGACAACCGTGAAAATTCAAAGCAACTGACGCAAGGTGAATGCGGCTCATTCTAATCCGTGGCTGTTGGTGCTTACCTCAAAGCAGCGTTACGATCGAAACCGTTGAACTCTGTATCTCTGTCCGACGCTGATCCAAAAAGCTCTCTTTCTCTCGTCAAGCAGAGGCTAGCGGAGACAGGAAATCGCGTGGATTTAACCGAACGACAAATTATGCAAATTGAGCGCCTTGGCGGAAGAGCCAGCGACCTCGAGAGCGTGAGCAATTTTTCGTGGCCTGTATGTTTAGCTAGCAACCGCAATGATGCAACTTGTAGCTTATCCACAAAGTCCGAAGCGGTCAGACGATAGAGAGCGCTGTAGAGGATATCATTATTCGAGGTATTGCAGAAATCAGGAAGAACGCTTTCGGGGACGACGCTGCGGACGCGAAGAACTTACCTTGGTCGCGTGGGCAGGCATGGACGATAATGAAACGACTAGCACAGCACGGCGAAGTGATACGACCCGATTATGTGTGCTTCGGTGGTTTCTGACGTGCTTGTCACAGGTCCCATATTATGAGGTGCTGTTAGACTATCCGTTTAAGGGAGACGAGATGCCGCTGCGGAGAATGGAGCACGCGGAGCTCATCTCGATTAACGCCATAGACGGTGAAATCGACTCTGAGAAGCTGCGTCTCATGCTCACGTTTATTCTTGTTCATTTCAAAGGTCGCGCAACATCCATCAAACCTGGAAGACCCGTCCTACGATGGATTTTTGAACGAATCGTAAATGGTATGATGATATATCAGCAGCGATGCCGAAGACTGTCTACTGAACAATTTCTCTCAGATCCCATTTTCCAGGCCGCACAGGACATAGCGTACAATCAGCAAGCGATTGCGAACTTTGAAAAGGCGATCAAGGCTTGCGAGGATGAATTGGTCGTCTTGAGAAATTTGGAGGAGATGGCGCATAGACCATGGTGGACATTCGGACTTGGCAGAGGAGGCAGTGGATTACGGACTCGTTATTTGTTGGACAAATTGCGGAAGGCTGAGCGAAAGATCGAAGAACTGGAGAGGCAGAATGCGTCGTTGCAGAAGATTGTAGCCAGTGGACAATAGATTACATAACACAACCATAGTGGTGATGAGCAGCACGCTCAACACGCTTACTCCCATGGCTCCGAAGAACGTGAAGCAATTCAAGTCCGCCGTGCGTATGACCCGCTTTTTATACCTGTTCTGCAGACGATCCTATGCATTTGGATACCACAGGAGTTTATATCGTCCTCGGAAGACGAGGATGACTCCACGAAACATAAGCTGGTCTGTTTCTTCACCTGTACGTCCTCGTCGCATGGCTCGCGCTGAAGCCTCGGACAGCCTGACCCTAAACGAAGAAGGGTCGATGAAAGCGAATGCGAACGCCCGTCCGTAGCTGGACCTTCATCGACAACCACTTCACGAACTGTACGTCGTGTATTCGCAAACTGGAATGCTCGTTGGCGGTTTCCAAGGCAATCAACCCGTTGTCCCTAGACCAGGGAACAATCTTCTGATCGAAACTCCGAAGCATCTCAAGCCGTCATGATCAAGAGCAGGAAAGTGAAAACTTCTCGCAAGGCATGTCAGAAATTACAATTGAACATCAAGGGCTTGACGCGCCGAACCTGTCCCATAGGAAGAAAACAAGAAAGGCAAAAAACCAAGCCTGGCCCTGGACAAAGACGAGGAAACTATCAAACGACTGAAGGAAAGTGGGCTGGCAGCATCTCATGCATCGAGCTTCGTCTTGAATCAATGACCCAGTCATTTGTCACGGCTTGCGGCGTCCGCAAAGTGTGGCCTAAAGTGTTCCAAGGATTGGATGCGCCTTCGCAGAAAATCAAGAAACTAAAAGAGATTCTGACCGAGCTAGGTATGACGCCTCGCTACAGCCTCGAGAAGGCCAGGAAAATCAGAGCCCAGCGCGAGCTGGCGCAAGAGCTCGGTCAGTCTGGCGAATTCGCATTTTTTTGCTCTATGTTATTCTGACACAAATCATGAAGAGGACGTTCAGGCCTTCGAGAAGGCCGTTGTAGGAAGCAGCTCGTCAAAAACGGAAGAGCAAGAGACTGATGAGGACGACATGAGATCTGCGAAACGCAAGGTGATGCTTGTGTCGCCGCCAACTCCCCAACCTCTTATTAACCCTTAGCCGTACAGCGCACAGCCATGCAAAGTATTGCTGCTTTCCTGCAAGACCAAAGCGACTGCGAGTCGAACTAAATTGGATGCAAACATAACTGTTCAACGGTACACTGTATTCCTCCTACATCGGAGGAATGAATTTTGCGACTGGACGCGATGACCGTTGTGCTGCATAATCCGGCGAGATGTAATCCTTGAACCGCAAAGAAGTGGAAAATATCCCATCTGATACCAATTGAAGGCCCGCGACAGACGCTCCGCACACATCGAGGGACCAGATTGACAATGCTAGCGTATTCTCGGATTTGCGCCTCAGTATACTGCATAAAAATAGCTCAGTCAGGTATACCAGAATATGGGACTACTTACCCAGCCGGGAGAACAAAGACGGTTTGTGGGCTGAAATAGAGAAATGAAGCGGACGTATTAAGAAGGTCACGAAGTAATACCCTATGTTATTGGTATATTTCCCGATCTGCCAGCCATTCAGATAGATCTGCATGCGATAATTGGAAGAGACGGCGCTCGGTGTGATGGACAACCGAATGGGTAGGTCAATTCCGTCAGGAACGTCCTTTTGATACACATTAAAGGGGAACCTCAATGTCTGCACCTGATGAACTTGCCAATGAAAACGTGGTACGAAAGAAGTTGATCCCTGGTCCAGAGACACCTTCGGTAACAGGGTCACCGCTCGCCCAAGATGCATCCGGGAATCCTGGGAGGTGAGCACCGATTCTTTCAGGATAAAGCCCACCTTCATTCAAATATCCTCGGAAGGGGTCGACGGCACTTGAAGCGCCTCCCTGTGGCACAGTGGATTAGAACCGATCGTCTTCAACTGTTCGGGGACACACTTGATTCCCTTGAAGTTTCCACAAGCCAACGGTCGTATTTGCACCAAGAAAGGAGAATCCTCGAATGCCACGAGGTTCCTTTCCTCCGTTTGCTGTCAAAGGCGGTATATGAGCCGAAGTTTGATGAGATAACAAGTCACTGGACATACTACTGGTCTCAACAATGCTTCATGCGATAGTTCTGTCAGCAGCATTCGTATTCGATGGATGTGTCAAAATCACCCAGTATGATCTGTGAACGTAACTCAACAGCGAGCCCTTTAAATTTCCACGTTACCCTCTCAATCTCACCTTGAACGATGACGACTACATTATCGGCACCGACGCGGAGGATGCTTGGTGCCACAGTCCAAGTGTCAGTAGCGACACTCGCCGTCGCATTTCCCTGACTGGAACCCAGGTATTGTCCATTCAACCAAATGGAATACGCTCCAGCCAAGCCAAATTGGACGGTTGAGACTATTCCAGTCTCCTGGCCGCTAGCGACGAAATGGCCACGGAATATGATGTTTCCGCCATAGAAACTGTTCGAAAAAGAATAAGATTTGCCTCAACAATGAAAGGGAGCTTTTCTGACTCGTATTGTTGCGAGTATAAAATGGGACCTGCGGTTAAGGGTGGCAGATTCGTGTACTTCAGGGCGAATCAGTTTGATGTCGCGACCATCTGACGGACCGACGTACATTCGTGTCTGTCAATGTAGCAGCTGTGAACGGAGAATCGTCGAACGACGGGTCGATTTCTGGCAAGCTGATACATGGCGAAATCTTAGACCTGACCACTGACGGAGCTGTCTAAAGATGACAATGACGCACCCTCCGGATACCTTCCAGTTGTTCAGAACCGGCAGTGAGATAGTGGTGTCCGTGACGTTCAATGCACCGATGAAAGAGCCGTGCAATGACTTAGTAACGGACACAGGTCGGCCATTCCATGACAGTCCCGATATAGTCGGAGGCGCTACGAATTCTACAGTGGTAGTCCCGTTCAAATCTCCTGTCTACAAATCCTTGAATAAAAGGATGGCCTGTAAATGACAGACAATACTCGCCAAGAAAAGAGTGTCCTGTGATATCGACGCGGAGCGGATGACATAGGGTCCACCGACCAAAACGCTGCAAGACAGTCGCAAAAAGAGTCGAAATTATCCATTAGAATTACTCACGTCTCGTTTGTGCCCACAGAAAAAAATGCACCAAAGTTACCGGGTGCGGGAATCACTGGAGCATGCCATGTATATGCAGTCGCTTTGTCCATGAGGATAAGTACGATGACGTCGTTTCCTGAAGCGATTGTCAAGAATTGCAGGCCTTTTGATATATAATTTAACGTGAGGATTCCGTTGGAGAAGTTGCTGGTAACGCTTGGTATGTCGAAGATCGCGGGAGCCTTCGAGAACTGGAAGGCTGTTTCGCCAGATTGTCCTAATGGTGCATACATAACGATATAGTCAGTTTGGCCGATTCTTCAAAGTACAAAGCCATCAGTTAAAATCGGCTCTCGGCTAGAAGGTGCACTAACGTCGCCCAGGTCATGATTCTGTCAAATTAAGAAGGAAAAAGGTCAACCGATGAGACACCGCGTCGTGCAGAGAAATCGGTTTACTCAGTTGTACTGTATAAAATTCTAGTAGACGACTTCCCGAAGGTATAGTCGGTCACCAAGATTTTGCTCTCCCGTCCATTCAGAGTGATGTCTTCCATTTTGGGAATCAACATAGGCCCCAAGGAAGTGCGTATTGTCAGCCGCGTGTTGATGAGAGTGGTAGAACTTCTGACGAGATGAACGAAACAAGCCACAAGTGCTGTGTCCAACTTACGGAGTCGAATCTTGTCGCAGAAAATAAAAAGCTGTATTGGTGACCGAATTCCGCAGTTCGGCTGTGTGCACCAACGTAGAGGTCGTGAAGTTCGTTCCATTCCCGAGTAAGTCTGAACCATGCAGATCCCGGGAAGCTCTCAGAAAGAGCCCTGTGTTGACATTCTGGTTACTTGTATTCAGCGAGAACATGCTCGGAAACCTATACCTTGCAACCTCATTTCGTTCATCTTCGGTCCCGCAATGCGATTTTCATTGATACCTAGAAGATGAAATTTTGGGTGTCGGACCATATCAGTACATCGTCCATTGCCCACCACCACCATAGTCGTATGACGAATAGCTGCGGACATACAGTCAGCCCAGGTCCGACTTATGTGCGCGACCTACACAGTCGGTTCTAGAGTCTGTCCCCAATTGGTACCACCAAACAGCACTGTTGATGAAATGAGAGTCCGCACGATAAGAGACTTCCGAAGCTTCTTACTATACACGTCTACGACGGAGATCCGGTGTCATTCATAATGAAAATAGATCAAGTTCTTACTGAAAATGGTGGCGGTCTGTGCGCTGGGTACTTTGCAATTAAGGAGCATGATTACCAACACAAGGAACTTCTCACTAAGCATCCTTATAGAACACGTTTTCTAGGATCTAGTTAGTGTCAGTGCTGAACATTGTGACATGAATTGGTACCATAATTCGCGTCCGTCAGATCATTCGCTGTTCGGCGTGGGTAAGTGTACGCGAAAGACCGGAGATGTAGCAGATCGGAACCGGACAATATTTCTCGTATCCCGTTCCTCCACGGGGTACGGCACCCCAGCCTAATAAGAAGCCACCTCCAAACTGAATAGCCGTTATGGCTTAGGAATCGATAGGAAGTCAAGCCCACTTGCCTCTGCGAGGCAGAGAGGATTGTTGGGTGCCACCGCTAGGTGAGCGGAGTAATATATCGTCTGGACTTGCGTCCACCTGCTTGATCCTTGCGGGTACGAGTCTCCACTGGATGAAACGTGAGGGACGCATGGACCCAGGTTGAGCACAACTTGCCAATATATATCAACATGGGTACCAGGGAGGTCAGGTGAGAAGTTGCCAGCTTGACCGGCATGTTGATCATTATGTATAATAGCTGTTCACCGACCAAGATCTACCGTCGAGGAGTCTGAGACACAAACTGAATGCACGCACGGACTACAATACCCTGATTACGGTATAAATCGATGATCGCTTGCATATAGGGATTGTGGCTTGCACCGGCGCTGAATTCATTTTCAGCTTGTACCAGAATAACTGATCATTGACAGGAAGAACAAGTGAGCGGATGACCGTGCAGCATGGGAACCCATGGCTCACTCGGCCCGCCGTTGGTTATTTGGTTTCTGGCAATGATCTTTGAGATTGCAGTCATATACGGTCTCCATGCTGGTTGCAGGTCAATTTATGGACGGTTTCTAGATTGGGATTTTTGCGCGGAAGTACCTTGACCATAACTTGGATTGTCAGTACGGAGGCTACCTGCGATGTTGCCCACCCAGCCAGGAAAGCCACCACCCGTAGTCTCTCCATCTTTCGAGCGTAATGTGAAAAAAATAGGGCATTTTTAGGAAAATTTGTAGAGCGTCGTACTTATATACGGTCCTGGTCTGCAGTCGTGCCTGGCCGGTAAACGATGGCATGAAACGCACTGTGGCTGGGGACCCACCTTGCTATCATCCAGAGGCCTGCGTTCTTTGCTTCGTCGATGAAACGCTGGATATCCCTGTAAGTGCCAGACTGAAAATCGCCCTGGCTGTTATTTGTCGTCGGTGTGGGGTAATGAAGGGCCCAGTTGACGTAGAAAGAAACGGCATTGAATCCATTAGCCTTGATCTTCTGGAATATGTCAGCCCAGAGATCAGGATTTCCTGGAAGCCTCCAGGGGTGAAACTCGGCCGAGAGAATAAAAACCCGCTGGCCGTGAATGAAGAGGGAATGAGAATCCCAGGTAACCACATCCGTCAAGCCCGTGGAGTTTCTCTTGTCGAGACGGATCTTCGACTGGGAATGAGGCTGACAGACAGTGGCGTAAACGTGCAAGAGTATAACTAGCAACTGGCAGATCAGCATGATTGACGGCGACGAGACCAACAAGGAGAAGAGCGATTTTTATACCTGTAGCGGTCCGCTGTAGCCTGAGCAGTCAGCTCGGGAATTTGAAAGAATCAAGGACGGGCCGTATAGCCGCAGGCGTTGATTACCATTTTGGGCAATGTCACTTTCCACTCAGACCACAAGCACAGGTATTATCGCTCTGTTCGTTTGAACAGCATTCAACTGCATCTCATGTCTTGCAAGGTTTCGTGTTGCCCTCGATACACTCCGCACCTCCCTTCTTCACGTCAGCCCAGCTATTCGTGCACATTTCCCCGATCGCTAATAGTGCTGAAGAACAGCCAGCAACCAAATCCGACCACTCAAGCTTTCGCAACGGAGCAATGGATCCATTTGATCCTATCCTACGCTCGCCATCGTAGACTCTTCATTCTTCAGGTTGAGGATGCAGAATCGGTTGCAAGTGAATGGAGCGAAGTGCTGCGAAATGAACGAATTAACCGTTCGTTGGAATCAGATGCACACGCTTTTCGCCATGTTGAGCTCATGCACTCCAGGAAAGCTTAAACCTGCCTACCTAACGAGCATTATCGCGACCATGGTGGAGACGAATGTAGCCGCATATGAACCGCCCAAACAGAATCGTTCCATTCTTCTCTACTGGAGACTGCCAGAAGAATGGGCCGAGATTTTGCATAGATGGGTGCGTCAGTATACACGAATGGGCCGGTTGTTCACAGGTTGATTGGCTGACTAGGCGACCTCGACCAGCCAATTGTACACGATACTGACCTTTTACGATATAACCGATCCGGTTGTTCCCTCTGAGCTGTCTAACATCCCCATATCACTGCTTCGAAAGGCTATCAGCATTCTAAGCAGGACGGGGAGGGCCCAGATCATTGCAGTGGCGGACGGAGAAGGTGTTAGGCTGCTTGCAGGGAAGGGTTGAGAAGCGATCACGTGGGTAGTATAGTGACGAGACGCGTCTTTTATTGTCGTTGATTAGCCATCAACCACAATGACCTCAAGCTACTGTTCGACGTGTCTCTCGCATTATCCAATCTCTAATTTTCGCTTTTTTCTCTGTGGTACGCTTTATATGTTCGTATGTTCGACAAGCTGGTCCTGAGCGCCGGTTCTGTCCATGCAGGACACGGTTTTTGTGTTTCCTGTACCGAGCGTTTCTTCGAAAAAAGGCGCAAGTATGAATGTCCGTGTTGTCGGACTCCCATTGTTCTTGCAGACGCACATCAAATATATCTAGAAGTGCTCCAAGAAAACGCATCCGTGTCTCAAGTTTCAGTCGCTATCGACAACCTGGCACAGATCGACTGTTCTTCTAGCCTATCTGCCGTTGCACAAACAGAGATTTCTATGAAAAAGGCAGCAGAATCACTCCAACTCAACACCGATATGGCGGTATATATTGCGATTTCTGACACGATGTCACGCCAGATCGACTGATGCTTTCGCTGGACAGAATAAGCTTTTCAGCGCCGTGAATAACTTTAGGGAGAAAATCACTCCCATTTTCGCGGTTTTGGAAACGCAATCCGCGCAGCTTCGTCAACTTCAGACAGGTCTTGAAGCGGCACAGCGGGCCGAAGAACGATGGAAATTCAAGGCGGAGCAACTTAATTCTCTGCAGGAACGTTGTCAAAAGCTGAAAAACGACTCCGAGCAGCTGCGTAAAGAGCGTGATAAGGCGCTCACACTAGCTGAGCAGGCGGCCGCAAAAACCATCGATTTGCAAGCGAAACAAGATGAAACCGTGGTGTCTATCGAGGAACTAACGACACAGAATAAACAGTACCAAGACCAGCTTTACAGGCACAGGAAGGCGGTTAGCCAACCCCTCACCCCTCTAATTGGAAAGAGTAATCTTTTGATCAGGCACGAGGACAAAGGGACAAAATAAGATGTCTCAAAAGCAAGATAACGGAGCTGACGATTCAGCTGGACAAACGTGCGGAAGGCATCGTTAGCGAAACGGAGGCGATGATACTGAATGTGGGCAGCACTACCGCTCCGAACATCTGATGTCAAACACAGCTCACTATGCCATAGGACTGTCCGCCCATTGATTCAGTGTTGGCGTTACCATCATCATCCATTGAGCCTGAAGAGTTCGACGCTGACTCGGATGCCTTTGGGGCTTTGCCACCGCCGAAATTCGTGTCGGATTGGAAACTGCACGGGAAAAAGAGAAAATCCAACGATGCCGGTATCGGTGAAGAAAGGTTCCCAATTAAGCTAGATAACAAGGGGCACGCATTAAAAACTGTCAAGCTTGGACCGCGAACGCGGCTGCGAGGGAATTGATGGGATTTATAGATACAGCCATTACGTAACGCGACGCATCGATACAACCATTCCGTTCGTTTGCCAGTTTCCAGTTCAGCCCTTTGCAGGAAACCATGTCAGACCTGTTCCAGCAACGCCAGGAGCTCGACGCGTTCTTCAGCTTCTTTAGCACGTTCGATCTTGCACGCCCCGTCACAACCGCCGCAGACCTGAGCGATGGCGCCGCACTGTTCGAAATTCTGTCTCTCGTGTATGTCTTCTCCCCAGGTTCTGCCCTTCGTGCGCCGCCGATTCTATCTTGATTAAGAGATGCAGATTACTTTCGTCAATCAACACGTCCTTCCGTGCAACTTTCCGACAACTGGGTCCTTCGGTTTAGCGCCCTTAAGCGGCTATATCGCCTTATGACGCAGTATTTTACGGATGTGCTCCAAAAGCCCACCGCCGCTCTGGACGTTCCAGACCTGCAGGCTATTGCTAAGGACTATAACATTCCCGCTACACTCACCATGTGCCGCTTGACCATTGCCATTGGTGTTCAATGCGAGAAGAACAAGCAGTTCATCGACAAGATTCAGGGCTTGAGCGAGACCGATCAACATCATCTGATGAAGGCCATAGAACAGGCATGTTCATGTCCAGCTTCCTATATCGTATTACAAACCTATTGTTCCGACAGGTCATGGCTCGAATCTCAGTTCTCCCGAGCGATCAAGGGCTTGGGGAGCACAACATGACCGAGTATGCATCTTTGCCTTGTCTTGAGAGAGGTATAGCACGCTTACCTCTGAACAGAGACGACCATTACTATAGAATACAGTCCGAAAGGAGTCAAATACTATCGGAGAAGGAAACACTACAGAAAGTGTATGAGATGCTATTGGAAGAACATCGAACACTCCAAACCAATTATGATGATGCGATCTCGGAGAAGGACGATGCCTTGACTCGACTAAGAGAAATGCGCCGTGAACTCGACAGCAGAAGAAATGAAAAGGCCGATGTTATGCTAAGAGCTGAAATTGAAAGACTCCGAGCTGACCTGTAAGTCACACCAATCCGAGCATTTAGTCATTCCTTTCCTCATGTCCAAACCCGGACCCGTGTACATCAGTCAAAAGAGTGAAGACAACCTCGCCTTGGCAGAGTCGGAGCTGGATAAACAAACGAGCTTGGTCACCGATTTGACCAAGAAGATCGAAGATCTACAAACTAGAGCCGATGAAGCACGCAAGCTTAAAGACCAGCTGGACGAGTGAGTGCTCTCGATATTCTAATAGGTTGATGCCAGTCAAGCTTATGCTCACCAACCAGGTATAAACACGCCGCGGATAAGCTTCAAAAGACGGAAAATGTCATGGAAAAGTACAAGAAAAAACTCCAAGAAGGAGCCGACCTTCGTCAAAGGGTCAAGGTTTGTGCCCTCTTTAGTTCCTTATAGCTTTTATTGCTCACTTCCTCTGTTTCCAAGTCTTTGGAGAGTCAAAATGCAGACCTTGTGGACAAAAACGCTTCGTTGGAAGAGGAGTACCGGAAAGTCGCGACATATAAACCCTTGATGGAATCATACAAAAGTCAAATCGTGGATCTGGAGACGAAGCACTCGGCTAGAACGCAAGAGATTGAGGGCCTCAAATTCGAACTTGAACAATGTCGGACCAAACTGAAAATTACCGCGGAAGAACGTGCAAAAGATTCGGAGACACTAGAATTGTATCAAGAACGAGTCCGAGAACTCGAACTGCTATCGCATCGACCTCTGGGATCGAATCAAGAAATCTCGAACCACGACCCCCAGGTCGCAATGTCTGGTTCAGCGGAAGATGAACTTCTGAGTGTGACATCGGACAATCATCCAGAAATGGGTCTGGGTGGAGAATTAGATGACGCATTAACTGGAACCACGATGACGGATCTTAAGCTCCAGGTGAGGAAACTCCAGAGGGAGTTGGATTCTGTTCGCAAAAACGAGGCCGATGGCAGTCGAATACTGGTTCTGGAAAACCTCCTTGACGATGCCAATAGGATGAAGACGCGTTATGAAAATGACTACCTTGCTGCTCACCGTGAGAAGCTCATGCTTCAACGAGATCTGGAGGAAATTCGTAGCGGGAAAGCTTATGGTGACGGGTGAGTGGTTGGTGGGCTCATTAGTGGTATCAAATTCCGCAACTATCATTCTTTAGTGCCGAGGCCGCGATAGCGCTCCGCCAGCGCCTCAATGAAACTGTGGAGCAGCTAGAAAATCTGCGCAAAGAGCACGCAGAGCTCGAAGTACGGTTTGATTCCATGAAACAGGACCTAACAATTGCAAAATCTGACCGTGAGGGCTCACTTGCTACGTTATGCTCCTTTCTAACCCTCTGAAATGATCTAGTCAACCTGGTCAATAAAGATCAATTGGATATACTAGCAACCTTGAGAGAGTCCGTCAACGAAGACAAAGCTGCCCTTGAGGCTGACCTTGAGAAACTGAGTAAGCAAAACAAGGAGCTGTCAGAGAAGAACCGTATGCAGCTGGAGCAGGTCAACGCATTGCTGCTCGAGAAGGTTAACCTGCAGAGCGAGGGCATAGGCCACCGAGAACAGATGCTTCAACGTGAAAAAGCTTTAGGGTAAGTCGTTTGCCGCCTTCAAGCCCGCACCATTTGAAGTGTTCTCCAGTGATCTTCGTGCAGTCGTATCCGGGAAGGGCCTGCCGGAGGATATAAAATCACGCCTCTTGACTTTGCACGAGGAGAACGTCAACCTGAAGGAGACCAATAAGACGGTCTCGGAGAAATTGACAAAGGCCCGGAACGTGAGCGGATACGACGTAACTTTGGTTTGCAAGTAATGACGGCACTTGCATAGTTCATCAAAGCTCAGGACAAATTGTTCAAAGAGCAACACGCAGCGTCCGCGGTCGCTGCTCCGGTGAGAATATATTTCCTACTGAAACATGAGTCATGGAAGTCATCTCGGCCCGCTACAGGCCGCATTTGAGGAGGCTGAAGCCAGCTTTAGATCGCAGATCAAAATCTTGGAAGATGAGATCGCCCGACAAAAGGTACTGTAGATGTCATTTGCTGACAAGTTCACTGTGTTGATTCCCTTTCTCTTCGCAGAATATGCTAAGAGAATCAACATTGAGGTATCGCAAAGAGCAGGAACTCATGTTAAGTGCTTTACACGGTCTGGGGATGCGTATCGTCCGCCAGCATATCGGTTCCCGGCAGCAAGAACCCCGTATCGAACCATCCAGCTGGCTCGGGCTTCAACGGAAGAACGTATGTGTCCCTACCACAGTCAGTTGGAACATTAAACCATTCACACTTGTTTCAGACTAGCCATACTCTTCGACGCTCATGAATCTGTTCAACTCGAGTCATCCGCTCCGTTTTCCGAGCCAGGCGGATATATTTCTTCACTATACCCACAACTAGGAGTTCATACCTTATATTTATTTTGAGTGATGGATGTAAAATAATGATCTAGGATTATAATAATGTATACTGGTAGCTGCCGATAGCTTTTAATCTTTCAGGATGGTGATCATCAGTGTGGCTGGTCTCTTTAAATCTCTTGAGCACCTAACATTCTGCATACATTAACATGGCTTCCGAACACAAAGCCCTCATGCTAGATGGTATGACTCTTGAAGGCGGTGGGCAGTTGTTGAGAAATGCCATATCCTTCTCTGCCCTTCTATCAAAACCGATTTGCATGCACAACATTCGGAAAGGGCGTGACTCCCCCGGGCTGAAGAATCAGCATCGAACAGGTTCGCACGTCGGGTGGGCTGTATCGTTACAATGCTAACTTCCGTGCACCCTTCGTGCATAAGGAAGGTATTCAGCTCGCTGGTGAGATCGCTGGGGCGCAAGTCACTGGGTCATTTAACGGCTCGAATGAAGTTCATTTCATCCCCGGAAATGTTCATCTTCCAGGACAATACGAAGCGGACTCGAAGACAGCAGGTTCCGTTACTCTCCTTCTACAAGTTGCGCTCCCACTGCTCCTATTCGCCGATCCAGGAACGCCCCCTTCAACTCTCGTCCTCCGCGGTGGCACAAATGCCATTCAAGCTCCTCAAGTAGATTATTCGCAACATGTACTGATTCCATTTCTACAGAAACACTTTGGAACAGGAAAGATCGATTTAGACCTTCGAAAGAGAGGCTACTATCCCAAAGGAGGTGGTGAAGTCCATGTCACCGTGCATCCCTTGGCTGAAACCATACCAATCCCCGATGCCCCGCCACCGCCACTGAAAGGAATTAAACTTCTTGAAAGGGGCGAAGTCGCGGCGGTCCATGGAATTGCACATTTCGCCGGCCTGCCAACGAGCATCGGAAAAGGAATGGCGGACGGAGCGAGACGTAAATTGCAAGACTACTTCGCCTCCGCTGGGATAGAGCATAGGTCAATCTCTGTTGAGACGAGCCGTGAGAGGAAAAACAATTCACATGGGGCGGGCAGTGGTATTGTCCTTTGGGCAGAATTAGACGGTGGGGGCATTATAGGCGGCAGTTCGGTGGGCAGAAAAGGACTTGATCCCATGGACGTCGGCGAAAACGCGGCCACTGAGTTAATCAAGGCTTTGGAAGCTGGCGGATGCGTAGACGAGGTTTCACTGTCATTCGGTGTCGACGTTCTAAACGTTTCTAATGCGTCACCTAGTGGCTACAGGATCAGATAATCATATTCATGGCTCTAGCAGCGGGCAAGTCAGAGGTTAATTGCGGAAAACGAGGATTAACATTGCATACCGAGCTGAGTATAATTTTCCATGCCTTCTGCGGCAGTGCGTCTGACGTCGGTTGGACACCAGGACTGCAATATGGGTTGCAGAACAATTGACGAACGCCAGATTTTCAGTTGCTCAGGACTTTTCAGGACACTCAATCATCACGTGCAATGGAATTGGATACACAGCGCATTATCTTTCTCGAGGATCTTCCAACGAACAGTCCGAAATTATGGATGGCATAAATAGTACAATCACATGCGAGCAATCTACCACTGGCTATTAATGTAAAGAATTTAATCCGGTCACAGCATCGAGCCGAACACAAGTGACTCAACGGCGCTAAGTTTATAAAGGACACAAATGTAAGAACTATCATCGGTTCCAAGACAAAAGCGACATGTCACCAAGGCGTCTGCAAGATGGCGTTATATTTGCGTGTGACTGAGAATAGCAGATCCAGGACAAATACCTTGGTTTGACGAGGTGCCGGATCGTGCCAAGGATGGCAAGAAGCACAAAAAGACTGGCAGCCGCTACATAGGCCCAGCCCAGAAATGGATTCTTGCCGCCTATCCAGGATACTGTCGAGATAACAAATGACTTGGTTCCCTGGTAAGGTAGAACGGGGAAATCTGTTCGGTAGATGTTGAAATGCGTCACAGCTATTGCCGGAAAAAAAAAACACACTGACTCAGGCCGATTATGACACGATACCGTCCCTTAACCATGTCCTGAGTATCATTTCTGCCATATAGCTTGGTGAACGTCGGAAGTCCCGCGGTACGCATCCAGTTCTGGAAATGCTGGTCGTCGTGTAGGTCTGGAGGAGGGTTTTCTTCCGTATATCCGTCTGGGAAACGTTTGCGCCAATTTGGTGGAGGAACAATTTCGTTCAATTTGTAGCTGCTGTTGCTCGCATATTTCTTGGCTTCACCCGGCCAAGCAATGCCATTCGAAGTGAATTCATAGAACTGGGGAGTCGTATCACCACCCGACGGGTTCAGAAGCAAAGGATTCGAAAATGTGTCTAGATCCAAAAATTGATGTAAGAAAAATCGAGTATCAAGAGAAAACAAGGGTATGGGCACCGTTGAAAAGGGAATTCGCGATTAAGCCACAGGGATAAATGGCCACGCCATCAATAGTTGACAGAGGTTTACAGTCACTGGTATCCAAGTCATGAGGAGATACCGCCTTTCCCTTTAATTGATCTGTATTGAAGCTTTTGACATAACGACGATGATTTTGAAAGAAGTTTGTGAGCTTATAGTAGAAGAGGGCTGTGTGTTGCAAGTCGGCTGGGACATCGAACTCGACGATGCATTGCAGTTTGGCGGAAACATCGGTGACGGTATCATTGGATGTGTTGTTCAGAAATGCGTATCGCGGGGTAGTTGGATTCGCGCTCTTTGCGTCAGAGGAGCGCAGTCGGTAAGAATATTTGTTAGGGGGCATATCGAAAAAGGAAAGTGAGGAATTGGATTCCGAGGGTGTAAGGTTCTCGCATTCGGAGTAGTCAAATGTCATTTCCGACACCAGAGACGAGCCCCAGATAAGTAAGCCGCCTATAGGAGCAAATAGGATCCCGATGATGAAGAAGGTAGGGAGGACAGTCTTGGGCGTGAGGATGGGCTGCCATGCCTTGAGACGCTGCTGTTTGAAGGCAGTATCTGCAAGAATAAATTCTCAGGTCCAATTCATCATAAGCTATCAGGAGACGTACTAGCTGGCCGTCTCCAGCTGGCCTTGTCCTTCTTGCTGTCGTCGCGCTGGCTGCGATTGAAGAGGCCCATGATGGCTGTCTGGGATCAAGCTGTGCTTACTTACATAAGCATGCCGTTCTCCTCCAACACTCTCAGCGACCCGACCACCGTCGTCCTCGACCTCTTCCGCAATGCAGCCGATGAACTCGACAATTTTCCTGCTATTGTCTTCTCGCATTTCTCATCTCTGCTCCAGGATTTTGATCAAGTGCCCTCCTTGACCCCGCAGACACCCCCCACATCTCATAAAGACCGGTCACTCGTTCGTTTTAGGGCTATGGTCCAGGACACATCTCTGTCACCCGAAATATATCTGGCTAAATTGAAAGATGGCTCTTGTGGCGGTTGGGGTATATCCCGTTCGACACCTAGCGCAGACCTAGATCAGAGTTATTCTGTGAACAATCTTAGGGACTGCACAGTCGTCTGGGCCGTATCTGTTCCTGGCGAGTCTGCGTGGTGTAAACGCGGCTTGGAAAGGCATGAAGACCCGCTTCCCGATTTCACTATGCCCTTACCAGAAAAGCATCCCGTGCCAGGCGCACCACATATCGGACTTCAAGCCAAGGTAGTTGGAATATCTACGCTCTTGATAGGGTTGTAGATTTTCAGCTTCCAATTTATGCAGATCTATAATGCAACCTCTCTCGAATCAATCAAGTCCACTGATTTGGTTGATTTTGTGGGCATTTTGTCTTCAGAACCGTAAGCTGATTCATCTTCTGCAATTGGCATAATATTCGTACGTCGTATTGACAGGCTCCACATGGATACCGACTCCGAAGAGGTGCCCGACGTCCCAACACTCCATGTACTTTGTTTTCGACGCATTGATCTCACGCTTGTACCCCGCCAATTCCCGCTCACGGCCGTTAAACAGGGATCTCCGGAGGATGTCTGGGACGAGCTCGTACAGTGGGTGGCGAAAGAGGGTCTAGCTGGAGATGTAGAGGCTGCAAAATGGATCCTTTTGACTTCCGTCGCAAGGGTGTACGTGGGATCTTTCGCTCTCTTTTTCTTTCTAGTATGACATTTATTGTCGAGAGTAGGCAATCCAGGCAACCGCCAATCCTTCCTCCGGCAATAACGTTATCTCGATTCCCATCGCCCACCAATCCTTTGCATGTACCTGCCTTGGCTCACGTACTATCTATTTTACTCCCTCTCGTAGTCACTATACCTCTTTCACTGGAGTCAGTAAACACGGCGAATTACTCTCCGGAATTCGGAAATGGTGGGTTGCGAAGCGGATGGCTTCAACTGCCGCACGGATGTGTAGCAATTGTCACTGAGAGCGGCATCACCGAAGGGAAAATCGCAGAGCATGGTGAGGAGTTGATAAATGATACCTCGGCGTGAATGTCGTTGACGTCTTACCCTCGCCACAGGAATAGCCAACATACGAGCCGTTCAAGAAATG
Source organism: Macrocybe indica (assembly GCA_030407095.1). Taxonomy (NCBI): domain Eukaryota; kingdom Fungi; phylum Basidiomycota; class Agaricomycetes; order Agaricales; family Callistosporiaceae; genus Macrocybe; species Macrocybe indica. The sequence continues at coordinate 1,662,459 of JARFTL010000004.1, forward strand.
ATCAACACCCAAACACTCGAATATATATTTCCGTACAGTAGATATACCTTTGAGTCCGACGTCGCATTTCTAGTAATCAGCGAAGGAAAGAAGAGTGTTCTTCTTCGGGTGAGTGAGAAGCTTGACCGGACGTCATAGATTAAATCATGTTTGACAGACAAATATCGTTATACCATTGAAATTGGTCGGGACTGAGGATCTAGTTGCGTCGCTTTACAAGCCGGCCGATCAAATCGTTGCGCCGTCTCAGGAAAAATTAGAAGAGTTTCGAGCATTGTTGGGCAGTGCAACTCTGGGGCAAATCACGATAGATGGTAAAATTGCTGAGGTGCATACCGTTCTTGTGGTTTACGTGCAAGTTACTGATGTCGAACATCCTATTATCTGTCAGCATATTCAAGACGATTTCGTGAACGAACGAAAAGCTAATACCGGGACTGGCTCTGAGGATAGCACATCTCAAAATGTGACATCCGACGATCTCATTCATCGGTTGCTCTTCGCGAGGTAAATTCAACCGAAGCAATGCCATGGTTCCATTGCCTAATGAGGGTCATATAGGTTATTGTCGTATGTGTTACAGGAGCCTGAGCTGTCTATCAAAACATGGGACAAGATTAAAAGCATGGAGTCAGAACGGAGGTCAAGGATTGCGTGATATGAAGCTGAAAGGTGTATGCCTTTTTCTTTTTCTAGCAATGAGTAGTTCCATCATTACTGCGGAGATTGTATGCCATATTTCTCAGCTTCAAACCATTCAGTCGCAAGATCATGAACAACTGCAGGTAACACCGCTGCCACCGATGTGGCATCTCTCCCACTACCTTCGAGGTAGTACTTGATCTGTATCGACCCGCAAATAAGTTTTTGTCTGGACTGATTATGTCTGTCCCTACCTTTGGTTCTGTGCCACTCGTCCTATTGGACATGATTTGCACGAAATGTTGAGATGGCCGAAGGTATGACCCACCTTACGGTAAGGGTAATCCTCGTCTCATTCCGGACATCCTCTCCCCTGAACTGAATCATATGACCAGATGATAAAGGTAGTGTAGGTCGGTATGTCGGGGGCTTGTCGCTGTCATACCCAATGGTAAGATCGACAACGCGGCTTATTTTGAAGGAGGCGATTTCAGTTGGATAAGAGGGGAGATCACATGTCGGGTCTTTCGGGTTCTGTCTCGATGTTATTAACTGCTCGTCCGGAGGTTATTACTCACATAACTGCGTAAGCGTTGAAATATCCCGTCTATGATTCGAGGCTCCGTGCAAACAAAATAGTTGTTGCTGGTCTTGCGGGTGGTGATAAGTCCGCTTTCTTGAATCCGTAGCCGATACATATAGCAACTGCGCTCACCTGGAAATATCCGTATCTATTGGTAGTAAGAGATAAGGCTTCCGCAAAGATCACTTCAAGCCGACATGACGTACTTATTATAAAGTTCCTGAAGATATGATTTCGCGGTCTTTCCTTGACCGTGTAAGTGAGCGACAAGTTCAGCAAACAAGACCTAATTGCAGAAATATGAAATCAATCGGATGTCCGTATCCTCAGGGGGGCGAGTACTCGCCGAGGCAGCTATGCCGTCTTTGTCGCGGATATAGGAACCGAACATGAAGCCGATGGCCTCCTCGTATCCAAACGGAACCTCGTAACCCTGTCTCTCTAGATTCAGTGCCGTGTTTCCGATATACTTGAATCCTTTATCAAAATTAGGAATGGCTTTCATTGTTGAATTTGGGGCAATGGACCTGTGAGACATTCGGCAAACTTGAAGCCCTCGACTTTGGCCATGGATTCGAGCATCTTGGAGCTAACGGTCGATGCGACCATTGCCAACTTCTCTAGCGGCTTCTCCGCCAATATGTACTGTTCTAGCACCCAGCTAGCGAAGAGGGAACCGAGCTGGTCGCCCGTGAATATCGACCATTCTCCGGATTGACTTCAACATGGCATAAGTGTAAACATGTGGGAAATAAATCCAAAACAGCACCTCTTTTCTGCTGCTGAAAACCGATCGGAGTCAGGATCTTGAGCTAAGACGTAAGAAATGTTTGCGTCATCTGCAGTCTGCAGGGCGAGATGCTTTGGCATCTCATGTAAGATACGAGACTGGTTTGAAGTCCCCAAATCTCCATACCAAGGCGCCTAGACGGTGAAACTTCAGTACGTGGTAACGGGCCGGGTATTAGTATTAACCTTTTTCCTCTGGGTTTGGGAACAACACGGTTGGGAAATCAGGGTCTGGGTGCTGTTGCTCCGGGACCGCGATGAAAGGCCGAAAACCAAAGTCTGAAAACGCCCTTTTTGCAAAGGTATCACTGACGCCATGCATGGAGGTGTTCACGAATCTCAATGGCGTCGTCTCGTTCAGGGTCCTAGTTCATACGTTGGTCATCGAGGGCATGGCAAACATATCGAAACCTGCCTCGCTTTGTTGAGAGATGATAGCTCCATAAAATATGCGTCTGTGACTTCCTCTGTCGGATCTACACATAGAGGCGACGAAGCTATTTCTTCGGTGGACCAGGTCAGAGGCTCAAGGTTAGCACGAATGGCTTCTGCAATCCCTTCGTCGTGCGGAGCTATGATCTTTTTGTATTCAAGGTGAGGATCTTCTCGAAGGCGGGAGAACTACCTGAACGGCGTTTTCCCAATAAACCTTATAGAAGTTCGTATCGGGAAAGAGAGCTCAGCATTGAGAAGAAAATCTTGCCTTGTAACCGTTGTCCTGCTAAAACAAAAAATTGTAAGCCAAGGACAATGTGGATGCGCATTGTAACGAACTTTAGGGTTATGGCTAGCTAGCAAGCGAGTTACTGCAAAAGCCGGGTCAGCATAAACAATTGAGAATCTTGCCTGTGATCATTACGCCGCAACTGGCATTCAGTTTCTTGACACTAAAAGGAACCCTGAAGGCACCAAAATAAATACCAGGTACTTCGTATAAGTGAAAGGTAAAGAAAACTAACAGAGGTGTTAGCACGACGCCATTGAGAAGATAGACCTTCATTCCTTTCACAAGAAAAGCAGCTGCGGTAAGGTTCGCCCATCGAGATGAATTGTGTCGATGGTCGTGGCCAATAACTACACCTCGAAGCGCAGCCTGTGGGATGTGTTCCATTACGTATTCGCAGAGACCCTGCGACGATACTTTAAGCACTCTCATCACGACTCGATCACTTGTGCCAGACCTGGGTAGCCTGGATAATAATCAGGTCTTGACATGCACACGTTAGTCGTGACGATCTCTGGTTCCGACGAAGCCTACCATTCATTCTAGCCCAACCAGCCTCCATTCTGCCACGTAAACCTGATTGTGATCGGATAGGTTTTGAGAATTAGAAGCGCTCATGCATCATTACCTGCAGTGCCAAACGAGATGCGAGATCTTGACGAAGTTAGAGAAGCTATGAATTGGCTCATAGATCGACTTATGATTTGTACCTCATACGCTTCTCCAATTCGTCAACGTTGCCGGCATACCAGAGATCCCGTACTTCTCGAAGTGTGGTCTCGTTCTAAGCATGTGAGATACAAATCGAGGGGCACCTAGCAGGATATGTGGAGGACCTTGTCTAAACGCAGCCACTCCTCGACGAGTTGCTGTAGAGATTCAGTTGACATCGTTGTGTACAGTCTTGAGGATTTAAAATGGGGAGATTCAGCCAAAGGACTGAGGCCATCACGTGAGACAGATCTGCAAGTAGATGTGAATGCCAGTTATTTTGTTGATCTACATAAAATATTAAAAGCTAGACTAGCTTATAATCAGCGACGATGGTCACTGACGGAAGCCCAGATATGACTATTATGAGCGTGTTGACATGTCACCAGTTATAGTTACGCTGGCCGTAGAAGAATTCGCGTGAGCAAAATTCATGCTAGTGAGACGTGGCAGCCGAATTTTGAGCGTCGGCGTCGCTGGAGCAGAAGACGGCACTAGAACCGAAACCGAAGTAGCTGCGGCGCGACCTGGAGTGCGCTGAGTCTTGCGCCGTTCCCTTTCCTTGACATCTCGGTTGTCATTTTGGTCAACAGCCTCTGCCATGTCCTTGTTGCCACTGTCCCGCGTATCTCTCTCCTTGGGTCTCCGTGGTTGTCTTTCTTTTCTATCTTCCGAGCGACGGTCTGTCGAAATTCTCGGCCCTGGGCGACGACTACCGCGTGAGCGTTTCGGTGTTACCTGAATAGATGAAGCTCTCATCGTGAACGACAGTACAAGGTCCAGTGAATCTAGTGGACATACCTTGATTGCGGGCAGGAGCGTCGACATAGAGTCCTGGTCCAGGGGTTCCTGGCTGTTAAAAGGGTTGTCTAGTTCGGTTTCTTCCATCTACAGATATGAGTTTAATGATCAAAAATATCGTTGCGCACAACCGACCTTGACATAAGGGCGAGCTTTGCCCCCAACAGACTGAGGTGCACTGGGCATGGCATTGTCGATTTGGATGCTTTCTTTACTGGAATCCTCTGCCCTTCGCAAGGAAATCTATCGCAAAAGATCAGCCTTTCGGCTGAGACGAAGAGACCATTCCACGGACCCTCGAAAGTGACGTCCCGGCATTGATGAAGTCCTGATGCTTTGTCTTTGAGCGCAGTTCCCGATCACTTGGTCCAGGCGGTGCTATGTGAGTGGACTTGCGACGCTTTGCTGTATGGCCAGAATATGTTGGATCTGCATTCGAGTGGGAGTGCTTGGATTCAAAAGCTTTGGACGCCGTTCTCTATGAACAGTGAAATCCGTCAACGCAGGTGCGTGCAAAGGTTATGAGACAGATGGTCTACCTTGGTCGAGGTGTTATAGCTCATCATAGGCGTTGCTGCTGACGGGTTGTCGGATTCGGTCTGTACCGCGGCATCTGCTTTGGCCGCGCCGTGGGTACCATTAACGAGGACTTTAGTCCTGATATTATCGACGCGTGAACGTCGTAGAGAACAGAGCAACTTAAAAGGGCAGTGAGCATGGAGGTAAGAAAGTATTTAACATGAGCTTACATGGGCAGCTTTGAGCTCGGTGATGTCCTGGTCAGAAAAATCGTTCCCGCTTCCCTGTTCATTAATGTCGTCCAGAGAACTCAGAGAAGTCAATGGAGAGGACATTCTCGAATCGGAATTTGTTGTTCTTCATGTATCGACTCTCGTTAAAATTTCACAAGCAAGAGTATTGCAGTGAAGATACCTTTTCGGCTGTTCGATTTTGTTTAGTTTATTCCAGAAGTCCAGGATTACCACGCGCTCTGGAACTCTGTAACGGCGACCGTTAATCAAAACTTCGTCAACGGCAATTTTGGACATGGTTTGAATCGGGTGAGTAGCTTCCGGATGGATAATTTCAACGTTCCCGTTATTAAACTGATGAGGTTTTGTGACCTCAATGGGCGACACGCCCTGTTTGGGAATCCGCCGTTTGGATGGCTAGAGGACGTCAAAAAAGTGGGGATTGGGATATGACGACGAACATACAAGAATCTGTTCTGCATGGTTGGGGCACATCCATTTCTTCATGAAAGGCGGTATTGAGGGTAAAGGGGGGTCCAAACAGTCCAGATGCCAGTGCAAGTTGCAGTAATCACACGAAATGATGCTTTTCCAAGCACCTGACTTGGCTGAAGATCTTCTTGCGCGCTTCGAAGTGGGTGTAGCAGCAGTGAGATCTTCAGGGAGTGCTGATTTGCCACATCGAAAACAAAGCACGGGTGCGTTGTTCTTGTCCTTCAGTCGGTAGGCATCCCGATCTTCCAACTGGGTATGGCGGCTACAGAGAGTCTCAATATATGCGTTTCGAGGGATGGCGAAGGCTTACTTGGGACGAAGTTGCCTGACTTCTGAACTATCCACATATGCACCTCTAGGTCCGGTGGCAACTGGCAGCAATTTTACTCCACAAAACTCTGGTATGGAACTTTGATTACTCACCGTCTTTAAAAAACGTTCTTATGTCCTCCGGCAGCTGGAATTCGATCGGAAGGGAGGTTTGCAGTTGGTATATAAGTGGTGAGAGAAGTGAGGGTGGTGGTTTCGAGGGTGGATGCTGAGACTGGTCTGAGAAATAGCATTCACAGCAAGCCATGACAGTCTGCATACCTTGCGAATAACACAGTTAGGACAAAACCACCTGCTATCGCCCTCATCGATGCTCTCCACTGGCGGATTTAGACACCAAAGATGGAAAGCTCGCGGACAACCATCGCAATAAACCAAGGCACCCTGAGAGCGACAAGAAGAACAATGATCTTCATTGTTAAGCTGATGGGACAAGGGATCAATAAAGATCAGCAGGGGCTATTTTGACTCACGATGTTGGAGGAGGGTTCTGGTGAATGAAGAGAGACAAGCTTTGGCTCCTCCTTCACTTTGATAACCGGAACATCCACTTCCTTCTCCTTGCCTTTATCCCTCCTCCTCGGCCGTCCTACGTGGGAGCCTGTTTTCACCTCCTTTACGTTGGGCGTTGAAGTGGAGCGAGAAATGGGTGTCTCCTCATCAAGGAGCATCGAAGATTCCGCTTCTAATGAGGGCCCATCCACGACGGTAATCTCGCTGTCAGCAAGAGGGTCATTAGTTGGTGTGAAAGAGGCTCCGTTTTGACTGCGAGCTGAGGCACGTTGCGCACGGCTACTAGCGGTTCTTTGAGTCCAGGAGCGAAAAGTGACGTGGTCACCATGCAATTTCAGGAAAATGGTTGACAGAAACAGTCGAAAATCGGAGGGCATAGACATAGGGCTTGTATCAGTCGTCTACGCTCCGTGAATATGCAAGACAAACGACGTACCCCTTGTCGACTCGGGAACGCTTCGAGCCGGAGCCCTCGAGGTCATGGCCAATCAAAGTACCATGCATAATTCCGGAGTACGTGGATCCAGGATCAGAGGGGGGAAGGTAGGAGAGAGGCGTAGAAGGCTTTCTGGGATCCCGCTTTTGTGCGGATTGCTGTATGGCGGCTAGTGACGGAGGCCCGGGAAGAATTTCCGTTGCAAGGCTCGCATCCCCCTCAAGGTGAGTTGGCTGATGAACAGGGACACCAGGCAACATATAGACCGGCAGACTGGCCGTCGAAGCCATTTTTTGCTGTACTTTAAAGTACGCTAAGCTTCGAGCAGAGCACAGAGTAAAAACGAGATGGTGGCTTGAGCGGGTAAAGTCGATTATCCACCCAAGGCGAACAACCGGTCGGTTTCTGCTTTTTTTTTTTTTCCTTTCGACAACAACAGTTACCATTCAACAGTTATGAGCACTACAAAAGCATCTGTACGCTACGTATCGCCAGGTTTATCGACCACCTGGGTTACCATTAGGCTGGGAAGGGCTGCCAGTGATCATAAGGCACCTAACCGACCAACGCTAACACTGCTTTTTGAGGTTTTCTCGGTACGGCGCACCTTCAAGACTGCCTTGGAAAGGTGGCGTGATGCACTAGAGAATGGCTCTACAACATGGTCGGCTTGGTGGTTCTTTGTAATGCATGTCTGAGAGCTCCGCCAAGGCCGGCTCGTCGTGAGGAAAGGAATTCTGGATGCGGACCATCACAAACGACCATCTGCCCGTACCCTTGACCCATAAGTCAGTAGCCCGCATACGCTAGGGCTTTGATAATGGTGTGTGGGGGAGGACAGGCAAAAAAAGCAAAGAGACGGGTAGTCGCGGAGGCCCCGCAGTAAGGTCCGATATCGCTGCAACTCTCCGGTTTGGTCCCCGTAGGTGTTGCAGGAACTGTAACGTCCTCGGTATCCTAAATGCCATTATGCAGCATTTTGCCAGCCCCGATGTCTCACTGATGCATTCGAAAGCAGACGATTAGGACGTGATGGGTAAGAACCACGCACCACATGAAACTGGGGCTCTTATTTCCCCTGTTATAGGACCAGGCTGAAGGCATACGAAGTGCAAGTTGCCAAGGCCGCCATAGTACTAAAACACCAGCGTAGCCCTCGCTGGCAGCATACCATCGACTATGTTCGTGCAAGACATGAAGTGCTGACAAAGAGAAGAGATGAGTGAACGGGAAAGAAATGCAGCAGATCGTCGGTTCGTAATCGACCACCACTATGGCTAATACCACCATCACCGGCGCGAAGGCAATACATGGGCAGAATCCTCAGGCAAAGAACATCTTATGATCCCTTCTTTGCCGAAGCTGATTGTTTCTTTCAAGTTCTTGGTTGAGACCGTCATCCGAAATCGTATCTACGAATCAACCTATTGGAAAGAGCACTGCTTTGCTCTGACTGGTAAGTCCTGTTCTGCCTGTCTTATGTCGGAACTGCCTGACTGGACCTGTGTAGCCGCCAGTCTTATCGACAAAGCAATAGAACTCAACGCTATTGGCGGTGTATACGGAAACCAGAGGCCCACCGAATTTCTCTGCCTGCTTCTCAAACTTTTGCAGATTCAACCAGAGAAAGAAATTTTAATTGAGTACATGCAAGCCGATGAATTCAAGTGCGTTTCCGTTCTTTGGTTGCCGAGCGCTTTGTGACCTGTTCTGTAGGTATCTGCGCGCGTTAGCTGCGCTTTATATACGGATGACATTCAGAGCCGTTGAAGTGTATGAGCTTCTAGAACCTGTGCTGAAGGACTATAGGAAACTTCGCATGAGAGTCACCAGTGCGTGTTCTGGGTTTGGTTTGTTCCTCAATAACCGACCGTCTGCGGAGATAGGTGGCTATGCCCTGACATATATGGATGAATTCGTATATTCCCTCTTGACCGAAGACAGAGTTTGCGATATTATTCTGCCAAGAATTGGCAAGAGACAAACTTTAGAAGATACCGGGGAAATAGGACCCAGGAAAAGCCGTTTACTGGATGCCATGGAGGGAAAGAGCGACAGTGACAGTGAAAGTGGTCGCTCGCGCAGCCCCAGTCGAAGCCCCAGTCGACGCCGGAGCCTGAGCATGGGCTCGTATCATAGTCGGAGCCGATCAACCAGTCCCAGTCGCAAAGGGAGCGGGACGTCCTCACCTGGAGTGTCAAGATCGCAGTCTCCGTCCGGATCGTATCGTTCACGCAGTCGTAGTATTTCGCCAGATCGCATGATGACCAACGGGCCAACATGACAGCTTATTGTGGCCCCAACTAAGGAGCGTTGAATTGGTAGTGGGGATTAGTCAAAACACTGTAGCACTAGTTATTTTTTCTGCATATCAAAGTTTTGCTTCTTCCAAGCGCCAAGCTCCTTTGACAGGGCTTTCCACCGCTCTTCGATGAACGGCAAGTCTTGCATGGATGCAAGAGTAGCTGGTGATATGTAACCCCGATTTTTGTGCTTTCCGTACCAAGCTGCCCGACACCGTTAGTTGTGCGATGCCATGGGACGATTGCGAAAAGCGTACTGATATCCTCACGACGCGTTGGAGCAGCAGACGTCCTGTCTGTGCGGCCCTTGATGCAGTCACGGAGTGCGAGGTCGTTGTAATACTTGCACACAATTTTCCCGCCGTTAGCTTCTATCGCCTTGATTGCGCTCTTTGAAGCTCGGGAAGAGACAATGTAGACTGGTGTTTTGAATTGTTCAGCGCCCTGAGTTTACTTCCATTATAGTGGAGTTCAGTTGCTCGGCTACGGAGAACGCACATCACCCAGAATCTTCACGCCGTCGTGAGCATCGTGAATGCAACCGCTCAAAAGCAGCTCCCGTGCGGTGATAGGCTTCTCTGGAGAAGAGGTCAACCGCCCTTGATCAATCCAATACTGAATGCGGTCCAAGTTTACAGGTGCCCAGGTCCTTGCATTTCTATAGTAACGATGACATCAGGCGAGTGAATGCATGGAGAGGAAGAGAATGAACGGACTGGTTGATGAAACCGCGTTTTGGGAAGAGTTTTGTGATGGGAGTCTGACCACCCTCAAAGCCAGGTCTTATTCCAGCGCCTGAACGAGATTTTTGGCCATTCGAGCCACGTCCAGACGTGCCACCGTAACCAGAGGCTTGACCTCGTCCGACACGTTTTTGCTGGTCAAATCAAATGTGAGACGCTAGAACTTGAAAACGGAAAGAAGCCACCTTATGTTGGGATCCGGGCGCGGGCTTGAGGTTGGCGAGGGTGACGGGAGCAGACCGAAGCCTTGAAGCCATTGATGGCGTTGTGACAACGAGTTCCGATGAAGAAAATGCCGTATCACGTGGCCACTCTGTTGTTGAATCTCTCAAGCCATGGGTCCAAGTCATATGCACACCATGGACTCTCACAGTCGTCGTTTCGTCGCAAGCTATGAAACTGTCATGCATTCTTCTCGCTGTGCTGACCATTGACACTGTCGTGGCCCTGGTATCGCGCAGTTTTGACCGTCTTTCTAGGATATCAAAACTCCCAGAGTATGATTTCATCGTCATTGGAGGCATGTCCTGTCATCTTGACTACGTCGACAAACCTGACAAATCCAAGGTGGTACGGCCGGCAATGTCGTTGCGAATCGTTTGACCGAGAATCCTGCAGTCAGCGTCCTTGTCCTTGAGGCCGGAAACACGTTCGTTCCCTTTGGCTTCATTGTGGTTTGCCCTCTTATGTCTGCACAGGAATGCCAACGCTCTGGAAACCATGGTACCTTTCTACTGTACCAGACTTTCAAACACCATATATGATTGGAACTTCACTACTCTTCCTCAAGTTGGGCTTCATGGCCGTGTAATCAACTACCCTAGGGGTTTCGTGCTCGGCGGCAGTAGTTCTACAAGTTATACCCTTTCTGCCCAACAATCTAAATCTAGTGCTAAAACCGGTTCTTAGACGGCATGTTCTATACAAGGGGATCAGCTGAGGATTATGACCGATACGCAGCGATCACGAAAGACCGAGGATGGTCTTGGAATAGCGTTCAAAAGTACATCCGCAAGGTCCTTCCTCTATGTGGCTTCCGCTGGATTTTTTTTTATGACAAATATTTTCCGCAGAACGAGAAATTTGTAGCACCTGCTGATCATCACAACACAACGGGTCAATTCGATCCCGTCTTTCATAGTACCAGTGGCGTGAATTCGGTCAGTCTGGAGGGCTATCCTCAGGCTATTGACGACATGATAGTGCAAGTAACTCGCGAATTGGAAGATTTTCCGTTCAACCTGGATATGAATTCTGGTTATCCCCTTGGTCTTGGTTTGTATCTACTGTCTTGGCGCTCATTCCTTCCATTCCGACCGCTTTACCCTATTCTCAGGATGGCTTCAGGCTACAATCAATAAAGGAATGCGCAGCAGTTCTGCGACGTCCTATCTCGCCCCTGATATCAAGAATAGACCAAACCTCCACATCCTTCTGAACGCGCGAGTCACTCGCATTCTTGCTGACCGGAGTAATCTGCTGAAATTTCACACGGTTGAGTTCTTGGAGGACCTTGAAGGTTCGCAGTAGATGACATCTCAAACCTTCTCTATAATTTTGAAGATTCCAGGTCCGAGAAAACATGCAACTGCAGCAAAGGAGATCATATTATCCGCGGGGACCATTGGCACACCCCATTTGCTGCTAAACTCAGGAATAGGTGACAGAAATCACCTAGACGACCTCGGCATACAGGTCATTCATCACCTACCAGATGTCGGCAGGAACCTTTCGGACCATCCAAGACTCGCTAATAATTGGTTCGTCAACTCCAATTTCACATTCGACGCGATCAACCGCAACGCCACCGTCGCGACTCAATTGCTTCAAATGTGGATGAAAACGCAACGTGGACCGTTGGTCGACACTTTTGTCTCGCATCTGTCCTTCTCCCGTTTGCTTGATTCAGTCATGAAAGTCTGGGATGATCCTGCTGCGGGTCCAAGAACACCACATTACGAACTTGGTTTCTCGGTATATTACTCTGTCAATTTGCTTGCCGAATGACTGACGTCTAAACTAGAATGGATTTGTGGGAACCGTACCTTCTTCCGGAAATTTCATAGGGATAACGACAAGAGTTGTCTCCCCCACATCTCGTGAGTATCAAGACTTGAAGTCGACCTAAGAAATATCGAAATGAATTGAGTCAGGTGGCTCAATCATGTTGAGGTCAAACAATGTTTTGGACGCGCCCCTCATCGACCCGGGATTTCTATCGACGGAGTTTGACATTCTAGCTATGAGAGAGGCGGTCAAGGCGGCTCGACGGTTTCTGTCTGCTTCGGTGTGGAAAGGCTATGTCGAGGGGGCGTTTGGAGATTTATCCAATGCTACGACGGACACCCTACTGGACCAGTACATACGCGACCAGACTGGGACGTCTGCGCATCCGGTTGGCACTGCGAGCATGTCTGCAGAAAGCGCTACTCATGGCGTAGTCAATCCTGACCTGCGTGTTAAAGGCTTGTCGGGCGTCCGTATCGTGGATGCATCCATTCTGGTACGCCTAGGATGTCCACGCCCCCCTGTCCACGCTTACGCAGGTTGGCTTCTCAAGCCTTTTGTTCCGAGTGCACATACGCAAGCTGCTGTCTACGTTGTCGCAGAAAAAGGGGCTGACCTGATCAAGAGTTTCTGGGGGATTTGAATTTGTTATATGTCTTGCTTACATACATAACAAACCTTTTTGGATTACTCCTCCGGTGCTTGCAGTGGCGCCGCGATGGGCCACTTGCGACCATTGATTGCGATATGCGGCACGACTGGCGTCGGGAAATCAAAGTTGGCGATTGAACTTGCCGTGCACCTTTCCCAACGCGTCGCCTCAGATGGATGGCGAGGCGCCAGGATCGTCAATGCTGATGCGCTACAAGTGTACCGCGGTCTAGACATTCTCACAAACAAGGTCCCGGAGGCTGAGCGACACGGTGTTGAACACGTCCTGATGGGGTACAGGTCGCATCGGGAGCAGTATGTTGTTGGACAGTGGATTGAGGACGCACTCAATGTGGTGGGTGTCATGCCGCAGAAGTACTGTCTTAGATTGATCACGCCAACGCACAGATCGAGGAGACGCATCGGAAAAAGCAGATTCCTATAGTTGTCGGCGGGACGTCCTACTGGATACAACACCTGTTGTTCTCCAACAGACTCATATCCAAAGTCGGCGGCTCCATGACCCAGAATGAGGGTCTGCGAAACCAGGCCGCAGAAGCACACTTGTCAGAAGAGCTGGAAAGCCTCGTCGCTTCTCTCCCGCCAAACCTGCGCTCGGTTTTCGACCATCTTCCAGAACATCCGCCCTCGGCAGCGTCAGAACCCGACGCAGCATACGATCTGCACATCCTTCTGTCTATTCTAGACCCACTCGTGGCGGCCCGCTGGCATTGGCGGGACACGCGCAAAGTGCTACGAAGCCTCTGCATTGTGAAGGAGACAGGCAGAAGGCCGAGTGACATATTCAGTGAGCAAATGGAGGCCGGCAACTCGAGCAAGGCAAGGTCAGCTTGTGTGCCTGTGGCTCTGCTAAAACAGTGAACATCATTTCCGCTTCAGGTACCGGGCACTGTGCTTCTGGCTGTACGCCGAACCTGCTGTTCTTTCCAAGCGGCTTGATGACCGGGTGGATGACATGATTGAGGTGCTTCTGGCTTCTCTCCATTCGAAACTCTTTCAACTCAAAATGCCGAATGTTAGCAAGGCTTACTTGACGAAGTCCGCAGCCTTTGGAAAGAAGTGGACACCCAGCATGCTTCAAACCCGTCGTCAGAATCGCACTCTGTCGACTTCACGTTTGGGATATACCAATCGATAGGCAATTCTCTCGCCCGCTGGAGCCAATACAGTTGCTAATCTACCAATGAAAAGGATTTAAGGAGTTCTATCACTATCTCTCGTCCCCCGAAAGGACAATACAAGACTTCGAGAATGCCAGGGAGCGAATGAAAATTTCCACGAGACAATACGCGAAGCGCCAGGTATCGTGGATAAAGAATAAGCTTCTGCCCGTTGTACACGCCGCAAACGAAGAGGAGCAATCGACGTCTTTGTATTTGCTCGATGCCACACGTCAGCAATTTCTTCTGCAACGCGTGTCATTGACTATCAGCTCACTTACAAGCAGGCGATTCGTGGTCGACTGATGTTCAAAATTTGGCTATCAGCATCACGGAGAGTAAGCCAGCCTTCTTTACTCCAGTCTAACACTGCCTCATGCCATGGCAGATTTTCTCGCAAATGAAACGCTCCCTGATCCGTTATCTTTATCCGAAGTAGCCAGACAAATGCTCGGGTGCGTGAAGACGGCGAATGAGTATGTAATCTCTATCGTCAATGAGACGTTTATTAACGTATCCTTGAACCTTAGTCCAATAGCCGTTTTGAACGCGAGACGGAAACTAGTATGCAATGTCTGTACCGATGAGCCAAATCGACCATTCATGGTCGAAGGTCACGATTGGGACGCACACGTGAAAAGCAAGGCACATCGGGCGCGATGGGCGAAAGCGGAGCACCACGCCAAAATCGTCCACTGCTCAGAGACGAGTTTATAACGATTCTCGAATTTACGTGCAAGCGAATCCGTCAATCACACATCCTCCGCCCACTTCAACAGCCAATCCTCCCAATCCTCCCACTCGTCGTCACAATCGGCCAAATTCTGAGACTTTCGGCAGTGCCTTCTCGGGTTCAACAATCTGTTTATAACATGAACAGCGCCGTTAACGGACGGGATATCCGACGCCACGACGGGCTGTTTGTTGACGATGAACCTAGTAAACATGCGACTTGGACCCTCGTGGCCCGGAATCGGCAAGAACAGTTCAAACTTTGCGATGCGAGCGTGTACGGTTTGATTTCCAAGCAATGTCAGGAGATCGGTCTCGTACGAGTAGATTGGCTTTGGTCGTGGCACGTGTTTTTCGTCGAGAGCGATGATGCTTTTATAATGCTGACGATGTTTGATCTGGTCGTCGCTGGGCAATGGCGGTGCAAAAAACGGACGCTGGCCATGATTTTTGAACGTTACGTCTTCATGTCCCAAGTCATGAACAGGGTTATTTGGAGGTGTGTCCCTGCTGCTGGTCAGGTTGAAGCAATGATCTGTTTGCAACGGCGACGTCGATCAGTTGGAATCGGATAGGATTCACAATTTTCGCCAACCGGTGTGGAACACGATATTGGGTATGACGTGATATTGAAGCAGCTTGCGCAGAGCTCGAGTGCCAAACGGAGAGAAGAGAAACCTTTGAAGTTTCCACGGAAGTTTTCTAAATGCGGTGTTGGTGGGAGCAAAGACTGTCGCCGCAAACGACCCATTCAACGAGCCGCCTTTTTCACCGTGCTTGTAGCTAATGTCCATGGCATCGCCAAGACCCGTCTGTTGAATTGCCGATGTCTGCACAAGAACCGACAAAATGAGTGAATTACCAATAAGAGACAGAAATGAGACTTGCAAAGATAGAAAACTTGTTCGGGAACATGAACAGTTCACGGAAGATGGGTGGCGGCGGCAGCAGGGGGTGATTTATCCCATGAATTATGCCTGTTTAACTGAGAGTGCGCTAGTGCGCTACCACACACTTAAAGTGTGCTCACCATTGGATGCATGCCAGTTTGGCCTGAGGATGCGAACAAAATAGTTGACGGTCGTTAACGGCGGGATGATATGGTGGTTGATGCGGACGCGAAGGGAACGCCTGCCAAACTCGTCGGGTAGAACGAGCGTCGTCGGATGGGTGTTATTTCGGGCCAGGTCGTGAATGTCGTTCTCGGCCGGGATGATGTGGTAGGCGAGGACGGCGCGGAGGATCTTCTCGAGACACTTGTGGTCCACGTCTAACGAGAGCGCGGCGCTCACCATGACGTCATCGTAGTCGTCACACCGCTCGAGCTCTGCAGTGGACGGACGGCGGTGACGGTGTCGGGGTCGCCGCAACGCCTTGTCTGACGGCGCGAAAAACGTGAGGCTGTATGGAGTCGGTGATGAGCACCGCATACAACGATGTCCAACTCACTGAGAGGACGAGTCGTTCAGCAGCGACTTAATTTCGTCTACATGGTCAATCGCCTTCACAAGCCTCGAGTATCTGCCAGACGATTAAAAGGCACATAAAAGATTCCCGCCGTTCACTCACTGCTTGTCGGCGCTAAGCTGCTCGTAAATGGTACATTCGCTATTGGATAAAGGTGCCTCAATCGCGCGGGCGATGGCGCAACTGCCCAGCGTCAGAGGAAGGAGAACGGCAACGAAGCGTCTGCCCAAGATCATGGCAAAGGTGACAGGTGTTGTACGATAGCGTTCGCGTTTATATTCGACTCAGCATGGGTCACTCCTGTGCTGCGGAATGTCACAGCTTCGTCATGTCGATCGTGCACACTCCATGTCTTACGCGGTTATACATGCCGTACGATAATCACTCTGATAGCTGTCGGAACCTTTCCTGTATCTCTGCGTACAATGCATCCAACTTGTCCTTGATGGGATCCTTTCCTTGTGATGGAGACTGGAAAAGAAAAAAACCGTCTCGTTAGATACCCTCACATACCTGCGCCTCGAGCCAAGAAAAGTCACCTCGAATTTCATCTGCGAGAGTTTAAACATTAAATCTCCACAAGAGTCCTTTATCCTCGTAAACGTTATGTCCCCTTGGGACACCGCCTTGATCGCTGCATCGTGGAATGCAACAAAGTTCCTCAACATCGCGCTCGTCTTGTAGAACGGACAGTACCGGTCGTATTCACTCATTCCGTTTTGCTGCAGGAAATCGTCTTTGAGCATCCTCGCCACTTCCAGAGTGATCTTGTCATTCTCGCCGAGTGCACTCTTTCCGACCAGTTGCACAATTTCTGCAAGGTCCTCTTCCTTCTGCAGGATTTCCTTTGTTTTCATCCGCAGCTCCACAAAGCCTGGCTCGGACGATTCGTAGTGTGGCTCCAGGACCTTCATGTATTTCGAGTACGACAACGACCAGTTGACCGAAGGGAAGTGTTTCCTCTGCGCCAACTTCTTGTCGAGACCCCAGAACACCTGCACGATGCTAAGCGTGGCAGAAGTCACTGGATCAGAAAAGTCGCCTCCGGGTGGTGAGACGCTGGTAGGTCCGAATCAGCAATCCAGAAGCAAGAACGCGCGGGCACACATACGCTCCAACAATTGAGACCGTGCCTTGCCTTACTGGGTTACCAAGGCAGATCACCTTTCCTGCACGCTCATAAAAGCTAGCGAGCTTCGTTCCCAGGTACGCAGGATAGCCAGAGTCCGCCGGCATTTCAGCCAAACGTCCAGAGATTTCACGCAATGCCTCGGCCCATCGAGATGTCGAGTCAGCCATCATCGACACATTTAAGCCCTGATCACGGAAGTATTCCGAAAGCGTAATCCCCGTATAAATTGAGGCTTCACGAGCTGCGACAGGCATGTTGGAGGTATTGGCGACTAGCGTAGTGCGTTTCATGATAGGTTCCTGGCGATTATCGACTTCCATCGTCAGTTCAGGGAACTAATTGTTCGGGTCAGTGAAATTCATGCCGATACCAGAGCACGCTCACGTCCATCAACACTTCTGCCATCTGCAAAAAAGAAACGTTTAGCGATTCAACAAGGCTGCGGCTGAAAGAACATGCCTCATTTCCGCGTTCCCCACAGCCAACATAGACAATAATATCACTATTCGAGTACTTTGATAGAGCTTGAGAGATGACGGTTTTTCCACAGCCGAAAGCACCGGGAATAGCCGTCGTACCGCCTTGAACACATCTGGGACAGTGAGCAGATGGATGCCAAGGGCAGGATTGCTTGGGCCTACGGGAACAAGGCATCTAGTATTCGTTGACCTGTGAGGAGAGGGTAATCTGCGGTTTGCTTTTCCGCAACAGGTCGAGGTGCTCTGACAGGCCAGAGTTGCATCATGGTGTGTTTCGTCGCTTTACCGTCGAACTCTGTTTCCAGCACAATATCCTAAAACAAGAACTAAATTGAATCGATTATCATCGAAAGACAGGCTCACATCGACAGCATAACTTCCTGGCTCCGCAATGTGAGTGATCGTTCCTAAAGCGAGAGGGGATAGCATAATCTTGTGGTTGTGGACAAGCGAATTCTCGTGTACGCCGCCGAAAATATCTCCACCAGAAATGTGGTCTCCAACCTGCAGTACCATCAGTTTGGCGATGGAACGATTTGTATCTAGGGCTGCTGACTGAGAAATTTAGAGGCTTGAAGTCCCACTTCAATGATCGGTCCAAGGCATTTGCATTAATACCACGAGGAATGTAGATTGACTTTGAAAGCTCCTGAATGGACTGCGGATAAGGTGCGTGAGCGGCGATTATTGATGAAGACGAGCAGAACTGCGGCGCATACTCTCAGAGGTCGCTGAATACCGTCGACGATGTTGCCCATGAGACCTTTCAACGAGACGGTAAATCGGGAGGTCCAAAGGCTGGAAAAGGGTAATCTACCTGGCCCAAGCTCAACACTGAGAGGCTTGCCCGTGCGCAGGACAGGGTCACCAACCGTGACACCAGAGGTTTCCTCGTACACTTGGATGGTGGCTTTGTCCGCCTCAATTCTGATGACCTCTGAAGGGCAACCATATACCAGATGAGGCATAATTCAGCAGGAAGTCAAGACGGATCATACCTCCGACGAGCTCGTCATGCCCGACACGAACCAGCTCGTACATTGCAGCACCGATCATGTTCTCTGCAATGACGACTGGGCCAGAGACGCCATATACTTGGCCAAATCTCGACTCGTGCTCCTCATCTCTGATTCTTGGGAGGTCTCTCTTTGCATTCTGAAGTGCACCGGCCATGGGAGAAGCAGAAGGATGTGCACAAGCACAGGAAATGCTGATCTAGACGGATGCGGCAATGACCGAGGTCATGTGATCGAAATGAACGCGTCATTAGCAGTCGCACTCAAAACAACCATCCTCGTTACGGAAAACGACGACGACGATGCCACCTAAACCGTAAGTCGTGGCCTCTCTTGAACAGTTTTATTCATGCTAAAAAGCGCACTGTAGGGATTGGGAAAAGTGTCGGTGCTTTTGACGCTCTCATTATCCGTCATCATTTACATCTTTTCTCGTTTTCCAGACGAGAAACGTATCGACGATAAGCAGGATGAAAAGATTGTTGGTGCGTCACGTCGCGCTTACGCTTTTCTGTAAAACATCTCACATCGCCTTGGACAGCCCTCGATGACAGCGACATCCAAATTTTAAAGACATACGTGCGTGCCCGGCGTCCTCTAGGGCAGATGTGGTTCTCACGTCCGGAAAACGACAGGGTCAAGGACCATATGCCGGCAAGCTCAAGATTGTTGAGAACGATATCAAGGATATACAGAAACGCATCAACGAGAAACTCGGTCCGTTTCGTTTCGCTAGCTATCCCGAGCATGACTAAGTCCTACCCGTAATACAGGCGTAAAAGAATCCGATACGGGTCTCGCACCTCCAAACCTTTGGGATCTTGCCGCAGACAGACAGAGAATGGGCGAAGAGCATCCTTTGCAAGTCGCCAGGTGTACAAAGATCATTCCCATGGACCCCAAACTCGCAGAGGCAGCTCGGGCAGTGAACCCGGCAGGTGCCGTGCAGGGGCAGAAAGGTGCAGACGAACAGGACAAGTATGTCATCAACATAAAGCAGATTGCAAAGTTTGTCGTGGGGCTTGGCGATCGTGTGGCGGCGACAGACATCGAAGAAGGAATGCGGGTCGGGTTTGTTTCTGGTTCTTTTTCTCTTTTTGTAGATACTGATTTCGAGCAGCGTCGATCGGACAAAATACCAAATTCAAATACCTCTCCCTCCAAAAATTGATGCATCCGTCACCATGATGCAAGTCGAGGAGAAGCCAGACGTCACGTATTCCGATATTGGTGGTTGCAAGGAACAGATCGAGAAATTGCGCGAAGTCGTAGAAACACCCCTTCTATCCGTATGACATCCTTCAGCCCCTCAGCCCCTGAGCGGCAACTCATCCTCTTTTCCAGCCGGAACGATTCGTCAACCTCGGTATCGACCCTCCGAAAGGAATTTTACTTTATGGCCCTCCTGGAACGGGGAAAACGCTGTGTGCAAGGGCGGTCGCAAACCGAACAGATGCCACATTTATTCGCGTCATTGGCTCGGAGTTGGTTCAGAAGTATGTTGGCGAAGGGGCACGTATGGTCAGAGAGCTTTTTGAAATGGCACGCAGTAAAAAGGCTTGCATCATTTTCTTCGACGAAATCGACGCCGTCGGTGGTGCCCGATTCGATGACGGCGCTGGAGGCGATAACGAGGTTCAACGGACGATGCTGGAGTTGATTAACCAGTTGGACGGCTTCGACCCTCGAGGGAATATCAAAGTCCTCATGGCCACGAATCGGTCGGTATTTGCTTTTCCATATTCAGTGACGAGGACCTGACGTTCGGATCTAGACCCGACACACTTGACCCTGCGTTGCTGCGACCTGGTCGCCTTGACCGTCGCGTCGAGTTTTCGCTGCCAGACAATGAAGGCCGTGCTCATATTCTGCGAATCCATGCGCGAAGGCAAGTCACGGTGCTTTTGATTCTTTCTTCATCATTCAATAGGCACCTTTTAGTATGAGTGTGGAACGAGACATCCGATTTGACCTCATCGCGCGTTTGTGCCCAAACACGACTGGCGCAGAGTTGAGATCGGTCGCCACAGAGGTGAGTTATGACGTTAGGCACTAGTCAATCTCTCTCTCATGCAGCGTCTTTAAATAGGCTGGCATGTTTGCGATCCGTGCACGGCGGAAAGTCGCAACGGAACGCGACTTTTTGGACGCGGTGGAGAAGGTGGTGAGACAGGGCACCAAGTTCTCGAGCACGTAAGTACCTTGAAACAAAAAAGCGCATTCTTGCGGTGCAGCAGCTGATCATTGTTGTCGGGTTGCAGACCTCTCTATCAAGTGTACAATTAGATGGACAGAATGTATATTCTTTTTGTTTTTTTTTTATAATTCTGATCATCATGATCACTTGTGACTGTTTGGACTACTGTGAGATGACCGGGCGGATCCTGAGCACCACTCATCCCCGTCGTCGCCATTCAATGTGAGCATGAACACATGCGCCCACCGTTCACCACCATGAGTCTGTGTAGACGAGGAGCAGGAAGCGTTCCGCTCGCCCGTCGTTCCCGTTCTTACCATCGTCGTGCCCCGCAACTGCCCTCACCGGAGCTCGTCCAGCTGCTCGCAGACTACGTCTCGGCGACCCCTCCCCGTCCGCTCAATCTCTCCACGCTGCTCTCCTTCGGTCGCCCTCTCACGCCAGAGTCCGTCCTCAACTCAGTCAACTATGCCCTCTCCGAGATCCCTCGCAGGTTGGCCACTCGGATTCGGTCTTTGGAGTCTCTCCCTTTCATTGTGGGCACTAACCCGTACGTGGCCAAGGCACTCAACACATATAGAGAAAGCTTCCGACTCCTTGCCACCTATCCCTTTGTCGCGAGCATCGAGGAGAATGCCAAGTTCGTGCGGATGCTGGAGTCGCTCTTGCAAGGCCATGCTAACGATATCCCAACGTTGGCAAAAGGGTGCGAACGATCCCACCCCCTCTATCTCGACCGACGCATCTAAAACTATTGTTCATGTCAGGTTTCAGGAGTGCGCGCGATACATGTCCCCCACCCAGATCAGCGATTTCCTGGACGGCGCGATCAGAAATCGTATCTCTGTCCGACTCATCGCTGAACAACATATCGCGCTGTCTCATGCTTTGGAAAACCCGAACACGAACACAAGTCACGTCGGAGTGGTTGACGAGCATTGTTCGGTCAGGTCGATGGTCAACATGTGTGCTTCATACGTGTCGGAACTCTGCGAGGCCACTCTGGGCAACAGTCCGCCTGTCGCGCTTGACGGGCACATCGACGCCACGTTTGCGTACGTGTCTTCCTCGACTCGAACCGAGGCGATGCTGAATTCTTTTTTTTTTTTTTAATTCTTATAGCTACGTTCCAGTGCACCTAGAGTACATCTTGACGGAGATATTGAAAAATTCTTTTCGCGCGACCGTAGAGCACCACTCAAGGGCATCTTCTCGTTTTCTGCCTCCGGTGACCATAACCCTTTCACCTCCTGACCGCTCGCAGGTGTTCGACTCGGCTCAGCCTACGTTTTTCTCAATCCGGATCCGTGATCAGGGCGGAGGCGTCTCTCAGGCCAACATGGCGCGCATATTCTCGTACGCGTTCACTACAGCGGGAAGAGGTGCAGAGGACGGTGATGAAGGTGGGCCTTATGCAGCCCAATATGTCGGGGGCAGTGCAGCGATTGGCGATGGCGCCGACTCTGCTGGAGGCAATCTTTTCAGCGAAATCACAGGCAAAGGGCTTGAAACTGGTATGGGTACGATTGCAGGTTTGGGTTACGGACTGCCTATGAGTAGATTATATGCAAAGTGAGCAAGATCATACATCTCCGAACAGCATTTCAACCGACGCGCTGAGCCAGATACTTTGGTGGATCATTGGACCTGAAGTCATTAGAAGGATGGGGTGAGACACTGACACCATATATAACTTATGAAGCGCTAACCACATCCCAACTTGGTAGGATCGGACGTTTTCTTAAAACTAAGATGCTTGGACGAGGCCGTGGATTCTACTATTTAGCTTATGGTTATGAATTATGAGAATGTGCAACGTAAAAGACAGCGTGATAGGAGCAAATTGGAATTGAATACATAGCGGACCGAGGGTATCATGGACCGGCTCAAAACGGGAAAAAAAAAAAAAAAAACTTGATTCCATCCAATAGTTGCGAGGAATTCAGCGTCAAGGACGTCAGTCGGAGATATCAGTCATTTGGTAACAGAGGACTGATCGTTGAATTAGCTCAATACAATAAAGATGTTTTGTAGGACTTACTGTAACTCCGTTCAACGTTCGGCTGGAGTGATACGATGCGAGCCCTTGAGCCTGAGATGTGCGGTAGGATCTGGTGGACGACCCTAAGGTTGACGCATGAGAGCTGCTTGGAGTAGTGGGGCCCGTCGCCGTGACTGCTGTTCGCGAAGAGCGCGCAGTCAAAGGAGTGGGTGCACTGATTAAAGACTTCTTGGGAGTCTCTGTCAATTGTTTGCTGCGACTACCAAGTAGGCTTGAGGACGGTTTCGAAATCGAGGAAGGGGGCTTTGGCTTGCGTCCCGCAGTGATGAAGGGATGGCGCAAAGCAGATGCCGGCTTCAAGCGCCTGTCTGGATCCCATACAAGACATTTCGCAATGAAATCCACGAATTCTTCGTCGTTACACCTCAAAACTTGCGCAAGTGTCTTCGTCCCAGGTCTGCGCCTCCTGCCTTTGGAATTGACAAATGCCCGGGGAGTTCCACTGGGGTCTGGTCATATGTCAGAGTAACGAACGAAAATGGCCCTCCAAAGCCACAGCGGACGTACCGAAAAAAAGCTTCTTGCGCGAACTACGATTCACGAATTCCTTGTCCGGTACACCAAGGACTTCCATAATGCATGAGAGCTGCTCTTGTTCGTTTTCACCTGGAAAAATGGGGAAGCCGGTGTAAAGTTCGGCCAAAATACACCCCAGGCTCCACATGTCAATAGCCATATGATAGTTCATGCCAAGGATGACCTCCGGTGACCGATAAAATCGACTTTGAATGTAGGTATATACTGTGAGCAAAGAAGATTCAGTGTAGGTCCGGAAGACATGAGGATAAATACATACTTTTCTCGTTCTCGAAACAGCTGCTACCAAAATCAATGACTTTGATGGCACTCTTGGCGGGATGCCGCAGAAGAACATTCTAAAAGCCTGTCAAAAAAAGCAACAACGCGCACAATGACCGCATACCTCGGGCTTCAAGTCGCAATGAACTATGCGGTGATCTCGCATCAGGCACAAAGACATGAGCATCTGGTTCGTGAAACGGCGTATCAAAGCGGTGGTGAATCCAACGAAGCCGTTGGCTTTGATCAGTTCATACAGGTTGATGCTGAGCAGTTCCATCGCAATGCAGAGATGATTTCGGAAATAGAAATATTCTGTCATTTTGATGACGTGGTGCTTATCTTCGTCGTCCTAGGTAAGACGATGAATAATATTTTGACTATGCACCAAGGAAGGGACCAACCCATTTGCGCAAACTGTCTAAGATTTTGATTTCCACTAGCGCCTGGTGATGAAATCGCTTCTTATTGCGTATGATCTTTATTGCAACGGCTTCACCAGTGCGATGATCCCGACATTGCAAAACTTGACCGAAAGAACCTTTGCCAAGGGTGTCTAGAACCTGATATCGATATCCAAGGTGATCCTGATGCACAACCAAGTAATCTCCGCGGTCGTCGTCGTAGCCATAGTTGTTTGCGCTGGCGTCGAGAGTAGCCATTTTTTTCTTGCTGCCTGATCCAATATAGTAGACAGAAGGATAGTCCAGAATCTCTTTCCGCTCATAACTGGACAAATGTTGCGACTGACTCTTAAGAACACCTGCAAAAATTGAGCAGAACTGACGGGAAATGGTTAAATAAAACTTACTGGATGGCGACATGGGAGGTGTCGGAGGACTAGGTTCCGGGAAGCGCAGCAATTCATCAAGCTCATGTTGGTTAGCACCATTTGCCAATTTCTTAGCGTGTTGCCGCTTGATGTAATGCATCATCTCTTCATCACCGAGAATTTCGTCCTCATCGACAGAGCTTGGAACTGGAGACGGAGTCGAGAGTGATTGTCTGCTCGATGACGATGATCCTGTGGCATGATGGACATTCTGCGCTGATGCAGAATGCGATGTCCTGGATGACAGGGAAATCTTCGGACTCAGCAGCTTCAGTCCTCTGGAAGGCGACAGAGCCGAGAAACGATGATGGGACGTTTCATGTGGGACAGCAGGTGTAGATGTTGAAGCGGTGGAACCCGCGGATGCCTTGCGCAGTCCTCCGAAGGTCATAGAATCCCTGTTGGTCTTGCGATTTAGATTGGTTAGGGATGTCGTTGCGGTGGCAGATATCTGCGGAAAAAGATCAATAAATATACTGCGCGGGGACTGAGGAATGAACTACTACGGACAGGTTTGGGGGCGATAGTATCGCCATTTTCCATCACTCCAAACTCAGTTGCAGACATGTTGGAGGGAGAAGATCTGCGAGAAGATGAAGGCAATCCAGAAACATTGACACTCATTCTTCTTGTGCTAAGAGAGGAGCCTGAATTCTTCAAGGGAGGCGACGCCGTTGTAGATGTCCTGCTCGAGATACGAGGGATTTTCGTTGGCGTTTCTTTTGGATAGCCTAAAGCCGTATTCAAGGATGACAAAGGAGATTCCTTGGGCTCTTTGATTGACTCTTTCAACGTCTGCGTGCTCGCTGTTCCATTTGTAACCACCGAAGGAGAACCAGCTATAGTTGGAAGCTGCGTTCTGCTACGAAGGGACGCATCCGACTGTTTCTGCAAAGAACTAATTGTCTGCGACATTAAACGCGATGACGAGACCGTGCGAGTGGCGGTCGATTGGGTTGTGGAAGTTGAACCTGGAGTGGTAGGCTTTAAACGCGCAACGCGCTGCGCTGTGGCCGGCTCTAAAGCAGACATTTGCATCGGCGGCATGCTTACGGGCGATTTGGGTCTCTTAGGCTCCGTGGATGAAAGCGTCTAACAGGGCAAGAGAAGGGGATGGCTGAGAAGAAAGAATAGCGACAGAAACTTCACAACGCACCTTGCCACGTTTTCGACCACCGATCAAGACAGAAATTCGGCTTTCACTTCTATCCTTATCATCCTTTTTCTGTTTCTCCTTCTCAGCCTTTTCGAGCCTCGCTCTGTCCCTTTCCGCCTCTTTGATTGAATCTTTGGACTTCGATGTTTCGCGAGACGACTCTTTGGAATCACTGTGTAGACTTCTGCGCGAACTGGAGCCCTTCAACAAAGAAGGCAGGCCAAGACTTAACACTGACGACTTCCTATGACTAGATGAACCAGGAGCGGATGTCGACGCAGCCGAATCATACTGATCCTTAGAGGGAGACGCAGAGGACTTTTGACGACGTTGAGCCGATTGCGTAGATAGCAGCGTGGGAGAAGAAGGTTTTCCCATATTTGGTGGAAGGGACAGTTGCATCGACTGCGACGAAGAACGACGAAAGAAAGGGATAGAGGACGGCGTCAGACGCTTTGACTGGTTCCTGCGGATAGAGACTCCAGGACTCAGCGCTCCGGCCGGAGGAGCAGACAATGCGGAGGTTGTATTGGTCGTGCTTGCGCTAGAATTTGTACCGCTGCGGCTGGGAACTCCAATCCTGTCCGGTGTCTTGGGCGGAATAACGGCGGGAACTGGTGAACGAATAGAGCCTA
Source organism: Macrocybe indica (assembly GCA_030407095.1). Classification (NCBI taxonomy): domain Eukaryota; kingdom Fungi; phylum Basidiomycota; class Agaricomycetes; order Agaricales; family Callistosporiaceae; genus Macrocybe; species Macrocybe indica. The sequence continues at coordinate 1,688,626 of JARFTL010000004.1, forward strand.
CAGAGGAAAAAGAACCAAGCGAGCCAGCCGATATCATTGCATCCGGTTGCTTAAGATCCCACTGGGTTCTGGACGAAGTGCCAGACGTCGATACGCCATGTTCTCTTGAAATGGATTTGCGCAACTGTTGACCAAAAGTGACAGCTCGAGGACTGAGAGGAAATCCCGACTTTTGACTAGATGTAGAGGGTGAGCTAGATATTTTGAGGTTCAAGGCGCTGGAGAAACTCCATTTCTTGGAAGGCGTCTTTGTGACAGCCGGAGAGGACTCTGGAGCAGAATGCATGCTGGTATGTTCCGACGAGTAATGTTGACTGGCACGACGGGCTTGAGAGACAGAAGACGCTGAAGGAGGAGCGCTGGTCGTAGATGAAACCTCGACGGCAGTCGCTCGATTCGGCTCAGCTTCATTGCTCAGTTGCTTCTCTTTGTCCTCAGGAACGGACGATGAAGGAAAGGCTACTCCCGAAGACGTGGAAGGCGGAGAACGATAGTTCGAAAGGTCTTTGGGAAGAGGGGGAACAGGCGGTACCATGCCATCGTCAAGTGCCTCGCCGGTCAGCGCCAGGGAGGCGACACGGTCTTTGTGTAGAATCGCATCATTCGAATGTGCGCTAGATATGTCACTTCCTGCGCTGTTTCTCCTGATTTTACCACCAGAAATGCGGCCCGACGTCGCAGAGACAGACGTGACACTTGTGGCAGCAGACAAGGATGCAGAATCTCTCGAGCTAGGAGTGCTCGTATAGGTTGTAGACGACGTGGAACCGCGTTTCGGTGTCAGGCTTGAACGGGTAGTGGTCGATGTCAATTTCTTAGGAGTCTTGTCCGTAATCGGCACGCCGCTAGAATGCTCGTCACTGCTACTCAAAGGCGCAGTAGATAGAATCATATCTGTGAGATAGTCGGCGGTTGCTGAGTTAGCGTTTGAAACGGTGTGCTGATCTTCCTTGTCTCTGGTTGCGGAAAGACTATCCCTAATACGTTTGGTCTTGCCAGACTCCAAACCTACACCTTCCCATTGGCCAGGAGCTTTTCCTGCAGGAGTGCCAGGTCGGCTTGAGCTTGAAGGTCGCCCGAAACTGCCTATGCTCGCTCTTGCGCGGGCAGCTTTGCCACTTACGCCATCTAGTTTTCGCAATGCCTCTGCAGTTGCTTCATCATCAAGACCAGACCAGCCTTCTTGAGTACCGCGAAGTAAAGAATGAGCGACGTTAGAACTTGAATGAACTATTGAAGACCCGTCCTTGGAGGCCGATGTGCTCAAAGGGGGGGTGTGGGAGCTGCCAGAGCTCGCTGTATGTCGCAGAAACTGCCGAATGGAAGAAGACGAAGGGGATGGTGGTAAATGGGAGAAATCTGTAGTATGTACACGCCGCTGCGCGAAGCCATCTGTGCTGGATGGTGTGAGACCGGCCGACGATTGTCTGGTATGCCTGTCGGGAACCTTGGCCGATGTAGGAGAGGCCTTGGCACCGCTGCTGACCGTCAAGCCAACACTTTCCCTTCGGCGCTCCTTTGTCTTAGACAAAGAGCCAACAGAAGAGGTGCTCACGTTGAGACTGCGGTGCTTTCGAACGGAGCCCTTTTCAATTTTTTCATCCTTTGACTTGGCCAAGGCAGAGGCTGAGGCGCGCTTGGAGGTCAGGGTTCCGAATTGGTCCATCTCAAACTCGTCTGATGTGCGTTTCTTGGCCCTTCTAGTCGACTGAGAAAATGAACTAGGAGGGGAAAGGGTCGGGCTAAGACCTCCTGTTGGAGGAGACGGATCGGTCTGAGGAAGAGGGACAGGGGAAGAAGCCTCTGTCAGAGCATGAGATTGCGTTGGAAGGTCAGGCACTGGTGCAACGGCCTTGCGCGGATACAGAATTTCCTCCCCGCCACTCTCATCGGCGACCGACGGACGCGTCCGCAATGGCCTGGAGGGAATTTTGACGTCCGGAACCTGTAGGAGGCAAGGCGAAGATGAGGGGGTGATTATGAAAAGGAGTAGAGTCTGACATACATCATCCTTTTCCGAAGACTCCGAATCAACGGCTTCGATGGTCCAAGGGCTATCTGGCTCATCTTGGACGATGTCTTCGGGAATGATGACCTGGTATTCCTCAGAGATTGAGGAGGGCAACGCAGGATCTCGGTCTTGGTTTTGATCGGCAGATTTCTCGGCGCGCGTCCAGCGTGGCGTTGTAAGTTCGCCGACGCCAACAAGACCCCTCCTGTCGATAGCCGCGGGATCTCGAGCGGGGGTGACGGGCTCTTGGGGAGGGGAGTGATCTGGGGTGGTTGCGGCAGGGATGGGGCCCGTGGGGAGTGGCGGGACGGGGGAGTCAGAGGGAGAGCGAATACCGAAATAGTACGGATCGAGGGATGACGTGGTAGACGTCGGACGCGATAATGAGAGGTCGTGGTCTGGTTGAGGATCCTGGTCGACGGTAGAGACGTGGACAGTTGGGTGCTTTTTAGAAAGAAGAAAATGAGGGTTGATGGGCGTCGAGGAGGACGAGGGCGACATACCTCTACGATGAGCGCTGTGGTATCATTGTTGGGGATATCTAGAGCTGGAGGACGATCCTTCTTGAGGAGCTGGGCATTACCAGGGAGCATCTGCGCGGACTCGAGAGAAAGAGTGAGGACGAGCTGGCTCTAAGCCAAGTCCTCATGCCCATAGTTTGGTATTATTTGGTCTGTGGCATCCCCCCCCCCCAGTCCATCGCCGCTCCCGCAACAGCAGCAGTCTGCTCGACGTCCTCGCCGTCCGTCGAGCATCCGCGTCCAGCGCCCGGCGTCGTCGTGTATCTGTACTCCTGTATCCCATATGTAGTTTACAGCCCGTTCGCTGTGCAATGTGAGCGACCTCGTTCCCGCGGTCATGCATCCTGCTGCCGTCCACGACACCCAACACGCCTTCCTGTAGACAGCCCTCGTCCACTCTGCCCGCACAGCCCCCACTGAGAAACGCTGTCAAGCACGACGCCGTCGAGCTGCACGCCTCGCCCCCACCGAGTAGGCTCCGTCAAAGGTTATGTCAGCTGTCCTTGCCTCTCCCACACATAAACGCCCCTTCTGTCTCTAAGTCTAGCATCGCTCGACGCCCAGCTCATGGCCACCGCCTCCGATGGCAAGGCCCTCGACCCAGACAATCCCCTCGACAGCCCCGGAAATAGCTCCGGGCAATCCGCCATGACGGTGCATTCTGTGGCTTACCCGATGCACATGTACCCTTTCTCAGCCAGCCTCAGTCTTGTCCCCCCTCAACCACTCCGTTCAAAGCGCAGACAAGTCAAAAACGCATGCACCAACTGCCAAAAGGCATGCAAAAAATGCGACGACGCCAGACCTTGTCTCCGCTGTGTCAAATATGGTATCTCTGAAGAATGCGTCGATTCTCAGAGGAAGGAGAGGAAGAAGGGGATTAAGCGTGGTCCGTACAAGAAGCGCGATGGAAAAGGTGTGTCTTGCTCAACGTTCCTCCTCTTCCTTCCGTCGGCCGCAAAAACGCGTGGAGTGACGTTGGCTTTGTCTCTAATCTTTTTTGAGATCGCGCAGGCAGCAACGTCGAACAAAACGACGTGTCCTCCCAGCAGGGCGTGCCTGTCTCAAACTCACTCCCATCACCCTCGAGTGGCCCACCACTGATCGGCACATATCTGTCCAGCCTTCCACCAGGCTACTACGGTCAGTATGCAACACCTCCAATTCTCAAATCTGGCGAGAACGGGCACATGTACCCTCAATACATAACACCTGTTCCCCAGCCAATCCCTATTCCGACTCATCACAATACAGATGGAGATCATTCCTCTTATCCCCCTCATCAATTCTACCCCACCTTCGTTACACAGTATGGCCATCAAGTCTTCCCTCAATTTGTAATGCCGCGGCATGATGGCTTAAATCAGTACATGGTCATTCCATATCCGGGTCGACATCCGGCCGCTGGAGGGCCTGGTGAGGTCGGTCACATAGGGCACACACGCAGCGATGGTCAGGACAGTGCCAACAAGTCTGGTTGATGGCATACATGTCAGATTGTCTCGATCTTCTTCTATACTCAGTTTCACCTACTCTGCTGTCTTGTATGAATAAGTCATTTTGGAACACCTATGCATGGCGTACTAGCTCGTATTACATTAATTGACACATGTTCCGCACTCCGCGAATTCGTTGGTTCATTAGAACAAGTCTAAAATAAAGCCAATAGTATTACGTAGTGTCCATGGCATCAGAGTCGTGTGTGAACGTAGAGGTAGTGGGTGGAAAATCGTATTTCCTCAGTGATTGAGCAATGTACGACATAGTTGGCCGCGAATTGGCTTCCGGTCGCCAACACTGCCGTAACAGTGACCAGAGCTTGTCGTTCAACCAGCGGGACACCTCTGGTTTGTCCGGTCTGGCAGGCATTTGCTTATGTACCACGATGTCGACTATGACGGCCGCGTCGCGCTTGCGATGCGCGAAAGGTTTTTCTCCTGTAAGGAGTTCTAGAATCGCCATCCCAAACGAGTAGACATCCGACTGTTTGGTAGGGGATGATATGGCGCCATTGATGAGCTCCGGGGCGAGCCACCGGGCGCTTCCCGACGTTGTCAGTGTTGCCGAAGCACTCTTTTCCGTCACTTCCTCGATGATTTTGGACATCCCGAAATCGCATATACACGATTCGCCCTGACGACGACTTCATAGGCTTGCGAATAGTAAGTATCGTAAAGAAACCTTACAGAGGCAGAGACCAATACGTTCGTCTACAAGACAGGGTCAATCAAGAGCAGAAAAGTAAATCAAGCGAGGTTGCCTACACATCGCACTACGAGCGACCAAAAAAAAAGTCGGTGAGGGGCGACGTTTCTGAACAGTAAGACTCGCACCATTGCCATGAACTATGTTACGGGAATGAAGATATTCAAGCCCTGATGCTGCGCCAGCCAACTAATATCCATCAGCGAATCTTCAACAGTACCAAATCTCTGTTCAGGCTTACTAGATGGATTTTAGACGCTCCGGGATGATGCTTAGTGTAGCTAAAAGTAAAATCAAGATCAAGTATACGCAGACATGCAGCCAAATGGCCATACGCTTACTCGAGAACGTTTCCATTTTCTTGCCAAGGTGATACCTGTTACCTATCAGCTTCATAGGTGCACAAAAACATTGCCAGGCTTACCATTTGGATATTCTGACCCAGGTCAGTGACAATGCCGTAAAAAGGCAGAATATTAGGATGGTCCAATTGGGCCCATACTTCGATTTCATGCTGAAAACGCTGAAATAGGACATTAGAGGGAGCTTCAAAAGACAACAGTAGATTGAATTACTCTTTTTGCCGTGGGATCGGTCGCCTTTATATTGCGAAGTGCCTTCAGTGCCACCTTTCATGTACGAAGAACTTGAGTGGACTCTGAGCATGAGCAGGACTTCACTACCTTTCGGCCACCAAGCCAGGTTCCAAGCCAAACATCGCTGTATGTTCCCCCTGCAATAGCTAGCTCGCCTGATCTGCGAACTTCCCCGTCTAGAATTTTTATGCTCGGTGGGATGTTGGTTTGACGATGTAGGTCCATCAACCTTTCCTCAACTTGAAGGTAGCGGGGGGAATCCATTGCCGATGAGCCGCTTTGGTGATTGGAAGCGAGATTCTCTTCACGAGCGCGCCGCAGCTCCTGATCGAGGTCCATTAATATGCTGTCCTAGAAGAAGGATGTGACATACAAGTTGGCCGGTTCTCATGAGTTGTTGAGCAATGGGCGCCCCGGCCATTGTCATTTGTACGACGTCCCGCATATCCTGCTGATTGTTCAAAATCCGTTGAAGCAAATCAAGCACCTCCACATGTTGTTCTGCTAAGTTCTCTCTTGCCCTGATCTGCTCTTGGTACAAGATCGCATCGCCGCTTGGGTTAAGAGATTCACTAGGGGAAACAGGCACCCGTCAGGTATGACTCACTGGACCTAAAAAAAACAACGTAGGATAAGAGATACTTCTATCACCTTTAGAGGATCCGCTTACATTGAATGCCTGCATCGCGGTATTGATCTGCGTTTCACACACTTCGAGTCCATCCGCAATTTCTGTGCTTCTGACTGATTCCAGGATCATTCAGTGTATCTACTTGATAAAGCCTCCATTGACGTACAGAAGAGTTGGAGGCGGTTCAACCGAGCCCACTCCGCCACCCGCCTCTTGACCGCCTCAAGAATGCTTCGGAACATCAATATTCCGCTGATCCAATGGACGATAAAGACTTGCTTAATAACTTCATCAGCTCTGGCTTGTAGTTCTGATCCGGCGAGGTTCAAGCTATTCTCATTAAATGCGATGAGCAGATGGTTGCATTTGGTAGATATGCGTTGGGCCTTGCGCTGCGGCGTGCAGGGGTGAAAAAAAAAAGACACAGTACAGCGATGCGCAAGGGCACATACCTTATGAATGCGAATTTCATTGCAGACGGTGACAATGTCCTGAAGAATGATGGCGGCCGTTCCGACCCCCGGAACTCCAACTGAACCAGTGATTTCGATAGCCCGCAAGATTGTGCGTATGCCACTCTGCATTGGCGGAGGTGATTCGTTTCCGTACTAGCGACGGAAGTTGGTATCCAGCTAGAACGGTGTTGCCGACGATGCTGTGAATAAGCGCCAGGCTTGCCATTTGTATGAGAGGTGTGGCTGCATCATGGCACCTGCCAATTGTGAGGGGGTTCTCCCTGATTACTCAGCAAGTGGTCTTGTCTCGACAATGTCGTCTCGCAAACGCCGTCGTTCATTAGCTTTCCCAGTAGAGGCAGAGATAGCCACTGTTGAACAATCCAATGAGCTTGACGAAACGGCACGAGCAGAGAAAGAACGGGGCGTATGGGAGAGCTTCAGGGAGGAGCATTACGAAGGTCCGTCCTGGACTGGTATCACCAAGTTCTCCACTCTCATCTTTGTCAAGTTGTCGAACAGATGCCACTAACGCTGCACAGACAGTATACTTTACTCCGTGAACTCGACCAGCAAGCCCAACGTGAGAGTTCATGACTGTCGGCCGTCGCCTTTTTCTCACAACGCCGTCTTGTCATGCAGAATATACGGTGGACTTGCTTGCACGGTTAAAAGAATACACTGCAAAACGTGTAGAACTGTCTTTTAAACCCCGTGAAGATGAATCGAAGACACTGAAAGCGGACGGAAATCTTTCCTATCCTGTCAATGCGAGATATCCAGCGATGGCACCTCATTCCTCCAACAGCACGGCCGATCGCGAGGAATCAACTTCATCATCGCCAGTACAACCTCTGGTGTCTCAAAGCTCGTTGTCAAATTTTCGACTATTGACCACTCGTTACTTGCTGTCCCACATTGCGTTTCTATCAGACGAGTTGGTTCGCACTTCTCAGGACAAAGCTAGCCTTGCTCTGGCTGCTCACGACACAGTGTGCACCGTTTCTTTTTAAGATTTGAGCTCTCTGACGCGGCTTTAGGTCGATCGGCATCTAAGAATACTTGATCAGGCTATAAAGGACGAAGAGACGTCTTTGATACATGGTTTGCGACCTGGCCACCTGGCTCAGGATTCCTTGTCGGATTTGACTGTCACTCGATGGGCCAAACCTACTCGTGTCTCCCTGAGTCCAATTAATGATGACCCTATGAGAGTTCTCAAATTGGATGAGGAAGAAATGATATCGAAACGTGCAACTTCAGCTGCGCCCTCACGTGCAAAACACAAACGAGGGAAATTTCAAGGACAAGGCGAATCCAAGGTTGCCGGGGAATCCGTTGGACGTGAGACCACGGCTCTAACGATTACCTTACCCGCGGCGTCTTTGACGGAACCATCCGAGGAGAAATATTGTTACTGCAATGGAAAAGGATATGGAACTGTGGGTTGCCCATTTGTCAGAGTTTGCTTTTATTATGACAATACATCAAACAGATGATAGGCTGTGATAACCCGAAGTGCGAGCGTGAATGGGTGAGTTCTGCTGCTCTGATATGGTTTTCCAGTAGTCATGCTTTACCCAGTTTCATCTACCCTGCTTAAATTATTCAGAACCCCCAGAAGGAAGCTGGTACTGTCCGGAATGCAGGAAGAAGCGGAAAAGAAGGTAATATATAATTTATTGAATGCGATTATCGCTTCAAGCCGCATAGCAACAAGATTAAGTCTGCATCTCACTCAGAAGTAACTCTCATGTTAAGCTTGTTGGCCAATGTCTCCATGTACACGGCTGTCAGCGTGAAGTTCAGATAAAGTACCAGATGATCATTGCTTCCGAGGTTACCTGTTTCGTGACGCAGCTTCCAATATTCTGCTAACAAAGCATTCAGCTCTGCTTCGCTTTTTTTAATGTGTTCTGCCATCTAGCAACAGTGAGTCAACGCTCGATGAGAAAGACAGCTTAGGTCTACCTTTTCCTCCACTTCGTTGGCTTCCGCACGCAGCTCTTCTACCTGCTTATCGTTATCTCGACGTTCAATAGCCATTTGGTCATATTCGCGTTGGAGGCGCTCGATCGTACGTTGGTTTGCCACTTTCTTATCCTCTGCGTGCCTCTGTGCCCTTTCGAGTTTCTCGTATGCGTTCGACAGTTGCTTTTCCACACGCTATACCGAAGAAATTCTTCATGAACGATGCAGGTCCAAATTAGATAACGGAAAATAGGATTGCACCTCCCGACGAAGCCGCAGCTCACTCCTTACGATATTCTTATCGTCTAGGTGGTCGCGCAAGTCTCCAAGCTCTTTCTGTGAGGCCTGAAGCGATAGAACTTCTTTCTCAATGGTCTGTAGCTGCTCAACACAGCTGCGAACATCCTACTGACCACTGAGGGTAAGGTTTTGGCTATATGGGTAGGAGACATGACTCGCCTTCTCAATATTCAGTAGAGCGTTAATCTTGGCTTGAAGATCTCGGGCTTTCGCTTCATGCATCGCCACCGTCTTCTTGTCCTCTATGGCTGCCGAGCTCATGGCAGAAATAGTACGCTTAATACGCTCTGGAGATTGCACAATTCTTCCTCGCGTCCTTGCAATATTCTCCGACACCCCCGAGATTTCGGCATTGAGGGCTTCCTAGGTCGGGTCAATATGTGCCCATGTAAGATATATCCTGATAAAACCTTTCGTTTTATGAGCCCGTTCTTCTCGGCCTTGAGTTTCTCCACCTCTTGCACTGCTGCAGTTTGAAATTCCTTTGTTGCGATCATCTTAGCTCGAAGGGCATTGTTTGCGTTTCGGAGCTGTTCACATTTCGGCTCGTCTTCTGCAATCTTAATCCTGCATTATATAAGCAGGAAACTCTCAGGTAAAAAGTTCTACTTACTTGACCGCTTCAATTTCTCGCTCGATTAGGGCCAATTGTTCAATAACTTGGTCTCGTTCAATGATGATTGACTCGGATCTTTCCCGCAGATCCTTCACCATAGCATTACAGTATTGTTCGGTGAATTTGACAAAATTGATAAAAGCTGAGAGGAGGATCAACGTGCGTTCTCTCTCGGGATTGAAGACGTCCTTCGCGTTGAAATCGTCCACTCGGGCAGCCTTAGCAAATCGAGTCCTGCACGATGATAAGCCAAGGGCCCTTTATAGGACGGTAGAGGACATACAGGTGATAGACTAGGAGATTGCTTGTTAGTGCCGTGGAATAGAGATCCTGGGCGCAATAGGTCGATCTTGGGACTGGAAAGAGGCAGTAGCACATACTTTATCTTCGACAGCGGATGCAAATAACGCGGCTTGTACGGGATCGCGAAGAATTTCGTGGCCAATGTCTGTCACTTGCTGGAGGCAAGCGCAGTAAACACCCTCAACAAAGTCCGGAAGTGGTCGAACAAGTTGCTCATGGCTAACTAATAAGCCCCATCCTGAGAGAGCGTTGATAATGTCTGGAATAGACATCTGAGGGAATATGCCCTTCGCCATCGTTGCGAGCGTAAGACTGGGAGATGAGAGTTGATGAGGGAGAGCGCGACGGTCATGTGACTGACGCGACTCGTCACAATTGACATGGGTGTCACGGGCACTTCAGACCTTTGCTCCCTTCCGCGACAATGCAGACGCCCAAGAACAACTTCACAGACATTCTGCGTTGCCAAGACTCCAGTGATACGGCCTCATCTGGTAAAAGGGTAAATTCACAATCATCCTGTAAGGTCTTTGCCTGACGTGGTAGCCGTTCAGCCTTCTAAATTTAAGCCGGCTATACCAAAGCCTCCTTTCATCGCCGCTCGTAAGCAAACAAACCCCTTGCCATAGAGCCTTTCTATTATGATTAATGTTGTTCGCCGTTTAAGCCGGCTCCACTGCGCTTCACTCTTTCGCTACACCTGGATTCGGAAAATCAACAAACCGCATAAAGTCGAGTAAACCTTTGGATGACCAGGACGTTGTGATTATATCTAGCGACTCCCCTTCTTCAACGCCTTGCCGCAGTGTCAAGCGCACGTCTTCCGACCCCTCACCTCAACTCTCTAAACGTGCCAGAAAGGATCATACTGCGAATAAGGAAAATAGTTTCATCTCTCCTCGAAGTAAAGGAAAGGAAAAACTTAAACTCCTCGATGACTCCATTCCGCCTGTTAGCTTCGAAGAGGAAAATGGCACCACATGGAACGGCTTTGCCTTGGATATCGAACGGAATCCGTGGAAACGATTCGATAGAGACTATCCCGTGAAACTAGTATCTAATACGCAAGAAAGTCCATCCGAATTCGATGAGGACTTGGATCTGATGAATGTATGGAGTAGACGTTAGCTTCCACAGATTCCGCTAATCGCGTTGTGCTAGGTCGAGACTGATGGCCTAAAAGACATGCTGTTGAACAATCTGGAGATCTCGCAATGGATCGCAGACAAAGAGATTGGCCAGCGAAGGATATCTTCGAGTGGGTTAGACCTGGTTTTACTTGATCGACTAAGGTTGGATGGCGTTTGTATCGTGTATGGTCGCGCTTTGATTTGAGGTGTACCTCTAGGGCAATTTTGAACAGTCGCGTCCAGTCTATCAAACGGGTTGTTGCCGCACGACAAGGCAGCGCCTCTCGTGCGGAGGCCTATACCCTGCGATCACCTCTGAAATCGGGCGTGTCGTCGACTCTCATTCCAGCTCGCACTCAAGGCCCGCCTGACATTTCAGCTTCCCCCACCTCTAATACTCAATCAACTTCAACTGATGTCATTCCAGTTTCCCGCCACATGGAGGTTAGTGACGACGAGTCGCCGAGCACAGCACATGATGAAGTAGAGTACTGGGCTTCAGTCGAGGATCTTACTGTCTATGACGAAACGATGCCGGCTGGACTTGTCGTTGGGAGCAGCGATACATGCGGTCAACTCAAGTCCACCACTCGCGAACACCTTGACCATCCATGCTACTCGGAAGTATCCAAAAAACTTCGGGAAGTGTTTGGCTTGGAAGAATTTCGCAAGAATCAACTTCAGGCTATACTGGCTGCTCTATCTGGTCGGGACGTCTTCGTCCTCATGCCCACCGGTGGGGGGAAGAGTCTATGCTACCAACTACCTGCTGTCTGTGTTGGCGGAAAGACGAAAGGCGTCACCGTCGTTGTTTCCCCCTTGCTTGCTTTGATGAAGGATCAGGTGCAGGGACTTCTAGCGCGTAGAATCAATGTCTTCCTTTGGAACTCAGAAACATCCTGGGAGGAAGCGAAACACTGTATGCGCACAGAGCCCAAGCCTAACTTGCTGTATATCACACCCGAAAAGCTGAAAGAAAGCAAAGCTGCACACACCATTCTTGGCGAATTATACAGGAACAAAGAACTGGCGAGATTTGTCATTGACGAGGCTCATTGTATATCCACATGGGGCCAGGACTTTAGAGAAGCGGTAAGTAACGCGCTTTTGCATTCCATATTTGTCTTATCTCCGTCTCAGTACAGAGAATTGGGCTCTCTGCGTGAACAATATCCAAACGTCCCCATTATGGCATTAACAGCAACGGCTCGTACGGTAACAATAAACGATATCAAGGAGCGTCTTCGCCTACGAGACTGTGCATTCTTCACCCAATCCTTCGATCGGCCGAACCTCCGCTACGTTATTGAGGATAAGAAACATAAGAAGTGGCTGGAATCAATGGTGAACTTCATCAAGAAGACACACCCTGGAAAATCGGGCGTTATCTACTGCTTGGGAAGGGAAAAATGCGAGCAGATCGCAATCATGCTTCAGAACAATGGTTTGAAGGCAAAGTATTTTCACGCAAAAATGCCCCCGGCCGAAAAGGATCATATTCTTGAAGAATGGAGGAATGATCAAGTACATATCATTGTTGCCACGGTATGGTGCATTCCAACGAAATTACTGAGTGGAGAACCTGAACCTGATATGCAGATTGCTTTTGGTATGGGCATCGATAAACCTGATGGTAATTCCGTCTTGTCAGGTCCCTTGCATCACATTGACAATTCAATTCGCTCTCAGTACGGTTTGTTATACACTTCAACCTGCCAAAGTCCCTTGATGGGTAAGTCTTCAGTAAATCATAAGCAATGGGAGCTAAAATGGACTTCCAATAAGCTATTACCAAGAAACCGGTCGCGCAGGAAGGGACGGCAAACCAGCGGACTGTATCCTCTGTAAGAGATCTTACTCTACTTGTGCAGCAAATGTCAGCTAAGGTTATACATCCAGATTTCCACTATAAGGACTTTCTCCTGATTCGAAACATGATTGAAAGACCCGACAGGGAAAACGGTAATGGACCACCAAATCCCGAAGTCGTCGATCGGCAAATAGCGGCCGCTCGCCTCGTCGTGAACTACTGCACCAATATATCGGAATGCAGGCGATTTCAACTGCTTCATTATTTTGACCAGAAATTTGAAGAAGGAAATTGTCGCGGTCGTTGCGATAACTGCACCTACGACGGACCATTGGAAACACGCAATGTTACACGAGAAGCCCAGGCCGCCACAGAGCTTGTCTCGCTCTTCCAGACCAAACGAGAATCCATCACGCTCGCTCAATGTCGAGATATTCTTCGTGGGGCCAACAATGCCCAGATTCGCAACAAGCAGCACGACAAACTGGCATTCTACGGTTCTGCTAGAGATATGCCATCAGAACTTCTTGATCAGCTCTTGCGCAGGTTATGTTTTACAGAGGTGTTGAAAGAAACTTCAGTAATGCAGCAAAGTGGATGGCATATTGATACGATCGTGGTACTTCATTTTTTCTTCATTCATTCAAGTCCCCAGAGACATGCTCAACACTTGGAACTCTAGCTCGGCCCGGAAGCGAGCGCGTTTCTGAAAAGCAAAGATGACATGATTCTCCAGTGGCGACCGAAGCCCGGCAAGTCAACAAACAGGACAAAAGAAACTCAATCTTCTCGATCCCACAAACCGACCAAAAAGCGTAGTGATCTGGCAGATGACCCTATTGAAAGCGACACTTGCGATGGAGCAGTAGAATCCGTTGCGCACGTTCCTAGAGTTGCTCAAGTCAGAACTACGAATAGCCGGACGCGCTGCCAAGACAGTGTAGGCGATCGAAGCAGGCAGGCGAAGAAAGATGTGGGACAGAATGTTGTCGATCCTGCCAGTAGTTTGTATCAAAGTATGTGTGCCCTTCGACGACAGGTGAGTGTTTCTGGCTTTTTCAAGACTCGTGTTTTAAGGTACCTCCTCAGGTGGCACGAGACCTGGGGCATGACAGAGAATCCGACATACTCGATGACGTGGTGTTAGAATATTTGAGTGCCACTTGTCCACAAGGTAAAGGCTAGAGAAATCATCCATCATAGTGAGCGCTTTGAATGCCTTTCCCCAGATTACAATGCTTTCAAGCAAGATATGAAAATGGCCCTTGAAGGTAGTATGGAACCGCGTGAAGTGGATCAATATATGGAGGCGAAATTTCAGGCATATGGGCAGCGATTTCTAGCGCTTTGTATCGAACACAAGCTTAGAATAAGGTTGGTCTCCCCACAATTGCCTCGCCGTAGAAAGTTCACTAGGTGTCGCATAGCTCGGCGTCATCATCCACCTGCACCGGTCAGCTTTACGACCAATTTGCATACCAAAATGCAGTGCCTTCTGGTTCCACAGTTCGCAAGTCAAAATTCAAACCCCACTGATCATTACTCGCACGATAAGGAACAAGCCCGATCTATTTATTGTATATTGAGTATATAATCTGTATATCCAGCACACAAATCTAGTTCATGAAGAGTTCGCAAAAAGCTCATCAGCGAATTTTACATTCGCCACAGTTATCATTTCCAGCGAGGTTGGGCTGCTGGGGTCCTCATTTTGATTGAGCCAGATCCACTTATACCCGTTGTGGTAGGCGACTGCGGCTCCCCACCGAACGGTGAGACTGTTTGTGGTGTCCGACCATCCCGACCATTCCGTATATACAGGGGTCCCATGTAGGCAGTTGCTAGATGAACCACGTTAAGCCAAAAGTGGAATTTAGCGCACGGAGCCCGCTCACAAGTGTAACAACTTTGGCAAGACGACCGTTCCCTGATAGCGAATTAAGCCGAATCGGATGAATATCAATTAGGCAAACGGCATCACCTCTTGAGGTGTATCCTTAATGTGTATCTGGCGAGAGAGTTCTTCGTCTTGGGTGATTGAATCGTCTCCCAGGCCCGTTAGATATGTGTCCAGAAGGCAACTTGTAACCTCGAAGTCATAGCTCAAAGGTTCAAAAATATCTGGACGGTAATCGACAATAGCCCACCAATACCCCTGGTCGCCAAGACGGACGTTATCATAGCGTCCATGGCCACCTTTACCTGGCAAACCGTATTTGGCTCTGAAAGCGGGGGGTGACATAGCTGGCGGATGGTCACCCGTTTGGTCGTGCGAGTAATGAATGGAATCCATCATACGCAAGGAGCGGAGCTTTTCAAGGTTCAGTAGCATGACACAAGAACAGATCCGAGATGCGTGATTCCATTCTGGTGTGTCTTGGTCTGGATGGCTCGCCATGACGATGGCTGTTGCGGGTTTGAGTTGGCCAAACACGTTCCATAGCAAGGCAGGATCGGCGATGAAGAGCGCATCTGTGTCTACGTAAATGCCCTTCTTCACTGAGTCCGGGACAATTTCGTGAATAAAAAGTTTCATGAGACCCGCTGTACGCGATTTGAGCGGCTGAAGTCAGAAGTGACAACTGATATTCAAAAGATGAGAACGAACGAAGTCCAGCGGAATGATCTGTCTGTATTGATCCCTCCCTTTCGACGCGGTCTAACATGCTTTGCCAGGATGGTTTATAGAAGTATACACGAACGTTCCGAGGAGGGCGCGTCACGAGGGCGAGGCGAGACCGTAGAAACTGTTCGGCGTCATCATCGCATACAATATGGATGTCTGAAGGACGAGTGTTGTAAAGAAGGATGGACTAATTCAGTTGGGCACCGCGTTGGTCTCTCGTCACAAGCAGACTAAAAACGGGCACGTACTTTTATGAGGAGCGCCCCTTCAACTGCAGACGACGTCGACCAGATGACCAACACGAACACGACAGACTCCGATTCCACAGACTGATGATTGACGGGGATTTTGGTCGCAACTGGCGCTATGGCAGACCCTGTAGTATTGAAGAGTGCGACGACGGGCGGCGGTGAGGTCGGGGTTAGAAGCTCGTTGTTAGGGCTGGCGAAGAGCTCTTTGAACAACAGCAGGGTAGAAATGGTCAAGGCAATTAAACCCAGAGCTACGAGTTTTCGTCGCCTGGAAAGTAGGAAACGAGGATCCCTCGAGTCTACATTCATGGCCAGATTTTCAGAGAAAAAAAAGCGGGCACTCTCCAGGGAGGAGGTGATGTGTTGATGAATTACCGCTCTAAATCGGCTGTGTACTGTACAATACAATCTCCCATGCGGTGGAGCGATTTCCAACTAGTAACCGCCTCCGGTATCTATCGTCCTATGTGCCGCCATCTCCCTTCGTTTCGCTTCCTCCAGCTTGGGACAGTTCGAAATACCGTGCCCGAGACCTGAAACGTCACAAGCTTAGCGATTGTTGTGGGGACCCTCTGACGAAAATAACACACCTCCACAGACTGAGCATCCCTTCAGGAAACCTCCTTGAGCGGCACGAGGATCTTCTATGGATACCAAGAACGGTGGGACTCTGCAAGAATAACGTTGCACAATACCATTAGAAGAAAATGAGCGGTCTGCGTACTTTTGCCCCGCTTCAATCAAGAGATACTTCAAATCCAGAAGCGTCTGTTCAGGGGTATTCATGTTGACGAACGTGGTGGCTATCCCCGTTTTTCCGCTTCGGCCCGTCCGCCCAATCTGATGCACGTAGTCTTCTATTTCCTTTGGCATCGAGAAGATGATGACATGTTGGATTTCATTAAAGTCGAGACCTTTTGAAGCCACACCGGATGCGACCATCACGTCCTTGGCACCTGATTTGAAGGACTTGATCGCATATTGACGTTCTTCTTGCGCTGATCATGCACATGAGAATGATACCCAACTTGCGACAGCAAGACTTACATTTTGAGCCATGAATGGCAACAGCCTCAACACCTTTGAGTAACAGGTATTCCTGTATATCTACCGATGCAACTGTCAGATAGGCATGAAAGTCAGCACAGGGTACATACCGTCCACTTCATTCTTGTTTTCACTGAAGATGATGACAGGGGGAGGTGTCTTTTGCAGACATTCCAATAGATAGACCATTTTTGCCTCCTGTTTGACATACTCCACGACTTGGAGAACGTCCAAGTTTGCGGCGCCCGCGCGACCGACATTGACCAAGATGGGCCGGGTGAGTGACTCTCGAGCAAAGTCTTGGATTTTCCGTGGCATCGTAGCGGAGAATAGAAGAGTCTGTCTTTGGCGCTTGAGACGAATGTCAGAGTCTGCCTTGCGATGAGGTAATTTTACACATTACCTTGAAGAAACTCATGATATTGCGCACGTCGTCTTCGAAACCGAGATCAATCATCCGATCGGCCTCGTCCATGCAGAGATATTTGCAGTTATTGAAGGTGAACCGTTTCTTTTCCAACATGTCGATCAGCCGTCCCGGCGTTGCGACTACGATATGTAAACCCTTGCTCATGACATGGCTCTGTTCATTCATGGATATGCCACCGATGCACAAGAGAGCGTTAAGTTGGGGGTACTTGCCCTCTCTTGCTAGTGCCGAACACCAAGTCACCACGTTCTCATATGTTTGATGGGCGAGTTCGCGTGAGGGACACAAAATTACACCGACAGGCCCCTCGCCTCTGACGAAGGGCAATTTCATTTCTTCTTCCATAGCCATCATGATCAGAGGAAGGCAGAAGGCAAGGGTCTTGCCCGAGCCCGTGAAAGCGATGCCAATGAGGTCACGACCCGAAAACCTGGAAGCCCGCACGTGTACATCACACCATGGAAAGAAAAGCAAATCACGCAATAACCTACGCAGCCGGTATGCCTTGAAGCTGGATTGGGGTAGGAGTCGTTATACGATTTGACTTCAAGAATTGAAGCATAGGTTCTGGAATTTTCATATCCTAGATAGACCCGGGTCACTTGATAATGACACTAGAAAGAAGCCAATAAGACATACGGTGAAGTGCTCAATTGGAGGCGGTATATCTTCGCCCTCGACAATTATGTGGTACTTATCGCGAATCTTCTGGTTTTGCTCCAGACTTCGGGCACGAATGTATTTCGGAGGTTGCCAGCTGAGTTTTACGGTAAGAGCCGTTTTGACTGCGACAAGATGCTTAGCACGTACGTTGTCTTGAGTGATTCGGTGTATTTGATGCCCTTTGCTAATTCCATATCAGAGGCAAGCTTTCTTCTGCTCTTAATAGCTTCAAGGATTTCAGCGTCTGCCTCCTCTGCTTTCTCCTGTTCGGTTTTTTTCGCGTCTAGGAGAGTTGGAAAGAAGAGTTGATGAGCTAACAAAGGCGCAAGGCCGGGAGACAGCGCTCGCCTTCTAATGCTCTCCTAGAGTGGACTTCTTGCGCTTCCAACAGCAGAGTGCGCTCCACTCTTGCCTTCTCCTTGCGTGCCTCTTCCTCCCTCTGTTCATCTTCACGGCTTTCCTGTTCCTCGCGTTGGCGTTTGGTATCCTGTCTACCGCCCCAGGCAGTCAATTTGGCAATCTTTTGCTGACGCCGCTGGGCCACAGGAATATAAGGATCATAGGAAGTATCGTCTTCATCGTCCAGCTTGTACTCTGGGGAGGAAGGACGCTGAACGCGCCTGCGCTTGGGAGGACTGAGCTGGTCGTCGGTCATGTTAGACTAGGATGCTTACGTGAGCAGCGGGATATTAAAATAGGCCGGAGATTAGATAACCAACGATCATTGACTCTCGACAATGGACTCCTCGTTCGACCCTACACAGCACCCTCACCGTCGATGCGGGTATATTTTCTTACATTGACCTGTAATACGTTCTGAATATCTTCTAGTAAATCCATTGATTAACCAATATGTCCTCGTCTCTCCCCATCGTATGCAGCGGCCCTGGCAGGGCCAGACAGAAACACCTCAGTCCGCCGATATACCGCAGTATGATCCTGCGTGTTATCTTTGCCCAGGAAACGCTCGCTCTTCCGGACAGAAGAACCCGGAGTTCAATCAGGTGTTCACCTTTCAGAATGATTTCGCTGCCATATTACCCCCACCGGTGCCTCAGGCACCTCCGCCCTCTCACCCTCTATTACTTGCGGAGTCTATTCATGGCGGATGCGATGTCCTGATCTTCCATCCGAGGCATGATCTCACGTTGGCCAGGCTTCCGGTATCTGATATCATGAGAATAATCGAAGAATGGATCCGTGTATATAATGCCAGAGGTGCCCAACCTGGAATCAGATATGTTCAGATCTTTGAGGTCCGTCTTTACTTCAAGCTTAGATTCACACAGCATGCACTCAGCCATGATAGAACAAAGGTTCAATGATGGGGTGCTCGAATCCCCATCCGCACGGCCAGGTCTGGTCGTTGTCTGCTATACCTTCTATTGTTCAATTGGAGCTGGAGAACTTGGCGAAATACGCGATTTCCGACGTGGTACACCCTGACGCGCCGAGGGGACCTCACGGTATATTATGAACTGTTTCTGGGCACATGCTTTTTCGTCGTTGATGCCGCCCTGCGTAGGTCGGCCTTGCATGCTATGTGACTATGCTCATCTCGAGCTCAATTCTGGAGACGTAAACAACCGTCTTGTATATAGCAACGATCACTGGCTAGCAGTCGTCCCTTGGTGGGCTGTGTGGCCCTTCGAGATATTGTGTGAGCAATTCGTTGCTCTTTGATTCAGTATCCTATCTGAATATGTGCATCTGCAAGTATTACCGCATCATCGTCACATCGCATCGATCGCCGACCTCGCTGACGGCGAGAGGGCTTCATTAGCCGAAATATTGGCAAAGATCACGATAAAATATGACAATCTGTTTACATGTTCCTTCGCATATTCAATGGGCATACACCAAAGGCCCACGCCACGGAATTCTACCGAAGATGAGCATGACGTTACACATCTACATTTCCACTTTTTGCCTCCCCTTCTGAGAAATGCGGATGTTAGGAAATTCTTGGTTGGGTACGTCACTCCTTCATAACATCCTGCTCTTTTAACAGACCACCAAAACCAGGTTTGAGTTGATGGCAGAGCCACAACGCGATCTTACACCGGAACAAGCAGCACAGAGGCTCGGCTCGTGCTCAGAGATTCACTACCTCGATAAGCAGTGAGTTAATAGCGACAGCATTGACGATAGATGTCAGCTAGATAAAACGATCATCACGCATATCGTCACACATACCTTTACTACTTATTTCCCATCGATTTGGAGCCACATAGACCAGTACTTTCGCTCCTCCTCCGTCCCTTCGAAGATCCAGTTCACTTTCTTTATCTCTATAAAACCTTCGTCAACATCTGGTTCTTCGTAACTGTCACGGAATGATGTGAATGCGAGGTACGGCAGGACTGTTCTTTCAGGCTACGTGCATGACAACTGTGAGAACCGACCTGACGTTAGAGAAAGATCAACAGACTGACCTCATTGGTGGCTACGGATGGAGGGAGATTGTAGGCTCTGTATAGATTGTTGTGCCACGCCAGCTCGATGGAGCCTGTGAACACGAAACATCTGGATGGCAGGGGTAACGAAACAATACATAGTCAGGTGATGAAACCGACCTGATAGGAATATTGAATTTTTTTGAGAGATCCACGTAATATTTGCGTGTTTGAGCGTCGCGATTAGTGTTATCTGCCATCCATGCCATAGCATTCCGCAAGAACATAGGAGGCTGCACCGTACATACCCACAATACAGCTCTTTCCTTCATGCAAGGCCGTATCCGCGGCCTTAACACACTTCTCTCTAGTCTTGAGCGTGTCTTGATTCACATGAATATATCCAACTGGCTGGAAATGACGGCGGTAGAATGTCGATTTTCCGAGACAAGGATAGCCGACAAATAGGACAAGTTCCTGTTGAAGCGATGGGGGTATCAACGGCGTGGATGTCGGGACGACGCGAGGAACTAGTAAAGAAGTTAATTACCAATTCTTACATGTTGGATTTGCGCACTGACGATCAGGTAGCGAAGAGACGTGAAATCCAGGCAATGAAAATGATTTGGAGGGTGGAAGGTTGAGAAAGTATTCCTGTCGTTGATATGAAAGCGTCTAGCTGTTCGGGATGCGATACAGAAGGATGGTGACCTCGTACCTCGGGAGTGGAGAAAGGAATGTCCAGATTCAAGGCCCATTTGCGATCCGTACTTGAGAAGTCACACTTGTTGACTGTATATTGCCGTCCAGCGGCATCTCCCACAAAAAAGGATGCAGTTTTATCTTCTCCCGATGGAAGACAATATTACGAACCGGAAGAAATGGAGCAGCCTTGACTTACCAATTTTGACCCCTTCATGCCGAAAGATTCTCTCCAATTCTAACCACATGCCAGGCATTGGTTTTCTGTAGCCGTCCTTGGCCGTCGCAGCAAATAGCCGAAATGGAACGTGAGGAAGCTGTCTAAAGGCTTGAGTATATGCAGGACAAAAGTGATCTGAATGAGTGGATGCATACGGCAGCTGCAATAAGCTGGATTTTTGATTTCCAGATACTGAGGGCTTGAGGTTTAATCGCTTGGTTGGACACAATCACAACGGAAAAACTACACGGCGTCTTAGAAACACGACGGCCGTCAAAGGGAGTTGCCGCACCCGGACTCGTGGATTTCCTTCAATTTCGTTGGAACGCAGCTTCTCCACCATTCCCAAAGCGGGGGCGTATTTGCTTGTGCCTTTGACGGGAAATTCTGTTTAATAAGCGTACCATCAAGGTCAAAGACGGCCACTTTCTCGGATGCCTTGGGTGTGTGGTTGATTGCATGCAGACACGTTCCCTTGGAACCAAGCGAAGGAAGCCAGGTCAGAGAACCGCCTGCGGCGATCTGTTTGGAGGACGTGAAGAAAGGATGGACTAGTTGGAATCAGACATTCATTCATGGTGAATAAAGTCCAAGCATTACTCGTCTTCGTGACCTTGGCAGGTGGAACAGCATCAGGCTCCGAATTTGAGTCTGAACGCGCGGTTCTCCGCTTTCCCAACAATTTTCCCGGTTGCTTAGCTATGAACGTTTGTGAACGCTGAGGCCTGGGGGAGAAAATACAGCAAGACGCGTACCTATCTCGCCGGACATGTCGCGGTGGCAAGTTTGTTCAATGTTGACGACCCCAACAAAATGGCACATGCGCCTCTTCAACCTCCTACGCGTCACTGGACCCTGTCGGTCTTATAGAAACATGTCCGTCACGCCAAAATTGATCTCAAAAAAGGAACTTCCGACTTCTGAAGCCAAGTAAGTGAGCCTTTATCATTTACAGTGTTTTCCTTTATGGATTTCCAGGTGGATCACCCTCCAGCAGCTCAAGTATGTCGACGCGCATGGCGCCGAGGTACGCGCTCCTCAGTATGGACTTCTGCGCGTCTCATGTTGGTTGAAAGCGCACATGGGAATGCGCCGAACGTAAGACACGCAAGTCTTCTGGTGTGGATGGTAAGTGTTCACTCGACCAATGTCGGATTGTCAAACGATGACATACTTAGCCGTCGCCATCCTGTCCTTGATTCGTTCCAAGACCAAAGCATTTCCTCTGTCTACCGTAATCATTGAACAATATCGTCCACCAATCGACAAATTTATTATCGGTAGCAGTAACCTATCATTTTTCGCCCAGGTGTTAATTCATCTTCGAATATCTAGAATTACCAGCAGGTAAGGTGCCCAGCGTCGTTGACTTTGCCATAATATCATTGCCTATCAGGTCTTGTTGACGAGGGAGAGACACCGGCCGAAGCCGCCATTCGCGAGCTCAGAGAAGAGACAGGTTTTGAAGCAGATGAACGTGGGGTAGTGGAGGAGTCCCCTCTCGTGGTCAGTGACCCAGGTAAATTATGATCGTCTGGTCGGTTTCAGGCCTTGGATCGGAAACTGGCTGACGCGGATGAAGGAATGACCAATGCCAATATGAAGCTTGCTGTCGTCGGCGTCACACTACCAGATCAAATGGAGACACCAAAGCAGCACCTTGACAGGGGTGAATCGATTAAAACACGCGTGGTTGAGCTTTCCAAGCTGAATGCGGAACTGAAGAGTACGTTATATCTGCCCTTTTGACTGACGACTAAACCCGAGCATCTACCACAGGTTATTCTGATAAGGTGAAACATTGGACAAAGTTCAGAATATACGACTTTCCAACCCTTCGTTTTCCAGGGATTCGTCGTTGATGCCCGTTTATCTCACTTTGCATCTGGTTTCGAAATGGCCGAACGAATCCGGAGTGGGGAACTAAATTGATGATTCCGTCAATGCTAGTACGAGAGACACCTTTACAAGCGGTCGCGGGACTAATTAGTGGTGTGCCTTTTTCCTTCTTTCTATGTGTGCCCTTAGTTTCTGTTGTTTCTCCTTGAGCGACGCTTTCTTTTTTCCTCGTACGGCCCCACTGCCAAGAATCATCATGATCGGTTTGTTGCGAGCCTTTTGACGGTTGGTACTACTGCTTGGCGCATCCTTGTTCCGTTTTCCTTTCTGAGATTTGAATTTTTCGCGCCCTTCGCGCCCCTTCTGGATGGAAGCCATCCTCTCAGCGTAATCGGCCTTCGTCTTCTTGCGAGGTCCAAGAATGTCATCCTCCGATACGAAGACGTTTTCAGCTTGCTGTTCTTGCAAGGAGTTTTTGCTCGCTTCAAGACTCGCTAGTTTGCGTTTGGCAGCCGAACCACCACCATTTTCAATTGCTTTTGAGGCAGCTCGTATGCGAAGATCATTGAGCAAAGCGAAATCGGCGGGTGTAAGGATCTGTAATGTCCATTTGATCATGAGAACATGCGACAGACATTCAGAGCGACGACTGACTTTCGTAGTTGCAAGGGTAGATGCCTGATCTTTGGCTTCCTTTGAGGGTATTGGTGTGTCCTCTTTCTCCTTTTCATCTTCGCTGTCGCTGATGACCAAATCCTCGTCATCATCAGGTACGTCGATCCAGCCCTCAGACTCGGATTCGTCAGAAGATGAATCAGTCTCAACGTCCCAGCCTTCCCATCCCATGTCGTCGTTGGGGTCTTCGTCCACGACGCCGTCTTCCTCGCGAATCTTCCTAAGATGCTCTTCCAGCATCTGCAACATGTCAA
Organism: Macrocybe indica; assembly: GCA_030407095.1. Taxonomy (NCBI): domain Eukaryota; kingdom Fungi; phylum Basidiomycota; class Agaricomycetes; order Agaricales; family Callistosporiaceae; genus Macrocybe; species Macrocybe indica. The sequence goes on from JARFTL010000004.1 coordinate 1,712,278, forward strand.
GAAAAAAAAATCTGGTCCCTTTGCCTGACTACTTACTGCGAGTCCTTCAATGTCAACAGCAGCGTCAGGTGTGTGACCAAACGGCAGTGGTTGTTTTCCTTTGGTAAGCCCCATGCTGGCATCCTTGCCCTGGAATATCAAAAAAGACACTGAGGAGATAGTGAGCATAAAAACAGCAAAACGCTCACCCTTTCTCTTCGCTTCAGGAGATTTGGGTTCACTTCGCGATATAGCTGCAACAGGCCACGCGCAGCAGCCATAACAGCCTTGTCTCGACTCTTCCTATATTCTATCAAGTCGCTCAGCAAGTCTTCCTCCATACCCCATGGCTGCCGTCGGCAGATCTCCCTAATAGAGTTTATGCCTGCGGCAATGACCTCGCTTCCAACCCCAGGGTGAACAAATTCTTGCGCTAGCTTGTGGATCACTGGCGTGATGACATCAGGGGGAGTAAGCTCATGGACAGATTGAGCAAGTGCGACTAATATGGAGGGAACGCGAAGTTGTTTATGGGCAAGGTACTTGACGATGTATGTATAGAAGCCCAGTACACATAGCTTATGCGCACCCATGACTCGAGAGAGGAGTTGCATGAGCAAAATCTTGTGATCAAGCGAAAATCGCTTGTCATAACGATTTAGTTGGTCATATAGTCGCTCGCCAAAAGTCTGTGGATCGTTCAGCAGCTCGAGGGCAGGGAAATTTGGCAAGGTGGACGGCTTGTGGCTTTTCTGGGTCGCATTCATAAGCGGACACCTAGCAAGCATAAACTCCAACCTGGGTTACCTTCTTGGCCACATTGAGCTTTTTCTGCAACTTCTTATCTCCGCTTCTCGTCTTTTTATTAACATCGCGACGGTGATGTAGGGCTCGTATATCGATGTCCTGGTTCGCAAGATTTGAAAAATAGAGAGAAGATTGATAGGCATCACTGACCTCTTCAGCTTCGTCCAGGATGTCCTCTGTCTCGTCTTCGTCGCCCAAGAAAAAGTGTATAGAAGCACTCTGAACTTTGATAACGGGATGAAAACAACCAAGGGCGATGATCGAGACCGATTTAGCGTCATTCCTAAAAATGCAAAAGCTGAGTGTAAGGCATTTTTAAACAGATGGTTTGGTATGAACCATATCCCCTTTTTCCACAGCTCCCTCGTCAGGATGACTGCCCATATAGCCTCTTCGTTGCCTTTCATTGCAGATGCACCGTCTGAAGCTTTGAATTTTCCCTTGTCGCCGAACACCTCGGCACTCATTCCTCGTTCTATCATGTTGAACAGCATCGACTGGACAGCTCGATTCAATTTGTGGTTCTTTGCCCGCATGTTTGCTGTCTTGATATCAGATAGTATTGTTTTCCGGATAAAAGCGCGGAGAGAGGCAGATGTTGTGCGGGGAAGAATGGGAAATAACGATTTTAAGAGCCTAACGAAGAGATCAGTCGTGTTACTATGCGAGGCACTAGAATAGTACAACGACTTACTCTATGGATGATATAACACTTTTGTTGCGCAGCATGACTAGAGTTTGCACCAAGGATTTCCGGATATCAGGAGACAAAGAGGTATAGTTCTCGAGCAGAAGGCTTGAAAGATGCGAAGGGAACTCGGCCGTCTCCTTTGGGTAGCATGGGGAAACCTCCGAAAGATAGATCATTGTTTGGGAACAAAATGGAAAGAAAAAAACCTCTGACATACCTGGGCGATGAACGAGACGAGCTCACGAAAATGGTTTGCCTGCTCGTCGGGGTTGATTTTGAAGATTTGGCGAATGCTATTGTAGTGGTTCCATTGCTGCAAAAACTCTTCTTTATAAGCATTTGGATCCCTCTTAATGAGATTCTGTAGTTGAGGAAGATTGGCTGTTAGGAGCACGCCGCGGGCCATGGCGAGAAGTAACTTTGTTTCGAGCTTTCTTTTTTTGACGGGAGGATCTCGATTACATAATCATGACTGGCCACATTTGGACGAGAATGAAGTACTGGTTCGCCTCCTCGAGTATATCTAAACCGTTGAATGCCATGTGGCGTGCATTGATAACTTATTCCTCAACCACCATCGCCAGAGATGAAGTTTTTCAAATCCTTCTCTCTCCTTCATCGTCGAACTCGCTCCGACCCATCCGCATTGCAGGGCGCTGCTTGGATTTTTGGCTCAAAACAACGGCCAAAAGACGAACTGCGGCCCCCCATGATATCGGGCAGCCATCTGTCTACGTTGGCACAACCCGAACCTGATACTCCGCTCTCCTCTTTACCAGCCACCACGCCAGAAGCGGCCACGCATTCGGCCAAAAACTTACGGATATTCGAGTTGCAGCTGGAAAACGACTATTTAAAACACGAGCACGCAGATCTTTCCGCGCAAGTGGCTGACCTGCAGACCAAGCTTGCCAGGACTCAATCGCAACATCTTGCTGATCTCCATACAATGGCACAGAAGTCACAAGAGCTTCAGAAGGTCTGCGAGTCATTCATCAAATGCGAAAAATTGCTCGGCCTTCTTTCTGTCGATCCGTATATCCAAAGCTCCGTTTTCTCTACGCCTTGTTCGGTTGTACTGAAAGGCGAAGACGCGGAACAGTCTCTGGTCGATGCCGTCAAGAAAGCGTCCTCAACACCTGGGAGTCCTTGGCAGGCCGTCGTGTCTTCCGCACGCGGCACTCGCAGTGTAGAAGAATACGAGTCTGCGCTCAAAGTTGCGCTCAAAGCTCGGAAAGACCTCCAGCACATGAAGAACAGGGCCCATTATTGGAAGAATCTCGCCAAAAGACACAAACGAAACGAGGATTCGATCACCCCATCCAACTCCAACCTTTCTACCGTGTATGAGCCCTTGCCTCCTGAACGTCAAAAAGCCCTCGATGCCTTGATTAAGAAGAGGAAAGCTGTTCAATACCAGGCTTTGGAGAAGTTTGGTTCTGTCAGCCTGGACGATACCACTCTCGTGGTGGACTCCTTGTCCAGTTCCTCGATTGTCTCGGATACCCAATCAAGTTCAACCATACACTCCTCGGTCGAGAGTCCTAGCTCATGCTATAAGCCAAAGTTAGCTCCCCTTGCCAGCGAAACATTCCGGAAGGATTTGAACAGATATGCGCTAGGTGAACCCCTCCTCAAACGATCCTCAACAGCTTCTTGCGACCTTATGCTTGGCCGATTGGATTGCCATCCGCCAAGGAATGAGGAAATGGAAACCCACTCCGGTGCTCGACCACCGGCTGCAGCGTCCGCAATCTCTCCGAGTCATGCAACCCGTCGTCAAAAGCAGGGCATTCCGGGCCGTGCGGAATCCCCTGTTCGCACGGGCGGTTCCAGATTGGCTCTCGCTAAACACCAGGACGTCGCATTCGACTCGAAGTCAAGACTGCCCAAGCCTGTGTTGCAATCCTTCAGACGATTATCTCGGAAGTTGGCGCTTTCCAACAAGAATCACAATCCTCCCTCAGTCTTCAAAGCCCCTAATACAAACACACTGCCTAGCCGCCTTCCAAGACTGATAAGTCGATCAAAGGGTATCACTGCAAAGTCGTAGTAGAATGTAGACGCTTGTAATTGTACCTTGCCCATACACGATAGCAGAGTCTGTCCGTGGTGACCATAACATGAACTAAATTTACATTCCCTGGGGATAAGTTTTGCAACAGAACAAAAAGAAGGGTCGTCATCAGGATGCCGTCGCCTGCGCGTCTGCAGCTGGTGGACTCGAAGCCTTCTCAATTCCCGTGTCAGAAGGTAGCACTTCGGATGTCTGGCTTGAATTCTGCGGTGATTGTATACTCTGCTTTCCGGCACCTCCTGAGCTAGCATTCAAGCTGTTTCTTCCTCTACCTCTACCTCTACCCCGGGGATGATGTCCCCGCGGCCCAGCTCCTCTTATCCAGGTCCCAGATTCGCGTGTGGATGAGGCCGGTGTTTCGCCGCTTGACGCAGACTTGGCCTTATCGCCGTCGTCTGCAGGAGCAGCTGCGGCTGAAATTTGTGCTGTAGGCAGCTTCCGTTCGGCTGCGGGTTTGCCAGAATCCCACTCCCTGCTTTGTATCTTGTCCATCTTGCGTTTCGCGTTCTGTTCGCGCGCACGATCGATGCCATCCTGTATTCTTTTGTCCTGGGCTATTCGCACACGTTCCACCTCCTCAGTCTTCCTGAAAGCCTCTTCGTCCGCTTGGACGTCCTAAGTGGTGTGCATATGCGTAAGCAATGTGTAACGAGAGCATCGAGATGAGCGACAGATGCATACCAGACGCCGTTGCTTAATCTTCTCGTTCTGCTCCCTCATGCGAGCCATTCGCTCGGAAAGCGCCTCCTCGCTCAATTTATCCTAATAACGGTTGACCTGTGAAGAATAAAAACGCATTGAAGAAGACGTACTCGCTGTGCGCCGCCAGTCTTGACGCGCTCTGGGTTGACATATGGTTTTTTCTTCTCCTTTGGCGGTGGTGCGAGAGGATTGAGATTGTCTTTTGAAGGGCTTGGCGCGATCTGCTCCGCAGAGGTCTGGTCGTCGAGCTTGAGCTGGTCAAAGTTAAGGCCGAGGGAGTTCTCTGCTGCGTCTGGCATGGGTGGTTTGCTGGAAGAGGCAATCGAGCGCCAACACGCACACGCGGGTGATGCCGCGGTATCTTATCACTAAAACCAGCTTCACCCTCCTCCGTCCACAATGTCCTTGTCCAACAAGCTATCCATCACCGACGTCGACCTCGCTGCAAAGCGCGTGCTCATCCGCGTCGACTTCAACGTCCCCATTCACGATGGCAAGATCACGAACCCCGCCGTACGTGCTATGTTTAACGCCAGTGATATTATCATAAGCCTTTAACCGCGCTTCTGCAGAGGATCGTCGCCGCCCTCCCCACTATCAAATACGCACTCGAACACGGTTTGGGACTGCCTCACACAACCCAAGATCGTTTCTCATATCCTCCTGTCCAGGTGCCGCATCGGTCGTTCTCATGTCCCACCTCGGACGCCCCGATGGCAAAGTAATCGAAAAGTACTCCTTGAAGCCCGTATCCGCCGAGCTGGAGAAACAGCTTGGAAAGCCGGTCATATTCCTTCCCGATTGTGTTGGTCCCACTGTTGAACACGCCGTCAAGGACGCCCCCAAGGGTGCCGTCATCTTGCTCGAGAACCTGCGGTTCCACATCGAGGAGGAAGGCTCTGTCAAGAGCAAGGATGGAACCAAGACCAAAGCCGACCCTGCAAAAGTTAACGAGTTCCGCGAAGGACTCACCAGGCTTGGCGACGTGTACATCAACGACGCTTTTGGCACTGCGCACCGTGCCCACTCTAGCATGGTTGGCATCAAGTTGCCCCAGCGGGCAGCTGGTTTCTTGGTCAAGAAAGAATTGGAGTTCTTCGCAAAAGCCTTGGAGAACCCGGAAAGGCCATTCTTGGCTATCTTGGGTGGTGCAAAGGTGTCCGACAAGATCCTCCTCATTGAAAACATGCTCGACAAGGTAACGCATTGCAATCGGGACTAGATGCATTCACGTATTCCATAACTCTTTTCACAGGTCAACTCTCTCATCGTCTGTGGTGGAATGGCGTTCACATTTGCAAAGGTGTTGGACGGTACATCGGTGAGGGTTGACCTTTCTTCTTTGTGAAAGAACCACCTAATTGGTTGCTTGAGATCGGAAACTCGCTCTTTGATGAGCCTGGATCCCATAAAGTGCAGGGTTTGATTGAAAAAGCGAAAAAGAACAATGTCAAGATCGTGTTCCCGGTCGATTTCGTAACGGCGGATAAATTCGACAAGGATGCCAATGTACCGCATGATCCTTTCTGACCAATAACGCGTCAACTCATGGGCATGAAACAGAAAGGAGCCGCCTCCGCTGCTGATGGCATTCCCGAGGGGTGGATGGGTCTAGACGTCGGCCCTAGGAGCAGGGAGCTTTTCAGAGAAACGGTCCTAGAAGCGAAGACCATCTTGTGGAATGGGTACGTTCTGGCATTGTTGTCGCTATGGGAGTAGAACTAATACGGTTCCATGAGACCGCCTGGGGTTTTTGAATTTCCGGCCTTTGCTGAGGGGTCCAAAGCGCTCCTTGATGCCAACATTGAAGCGGCAAAGCGAGGTGCTGTTGTCATAGTCGGTGGAGGTGACACTGCGACGGTGGTCGCGCAGTATGGAGCTGAAGAAGAGCTCAGCCACGTTAGCACGGGTGGAGGGGCGAGTCTTGAACTTCTGGAGGGCAAGGTGAGTGAGAGAGCTCTGAGAGACTGACCGACTATTTCTATCCTTTTTTGCCAGACTCTGCCGGGTGTTGCGGAGCTCAGCCAAAAGTAAAGAGGAATAGAGCTGCATGGTTATGCTTTTTTTTTTTTTTGTTATCGTTGTACTTTATGTATAGAGCAAACCCAGGCCAATTTGTCATCGTTTTGCTTTTGGTCGTACACATTCATGGCTCGTAGCAAACGCCGTTCCACTCGCAGCAATCCCACCGTACTCAAATCCCCTGAGCCCTCTCCTCTTTCGTCTCGTTCGAATACCCCCGTGCTTAAGGATGCACCGGAACAGCCACCCCAGCCTGCCCCAGCAAACACGGCTACGGATGATTCCTGCCCAGAGTGTCCTCCCAACGACTCTAATGCTCTAGACAAGGAGAGCTGGATAAGATGCGACGTTTGCAAAGTCTGGTATCACTGGAGGTGTGTCGGAAACGGCAGCGATATGGATGCCGTTGATAAATGGTGCAACAAAAGGCCCAATTTCACCCTCTCATAGTTATTTAACACCTGCGTTTTTAGGTACTGCAAGGCATGCCTAGCCGCCGACCCCTCCCGCACAATCACCTTTAAAGCGCCCACTCGTCGGTCATTCCGCAAGAGAACGCAGCGCGATTATGCCAACCTGCATACTGGTGTCGAATCCGACCCCAGGCGTTGGTTGCGGATGATGGAAGGCAAGACCATCAAGGACCATTCCTTCAGATTGATGAAGGGGGCCGACGTTGGTCTTGAATGGCTTGAAGAGGACGACACTGCAATGACCGAACCTATCCTGATCGAGAGTCCCGAGGGCCTTGGAATGAGAGTGCCTTCCTCCGACTTCACCGTCGACGACGTGACTAGAATTATAGGAGAGGTCACACCCCTGGAAGTAATTGGTACGCCTACTCTACAGCGCGTAGAACCACCCCTTTCCGTGTTCTAATGCGGCCGCAGACGTCGCTACCCAATCTACCTCTTCCGGATGGACGTTGGGAAAGTGGAATGAATATTTTAACATGGACCCTTCCTCCCGTGACAAAACATTGAACGTAATATCATTGGAAATATCGGGCACACCCTTGTCGGATATGATTTTACCACCAAGGCTTGTCAGGGAGTTGGACTGGGTCGAGAATTTCTGGCCAAGCACGAGAAAAGGCAAAGGACATGCCTATCCCAAAGTCCAGCTATACTGTCTAATGGGCGTCGCCAATGCCTGGACAGTGAGTATCTCTCTGGCTTGCTATCTCCTCCAGCTGGCGTCCCAATGACGAAATAGGATTGGCATATCGATTTTGCGGGATCTTCTGTCTATTATCACATTCTACGTGGAGCCAAGGTCCGTGTTCAGGCCGTATTTTGCACCGAGGCTTTAACCTTTCCTCTACTAGGTCTTTTACTTCATCCGGCCCACGCCAGAGAATCTGTCTGCCTACGAAAGATGGTCAGGCTCAGAACTTCAAAATCAATCATGGCTTGGGGATTTGGTGGATGAGGTATTCAAAGTGGAATTGACGGCGGGAAACACCATGATCATTCCGACTGGCTGGATTCATGCTGTGGTGAGTTGAGTTGAATTTCCTCACCGATTTGGGAATTCAAATGTCATTCGAACCTCGTCAGTATACGCCCGTCGATACATTGGTCTTTGGCGGGAATTTCCTACATTCCTACAATGTACTAACACGTAAGAAAGGATCCTGCATAGATCTTTGTAACCCTGCTGATGCTATTCTTTTCTTTCTCCGCTTTTTCTTTTAAACGAAATAGAGCTGCGAGTTCGAAACATTGAAATTGCAACGCAGGTGCCAAAGAAATTTAGGTTTCCCATGTTCTCCAAGTACGTCGACTGATACCGAGCACCGCATGCCGTTGACGGTCGGATATATATAGGCTCTGTTGGTACGTGGGTGATAAATACCTTCGGGATATAAAAGGCGGGACGAGCTTTTCGCATCGGGTGCTGACATCGGTGTCCGCTTTGGCCGACTTTCTCGTCACCGAGGCGCGCATCTTGGAGCACGGGAGCGAACAGGCAAAGAAAGAAGTGAAAGAACAAATACCGGGGGACAGAGTAAAGGATGCAGCGGCAATGGCAAGAGAGCTTCGATGGCGAGCAAGGCTTGCTGCTGGATACTCGAGCGACGACGAAATGGTTCGGGGTACTAATCCGAAGAGGAAGGATGCGTCATTGCATAACGGCAATGGAGTGAAACGCAGGCGCGTCGATTCGACAAGCCCATTTGGTGGTGACGAGCCGGTCCGCTTCAAGAACTTCCAGCCGAAAAGCTGGGACAAGGTGGTGGAGGATCGAAAAGAGGAAGGGTTGGGTTTACGGAAGATGCGACGACCCAAGGACGAGGAAGGGTGGGTGGAAGAATGGATGAACGATGCAAGGATAGATGACGAAGAGGGATCGGAGGCTGAGACGCGGCGGGTGATGGAGAAAACTGTGCGAGTTCGACGGACGATGCGAGGAGTGGAACGACAGCAAATCGAACGAATTGTGGAAGAGTGGACTTGGGTCAAGTAATGTACTTAATGACTGTGGGAAATATCACTTCAAAGTTGTCATGAGCACCACCGCTTCTCCTCCTCTTCCTCGTCCATGTCTGATATAAATCCTACCGGTACAGACGTTCGTCTATCGCGTCCCAGCTATCATTCACAGACCCTCTATCATGGCGACCCACTATCTAGAGCGCCTCCATTGGGCGCAATCACCGACGACCATGATCCAGAACTCAGACCACCGCCGGGTACGCGTCGATCAGCGACTGTCCCTTCCTTAACTCACCGCATTCCTGCCATCCACAGCCATCGCCCTGATGCAGCAGAATAATCGTTCCGTCCCATCCTTGCCGTCCGAGAGGCAAGCCCAACAAGATGGCGAGACTCACCCACCAGCCGTGCCATTCGATCCGACGAGCACCCTCGATCAGTTTTCCGCCTTGCACATCACCGACCCCCATCCGCCTGCCATGAATCCCAGACATGCAGCCGATCCCATACCACGCGTCGGGTCCTCGATGTCTATGCGATCAACGCAACCGAGCCAACATGCATCACGCCCCCGAAACGCCCACACGCTTCCACCAGGTCCTGCACACCCGCTTCGCAGTTCATTTCCATCGGAAGACGCAACGGCAAACGCGTACGCCGCTGCTCCGGATGCATTCCACGACGGCGACTATGCGTCACTCTATAGTCAGGACGATCTGTCGACCAACTACAGCTCCCCGGAGAGCATCACTTTCCCGCCCAATGGGCCCGCGTATTCTCAGCAACAATGGCAGCCCCGTCCACAAGAATACAATCCCCTCTATGCCGCAGCATCCAACGTTTTAGGTATGGCCCCCCTGCCCGGTCCCCCTCCGTCCTCGACACCGGTCCCTTACCCGCCTGCTCCTGGTGCGGGCTACGGAGCTGAATATCCCGCATACACAAATAATCAACCCCCGCCCCCGAACATGGGACAGACAGGACCATACGGGGGCCCGTCGGCTAATCAGTCGTACTCATCCTATTCTACACCGGCTCCCTCGACTCTTGCATCGCCTGAAAGAGAGTTTGAACCCCGCCCGTCCCTACACCGTTCCGGCACTTCGGCATCAGTCTCACTTGCGACGCACAAAACAAAGGCAGTAGACCTTACAGCACCTCCCTATACCAAAGAGTACATAGATCAATACCGGCAACGCATCAAGGCGGATCCAGATCCAGAAGCTCATTTCTTATATGCCAAATATCTCATTGACGCAGCAAAGAAGATCCGGATGACTGCCAAGGACCAACGTGCTGGGAAGAAGTACAGCGAGGTTCTCATTGCCGAATCTCTCAAGGTTATGCGGCGACTGGCCACACAAGGGGAGGTCTATGCAGAAGCCCAGTTCTTCCTAGCCAACTGCCATGGCACAGGGGCCCTTGGTCTTCAAGTTGACCACGAGCGTGCCTATCATCTGTACCTGCAGGCGGCCAAGCAAAACCATCCAGCCGCATGTTATCGTGTGGCCGTTTGTAACGAGATTGGCGCGGGAACGCGGAAGGAGCCGCCTAGAGCAGCTGCATTCTATCGAAAGGCCGCGTCGTTGGGAGACACGCCTGCGATGTACAAGCTGGGCATGATCCTCCTGAATGGGTCGCTTGGCGAGCAGAAGAATCCTCGCGAAGCCATTACCTGGCTGAGACGCGCCGCAGAGCAAGCGGACGAAGAGAACCCTCACGCTTTGCACGAGCTGGGTCTCTTGCACGAGTCCCCCACCTCGCAGCTGGTACCTCACGATCCAATTCTCGCAAAAAATCTCTTTACGCAAGCAGCGCAACTTGGCTATACCCCGTCGCAGTATAAACTGGGCCAATGCTATGAGTATGGGACGCTGACGTGCCCGATGGACCCACGACGGTCTATAGCATGGTATACGAAGGCTGCGGAGAAAGGTGACCCCGAAGCGGAGCTCGCCCTTAGCGGGTGGTATCTCACGGGCAGCGAGGGCGTCCTCAAGCAGAGTGACTCCGAGGCGTATCTGTGGGCGCGTCGGGCGGCGAACAAGGGGCTGAGCAAGGCAGAATATGCCGTTGGCTACTATGCGGAAGTGGGGATCGGGATCAAACAGGACATTGACTTTGCGAAGCGGTGGTACATGAGAGCTGCAGGTGAGTTGCACTCAGATTCTCACCTGAAGCTATCTGTGGTTGAGACTGTATAACAACAGCTCAGGGCAACAAACGAGCGATGAACAGACTGACGGAGATGAAGCGAATGGGGAACAAGCGAGCAAACGCGTCTCGTCCGACGCGACAGGAGGCGAAGGACGAGTGTGTGATATGCTAATATAAACAGAAACAAATGTTGGTCGATTATGTCATACACACAATCCAATCTTGAGCATGGCCACCAAAAAGTTTGAAGAAATTGGAGACGTACACTACCATGTCTGTCGACCATTCTCGACGCTGCTCACGATGGATTATAGGTCTCTCTTCTCGAGTATCTTGACCTCTCTCAGCTCAACTGTCTCAATGAGTCGCCCAATCAACCGTTCAAGCCGATCATGGCCTCCAAATCCAGGAACACTTCGGACAGCTATCTGCTGAGCGATGCAGACGAACAGCTGCTGCTGAACATTCCGGTGCGCCACGCATCACAACAAGGCCCGGCGTTGTCGCCCATCTGCATCTGATCGCAGTTCAACCAAGCGGTTCGCATCCGCTCCATCGTGATCCAATCCAAAGACGCGCAACACGCGCCGAAGAAAATCAAGCTATTCACAAATCGCCCGAATGCAGGATTTGAAGACGTGGAGGATGCTGAGGAGCCCGCAGTGGCTCAGATTATCACGCTCTCCGATTCAGACGTCACCTCGGGAAAGCCGATCGCCCTGCGATACGTAAGATTCCAGACGATCAACAGTTTGCATGCAAGTTGCCGATCTCGGAACTCGTTCTGTCCAATCCACGCTCACGATCTGGCTTCCAGATATTTGTGGCATCGAATCAAGGAGATGCTAGCGAAACCAGGATTGACGCCTTGGACGTCTTTGGTGTGCCTGTTGAGTACGTCGCAGCCACCCCCGTTGTCGTCCTGAATCTCACAGATGGAAACGACAGGACGACGAAGGACCTGAGTGGTTTGAGGAAACAAGAAGATTGACCGAGATAGACGGACCCAGGAAAAAAAACAAACATTGTTGTAGTGAATTATCTCCATGTCTTGTGATCGGAATTTCGTGTCTTGCCATCTCTTTCTTTGCACGGCTCGTTTGGGATGCCGTTGCTTGTCGTCTACAACCCCGTCTGCGGCGACGGCTCGGCCCAATCTTTAGTGGCTGATCACATACAACCTCTGCTCGAGAAAGAGCGCCGCGTCGCCGATAAAATCGTCGCCACAGAACGCCCAGGACATGCAGGCGAGATTGTAAGGGAATTCGTACAAAATATTCAAGAAGACGCCGACGTCTCCTTGATTCTCTGCTCGGGCGACGGTACTCTGCACGAAATCATCAATTCCATGGCTTCCGTCACCCCGAAACCCGGTTCTCCGTTCCTGCCACGGCTGAATATAGCGCTCGTCCCCTGCGGCACTGCCAACGCTTTGTTTTCTTCCATCTTCTCTTATCGGACCACTGGCGAACAGCATGACTCACTGCAATACAAGCTGCAGTCCATCAATGCCTATCTCCGTCTCGACAGTCTAACCATCCCTTTGACTTTGGCCATCACGACCCTTTCGCACCACCCCGCAGCGAGGCTACGCCCACAAGCCATCGTTTCCAGCGTGGTCACGTCAACATCTCTGCATGCACACATCCTCCGCGATTCCGAAAGTCTAAGAAAGGATTTTCCAGGACTCGATAGGTCGGATAGTTTCTCATCTCCACTCATTACATCGTTTCCGACAAGGTGTCCTTTCAGATTCAAATTGGCCGCTGAAAAAAACAGCACGAAATGGTATCAGGGATCGGTCAAACTCCTTCCGGCCGCCCAGGCCGGCGTCGTGCAGATATATGATCCCGCAACGAAACGCCTGGTCGACCATCCAGATTCGCATCCGGCGGAACCGATCATCGATCTGGATGGCCCTTTTGCGTATTTTCTTTCAACGACTAATGTCGACCGCCTGGAGCCCACATTCAGGATTTCTCCTCTTGCTTCAGCGATGCCCCCAGCAGAGGCGACATGCGATGTCGTGATCATACGACCCATGAGGGATCCTACCTTATCTGTCGACATTCCTAGCGCCCGACAGACTTTTCGACAGAAACTATGGGCCACCATGAAGGCCGCTTACGACGACGGGCGCCATATCGATCTTCGATATGCCGAAGACGGGCAAATTGCCTCGACTGGGGACGGCCTGCCCGTTGTGGAATACATTCGCTGCGGAGGATGGGAGTGGTTGCCTGTGAGTTCTGTGTCCTTACTTTAGCACACTTGATCTGGACGTGGCCGTGCTTCAGGACGATGAAGACGAAGATGCGAGACTTTTATGTTCTGACGGATCGTTGGTTTGGATCGAGCCAGGTGGAAGGGCAGTCTGCTCGGCTGCCAGACCGCAAAACGATCAGACAGGGTTTGCAGTGTATGCATAGAAGGATTTCTTTTTAATCTTTCGGACAGAAGCGTCCGTCAAGCATTTCTTTTTCCGTTCGTGACGACAGGCTCGACACGAGAATACCGATACGATGAGCAAGATCTTGTTCTCAATCCGAGTCTATATCCTTGTAGATTTCAAGACGTCGACTTAACTCCGTATTTCCCCGAAAAGACATCTCCAATGACTGAGCTCGTCAGCTGATAAACTTCTTCAACGGATCCTGAGCTGTCTACCTATTCACTAGGTCGTTATAAAGTAACGACAGTCAGACTCCGGAGGGACGCACCTCTGCGACCTTTCCGAGACTGTCGTAGTATTCAATGACCGGCATTGTGTCGTGCTTGTATGTGCCTGAAGCGGAAGGTCGACGGTGAGCTCAATAAGACAAGAGAATCGAGATCCGTACGGAAACGCTTTTTGATACTCTCAACGTTGTCGTCTTCACGCCCGCTCGTTTTTCCCCGTTCCAACAGTCGTTGAAGCATCACCTCCTCCGTTGTCGAGAAGAACAGTACGATGGACGACTGACAAACCTTGGGAAGGTATCAGCATACTCGTCCACGTAGATAAACGCGGGAATGAGAAACCGTTTTATCAAACTCGAGTGCTTGATCCATCTTTCTAGGAAAACCGTCGATCAAAAAACGCGCCTGACCGTTCGACCAGCCGAATCTGGGTCTCTCTTGGTCGATAGCATCTTTCATAGCGTTCTCTAGCAGCTTGATCGTGACCTCCATGGGGACGATCGTCCCTTCGCGAATGCAGGTCTGAATGAGTTGCCCATACTGAGAACCATCGCGATGCTGCTCTGCTCGCAAAAGGTCGCCAGCTGGACACTGTGAGATTTCAACAGCACGATCTGTTCGTGTGCTAGATCATACCAGAGAGATGGCAGAAATTGAAGTCTTGGACGAGTTTGGCGCATTGCGTGCCCTTGCCTATCGGAAGACGTATGAGCTGGGTGATGCCGGGGCGAGAGTGCCGATACTCTACCAGCACCGGGTCCACCGAGGACGAATATCACTGTCACTTTTCTGCTGTCAAAAGTGGGAGAAGATGCTATCGTCGGGCCATCAAGAGGTTTGTCGATTGCGGCAGCCATCAGAGATTCGTTTACTCTTTATGCTGTGGAGGAACAAGAGGGTGATCCAACTGGCGAGGTCTCTGGGAGGCGGGGGTGGAGGTTTCTCTGCTCTTGACGACGTAGACGAATGCGAGGAAGGAGGTGAGTGACACGGCGGCGAGGATGAACGGATTGGGCGCGTTGCGATTCATAAAAAAAAAAAGAGGTGATGGCGGCTCGTTCGCTTGTTGAACGCGCCTTTCGATCATCTCGATGGACCTTCAGCACGTCCACCCGACCCAGGTCCACGTCGTCCGCGCATGCCCCCACGACGACGCCGTCGACCTTCTCGCGGTCGCCGGCGACCACACAGTTCAAGTCTTACTCATTGCAAGCCCCTCCTGACCAGTCTTTTTTTCCGTCGACTGACTGACCTTTTCGCATCTCACAGAACGAGAACTCCTGCCGGCCTTTGGCATCTTTTCATATAGGCACCAGAATTACAGCCCTGGCATGGTCCTCTAAAACAACGTCCCCCACGGCCAGCGACCACTGGGTCATTGAGTACGTCCATACTCGACCTCGCCTTTCAAGACGAAAGTAAAATCTAGCGAAAGACTAGCTGCCGCAGCTGCGGACTTTGGTCTCCATCTCCTCACCAAGTCTTTTAATGCTTCGGAGTTTGCATTTCCTTTCGGTGGCGGGCTGAGCGGCCATCATGGTAAAATCAACGACATGACTTTCTGTGGTGGGCGAGGCGAAGACAGTGCCAGATATGTCGCAACTGCGTCCGGTGAGTGTTCTTGGCTACCTCTGGTCAACTAACAGCGACGTTCACTCCCTTTCTAGATGACAAAATGCTGATGGTATGGGATCTCCATCCGACTGTGAATATTTCTTCCAGCGGCCCGTCGCCAGGTTCAGACGCAATGTCCCCCGCTCCCCGCCCACAACCTACCGCCTACGTCATTCCATTTGCTTACCCGCTCACCGCCATAAGCTCCCATCCGTCGTCCAGCAAGGAGTTTCTGGTCACGGATTGCCGCGGTTCTATATTCGTGACGGATTGGAGATCGGATCCCGATGACTACTCGTCAAACAGCCTAAGGCATTCTAATCTTCTCGAGCTTATCGAACCCCAAGCGCTGTCTCACAACTACGCGGGTGGCGCTGTGCATTGGACCGGTTCCGCCGCTTGGCGAAGGGATACGCCTGATATGTGAGTCCCTTTCCTTCCGACGTCATATTTGCCAACACTTGCTTGCGGCAGCATCGGAGCCGTCTATGGTCCCAGGTATTCTATTTGGGATGTTGCAAATCTACGGGGCGGGAAGCCTACTGCATCTGGTATATGTTTCACGGAAGGCGGTCAGCATTTCAGGTGAGCTTCCCCGGGTGATGGAATATAATGGTCAAGGAACCTTCTGCAATTCCCTTAGGTGGTGTCAAAGCTATCCGGATTTCTTTGCTATATCCACGGGATCGCCGAACAAGGGTGCCATCATTCACGTTTACAACACGAATTATGTGAATGCGCCTCCGACTGTCTTCACCATTCAGCCACGTCCTCAGTTTGTCAAAGACTTCGACTTCATGTCGATGCGCGGGATCCCGCGAATAGCTGCGGCAGTCGGGCGGACAATCTATATATTTTATATTGGCGTAGAGTCCTAGTATCAAAAATTACATAACGTTGATTTCAAGGCCACATCTCAACGTTTCAGACTGAAAGCGGATCACAAAAGGGAACTATGAAAGTAAGGCTCAGAATAAGGAGAGTACAGTAATGTACGTAAAGAGCAACGGCCTGAAGAAATTAGTCAAGCAAAAGACACAACGACAAGAGTGGGTTTCCTGGAAAACTTATTGCCCATAGCCGGACTGCGAAATGGAGGACATATGGTGGAAGGGCATGTGGCCCTGCTGAGTTGCATGTGTGGCGTCAATATATGGCGCATTTCGGTGGTCATTCTGACCAGATCCCACGCCATTGCTTTCACCCGTTTCGCCAAAGCCCAATTCAATGAACATGTTTCTCCAATAATGAGCGTCTTGCTCCGAAGCATGATGGGGAAATGCAGGCATGCAGTTGACGTGGGTTGCAGGGATGCTTGCGCTCCCTGGAATTCCAGCTTTCACGTGGAAACTTGAGTAAATATTCTCATGGGCGGGTGCTTGAGGATGTGCAGGTAGATGTGGCGACGCAGGGAAATGGAAAGACTGCTCATGAGCTTGCTGTACTTGATGGGGATAAACTGGCGCCGATGGCTGCATCATGTGACCGTTCGTCTGTCCTGAAAAAGGAACATTTTAGCCTGGTCCAGATTGATCGAGAAATATTGAAAATTTACCTCCCAACCGGGGATCAATCGGCATGCCAATTTCGTGGCGCTCTCGCTCGTTTCGCCGGACTTTGAAAACGTCGTTATTTACGAGACTGCGTAAGAAGCGGGCGTGGCAGGTGGCTGAAGTGGAGGACGCATTGTCATGCGCGTCCGCGGTCGAAGCGATAAGGGAATGGATCTCTCGGGCAGTAGTTTCATTGATATGTGCGCAGGTGTTCGATCCTCTCAGAAGCTGTGGCATCATGTGAGTCAAAGTCCTAGGACACCGAGGGCAAACCGGCTACCTTCAACAGAAACACAGCCGAGTATGCAGACATAACCAAGATAGATTCTTGCCCATATCGCTATGACATGCATGAGTAAGAACAGTGTCAGTGAGGGGAAAGGATGAAGGGGCACCAACCAACATGCCCATACTCGCAAAATCTTCACAAACAATCCGCAGTGAGTCCATGGCGCTTGTGCAACAAGCGTTGAGAGCATGAAAACTTGAACTCTGAAATTTGATGTGTCAAGCTATGAACTAGGTAGGAAGAATAATTAGCACACAGACCGATGACATAGTTGATTGTATTCCAAAGCTATTCAAAAAAAGCCGAACGTAAAGGCGGAAGAAGCTCAGGAATGATGAGTGGAACTTTTCACCACCAGCTGAGGGGAAAACGATTAGCGGCATGGTGCAGAGGAGACATGCAACGTACCCCTTTCCATTTCATGTTGCCATGTTTCAGCCCATTCTGTCAGTTTGGCATTGCAAGTGCGCAGCACAACCTCGTAGTTCACGTCGTGATGACCACCAGGCCCGGCTCCCTTGTATGTATTGAAAACTTCGGTATTTTCGGACTGAAAGGACATGAACCAGGAGTCAACGTACAAATAGCATAAACATACCGCAATGCGCCTCAAAGATACAAAGGATGCCACAATGACATCTTCCGGGCGGATGACGGAGCCCCCCTTTTCGTGCCAGGTAACAGAATGTCTAATCAGGTCGTCTTCGGGTAACATCCAGTGTCGCCCGGTTTGGGTACTGAGGCTGCGGTCGTGAACAAAGAGAACCAAGTAGGTCCGTTCGCGATTCCTCCTCTCCAACAATTGGAAATCAGTTTCATTGGGAGGAGGGCTCGAGACATATTTGTTGAGCCCTAATTCGACGGCCATTCGACAAGCCTATAAGAACGCCGTTATCACTGACTCATATGACACAAGAAATCTACACACGTATCCTATGTAGGTCCACGTACGCTGAAGGAAAAGGGATAAGGTGACCGAACACAACAGCAAAAGAAAGACAGCACACACATTATCATCCGGTTCTTTCCAGTAGGTGAGGCAAGCAAAGGCTTGGACAACCTCGACTCGTTTCCAAGCTTCTGCGAAGGCCCTGACCGCAAATTCGTTGGCAAGTTTTTGGCATTGCTTATACATTTCCGGGCGAAAGAATTTGGCTCCAGCCATAATGAGCGTGGTAAAAAGGAACGGACACTTCGATCGAACGTAGGATACGGAATGCAAGGCTGGGTCAAAGAGATTGATGAAAGGGTTTAAACGGAGGAAAATGAGGTCGAAGAGTAACTTTGCATCTTCTTCGGTTATCAGTCCTGCAGTAATAGGATCATCCAAGCCACTTGGAATGGGAGCGACACGAGATTGAGGAGTCGGGAGAGTATTTGAGCGATTTGGATGATTGACTGTAGCTGGCGTTTCTTCAGGATTAAGTATAGTGCGAAAGAAGGAATTGCGTTGATTTTCCCTTCGGATGAGTTTCTCAGGGAACATGGTTTCTCCGTTGCGATCTGCATCTTCGTCATCGTCGTCGATAGGAAGAGGGCGACCCGAAGCGGAAGAGGCGTAGCCGGAGGTGCCGTGATAGTTGGATAGGTTGAGCGGAGGCAGTTCGTTGGACGGAAAATGAGTGTTGGAAGGGCCGTAGTTCCCGTCCGCAGATGGCAAAGAAGAGTAGCGTGGATCCTGAGAAGGATGGCGAAGGTCCGTGTTTGAGTATGAGGCCTCAGCTGACTGTGATTTCAATTTCGCGCTGTTAAGACCTTTCTCAAGCCGGCGAAGCATTTTGGATGCTTCCGACAACCTGAGCGGATGTGGAGAAATTCAAAAATGATGTATAAAATGCAAGGTAGAAACCATACTTAGAGCCTGGCTTACGACCACGGCGATGCTTTTCGAATACACATCTAGTAGAAAATTTAGAATAAAAAAAAAAAATAGTATATGTCGTGTGAGAAGGGCGTCAGTCAAAAGCGGCGATAGGGTGATGACATACTCTACATTGGCGCGCTTGCAGCGCTGGCACTGCTTTTGACCGTCTTCTGCGCCGACACACTTCATCTGGGTAAGGAGGAAGAGGGACAGAGACTATAGAAAGAGAGACAAGGGGAAGAAAGGAAAAGAAAAGTACCTTAGCAGCGCGACAGACGGTGCAGGCGCGGGCACCCCGAACGACGGGAGGCTTGGGAGGACTTGGAGAGGAGAGGACATGATCAACTATGCGCAAGTGGGAGAGGAAGGCACATACACCGATTTGTTTTCTTGGATAGGTTCGGTTTGTAAATCCATTGCTCGCCGGTGTGTGGACGGTGATCAAAAAATGAAATGACTTTTTTCCTCGATTAAAGTACGACAGTGAAGGGTGCAAAAACGGCTGTGGTACAACAATGATAGAAAGAGATAGAGAGGATGGGCAAGAAGGAGACGCCGAGGATAAAGAGGCTGAGAGCTGGCGAGGAGGAAGGGGGCCCAACGAAGAGAGAGATGGGGTGCCCGGTAACTTGTTTGCACTTGGTTGGGCCGCTTACATCTTATTTACCCGACGGATCCGAGTAGCTCGGTGCTACACAGGCCCTACCCTCTCTCTCATGACCGTCTGCTGCTGACAAGGCTCTCCAAACAGCCTGACGGTACATCTACGCGGCTTTCATAGTGATGGCTCGAGTGATCCTCTGCGGCTGGACAAAAGTGCCATGCCTACCTCAGCTCACCGGTTTACCGGCCAACCTCCCCTTGTTTGCCGAAAAATCGCCGGTCAATTGCCTGTAGCTTATGTCAGCATCCCATTTACATATGCTTGGTCTTATTTGCATCCCATTCTTGCAAACCACCGACTTTTGTTTGTTCCAATTTTTTCCTCCATCATCGACATGGTTCGCATTATCATCAAGGGCGGCGTCTGGAAGGCATGATGCACAGTTGCTCGCCTACGTCCGTTCCTCTAACAAATTCTTTTATCAGAACACAGAAGATGAGGTCCTCAAAGCTGCGATAGCAAAGTATGGCAAGAATCAATGGTCTGTGTTCCCACTATTTAAATTGCATTTCTTCCTGACAGTCAATTAGGGCGCGAATATCCTCCCTGCTCGTCCGCAAAACACCGAAGCAGTGCAAGGCTCGATGGTATGAATGGCTGGATCCTTCTATCAAGAAAACAGAATGGTCAAAGGTAAGTTTTTCCCCGGTGTATCTCTTGAATCTCCATCCTTATGCTATCGCCTCAAGACCGAAGACGAAAAATTACTGCATATGGCCAAACTCATGCCAACGCAATGGCGCACTATTGCTCCCATAGTGGGCCGCACGGCCACTCAATGTCTTGAACGCTACCAAAAGCTCCTCGACGAAGCCGAGGCCAAAGAAAACGAAGAGCTTGGTTTCACTGGCCCTCAAGGCGACGCTGGCCCTAGCGCGGAAGACATCCGTCGCCTACGCCCCGGAGAAATTGACCCAGATCCAGAGACCAAACCCGCCCGGCCTGATCCCGTTGATATGGACGAAGACGAGAAGGAAATGCTGTCTGAAGCAAGAGCCCGTCTAGCCAATACTCAAGGCAAAAAGGCTAAGAGGAAAGCGAGAGAACGTCAACTAGAAGAAGCTAGACGACTTGCTGTTCTTCAAAAGCGCAGGGAGTTGAAGGCCGCTGGCATAGTGTAGGTGAATTCACCGTTCCTTCCGATGTGTGCTTCATAGCTATTTCTAGTGTTCGCTCCAAAATCAAGAGGAAGGGAATGGACGTAAGCTACCTCGCAGCTGTTCCAACCAACTAGCTGATCTTTGTTACTAGTACAACGCCGATATACCTTTCGAGAAAAAACCTGCGCCTGGATTCTATGATACCTCAGAAGAACAAGCCCGCGTCGCCGCTGCACCCGTCGGGCAGACCCTCCGCCGTTTGGAAAACAAGCGAAAGCCCGACCAAGAAGAAGAAGAACGAAGAAAGCGGCAACGTAAAACCAAGGAGGGCTCAGAGGGTCCTGGACATCAGACGAAATTCATCCCATCCCGTGATGCACAGATACAGAAACTTAAGGAAGCCGAATTGATAGGAAGGCGGAGTAAGCTCGTGCTCCCAGCTGCACAAGTCGACGAAAACGAGCTCGAGGAGATTGCAAAGATTGGCCAGGCGGGCGAAAGTGCCAAGGCCCTCGTCGGCGGTGGGAGTGATGCAAGTGGAAGGCTTCTGAGCGATTATGAGGGCCTCGAGAACGCCCGCATGGCGAGAACACCACGAACCGCGCCCCAGCGTGAGTCGCTTTCTTCTTATCGAATTACCCGATCATTGAATTCGCTTTGCAGAAGACACTGTTCTCACGGAGGCTCGGAACCTGCGGAATATGTCGATAGCCCAAACACCACTCTTGGGAGAGGAAAACACACCTTTACATGTCGGTCCTGGAAGTGGTACTGGTTTTGAAGGAGCCGCCCCTCGACATCAAGTTGCTTTCACTCCCAATCCCCTAGCAACTCCGCGCGGAGAAGCTGGTTCCGTACGGAACGGTATTTCCTCTACGCCACTTCGGACGCCTTTGCGCGACAATCTTGCTATTAACACAGCGGAGACACCATTAGGCGGTGCAACTCCTCAAGAGCAACGTGGCTTGGTTGATTCCGCAAAACGCAGTTTGAAAGTTGGCTTCAGAAGTCTACCAAAACCTGAAAACAACTTTGAGCTTCTCGTGCCGGCAGACAGCGAAGAGTATCACAAGGAGGCGGAAGCGGCCTTATCAGTGGAGGAAGATGCTGCCGAACGTGATGCAAGGTTGAATAGGATGCGCGAAGCAGAGGAACAGGCTCAGCTAGCGCGACAGACCCAGGCTGTGCAACAAGAACTACCCAGACTTGCTATTGTGGAAGTCGACGAACTCACTGACCGACTTCAAGTACTTGAGGGCACGGACGACTCAATGGACATTCGCAACGCTCAGCAGCTCATTAATGAAGAACTTGTGCAGCTCATGCTTCACGATTCCATCGCGCATCCCCTGCCAGGAACGTCGCTTCCAGGTGGGACTGTTTCTTCATATGAGTTCCCCGGCGACGGACACATGGAGGCCGCAAGGAACGCAATTTACATGGAACTTGCATCGACAGTGGGGTTCTTGAATGCCAACGCAGAGCAGCTTCGGGAGGGTCTCCTTGCTTATGCTAAATCGAATGCTGCGGACCTTCTACCATTCTGGGCCCCTATCCGCCAAAAACTTGTCTACGATCCTTCTTCGCATGACTGGGTCGAACCCGAATCATTGTCACCGCAGCGTCGAATAGAGGGCTATTCCTTCATGCTTCGAGAATACCGCGATCAGATGTCCAAGGACGCGAGCAAAGCGGCTAAACTCGAGAAGAAACTCAACATCACTCTCGGAGGATATGAATCTCGCTCGCAAAGTTTTGCCAAACGCATATCGGATACCTTTGAGGAGCTGCAGAAGTCGAAAATAGAGTATGACAGCTTCTGCCGTCTACGAATGAATGAGTCGTCGGCAGGTCCTCATAGAGTCGCTCTGCTTGAGGAAGAAGTGGACAAACTCGAGCTGCGGGAGAAGACGCTGCAGAACCGGTACGCAGAGTTGGATGGCGAGAGGAGGGAACTGGTGGCGAAGGTGGCTGCGTTGGAGGAGAAGCTGATGGAAGAGGCAGAGGCGGTCAACGAGGCACGCCTGGCTGCGGTGGATGATGCGTAATGGACGACCGGGACGGGAATGAAGAATAGCTCCTTGAACGACAGTTATATATTAATCATTTGTATTTTTATCGCACAAATTGCGCAGCCTCGTGGTGGCCTTGAGGTGATGCCCATGTCTAGAGCAAAAAGATATAGCTTTGTCCGTGTTCGTTTTCCTCGATGAAAGGTTCCTCACATATAGTGCCTTAGGTTTGGTGTTCCCTACGTTGGACACGGAATGCAGGATGACGACAGTAAACTACACAACGCTGGTCAACGCGTCTGTCCATGCCGCTACGACGATCACCAGATATGTGGAATCTACTACTTTTGGGTCCGACGATGCAACATCGAGTCAATCGGTTCCCATAGCCGCCATCGTTGGCGGGGCCGCTGCAGGCGCATTTCTGGCAATCGCAGTGGTCGTAATCTGGGTCCTATGGGGCAAATCAATCAAGAGAACACAAATAAGGGAACGACTGGAAGCCGTACGTCTTCTTATAGTGAGGTTCTGTTGAGGCCAGTGGTTTATTCCTATACTTTAAATGTAGGAGAGAAGGACTAAGACCCGGACAAATACCATCTCCAATGCCAATCTCACTCAACCACGTCCACATGCTTATCAGCCCTTGTACAATCGGCCGAGCGATAGAAAGATCAAATTTGCCAGCTTTCGTGACATGACGACGAAAACGTCGAGTTCACCCACTACCCGTCCCTCGCCTCTGCTCTTAGATCCCTGTTCCACATATTCAGCTGCGGCCGCGAAGCAGACCACTAGGCAGACAACACAGCGTCTGAGTCCGCAGAACCAAAAGCGGACGTTGCCTCATAAACCGTCCACGATTAGCTCTTCTTCGACATATTCAGCGGAGAGCGGAGAAATGCATAGGGCAAAAGTTCCGTCAAGCCTGATCGTGGCACTCGGAATGGGAGATGCGGGAGATCAAGTGGATACCGCTCATCAAAACAATGCAGAAAGACGGTTATCGTGGTCCGATCGTGGCCTGTTCCTATTTCATCAGCATCAAGGATATGTACGCACGAGTCAACATTCTCAGGCCAGCACTCAGGCCAGCATAGAGAAGAGCGACGAGCAGCCAGAAATAATTATGGGGCTAGCATATTGAAATTGGCCTCTCCGAACGGTGTTGCCAGACTAAGGACTTTGGAACCACGATTCTACAAGCCGAGAACGGTCAGGACAGGTACATACATAGTATACTATTGCAAAGACTTGAAACGATGCTGCCATAAAGGATGATAAGCTGCTGACAGAGGGAGACTGTCAAATGGAATACCTGTTCCAGCTGAGAAACCGATTGCTTGAAATTTTCAACTTCTCTCCAGCAATCGAGTGGTGTCGTCGCACGGTTCCTGCGTATTGCAATTCACAATGCAGGCAGAAAAAAAAAGGAAAATAATAATGGCCAAATGGATTGAACTTACGTATAGCACTCGGCAACGGCAGCGCCATTGGTGTTGACGGCCTGGAACTCCTCCAAGTCTCTCTTGGATTGGTACTTTTCAATTTTGGTTCGAATCTCTTCCAAGTCGCCCATAAGCGCTGCGCTGCTCCTGACGTCCCCTATACTGCTTCCGGTATCGTCGGATGTTTCATGAGCCGCATTTCGCTCTCGGTCAAGGTTCTCTTTTTCCAAGGCACTTTCTATTTCGCGGCGAACATCTTCTTCTTGCCGCCTTAAATGTTCCAATTCGGCATGAATGCGAGAACGAATGTGTGCGTCAAGAGTGGACTGGCGTTCAAAGGATGCCTCTGGAAGATGCACCCGGTCGGATAGTTGGTTCACGACATCCGGCGAAAACTTGTCAGGTTTCAAGGGTCAAAATACAAGTTTACTGGAAAGTGAAAAGACATACGGATACAGGAGTCTCGCTCTGGAAAACCTTCTCCTCAGCTTCTACTCTGGATTGGCTCGCGCCCATAACGACAGCGTCCAAAAGAATTTCAAGGAAATGAGGATGAGTTACACCGGCACGTGATTATCATTCCAATTTAGTAATTCACAATCATTGTAACAGTCTCAGCCGAACTTCACCGTCTCTCCCGTTCTTTTGTCGTGATACGCATGGCCATAATCAAGTAACCTTGATTCAAGGCAGGTAAACGCAATTATATCGTTCAATAAAAGATAACTTACCAATCGGGTTCAATCTCGGTTAAAATGCGAATCCTGTCCATCGTTGGACTCAAGCGAGTACGAAGTCAGGGGACGGGATGAACTCACTGGGTCTTTTTAGTCTCTTCCATTTCGTGGAAGACAACCCAACCCGTTCTCGGCTTTCTAGTGAAAAGAACTGAAGTCGGATGGACATGTAATACCTAGCCATATACGTCAGCAAGATGTCGAGTATCTCCGCTCAGCTTACTTTATTTCCCCTTACAGACCGGTATGTCCCATCTGCTGTCCATCTTGCGCCATTCCGCCAATAACCACTAACAAGACATTGCCTCAGACGCCTCGCGTCCCCTTCACAGCTCTCTATGGGTAAGTTGAAGCGTTGCATGTATTTCTTTAGTTGCGCTCGTATCGAGATCGCTCGTGACAGCCCACGGAATGACAACGCGTGGGATTTGCACCATCCCGATGAACGACCGTACTTGACAAATGCATTGTATGCTGTGCCAGATATGGATAACTCTTGAGTATATCTCCTATGGGAAGGAATGCATGACACACCATTTAACAATGTTATGTGGTCCTATACATGATGTTCGTCGTTAAGTGGGACATGAGTAACGCCCGAAGAGAAAAAAACCAAAAACAAACGTACGCCTTCCTCGGCCGTAAATTTGCGCCTCTCGAGCTCCGCGATAGCACCTGCGGCGCCTTCGGGAATGATAAACACATCCTATACCACGCGTGGATGAGGCATAGGAATTTGAAAGCGGATCAGCGATACCTGAATACACGTCATTGCCGCAATGGTGAGTATTTCCTCTCCGCACTTGTAATCCTTTGAGCTGAACAACTGGTCTGGTAAGAACAGGCATAAAATGTGACCTGCGGTCCTACCATTCTTGCGATTCCAACATCCACGGGGCATTCAGCGACTTGTTCTCCCATAACAGTCGTACGGCCATCTTCACCAATCATTTTGGCCGCTACAAGACCCTCGAGAGCTCGCAGAACAATTTCGGAAGGAGGAGATGATATCCATTCAAACTTCATCAAGTCATCAATGCCGAGAGACTTCAACTGAAGGATTGGCGTTGTCATGTCACTTCTGGTAATTTCGGGTGGTGTTGAGGGTGGAAGGGACTGAAATGCAGACACAGTATAAAGTCGATAGCAGATTCCAGGTGAAGTACGGCCAGCTCGGCCAGCGCGTTGGATTGCGGATGCTGCGGATATAGGCACAGTGGATAGCGACGAGAGAGCGGTTGTGGGGTTATATGTCCTGATCTGATATCAAACGAGGAGTACAAGCACTTGGGGAGAAAGGATTAATTCGTGCTACCTTCACAAAGCCGCTATCGATGACGAATTTCACGCCATCAATCGTGACACTGGCCTGAATCACATAAAGGATATCGATTTGAAGAAATTCGTACGTCACGCACCTCGGCAATGTTGGTGGACACTATGACCTTTCGTGTTCCCTTCTCCGCAGGCTCAAAGACCTTTAGCTGCTCGTCCATGGTCAAACCTGCATGCAAAGCAAGCAGGGTTAGGTGAGGAGCGTGTTTCGGGAGCCTAGTGGAGCACAAATCAACCGAGCTCTCTGTCAGAGACGCTAAACAGGTACATTGGCAGCATTTCCGTAAGCTCTTCGAGACATCTTTCGATCTCCTCACGGCCCGTTAAGAAAATTAGAACATCACCATTCCCTCGGTGCTGCAAGGGTGTACATGAGGAGGACGTAATTGGTAAGCTTGAGCAAGTACCTGCAAGTTGATATCCCATGCCACTTGAGCTGCTTTTCGGACGTAATCTGATGTAGGTTCTTGTAGATAAGCGATTTCCACGGGAAATGCCCGTCCTTCTAGGCTTATTATGGTGGCTTCGGCGACCGGTGCGGAAGTTGAAAAGTACTCCAGGAAAGTTGTAGCATCCAGCGTCGCAGAAGAAATGATGAGACGAAGCGCCGGTCGCTTTCTACGAATTCTGGGAGAAGGCTGATCAATTAGAAGGAAACCGGAGGAATCAGGATTTATACTTTTTTAGAATACCAAGAAGAAGGTCGGTGTAGACGCTGCGTTCATGTGCTTCATCGATCTAGCATAGTTATTTAATGATGCCGTCAATGAGGCGCAAACGAAATGTACCATTATCACGCTGTAGCGACTCAGCAGCGGGTCAACGAGGGTCTCTCGAAAGAGCATGCCGTCCGTCATATACAAGATACGCGTCCTGTCTTTGTTGCTGACGTTCTCGAAACGAATTGTGTATCCCACCTGGTTTATCAGTCTGTGACTGCAAGAGAAGCGAGAAGAGAGGTTACCTCGTCCCCAAGAATGGTACCCACTTCGGTCGCCACACGACTCGCAACGGACGTAGCAGCAACACGCCGAGGCTGGGTGCATGCAACAACGTTGCCATCTGCTGTCCAACCCGATTCGTAGAGGAATTGCGGCAATTCTGGTTGATTCAGGATGAGAAAAACGAAAGGAATACATAGAAACTCACGAGTTGTCTTCCCACATCCCGTCTGGCCAACAACTATGACGACGCCATATTTTTCAACACAATATAAGAGCTTTTCACCTGAATAAGTGGAATTCGCATCATGGATTGAACACAAATTCATTGACTCACGATGCTTATAGATTGGCAGACGTTCCCTCTGTCCCTGGACAGAAATGCTGGATGATAGGGGTGCAGACGGAAACAAAGTACCTTCTGCCTCGGTTGCTCTATCAAGAGAGCTACCTGGACCTGCAGTCCCTGGTTTCCAGAACTTGGAAGACATGCTTCAGACGATAGAATCTGTGGCTATGATAGGGTGAATTGCTTGATTTGATATTATTTGTCAGCAGGCTTGAGCTCAAGCCCAGTCAGCAACCTGAACCTGGACAGTCACCACCCTCACAATGTCTGAAAGAAAAGGTGCGTCAATGGCTCATTATGCATCATTTTTCTTCATTTTTCTGGTGACTACTTTTAGTGTTGAACAAATACTTTCCCCCGGATTTCGATCCGGATCTAATACCTCGCCGAAAACAGCCCAAGAACTCTCAACAGGTCGTCCGTCTCATGGCTCCTTTCTCCATGTAAGTGGTGATGTATTTCGCTGTCAAAGCATCCCGTTGATTCAGAACCAGGCGGTGTAACACCTGTGGCGAGTACATATACAAAGGGAAAAAGTTTAATGCGAGGAAGGAGACCGTCGAGGGAGAAGACTACTACGGGATCAAGATATTTCGTTTCTACATCAAATGGTGCGTCTACTTTCTTTGTGCGTCCCTGTTCTATTTGCTAAATTTCTTGTTTCAGCACACTATGTTCTGCCGAAATTACCTTCAAAACAGATCCCAAGAACACCGATTATGCCGCGGAGCACGGCGCTTCTCGAAATTTCGAGCCCTGGAGAGAAGAGAAAGCTTTGGAAGAGGAGGACAGATTAGCGAAGCTGGAGGAGGAGGAAAACAATCCGATGAAAGTTCTCGAAAATCGCACGATCGACTCCAGACGGGAAATGGATATTTTGGACGCTCTGCAAGATATCCGAGCACGGAATGCGAGGAACGAGCGAGTTGGACAATCTATTGACCTCGTCGCCCGGTTATCTGTAGATGAGGTGGAACAGGAAGAAGATGCAGAGAAGAAACGTCAGGAGGAGGAGGATGAAAAGACTGTTCAGGAAGTCTTCTCCAAAGTTTCAATGCCACCGACGATTGCTTCTCGAGGTGGAAATGAGTCTCAGACGGTGACTATCAAACGCAAAGCGGACGATTCAGAGCCGTCGGTTCACAGTCTCTTGTCCGATTCTGCGCGTACATTGATCAAGACGACGTCCACCGCCAAAAGAAAAAAAACGGAGGGGAAGAATTCTTTAGGTATAAAGATATCGAAGAAGACCAAGGTTCCAGCGGCCTCATCATAAGATAGTATTGTGGCAGTGTTTATTTTGTATGTTTGTTGTTGTACTCTAGTCCTCGGTCTGTTAACCCGCAATGGATCCTCGAGAAGAAATATGGCGTGTCTCCGTTGGCACCGTAAAAGACTGGAGACGAGTCGAGACAAATTACAGGCAATCTATAATGGCGCGTCTTGAAGAACAGATTCGAGCGCAGAATCTGTCCTCGGAGCGAGATGCTATTATTGCCCACACAAACGAGGTATGCATACCTTCCTCGCCACGTTTAATGATAGATTCAGGCTCAGGATTTTGCCAGTACATGAACAGAGTATTACGAATGGTTCAACTGAATCTCCGCGTCAATGGACAGCGCTACGAAACCTTTGAGCAGGCAATCAACACTAGTAAGGTCTTTCGCTCTCGACCGTCCGTCTGATGCCGACGTCCCTTATCCACGCCAGACGTAGAACAATTCGACGAAGCGCTCGATCGCAAGATCTGGTCATTGGCAGATACGAGACTGCAGTGGCATAAAAGAATTGCAGAAGCAAGGCGCGAGAATCCTGCAGGCATTGAAAAAATGATGATCGATTTGTTAGAACAGCAAAGAGAGGAGGATGGAGCATTCGAATCAGATCTGGATGCGGAGGATGTTGGAGCGGCTGTTCAGACACTGGCTGTGTATGAACGTGTCGAGGAAGGGTTGCAGAAATCACTCGCTGCAGGAGAGCAGCTTAATCAGGCGCGTGAAAACTCATCGCACATGCCCCATGACAGATTATTGAAAATTATCCTTAGATGATTTCCAACCAGGAGGAGCGAGTGCGCATGGCGAACACTCTGGCCGCAGACGTGAAGCTTGTCAAATCGCAATGACACGACCTTCAAAGAGATATGAAATTGATTCCATCTTGAATCCGAATTTACGATCCTCGTCCACGACCCCCCCAGCCGCGAGCACCACTGCGGTTGCTTCCAAACCCCCCTCTGCCGCGACCTCGATCAAAGCTGAAACCACCCCGTGATGTCCCACGACCCCTGCCATGGCCTCCACGTGGAAATCCCCTGCCACGTCCACCACGAGCCGCACCAGCCACGCCTTTCATTCCACGACCTCGTTCTGCGGGAAAAGGGTCAGCATCTGTATTGCGATGTGACTCAGGAACTTACTCGTGACACCTACAAGGGCATTAGTCGTAAAGAAACGGGACAGCAGGAGTTACACGCACCCCCTGTAATCTTCGGTTTGGGAAGAAACCTCTCGACCGGCATCAATCTGTCACCTCCTATATAAACTTTGTCTCCCTTTTTAAAACTACTTGCCACCATTCCTTCCCCCATTTTAATCGAGAAATAGACCTCATTGATGGGGCCCAATATTTCGTCGACTAGTCCAATAACAGATTTATTTTGCAAGTATATTGGCGCATTAAACGAGGGAATTTTGTCAGGCAGAATTGAGCAGCAGAGCATTTCGTCTTCAACGGCATGTACGAAGGAACCGACTTCTATCCTCAGAAAAAGGCAGTGAGGACCGAGAATCACAGTGAGGACAGATAACCTACCGAACACTTGGTCAGGAGGACCGGCGTCTCGTCGGAATCCACCTCGGCTACCTCCCCCTCGACCTATGCCGCGAGAGAAATAAGGGTATTAATGAACCTACAAAAGTTGAATATATACCTCCACCTCGACTGAATCCCCTTGGACGACTCATTGTGGACGACAGTGAAGAAAATTGAGTTTGTTGATGTTTTTAGCGCTTGTTGTCGCATGAATTCAGCTGACTTGGCCTGCCCGACCCCTTCTGCTCATCCATCTCGATGAGCCTTTCGCTTGAAAAATCTGTTTCATATGAAGCACCGTACTTCTTCGAATCGAACGAAAATCGCAGTGCTATAGACACTGTCCTCGTCCCTACTTACCTCTGGAACCGCGTCGGACCTCACAACCCATCTAGCATTTGTCTCGCCCTCACCGCGCGCCCAAGCTGCCAGCCTTGGCTTATCTGTCGCGCTGTCCCCGATGAGCAGGTTCGCATCTGTATATCAATCTTGGTCCTGGCTCTCATCAGCGCAGATAGACGATATAGCTATACCTGCACAATGGTCGAGACGTTACCCTCGTATCTTTCCATCTGATCGTTTGGAAGACAATAACGAGCGGCGCATCCTGACTTTCTCCATTGCAACACCAGTCCCAATTACGCGTGTCATTGTCGTTGCACTGTCTACAGAGGCGTTCCAAGCTGCTCCTTTGCATCTGGAAACATGGTTCTGTACTGCTGAACTCATCCTCCGCCAGGGAGATATCCATACAATTTCGTCGGACGATCTTCACATCAATGGTCATGGCGGGAAAGGTTCACACCGAATATATCAATATTGTATATCCCTTGTCGAGCCTGTTTTGCAGGGATATGTGCGGAAGGACTTCACGGAATTCATTGTGACGTCTTCGAAACACCAGCTCGGGCCCAATGATTATGACAATAAAGCTGTATTGTCACTCGATCGAGAAGCGAGTAATCCGGAAGGCATCGAAATTGACGAGTACTTCCTCGCTAATGCCACCCTTTCTTCGATGGCGTCCGCTACGGAGCAGGAGTCCTCGCATATGAACGAGCTATTTGACGAACATCAGGACGGTTCTAGGGACGTGTCCTTTAATGCCACCTTTGACCCACAGCCGCTCACCGGTCCAGTCGATGAATGTCTGGATCACTGTACTTTGTACATTCGAACCTCCGATTTTGGCCGGATCGGTCTTCTGAATGGCGATTGGGTGAGTTCCCATGATATCGCTGAACACGCTAATGGTGCTATCTACGGTAATTGAGGCCCTGGCACGATCCAGGTCACAAGTAAACTACAGGCTTGTCCGCGTCGTTGCTAACGATAATGTTGTCGAGAAAATGTAAGTCAACAACCGTTCATTTCCACAGTTGTAACGTCGTCTCACCGTTTCTTGTAGCGGGAGAGTTGCTGGTTCACCAGTCCTTTTCCACAATATCATTTCATCGTCATCCGTTTCTCCGTGTCGGACGATGCCTCCCATCGTTCTTTGCCCTACTCCATTTGGTTCACGTCTTCCACCGATTCCTATTGCACGTTCCGTTTACGTTGCCCGCGTCGCATCTCCCCTCTCGAACGCCAGGAAATTTGAATCCGTTCTGTTGCACGCACTTCGGGCCTACTTTGTCAGGACCCGTTGCTTGGTGAAGCGTGGTGATGTCATCGCTATTGCTGTTGATTCTGACATCGGCAATTTCATACATGAGTTACCGAGCCAGGAGGCGGATGTCTCAATAATGGACTCGGTGGAAGCAAGGCAAGTACAGTACTGTACCGACGTAGCGATTATTGGTTGAATGGTTATTTTGGCACAGGCCTTGGACTTCCTCCAATGAAGTAGCTTTCTTCCTCATCACCAATGCCGAATATGATACCATGAAAAATAATTCTGTTATCGATGCGTACACTGGCTCAACCGTTGGAGAAATGGGCTGCTGGATAGATGCAAACACGACTCGCATAATCCAAACTGGCGCCGAACACATGCAAAGGCCTGACGTTGGACAATATTTTCTATCA
Source organism: Macrocybe indica (assembly GCA_030407095.1). Taxonomy (NCBI): domain Eukaryota; kingdom Fungi; phylum Basidiomycota; class Agaricomycetes; order Agaricales; family Callistosporiaceae; genus Macrocybe; species Macrocybe indica. The sequence goes on from JARFTL010000004.1 coordinate 1,744,581, forward strand.
GGTACTCGTCACGCACACAAATATCTACAGCGCTGACAAATTTGTTAGACACGTCCGCTCCCGCAGCGCTTTACCACAAGTTAGTTTCCCAGGACGCATCTCATCTTCTCGGAGCAGGCAGCCCCTTCCATGAACTAGTCAAATTCACATCCGCGACACTTGCTCGGGATTCCGTTGATTATGACATCAAGTTATCCGTTCTTGTAAAGGGCCCAAGGGGTGTAGGGAAGTTTACTGTGATATCCTGGGTCGCACAGTATCTTGGCATGCATCTGCTTGAGGCGGGTCCCTCGAATTCGTCTTGTCTATATTTTCTTACACGATCGATCATATAAAGGTTGATTGTTTTGATCTGCTCGGACCTAGCGACTTAGAGACCAAGGCAACGTTGCTAGCGCGGATTGACAATGCTAAATCCTGCTCGCCGTGTTTCCTGGTTCTCAGGCACTTGGAAGCTTTGATTCAAACTACCCAAAACCCCGAACCGGGCAAAGGTATATCGATGACCTCTCCTCATGGCTCGATTAACTTGTTTTTTCCCCCCCCCGCGAATTAGAATCTTCCGTGGTCACTATTATAAAGCAAGGCATCGATGATCTGCAGGGGTCCTGGAGGTCAACCGGCTTTCCTGTTGTTTTACTGGGCACCAGCAGTGATGCAGGCAAACTACCAACCAGTTTGACATCGTCTTTCAAACACGATATTACTATCGAGGTATGGCACGTCAGTGTTATGATAGTCCGTGATCTTATGAATCCTTCCAGACGCCTGGAGAGCCTGAGCGATGCGAGATTTTACGCGCGCTCTTGCTAGATAACACTCTGTCGCCGGACGTTTCCGTGGCTCACTTGGCCACACACACCGCTGCCCTGGTTGCCTCAGACCTAGCGGATTTGGTCGTCCGTGCCAGTAATATATCCATCGGACGCAGCATGCAAGTCACGTAGGTGTTAAACACGCGTCCTGTATATGTACTCATGCCTTGCAGCGAATTAGATCCAGTAGACCTTATCAAGGCTGGCGTAGCCTTGACCGACGAAGATTTCGAGGATGCCCTCAAGCAAGCCAAGTTGACTTATTCGGAGAATATAGGCGCCCCAAAGATCCCAACAGTTACGTGGGATGACGTAGGTGGTCTTGAACATGCAAAGGCTGACATCTTCGACACCATCCAATTACCCCTCGAACATCCAGAATTATTTATTGAGGGTTTCAAAAAACGATCGGGTACGTATTCCAGGACTGGCGGGGGAAGGCTGATTGACGGCTTCTGCAGGAATTTTGTTGTATGGACCTCCGGGGACCGGAAAAACTCTACTTGCCAAAGCTGTCGCGACCTCGTTTTCCCTTAATTTTTTCTCTGTCAAGGGCCCTGAGCTATTGAATATGTATATCGGTGAATCCGAGGCCAATGTCAGAAGAGTCTTCCAACGCGCCAGGGATGCGCGGCCTTGCGTCATATTCTTTGACGAGTTGGATTCAGTAGCGCCGAAGCGTGGACAGCATGGTGATTCCGGTGGAGTCATAGACAGAATCGTGAGTCAGCTCCTCGCAGAACTGGATGGAATGTCGGGGAGTAGCAGCGGCGCGGATGTCTTTGTCATTGGTGCTACGAATCGGCCCGATCTTTTGGACCCGGCACTACTTCGACCTGGCAGGCAAGCAGGTTCTGCTTCTTTATGATGTCGTGCGCATCTGAAAAGTTGATCTACAGGTTTGACCGTATGCTTTACCTCGGAGTCAGCGAGACGCATGAAGCGCAAGCAAAAATTTTAGAGGCATTGACTCGAAAATTCCGACTGGATCCAAAATTTGACTTGCATAGCTTCGCAAGGCATTGCCCTTTGCATTATACCGGGGCCGATTTCTATGCTTTGTGTTCGGACGCTTTGCTTTACGCAATGTCTAGGAAAGCGGAAGAGATAGAGGAGAAGATAGGTATGCCATTGTTAGAGGGCATGACGACACGCTGACTGGGGACTATTATCAGAGCAACTGAACAGATTGCCCGGTCCTTACGAACACCCCTACCCGCTTACTCCCCAGTACTACCTGGCTGAGATGGCTAGTCCGGGTGATGTCGAGGTTTTAGTGTCCAGTGACGATTTTGAACGGGCATTGAAGGCTTTGATACCGAGTGTTAGTGAATCGGAAATGCGACACTATGCACAAATTCAAAGTCGCTTTTCTCGAGGCCGGATGGATGATAGCACATAAAATACATGTCAAAACCAACTACTAGGTTTGATACCAAATTTATCCAAGATGTGTTTTACACCACCCGAGACTTTCGTTCCAAGCGCCATAGAGCGCGTTTGCCTGACCGGTTTTCCTGTGATGCGATGCCTAGTTACGGTTTACAAATCATCCTGTGGCGCAAAGAAATGCAAAAAAATGACAGACCGAAATGCTGGTTTACCGTCTACCACAGTTTCGAGGGTCACAGTTGGAGTTTCCACATTTCTTGTGTCGACGTCGATTGCCGACCTAACACGTAAAAAATCGGCATTCGCTTGGTTCTGGAGAAGAAAAGAGTGTCCTACCATTTATAGTTTCCTTTCGGAATGTACTTGACGACTCGTTCTGCGGGGACCTCTACGGAAGTGGTCACGCTTTGGGAGATGTTGTCCGTGGAAAAGGCCTGCGTATAGTTCTTCAAGAACGAAGTTTGGCTTCGCATCTTCAGCGTGCGGAAAAAGGGTATGTAAAACATGCTCATGGGACTGGTCGAGATCTCAAGAATCGAATTATCTTGCGATGCAGGAGCTTCGAATTCGACCATCGCAAATTCATGTCGATCACCAGAGATGATGATGACGTTCGGAACAGAGCGGAAAAGTTGGAGCAAATATTGTTTCTCGGAGGGAAATCCTGCCCAAGAATCGATCGATGCGTCATGTCCCCACAGCGATGTAAAAGGCACCGAAGAAACAACAAATTTGAAAGTTGCCGTGTCATTCACGCGAGTCAACCAACTGTGTAGAGCCGCAATTTGGACGTCGCCCAGCATGGTCCGCTGCAGATTGTCATCCGTCGCCTCCGTTCGGTGCCTGCGAGTATCCATGACGAAGAACGCCACATCCGCGTATTGAAACTCATAGTATTGTTGACCAGGGTCTAATGGGTCATAATTTGCGTCCGAATTGTAGAGCTTGAATGCACTAGAGGCATTTTTGTATGGTGGAGTGGTGTCGTCACCTTTTCCGATGAAGTTGTTGATGAACTGGAACCGTAAGCAGGTCATGATGCACATATTGTATAGCTAGCGAACCTCGTGGTCATCATAAGCATGGAAAATTGCTGGCAAAGATGGATTCAGTATCCCGGTCGGTGGCGGGAAGGGATTAGGATGGTGCGCACGCAATTGTTCATAAATCTTGCGGAAACTCTCGCTGTGATAATTGCGGCGATATAATCGTCGATAGGCTTCACGGTCATCTCCAATGTAGATAGGGACATCGGCGTAGATGAAATCCCCCAGAAACAAGAGAAATGCTGTCCTCGGAGGCGTAAAACCCGGAGACACAAACGCTTCAGAAGTGATGATGTTCGATGACCTTTCTTCAGCCAAGTGGCTTGCTAAGAGGTCAAAACCCCTGATAGTCCTTTTGTGGGAAGGACCCATATATGGAAAGTTGGGAATGACACAAGAAGATGCGATGAAGCGAAAATGGGACCCAGGTGAGAGGCGCGCATCGGGGAACGTACGGAATGAGATCGGGACAGATGGGTAAGGTAAAAGGGTTCTATTCAATGCCGTTAACGTGTCTAGAGAACGATGTTCTGGAGTTAAAGGAGGCACATGTGAAAGAATGATGAAGCTAACACTCATACGACGTATTTGGCCAGAGACTTTGCAGTTTTGCGGTAGCAACCCAGTCGTTCTGCAATTCCAAGATTACAACCGGTCCATCTCTCCAGCGGTCTGTAATCCCAGTTGAAGAAGATGGTGACCTTTCCCTGTACATGATCCTCAGCAAATGCGAATCTGAGCCATTGGAGGGCGGGTAGCGAACGGCGATCTTGACGCTGTCAGGGTATACTGCGCCAATTCTGGTAAACGTTACATCTGAAGCATGATCTATAAACGGAGTGAATGCAAAATCTGCGGCTGCACAAAGCAGAAGAAAGTTGATGAGTAGATTCGAGATGTGAAGGCGGCGCGAGGAAGTTGGAAGAGAGAATATGAGGATAGAAAGTACACTTGGAGACGAATGCTCAATGTGTTCTCTGGATCCACCTTTCTCGGAAGATAGGACGGGCGGTGGCGGAAAAGAGAAGAACACAGCCGTAAAGGTGGAGAGGAGATAGAGACATGGCAGAACCGTCTGGGCGAGGCGCGCTGGGATCTGGAAGAATAGAAGCGAGGATGAAAAAGATATTTTAAAAAGGTGAATCTTACTATTCTAAGGAAGATATAGCATGAGAGGCGGAAAAGGGACGAGAAGACGGCAGATATGTGGTGGAGGTAGTAGTACATGTAAAACCAAGAACGCGAGCACGTGATTTGGCTGACTCTTGGTTGGATCTCAATTCACGACAACTCCCAGCCACTCTTTTGTAACCAACCCCTTCCACTCCTTCCATGCAGATGCCCACTGTCTTTGTCGTTCCTCCAGAAGAGGACAGATCTCCAACCTGGTGTTACTTTGACGCCACTCATACCGGATCCCCTACTCCGTCCGCCGATCCTTCATGGTATGCTCATTCAACGATGCCTGTCATCGAAATGAGCTCAGTTGACGACATCCTAATGCACACCGAGAACCTTGACCCAGACAACTCCATGGTTGCGGAACATCAGACCCCTGTTTTTCCGGTGCCCAGCTCCCCAAGTCCCAAGTTTCTCTTCAATGACTCTGAGATTGTTGAAGTCGTTAAGGTCGGACGGCATCCACAACCTTCAGAACCCGCGAAGAGCGGACTTCAAGTCAAGAGCAGCAAAGCAATGAAAGCTCGTGCCCTGAAAGCCCTCTCCTCTCTAAAGAATGTCAGAAGGAAGGCTGCGCGTGCGCCTTCTCGCGAAGAAAATTATGCCCATCACGCGCCGCATCCTCTTCCGAGCGATTCTTCCCAGTTTCCGCAGCCTCCGCCGCTTTCCCGTCGTCGTTCAGCTATCTTCACGCAATTCTTCGCTTCTTCGACTCTGAGGGCTCGTTCCTCCTTTTCGTATCACCATTCATCTCCCGGAGACTCAGAATCTCGGCCCTCTTGTTCGGAATCCGGCCCTCCGGGATCGCCCTTTGGTGCAGAAGAGATGGATACTCACGTTGCGTCCTCTCTGCCTGAAATGCCCTTCCGCAACCAAGATGGTCGTTGCGCATCTCCTGCTCCCTCGAACAGGCGTCGCTTCTCTATGATGAGCCTCCAACGCCTTTTCACATCTTCCAGTCCAAACAGCTCAACGGATAATCTGAGCTCCGGGTCGACAACCCCCAATTCCCTGGATACCACTCGACCACTAAGCATAACCCATTCGGAGCCGGACACCCCGGCCGATGATGCCAAGCATTGCGATTTTCCAGCGCCTGGCTGCTCATATGATACTCATGTTGGAGGGAAAGCGACTCCTGCTGATGCGAGTTTTGAAATGCGACTCGATTCCTTACATTTTGAAGCGTTGTCCTTTGACGTTGATAGATTTTAAACCTGACCAGACCTACTCTTTACTGGTTTTCTTACTTCGCTTCCTTTGGATAACATATCTTTTTGATACTTCATGACTTCGCATGCATTGATGAACTTTTATGTCTTATTTGTAACTATTTTGACAATGTCAATTTTGGGAATCAATACACCTGTATGTCCAATTCGTTGACCTCTGCGCCTGCCACCGACCGATCAGCATGGCAGAGAACATATACAGCAAAGGAACGCGTGTCTGGTTCGAAGACAAGGACCAAGCCTGGATATCTGCAGAAGTTACGTCGGTCGCCAAAGCCAATGACGACGCCATCAAACTCGTCTTCGTCGACGAACGCGGCAAGGCAAGACCTGCCATTCATCCGCTTAACGACGTTCTTTTTCATATCTTCCGCAGGAAGTGACGATCAACACTACAGGGAAAGAGATAAAGGACGGCAAGGAAGGACTTCCGCCTCTCCGCAACCCTCCACTGTTGGAGACTGCCGATGATTTGGCAACGTTATCCCATCTTAATGAACCGTCTGGTACGCGTCAGTTAGCATTCACTAGAGCACTGGAGAGATAATATCGAAAACAGTCCTACATACCATTCGAAACCGTTATGCGCAGCACAGCATCTATACCTACAGCGGAATTGTTCTGATCGCCGTTAACCCATTTCAACGTGTCACGCTCTATGGACCCGAAGTGATACAAGCATATAGTGGTAGAAGAAGGGGAGAACTGGAGCCGCATCTTTTCGCCATCGCTGAGGATGCTTACACGGCCATGAGAAAGGAGGGAATGGGTCAGACGATTATTGTCTCCGGAGAAAGGTAGCCTCGCACGTTCTTCTCTGCCAGGTTGTCTCACGCACGATATAGTGGCGCTGGCAAAACAGAATCGGTAATGTCGTCCCCTCATAGTTCCGCGGAAATGCTTTTAACAAAACGAAAAAGGCCAAATTCATAATGCGCTACCTTGCTTCTGTCAACCCTCCAGATAATCCCCATAAATCCAAGGCGAAGTTTTCCTTGGACGAATCCAGCGAGATCGAAAAACAGATTCTCGCTACTAATCCGATCCTGGAGGCCTTTGGAAATGCCAAGACTACTAGAAACGACAACTCCTCGCGATTTGGGAAATATATTCAGGTGTGTCCCTCAGCTCATGCCACTGAAACGGAAAATACAGTACGCGTGGTAGATTCTTTTTGATGGTAAACAAGAAATAGTTGGAGCGCGCATTCGAACATACCTTTTAGAGCGGTCAAGAATCGTATTCCAACCACTGACGGAACGTAATTATCACATCTTCTATCAATTGTGCGCGGGCGCACCCCTGAAGGAGCGCAAGGATCTCGGATTGGACACTGATATCACGAAATTCCATTACCTTAAGCAAGGTGGACCAACTTCAACTCCCATCCAAGGTGTCGACGATGCCGAAGAGTTTCGCGCAACTCAGCAAGCCTTGTCTACTGTCGGCATCAGTGTTGAAAAGCAATGGGCGGTCTTCAGACTCTTGGCTGCTCTGCTGCATCTTGGCAATGTCAAAATCACACAGATGCGAACGGAGGCGAGCATGGACGATGACGATCCTTCTTTACTGTTGGCCACTCGATTTCTTGGTGTGAATGTTTCGGAATTCAAGAAATGGACCGTCAAAAAGCAGATCACCGCCCGCGCGGAGAAGATCGTAACATCGCTTAGCGCCCCACAAGCCGTCGTCGTCCGCGACAGTGTTGCCAAATTTGTCTACGCCTGCATGTTTGAGTGGCTCGTCGCGATAGTGAATGAGTCTCTGGCTGGTGAAAACGGAGATGCAGCCGATCGAGCGGAAATGTTCATCGGCGTACTGGATATATATGGTTTTGAACACTTCCAAAAGGTTTTTTTTTTCCCATCATCTACCTATCTGCTCGCCACCGACATCTACGAATCGCACAGAATTCTTTTGAACAATTCAGCATCAACTACGCAAACGAAAAGCTTCAGCAAGAAGTAGGTCTACACCACTTGATTCTATCGCTTAACGGTTAAGTTCCATATCTGCAGTTCAACTCGCACGTCTTCAAACTAGAACAAGAAGAATATGTCAAAGAAGAGATCAATTGGACTTTCATCGACTTCTCTGACAATCAGCCTTGCATCGACGTGATCGAGGGGAAGCTAGGTATTTTGGCCCTACTGGACGAAGAGTCCCGGCTTCCATCAGGTAGCGATAGTTCTTTCCTGCAGAAGTTGAACACCCAATTCTTTCAAAGAACCGAGTTCAAGAACGTATGTAAGAAACCAAGATTTGGTAATTCAGCATTCACCATAGCCCATTATGCGCACGACGTGACATACGAGGTGGAAGGCTTCCTGGAGAAAAACAGGGATACGGTCCCTGATGAGCATATGTCACTGCTCGCAGCGACTAAAAACCCATTTCTCAAGGAGGTCCTCGATGCGGCATTGAATTCCACCAAAACGCCCGAAAGTCCTAGCTCCGCTTCTCCTGCATTCTCGGATTCTGGAAGCGTCGGTTCACGTCGCTCATCAGTCATCCCCGATCCTGGCCGACAATCGTTCATTGCCCAGAGCTCAGGTACCACGGCCAGCTCATCAGCAAAGCGTTTAGGTCCTGCAACCAGAAAGCCTACACAAGGTTCCATCTTCAAGGCATCTTTGATAGCCCTTATGGACACCCTCAGTGTCACCAATGTTCATTATATCCGATGTATCAAGCCAAATGAATTGAAACGCCCCTGGGAATTTCATCCACAACAAGTCTTAGGCCAATTACGAGCATGTGGTGTGCTGGAAACCATTCGCATCAGCTGTGCTGGTTATCCTACTCGTTGGACGTATGAAGAGTTTGCAGAACGGTGCTTTTTGTGGACCTGCATTCGTATAACGGTTTTCTGATTCCGCTACCTTACAGATACTACATGCTTGTTCCGTCCGTGGACTGGAAGCCCATGATCCAATCCATGGATCTCAAGCGGCTTTGCTCGATGATCTTGGAGAAGACAATAGCCGATACGGATATGCATCAGAATGGCCGCACAAAGATATTTTTTCGAGCTGGCATGCTTGCTGCTCTGGAGTCTCTACGTTCAGAGCGGCTCAACGCTCTGGTGACCGTCGTTCAAAAGAATATGCGCAGACGAATGGCAGCAAAGAGGTACCAGACAATCAGACGTGCTACTATCAGGATTCAAACTTGGTGGCGTGGAATTCTCGCAAAGCGACTCGTCGAATCTATCAGGCGTGAAGTTGCCGCAATTCGCCTACAAACTGCAGTCAGACGGTTTATGCAACGAAGGCATTTCTTGACTACCAAGGATGCTCTAACACTCCTTCAGAGCCGTAAGTCGATAAGTCTACCCTACTGCACCTGCGTGGTCACCGTCCTTCCCAGGTATTCGTGGCGCACAAGCCAGACAACGATATATATACGAACGTGATACCCGCGCAGCGGTGTTGCTTCAGAGTCTGATCCGAGGAGTGTATGTGTCTGTTTGCAGAGTAATTTGCCATTGTTCAATCGACCATCTTATTCTAGGTTTTCGCGCCGGACGTTCAACTCTGATGTTCGCCGTATCGTCTATTTGCAGTCTTGCATACGTCGGCGTCTTGCTCGTCGGGAACTCAGAGCCCTGAAGGCTGAAGCCCGCTCAGTTTCGAAATTCAAGGAGATTTCCTACAAGCTAGAGAATAAGGTGGTGGAGCTCACCCAGGTCCTGCAGAAGCGAACATCAGAAAAAAAGGACCTGCAGTCTCAGCTACAAGAATGCGAGCAACAACTACAACAGTGGATTAATCGTTACGAGGAATCCGACATTCGAGTCAAGCAGTTACATGGATCGCTGCAGTCCGCGGAAGCGGAGTTGGCCACAATTTCAGAGGCATTGCGCACCAAAGAAGACGTAGAGAAAAGACTAGAGGATGCTCTTGCCAGAGGGGGCGAAAAAGAAAATCAAATTCAACGCCTTACAGAGGAGCTCAACCGGCAGGCTGCCCAGATTGAGGCCCAACAACGTGCCATCGACTCCACGCCAGCCAGGACCCAGGAAGACAATTCCGTTATCATGACACTCAAAAATGAAGTCAGCAGTTTGCGCGAACAGCTCAACCGCTCAAATGCTCTGAACACATTGACACGGGGGGCGCGTGGAGATCCTTCGCTCTCCCCTACCTTTGCGCCGGCCCTGCGTCTTCCTGACGCGAATGGCCATACCTATGGTGCACCGAATGCGCGCCACCAACGTCGACATAGTTCCGCCGGTGTCTTCACATTTGGCCCTCCCGAAAGCCGCACGTCGACCGATGAAATAATGATCGATGTTAAGAAAACCCAGGCCATGAATCCTCGGGCTGTATCGGTGGCATACAATGGAGAGGACAATTTCCTGCGTTTGCGTGGCTCCAATGGCCTGTCTAGCATCCTGGATGACCCTGCGGAAGAGAAGATCCGCCTAATGCAAGACCAAAAGCGATTGGACGAAGACGTCCTTGATGGACTCGTTCGAGGTCTCAAGATTCCAGCGCCGAGCCTTACCAACCCCTCCGCCATGAAAGAAATACTTTTCCCAGCTAATCTCATAAGCCTGGTTACGAATGAAATGTGGAAATATGGTTTAATTCAGGAGAGCGAGCGATTTCTGGCAAATGTTATGCAAACCATTCAGGCGCACGTCATGGTAAAGTGACCTCAATCTGAGAATTCGTGTCCCTGACACGTTCACAGTCATTCAGCGGTGAAGATGCCATCATTCCTGGAATATTTTGGCTCTCAAATGTCCACGAAATGTTGTCGTTTATCTGCGTGGCTGAAAGCGACATGTTGCAAGGCATCGGCCCTGGAGAAGAGAACGCCGTCCGACCCTTTGGTTGGAGTGATTATGAGCGCTTAGTCTCGGTCGTCAAGCATGATCTCGACAGCTTGGAATATAATATCTACCATACGTGGATGCTGGAAACGAAAAAGAAGCTCTCCAAGATGGTTATCCCGGCTCTCATCGAGAGCCAATCGTTGCCGGGCTTTACAACTAATGACTCCGGTGCCAGGCTATTCAATCGTATCCTTAACACGAGCAGCCATCCCGCCTTTAACATGGATGACATCCTCAACCTGCTGAATAAAGTATGGAAAGCTTTAAAATCGTACTACATGGAAGAATCTGTGGTGCACCAAGTCACCACAGAGCTTCTCAAGCTCATTGGCGTAACCAGCTTCAACGATTTGCTGATGCGTCGAAACTTCTCGTCATGGAAGCGAGGTGCGTAACCAGGGTCTGTTCTAAACTCTGCCAACGTTTCGTGATCTTCACTTTCTAGCCATGCAAATACAGTATAATATCACGCGCATAGAAGAGTGGTGTAAGTCTCACGACATGCCGGAAGGAACGCTGCAATTGGAACACTTGATGCAAGCAACCAAGCTACTTCAGCTAAAAAAGGTGCGGTACACTTCTACGCCTCGAGTTGCCGTTATTCACGAAGTCGTTTCTAGTCGACGCCCGCTGACATCGAGATTATTTATGATGTTTGTTGGATGTTAAGCCCGATGCAGATTCAACGAATGTGTACAAACTATTACGTTGCCGATTACGAGGTCAAGTACTTCACTGCGACAACCATAGTTGCTTTCGACTGATTTCAATGACAGAACCCAATATCACCGGAAATCTTACGCGTTGTCGCATCACGGGTTCAAGCAAATGACCGTAATGATCATCTACTTCTTTCCCCAGAAACCGAGGAAGTCAACCCATATGAGCTGCCCCTGCCTCGGGAAGTATCCGGGCTGGAGACGTATGTACCAGCATACCTCAATGTTTCACATTTGCGCCGGCTCGCTGCGCTAGTTTCGTAATTGTACCCATTCTTCCATGCACCCTTCGCACCTCCCACTTGCTTATGATACCTTGCATTGATGGAAATAGTAGTTTTTGGCAAATTTTCGACTGGTATTAATAACGTTCTATACGGAGGGTATCTCCATCTTGCACTTCTTCCCCCAATGGCCGATCATTTCGCAAGACATGATCGTCTGCATCACGAACCAATTGCATTGGCTTGTGAAAGATCACACTTGAGACAATGCTGAGATCATAGCACTGAACGTACCGACGTCGCCGACAGACGAATTCCGGACTGAGAGGCGAGACAGTCAAGGACTTTGCCCACAACCATTGTCTAAGCGGTCCTGTGTGGATGGGGGACAGTGAATCATCACACAAGCGAAACGCACCTTACGGAACCAAAAAAGCTTCTCTGTTGTTCCGGCGTGAAATATGATAAACGATCGCTGGTCAAGAGGCGTAGATGGTTCTTGAGGATTACCAGGCATGGCACGATGACGAAGTTTGATTAGCGCAGCCCTCCCGACCCTGGACAGCCCCACAGGAGGAGAAAGGGCGACATTGTTAGGAGCGGGTGATTTGTTCTTTTGCGATGTTGCTGCGGGAAAGTGCTGGGCTAATAACTTGCGAGCTGCGGACTGGAGCGCGGAGCCAGGCTTCCGAGAGAGGGACATGCATTGGTGCTGTTCTGGGTGACGATGCCTGGATATCAAATGGTCAATGGAAACACTAAGCAAGGCGCCAAATATTACTCTGAACAAAATGAGCGTTGGCAATACGAACAAGCCACATTTGGCTGCTCGGACAAGTTGTTCATTGCAAGGGTGGGCTTGCGACAGTCCAGCATGGCACATCTGCTGAGCATCTGAACGTGGCCATGGTCGAAACGGAGAGCCACGTTGTCGAAACAGCAAGAGTGGGAGTCTGGGGCCATGTGAGCTTGGCAAAAATGGGCGCCACAGCGACAGACGGTGGGGAGGAAGTCGATTGTGCTGCAAAGGGGATGAGCGCAACGAGCGCCGACGTCGAGGATGCTCATCAAGATGAGGAATGTCCACGTGCTTCCACGCGACTTGCCCAGAAACAATGAACATCATTGTGCGTTCACCGTTCTTCGGTCTACGGTCAATCTCATGCTCGGGGACATGAATAGGAAACTCTCTTTGGTCGCACCGTTACGCCTGCAGAACGTCTGCGCCAGCATCAAAGATCCCTTGCCAAAGCACAACGTGAGCTCGACCGTGAGCGAGGCAAGCTAGAACAAAGCGAAAAGAAACTCATCATGGATATTAAGAAGAGCGCCAAGGCTGGCCAGATCGTATGTCTCTTAAAGTTGCCGTGTTGTTCACCTCACATCTTCCAGAATGCTTGCAGAGTCATGGCAAAAGATCTAGTCAGGACCCGACGTTATGTACAGAAGTTCTACCAAATGCGCACTCAGCTGCAAGCCGTCGGCCTGCGCATACAGACCTTGCGAAGTAATCAACAAATGGCAGAAGCGATGCGTGGGGCCACTCGTGTTCGCAGCTCTCATCTCACCACAATCGCTTGCTCATCTTAATTGCCAACTCCGCAGGCAATGGCTTCACTGAATCGTGGCATGAATCTACCAGCAATATCACGCATAATGAACGAGTTTGAAAAAGAAAGTGCCATGATGGATATGAAAGAAGACATGATGTCGGATGCTGTCGATGATGTTATGGATCAGGAGGAAGACGAGGAGGAGGAGGGCGACAAGATTTTGAAGGAGGTTCTGGATGAGATTGGTGTTACATTATCACAGCAAGTACGTCTGCGGCCCTCGCATTGCTTGTTTTGTCTCGCTGATCAGTCGCTGCCTTACAGCTAACAGACGTGCCAACAGGTCTTGCGACAGTCTCATCGCCCCTCACGAGTCGCCAACCGGTGGCCATGGGCGAGTTTCCAAACTCGCTGGGGGCGGAACTTCACGTCAATGATAGCAATGCTCAGTTGTCAGACGAAGATGCTCTGCAAGCCCGCTTAGATGCATTGCGGAAATCCTGAACTGGAGATTGCTTTGTTGTACTTAAACTTTCAAGTTTGCGATCGTCTTCACCTCATTCGCCGAGAGTTTCCAGTTGACCCCAGAAGCATTGAAAAATTCCTCCACATCCTCTTCCTGAAAGCGTGATTCAGAATCATGAAAATAGAGCCCAGATTCGATGAAATTAAAAACGACCTTGTCTAGATTCAATAGCGTCGAAATCTGCTGCAAACGCGTGAACTTGCTTCTGACTTCGCCAGAAGGAGCCTGAGTGCCTAAATATGTCATGACAGACCGTATATCTCGGTCGAACCGGATGGCTCCAAGCTTAAAAGACGTGAAGATAATCGAATTCAACCCATTTTAGATTGCCCATACCTCGGTGAATTGCAGGCCAATAATGTGTTTCTCCCAGGGACCCAAAATAGCATCGAGTGCGAAACCCAATAAAAGCGAAAATATTTTATCCCGGCAGGTGTCCTTCGGATCTGCTGTAAGCATTTGTGCATAGTCCTAGAAAGTTAGTGACACCTTGTAGTTATTCATGCTGGTCTCCCACGCCCTGATAAAGCGCTTCTTCACCGTGTCTTGATACTCAACAGCCGAGTAACCATCATCATCGAGCATGTACGATACATCACGGTAGACATCGATCGTGAAATTCCTCAGTTTCGGACGTAACAGCTGATTATACAGCTGCTCAACTCCAGCCTTTTGTAATGTTATCTCAGATACCGGGTGAGCAAAATTGAAAGAAGAACCTTGACTGCCGAGCTGAACCTGACAGAAAATTCTGCAAGATCGCTGAAGGAAGTTCCAACATAACCAGATTGCGCTTCGAGGAAAAATTGATTGATGGACGAGCCGTGTCTTATGTCCTTGGTTAGGTGGTCGAGATGAGATGAAGCTATATCAAGATCATTGAGAGCGATCTAAGACACATCAACGAAAGTACGTAAATAAGCAATGGAGGAACTTTACGATGAATGCCGTCCGATTCTCTCTTTCATGATGCATTGCGTTTGTTTTGTAGATATCATCCAGGCGCCTCTTCATTGCATTTAGAACATCCTGTTCTAAGACACCTCTCAGTCGTGGCACGGCCCATTGCACAGCGTCGACTGATCCTGTCGTCAATAACCTGTTGATGACGGCTCTGAGGATGTAAAACACATCGTCAGGAGTTGTACTGGTGGCTGAGGACTGTGATGTGTCGAAAATTGACATCCGATAGGCCTAGACGATTCAAGTGGGAAAAGGTGAGGATAAGCTAATTGTGCAATTGCTCACCTTTTCAATACTCGCGCGGGTATACCACATCTCAAGTGGCAGATAATAGGAGAATAGCAACCGATGAAATAGTTGCTCAGTCTTCGTCACCGTAAAATCAAATTCTTCTTGTCTTTGCATGTTCTCGCATATCTCCCCAACGTCTATGTTGAGATAGCTTGCCTTTCGGGACATCAACTAAAAGCTGCGGCAGATATGACAACAGATAATACCTTCATTGACTCTACAATGAATTTCTTCAATAAACTCCACCTGCTGACCATCGCTGCGATTTCGGTTAAGTCCTTATCAATCTCCCGAGGATCTATTACACTCTCCTCCGAAAGGGTGGATGGTTGTGTGCGTTTGTTGTTATAGTGTCCAATGACGACAGGAGGACAATTTGTGATGTCGTCAAGCTAGAGAGTATGGTGAATGTTCAGTATCCGTTAAAACAGCGAGCCATTTGCAAGACACCTTTCGTTTCATAGCCCTCTGATCCTCCCATTCTATGACAAGCCGCTGGATGACTTCGTCACAATCTTGCAAGAGCCGCCGCACTACGAACTTCATCTTCCCATTCCCATAGTATTTCTCAACGACGGGCTGGTGTTGGTCGACAATCATGGCGATACTTTCGAACAGGACCGTCAACGTAGTCACATAGTAAAGAGATGACGAAACTGTATGACGAAAATCAGCAATGCATTCGCGGCGTGTCCCGAAGACAAGAGTCACCTTTTGCCGCTGCGGGAGGACGTACTTGGACAAGCTCACCCACGAATGATGCATATGCATCGAGCCCCTCACTTTCCCAACCAATTACAGGAAAGAGCTTGAAGAAGCGGCTCGTGGCTGCAGAATCGCGAGCGCGCGATGCTTCAGAGAAGCTCTGGCGAAAGGTCGCTAATAAGCGCTCCCTGGCTATCTGCAAAAACTGAACAGGCGGTGTCGGATCGTCTGAGTTGGGCTGAAGATAATAAGAGCAAGCGCAGAAGAAGAGGATATGCAAAAACCGACAATGGCTGTATTCGCGAAGCAGCCGGAAATAAGGTCATGAGGAGCTGACATGGCACGGGCACAATGTCGGGCGGCAGATTCCCAATCCCGATCTTGCATAGAGCTCTGCAGCGCTGCTAAGGAGTTCTGTACAGTGAATCAACGACGGAAGCCTCATTTACAATGCTGGGTTCTTACTTTCAGTTCCATGACTTGTCCAACACGGTCCGCCGCTTCCCGTATACGGTTCATCCTCTCATCCAGTGAACGGACCTTGCTCCCAATTCTATCTGCAGTGCTCGCGGTGCAAGACACCTTCCCAAGTAGCACATGGGATTCCACGTCGAGCGTATCAAAACTTGGGAGCAGAGACTGTAAGCGACTGAGCGAATTGATGATAGACTCCCGGTCATGTAGCACGGTGATCAGTTCGTCTGAGACTCGCGAATCTTCGGCTTGAAGGGTTGAGACATGAGCGAGTATTTCGGAAAGACTTGTCAGTAATCTAGGATTGTGGCTGGAGGAAGCCGATTCAGAGGAAGGCATATGGGCACCTTTCGTTCGGACTACGTTGTTGGTACGAATTCAAGTAAACATTGCCTACAATCCAGACCAATGCAGTGACTCTGACAATTTCAACGTGCACGACAACGGCAAATCTTCACAATTTCGTCCAGCACGGATCACATACTCGCCCGCCGCCGCTTCCCATGCGCTTGTCTCCACATTCCAAAACGAAAATGCGTACTTGTCTAGTTGGATCTCTGCTTGTGCAGTTTCCCCAGGTTTCACGTTGCGTATTTTCCCAAATCCCTTCAGCTGTAGAACGGGCACCGTGACCGTCACAACTGGGTATGTAATATACACTTGAACAACTTCAGATCCAAGCAGTGGACCGTCATTCCTGACCCTGGTTGTTACTGTAACGGAGATTTCTTGGCCATGTAGTCGGGGTTCCGTGGCAGACATTTCGCAAAATGAAAAAGTAGTATAAGATAAACCGAAACTGAGCCTTTGAGCTTTTATTCAACCCACCCCTGAAGAACAGCTGGACGTACCCGAATGGAAACAGCGGTGTGAGCTTTTTTGCTTGATAGTTTTTATAACCGACGAATAGGTCTTCATGGTAGCTTCAATTCGATGAGAACGTGCTACGGTGGAAGGAAGGGCCAATGTACTGACTAAATTTGATTGTTTTCGCTTCGATGATTCAGATATGCCGGAACATCCTCTAATCTGCCGGGAAATGTAAGTGGCAAGCGCCCTGAAGGATTTACCTCGCCATAAATGACATCGGCAAGTGCATGTCCGATCTCATTGCCAGAATACCATGCTTGGACGACACTGTTGACGGATTCCAGCCAGGGCATAGATACAGCAGATCCCTGTAGGCCGAACAGTTGGAATTAGTACGTTTGTTGCTCCAAGGACACTCACGGCTTGGATGCAGACGATAGTATTGGGATTCGCAGATGCCACGCTAGCAATAACTTCATTCTGCCGCCCAGGCAAATCCAAAGTCGTTCTATCAAAGCCCTCGCTTTCCCACTCAGGCGAAAGTCCACCTATAAAAAGCACAGCGTCGCATTCCGCCGCCATGGCAGAGGCGGCTTCGATAGCTTGATCAGCATCGATCTTTTCACAGCCACCGAAGCGCTGTTCGTATACAGTAAGTTATACGTAGCCGCGAGGACGGACTGCCTTCACTTACAACTCCCCGCATGAGAGCAGGCTGTGATAACCTGTTCCCATCCTTGTCTTCTCCACCCGCTGCAAGAGTGTTTGTGTATTCCACGAGTACTTCAACTGGAGTGTCTGCTAGAACTGTAATTGTAGCCTTCTCCTCGACGGTGCCTTGGCTTGACATGGCAATAAAGCTTTGTACTAATCTCGTGCAAGGTCTAGCGGACTTACCCGTAGAAGAAGTCGCCAGGAGTTTGTCTGGTCCAGTTATCAATTGTGAGGTTGCCATCTATCCAGAGTTTGGCTCTGCCTATGACAGAAAAACGTTCAGCCGCTCAATGAAAATCGGTGCTGTGGAATTGTACCCACCAGCTACGGTCAATCCTAATTCATATGTGCATGTTTTTTCAAACACGAGTATTCCCTCTAATCTTATGGACCAGCAAGGCGTCAGGCCATCAGGTAGAAAATCATTCAGCTTGACCCGCGTATCCTGAAGGACGCATGTATGAATGGGAGCCGAGATAGAACCATCCAAATCATGATTGTAGAACGTGCATGTCCAGCCGCGTTCACCCGTAGGTGTCCATAGGCTGTTTTCCAATGTAGGAAGATATTTGTGAGCTGGAAGGTTTATGAGACCGATCTGACATGAGCATACGAAATCACAAACCATAACATCCAAGTTCGTAGGAAATCTGTAAGCCTTCAGGTGCCCCTTCTGTTAAGCCGTCCCATGGGTTGACAACGTAAGTTGCCTTCAAAGCCGCAGAGCCGCCTCCCGAAATGACACGCTGACGAGCATTCGGGCCAATGACGGCGAGACGCTTGATTCTATTGGTCGAAAGCGGAAGGAGTTGATTTCGATTTTTCAGGAGGACCATACCATCTGCTGCCAGTCTTCGACAAAACTGACGTGTATCTGCCGAATCACGACTGCGCTCTAGACGATCCCCGTACACGATGTCGGGGTTTCTTTGAGCCTGTCTCTGCACGAATTTGAGCAGGTTTGTGACCCTGTCATCAATTGTCCTCATGGACAGCTTCCCTGCCGAGAGGCAGTGACGGACCAAGGGAGGTGAGCGCCAACGTGGGGGTCCGGGCATTTCGAGATCCAATCCCGCATTCAGTGGTTGATCAGTACCATAGGTACCATACCTATATAAATTTGAGTTAGGTCACTTGCCTTGAATTAATTTGTTCTTGTCTTTCTGACCAGTCGCTGATGACAATTCCCTCAAAGCTCCATTCGCCTCTTAGTATGTCTTTAATGAGAACCGCATTCTCAGAGCAATGCACTCCTTTTATGCGGCCATAACTGAACGGGAGGTGTGGGATGGTGTTACCTCCAAGCAGGAATGCGCCTTACGAGGTCATATACGCTCCAGGTTTCGCATGTTTCTGCGCAAGCATGAACCTGGGTCGGGCATTACAGAATTGGACGCGATGAGAAGAAGGATATTATTACGGTAGAAGATAGATTTCTCGTAGCGCCCTATCAGACATGACTGATTCCGCAGAGGTTCGTTGATCTTCTTGATCATTTCCGACAAAATGCTTGATGGCTTCGTGGATGCGAAGACAAACTCGCAAAGGACATTGAAAGCGAAAGACGTACCTGCGGAGACACCCTGTGATTGAAGTCCCTTGATATAGGACGAGGCAAGCATCCCTAACTCAATCAGAGGATTGAGGGCTAATGACGTCTCAGGAACTCACCAGAAAGGAACGGATCCTCGGAAAAGGACTCGAAGGAACGCCCTCCAAGAGGAGAGCGTTGAATGTTGCACGTCGGGGCCAGAAGTAGTACCGCCGACTTCAATTTCGCTTCCTCTCCCAGAAATTTGCCCACTTGGAAAAGTAGCTCTTGGTCGAAAGTCGAAGCAAGCGAGGTCGCGCACTTAGCGCGAAAAGGTTGTGTATAGAGAACATGGCACAACCTGTGGAATGACGTACTGGAATGCACTGAGCAGGTGTAGAGATAAAATGCGATGATCCACGGACGCCCTATCGAACTTATAAGTACCATCAAGATCGGGGCCAAATACTCATCACATTGGGGCCGTCGCTCATTCGAACAGAAGGAATCTGGAGACGCTCGATTGCGGTTGTATTCCACCAATTTGGTGCGCCAAGTAGCAATATCTTCTCTTCGAGACTTAGTTGGCGGACAATCTCAGAGACAGAAGAGTGGGAGAACGATGTCATGGTGAATCGATGCTTCGTCTTCCATTCAAGCCGTATAAGTAGTGGCCGACACTGTGGTCATCATATGGTAGAATACTATCAATGTTTGGAACACGAGACAGGTGAATCAATCCGAGGTTTATCCGTCACACTCTATGATATCTGATTGCTTGGTTCATTTTCCCGAATTCGTGGGATATTCCGGCGCTACATCATCTAGTTTTCATCCAGGATGTCGAGCAATTCCGAGGATTTGACGAGCCATGCACAATCTAAGACTTCGGCGACTCTCACTGTGCGGATCATCAAGTCTTTTGAATACCGCACTGAGCGTAGCCTGGTTCTTCACGGCGTGGATTTGACAAAAGTGACCGTTCAACGGCTAAAAGATATCGCTCGTCAAGGTAAGGTAGCTGTTTCTCGCTTCGGCGGGTCCTCAAGGATCATTCAAAAGCGGTTTTGGAGCGGCCGGGGTGGAAAGCATATCGAACCGTTCCGCTAGGTGAGTCAAAAATCACATACCTTGACTAAAACTTATTCACTACAGATACATTGAAACTTTACACCAAAGCTTACGGAGCCAAGGTAGGCGGACGAGAGATCCAAGGCAAGGTCATTTCACAATTCCCAGCGCGACAGACAACCAATCTTATAATAAACCTCGATCATGATGATTGGATCCTTGACAAGGATGATGAAACTTTAGAATCATATGGAATTGGTGAGCAATTTTCATGGTATAATTGTGGTATGTATCTCATTCGTACCTTTATTCATTCACAGAAAACGAAACAGAACTCAGCTTCTTCAACAGGCAAGCGTACGATGTCTTCAAGGAAAATCCATCAGTTAAGCGTCTGTTGTATATCTTCCTGATTCGCCATTTCACGGTAAAGAACAATATGCAGACTTGCTGGGATTACTGAACCATTATCATGAACATTACTCTGTATGTAACGAGTAAGAGCCTGAAAATCAAATGTAATGCAGTTGATGCGCAAGGCTCATGATCGGGCAAGATTATCTACGATTAACATGGATTTATTGATTAGCACATTGAACGCGTGGTTCACCCCCGTCTTCATCCATTGGTTCCTCTTGTAGACCAGCCTTGGTTCGGGTATCGACGTCATCTAAATTGACTTCTTCGATAAGGATATTCTTGTCGAATATTGGAATAGGATCACGGGGTGGTAGGGCTCGTTCGAGAAGGGGGATAGAGTCTGGCGGTATCGAGTTTGGGAATCGCACTTGCAGCTGCACATAGAGGTCACCAGGTTCGTGGTGCCGCTGCGACGGCATACCCTGGCCATGGATGACCTTGATTTCACCTGTTGTTGCGTCTGAGATCCGGATTCGAAATCGAGGAGAGACAACGACGGACCATTTTTAATAACCTCGCCTGGTTCAAGCGTCACTCTTAAAGCACGATCATCAAGATGCTTGATGAAGAACTGCCCTCCAGCGAGCGCCGTTAAGATGTCTATTTCAACATCGGTATACAAATCATTCTCCCGGCGTTTGAATCGTTCGTGTGGCTTCTCTTCAATAACGATAACGACGTCTCCGCTTTCAGCATTTGGTGATTGGTCACTCTCGCCTCGAAAATTGATAGTGTGACCGCCCTTCATGCCCTTGTCGATGTGAACTTCGAGAACTTTTTTCTCCGGAGTAACTTTTTTCCCTTTGCAATTCGAGCACCTGTCCTTGAGGTTGATCACTTCACCGGAACCTGAGCATTCATCGCAGGGAGATTGGATCTGTTGAATCATCGGCCCCATTTGTCGCAAAGTAACTTTAATGCCGCGACCGCCACATGTCGGACATGACCGAACAGCTCCATCCTTGCCTCCCTTGCCCTTGCATTTCGAACAGATGACGTTCCGCGTCAGTGCCAGCTTGGTGGTTTTGCCCTTGTACAGATCTTCCAGTGTGACGTGGACTCTATGAACAAGATCCTTTGTTCGTCTGGGGGCCCGCGATCCGCCGCCAAACATCCCGCCTCCAAAGAGTTGACTAAACAAATCCTAGAGGGTTTCGTCAGAAGGAGTGGGGCGAGTGAAGTTCCACACCGTGCTCACCTGCGGGTCCATTCCGCCCATGCCACCCTGTTCGGAAAGCCCTGCTTCCCCGCGTGCGTCGTATATGCTACGTTTTTCGGGATCTGAGAGGACTTCATAGCTGGAAAGGAATTAGTCAGGAGGAAGATGCCTTTGAAAATTTGAATCGTACGCATGGGTGACCTCCTTGAAAAGTTCTGGATCGCCACCTTTGTCTGGGTGGAGTCTCAGAGCTCTGAATGTCGTGATCAGTAGGACAGAAAGGCAGACTGGAAGTGGACGTGCTTTTTACGATACGCCTTTTTCAGGTCAGAGTCGGATGCCGTAGGAGCGACGTCTAGCAAGTCGTAGTATTTCCTGACGAAGCAAATCAGCCGAAACAAAGGAAAAAAAGTCCGGAATTCACTCACGTTTCGCGGACCATGACGGGAAGTGGGTGTGGACAGGGAGGAGAAGTGTACAGGTGTCTTTTAGAGCCCGTGGCAAGCTGATCGTTCTACAAGCATCTACGTTGTTCTACAACCTGACAAATTAGGAAACATGAAAAGCCTGCTGTCTTGTCACGAGCAAAAGTGGCACTCTTACCCACCTCTACGATAACTGTGCAATAACACCAATTGAACAGGCTTCACAACAATCTGGACAGTGCTCAATTTTTTACATCTAAAGTTTCGACCTTCTAATAAGGTAGGCCTCAGACAAAACCCGCCACGTCACATGATCAAAAGCGTTACAGAAGCGTTACTTTACCACTGATCCTCGACCAACTTGCTTTAAACTTGACTTGAAGGAAAATGGCTTCACAAAGTTATGAAGAAATTGATATACAAGAAAATTGTGTAGCAGATTTGGATAAAACAATCATTTGGAGGAGTTATTTCATTATCAGTCATGCAAGATTGGAATCTCTGTTGATCATATGGCAATTTACAACACCACTCCTCCAGAAAATGGGATGTACAAAGGCATGGAAATGGCAAGTCACAGCATGATTACCAAATATGAAGAGGAAGAGAGAAAGAGAAGAAGCTGACAAGGAAAACCAAGGGGCAAGTAAAGCCAGAGAGGATATATTTAATATTCTTGACAGAAGTGTTACCTGCTCAAAAGCAAGAAAGCAAGGATATGTTAGGCTAGATGGATCTTAAAGGCCTTGGGCAGACTAAGTGCAAGAGTGGTTTAAGATGATGGCAAAAGGAATATTAAGCCTAGCGACTACTGGTACATCCATAGGTCTTATATACATGTATAGAGTAAGCATGGACCATGGGCTGCACAATGCTGTGGAGCACAGCACAGGGGAATGACTAGTAATGACTAGGTAGGGTGAGTCATAGGGCTGCACACTATGCATGTGTGAGTCAGAGATAGTAGAAGGGACTGCACACTGTGCATATGTATGGGTCAAGATAAGAAAAATAAGATAAGAAAATATGTGGTCCATTGGCATCCATAACATCACCTCCTTCTTAGATTTGTGTCTTTGCAAATGATTCCTCAGTCTAGCTGTCCCTATCTGTTGTTGGTCTCCCAGGTGGATACTGTGCATAGTGCCCACATATGAATAAGCTCCTCATTATAGGAGCAGATATGCTGGAGGATGCTGGCAAGGAGTTTAAGTCAGTGATTCTCCTGTCAAAGCAAGTCCATTGCTTTATGGAGGGCAATGTATTATGATTTCAAGGCCACAGATATGTGATGACCATCTATCACATGACAAGACAGAAGCATGAGACATAACATGAGGAAACTATAAGTAGATCACCTAACATGATGCATCAGTACTAAGAGAAATCTTACTTATTGCCTGCTGGAAAACACAAGGCACTCAGTCAGCAATAACTCAGATGACCAGTAGCAATAGTCTCTCATAGCATGAGGATAACACACAGCAAAGTAGCATAGCTCTATATAAGTAGGTAGAACTTGTATAATAGAATCCAGCTTCGAGCTGGCTAATAACTAGCATTCTTCTCCCTGCCTCTTTGTCAGAGCAACACTTGCACAAGTAACAAGGCTACCAATCTGAAGATAAACCACAAGGTTTGAAAGATGAGAGAGAGATGAAAAGATAAAGAATCAATAACTTATATTAGTTCTTACTTGTATTAGTGGAAATCCTAAGAGATTGAAGCTAAGGCTAGCTATAGTACATCCAGAGTATATATACTACTAAATTATTCTAGAATATTCCATAAGTATAACTAGAATATTCTCTTTATAGAATATTCTAGCACTGTCCAGTTCTTCTATAGCATTCCATATTATTCTACCATATTCTCTAGAGTTCCAAGGAATTCTATCATAGGATTGTCTGGAGGCTCTGAGAATTAGTGGTACCCTGATACTCTTGCTCTCTTGAACTTTGAGTAACCTGCATGCAGATTTGATTTTGCATAGCAAAAGCTTAAAGCTATCACTACACACCTTACACCTCTCTCACTGCAAAGCCCTTCCTTCATTGCCCAATAGCCCTGAGTGCTTTGTGACTATAGGAACCTGCTGCGTCCTCATAAAACTCTTTCACCTTCCAATACTAATAGTTTTACCTTCAACCCCTATTCCCCACCCTATGCCAACTTATTTTGATTCCTACTTGAGAATCTTTATTCATAGTACTGGGATGTACAAGAAGACTAGGAGTAACATTGAGCCCAACCCTGTCTGAATTTGATCATTGAAGGCTGTGCTAGGGTAATCTTTAGAGAGCCCTACTGCATGTCTGACTGGGTAGTTTGTTGACCCAGAGCATACTCCAGCAAAAGGAATTGAAGGACTCGGACATGTGGATAGTCCCTACCCACCAAATTATTCTCAAACATGCCCATTGAAGATCACTATCAGGAACATGTTATTAACCCAAAGCAAGAAAGGAATTGCCAGACCACTAGAATCTCTGATGATGAAACCTTTCTTGACTGCTATTTGGGGCATCTCTGTAGCTACAGGAATTCGAGCTGACCCTTCTGCAGTTTAATAGGCACCCTCCCCTTCACTCAGACACACCAAAGCAGGAGTCAATGGTCACATGCTGCCTGCATAGTACTAATTAACTATTCTATTAGACATGATCACCTCATCACCAACCTCTCCTCTTTTCATACAAAAATCTGCCACAATCCCTGCTACTGCCAACATATCAACTATATCCTCATTCTAAAGAATCTCCATCTTCGAAATCACATAGTAGAAGTCAAGTTTGAGTATTGGATCAACTACTATCCAGAACAAGCACTCCAATACCTAGGACCTGACATTACCTGGGACAACAACCCTACCGACCTTAACGACTATCCCCAACTCCATAAACAATGATGCCTATAATAGAGCTCATTGCTGCTTTCTTTGCTTTTATCACCATCATCCTCACCATCTTCTTCGCCACCAACCCTCTTGCCCTAGCCTAGGGCACTCTCCGGAATAATCCATAGCAGGCCAAACAGGTACAAAATGCAATCCAGACTTTGGTCAATGCAATTAAAGAAGAACTGGACTTGGGCAAGAAGCCTAAAAGAATAAAATCAGAACCACCAGATCCATATAAAGGGGATCCCAGTTTAATCGGAAGCTGGCTTCAATGAATAGAAGTCTACTTTGACAAGGAGGAGATCACCAACAAGTGGAACATGATCACCTATGCATTGCAATGGATCATGGAAGGCAAGGCTGAATGTGCACAGAACTGGATGGACTCTAAGCAACAGGAGTGGCTGGAGTTCAAAATGTGTTACAAACGTCACTCGAAGGACTATTCATTTTCTTATCTTATCTCCCTTCCCTTATCTCTTCCTCCCCATCACACTGCGTAGCGCGCAGTCATTGAGTCATCTTTACTTCCCTAGTCATCTTGAGTCATCTCATCCCAGTCTTACTTATCTGCAGTCCACAGCATTGTGCAGTCCATGGTCCGTGCTTGAGTACTGTAATGTATATAAGGACTTCTAGATATACCAGTAGTGCTAGGCTTAATATTCCATTTGCCATTGTCTTAAACCACTCTCGCACTTAGTCTGTCTGAGTTCTTTAAGATTCGTCTAGCCTAACAAGATATTAAGCCTCGTCGAGACTCGCTCAGACTTATACACATCATGTCACACTTTATCAAAGACTTAATCAACATTCGATGACAAGCGGTTGCCGACCCAGCGAGCACTAGCACGAGCGACGAGAACACCTGGTTCAGAGAAGTAAATCACACATTGCAGTCCACGCCATTTGCAGAGACAGTCCATGCCAACCACAGAGATACTAGCAATTCAAACAATTGAAAGAGGGAGCATACGCCTACATCAAGTGGCGATAAAGAAGAACAGGCATTTCTGAAAGAGTTTGCCTTCACCACCACAGACGAGCCCACTGAGAACTTCAGTGACAGAGCAGCATAGCTCATTGCAGAACTCTTACTAGAAGGAGAATACAGGATAAGCCTAGAAGAGCTGTGGTCAGACCAGAATCTTCCTGCCGAAGAAGAGGACAAACCAATCTGCAAGAAAACAAGAGAGGAACAAACACAAGCCTGAAACTTCAGACAATAGCAGATTGAAAACTACAATTGCTGAGTACAAGAAGAGGACATACTAATATAGAGAGGACATGATGCACAGAGCATATGACAGAACCAATGAGAACGACACTAAAGTCAGGGGCACATAGGAATGAAGCTGCCTGTCAGAGTACCACTAATTCTCAGAGCCTCCAGACAATCCTATGATAGAATTCCTTGGAACTCTAGAGAATATGGTAGAATAATATGGAATGCTATAGAAGAACTGGACAGTGCTAGAATATTCTATAAAGAGAATATTCTAGTTATACTTATGAAATATTCTAGAATAACTTAGTAGTATATATACTCTGGATGTACTATAGCTAGCCTTAGCTTCAATCTTTTAGGATTCCCACTAACACAAGTGAGAACCAATATGTGTCATTGATTCCTCATCTTTCCATCTCTCTCTCATTTCTCAAACCTTGTAGTTTATCTTCAGATTGGTAGCCTTGTCACTTGTGCAAGTGTTGCCCTGACACTGCCAAATCCTTTCAGAAGACCGACTCGCCGAAGTACAGCATAAGAAGGAAATTGCACTACTGTGGTGAAAGTAAGCGACAACGACTGGAATGAATACTATTGGTGGAGGGAGTGAAAGAGACTACCAAAGACAGATGGACCAACTATTGCAGAGTGGACCGAATTCGAACAAGCCTGTAGAATCGCAGGAATCGACCTAGACTACTGGAAAGAGCAAAGAGAAGAACAAAGACAAAAGCAAATTCAAGAGCAGCAGACCCAAGCACAACAGGCCCAAGAACAGGAAAGCCAAGACCAAGACAGCGACGAAGAAATTCCACAGACAATGGCGACAGAATACAGAGGAATTATCACAGATCCGAAATCCTTCACAGAAGATTGAACAGCCTTCGACATTTGGTGGAGGAAGATGAGACTCTACATAACTGCACATGGAGACCTCACCAATGTACAGAAGATCGGAGCAGTACTATCCAGAATGACTGACGGACCAGGAGCCCACTGGACGTCAAAGAAAATCGACACCACAACTAATCAAAGCACATGAGCTGATTTTATAACTAAAATACAGACATGATTCAGCAATGTCATGTCACTGTCGCAAGCAGGAAGCAAACTATCCAACATCAGACAGGGAAACTGACCCATTGACGAATTCCTAGATGAATTTGTAGACCTTGCAGGAAAAGCAGAAATGACAGGAACAGCTCCTCATTTCCTACTTGAAAAGAGCTTAAACCAGAGGACAGCAGAAGCCGTACACTCGATCTCTGAACTTCCAACAGATGGAGATGAATATATCAAGACAGTTCGAGTGATTGGATGAAACATCAATGAACATAGGAATATAATGAGGGGGGAATTTGCAAACAACCAACGCAAGCCAGGAAACCCAAGCCGAGGAATAGGACAGGCCATGGAAGTCGACAAAGTACGAAGCAACAACTGCTTCAACTGCAATAAACCAGGACACCTTTCATGAAACTGTCCGGAGCCACAAAAAGGAGCAGCAAACATCACATGTTACAATTGTGGCCTGAAAGGACATTATGCACGAAACTGCAAAAAGAAGAAGAAGGGAAAATCCCGAGTCAGAGAAGTGAAAGAAGAAGGAGAAGAAGATGAAGAAGACAAGGACAAAGAAAGCTCTGACAAAGAGGGTTTTGTCGAAGAGTCCGATTAAAAGGTGCTAAATTGCGACCCATACAGCTGAAACAGACTTGCTTCGATACTGGATATAGATCATCCCATACTCTGAAATACACCATTCCTGCAAAGTGACCTGAAGCACCAAGAAAAACCATCTGAGGCGACAAACCACCCAAAAGGAAAGAACTTGCAGTACCAGCAAGGATACGAACGCGAAAGGGAATAGCAACAATAACACCAGAAGTCGATAGCAGAGCAGACAGGACCTGCATCAATACCGCTATAGTAGCAAAAACAGGATTGAAGACATGACAAATCAAGAAGATTCAAATTATAAATGCAGACAGATCACCCAACCACCAGAAAACAGCAGACTGGGTAGTGGAAGTCCACATCAACATTAAAGGACACAAAGAGCATATGAAAGCCATCGTACTCAACATCGGAAAGACCGACATGCTACTGGGACATGACTGGCTTGTCTATCACAACCCAATGATCAAATGGAGGACAGGAAAGATCGTCTTTAACAGATGCCCCAAAACATGCAAGATAAACCACCAGATGATCAAAATACAGAAAGTGGCTGAACCAGCAAAGACCACAGCCAATGACAGGACGGAAACTCAGATACCTTCATATCTGATGAAATTCAAACACCTCTTTAAAGAGAAGAACTTCGATCGGTTATCGGACCACAAGGAGTGGGACCATGAAATAAACTTAACAAAAGACGCACCCAAGATGATACCGAGCAAGGTTTACCCGATGACACAGAAAGAACTAGAAGAACTAGATGCCTTTGTCGAAGAAGGACTAAGAACAGGGAAGATATGCCCCTCAAAATCACCTTACGCAGCATCCTGTTTCTTTTGCAATAAGAAGGATGGCAGCAAACGACTCATCCAAGACTATCAGGAAATAAACAAATATATGGTCAAGGACAAGTTCCCACTACCACATATCAGCAAGCTTCTCGATGTACTACAAGGAGCAAAGTACTTTAACAACATTGACGTTATCTGGGGATACAATAACATTCGCATTCAAAAAGGAGACGAATGGAAAGCAGCCTTTCTAACAGCAAGAGGGCTCTTCGAACCAATAGTCATGTACTTTGGACAGTGCAATGCACCAGGCACTTTTAGCCGAATGATGGCAAGCCTCTTCCAAGACCAAATACAAAGGAGAGTGTGCATAATCTATATGGATGACATCATAATCATTGGATGAACATGAGAGGAACTTCAAAAGAACACAGTAGAAGTCATGGAGATACTAAACAAGAACGACCTATTCATCAAAGGACTAAAATATGTCTGGGAATCATCAAAAGTCCCAGTACTAGGGTATGTCATAGGAGAAGGGAAAGTGGAAATGGAACCAGAGAAGATTACAGCTGTACAATCCTGGCCAACCCCAAAAATGAAGAAAGAACTACAGAAGTTCTTGGGATTCACAAACTTTTACTAACGATTCATCAAAGAATATGCAAAAGTTGCTAAACCTTTAATGGAGTTGACTGAAAACAAAACATTCCAGTGGACAGACAAGCAGCAAAATGCTTTCAAGGAGCTAATCTGACATATAACCTCAGCACCCATCCTAGCACTACCACAAACAGAAGGAAAATTCCAAGTTGAAACAGATGCCTCAGGATATGCCATCGGAGCAGTATTATTACAACAGCAGAAAGGACTGTGGCACCCAATTGCCTTCATCTCAAGATGCATGACCCCAGCAGAGCAGAACTACGAAATCTACGACAAAGAACTCCTTGCGATAATGGTGGCACTGAAGACATGGAGACAATACCTTCTAGAAGCTCGAGAGAAGTTCGAAATATTGATGGATCACAAGAACCTATCATACTTCCGAAAACTGCAACAACTCATTTCGAGACAGATCGGCTGGTACCTAAAATTACAAGAATACAACTATGAACTACGACATATACCAGGAAAAGCGAACGGAAAGGCAGACGTCCTATCATGAATGGCAGGATATGAAGAAAACCTAACAGAGAAAGACAACATACAAATGATCAAAGAAGCCACATTCATCCGACACCTAGAAGAGAATAATGAACGAGATTTCAAATTTATGATGTTTAAGGATGAACACCCATAGAAAGAGGGAGCAGATAATGACAAAACAATACAAACAAGAGGAATCACAATGATCGAATCCTCAAGGATAGAACAAATTCGACAATGCATATGAAGAGAGATGATCATAACAACAGGACTGAAGGAAAAACTGCACTGGTTCACAGAAGAAGACCACATTGTATATGCAGGAGGGAAAATCTACATTCCCTCAGACAATAAACTAAAGGAAGACATCATGTTTGAACACCACAACACACCCATTGGAGGGCACCCAGGACAATATCATATGCATGAACTCATAAACCACACCTACTGATGGCCATCAATGTTAACGGACATCAAGAAATATATGAATGGATGCAAAGCATGCCAGCAAAACAAAATCATCTGACAAAAGAAATATGCACCACTACACCTGCATGAGGTTCTGCAGCAGCCATGGGAAGATATCGGAGTAGATCTCATAGGACTGCTACCCAGCTCAAATGGCTTTAATGCCATCACTGCAGTCACAGACCACCTGACCAAGATGATCCCACAAACACCAAGCTCACAGCAGAAGGTCTCGCATGACTATACTGAGACAATGTATGGTGACTCCATGGAATTCTACGAAAGATCATCAGCGACCGAGGACCCCAATTTGCAGTGCAATTCATGACAGTGCTTCTAAAACTGCTTGGAATGAAGCAAAACCTATCAACGGCCTATCATCCACAGACAGATGGACAGGCGGAGTGATCCCATCAAGAGACAGAAGCTTTCCTTAGAAGCTTCACAAACAATCTACAGGATGACTGGGCAGAATGGATAGTGATTGCAGAGTACCAATATAATGACAAAACACACCAGGGAACAAAGGAGACACCATTCTACCTCAACTATGGAATGCACCCCTGGAAGGGAGAACCACAGACAACAGAAGGGAACAACTCCACAGCAAAGAACTTTGTTGAAAGAATGGACCAAATACGGAAAGAAGCAAATGCTGCGCTGCAGTATGTGCAAACACAGGCCAAAGACAATTACGATGCAAGATGAAGACCAGTCCATGAATACAAGAAAGAGGATAAAGTATGGCTCGAAGCCACCAATATCACAGTCAATCGACTATCAAAGAAGTTATTGGCACTCCGACACGGACCATTCAAGGTGATCAAAAAGAAAGAAGCCTCAGCATATCACCTGGAACTCCCAGCATCATGGCAGCTGATACACCCCATGTTCAATGAAACACTACTCACATCCTACAAAGGATCCCGTTTCAAGATACAAGAGCAACCATCGCTGCCACTCCCTGAAATCATAAATGATGAAGAAGAGTACAAGATAGAAGAAATCCTAAAAAGAAAGAAACAAGGAAGGGGAATGCTATTCCTGGTCAAATGGAAAGGATACAGACATGAGGAAAACACATGGATTAAAGAAAAGGAACTGAGGAATGCACAGCAAGCTCTAGACCGCTTTCTAAAAAAGACTGTGAACCAGGATAAAAGGACCACGAAAAGGGGGAAGAAGACCAAAAATCACACATCATGACCACCAATGCCCCCATCAGCATCGAAAGCAGCGATGACAGCCGTGCACCCACCCCCAACGGCCCGAGCGACCCCGAGAATCTAGCAAGGATTCTCAATGCTAGTGACTACATGAACCCCAGGGGCCCCAGTAGCCCAGTGGTTTAATCGCCACTAAAGACTGGAGAGGTGGCTATGCAGTCACTGGAAAGGTTGTGGGTTCGATTCCCGCTCATCCTCTGTATCCTAAAAAGCAGAGATAGGCATGTGACACATCATCAGTTACTGTCACATGCTCGGTGACTCAGGTTGGTAAGCAACTCTGAGGCAATACCATGGTCAGGTGACCTTCTGTGGCTAGGGTGGTAACCTGGTCACATGATAGGGATGATCATGGGAGCCCAAAGTGGCAGATCAGGTGACCCCTGGCAGGCCATGCCTGAAAATGGTCACGTGACTAGTCATGTGATCAAGTAAGGAGTGAAAGCATAGGGCGCGGTAAGTGAGGGAGAATCTGAGAACAACCCGACCCATGATGTGCACCCTGTAATAGGGGGTTCCAGAGCATGCATGCTTCTGGAAGGTGCCATGCACCCTGTAATGGGGAGTCTCTTCGGACTGTGAGCTTGGGACAGGACACCTCCCACCGGTTAATCTCGAGCCCAGTCTAACCAACTGGATCAGGCCGAGAACCTGGTCGTTAGTCAGCATTGGTAGCGTGGATTGGTCCTTGGTCATAAGGCCTTACTGAGCATTTGAAGGGGCCAGGGGTAAGCCACCACGTGACTGTAAAGCACTGCTTAACTGGGTTAAGCATGGGTGTAGAACTCCTCAGCCTAGGCCTTAGGTCTAGGGTGCACACTGAGGCTGGACGCTGGCAAGGCAGAGACCTGGGACATGATTGGAGATCCGCGCCCTTCGGGCATCAGCAAACCACATGCTCAGGAACAGGAAAAGTAAAGTAGGTGGGGCTTACCAATGCCTGGCTGGCTCGGCTTGGCCTCTTGGTAACTTGCTTCCTGGCCGAAATTCGGACTGTGGCAGACCAGGGTAGTCCCCTGACTCCGGCCCGAGAGGACTTATCCTCTGCCGGTTCATCTGGATGACTAATCCAGGTATTGAATCCAAGTTGATTCCGAGGTCTAGACATGGAATTCCACTGTTTAGTCTAGTGCCTATCCTGCAAAGGAGATGGCAATAAGGGTCCTCCACTTGGAGGGCCCGAAACTTCACATATTTATTGTAGATACCTTGCTGTATGTACAAGTGGACTGCCATCGAGCACCGCTATAAAAATTGTTGATTTAAAAAAAAAAAAAAAAAAAAAAAAGACTACATGGACCCCCTCGCCATCACACTCGGCGCATATCTGCGCTATGTTATAACCATCTGCATGCATCTTTGGACTGGACGAACCCCTGACAGGACCGGTCCCACAGCAGCAGAATGCATTACACTCTACAAAGCAATGGAAATGCTTTGCACTGAAAACCGGTGACTCAAACTCCTTGCCACTACCCTCCATCACATCTGCTCCTACAATGAAGAGCTCATTCACACTGGGCCCTACGCACAGCAACTGCCTGGGAAAACAATGGATAGGGACAGCTGGACTAGGATATTTCACAAGGATGCAAAGCTGAAGAGAGGATGATGTTACGAACATCACTTGAAGGACCATTCATTTTCTTATCTTATCTCCCTTCCCTTATCTCTCCCTCCCTATCACACTGTGCAGCGCGCAGTCATCGAGTCATTTTCACTTTCCTAGTCATCCTGAGTCATTTCACCCTAGTCTTACTCATCTGCAGTCCACAGCATTGCGCAGTCCATGGTCCGTGCTCGAATACTGTAATGTATATAAGGACTTCCAGATGTACCAGTAGCACTAGGCTTAATATTCCATTTGCCATCATCTTAAACCACTCCCGCACTTAGTCTGCCCGAGTCCTTTAAGATTCATCCAGCCTAACAGAACTGGCAGAGACCAACTGAACGCCAGTATGTCGCCTTTGTGCGTCTCTGGTTCATTAAGTACCTGACATCAAATAAAGCAGCAGGCACTTTTATTCCAGATCCAGGCAGCAGGTGACCATGCACCTGTTGCGGACAGTCCTCTTTGGAGCACTGAGCCAGTCTGATGATTGTCAAAAGCGAGCACTGAGCTTCACTGCACACTGCAAGCCCTGCGACAGCCAGTGTTATGAGACCTCATGGACCCTTTGCACAGAATTGACTACAGCTGGGCCTTCGGGCCAGAGGAACACCAGCTCTAGCAAGCAAACTAGCATGAGCTTGAGCCTTGAGCAGCCTGAGTGTGGGCACAAGAGAACAGGGCAGTGCAGCCCTCTATGTTTACCCTTTTGCTTCTGTATCATCGGACGCATCGTATTTATCATAGATACACTTGTGTATTTACAAGCGGACTGCCACCAAGCACCGCTTTATAAATTGTTGATATAAAAAAAAAAAAATAAAAAAAAAATGCTTTATCCATATTAACATTAGAATGAGTGGGTGAACAAAGGTCAAGACATTCCTAAGGCTGTTTTTCAAGATTGGATTTCACAATACAACAAGTGGGTTGGCTGTTTGGATGAGGATCATCAGGATAAGGTTGGAGGCCTGTACAAAAGTCTGGGATCTGGTGAGTCAGACTTAGTTCATCTCCACTATGCTGGATTGCTGATTTTGAAGGTTTCTCACTCCAACACCTCTTTCTGCAATGCCTACTTGTACACAACTGTAAACAAACTCTCATCTCGCAAAAACACATTCTACAGCGATCATACTCTGGGCGATCTTATATCAAGTTGCATATCTGAGTTCTTATCACTCTTGAGCACCTCCTTTTCTTTTTATCGCAAAATCTGTTGAAGATCCAATGAGTTATAGAGAAGTTCGATGAGCGACGACCCGCTCAACACACTTGGTGGCAGTGGAAAGCCAATGCTTTCCCTGCTGAACCCACACCCCAGCCGTGCTGAGCCTCCCCCCAGCCAAGGCCTCTTTTCTCAACCTGGACCCTCTTCCGGTGTCCTCTTCCAAGGCAATGATGGTCTGATGGAGACCGACGACCCCAACTCACAGGGTGAGGCGACTGTGCCACCTGCCCCCCCCTCTCCTGCTATCTCCATGGCGTCTACGCGCGCTGGGTTCAATAGTGACAATGTCAGTGTGCTCTACTTTGAGGAGGAAGGGTTTCGCCTCCTCCACAGTGAAGCGAAGGTGGTCACTGAATCTTTGTGGAACCTGAAGGAATGGCTCCAGAAGGTTAATACCTCAGCCGTGCAAGTCCCAGCCGGCTATCAATATGCCATTGCGGAAGGGCTGGCCTCCTTGGTCGACACCGCTGTGGATGTCAACATGTTTGGAATCCCCATGCTTGAAGGGACCAAAGCCTCCCTCGGGCAACGACTCGCTAACACGGTTCGCACTCGTGTATCCAAGACCGCCCATTTTGCAGGTGATGTCCCCTCCATGTCTCCTACAGGCACCTTGCAGCCCCAGGACTCTCGATCCAATGCCGGCGCTCGGCCTCCGAGACCACCTCGCAACCTGAACTGCCCGCCTCCGCCTCCTCACAATCGTTCCCGCTCCCGGACTCCAGGATGGGGCCCTCCCCCTCCTGTCAATCGGGCTACTCACCCATCTGACAAGAAGCGCTCCTACGTGCAAGCTGCGGCTCAGCCCGCTACTACTCCAGCTGAGGCCATCATGGCCTTGGCCAAAACCTTCCTGGATCTTTCTGCTGATAAGATTGTCTCCTTGCAAAAGGAGGCAACTGGCAAATCATCTGGACTGCCTAAGAAGAAGGTGAAGTCCATCTCACATGGGCTGTCTAGGCGTAACATCAGACTGGTCTACACTTTCCCTGGTGGTAACGGCTCTGTTGCTGCTGGGACTCTCCTGACGACCCTCAATCGGGGGCTGACAGCAGGCAAGTCCTGGATTAGATGTGAGTCTATCCAAGACTACTCCCCCACCTCGTTCTCTTGTTTGATGACGAGGGTGGCATCCCCAAAGGACTGCGACCTCATGTGCGAGTCTGCCCTCTGGTGCACTCTGACTGGCTCCACAGTCGAACTCACCATGCCCACGAGCATTTCCTATGTGAAATTGCTCGACGTCCCTTACTTCAACGATGATGGCAGCACCCTTACTGCCCATCAAGCTTACAAGATTCTCCGAGACTCTTCGTTCTCGGACCTCATCACCCTTGTCGGAGTACCGCATATCATGCACAACTCTAAGAAATCCGATACTGCAACTGTCTGGTTCAATATTGAAGACACGACGACCAGCCAGAATATTAAAGCTCTGGACGATCACACAGTTATGGTCCAGAACTGGCGCTGCCGGTTCAAAGCCGCTCTTTCATCACTGGGATCACCTCTCTGTGATCGTTGTTGGCATTGGGGGCACTCTTCAATGAAGTGCAACCAGTAATCTCTCCGATGCCTGCTGTGTGGAGAACCACACAGAAAGGAGCATCACTGCATTTTGGCATCTTGCTGCAAAGCAAAGCCGAAGGCCAACCCCCCCGTCGAGGCTACTCCTGTGGGGCAGCCTTGCCTGCATCCCCCGAAGTGTCTTAGCTGCGGCAAAGAACACTCGACTGACAACTGGAAGTGTGCCTTCTGGAAGAATCGCTTCGATCCCGAGTGGATCAAAGAACATTATCAGCTGGTACGTGAACATAAGTGTACAGGCCAGAATCGCTCTAATGCCTCCCCACAGCGTAATGCGGAGGCCGGACCTTCATGAGCTCCTCATCGGACAGCCCCGCTCCGGCGGTGGTATCTGGTATGAGGGGGCACTCTTTTATCTCTTTGCTTCGTATTTTTTCTCAAAATGTGAACCGAAAACATGTACATATGGACATGCTCCTCTCCACTCTCGGAGAGGAATATGATATCCTTTTTTTCCAAGAGCCTGCTTGGAACATTGTAAGATATGCCCCATCAGCTCACTTGGATAAGCTCGATGAACTCGAGTCTCATCCAACATGGGATTGGGTCCCATTCTCTGCAGCAGAGCTCCGGGAGTCCCTGGAGCCCTGCAGCAACACGTCTGCTCCAGGACCAGACCATCTGACCTGGGCACATATTAAGCAACTTGTGAGATTCCCTCACATCGCTACTTTCTTTCTGAACATTGCAGATGCGTGTCTGGATCTGGGGCATTGGCCCTCCTGCTTCAAGCAGAGCTTGTCGGTGATCATTCCGAAACCCGGCAAGCCTGCATATGATACCCCGAAAGCCTTTCATCCGATTGTGCTTTTGAATACTCTCGGCAAGCTCGTCGAGAAGATGCTGGCACATCGTATGCAATACGAAGTGACTAAATTTGCTGTTTTTGATCCAAAACAGTTTGGCGGCATCCAACAGAACTCCACGGAGGACGCCGGAGTGTTTCTTACCCATATCATCTGGCAAGGCTGGATAAAGGGTCTCAAAACGAGTGTCATCACCTTTGATGTCACTCAATACTTCCCCTCACTGAATCATCATATGTTGGTGAGGATTCTACAACACGGAGGCTTTGCGCGTCAAGTGTCAAAGTTCTTCGAGTCATATCTCGTCGGGCATAAAACTTCCTACACCTGGCACAGTGCTGTCTCACCTGAGTTTGATGCTGACATCGGTGTTGGTCAAGGCTCGGCTTTATCTCCAGTACTGTCAGCACTGTATTTGGCACCAGTGCTAAAACTGTACCAGAAAGTTGGCGATATGCCGACTATCATATTATTTGTTGACGATGGGCAGATCATCACTCAGTCCAAGTCAATTCCGGACAATGTTCCAAAGCTGAAGAGGGCATACACGTCAGTGCACAACCTCCTCACTGACTTCGGCCTTGTTGTAGAACACAACAAGACTGAG
Organism: Macrocybe indica; assembly: GCA_030407095.1. Taxonomy (NCBI): domain Eukaryota; kingdom Fungi; phylum Basidiomycota; class Agaricomycetes; order Agaricales; family Callistosporiaceae; genus Macrocybe; species Macrocybe indica. The sequence continues at coordinate 1,781,957 of JARFTL010000004.1, forward strand.
CTGCAGCACTTCTCGTGCAATACAGCGGACCCCTGTCCGTCCATCGATCTTGGGTTTGCGCCATACACTGGCACAATCCCGCTTCTGCCCAAGGATGTCTGGCAATACCTTAGCTTCTTCTTAGATGGGCGCCTTTCTTTTAAGGAGCATGTCTGCTTCTATGCAATGAAGGCATTGATGACCACCAGAGCCTTCCAAATGCTTAGCAATTCTGTTCGAGGACTCTCTCCCCAACAGAAACGCATCCTTTACCTGTTGTGCACGCACTCTATAGCAATGTACAGCTGTTTATTATGGAACTTCAATGGTATGCACAACATCGCGCTCATGAAGTTGTTGCATCAGATGCAGCAGAAAGCCTGCATTTGGATTAATGGACAGTTTTGCACCACTCCGGAGGGTGCAGCTGAAACCATGGCCTGTGTCAAGCCTATCACCAGGTTCATCAAACGGCTTAAAGTCGGGTCCTCTGCCCATCTGGCCAACTCAAATGTAAGGCACACCCTTCGTTCTCTTATCACACCTGCTTCGGCAGGCGGGGACCCTTCCAGGTCAAAAAACTTGGCCTCTCTCTCTGAACGTCAGCGCTCGTCGCTGAAATCCCCTCTCAAAGATTTGGTGGACCTTACACCACCAAACTTTATACACACGGATTACTTTGCTGATGCAAATAACCCGGGCAGGCGGTTAGTCGACGAGTTTGGCAACCGCTTTGAGACTCATAGGCTTCTTGGCAAAGATAAGGATTCTGTCAAAGCCTATCGTGCTTCGCTGGAACAGGCGCTCTCTGAGTGCCAGGCCCAGCAGGACTGTGTATACATATGTCAGTAGTGATGGCGCCGTGCCCACGAAGGCAGATGCACTGATCAAGCAGTCAGTGTATGCATCCCGGGTCTACTGGAGCACCAGACTTTTATTTGAAACTTGTCAGCCAGTTGGAAAAGTGACCAGCGACGACGCCAAGCTGATTGGATTGCGTGTTGCAATTCAGAAAGCCACCACACAGGATGGAGTCACTTCCATCTCATGTTTCTTAGATTCGATGAATGCCATCAACCGCATCATCGACTGCAACCTGCACTCCACACAGTGGCATTCTATTGCCCTGTGTGAGGTACTGCAGCACTGGCTTAATAGCGACGAGTGGCGCAAGATTGAATTATGGCATGTCCCTTCCAGATGGAAGTGGGCTATTCAATTCGAAGCGCATGAGTTCGCTCATGCACTTGACATTCTACTGGGGGCTCGCCCACTGTATACCACGGATGCACTCCGAAAGGAGGCAGACAATGACATGCATGCCTCTTGGTTCGACCAATTCCGAACCAAGAAATATATAGGCGCTTCCATGTTTCACTTCTATGAAGCAGGGAGGCCTGATTCCTATGAGCGCCTGTCTCATAAGAGAACAGGCTTCATGAAGTTGGTGACAGGGAATGAGCTCTATGCTCACTGCTGTCGCATTGCATATGGACATGCGCCGATCAACGCATATCGGGCGTGGTTCAATTTCATTGAGAGTGACCAATGCTCATGCGGATGGGGGCCTGAGGACTCCGTCCACGTTATGACTCTCTGCTGTAACTGGCAGAGACCAACCGAAGGCCAGTACGACGCCTTTGTGTGCCTCTGGTTCGTTAAGTACCTAACATCGAACAAGGCGGCAGGTGCTTTTATTCTGGATCCAGGCAGTGGGTGACTGCTTGCCTGTTGCAGGTGGCACTTTTCAGAGTGCCAGTTCAGTATGGCAACTGACGAAAGCGATCGCCAAGCTTCAGTGCGCATTGCAAGCCCTGCGACAGTGGGTGTTATGGGACCTCACAGACCCTTTACACGGAATTGACCACATCTGGACCTTTGGAACTGGGGGACACCAGCTCTAGCGAGCGAACCAGCACGAGCTTGAGCCTTGAGCGGCCTGAGCGCGGGCAGGAGACAGCAGAGCAGTGCAGCCCTCTATGTTCATCTCTTTCTGTTTTATCAGACAGATTGTATTTATCGTAGATACCTCATTGTATTTACAAGCGGACTGCCATCGAGCACCACTTTATAAATTGTTGATTTAAAAAAAAAAAAAAAAAAAAAAAAAAGAAGGTTTCTCACTCAGTGGAATGGTGCTTGTGGACAGGCCTTTGGTGCCACTGAACACAATACCAATGATGTGTCTCCCAACTGTGGGGCCCTCTCAGAAGCATGGAGTGTTCAATTCTGTGACTGTCAGTGCAGACTCAGGAGTGAAACAATGATGTGCCGATGAAAATGAAAAGAAAGCAGCTCATCAGAAGAACAAGCAGCAGTGGTATCAGGAGCACTGTCTACAACTCAATTTCGAGAAAGTTATGGGTGATGAGCAGGTGAGTGATTGCAACTTGTTTCTCATGTCACTTTTCTGATTTGGAATCCATTTTAGTGTAAACAGTGCAGAAAGGCTGACCTCGAAATCTGTAAGAGGATCAACTCTAAGCTAGGCCTTTGCTGATGCTGCATTGAAAAGCAGCTTGGCTGTTCCTTTAAATGACTATATGGTGTGAAACCAGCTAAAACTACTTCATGGATGAAGACCAGCTCCAGTGATAGGATAATGCAAACAAGGTCATGGTCTCAAAAGACCATCTAGTCAAAGCCAAGGGACAAGGATGCTGAATAGAGGCTGCATCATGATACAAAGGGAAAGAGCAAAATATGGGTTTACAATACTGAGGCCATCAAATCAATTTCAGAGGCCTCAGAGGAGCTGCTATCTGTTTCTGATAATATCAAAATGCATGCACCATCAGAGGAAATCCTGTATCATCCAGAATCAGTTACTGCACCTATGCCTCCTCCGATGCTAGTGCCACTAATAGACTTGCACTATAGTCTGGGCTTTTATGATTGTAAGCCCATCTTTTCCATTATAGTATTTGATATTGACTTTGTGAGCAGGACTTTCAGAGCTGTGATAATGGTTTGAAACAGGAATGCTTCCCACTGTGGATGATTTCAAAGCTCAGAATTTCTAGAGAGAGGTTGTTGAAGCCTCAAACATTCCAGACAGCTTCAAGGATCTCACCGAGACCATATTGTGCCTTGCTGCTGACTGCATTTGGGATAGCAATGTTCTGTTGCATGACACGCTTTGGTTTGATAATTGGGACTATGAAGACATCTATAATTTCATACTCCCATATAACATTAAGGCCTTTGAGTTTCTAGATAACTTGTTTCAAAGCATGAATGAGGATTCTTAGCACATATATAACCTGGCGACAGACCTCAAGACAGCTGCCTATACCATGCACAAATGTGCTGACCATCAGAAGGAATTCTTAGAGCTTGGTGGATGCACTCTTCAGCACATCTGTTAGGCAATGGAGTCACAACAATATTGGTTCTTAACACATGTCCACCAGTTTATGGCTCAGAACATTCTGAGGGTGGTCAAAACTGAAGTCTGCTGGCTGCTGGCACAATATCAGGAGTTGATAGTTTCGAGAGGCATCAGTATGTCAAATGAGATTGTTACGGACTATTCATTTTTCTTATCTTATCTTCCCTTCCCTTATCTCTTCCTTCCCCATCATGCTGTGCATTCCTCCCCATCATGCTATGCAGCGTGCAGTCATCGAGTCATCTTCACTTCCTAGTCATCCTGAGTTATCTCGTACCAGCCTTACTCATCCGCAGTCTGCAGCATTGCACAGTCCATGGTCCGTGCTCGAGTACTGTAGTATACATAAGGACTTCCAGATGTACCAGTAGCGCTAGGTTTAATATTCCTTTTGCCATTGTCTTAAACCGCTCTCACACTTAGTCTGCCCGAGTCCTTTAAGATTTGTCTAGCCTAATAAGATATTAAACCTTGTCGAGACTTGCTCAGACTCACACACACCACGTCGCACTTTATCAAAGACCTAATCAACATTCGATGACAAGCGGTCGCCGATGCAGCGAGCACTAGCACGAGCGACGAGAACACCTGGTTCAGAGAAGTAGATCACACATTGCAGTCCACGCCATTTGCAGAGACAGTCCACACCAACCGCAGAGACACTAGCAATTCGAACAATCGAAAAAGGGAGCGTACGCCTACACCAAGTAGCTGTTAGGCTAAACAAATCTTAAAGGACTTGGGCAGACTAAGTGCGAGAGCGGTTTAAGACGATGGCAAAAGGAATATTAAATCTAGCGCTACTGGTACATCTGGAAGTCCTTATGTATGTTACAGTACTCGAGCATGGACCATGGACTGTGCAATGCTGCAGACTGCGGATGAGTAAGGCTAGTACGAGATGACTCAGGATGACTAGGAAGTGAAGATGACTCGATGACTGCACACTGTGCAGCATGATGGGGAGGGATGCGCAGCATGATGGGGGAGGAGGAGATAAGGGAAGGAAGATAAGATAAGAAAAATGAGTAGTCCGTAACATTACCCTCTCTTTAGATTCGCATCCTTGCAAAACCCCTAATCCAGCTGTCCCCACCCATTGTTTTCCCAGGCGGTTGTCGCGTGCAGGGCCCACATATGAATGAGCTCCTCATTGTAGGAGCGGATGTGATGGAGGGTGGTAGCGAGGAGTTTGAGCCGCCGGTTTTCGGTGTGAAGCATCTCCATTGCTTCGTGAAGTGCGATGCATTCTGCTGTTGTAGGGGCAGTCCCATCAGGGGTCCATCCGGTCCAGAGATGCATACGGATGGTCATGACATAGCACAGGTATGTGCCAAGGGTGATGGCGAGGGGGTCCATATAGTCTTTGGCATCGAGAATCTTCGCCAGGTTCTCGGAGTCATTCGTGTGGCTGGGGGTGGGTGCGCGACTGTCGTCGCTGCTTTCGATGCTGATGGGGGTGTTGGTGGTCATGATGTGCGATTTTTGGTCTTCTTCCCTCTCTTCGTGGTCCTTTTATCTTGTTCCGTAGTTTTCCTCAGGAAGCGGTCTAGAGCTTGCTGTGCATTCCCCAGTTCCTTCTCTTTGATCCATGTGTTTTCCTCATGTCCGTATCCTTTCCATTTGACCAGGAATAGCATTCCCCTTCCTTGTTTCTTTCTTTTTAGAATTTCTTCTATCTCGTACTCTTCTTCATCATTTATGATTTCAGGAGGTGGCAGCGATGGCCGTTCTTGTATCTTGAAATGGGGTCCTTTGTAGGGTGTGAGTAGTGTTTCATTGAACACGGGGTGTATCAGCTGCCATGATGCTGGGAGTTCCAGGCAGTATGCTGAGGCTTCTTTCTTTTTGATCACCTTGAACGGTCCGTATCGGAGTGCTGATAACTTCTTTGATGGTCGATTGACTGTAATATTGGTGGCTTCAAGCCATACTCTGTCCCCTTTCTTGTATTCACGGGCTGGTCTTCGTCTCGCATCATAATTGTCTTTGGCCCGTGTTTGCACATACTGCAGCGCAGCATTTGCTTCTTTCCGGATTTGGTCCATTCTTTCGACAAAGTTCTTCACTGCAGGGTTGTTCCCTTCTATTGTTTGTGGTTCTTCCTTCCAGGGGTGCATTCCGTAGTTGAGGTAGAATAGTGTCTCCTTTGTTCCCTGGTGTGTTTTGTCATTGTATTGGTACTCTGTGATCGCTATCCATTCTGCCCAGTTATTCTGCAGGTTGTTTGTGAAGTTTTTAAGGAAAACTTCTGTCTCTTGATGGGATCGCTCCGCCTGTCCATCAGTTTGTGGATGATAGGCCATTGATAGGTTTTGCTTTGTTCCAAGCAGTTTTAGAAGCGCTGTCATGAATCGTGCTGTGAATTGGGGTCCTCGGTCGCTGATGATCTTTCATGGGATTCCATGGAGTCTCCACACATTGTCTCGGTATAGTCGCGTGAGACCTTCTGCTGTGAGTTCAGTGTTTGTGGGAATTAGATGGATCATCTTGGTCAGGCGGTCTGTGACTGCGGCGATGGCGTTAAAGCCATTCGAGCTGGGTAGCGGTCCTATAAGGTCTACTCCGATATTTTCCCATAGTTGCTGCGGAACCTCATGCAGGTGTAGTGGTGCATGTTTCTTTTGTCGGATGATTTTGTTTCACTGGCATGCTTCGCATCCGTTGACATATTTTTTGATATCCGTTAACATTGATGGCCACCAGTAGGTGCGGTTTATGAGTTCGTGCATGCGGTATTGCCCTGGGTGTCCCCCTATGGGCGTGTCATGGTGTTCGAACATGATATCTTCCTTCAATTTGTTGTCTGGGGGAATGTAGATTTTCCCTCCTGCATATAGGATGTGGTTTTCTTCTGTGAACCAGTGCGGTTTTTCCTTCAGTCCTGTTATTATGATCGTTTCCCTTCGTACACATTATCGAATTTGTTCCATTCTTGGGGTTTCAATTATCGTGATTCCTCTTATTTGCATTGTTTCATTATTTTCTGCTCCTTCTTTCTGTGGGTGTTCATCCTCAAACATCATAAATTCGAAGTCTCATTCATTATTCTCTTCCAGGTGTCAGATGAATGCAGCTTCTTTAATCATCTGTATGTCGTCTTTCTCTGTTAGGTTTTCTTCATATCCCGCCATTTGTGATAGGACGTCTGCTTTTCCATTCACTTTTCCTGGTACATGTCGTAGTTCATAGTCGTATTCTTGTAATTTCAGATACCAGCCAGTTTGTCTTGAATTGAGTCGTTGCAGTTTTTAGAAGTATGATAGGTTCTTGTGGTCTGTCAATATTTCGAACTTCTCTCGAGCTTCTAGAAGGTATTGTCTCCATGTCTTCAGTGCCACCATTATTGCAAGGAGTTCTTTGTCGTAGATTTTGTAGTTCTGCTCTGCTGGGGTCATACATCTTGAGATGAAGGCGATTGGGTGCCACAGTCCTTTCTGCTGCTGTGATAATACCGCTCCGATGGCGTATCCTGAGGCATTCGTTTCAACTCGGAATTTTCCCTCTGTTTGTAGTAGTGCTAGGATGGGTGCCGAGGTTATATGTCGGATTAGCTCCTTGAAAGCACTTTGTTGCTTGTCTGTCCACTGGAATGTTTTGTTTCCAGTCAACTCCGTTAAAGGTTTAGCGACTTTTGCATATCCTTTGATGAATCGTCGGTAAAAGTTTGTAAATCCCAAGAACTTTTGTAGTTCTTTCTTCGTTTTCAGGGTTGGCCAGGATTGTACGGCTGTAATCTTCTCCGGTTCCATTTCCACTTTCCCTTCTCCTATGACATACCCTAGTACTGGGACTTTTGATGATTCCCAGACACATTTTGGTCCTTTAATGAACAGGTCGTTCTTGTTCAATATCTCCATAACTTCTATTGTGTTCTTTTGGAGTTCCTCTCATGTTCATCCGATGATTATGATGTCATCCATATAGATTATGCATACTCTCCTTCGTATTTGGTCTTGGAAGAGGCTTGCCATCATTCGGCTGAAAGTGCCTGGTGCATTGCACTGTCCAAAGTATATGACCATTGGTTCGAAGAGCCCTCTTGCTGTTAGGAAGGCTGCTTTCCATTCATCTCCTTTTTGAATGCGAACATTGTTGTATCCCCAGATAATGTCGATCTTGTTAAAATACTTCGCTCCTTGTAGCACGTCGAGGAGTTCGCTGATGCGTGGTAGTGGGAACTTGTCCTTGACTGTATATTTGTTTATTTCCTGATAGTCTTGGATGAGTTATTTGCTACCATCCTTCTTATTACGAAAGAAACAGGGTGCTGCATAAGGTGATTTTGAGGGTCATATCTTCCCTGTTCTTAGTCCTTCTTCGACAAAGGCATCTAGTTCTTCTAGTTCTTTCTGCATCATCGGGTAGACCTTGCTTGGTATCATCTTGGGTGCATCTTTTGTTAAGTTTATTTCATGGTCCCACTCCTTGTAGTCCGGTAGCCAATCGAAGTTCTTCTCCTTAAAGAGGTGTTTGAATCTTGTCAGATATGAAGGTATCTGAGTTCCCGTCCTGTCATTGGCTGTGGTCTTTGCTGGTTCAGCCACTTTCTGTATTTTGATTGTCTGGTGGTTTATCTTGCATGTTTTGGGGCATCTGTTAAAGAAGTAGATCACACATTGCAGTCCACGCCATTCACAGAGACAGTCCATGCCAACCGCAGAGACACTAGCAATTTGAACAATCGAAAAAGGGAACGCACGCCTACACCAAGTAGCGATAAAGAAGAACAGGCACTTCTGAGAGAATTTGCCTTCACCACCACAGACGAGCCCACTGAAAATTTCAGTAATGAAACAGCACAGCTCATTGCAGAACTCTTACTAGAGGGAGAATATGGAATAAGCCTAGAAGAGCTGTGGTCAGACCAGAATCTTCCTGCCGAAGAAGAGGATGAACCAATCTGCAAGAGGACAAGAGAGGAACGAACGCAAGTCCAAAGCTTCAGACAACAGCAGATTGCAAACTACAATCGCCGAGTACAAGAAGAGGATACGCTAATACAGAAGGAACATGATGCACAGAGCATACGACAGAACCAACGAGAGCAACACCAAAGCCAGGAGCACATAGGAACGAAATTGCTAAACCCCTTCAGAAGACCGACCCACCAGAGTACAGCATAAAGAAAATCACACCACCATGGCAAAAGTAAGCGACAATGACTGGAACGAATACTATCAGTGGAGAGAGCGAAAGAGACTACCCAAGACAGACGGACCAACCGCTGCAGAGTGGAACGAATTCGAACAAGCCTGTAGAATCGCAGGAATCGACCTAGACTATTGAAAAGAGCAAAGAGAAGAGCAAAGACAAAAGCAGATTCAAGAACAGCAGACCCAAGCACAACAAGCTCAAGAACAGGAAAGCCAAGACCAAGACAGCGATGAAGAAATCCCACAAACAATGGCAACAGAATACAAAGGAATTATCGCGGACCTGAAGTCCTTCACAGGAGATTGAACAGCTTTCAACATCTAGTGGAGGAAGATGAAACTCTACATAACTGCACATGGAGACCTCACCGATACACAAAAGATCGGAGCAGTACTATCCAGAATGACCGACGGACCAGGAGCCCACTGGGCATCAAAGAAAATCGACACCACGACTAATCAAAGCACATGGGCTGATTTTGTAACCGAAATACAGACACGATTCAGCAATGTCATGTCACCGTCGCAAGCAGGAAGCAAATTATTCAACATCAGACAGGGAAACCAACCAATCGACGAATTCCTAGATGAATTTGTAGACCTCGCAGGAAAAGCAGGAATGACAGGAACAGCTCCTTGCTTCCTACTCGAGAAGAGCCTAAACCGGAGGACAGCAGAAGCCATACATTCGATCTCCGAACTTCCAACAGATGGAGATGAATATATCAAGACAGTTCGAGTGATTGGATGAAACATCAATGAACATAGGAATGTAATGAGGGGGGAATTTGCAAACAACCAACGCAAGCCAGGAAACCCAAGCCGAGGAACAGGACAGGCCATGGAAGTCGACAAAGTACGAAGCAACAACTGCTTCAACTGCAATAAACCAGGACACCTTTCATGAAACTGTCCGGAGCCACAAAAAGGAGCAGCAAACATCACATGTTACAATTGTGGCCTGAAAGGACATTATGCACGAAACTGCAAAAAGAAGAAGAAGGGAAAATCCCGAGTCAGAGAAGTGAAAGAAGAAGGAGAAGAAGACAAAGAAGACAAGGACGAAGAAAGCTCTGACAAAGAGGGTTTTGTCGAAGGGTCCGATTAAGAGGTGCTAAATCGCAACCCATACAGCTGAAACAGACTCGCTTCGATACTGGATGTAGATCATCCCATACTCTGAAATACACCATTCCTGCAAAGCGATCTGAAGCACCAAGAAAAACCATCCGAGGTGACAAACCACCCAGAAGAAAGGAACTTGCAGTACCAGCGAAAATACAAATGCGAAAGGGGATAGCAACGATAACACCAGAAGTCGATAGCGGAGCAGACAGGACCTGCATCAACACCGCCATAGTAGCAAAAATGGGATTGAAGACACGATGAATCAAGAAGATTCCAATCATAAATGCAGACGGATCACCCAACCACCAGAAAACAGCAGACCGAGTAGCGGAAGTCCATATCGACATTAAAGGACACAAAGAGCATATGGAAGCCATCGTACTCAACATTGGAAAAACCGACATGCTACTGGGACATGACTGGCTTGTCTATCACAACCCAACGATCAAATGGAGGACAGGAGAGATTGTCTTTAACAGATGCCCCAAAACATGCAAGATAAACCACCAGACAATCAAAATACAGAAAGTGGCTGAACCAGCGAAGACCACAGCCAATGACAGGATGGGAACTCAGATACTTTCATATCTGACAAGATTCAAACACCTCTTTAAGGAGAAGAACTTCGATTGGCTACCGGACTACAAGGAGTGGGACCATGAAATAAACTTAACAAAAGATGCACCCAAGATGATACCAAGCAAGGTCTACCCGATGATGCAGAAAGAACTAGAAGAACTAGATGCCTTTGTCGAAGAAGGACTAAGAACAAGGAAGATATGACCCTCAAAATCACCTTATGCAGCACCCTGTTTCTTTCGTAATAAGAAGGATGGTAGCAAATAACTCATCCAAGACTATCAGGAAATAAACAAATATACAGTCAAGGACAAGTTCCCACTACCACGCATCAGCGAACTCCTCGACGTGCTACAAGGAGCGAAGTATTTTAACAAGATCGACATTATCTGGGGATACAACAATGTTCGCATTCAAAAAGGAGATGAATGGAAAGCAGCCTTCCTAACAGCAAGAGGGCTCTTCGAACCAATGGTCATGTACTTTGGACAGTGCAATGCACCAGGCACTTTTAGCCGAATGATGGCAAGCCTCTTCCAAGACCAAATACGAAGGAGAGTGTGCATAATCTATATGGATGACATCATAATCATTGGATGAACATGAGAGGAACTCCAAAAGAACACAGTAGAAGTCATGGAGATACTAAACAAAAATGACCTGTTCATCAAAGGACTGAAATGTGTCTGGAAATCATCAAAAGTCCCAGTACTAGGGTATGTCATAGGAGAAGGGAAAGTGGAAATGGAACCGGAGAAGATTACAGCCGTACAATCCTGGCCAACCCCGAAAACGAAGAAAGAACTACAAAAGTTCTTGGGATTCACAAACTTTTACCAACGATTCATCAAAGGATATGCAAAAGTCGCTAAACCTTTAATGGAGTTGACTGGAAACAAAACATTCCAGTGGACAGACAAGCAACAAAGTGCTTTCAAGGAGCTAATCCGACATATAACCTCGGCACCCATCCTAGCACTACTACAAACAGAGGGAAAATTCCGAGTTGAAACGAATGCCTCAGGATACGCCATCGGAGCGGTATTATCACAGCAGCAGAAAGGACTGTGGCACCCAATCGCCTTCATCTCAAGATGTATGACCCCAGCAGAGCAGAACTACAAAATCTACGACAAAGAACTCCTTGCAATAATGGTGGCACTGAAGACATGGAGACAATACCTTCTAGAAGCTCGAGAGAAGTTCGAAATATTGACAGACCACAAGAACCTATCATACTTCTAAAAACTGCAACGACTCAATTCAAGACAAACTGGCTGGTATCTGAAATTACAAGAATACGACTATGAACTACGACATGTACCAGGAAAAGTGAATGGAAAAGCAGACGTCCTATCACAAATGGTGGGATATGAAGAAAACCTAACAGAGAAAGACGACATACAGATGATTAAAGAAGTGTTAAGCTAGACAAATCTTAAAGGACTCAGGCAGACTAAGTGCGAGAGTGGTTTAAGACGATGGCAAAAGGAATATTAAACCTAGCGCTACTGGTACACCTGGAAGTCCTTATATATCTACAGTACTCGAGCACGGACCATGGGCTGCGCAATGCTGCGGACTACGGATGAGTAAGGTTGGGATGGGATGACTCGGAGTGACTAGGGAAAGGGGATGACTCGATGACTGCGCGCTGCGCCGCATGACTAGGGGAAGGGGATGACTTGATGACTGCATGCTGCGCAGCATGATGGGAGTGGGGGAGATAGGGGAGAAGATAAGGGAAGGAAGATAAGATAAAGAAAATGAATGGTCCGTAACATCACCCTCTCTTTAGATTTGCGTCCTCGCAAAAACCCTTAGTCCAGCTGTCCCCACCTGCTGTTTTCCCAGGTGCTCATTGCGCGTGGGGCCCACGTGTGAATGAGCTCCTCATTGTAGGAGCAGATGTGGTGAAGTGTGGTGGCGAGGAGTTTGAGTCGCCGGTTTTCGGTGCGAAGCGTTTCCATTGCTTCGCGAAGCGCGATGCGTTCTGCTGTTGTGGGGGCAGTCCCGTCGGGGGTCCGTCTGCTCCAAAGGTGCATATGGATGGTCATGACATAGCGCAGGTATGCGCCGAGGGTAATGGCGAGGGGGTCCATGTAGTCTTTGGCGTCGAGGATCTTCGCCAGATTCTCGGCGTCGTTCGTGATGGGGGTGGGTGCGCGGCTGTCGTCGCTGCTTTCGATGCTGATGGGGGCATTGGTGGTCATGATATGCGTTTTCTGACCTTCTTCCCTCTTTTCATGGTCCTTTTATCTTGCTCCGTAGTCTTCTTCAGGAAACGGTCTAGAGCTTGCTGCGCATTCCCCAGTTCCTTCTCTTTGATCCATGTGTTTTCCTCATGTCCGTATCCTTTCCATTTGACCAGGAATAGTGTTCCCCTTCCTTGTTTCCTTCTTTTTAGAATTTCTTCTATTTCGTACTTTTCTTCATCATTTATGATTTCAGGGGGTGGCGGCGATGGCCGTTCTTGTATCTTGAAACGGAGTCCTTTGTAGGGTGTGAGTAATGCTTCATTGAACACGGGGTGTATCAGCTGCCATGATGCTGGGAGTTCCAGGCGATATGCTGAGGCTCCTTTCTTTTTGATCACCTTGAACGGTCCGTATCGGAGTGCCGATAACTTCTTTGATGGTCGATTGACTGCGATATTGGTGGCTTCAAGCCATACTCCGTCCCCTTTCTTGTATTCACAGGCTGGTTTTCGCCTCGCGTCGTAATTGTCCTTGGCTCGTGTTTGCGCATACTGCAGCGCGGCATTTGCTTCCTTCCGGATTTGGTTCATTCTCTCGACAAAGTTCTTGGCCGCGGGGTTATTCCCTTCCGTTGTCTGTGGTTCTCCCTTCCAGGGGTGCATTCCGTAGTTGAGATAGAATAGTGTCTCCTTTGTTCCCTGGTGTGTTTTGTCATTGTATTGGTACTCTGTGATCGCTATCCATTCTGCCCAGTCGTTCTGCAGGTTGTTTGTGAAGTTTCTAAGGAAAACTTCTGTTTCCTGATGGGATCGCTCCGCCTGTCCATCTGTTTGTGGGTGATAGGCCGTTGATAGGTTTTGCTTTGTTCCGAGCAGTTTTAGAAGCGCTGTCATGAATTGTGCTGCGAATTGGGGTCCTCGGTCACTGATGATCTTTCGTGGGATTCCATGGAGTCTCCACACATTGTCTCGGTATAGTCGTGCGAGACCTTCTGCTGTGAGTTCGGTGTTGGTGGGAATTAGATGGATCATCTTGGTCAGGCGGTCTGTGACTGCGGCGATGGCGTTAAAGCCATTCGAGCTGGGTAGCGGTCCTATAAGGTCTACTCCGATATCTTCCCATGGTTGCTGCGGGACCTCGTGCGGGTGTAGTGGTGCATGTTTCTTTTGTCGGATGATTTTGTTTCGCTGGCATGCTTCGCATCCATTGACATATTTCTTGATGTCTGTTAGCATTGATGGCCACCAATAGGTGCGGTTTATGAGTTCGTGCATGCGGTATTGTCCTGGGTGTCCTCCGATGGGTGTGTCATAGTGTTCGAACATGATGTCTTCCTTCAGTTTGTTGTCTGGAGGAACGTAGATCTTCCCTCCTGCGTATACAATGTGGTTTTCTTCTGTGAACCAGTGTGGTTTTTCTTTCAGTCCTGTTGTTATGATTGTTTCTCTCCGTGTGCATTGTCGAATTTGTTCCATTCTTGGAGTTTCGATCATCGTGATTCCTCTTGTCTGCATTGTTTTGTTATTTCCTGCTTCCCCTTTCGGTGGATGTTCGTCCTCAAACATCATAAAGTCGAAGTCTCATTCATTATTCTCTTCCAGGTGTCGGATGAATGTGGCTTCTTTGATCATTTGTATGTCGTCCTTTTCTGCTAGGTTGTCTTCGTATCCCGCCATTCGTGATAGGACGTCTGCTTTTCCATTCGCTTTTCCTGGCACGTGTCATAGTTCGTAGTCATATTCTTGTAGTTTCAGATACCAGCCGGTCTGTCTCGAGTTGAGTCGTTGTGGTTTTCGGAAGTATGATAGGTTCTTGTGGTCCGTCAATATTTCGAACTTCTCTCAAGCTTCTAGTAGGTATTGTCTCCATGTCTTCAGTGCCACCATTATCGCAAGGAGTTCTTTGTCGTAGATTTTGTAGTTCTGTTCCGCTGGAGTCATGCATCTTGATATGAAGGCAATTGGGTGCCATAGTCCTTTCTGCTGCTGCGATAATACCGCCCCAATGGCGTATCCTGAGGCATCCGTTTCGACTCGGAATTTTCCCTCTGTTTGTGGTAGTGCTAGAATGGGTGCCGAGGTTATATGTCGGATTAGCTCCTTGAAAGCGCTTTGCTGCTTGTCTGTCCACTGGAATGTTTTGTTTCCCGTCAATTCCGTTAAAGGTTTAGCGACTTTTGCATATCCTTTGATGAACCGTCGATAAAAGTTTGTGAACCCTAAGAACTTTTGTAGTTCTTTCTTCATTTTCGGTGTTGGCCAGAATTGTACGGCTGTAATCTTCTCCGGTTCCATTTCCACTTTCCCTTCTCCTATGATATACCCTAGTACTGGGACTTTTGATGATTCCCAGACACATTTCGGTCCTTTGATGAATAGGTCGTTCTTGTTCAGTATCTCCATGACTTCTACTGTGTTCTTTTGAAGTTCCTCTCGCGTTCGTCCGATGATTATAATGTCGTCCATATAGATTATGCATACTCTTCTTCGTATTTGGTCTTGGAAGAGGCTTGCCATCATTCGGCTGAAAGTGCCTGGTGCATTGCACTGTCCAAAGTACATGACTGTTGGTTCGAAGAGTCCTCTTGCTGTTAGGAAGGCTGCTTTCCATTCGTCTCCTTTTCGAATGCGAACGTTGTTGTATCCCTAGATAATGTCGATCTTGTTAAAGTACTTCGCTCCTTGTAGTACGTCAAGGAGTTCGCTGATGCGTGGTAGTGGGAACTTGTCCTTGACTGTATATTTGTTTATCTCTCGATAGTCTTGGATGAGTCATTTGCTACCATCCTTCTTATTACGAAAGAAGCAGAGTGCCGTGTAAGATGATTTTGAGGGGCGTATCTTCCCTGTTCTTAGTCCTTCTTCGACAAAGGTGTCTAGTTCTTCTAGCTCCTTCTGCGTCATCGGGTAGACCTTGCTCGGTATCGTTTTCGGTGCGTCTTTTGTTAAGTTTATTTCGTGGTCCCACTCCTTATGGTCCGGTAGTCGATCGAAGTTCTTCTCCTTAAAGAGATGTTTGAATCTCGTCAGATATGAAGGTATCTGAGTTCCCGTCCTGTTATTGGCTGTGGTCTTCGCTGGTTCAGCCACTTTCTGTATTTTGATTGTCTGGTGGTTTATCTTGCATGTCTTGGGGCATCTGTTAAAGACAATCTCTCCCGTCCTCCATTTGATCGTTGGGTTGTGATAGACAAGCCAGTCGTGTCCCAGTAGCATGTCGGTTTTCCCAATGTCGAGTACAATGGCTTCCATATGCTCTTTGTGTCCTTTAATGTCGATGTGGACCTCCGCTACTCGGTCTGCTGTTTTCTGGCGGTTGGGTGATCCGTCTGCATTTATGATTGGAATCTTCTTGATTCGCCGTGTCTTTAATCCCGTTTTTGTTACTATGGCGGTATTGATGCAGGTCCTGTCTGCTCCGCTATCGACTTCTGGTGTTATCGTTGCTGTCCCTTTTCGCGTTCGTATCTTCGCTGGTACCGCGAGTTCCTTCCTTCTGGGTGGTTTGTCACCTTGGATGGTTTTTCTTGGTGCTTCAGATCACTTTGCAGGAATGGTGTATTTCAGAGTATGGGATGATCTACATCCTGTATCGAAGCGAGTCTGTTTCAGCTGTATGGGTCGCGATTTAGCACCTTTTAATCGGACCCTTCGACAAAACCCTCTTTGTCAGAGCTTTCTTCGTCCTTGTCTTCTTTGTCTTCTTCTCCTTCTTCTTTCACTTCTCTGACTCGGGATTTTCCCTTCTTCTTCTTTCTGCAGTTTCGTGCATAGTGTCCTTTCAGGCCGCAATTATAGCATGTGACGTTCGCTGCTCCTTTTCGCGGCTCCGGGCAGTTTCGTGAAAGGTGTCCTGGTTTGTTACAGTTGAAGCAATTGTTGCTTCGTACTTTGTCGACTTCCATGGCTTGTCCTGTTCCTCGGCTTGGGTTTCCTGGCTTGTGTTGGTTGTTTGCAAATTCTCCTCTCATTACGTTCCTATGTTCGTCGATGTTTCATCCAATTGCTCGAACTGTCTTGATATATTCATCTCCATCTGTTGGGAGTTCAGAGATCGAGTGCACGGCTTCTGCTGTCCTCCTGTTTAGGCTCTTCTCGAGTAGGAAACGCGGGGCTGTTCCTGTCATTCCTGCTTTTCCTGCGAGGTCTACGAATTCATCTAGGAATTCATCGATCGGTCAGTTTCCCTGTCTGATGTTGAATAGTTTGCTTCCTGCTTGCGACGGTGACATGACATTGCTGAATCGTGTCTGTATTTCAGTTACAAAATCGGCCCATGTGCTTTGGTTGGTTGTAGTGTCGATTTTCTTCGACGCCCAGTGGGCTCCTGGTCCATCGGTCATTCTGGATAGTACCGCTCCGATCTTTTGTGTGTCGGTGAGGTCTCCATGTGCGGTTATGTAGAGCTTCATCTTTCTCCACCAAATGTCGAAAGCTGTTCGGTCTCCTGTGAAGGACTTTGGGTCTGCGATGATTCCTTTGTATTCCGTTGCCATTGTTTGCAGAATTTCTTCGTCGCTGTCTTGATCTTGGCTTTCCTGTTCTTGAGCTTGTTGTGCTTGGGCTTGCTGTTCTTGGATCTGCTTCTGTCTTTGCTCTTCTCGTTGCTCTTTCCAATAGTCTAGGTCGATTCCTGCGATTCTACAGGCTTGTTCGAATTCGTTCCACTCTGCAGCGATTGGTCCGTCTGTCTTGGGTAGTCTCTTTCGCTCCCTCCACCGATAGTATTTGTTCCAGTCACTGTCGCTTACCTTCGCCACGATGGTGCAATTTCCTTTATGCTGTACTTCGGCGGGTCGGTCTTCTGAAGGGGTTTAGCAATTTCGTTCCTATGTGCCCCTGGCTTTGGTGTTGCTCTCGTTGGTTCTGTCGTACGCTCTGTGCATCATGTTCCTTCTGTATTAGCGTATCCTCTTCTTGTACTCGGCGATTGTAGTTTGCAATCTGCTGTTGTCTGAAGCTTTGGGCTCGCATTCGTTCTTCTCTTGTTCTCTTGCGGATTGGTTCGTCCTCTTCTTCGGCAGGAAGATTCTGGTCTGACCACAGCTCTTCTAGGCTTATCCCGTATTCTCCTTCTAGTAAGAGTTCTGCGATGAGTTGTGCTGTTTCGTTACTGAAGTTTTCAGTAAGCTCGTCTGCGGTGGTGAAGGCAAGTTCTCTCAGAAGTGCCTGTTCTTCTTCTTCGTCGCTACTTGGTGTAGGCGTACGTTCCCTTTCTCGATTGTTTGAATTGCTACTGTCTCTGTGGTTGGCGTGGACTGTCTCTGCGAATGGCGTGGACTGCAATGTGTGATCTACTTCTCTGAACCAGGTGTTCTTGTCGCTCGTGCTAGTGCTCGCTGGGTCGGCGACCGTTCGTCATCGAATGTTGATTAGGTCTTTGATAAAGCGCGACGTGGTGTGTATAAGTCTGGGCGAGTCTCGACGAGGTTTAATATCTTGTTAAGCTAGACGAATCTTAAAGGACTCGGGCAGACTAAGTGCGAGAGCGGTTTAAGACGATGGCAAAAAAAATATTAAACCTAGCGCTACTGGTACACCTGGAAGTCCTTATATATCTACAGTACTCGAGCACGGACCATGGGCTGCGCAATGCTGTGGACTACGGATGAGTAAGGTTGGGATGGGATGACTCGGAGTGACTAGGGAAAGGGGATGACTCGATGACTGCGCGCTGTGCTGCATGACTAGAGGAAGGGGATGACTCGATGACTGCGCGCTGCGCAGCATGATGGGAGTGGGGGAGATAGGGGAGAAGATAAGGGAAGGAAGATAAGATAAAGAAAATGAATGGTCTGTAACAAGAAGCTGCATTCATCTGACACCTGGAAGAGAATAATGAATGAGACTTCGAATTTATGATGTTTGAGGATGAACACCCACAGAAAGAAGAAGCAGAAAATAATGAAACAATGCAAATAAGAGGAATCACGATAATTGAAACCCCAAGAATGGAACAAATTCGATAATGTGTACGAAGGGAAACGATCATAATAACAGGACTGAAGGAAAAACCGCACTGGTTCACAGAAGAAAACCACATCCTATATGCAGGAGGGAAAATCTCCATTCCCCCAGACAACAAATTGAAGGAAGATATCATGTTCGAACACCATGACATGCCCATAGGGGGACACCCAGGGCAATACCGCATGCACGAACTCATAAACCACACCTACTGGTGGCCATCAATGTTAACGGATATCAAAAAATATGTCAACGGATGCGAAGCATGCCAGTAAAACAAAATCATCTGACAAAAGAAACATGCACCACTACACCTGCATGAGGTTCCGCAGCAACTATGGGAAAATATCGGAGTAGATCTCATAGGACCGCTACCCAGCTCGAATGGCTTTAATGCCATCACCGCAGTCACAGACCGCCTGACCAAGATGATCCATCTAATTCCCACAAACACTGAACTCACAGCAGAAGGTCTCACACGACTATACCGAGACAATGTGTGGAGACTCCATGGAATCCCATGAAAGATCATCAGCGACCGAGGACCCCAATTCACAGCACGATTCATGACAGCGCTTCTAAAACTGCTTGGAACGAAGCAAAACCTATCAACGGCCTATCATCCACAAACTGACGGACAGGTGGAACGATCCCATCAAGAGACGGAAGCTTTCCTTAGAAACTTCACAAACAACCTACAGAACGACTGGGCAGAATGGATAGCAATTGCAGAGTATCAATATAATGATAAAACACACCAGGGAACGAAGGAGACACCATTCTACCTCAACTACGGAATGCACCCCTGGAAGGGAGAACCACAGACAACAGAAGGGAACAACCCCGCAGCAAAGAACTTTATCGAAAGAATGGACCAAATCCGGACGCCACCTCTTTCTGCAACGCCCACTTGTAAACATCTGTAAACAATCTCTCACATCATACAAAACACGTTCTACAGCATCGACACTTGGGCCGATTTCTTATCGAGTTGCAGATCCGAGTCTATATCACTCTTGAGCACATTCTATTCTTTTTATCGCGAAATCCGCTGAAAACCCAGTGAAATATCAGAGAGCTTCAATGAGCGATGACCCGCTCGACATGCTTGGCAGCGGTGGAAAGCCAACGCTCTCCCCGCTGAACCCGCACCCCAGCCGCGCTGAGCCTGCCCCCAGCCAAGGCCCATTTTCTCAACCCGGTCCTTCGTCCGGGATCCTTTTCCAGGGTAATGACGGTCTGATGGACACCAATGCCCCCAACCCACAGGCTGCAGCCACTGCGCCCCCTGCTCCCTCTTCTCCCGCTATTTCCATGGTGTCTACCCACGCCGGATTCAATAGCGACAACGTCGGCATTCTGTACTTCGAGGAGGAAGGCTTCCGCCTCCTCCACGGTGAAGCGAAGGCAGTCACCGAATCCCTTTGGAACCTGAAGGAATGGCTCCGGAAGGTTAACACAGCAGCCGTGCAAGTTCCTGCCGGCTACCAATATGCCATCGCGAAAGGGCTGGCCTCCCTGGTTGACACTGCCGCCGATGTCAACATGTTTGGGATCCCTACTCTCGAAGGACCCAAGCACACTCTCGGACAATGGCTCGCCACCACGGTCCGCACTCGTACCTCCAAGACCGCTCATTTTTCGAGCGATGTTCCCTCCACCTCTTCTACGGGCACATTGCGCCCACAGGACTCTCGATCCAATGCTGGTGCTCGGCCGGCGAGACCACCTCGCAACCCGAACCGCCCGCCCCCACCTCCTCGCAATCGATCCCGATCCCAAACTCCAGGACGGGGTCCCCCCCCTCCTGTCAATCGGGCCACACGCCCATCCGACAAGAAGCGCTCCTATGCGCAAGCCGCGGCTCAGCCCGCTACTACTCCGGCTGAGGCCATCGTGGCCTTGGCCAAAACCTTTCCGGATCTCCCCGCTGACAAGATCGTTTCCTTGCAAAAGGAGGCGACAGGCGAGTCATCTGGACTGCCTAAGAAGAAGGCTAAGTCCACCTCCCATGGACCGTCTCGACGTAATGTCAGACTGGTCTATACTTTCCCCGGCGACAATGGCTCCGTTGCCACTGGAACTCTCCTGATGACCCTCAATCGAGGGTTGACAGCTGGCAAGTCTTGGATTCGATGCGAATCCATCCAGGATCATTCCGCCACCTCGTTCTCCTGTTTGATGATGAGGGTGGCATCGCCGAAGGACTGCGATCTCATGCACGAGTCCGCCCTCCGGTGTGCGCCGACTGGTTCCACGGTTGAGCTCACCATGCCCACGAGCATTTCCTATGCGAAATTGCTCGATGTTCCTTATCTCAATGATGATGGTAGTACTCTCACTGCCCGTCAAGCATACGAGATTCTCCGGGACTCCTCGTTCTCGGATCTCATCACTCTCGTTGGAGTTCCACGTATCATGCACAACTCCAAGAAGTCCCATACTGCAACCGTCTGGTTCAATATCGAAGATACTACGACCAGCCGGAACATCAAGGCTCTGGACGATCGCACCCTTATGGTCCGAAACTGGCGTTGCCGGTTCAAGGCCGCTCTCTCATTGCCGGGATCTCCTCTCTGCGATCATTGCTGGCGCTGGGGGCATTCTTCTATGAAATGCAACCAGCAGTCTCTCCGATGCCCGCTGTGTGGGAAGCCACACAGAAAGGAACATCACCGCGTCTTGGCCTCTTGCTGCAAGGCAAAGCCGAAAGCAAACCCACCCGTTGAGGCGACCCCCACAGGGCAGCCCTGCCCGCATCCTCCCAAGTGCCTTAGCTGCAGCAAAGAGCACTCCACTGATGACCGGAAGTGCACCTTCTGGAAAAACTGTTTTGATCCTGAGTGGATCAAGCAACATTATCAGCTGGTACGTGATCGTAAGCGTGCTGGCCAGAATCGTTCTAATGCCTCCCCGCAGCGTAATGCGGAGGCCGGACCCTCATGAGTTCCTCATCGGACAGTCCCGCTCTGGTGGTGGTTCCTGGTATGAGGGGGCGCTCTTTTATTTCCTCGCTTCGTATATTGTCTCAGAATGTGAATCGAAAGCGTGTACATATAGACGTTCTCCTCTCCACTCTTGAAGAGGAATATGATATTTTGTTCTTCCAAGAGCCTGCTTGGAACATCGTAAGATACGCCCTGTCGGCACACAGCGTCGACGGTGAGGCAGTAATCGGGGGTCCAACCCATCCGGATTGGACTTGCATCATTCGCAGGTCATCGTACGAGGAGCCCCCTCGTGTGATGGCCTATGTACACAACCGCCTTCGTTGTCTAAGACCTTCCCTGCGACGCGACCTCATTGATAGTCGCGATCTTATGGTTATAAGCCTCGCCACTCCTGGCGAGCCTCTCTTCCTCGCTAACGCCTACTCTGATGTAGACGGCAGCGCGATCCGGCTCTTGGACGAATGTTCAGAGCGCCCCGATTTCCCAAACTTGGTTTACCTAGGTGGGGATTTCAACTGTCATTATGAACTCTGGGACCAAGTTCATACCTCTCAGCATACGCGGGGTGAGATGCTGTGCAATGCAGCACTCGAACTCGGGCTTGAATGGGCGGAACCTTCTAACCCTGGTCGGACTTTCATTTCTCATAATCGAGAGCTTCGGCCCTCGACTATCGATCTGATGTTCTGCCCTGTATTGACAGGACAGACTCAACCGCGTATTGACCATGCGTTACAGTTGACTTCAGACCATTGTCCATTGTCACTTGAACTTGACATCCCGCTGCTCGATATTAGCGACCAGCGGAAGTCACTTCCCAAAGACAGTGTCCCCGAATTTATCGCCGACATTGCCGCCGACTTACTCGGACTGGATATGATTCCGGTCGAGACTATTCACGACCTTGAGAGAGTACTTCGTGCGCTCTCAGCGTCTGTCGATCGGGCTTGGGAAACTCACTCTAAGAAGTGCAAGCTCTCTAAGCGGAGCAAGGGCTGGTGGAACCAACACTGCTCTGAAGCTTTGGAAACTTTCAGGCAAACTTGCTCTGAAAGAGACCACCGCATCTGGCGATGAGCTGTTAAAGATGCAAAACGCGCCTTCTTTGATAATCGAATCAAAGAGGTTGCTGAAAAGTCGCGACATCCATGGGATTTAGCTGCATGGACGAAGCAAAGGCCTTTGCCTAACTACGAGGCGATCTCCTTCCGGGGACAACCTTGCAACTCCATCGAGTCGCTCTGGGATGCGCTCGATAAGTCATATAATGCCGCGTCTGACAGGCCGGTGAATTTGGACAAACTCGATGAACTTGAGCCACATCCAATGCAGGACTGGGTCCCATTCTCTGCTGCTGAACTCCGGGAGTCCCTGGAGCCTTGCAGCAATACGTCTGCTCCAGGACCAGATCATCTGACCTGGGCGCATATTAAGCAGCTAGTGAGATTCCCTCACATCGCTGTATTCTTCCTGAACATTGCAAACACATGTTTGGACTTGGAGCATTGGCCCTCGTACTTTAAGCAGAGCTTGTCGGTGATCATTCCGAAACCCGGCAAGCCTGCATACGATACTCCGAAAGCCTTTCATCCGATTGTGCTTTTGAATACTCTCGGCAAGCTCCTCGAGAAAATGCTGGCGCATTGTATGCAATACAAAGCAACTAAATTTGCTGTTTTTGACCCAAAGCAGTTCGGTGGCATCTGACAGAACTCTATGGAGGACGCCGGTGTGTTCCTTACTCATATTATCCGGCAAGGCTGGATAAAGGGTCTCAAAACGAGCATCATCGCCTTTGATGTTGCTCAATACTTCCCCTCACTCAACCATCGGATGTTGGTAAGAATACTACAACACGGGGGCTTTGCACATCAGGTGTCAAAGTTCTTCGAGTCATACCTCGTCGGGCATAAAACTTCTTATGCCTGGCGCAGCGCTGTTTCACCTGAGTTTGATGCTGACGTCAGTGTCGGTCAAGGCTCTGCTTTATCCCCAGTACTGTCTGCGCTTTATTTAGCACCGGTGCTGAAGTTGTATCAGAAAGTCGGCGGAATGCCGACGATCATATCATTTGTCGATGATGGACTGATTATTGCTCAGTCCAAGTCGATTCCGGACAACGTTCCAAAGCTGAAGAGGGCATACGCATCAGTGCACAACCTTGGTTTTTTCTTGGATGCGTGTCTTTCCTTCAAAGAGCACGTCCGTTTCTATGCAACGAAGGCTCTGACAACTGCGAGAGCTTTCCAAATGTTAGGCAATTCTGTCCGAGGCTTGTCCCCTCAGCAGAAACGCATCCTATACCTGTCGTGCGCTCACTCTATTGCGACGTACGGCTGTTTATTATGGAACTTCAATAGTATGCGCAACGTGGCGCTCATGAAGTTGTTGCGCCAGATGCAGCATAAAGCATGTATCTGGATCAATGGACAGTTTCGCACCACTCCGGAGGGTGCGGCTGAGACGATGGCCTGTGTCGAGCCCATCGCCAGGTTCATCAAACGGCTTAAAGTCGGGTCCTCTGCCCGACTGGCTAACTCAAACGTAAGGCATGCCCTTCATTCTCTCACCACGCCTGCTGTGGCAGGTGGGGACCCCTCGAGGTCAAAAAACTTGGCCTCTCTCTCTGAACGTCAGCGCGTGTTGCTGAAATCTCCTCTCAAAGATTTGGTGGACCTCAGACCACCAAACTTTATACACACGGATTACTTTGCTGATGCAAATAACCCGGGCAGGCGGTTAGTCAACCAGTTCGGCAACCGCTTTGAGACTCATAGGCTCCTTGGCAAAGATGAGGACTCTGTCAAAGCCTATCGCAACTTGCTGGAGCAGGCACTCGCTGAGTGCCAGGCCCAGCAAGATTGTGCATATGTCAGTAGTGACGGCGCCGTGCCTACGAAAGCAGATGCGCCTGTTAAACAGTCGGTGTATGCATCCCGGGTCTACCGGGGCACTAGACTCTTATTTGAAACTCATCAGCCGGTTGGTAAAGCGACCAGCGACGACGCCGAGCTTATTGGACTGCGCGTCGCGATCCAGAAGGCTACCACGCAGGATGGAGTCACATCCATCTCGTGTTTTTTGGATTCGATGAATGCCATTAATCGCATCATCGACTGCAACCCGCACTCCACACAGCGGCATTCTCTTGCACTGTGTGAGGTATTATGGCGCTGGCTCAACGAAGACGAGCGGCGCAAGATTGAGTTCTGGCATGTCCCTTCCAGATGGAAGTGGGCTATTCAATTCGAGGCACACGAGTTCGCTCGGTCACTCGACATTCCACTGGGGGTTCGCCCCCTCTATACCACGGACGCGCTCCAAAAGGAAGCGGACGATGACATGCACGCCTCTTGGTTCGACCAATCTCGGACCAAGAAATACATTGGTGCTTCCACGTTTCATTTTCATGATGCGGGAAAGCCAGACTCATATGAGCACCCCTCTCGAAAGAGAATGGGTTTCATGAAGTTAGTGACAGGCAATGAGCTTTTTGCTCGCTGCTGTCGCGTAGCCTGCGGACATGCGCCGATCAATGCATATTGCGCGCAGTTCAACTTCATTGAGAGCGATCAATGCTCATGCGGACGAGGGCCCAAGGACTCCGTCCATGTCATGACTCTCTGCTGTAACTGGAAGAGGCCATCTGAACGCCAGTACGACACCTTTGTGCGTCTCTGCTTCGTTAAGTACCTTACGTCTAACAAGGCGGTGGGTGCTTTCATTCCGGATCCAGGCGGCGGGTGACCGTGCATCTGCTGGCTCTTCGGAGTACCGGAACAGTCTGGCGATCGACGAAAGCGATTGCCGAGCTTCATTGCGCACCGCAAGCTCTGTGACGGCGAGTGTTATGGGACCTCACGGACCTTTTGCGCGGAATTGACTGCAGCCGGACCTTCGGGCCTGGGGGACGCTAGTTCTAGCAAGCGAGTCAGCACGAGCTCAGACGAGCGCGGGCACGAGAGAACAGGGCAGTGAGCCCTCTATGTCTATCTCCTCAGTCTGGTTTCTTGTCGGACTAGTTGTATTTATCGTAGGCACACTCGTGTACTTACAAGCGGACTGCCATCGAGCACCGCTATAAAAATTGTTGATTTAAAAAAAAAAAAAAAAAAAAAAAAAAAAAAAGACCAAATCCGGAAAGAAGCAAATGCTGCACTGCAGTATGTGCAAACACGGGCCAAAGACAATTATGATGCGAGATGAAGACCAGCCTGTGAATACAAGAAAGGGGACAGAGTATGGCTTGAAGCCACCCATATCACAGTCAATCGACTATCAAAGAAGTTATCGGCACTCCAATACGGACCGTTCAAGGTGATCGAAAAGAAAGGAGCCTCAGCATACCGCCTGGAACTCCCAGCATCATGGCAGCTGATACACCCCGTGTTCAATGAAACACTACTCACACCCTACAAAGGACCCCATTTCAAGATACAAGAACGGCCATTGCCGCCACCCCCTGAAATCATAAATAATGAGGAAGAGTACGAGATAGAAGAAATTCTAAAAAGGAAGAAACAAGGAAGAGGAACGCTATTCCTGGTCAAATGGAAAAGATACGGACATGAGGAGAACACATGGATCAAAGAGAAGGAACTGGGGAATACGCAGCAAGCTCTAGACCGTTTCCTGAAGAAGACTATGGAACAAGATAAAAGGACCACGAAAAGAAGGAAGAAGACCAAAAATTGCACATCATGACCACCAATGCCCCCATCAGCATTGAAAGCAGTGATGACAGCTGTGCACCCACCCCCAATCATGTGAACGACTCCAAGAATCTGGCGAAGATCCTCAACGCCAGAGACTACATAGACCCCCTCGCCATCACCCTCGGTGCATACCTGCGCTATGTCATGACCATCTATATGCATCTCTGGACCAGACGGACCCCTGATGGGACCATCCCCACAACAGCAGAATGCATTGCACTTCGCGAAGCAATGGAGATGCTTCGCACCGAAAATCAGCGGCTCAAACTCCTCGCCACTACCCTCCATTACATCCGCTCCTACAATGAGAAGCTCATTCATACGTGGGCCCCATGCATGACAACCGCCTGGGAAAACAATGGGTGGGGACAGCTGGACTAAGGGTTTCGTGAGGATATGAATCTAAAGAGAGAATGATGTTATGGACTATTCATTTTTCTTATCTTATCTTCCCTTCCCTTATCTCTTCCTCTCCCATCATGCTGTGCATCCCTCCCCATCATGCTGCGCAGCACGCAGTCATCGAGTCATCTTCACTTCCTAGTCATCCTGAGTCATCTCGTACTAGCCTTACTCATCCGCAGTCCACAGCATTGCACAGTCCATGGTCCGTGCTCAAGTACTGTAGTATACATAAGGACTTCCAGATGTACCAGTAGCGCTAGGTTTAATATTCCTTTTGCCATCATCTTAAACCACTCTTGCACTTAGTCTGCCCAAGTCCTTTAAGATTCGTCTAGCCTAACAGAGATGCAAATGGTTCAGGAGCTTGCAGTTTCAGTACTGCCAATAATCAGCATTGAGAGTGATTTGTCAGGAAGCTCAGAAGCATCATTGGAATCAGAGTTGAGGTCTAAGGAAGAGAATTTAGAGGAGAGCAATTTGGAAAAAGAAGAAGCAGAGAGCGATGAGAAAGACAATAATCAAGAAGAAAATGAGTCATCAGAGGAGAGTGAGGATGAGGCAGATGAAGAGGAAGATGAGTTTGGCAGGATCCCATTCAAACTATAAAAAAAAAAACTTGTAATAATTATCTTAAAGCAAATGTATTTTTATTTCTGTAAACATGAAATGGGGCTTTTAGAAGGTTTGTGAATATAGATAACAGTAAGTAATAGTATCATATAATAAAGAAAATGGGCAAGTGAATGAATCGTAAAAAGAGTTGGACTTAATGAGAATAAGCTAAACTAATATGATGCCAAAAATATTTCAAAGTTGAAATCAATTTCAGAATTGCTTTCAGTGGGTACATAAAAATCATCCAGGACTTCATTGTCTTGATTGTGCAAAACTTGCATTTCACAAAGTCAGTCAGTATCGATATCAAGAAGTGTTTCAGAAATAGTGATTTCATAGCAGGCAAAGTATGGGATGACTTGAAATGCTGCTATGGGACAATCCAGAACTGTGCCATCAAGTTCAGCAATGATGTAAGTGCCTTTAAAATTTCAGGAGATAATGATAAGTGGTCCAAGATACTAAAGCTGCATTTTGTAATTGAGACTCTTCTTCATGCAGGTGTTCTAGATAAGGACTAAGGCACCATATTTGAAGTTGAAATCATGAATTGTGTGATAGTGCCTCTTTTTAAAATGTTTGACAGCTTTTCTACAGGTATCATATATGTCAGCATGAAGGGCTTGTAACTATTTGATTTATTTTTATAAGGCAATAGCTTGACAGGCAATAAGATCTATAGATAATAATAGGAAATCAGAAGGAGGCTGCAGATAGGTTGCTTCCATGATATCGAATGGAAGAATGAGATGGGTGCCAGTTACTGCAAAATAAGATGAACAATTCATTTGACAGCAGGTGGTAACTCTTTTAGCATAGAAGACCAAATGGACATATTGTAACTACTTGCTTTCAATACCATCTGCTCCCTTTATCAGTGATTGACGAACATTATAATATGGCCACTCAGCTATTCCATTGGCTTGGGAATTGTATATTGAAATCTGAATATAGTAGATGCTGTAGCATTTTCTGAGGTAGTCAAGACCTGCCATGAAGGAACCACCATTATCTGTAATGATTTCGCAAACACCACTCTATTGGCATAATATATTTTAGAATAGCCATTTGCTGATTGCAGGACTATTTACTTTCCAGAGGGCTTGAAATCCAGGATAATGCATGAGAGAGCAACAACCTTGAATAATGTACTGATAGCCATTCAATTTTGGCATCTTCATAGTATCAGCATAGAATTTTCCAAAGAGAGGCATGGGAACAGCAATGACTGGTAGGATGAGAACCTATCAGGATTGACATTGCTGACAGATGTGACAAGTCCTGCAAAACTAAGAGATATCAGCCAGCATGTGAGGCCACCAAAAGCACAAACAATGATACAGGTTGGATAGATACCCTTGTGACTGAGGTCATCATGGGCTTAAGCAATGATGTTCATACACCAATTTCAAGGAATAACAAGTTTGTGACTATCTTGATTGTCCTTCTACTATAACTTGTCAGTGGCAATGAAGAAGTGGAAATAATACCAAATAAAAGCCTCAAAAGCAGAGTTTATAAGACTGGAAGAACGATACAAGGTGGTCAGATATTCCTGTACTAGATTGAGATGCTGATTGTCAGCAATGGCTGATTTCAAATGAGAAACAAATATATAGTCAGGGATGGAACTGAGCTGTTGAAGGTTGGAGTTAGTTTCTAGATGGTCTTTGGGCTCAGAAGAGAATTAGTTTCAATGGAGGACAGCCTGACTGTCCTCTCCATTTGAAATGTCTTGTCCTAGATATATCAAAATGGAGTAATTTTGATGTGTTTTAGAATGATAGCAAGGGGTGTTAACAAAATGGATAAAGCTGTAGACTCTGTCAGTCCAGTCATTGAAATCTTCATTTTGGTCAGGCTCAAGATCACCTGGTCTGTAGAAAAGGCCATGGGGACTATGGCAGAATCTGGAAATGAACAAGAATGAAGTGGAAGGTAAGAATCATTAAGATCCATCAGTTGATACTAGCAGAGGGTACTATATCAGGATTATTTAGCATGCCTTTGATGTAACAAGCATTAACTTCAACAACAAGGTTTCAAATGCCAATGATATACATGTGAACTGCATGAACTGATCAGAATAAACTATAGATTTCGAGTTTTGACTAAGAAAAGTGACATTTACAATTATTTAGTGTAATAGATCCAAAACAGTTATAATATCAGATTCAAGAGTTATTGGAATCACATTGGCAAAGGAAATAACCAATAGTGATGTAGGACGTATTGACAGTGAGAATAATAGGAGCTTCAGACTTGTAATTGAGGGGCCAGAGAGCTAGGGAAGTGACAAAGGCCTGTCTCAAGTCTTCTTGTGCATCAAGTGTTTCTGACCAAAGGTGAAGTCAATATTCTTCCACATGAGGTGAACCAAAGCATCAGTGCAATGAGCAAAGTTTCAAATGAATATATGTATAACACCAATCATTTCAAGGAAGGTGTGCACATCTGAGAGGTCTCAGCATGGTTTCTAAGTTTTTATTGCAGCAACTTGGGATTCATCAGGAAGATGACCTTTAGGCATACAGTGGTATTCAAAAACTGTGATTTTGGAACTACAGAGTATGAGTTTTGTACTGGAAAAGGTGTCTTTAGAGTACTTCATATGCTGGACAACATGGTTCAGATTGCAAAAGTATTTCCAAACAAAGCAATGGATGCTAGAATTCTGTGGAATGGTCTCAAAACTGCTATTGGGATGTTAATATTCAGAATCTGGGCCTTTCATGGAAACATTATCAATATAAGAGATAGTAAGATGTGATATCTCATCTTATAGGATGAAGGCCACATTGTCATGGAATATAGGAATGGAATTGATCCAGCCCATCAGAAGTGTAACAAGTTGCATAGTGCCAAAACATAGTGAGATCCTGAGAGTTTTTGGCAAGAAGTTATTCATTATAGCCAATATAGAGATCAAGCATCACACTACAGGGACGGCCATCAAATTGCTCTGCTAAGTGATCAAGAATGGGGGTAACTGGAGAATAACGAATAGTGACTTTGTTTAGTGGCTCGAGTGAGTGGACTATATGAAGTGATTTGCCATCTTTTTTGATGACTGTGAACCACCAGAAGTGGTAGGGGGAATTTGAGGACTCATAGATACTAGCATTGATTTTTTAACATATAAGCTGACAGATTTCATCATAAATACTAGGCAGGATCAGGATGTTCTTGTGAATCCAAGGCTTATACTGAATAACAGGAATTTCAACAGATGGGAAGAAGTCTTCTTAAAATCAACTGCACTCTTGGTCAGTCCAAGCGAAGGCACTATTCTGAAGGCACATAAAGTGGTGTATCAGTCTTTGTTCTTCTGGCCAAAGGAAGCCTTCAGGATAAGCCTTGTTGATAAGATTTTAATGATCCTTAGTATAATGACCTGTTGGAATAAAAGGAGGGGAATTTGGAAATAGCTTTAGCATACTTGTAAGGGAATCTCTATAGATTTCACAGAGAATTCGAAATTTGCTATTCTCAGAAAGTAAAGCAATGACAGAACAGACTTTGAGAGTGCCTGGTTTGTATTTGCATTTTGTGAATATATCATGTGATTCAGAAGGGGTATGTCCAGAAAGTTCAGAAGCAAATCTGGTCACAAATGTGTCCTCTATCTGTGAAAAAAATCCATAGCAGCAGTCATTTTTTCTAGCATTATATATTTCAGTTTGCTGCAGAGCTGAGTCAGAATCATAGTACATCTGTTAGGGCCCGATCGGCTATCTTGGATAGGAAAAAGACCTAGGTCTGGTCCCAGGCTTTGATGCACCTGAAGCTAACTCCCATGGTCTTGATAGCTTTGTCACAGTAGTGTCACAGTAGTTTTTGAGAGTTTTGTGAAGAAAAAATGGCCACCATGGCTTCCTTTGATCAGAAATCCCAGTGAGAAAGGAAGAAAAAGGCAGCTTGTGCTGCTGTTTTGGCTGTTGCCAGTGTCTTAGATCACAGCCAACCCTCTGAGCCCAAGCACAACTCTCTTTTCTCTGGCCAGATGTGGCTGGAGGAACTTCTTGCTGGTCATCCTGATCATTTTCAAGAACAGCTGGGTGTTTCTTGGCATGTCTTCCACCAGCTGTCCTCTGAATTGCAGGAGAAACATCTCCTCCACAACAGCCACTATGTTTCAGCAGATGAGCAGCTTGCCATCTTTTTTCATTTTGCTCGGACTGGACTCTCCTCACACATGTTGCAAGAAAGGTTTCAACAAAGTGCAGATACCATCAGCAAGTCAGTTTAATCACTCTTTGTGCAGATTACATGTCATTCTAATCTTATTTCGATAGATATATACATCAGATTACAGACATCCGTGTTGGATCATTTTACCACAAATACATCAAGCCAATGCCATCTGGTGAAACACCAAAATGGACAATCCTAAGTTGTATCCTTATTTCAAAGGATGCCAAGGTGCCATTGATGGATCCTATTTTTACGCATGAGTTGATGAAGAAGCTTCCCTTTGTTACTGAAATTGCAAAGGGTTCATCTCTCAAAATTTTCTTGCAGCATCTGATTTCAATCTGTGGTTCATCTATACTCTCAGTGGTTGGGAAGAAAGTGCTGCTGACTCTCGGATCTTTGAATATGCTTGAAGAAAGGATCTGCATGTGCCACTAGACTGCTATTTGCTTGCTGATGCTGGGTTTTCTCTCTGTGACATGTTGTTGACACCATATCGGAGTGTGCAGTATCACTTGCAGGAATGGCGCTGAGAATCCCAGCAGTATGAGAATTCTTATGATGAGGACTCTGTCAAAGCCTATCGTGCTTTGCTGGAACAGGTGCTTGCTGAGTGCTAGGCCCAGCATGACTGTGCATATGTCAGTAGTGACGGCACCGTGCCCACGAAGGCAGATGCACTGATCAAGCAGTCGGTGTATGCATCCCAGGTCTACCAGGGCAGCAGACTTTTATTCAAAACTTGTCAGCCAATTGGTAAAGCCACTAGCAATGATGCTGAGCTCATTGGATTGCGTGTTGCAATCCAGAAGGCTACCACGCAGGATGGAGTCACATCCAGCTTGTGTTTCTTAGACTCAATGAATGCGATCAACTGCATCGTTGATTGTAACCCTCACTCTGTGCAGCAACATTCTATTGCCCTGTGTGAGATACTATGGCGCTGGCTCGATAGTGATGAGCGGCGCAAGATTGAATTCTGGCATGTCCCTTCCCAGTAGAAGTGGGCTATTCAACTCAAAGTGCATGAGTTCGCTCGGACTCTCGACATTCCACTGGGTGCTCGCCCTCTGTATACCACGGATGCGCTCCAGAAGGAGGCAGACGATGACATGTATGCTTCTTGGTTCGAACAATCTCAGACAAAGAAATATATAGGCACTTCCATGTTTCACTTCTATGAAGCAGGAAGGCCAGAGTCCTATGAGCGCCCTTCTCATAAGAGAACAGGCTTCATGAAGTTGGTGACAGGCAATGAGCTCTATGCCCGCTGCTGTTGCGTAGCCTGCGGATATGCACCGATCAATGCGTATTGGGCGCAGTTCAACTTTGTAGAGAGCGATCAATGCTCATGCAGATGAGGGCCTGAGGACTCTGTCCACGTTATGACTCTCTGTCGTAACTGGCAGAGACCAACTGAATGCCAATACGATGCCTTTGTATGTCTTTGGTTCATCAAGTACCTAACATCATGCATGTCTGGACTTAGGGCATTGGCCCTTCTACTTCAAGCAAAGCTTGTCCGTGATCATTCTGAAACCCGGCAAGCCTGCATATGATACCCCGAAAGCCTTTCGTCCGATTGTGCTTTTGAGTACTCTTGGCAAGCTTGTCGAGAAAATACTGGCATGTTGTATGCAATACGAAGCAACTAAATTTGCTGTTTTTGATCCAAAACAGTTTGGCGGCATCCAACAGAACTCCACGGAGGATGCTGGAGTATTTCTTATCCATATCATCCGGCAAGGCTGGATAAAGGGTCTCAAAATGAGCGTCATCACCTTTGATGTCGCTCAATACTTCCCCTCACTGAATCATTGTATGTTGGTGAGGATTCTACAACACGGGGGCTTTGCACGTCAAGTGTCAAAGTTCTTCGAGTCATATCTCATTGGGTGTAAAACTTCCTATGCCTGGCGCAGTGCTGTTTCGCCTGAGCCAACATCGGTGTCAGTCAAGGCTCGGCTTTATCTCCAGTACTATCGGCGCTGTATTTGGCGCCAGTGCTAAAACTGTACCAGAAAGTTGGCGACATGCCGACTATCATATCATTTGTTGACAATGGGCTGATCATTGCTCAGTCCAAGTCAATCCCGGACAACGTTCCAAAGCTGAAGAGGGCATACGCATCAGTGCACAACCTCTTCACTAACTTTGGCCTTGTTGTAGAACACAACCAGACTGAGTAAGCACCTCTTTCTGCAACGCCCACTTGTAAACATCTATAAACAACCTCTCGCACTGCACAAAACACGTTCTACAGCATCGACACCTGGGCCGATTTCCCATCGAGTTGCATATCCGAGTATAAACCACTCTTGAGCACCTTCCGTTTTCTTTATCGTGAAATCCGCTGAAAATCCAGCAAATAATTAGAGAGTTTCGATGAGCGACGACCCGCTCGACACGCTTGGCGGCGGTGGAAAGCCTACGCTCTCCCCGCTGAACCCGCACCCTGGCCGCGCTGAGCCTGCCCCCAGCCAAGGCCCGTTTTCTCAACCCGGCCCTTCATCCGGGATCCTTTTCCAGGGTAACGACAGCCTGATGGATACCGACGCCCCCAACCCACAGGCTGCGGCCACTGCACCCCCTGCTCCCTCTTCTCCTGCTGTTTCCATGGCGTCTACCCATGCCAGATTCAACAGCGACAACGTTGGTGTTCTGTACTTCGAGGAGGAAGGCTTCCGCCTCCTCCACGGTGAAGCGAAGGCAGTCACCGAATCCCTTTGGAACCTGAAGGAATGGCTCCGGAAGGTTAACACAGCAGCCGTGCAAGTTCCAGCCGGCTACCAATATGCCATTGCGGAAGGTCCGGCCTCTTTGGTTGACACGGCCACTGATGTCAACATGTTCAGGATCCCCACTCTTGAGGGACCCAAGCACACCCTCGGGCAACGGCTCGCCACCACGGTCCACACCCGTACTTCCAAGACCACTCATTTTTCGAGCGACGTCCCCTCCACCTCTCCTACAGGCACGTTGTGCCCACAGAACTCTCGATCTAACGCTGGCGCTTGGCCGGCGAGACCACCTCGCAACCCGAACCACCCGCCTCCGCCTCCCCGCAATCGATCTCGATCCCGGACTCTGGGACGGGGTCCTCCTCCTCCTGTCAATCGGGCTACATGCCCATCCGACAAGAAGCACTCGTATGCGCAAGCCGCGGCTCAGCCCGCCACTACTCCGGCCGAGGCCATCGTGGCCTTAGCCAAAACCTTTCCGGATCTCCCCACCGACAAGATCGTGTCCTTGCAAAAGGAGGCGACAGGCGACTCGTCTGGACTGCCTAAGAAGAAGGCAAAGTCCACCTCCCATGGACCGTCTCGACGTAATGTCAGACTGGTCTATACTTTCCCCGGTGGCAATGGCTCTGTTGCTGCTGGAACTCTCCTGACGACCCTCAATCGAGGGTTGACAGCTGGCAAGTCTTGGATTCGATGCGAATCCATCCAGGACCACTCCGCCACTTCGTTCTCTTGTTTGATGACGAGAGTGGCATCTCTGAAGGACTGCGATCTCATGCACGAGTCTGCACTCCGGTGTGCGCCGACTGGCTCCACGGTCGAGCTCACCATGCCTATGAGCATTTCCTATGTGAAACTGCTTGATGTTCCTTACTTCAACGACGATGGCAGTACTCTCAC
The DNA here is from genome assembly GCA_030407095.1 of Macrocybe indica. Lineage (NCBI taxonomy): Eukaryota > Fungi > Basidiomycota > Agaricomycetes > Agaricales > Callistosporiaceae > Macrocybe > Macrocybe indica. The sequence goes on from JARFTL010000004.1 coordinate 1,816,878, forward strand.
TGCGCGTCAAGCTTACAAGATTCTCCGAGACTCCTCGTTCTCGGATCTCATCACCCTCGTTGGAGTTCTGCGCATTATGCGCAACTCCAAGAAATCCGATACTGCAACTGTTTGGTTCAATATCGAAGACACTACGACCGGCTGGAACATCAAGGCTCTGGACGATCGTACTCTTATGGTCTGAAACTGGCGTTGCTGGTTCAAGGCCGCTCTTTCATCGCCGGGATCTCCTCTCTGCGATCGCTGCTGGTGCTGGGGGCATTCCTCTATGAAGTGCAACCAGCAATCCCTCCGATGCCCGCTGTGTGGGGAGCCGCACAGAAAGGAACATCACCGCGTCTTGGCTTCTTGCTGCAAGGCAAAGCCGAAAGCAAACCCACCCGTCGAGGCGACCCCCACGGGGCAGCCCTGCCCGCATCCTCCCAGGTGCCTTAGCTATGGCAAAGAGCACTCTACCGACGACCGGAAGTGTGCCTTCTGGAAGAACCGTTTTGATCCCGAGTGGATCAAGCAGCATTATCAGCTGGTACGTGATTGCAAGTGTACTGGCCAGAATCGTTCTAATGCCTCCCCACAGCGAAATGCGGAGGCCGGACCTTCATGAGTTCCTCATCGGACAGCCCCGCTCCGGCGGTGGTCCCTGGTATGAGGGGGCGCTCTTTTATTTCCTTGCTTCGTATTTTGTCTCAGAATGTGAATCGAAAGCATGTACACATAGACGTGCTCCTCTCCACTCTCGGAGAGGATTATGATATCCTTTTTCTCCAAGAACCTGCTTGGAACATTGTAAGATACGCCCCGTCTGCACACAACGTCGACGGTGAGGCAGTAATCGGAGGTCCAACCCACCCTGATTGGACCTGCATCGTTTGCAGATCATCCTACGAGGAGCCTCCTCGTGTGATGGCCTATGTACATAACCGCCTACGGCGGCTAAGACCTTCCCTCCGACGCGATCTCATCGATAGTCACAATCTTATGGTTATAAGCCTCGCCACTCCTGGCGAGCCTCTCTTCCTTGCTAACGCCTACTCTGATGTAGACGGCAGCGCGATCCGGCTCTTGGACGAATGTTCAGAGCGCCCCGATTTCCCCAACTTGGTTTATCTAGGTGGGGATTTCAACTGCCACTATGAACTTTAGGATCAAGTTCATACTTCTCAGCATACGCGGGGCAAGATGCTGTGCAATGCAGCACTCGAACTCGGACTTGAATGGGTGGAACCTACCAATACGGGTCCGACTTTCATTTCTCATAATCGGGAGCTTCGGCCCTTGACTATCGATCTGATGTTCTGCCCTCTATTGACAGGACAGACTCAACCGCGTATTGACCATGCCTTACAGTTGACTTCAGACCATTGTCCATTGTCACTTGAACTTGACATACCGCTGCTTGACATCAGCGACCAGCGGAAGTCACTTCCCAAAGACAGTGTCCCCGAGTTCATCACCGACATTGCCGCTGATTTACTCGGACTGGATATGATTCCAGTAGAGACCATTCACGACCTCGAGAGAGTACTCCGTGCACTCTCAGCGTCAGTTGATCGGGCTTGGGAAACTCACTCTAAGAAGTGCAAGCTCTCTAAGCGGAGCAAGGGCTGGTGGAACCAGCACTGCTCTGAAGCTTTGGAAACTTTCAGGCAAACTCACTCTGAAAGAGACCACCGCATCTGGCGATGAGCTGTTAAAGATGCAAAACATGCCTTCTTTGATAATCGAATCAAAGAGGTTGCTGAAAAGTCGCGACGTCCATGGGATTTAGCTGCATGGACGAAGCAAAGGCCACTACCTAACTATGAGGCGATCTCCTTCCGGGAACAGCCTTGTAATTCCATCGAGTCGCTCTGGGATGCACTCGATAAGTCTTATAATGCCGCGTCTGACAGACCGGTCAATTTGGATAAGCTCGACGAACTCGAGTCTCACCCAATGCGGGACTGGGTCCCGTTCTCTGCGGCAGAACTCCAGGAGTCCCTGGAGCCCTGCAGCAATATGTCTGCCCCAGGACCAGACCATCTGACCTGGGCACATATTAAACAGCTTGTGAGATTCCCTCACATCGCCACTTTCTTCCTAAACATTGCAAACACATGTTTGGATCTGGGGCATTGGCCCTCCTATTTCAAGCAGAGCTTGTCGGTTATTATCCCGAAGCCCGGCAAGCCCGCATACGATACCCCAAAAGCCTTTCGTCCGATTGTGCTTTTGAACACTCTCGGCAAGCTCGTCGAGAAAATACTGGCACGTCGTATGCAGTACGAAGCAACTAAATTCGCTGTTTTTGACCCAAAACAGTTCAGTGGCATCCGACAGAACTTGACAGAGGACGCCGGTGTTTTCCTAACCCATATTATCCGGCAAGGCTGGATAAAGGGTCTTAAAACGAGCGTCATCGCATTTGATGTAGCTCAATATTTTCCCTCACTCAACCATCGATGTTGGTGAGGATACTACAACACGGTGGCTTTGCACGTCAAGTGTCAAAGTTCTTCGAGTCATATCTCGTCGGACGTAAAACTTCGCACCACTCCAGAGGGTGCCGCTGAAACCATGGCCTGTGTCGAGCCTATTGCCGGATTCATCAAATGGCTTAAAGTCGGGTCTTCCACCCGTCTGGCCAACGCAAATGCAAGGCATGCCCTTCGTTTCCTTACCACTCCTGCTTCTGTGGGTGGTGATCCCTCGAGGTCAAAGAACTTGGCCTCACTCTCTGAACGCCAGCGCTCGTCGCTGAAATCCCCTCTCAAAGATTTGGTGGACCTCAGACCACCAAACTTTATACACACAGATTATTTTGCGGATGCAAATAACCCAGGCAGGCAGTTGGTCGACTAGTTCGGCGACCGCTTTGAGACTCATAGGCTTCTTGGCAAAGACGAGGACTCTGTCAAGGCCTATCGCAATTCACTGGAGCAGGCGCTCACGGAGTGCCAGTCCCAGCAAGATTGTGTATATGTCAGTAGTGATGGCGCCATGCCCACGAAGGCAGATGCACTTGTTAAGCAATCAGTGTATGCTTCTCGGGTTTACCGGGGCACCAGACTTTTATTTGAAACTTGTCAGCCAGTCGGTAAAGCGACTAGTGACGACGCCGAGCTAATTGGATTGCGTGTTGCAGTCCATAAGGCTACCATGCAGGATGGAGTCACATCCATCTCGTGTTTCTTGGATTCGATGAATGCGATTAACTGCATCATCGATTGTAATCCCCATTCCGCACAATGGCATTCTATTGCCCTGTGCAAAGTGTTACAGCGCTGGCTTGATCAAGACGAGCGGTGCAGGATTGAGTTCTGGCATGTCCCTTCCAGATGGAAGTGGGCTATTCAATTCGAAGCACACGAGTTCGCTCGGTCGCTTGACATTCCACTGGGGGCTCACTCCCTCTATACCACGGACGTGCTCCGGAAGGAAGCGGATGACGACATGCACGCCTCTTGGTTCGACCAATCCCGGACCAAGAAATATATCGGCGCCTCCACATTTCACTTCCATGAAGCAGGAAGGCCCGACTCCCATGAGCGCCCCTCTCGCAAGAGAACGGGCTTCATGAAGTTGGTGACAGGCAACGAGTTGTTTGTGTGCTGCTGTCGTGTTGCTTGCAGACATGCGCCGATCAATGCATATCGGACGCGGTTCAATTTCGTCGAGAGCGATGAATGCTCATGCAGACGAGGGCCCGAGGACTCCGTCCACGTTATGACTCTCTGCTGTAACTGGCAGAGACCAACCGAACACCAATACGACGCCTTTGTGCATCTTTGGTTCGTTAAGTACCTCACGTCGAATAAGGCTGCAGGTGCTTTTATTCCGGATCCAGGCGGCGGGTAACTGCTTGCCTGTAGCGGGCAGTGCTCTTCAGAGCGCCGGTTCAGTCTGGCGATTGTCGAAAGTGATCACCGAGCTTCATTGCGCACTGCACGCTCTGCGACAGTGGGTGTTATGGGACCTCACGGACCCTTTATGTGGAATTGACTGCATCCGGACCCTCGGATCTGGGGGATGCCAGCTCGAGCAGGCAATTCAGCACAAGCTTGAGCCTTTAGTGGCTTGAGCACGAGTACGAGAGAGCAGGGCAGTGCAGCCCTCTATATTTATCTCTTTGCTTCTGTACTATCGGACACATTGTATTTATCGTAGGCACATTTATGTACTTACAAGCAGACTGCCACCGAGCACCGCTATAAAAATTGTTGATTTAAAAAAAAAAAAAAAGTACCTAACATCAAACAAGGCAGTGGGTGCTTTTATTCCAGATCCAGGCAGTGGGTGACCGTGCACTTGTAGTGGACAGTGCTCTTCGGAGCACTGGGATAGTCTGGCGATTGGCGAAAGCGACCGCCGAGCTTCAATGCAAACCGCAAGTCCTGCGACAGTGGGTGTTATGGGACCTCATGGATCCTTTATGCGGAATTGACTGCATCCGGACCCTTGGGTCTGGGGGACGCCAGCTCTAGCGAGCGATTCAGCACGAGCTCGGATGAGTATGGGCAGGAGATAGCAGGGCAGTGCAGCCCTCTATGTTTATCTCTTTGCTTCTGTACTATCGGATGCATCGTATTTATCATAGGCACATTTATGTACTTACAAGCAGACTGCCATCGAGCACCGCTATAAAAATTGTTGATTTAAAAAAAAAAAAAAATGAGAATTCTTATGGTTTCTTTTCATGTCTGACTTCTCTTGTTAGGCCTCAAAACCACAAGAAGCTATTCAATTTATACCATGCTCAACTTCGTAATGTTGTTGAACACATATTTGGTGTTTACAAGTACTAATTTGTTCTGTCAACATCAGCTCCAGAATATTCAATTGATATGCAAGCCAAGTTTATTCCTGCACTAGCTGCTCTACACAATTTTATTCACATCCATAATCCATCTGATTTCTATATTTCTATAGAGTTGGATTCTGGATCTCAAAACAACTTGCCACACTCACACTCTTTTTTTTTTTTTTAAATCAACAATTTTTATAGTGGTGCTCGATGGCAGTTTGCTTGTAAGTACATAAATGTGCCTATGATAAATACGATGCATCCGATAGTACAGAAGCAAAGAGATAAACATAGAGGGCTGCACTGCCCTGCTGTCTCCCGCCCACGCTCATCCGAGCTCGTGCTGAATCGCTCGCTAGAGCTGGCATCCCCCAGACCCGAGGGTCCAGATGCAGTCAATTCTGCATAAAGGGTCCGTGAGGTCCCATAATGCCCACCATCGCAGGGCTTGCAGTGCACAGTGAAGCTCGGCGATCGCTTTCGTCAATCGCCAGACTGAACCGGCACTCCGAAGAGGGCCACCCACAACAGGCAAGCGGTCACCCATGGCCTGGATCCAGGATGAAAGCACTCGCGGCCTTGTTGGATGTGAGGTACTTAACGAACCAGAGACACACAAAGGCGTCATACTGGCGTTCAGCTGGTCTCTGCCAGTTACGGCAGAGAGTCAGCCACACTCACACTCAGACCAGCTTGCTGAGGAGCAGGAAGACATCACACCAGCAGAACAGCACAGGGCAGCAAATTATCATGATCAAATTGCAAAGGCAATGTGGAAAGACTACTAGAATGAGCTATGGAGATGAGGGGAGGTATAATATAGCTATAATTAGTGATGAGCTAAAACATTCTTGATGTATTTCACCCGTTTGGCTTTGTCCAGTATCCCAGCATACCCATCAGCAAAATTCATGGCAGTAGAGAACAAATACATGATGTTACTCTCCTCATCTTCTGAATATTCAGCATCATAGATAATAAGCTGAATGGCATGGTCACGATATTGTGGAGTTGTTGGACCACCACCCATTGCAGTGGCAACCTCATGCAGAGCCTCAGCTAGGTCTGGATTCTCACGATGACAGAAATGCTTTGATGAAGGATGAAGGAATTCAGAATCAGTACAGATGCACTTCTTCAAGGATCCTGATGGTGCAGGAGTCTGCAATGAATCTTTGAGAAAATGTGAGGCATTCAAGAGAAATGAATAAAAAGGACCTGAGCATGATTGATCTCTTCAGCAATCTCATCATACAAACACCTGGCTGATGCAACAGAATGTTGAGATGATGCTAACAATGCTGCATCCATTGTAGGTGATTCATTACCCTGGGATCCTGACTCTGTTGCCAGTGAGTCAGAAGAGGGGGCAGAGCGCAGTGATTGTCCAGTGTGAAAGGCCCCAGCACCTGTTGCGATGATACTATCAACAAGGTAGGCCACCTCATTGTAATAGAAAAATGGGGTGTTTCGCCATTGGTTGGCCTTCTTGTGGAACTGCAGACCATCAGAACAGCAGGGAGAGTAGTTTAATATTATACCTACCTTGAGATATTGGGTCCAAACATTGTCCATTGCCACGCAGGTTTTTATGGCATCCTCCCACCCAAATTCTGATGCACCTCGTATATCCTTCACATCGAGATATTGTCCTTTCAACTAATGACCATTAATGAGTACGAAAATGCAGGAGGAAGATGATACATACATTGCTATAGTGGTTAGCACATTTCATTGCCATTTTGGCTGCTCCATGGTGATCCCCTTCCTTGAGTAATGCCTCAGCAACCAGAGTCCATACTGTCTTCTTCCAATCAGAACTAGACTGATTCCTGAGGTCTTTCTACTCTCGAAGTACTCAAAGCATGATTATGTCATCTGCTGTGGTCCAAAATGCTCATTCTGTTAAAACTAGGCACAGGGAACACTCTGGATGAGCCTTAGAACCTAGAAGTCCTGAGTGAGAACACTGGTATAATTGAGTGATATACAAGTACTTGCCTAGAAGTCCTGAGTGAGAACACTGGGGACTTCAAGGCACTCTATGCTACCTATATATATGTCCAAGAGGCTGTATGCGCAGCCTATGGCTGCGCATTGCTGTGGGCACAGCTGTAGGCTGTACACTGCTGCAGACACAGCTATTTACTGTGCATTACTGCATGCACAGCTTGTGCTGTGCATTGCTGCGGATGCAGCCACAGGCTGCACATTGCTGCACATATAGCTATAGGCTGTGTGCATTGCTAGGCACATAGCCTGGGTCCTGTCCTATGCACAAGTCCGGACAGGAGGAGCACTTCTAACACCTCCCTCTGATCTGAACTGTCTAAACTATGTAGCTACAAGTCCCATTTTCTGTCTACAAAATTCGACCTTTGGTATAGTAAGTGGTTTAGTTAACAAGTCTGCGACTTGTTCAGTTCCTGGAATAAATTCTGGTCCTATCCTCTTCTGCTCCACTGTATTCCTAAGCCAGAAGTATCGCAAATCCAGCTGTTTCATCCATCCATGATGCTCTGGATTCTTTGTGACACTCAGTGCAGACTGATTGTCAATCTTGAGTGGTGATGGTTGCAATACAGGATACCCCATCTCCTGTATAATATTGCGCATCCATAAAATCTCCTTCCCAGCTTCAACTGCAGCAATATACTCTGCTTCAGTTGTAGAGAGTGTAACAAAGGGCTGCAGTTTGGATGACCATCCAATAGCTCCACCACCAAGAATTGTCACATATCCACCAGTAGAGCGTCCAGAATCAGGGCAATCGCCATGAGAGGCATCACAGAATGTAGTAAACATCTCTGGACCAAGATCTCCAGAAAAGGTCAACTTGAAATCCATAGTCCCTTTGCAGTATCTGAGTAAGTGCTTGACTGCATTCCAATGCTGTGGACCAGGGGGCCCCAGTAGCCCAGTGGTTTAATCGCCACTAAAAGACTGGAGAGGTGGCTATGCAGTCACTGGGAAGGTTGTGGGTTCGATCCCCGCTCATCCTCTGTACCTTACAAAGCAGGGATAGGCATGTGACCCATCATCAGTTATCGTCACATGCTCGGTGACTCAGGTTGGTAAGCAACCCTGAGGCAATACCATGGTCAGGTGACCTTCGGTGGCTAGGGTGGTAACCTGGTCACGTGATAGGGATGATCGTGGGAGCCCAAAGTGGCAGGTCAGGTGATCCCTGGCAGGCTGTGCCTGAAATGGTCACATGACTAGTCATGTGATCAAGTAGGGAGCGAAAGCATAGGGCGCAGTAAGTGGGGGAGAGTCTGAGAACAACCCGACCCTTGATGCGCACCCTGTAATAGGGAGTTCCAAAGCATGCGCGCTTCCGGAAGGTGCCGCGCACCCTGTAATGGGGAGTCTCTTCGGACTGCGAGCTTGGGACAGGACACCCCCCACCGGTTAATCTCGAGCCCAGTCTAACCAGCTGGATCAGGCCGAGAACCTGGTCGTTAGTCAGCGTTGGTAGTGTGGACCGGTCCCTGTGGACTGGTCATTGAACCGGTCCTTCGGCACACTTGGGGAGTCCCCAGGCCCAGGGGTAGCCACCACATGACTGTAAAGCACTGCTCAGGTGGGAGCCTGAGACCTCCTCGTGGGGCATGCATAACTGGGTTAAGCATGGGTGTAGAACTCCTCAGCCTAGGCCTTAGGTCTAGGGTGCACACTGAGGCTGGACGCTGGCAAGGCAGAGACCTGGGACATGATTGGGGATCCGCGCCCTTCGGGCATCAGTGAACCACATGCTCAGGAACGGGAAAAGTAAAGTAGGTGGGGCTTACCAATGTCCGGCTTGCTCTCGGCTTGGCCTCTTGGTAACTCGCTCTCTGGCCGAAATTCGGACCGTGGCGGACCAGGGTAGCCCCCTGACTCCGGCCCGAGAGGACTTATCCTCTGCCGGTTCATCTGGATGACTAATCCAGGTATTGAATCCAAGTTGATTCCGAAGTCTAGGCACGGAATTCCACCGTTTAGTCTAGCGCCTATCCTGCAAAGGAGACAGTGATAAGGGTCCTCCACTTGGAGGACCCTAAACTTCGTAGTTGTATTTATGTAGGCACATTCGTGTACTTACAAGCGGACTGCCATCGAGCACCGCTTTATAAATTGTTGATTTAAAAAAAAAAAAAAAAATGCTGTGGACCAGGATTTGAGTTGAAGCATCCCAGACATGACACAGCAGCTGCTATGTCCGGTCTAGTCATGGTGGCCAAGTATTGGAGTGATCCAACAGCACTGAGATATGGAATGTTCTTCATAAAGTCCACTTCCTCTGGAGTCTGAGGTGCCATTGCCTTGGAAAGATTAAGGCCTGTCATCATAGGTGTCTTGACAGGCTTGCAATCCGCCATCCCATAGCGCTCCAGTATGTTTAAGATGTACTGCTTCTGGGAAAGCGCAATGGTCTGCTTCTGCCTATCTCTAATAATCTCCACACCCAATAAAAAAGTGCTTGGTCCCAAGTCTCTGATCTTGAAGTGCCTAGACAGCTCTGCAACCACTTTGTCAATGGGGCCCCAGTAGCCCAGTAGTTTAATCATCACTAAAAGTTGATCTCGGGTTTGTGCCATATACTGGCACAACTCCACTTCAGCCCAAGGATGTCTGGCGATACCTTGGATTCTTTTTGGATGCGCGTCTCTCCTTCAAAGAGCACGTCCATTTCTATGCAACGAAGGCTCTGACAACCGCCAGAGCCTTCCAGATGCTAGGCAATTCTGTTCGAGGCTTATCCCCTCAGCAGAAGTGCATCCTGTACCTGTCGTGCGCTCGCCCAATTGCGACGTACGGCTGTTTATTATGGAACTTCAATGGTATGCGCAATGTCGCGCTCCTGAAGTTGTTGCACCAGATGCAGTGTAAGGCCTGCATCTGGATTAATGGACAGTTTCGCACCACTCCGGAGGGTGCAGCTGAAACTATGGCCTGTGTTGAACCCATCGCCGGCTTCATTAAGTGGCTTAAGGTCGGGTCCTCTGCCCGTCTAGCCAACTCAAACGCGAGGCATGCTCTCCGTTCTCTTACCACGCTTGCTCCCGCGGGTGGGGATCCCTCGAGGTCAAAGAACTTGACCTCCCTCTCTGAGCACCAGCGCGCAGCGCTGAAGTCCCCTCTCAAAGATTTGGTGGACCTTAGACCACCAAACTTTATCCACACGGATTATTTCGCGGATGCGAATAACCCGGGCAGGCGGTTGGTCGACCAGTTCGGCAACCGCTTTGAGACTCATAGGCTCCTTGGCAAAGACGAGGACTCTGTCAAAGCCTATCATAACTCACTGGATCAGGTGCTCGCAGAGTGCCAGATCCAGCAAGATTGGGTGTATGTCAGTAGTGATGGCGCCGTGCCCACGAAAGCAGATGCACTGGTAAAACAGTCGGTGTACGCATCCCGGGTCTACCGGGGCACCAGGCTTTTATTCGAAACTCGTCAGCCGGTCGGTAAAGCAACCAGCGACGATGCCGAGCTGATTGGATTGCATGTCGCGATCCAGAAAGCTACCACACAGAATGGAGTCACTTCCATCTCGTGTTTCTTGGACTCGATGAATGCCATCAACCGCATCATCGATTGCAACCCTCACTCCATGCAGCGGCAGTCTATTGCCCTGTGTGAGGTATTACTGCGCTGGCTCGACGAAGACGAGCGGCGCAAGATTGATTTCTGGCATGTCCCTTCCAAGTGGAAGTGGGCTATTCAACTCGAAGCACACGAGTATGCTCGGTCGCTCGATATTCCACTGGGCACTCGCCCATTGTATACCACGGATGCGCTCCGCAAGGAGGCAGACGATGAGATGCATGCTTCTTGGTTCGACCAATCTCAGATGAAGAAATACATAGGCGCTTCCACGTTTCATTTCTATGATGCGGGAAAGCCTGACTCCTATGAGCGCCCTTCTCGAAAGCGAACGGGCTTCATGAAGTTGGTGACGGACAATGAGTTGTATGCTCGCTGCTGTCGCGTTGCATGCGGACACGCGCCGATCAATGCATATCGCGCACGGTTCAATTTTGTCGAGAGCGATCAATGCTCCTGCGGACGAGGGCCTGAGGACTCCGTCCACGTTATGACTCTCTGCCGTAACTGGCAGAGACCACCTGAACGCCAGTATGACGCCTTTGTGCGTCTCTGGTTTGTTAAGTACCTAACGTCTAACAAGGCAGCGGGTGCTTTCATCCCGGATCCAGGCGGCGGGTGACCATGCGTCTGTTGGCTCCTCGGAGTCCCGGAACAGTCTGGCGACTGACGAAAGCGGTCGCTGAGCTTCATTGCGCATCGCAAGCCCTGCGATGGCGGGCGTTATGGGACCTCACGGACCCTTTACGCGGAAGTGACTGCATCCGGGCCTTTGGGCCTGGGGGACGCAAGCTCTAGCGAGCGATTCAGCACGAGCTCAGATGAGCGCAGGCACAAGAGAACAGGGCAGTGAGCCCTCCATGTCTATCCCCTCAGTCTGGTTTGCTTCGGACTAGTTGTATTTATCGTAGGCACATTCGTGTACTTACAAGCGGACTGCCACCGAGCACCGCTATATAAACTGTTGATTTAAAAAAAAAAAAAAAAAATCACCACTAAAAGACTGGAGAGGTTGCTGTGCAGTCACTGGAAAGATTGTAGGTTCGATTCCTGCTTATCCTCTGTACCTTAATAAGCAGGGATAGGCATGTGACACATCATTGGTTACTATCACGTGCTCGGTGACTCAGGTTGGTAAGCAACTCTAAGGCAATACCATAGTCAGGTGACCTTCCGTGGCTAGGGTGGTAACCTGGTCACCTGATAGGGATGATCGTGGGAGCCCAAAGTGGCAGGCCAGGTGATCCCTGGCAGGCCATGCCTGAAATGGCCATGTGACTAGTCATGTGATCAAGTAGGGAGTGAAAGCATAGGGCGCGGTAAGCGGGAGAGAGATGTGAGAACAACCCAATTCTTGATGCGCACTCCGTAATAGGGAGCTCCAGAGCATGCGTGCTTCCGGAAGATGCCGCGCATCCTGTAACGGGGAGTCTCTTCAGACTGCGAGCTTGGGACAGGACACCCCCCACCAGTTAATCTCGAGCCCAGTTTAACCAACTGGATCAGGCCGAGAACCTGGTTGTTAGGCAGCATTGGTAGTGTGGACCAGTCCTTGGGCACACTTGGGGAGTCCCAGGCCCAGGAGTAGCCACCATGTGACCATAAAGCACTGCTCAGATGGGAGCCTGAGACCTCCTTGTGGGGCATGCATAACTAGGTTAAGCATGGGTATAGAACTCCTCAGCCTAGGCCTTAGGTCTAGGGCGCATACTAAGACTGGATGCTGGCAAGGCAGAGACCTGGGACATGATTGAGGATCCACGCTCATTGGGCATCAGTGAACCACATGCTCAGGAATGGGAAAAGTAAAGTAGGTGGGGCTTACCAATACCCAGTGCTGCTCTCACTTGGCCTCTTGGTAACTTGCTCCCTGGCCAAAATTCAGATCGTGGCAGACTAGAGTAGTCCCCTGACTCTGGCCCGAGAGGACTTATCCTCTGCCGGTTCATCTGGATGACTATCCAGGTACTTTTTTTTTTTTTTTTTTTTTTTTTAAATCAACAATTTATAAAGTGGTGCATGATAGCAGTCTGCTTGTAAATACAGCGAGGTATCTACAATAAATACAATCTGTCCAATAAAACAGAAAGAGATAAACATAGAGGGCTACACTGCTCTGCTGTTTTCCGCCCATACTCAGGCTGCTCAAGGCCTAAGCTCTTTTTTTTTTTTTTTTTTTTTTTTTTTTTTAAATCAACAATTTGTATTGTGGTGCTCGATGGCAGTCCGCATGTAAATACAATGAGGTATCTACGATAAATACGATCTGTCCGATACAACAGAAAGAGATAGACATAGAGGGCTGCACTGCCCTGTTCTCTCATGCCCGCGCTCATCCGAGCTCGTGCTAAATCGCTCGCTGGGGCTGGTGTCCCCCAGACCCGAAGGCCCGGCTGCGGTCAATTCCACGTAAAGGGACCATGAGGTCCCATAATGCCCGCCGTCGCAGGCTTGTAATGCGCAATGAGGCTTAGCGATCGCTTTCGTCAATCGCCAGAATGAATCAGCGCTCCGAAGAGGACTGTCCGCTACAGACGTGCAGTCACCCGCTGCCTGGATCCGGAATAAAAGCACCTGCCGCCTTATTAGATGTCAGGTACTTAACAAACCAGAGATGCACAAAGGCATCGTACTGGCGTTCGGTTGGCCTCTGCCAGTTGCGGCAGAGAGTCATGACATGGACAGAGTCCTCGGGCCCTCATCCGCATGAGCATTGGTCGCTCTCGACAAAATTGAACCACACACGATACGCATTGATCGGCGCATGTCCGCAAGCTACGCGACAGCAGCGAGCATACAACTCATTGCCAGTCACCAACTTCATGAAGCCGGTTCTCTTTCGAGAAGGGCGCTCATAGGACTCAGGCTTTCCTGCGTCATAAAAATGAAACATGGAAGCACCAATATATTTCTTGGTCCGAGATTGGTCGAACCAGGAGGCATGCATAGCATCGTCTGCCTCCTTTTGGAGCGCATCCGTGGTATAAAGGGGACGAGTCCCCAGTGGAATATCAAGCAACCGAGCGGACTCATGTGCTTCGAGTTGAATAGCCCACTTCCTCAAGGCCCAAGCTCATGCTGATTCACTTGCTAGAGCTGGTGTCTCCCAGATCCAAAGGTCCGGATGCAGTCAATTCTGCGTAAAGGGTCTGTAAGGTCCCATAACACCTGCTGTCGCAGGGCTTGCAGTGCACAATGAAGCTCGGCGATCACTTTCGTCAATCGCCAGACTGACCCGGTGCTCCGAAGAGTGCCACCCACTACAGGCCCGCTCCAGCGGTGGTCCCTGGTACAAGGGGGCGCTCCTTTATTTCCTCGCTTCGTATTCTTTCTCAAAATGTGAACCGAAAGCATGTACATATAGACGTTCTCCTCTCCACTCTTGGAGAGGAATATGATATTTTATTTTTCCAAGAGCCTGCCCGGAACATCGTAAGATATGCCCTGTCAGCACATAGTGTCGATGGTGAGGCAGTAATCAGAGGTCCGACCCATCCGGATTGGACCTGCATCGTTCGCAGGTCATCCTACGAGGAGCCCCCTTGTGTGATAGCCTATGTGCATAACCGCTTAAGGCAGCTATGACCTTCTCTGAGACGTGACTTAGTTGATAGTCGCGACCTTATGGTTATAAGCCTCGCCACTCCTGGTGAGCCCCTCTTCCTCGCTAATGCCTACTCTGATGTAGACGGCAGCGCCATCCGACTCTTGGACAAATGTTCAGAGCATCCTGATTTCCCCAACTTGGTCTACCTAGGTGGGGACTTCAACTGTCACTATGAACTTTGGGATCAAGTTCATACCTCTCAGCGTACGCGGGGCAAGATGCTGTGTAATGCAGCACTCGAACTCGGACTCGAATGGGCAGAACCTTCTAACACTGGTCTGACTTTCATTTCTCATAATCGAGAGCTTCGGCCCTCGACTATTGATCTGATGTTCTGCCCTGTATTGACAGGACAGATTCAACCGCATATTGAGCACACGCTACAGTTGACTTCGGACCATTGTCCGTTGTCACTTGAACTTGACATCCCGCTTCTCGACATCAGTGACCAGCGGAAGTCACTTCCCAAAGACAGTGTCCCCGAGTTTATTGCCAACATTGCTGCTGACTTACTCGGACTGGATATGATCCCAGTCCAAACTATTTACGATCTCGAGAGGGCACTCTCGGCATCAGTGGATCGGGCTTGGGAAACTCACTCTAAGAAGTGCAAGCTCTCTAAGCGGAGCAAGGGCTGGTGGAACCAGCACTGCTCTGAGACTTTGGAAACTTTCAGACAAACTCGATCTGAAAGAGACCACTGCATCTGGCGACGAGCTATCAAAGATGCTAAATGCACCTTCTTTGATAATCGAATCAAAGAGGTTGCTGAAAAGTCGCGACGTCCATGGGATCTAGCTGCATAGATGAAGCAGAGGCCTTTGCCTAACTACAAGGCGATCTCCTTCCGGGGACAGCCTTGTAATTCCATCAAGTCGCTCTGGGATGCACTCGATAAGTCTTATAACGCTGCGTCTGACAGACCGGTTAATTTGGATAAGCTCGATGAACTCGAGTCTCACCGAATATGGGACTGGGTCCCGTTCTCTGCTGCAGAACTCTGGGAGTTCCTGGAGCCCTGCAGTAATACGTCTGCTCCAGGACCAGACCATCTGACCTGGGCGCATATCAAACAGCTAGTGAGATTTCCTCACGTCGCTACATTTTTCCTAAACATTGCAAATGCATGTTTGGACCAGGGGCATTGGCCCTCCTACTTTAAGCAGAGCTTGTCCGTGATCATCCCGAAACCCGGCAAGCCTGCATATGATACCCCGAAAGCCTTTCACCCGATTGTGCTTTTGAATACTCTTGGCAAGCTCATCGAGAAAATGCTGGCGCATCGTATGCAGTACGAAGCGACTAAATTTGCTGTCTTTGATCCAAAGCAGTTCGGTGGCATCCGACAGAACTCTACGGAGGACGCCAGTGTGTTTCTTACCCACATTATCCGGCAAGGCTGGATAAAGGGTCTCAAAACGAGCGTCATCACCTTTGATGTGGCTCAATATTTTCCCTCACTTAACCATCGAATGTTAGTGAGAATACTACAACACGGGGGCTTTGCATGTCAAGTGTCAAAGTTCTTTGAGTCATATCTCATCGGGCGTAAAACTTCTTATGCCTGGCGTAGTGCTGTCTCACCTGAGGTTGATGCCGACGTTGGCGTCGGTCAAGGCTCGGCCCTATCTCCAGTACTGTCTGCACTTTACTTAGCGCCAGTGCTGAAGTTATACCAGAAAGTTGGTGACATGCCGACGATCATATCATTTGTTGATGATGGACTGATTATTTCACAGTCCAAGTCAATCCCGGACAACGTTCCAAAGCTGAAGAGGGCATACGCATCAGTGCACAACCTCGTCACTGACTTCAGCCTTGTTGTTGAACACAACAAGACTGAGCTGCAGCATTTCTCGCGCAATGTGGCGGACCCCCGTCCATCCATCGATCTCGGGTTCGCACCCTATACTGGCACCACCCCACTCCAGCCCAAGGATGTCTGGCGATACCTTGGATTCTTTCTGGACACGCGCCTCTCCTTCAAGGAGCATGTCCGGTTCTATGCAACAAAGGCTTTGACAACAGCCAGAGCGTTCCAAATGTTAGGCAATTCTGTTCGAGGATTATCACCTCAACAGAAGCGCATCCTTTACCTGTCGTGCGCTCGCCCCATTGCAATGTACGGCTGTTTATTATGGAACTTCAATGGCATGCGCAACGTGGTGCTCATGAAGTTGTTGCGTCAGATGCAGCGTAAAGCATGTATCTGGATCAATGGGCAGTTCCGCACCACTCCGGAGGGTGCGGCTGAAACCATGGCCTGCGTCGAACCTATCGCCGAGTTCATCAAATGGCTTAAAGTCGGGTCCTCTGCCCGTCTAGCCAATTCAAACGTAAGGCATGCCCTTCGTTCTCTCACCACACCTGCTTCTGCAGGCGGGGATCCTTCGAGGTCAATGAACTTGGCCTCTCTCTCTGAACGTCAGCGGTCGTCGCTGAAATCCCCTCTCAAAGATTTGGTAGACCTCAGACCACCAAACTTCATACACACGGATTATTTTGCTGATGCAAATAACCCGGGCAGGCGGTTGGTCGACCAGTTCGGTGACCGCTTTGAGACTCATAGGCTCCTTGGCAAAGACAAGGACTCTGTCAAGGCCTATCGCAACTCGCTGGAGCAGGCGCTCGTGGAGTGCCAGGCCCAGCAAGATTGTGCATATGTCAGTAGTGATGGCTCCGTGCCCACGAAAGCAGATGCACTTGTTAAACAGTCAGTGTACGCATCCCGGGTCTACCGGGGCACCAGACTTTTATTTGAAACTCGTCAGCCAGTTGGTAAAGTGACAAGCGACAATGCTGAGCTGATTGGATTGCATGTTGCGATCCAGAAGGCTACCACGCAGGATGGAGTCACGTCCATCTCATGTTTCCTAGATTCGATGAATGCTATCAACTGCATCATCGACTGTAACCCGCACTCAGCACAGCGGCACTCTATTGCCCTGTGCAAGATATTACGGCGCTGGCTCAACGAAGATGAGCAGCACAAGATTGAACTCTGGCATTTTTTTTTTTTTTTTTTTTTTTTTTTTTAAATCAACAATTTTTATAGCGGTGCTCGATGGCAGTCCGCTTGTAAGTACACGAGTGTGCCTACGATAAATACAACGAGTCCGACGAAAACCAGACTGAGGGGATGTACATAGAGGGCTCACTGCCCTGTTCTCTCGTGCCCGCGCTCATCTGAGCTCGTGCTGAATCGCTCGCTAGAGCTTGCGTCCCCCAGGCCCGAAGGCCCGGATGCGGTCAATTCCGCATAAAGGGTCCGTGAGGTCCCATAACGCCCGCCGTCGCAGGGCTTGCGATGCGCAATGAAGCTCGGCGACCGCTTTCGTCAATCGCCAGACTGTTCCGGGACTCCGAAGAGTCAGCAGACGTACGGTCACCCGCCGCCTGGATCCGGGATGAAAGCCCCCGCCGCCTTGTTAGACGTGAGGTACTTGACGAACCAGAGACGCACAAAGGCGTCGTACTGGCGTTCAGGTGGTCTCTCCCAGTTACGGCAGAGAGTCATGACATGGACGGAGTCCTCGGGCCCTCGTCCGCAGGGGCATTGGTCGCTCTCAACAAAATTGAACCGCGCGCGATACGCATTGATCGGCGCATGTCCGCATGCAACGCGACAGCAGCGAGCATACAACTCGTTGCCCGTCACCAACTTCATGAAGCCCGTTCTCTTACGAGAAGGGCGCTCATAGGCATCGGGTCTCTCCGCTTCATGGAAATGAAACATGGAAGAGCCAATATATTTCTTGGTCCGAGATTGATCGAACCAAGAGGCGTGCATTTCATCGTCTGCCTCCTTTCGGAGTGCATCCGTGGTGTACAAAGGGCGGATGCCCAGTGGGATGTCGAGCGACCGAGCATACTCGTGTGCTTCGAGTTGAATAGCCCACTTCCACTTGGAAGGGACATGCCACAAGTCAATCCTGTGCCGCTCGTCTTCATCGAGCCAGCGCCGTAATACCTCACACAGGGCAATAGAATGCCGCTGCGTGGAGTGCGGGTTGCAATCGATGATGCGGTTAATGGCATTCATCGAGTCTAGAAAGCACGAGATGGATGTGACTCCATCCTGTGTGGTAGCTTTCTGGATTGCAACGCACAATCCAATCAGCTCGGCGCATCTCTTGTGCTCGGGCATGTACTGTCGCCAGTGAGGTCATTGAACTCTGGCATGTCCCTTCCATTTGGAAGTGGACTATTCAACGCGAAGCACACGAGTCCGCTCGGTCGCTCGAAATTCCACTGGGGACTTGCTCCCTCTATCTCACGGATGTGTTCCGAAAGGAGGCAGACGAGAATATGCATGCCTCTTGGTTCAATCAATCTCGGACCAAGAAATACATAGGCGCCTCCATGTTTCATTTTCATGATGCGGGAAAGCCTGACTCCTATGAGTGCCCCTCTCGGAAGAGAACGGGCTTTATGAAGCTGGTGACAGGCAATGAGCTTTTCGCTCGCTGCTGTCGCATTGCATGCGGACATGCGCCGATCAATGCATATTGGGTGCAGTTCAATTTCGTCGAGAGCGATCAATGCTCATGCGGACGCGGGCCTGAGGACTCCGTCCATGTTATGACCCTCTGCCGTAACTGGCAGAGGCCAACTGAACGCCAGTATGATGCCTTTGTGCGTCTCTGGTTTGTTAAGCACCTGACGTCGAACAAGGCGGCGGGCACTTTCATTCCAGATCCAGATGGCGGGTGACCGCATGTCTGCTGCGGACAGTGCTCTTCGGAGCACTGGTGCATTCTGGTGATTGACGAAAGCGGTCACTGAGCTTCATTGCACACTGCAGGCCCTGTGATGGCGGGCGTTATGGGACCTGACGGACCCTTTATGCGGAATTGACCGCATCCGGACCTTCGGGTCTGGGGGACGCCAGCTCTAGCGAGCGATTCAGCACGAGCTCGGATGAGCGCAGGCATGAGAGAACAGGGCAGTGCAGCCCTCTATGTCTATCCCCTCAGTCTGCTCGCCTCGGACTAGTTGTATTTATCGTAGGCACATTCGTGTCCTTACAAGCGGACTGCCACTGAGCACCGCTATATAAATTGTTGATTTAAAAAAAAAAAAAAAAAAAAGCCACCCACTACAGGCAAGTGGTTACTCGCCACCTTGTTCGACGTTAGGTACTTAACGAACCAGAAATGCACAAAGGCGTCGTACTGGCATTCGGTTGGCCTCTGCCAGTTACGGCAGAGAGTCATGACATGGACGGAGTCCTCGGGCCCTCGTCCGCATGAGCATTGATCGCTCTCAATGAAATTGAACCGCGCGCAATATGCATTGATCGGCGCATGTCCGCAAGCTACGTGACAGCAGTGAGCATACAGCTCATTGCCCGTCACCAACTTCATGAAGCCTGTTCTCTTCTGAGAAGGGCGCTCATAGCATTCTGGCCTTTCTGCTTTATGAAAATGAAATGTGGAAGCGCTGATATATTTCTTGCTTCATAACTGTTCGAACCAAGAAGTATGCATGTCATCATCTGCCTCCTTACAGAGCGCATCTGTGGTGTACAGAGGGCGAGCCCCTAGTGGAACGTCGAGTGCATGAGCGAACTCATGTGCTTCATACTGAATAGCCCACTTCCACCTGGAAGGGACATGCCAGAATTCAATCCTGCACTGCTCATTATTATCAAGCCAGTGCCATAGTATTTTGCACAGAGCAATAGAATGCTGCTGCGCGGAATGGGGGTTGCAATCGATGATGCGATTAGTCATATTCATTAAGTCAAGGAAACACGAGATGGATGTAACTCCATCCTGCATCATAGCCTTCTGGATCACGACACACAATCCGATGAGCTCCACATCATCGCTGGTTGCTTTACCAACTGGCTGACGAGTTTTGAATAAGAGTCTGGTGCCCCAGTAGACCCGGAATGCATACACCGACTGTTTTGTCATTGCATCTGCTTTCATGGGCATGGCGCCATCACTACTGACATATGCACAGTCTTGCTGAACTTGGCACTCTGCGAGCACCTGGTCCAGAGAGGCACAATAGGCCTTGACAGAGTCCTCATCTTTGCCATGGAGCCTATGAGTCTCAAAGCAGTCACCGAACTGGTCGACTAACTGCCTGCCTGGGTTATTTGCATCAGCACAATAATCCATGTGTATAAAGTTTGGTGGTCTAAGGTCCACCAAATCTTTGAGAGGAGATTTCAGCGACAAGTGCTGACGTTCGGAGAGTGACATCAAATTCTTTGACCAGGACAGGTCCCCGCCAGCCGAGGCTGGCATGGTAAGAGATCTGAGGGCACGCCTCATGTTCGAGTTGGCTAGATGGGCAGAGGACCTGATCTTGAGCCGTTTAATGAACCCGGCAATAGGTTCGATGCAGGCCATGGTTTCGGCTGCACCTTCCGGAGTGGTGCAAAACTGACCATTGATCCAGATGCATGCTTTTCGCTGCATCTGGCGCAACAACTTCATGAGCACAACATTGCACATACCATTGAAGTTCCATAGTAAACAGCGGTATGTTGCAATAGGATGAGCACATGACAGGTAAAGGATGCGCTTCTGCTGGGGGAAAGCCCTCGAACAGAATTGCCGAGCATTTGGAAGGCTCTGGCTATAGTCAGAGCCTTCATTGCATAAAAGCAGATGTGCTCTTTAAAAGAAAGGCGCGCATCTAAAAAGAACCCAAGGTATCTCCAAACATCCTTGGGCTGTAGAGGGGTGGTGCCAGTATATGGCGCAAACCCAAGATCAATGGATGGACAGGGGTCCGCCACATTGCACGAGAAGTGCTGCAGCTCTGTCTTGTTGTGTTCTACAATAAGGCCAAAGTCTGTAAAGAGGTTGTGCACTGACGCGTATGCCCTCCGCAGCTTTGGAACATTGTCTAGGATTGACTTGGACTGAGCAATAATCAGCCCATCATCAACAAATGATATGATAGTTGGCATATCGCCAACTTTCTGGTACAGTTTTAGCACTGGCGCCAAGTACAGCACCAAAAGTACTGGAGATAATGCTGAGCCTTGACTAACACTGACGTCGGCATCAAACTCAGGCAAGATAGCACTGCGCCAGGTGTAAGAAGTTTTATGCCTGACAAGGTATAATTCGAAGAACTTTGACACTTGATGCGCAAAGCCCCCATGTTGTAGTATCCTCACTAACATATGATGATTAAGTAAAGAAAAGTACTGAGCAACATCAAAAGCGATGACACTCATTTTGCTGTCTCCTGCCTGCGCTCAAGCCGCTCAAGGCTCAAGCCCATGCTGAATTGCTCGCTTGAGCTGGCGTCCCCCAGACCCGAGGGTCCGGATGCAGTCAATTCCACGTAAAGGGTCCGTGAGGTCCCATAACGCCCACTGTTGCAGGGCTTGCAGTTCGCATTGAAGCTCAGCGGTCACTTTCGTCAATCGCCAGAGTGCCCCAGTGCTCCGAAGAGCACTGCTTGCTACAAGTGCATGGTCACCTGCCACCTGGATCTGGAATAAAAGCACCTGCCACCTTATTTGACGTTAGGTACTTGATGAACCAGATGCATACAAAGGCGTCATATTGGTGTTCAGTTGGTCTCTGCCAGTTACGGCAGAGAGTCATAACGTGGATGGAGTCCTCAGATTTTTTTTTTTTTTTTTTTTTAAATCAACAATTTATAAAGCGGTGCTCGATGGCAGTCCGCTTGTAAATACACGACGGTACCTACGATAAATACGATGCATCCGATGGTACAGAGGCAAAGGGATAAACATAGAGGGCTCACTGCCCTGATCTCTTGTGCCCGCGCTCCTCTGAGCTCGTGCTGAGTCGCTCGCTCGAGCATACGTCCCCCAGACCCGAAGGCCCAGATGCGGTCAATTCCGCGTAAAGGGACCGTGAGGTCCCATAACGCCTGCTGTCGCGCAGCTTGCGGAGCGCCATGAAGCTCGGCGATCGCTTTCGTCGATCGCCAGACTGTTCCGGTCACAGGCGCACGGTCACCCGCCGCCTGGATCAGGAATGAAAGCACCCGCCGCCTTGTTAGACGTTAGGTACTTAACAAACCAGAGATGCACAAAGGCGTCATACTGGCGTTCAGGTGGTCTCTGCCAGTTACAGCAGAGAGTCATAACATGGACGGAGTCCTCAGGTCCTCGTCCGCAGGAGCATTGATCGCTCTCAACAAAGTTGAACCGCGCGTGATATGCATTGATCGGCGCATGTCCGCATGCAACGCAACAGCAGCGAGCATACAACTCGTTGCCTGTCACCAACTTCATGAAGCCCGTTCGCTTCCGAGACGGGCGCTCATAGGAATCAGGCTTTCCCGCATCATGGAAATGAAACGTGGAAGCGCCTATGTATTTCTTGGTCCGAGATTGGTCGAACCAAGAAGCATGCATCTCATCGTCTGCCTCCTTGCGGAGCGCATCCGTGGTGTACAATGGGTGAGTGCCCAGTGGAATATCGAGCGACCGAGCGTACTCGTGTGCTTCGAGTTGAATAGCCCACTTCCACTTGGAAGGGACATGCCAGAAGTCAATCCTGCGCCACTCGTCTTCATCGAGCCAGTGCCGTAATACCTCACACAGGGCAATAGAATGCCGCTGCATGGAGTGAGGGTTGCAATCGATGATGCGGTTGATAGCATTCATCGAGTCCAAGAAACACGAGATGGAAGTGACTCCATCCTGTGTGGTAGCTTTCTGGATTGCGACACGCAATCCAATCAGGGGCGCTGGTGGCCCAGTGGTTATCATCACCACCAAATATCCAGAGAGGTGGCTGTGCACCACCGGAAGGGTTGGGGTTCGATTCCCCTCATCCTCAGTACCCATAAAAAGCTGGGAAAGGCATGTGACCTATCAGAGGTTACCATCACATGCTCGGTTCACACGGGTCAGGTGATGCTGACACCGTGGGAAAAATTGGTTGCATTGATCACCTGGCCTGGGTGCAGTGCCTGAATTGATAACTCAGGGCCCGGGTTCAAGGAGTCACGTGACATTTACATAATGTCACCTGATCCAGGTGGGAGTAATCGATTGTACCCCAAAGTGGCACACTAGAACATGATTCTGGTGTCCCGTGCCTGAAAATGGTCACGTGATGTCATGTGATCAAGTAGGGAGCGAAAGCATAGGGGGCGGTAAGCGGGGTAGAACATAAACAGAACAAGCCGAATGTCTGGGTGATTCCAGGCCAGGCCATCCCCCACCACAGACAGTCACGGTCCGGCATCACCGGAGCCATCCGCTGACATAGAGTGGTCGTTAGTCCCAGTAGTATGGCACCTGTGACGTACCTGCAAAGTGGGCCGCTCCTTACGGACCGGGTCCATGGACACTCGGGGACTCCAGGGGAGGGTGTGGGAAATGAGTCGAGTCCTGGGTTCCTCGGAACTAAACGGGGGGGGGCTCCTGGTGTCAGAAACCAATCCCTGACTCATCCGTGAGAGCACAATCAGGGCTGGCTGGTGGCAAGGCAGAGACTGGGGACAAGTGGGGATCCGCAATGATGATGTAAGCGAACCACTTGCTCTGGAACGGGAAACGGTAGTAAGCGGGGCTCTCTGTGAACTCCCTGCTGAAGAGCGAGCCGTGGCAGGCGGGGACAGTCTCCTACGACCTGGCCGGAGTAGGGCTAACAAACTCCTCTGTCGGTTCATGGACTGATGAGGTCCATTGGGTCTGAGTTGACTCCGGGATGCACTGTAATGGTGGGCTCCCCCTCGCAAGAGCGGGTGAAGCGCAGGGCTCTGCTATATGCAGGGCCCTGAATCTCGTAAATTGTTGATTTAAAAAAAAAAAAAAAAAAAAAAAAAAAAAAACACGCAATCCAATCAGCTCAGCGTCGTCGCTGGTTGCTTTACCGACCGGCTGACGAGTTTCAAACAAAAGCCTGGTGCCCCGGTAGACCCGAGATGCATACACCGACTGTTTTACCAGTGTGTCTGCCTTCGTAGGCACGGCGCCGTCACTACTGACATACACACAATCTTGCTGGATCTGGCACTCTGCGAGCGCCTGCTCCAGTGAGTTACGATAGGCTTTGACAGAGTCCTCGTCTTTGCCAAGGAGCCTATGAGTCTCAAAGCGGTTGCCGAACTTGTCGACTAGCCGCCTGCCCAGGTTATTTGCATCCGCAAAATAATCCGTGTGAATAAAATTTGGTGGTCTAAGGTCCACCAAATCTTTGAGAGGGGATTTCAGCGCTGTGCGCTGACGCTCAGAGAGGGAGGCCAAGTTCTTTGACCTGGAGGGATCCCCGCCCACAGAGGCAGGCGTGGTGAGAGAGCGAAGGGCATGCCTCGCGTTTGAATTGGCCAGACGGGCAGAGGACCCGACCTTAAGCCGTTTAATGAAGCCGGCGATGGGCTCAACGCAGGCCATAGTTTCAGCTGCACCCTCCGGAGTGGTGCGAAACTGTCCATTGATCCAGATGCAGGCCTTACGCTGCATTTGGCGCAACAACTTCATGAGCGCGACGTTGCGCATACCATTGAAGTTCCATAATAAACAGCCGTACGTCGCAATAGGGCGAGCGCACGACAGGTATAGGATGTGTTTCTGTTGGGGGGACAAGCCTCGAACAGAATTGCCTAGCATTTGGAAAGCTCTGGCGGTTGTCAGAGCCTTCATGGAGTCCTCAGATCCTTGTCGGCTTGAGCATGGATCGCTGTCGACAAAATTGAACCACGCATGATACGCATTGATCAGCGCATGTCCACATGCAATGCGACAGCAGCGGGCATACAGCTCGTTGCTTGTCACCAACTTCATGAAGCCCGTTCTGTTACGAGAAGGGCACTCATAGGAGTCGGGCCTCCCTGCTTCATGGAAGTGAAACGTGGAAGCCCCAATATATTTCTTGGTTTGGGATTGATCAAACCAAGAAGCATGCATGTCATCGTCTGCCTCCTTGCAGAGTGCATCCATGGTATACAGAGGGCAAGCGCCCAGTGGGACGTCGAGTGCACGAGCGTACTCATGCACTTCGAGTTGAATAGCCCACTTCCACCTGAAAGGGACATGCCAGAACTCAATCTTGCACCGCTCATCACCATCCAGCCAGTGCTGTAGTATTTCACACAGGGCAATGGAATGCTGCTGCATGGAATGAGGGTTACAATCAATGATGCAGTTGATCGCATTCATTGAGTCGAAGAAACATAAGATGGATGTGACTCCATCCTGCTTGGTAGCCTTCTGGATTGCAACACGCAATTCAATGAGCTCGGTGTTGTTGCTAGTGGCTTTACCAACTGGCTGACGAGTTTCGAATAAACATCTGGTGCCCCAGTAGACCCGGGATGAATACACCGACTGCTTGATCAGTGCATCTGCCTTCGTGGGCATGGCGCCGTCACTACTGACATATGCACAGTCCTGCTGGGCCTGGCACTCTGTGAGCACCTGTTCCAGCAAAGCACGATAGGCTTTGACAGAGTCCTCATCTTTGCCAAGGAGCCTATGAGTCTCAAAGCGGTTGCCGAACTGGTCAACAAACCACCTGCCCGGGTTATTTGCATCGGCAAAATAGTCCATGTGTATAAAGTTTGGTGGTCTAAGGTCCACCAAGTCTTTGAGAGGGGATTTCAGTGACGAGCACTGACGTTCAGAAAGAAAGGCCAAATTCTTTGACCTGCAAGAGTTCCCGCCTGGTGAAGCAGGTGTGGTAAGGGAATGAAGGGCATGCCTTACGTTTGAGTTGGCTAGACAGGCAGAAGACCCGACTTTAAGCTGTTTGATGAACCCAGCAATAGGCTCGATGCAGGCCATGGTTTCAGCTGCACTCTCTGGAGTGGTGCGGAACTGTCCATTAATCCAAATGCAGGCTTTCCACTGCATCTGATGCAACAACTTCATGAGTGTGATGTTGTGCATACCATTGAAGTTCCATAATAAACAGCTGTACGTTGCTGTAGGGTGCATGCATGACAGGTAGAGGATGCGTTTCTGTTGGGGAGAAAGTCCTTGAACAGAATTGCCGAGCATTTGGAAGGCTCTGGCTGTCGTCAGTGCCTTTGTTGCATAGAAGCAGACGTGCTCCTTAAAAGAGAGGCATGCATCCAAGAAAAAGCCAAGGTATCGCCAGACATCCTTGGGCTAGAGTGGAGTTGTGCTAGTGTATGGCGCAAACCCAAGATCAATGTATGGATGGGGGTCCACCACATTGTGCGAGAAATGCTGCAACTCAGTCTTGTTATCCCTCCATTGTGCTATGGAGGTGGACCATCTACCCAGGAGTGTCACACTTCGGATTCAATTTAAGCAGTTACCTGGGTGTATTATCCCAGGGACTACCGACAGAGAAGTTAGGTCTCTCGAGCCAAGGACTAGAGACTGTCCAGCCTTGCTATGGCCCAGCAGTGTTTGGGCGCGACCTCAGTCCTGCCTTTCCATCCCCTGACAGATGGTTTGCTAATGCTCTTGAAGGGCATGGATCCCCAATCTGACTAAGGTCTCTGTCTTGCCATGTGCCTCCCAGACTAGCATCCAATATCACAGCAAGGTCCATGGTCCTCCCATGACAGGTCCCCACAGGGAGAGCCCTTAGCTGAACAGGTCTGGATCTACTTCCACCATTGGTGTACTGCGCCATGACTAACCACCATGGACCCCTACTTCAGGCAGCTCACATGGTACTGGGTGCCCTGTTGGCTCAAATGCCATCGGATGGTTATCAGCCCAATTCCTGGTATGGTCCCTTATCCTTTCAGCCCCTACCTTTTAAGATCGGGGATCACGTGTGGTCTGCCGGATTAAGGCATTGTCCAGCACTTACATTCCAAGGCTATCCATGCCAGGGAAAACCTGGTCACGTAAGTTAGGGTCACATGATCAGAGCCCACAGAGTGGGGTCAGTCACATGTGTGATGCATAACCCAGCTTACATCACGTGCCAGCTGCTTAGTCATGTGACCAAGTCACCTCCCCATGGGAATAGCTGTCACAGGGTCATGATACTTCCTGCCCGCATCATGTGGAACCAGCTCTGGACACTTCCGAATGCAAACCTGAAGATGCCACCTCCAGGACTAGAATCTGCAGCTTCGTGAATTGCCACATCCACAGGACTACCTGACTGCGTTTTACCACTATGCCAACCAGCCCTTGTCACCAGATGCGGTGGTCTCTTTCAGAACATGTTTGCCTGAAAGTGCCCAAAGGTTTGGAGCAATGCTGGTTCCACCAGCCTTTGCTTCATTTAGAGAGCTTGCACTTCTTAGAATGGAGGTTCCAAGCTCAGTCAACTGATGCTGAGAGCATGCAAAGTATCCTCTCTAGATCGTGAATAGCTTCTCCTGGAATCATGTCCAGTCCAAGCAAGTCTGTTGCAATATCGGAGATACACTCTGGCATGCTGTCCTTAGGAAGAAACCTCCACTGGTCACTAATGTCAAGCAGTGGGATGTCCAAATTAACTGATAGCGGTAGATGATCCGATGTCAGCTGTAGCATATGGATTATACGTGGGTGTATCTGATCTGCTGAGACCGGGCAAAACACCAGATCAATAATCAATGGCCGAAGCTCCTGGTTATGAGAGATGAAGGTCGGTCCAGGATTATCTGGTTCTGACCATTCCAAGCCGAGCTTGAGTGCTGCATTACACAGCATCTCGTCCCATGTACACTGGGAGTTATGAACCTGATCCCAGAGTTCATAGTGACAATTGAAGTCCCCACCGAAATAGATCAAGTTGGGGAAGTTGGAATGCTCTGAACATTCATTTAAGAGTTGAATGGCACTGCCATCTACATCAGAGTAGGCATTAGCAAGGAATAGGGGTTCACTCGGAGTGGCGAGACTAATAACCATATGAGGAGGTGCTTATGAGGGTCTGGCCTCTGCATTACGCTATGGGGAGGCATTAGAATGATTAGTGCCAGTATGTTTGTACTCATGCACCAGCTGATAATGTTGCTTGATCTACTTGGGATCGAAGCAGTTCTTCCAGAAGGTACACTTCCAAAGGGCTGGTTGGCATAGCGGTAAATGCAGTCGGGTAGTCCTGTGGATGTGGCAATCCACAAAGCCGTGGATTCTAGTCCTGGAGGTGGCATCTTTAGGTTTCCATTTGGAAGTATCTGGAGCTGGTTCCACGTAATGTGGGCAGGAAGTATCACAACCCTGTAATAGCTGTTCCCATGGGGAGGTGACTTGGTCACATGACTAAGCAGCTGGCATGTGACATAAGCTGGGTTATGCATCACATACGTGACTGACCCCACTCTATGGGCTCTGATCATGTGACTCTAACTCACATGACCGGGTTTCCCTTGGCGTAGATGGCCTTGGGATGTAAGTGCTGGACAATGCCTTAATCCGGCAGACCACACGTGATCCCCGATCTTAAAAGGTAGGGGCTGAAAGGATAAGGGACCATACCAGGAATTGGGCTGATAACCATCCGATGGCATTTGAGCCAACAGGGCACCCAGTACCATGTGAGCTGCCTGAAGTAGGGGTCCATGGTGGTTAGTCATGGCGCAGTACACCAATGGTGGAAGTAGATCCAGACCTGTTCAGCTAAGGGCTCTCCCTGTGGGGACCTGTCATGGGAGGACCATGGACCTTGCTGTGATATTGGATGCTAGTCTGGGAGGCACATGGCAAGACAGAGACCTTAGTCAGATTGGGGATCCATGCCCTTCAAGAGCATTAGCAAACCATCTGTCAGGGGATGGAAAGGCAGGACTGAGGTCGCGCCCAAACACTGCTGGGCCATAGCAAGGCTGGACAGTCTCTAGTCCTTGGCTCGAGAGACCTAACTTCTCTGTCGGTAGTCCCTGGGATAATACACCCAGGTAACTGCTTAAATTGAATCCGAAGTGTGACACTCCTGGGTAGATGGTCCACCTCCATAGCACAATGGAGGGATAACAAGACTGAGTTGCAGCATTTCTCGCACAATGTGGTGGACCCCCATCCATACATTGATCTTGGGTTTGCGCCATACACTAGCACAACTCCACTCTAGCCCAAGGATGTCTGGCGATACCTTGGCTTTTTCTTGGATGCATGCCTCTCTTTTAAGGAGCACGTCTGCTTCTATGCAACAAAGGCACTGACGACAGCCAGAGCCTTCCAAATGCTCGGCAATTCTGTTCGAGGACTTTCTCCCCAACAGAAACGCATCCTCTACCTGTCATGCATGCACCCTACAGCAACGTACAGCTGTTTATTATGGAACTTCAATGGTATGCACAACATCACACTCATGAAGTTGTTGCATCAGATGCAGTGGAAAGCCTGCATTTGGATTAATGGACAGTTCCGCACCACTCCAGAGAGTGCAGCTGAAACCATGGCCTGCATCGAGCCTATTGCTGGGTTCATCAAACAGCTTAAAGTCGGGTCTTCTGCCTGTCTAGCCAACTCCAATGCAAGGCATGCCCTTCATTCCCTTACCACACCTGCTTCGGCAGGCAGGGACAGAACTGGAGCTTGGGTAGCAGCCTCTCCCGCAAGGGGGGGGCTAAACTTCGCAAAGTGGCAGGTCAGGTGACCCCTGGCAGGCCATGCCTGAAATGGTCATGTGACTAGTCATGTGATCAAGTAGGGAGCGAAAGCATAGGGCACAGTAAGCGGGGGAGAATCTAAGAACAATCCGACCCTTGATGCGCACCCTGTAATAGGGAGTTCCAGAGCATGCGTGCTTCCGGAAGGTGCCGCGCACCCTGTAATGGGGAGTCTCTTCAGACTGTGAGCTTGGGACAGGACACCCCCCACTGGTTAATCTCGAGCCCAGTTTAACCAACTGGATCAGGCCGAGAACCTGGCCGTTAGTCAGCGTTGGTAGCGTGGATTGGTCCTTGGTCATAAGGCCTTACCAAGCATTTGAAGGGGCCAGGGGTAAGCCACTATGTGACCGTAAAGCACTGCTCAGGTGAGAGCCTGAGACCTCCTTGTGGGGCATGCATAACCGGGTTAAGCATGGGTGTAGAACTCCTCAGCCTAGGCCTTAGGTCTAGGGCACACACTGAGGCTGGACACTGGCAAGGCAGAGACCTGGGACAAGATTGGGGATCTGCGCCCTTCGGGCATCAGTGAACCACATGCTCAGGAATGGGAAAAGTAAAGTAGGTGGGGCTTACCAATGCCCGGCTGGCTCGGCTTGGCCTCTTGGTAACTCGCTCCCTGGCTGAAATTTGGACCATGGCAGACCAGGGTAGTCCTCTGACTCCGGCCCGAGAGGACTTATCCTCTGCCGGTTCATCTGGATGACTAATCCAGGTATTGAATCCAAGTTGATTCCGAGGTCTAGACATGGAATTCTACCGTTTAGTCTAGCGCCTATCCTGCAAAGGAGATGGCGATAAGAGTCCTCCACTTGAAGGGCCCTAAACTTCGCGTATTTATCATAGATACCTCGTATGTACAAGTGGACTGCCATTGTGCACCGCTATATAAATTGTTGATATAAAAAAAAAAAAAACCGCATCTGGTGACGAGCTATCAAAGATGCTAAATATGCCTTCTTTGACAATCGTATCAAGGAAGTTACTGAAAAATTGTGACGCCTATGGGATCTGGCTGCATGGATAAAGCAACGGCCTTTACCCAACTATGAGATCTATATCCTTTCAAGGACAGCCTTGTAACTCTATCGAGTTGCTTTGGAATGCATTCGATAAATCTTATAACACTGCATCAGACAGACTGGTTAATCTGGACAAACTTGATGAACTCGAGTCTCATCCGGTATAGGACTGGGTCCCGTTTTCAGCTGCAGAATTCCGAGAGTCCTTGGAGCCCTGCAGCAATACATCCACCTCAGGCCCAGATCACTTGAGCTGGGGGCATATAAAACAGCTAGTGAGATTTTCTCACTTAGCTATATTATTCTTAAACCTCACAAATGCGTGTTTGGAATTGGGGCATTGGCCCTCGTACTTCAAGCAGAGCTTGTTGGTGATTATTCCTAAAACCAGCAAGCCTGCATATGACACACCAAAAGCCTTTCATCCGATTGTGCTTTTGAATACTCTTGGCAAGCTCGTTAAGAAAATGCTGGCATGGTGTATGCAATACGAGGTGATAAAATTTGCTATTTTTGATTCAAAACAGTTTGGCAGCATCCGGCAGAACTCCACAGAGGATGCTGGTATTTTTCTCACCCATATTATCTGACAAGGATGGATAAAGGGTCTTAAAACAAGCGTCATTGCCTTCAACATCACTCAATATTTTTCCTCACTCAATTATTGTATGTTAGTGAGGATATTGCAATATGGAGGCTTTGCATGTCAAGTGTCAAAGTTTTTCGAATCATATCTTGTCAGATGCAAAACTTCTTATGCTTGGCGCAGCACCATTTCACCTGAGTTTGACACTGATGTTGGTGTCAGCCAAGGCTCCGCTTTATCTCCAGTACTGTCTGTGCTGTACTTGGCACCAGTGCTGAAACTCTACCAGAAGGCCAGCAATATGCCAACTATCATATCATTTGTCGATAATGGACTGATTATTGCCTGGTCCAAGTCCATCCCAGACAACGTTCCAAAGCTGCAGAGGGCATACATGTCAGTACACAACCTCTTCGTTGACTTCGGCCTTATTGTAGAACACAACAAGACAGAACTACAGCATTTTTTGTGCAATGTGGCGGACCCTCACCTGTCCGTTAATCTTGGATTTGCACTGTATGCAGGCGCTGGTGGCCCAGTGGTTATTATCACCACCAAAATCCAGAGAGGTGGCTGTGCACCACCAGAAGGGTTGAGGTTCGATTCCCCTCATCCTCAGTACCCATAAAAAAAAGCTGGGAAAGGCATGTGACCTATTAGAGGTTACCATCACATGCTCGGTTCACATGGGTCAAGTGATGCTGACACCATGGGAAAGATTGGTTGCATTGATCACCTGGCCTGGGTGCAGTGCCTGAATTGATAACTCAGGGCCTGGGTTCAAGGAGTCACGTGATATTTACAGAATGTCATCTGATCCAGGTGGGAGTAATTGATTGTACCCCAAAGTGGCATACTAGAACTTGAGTCTGGTGTCCCATGCCTGAAATGGTCACATGATGTCATGTGATCAAAGTAGGGAGCGAAAGCATAGGGGGCGGTAAGCAGGGGAGAATATATTCAGAAGAAGCTGAATGTCTGGGTGATTCCAGGCCAGGCCATCCCCCACCACAGACAGTCACAGTCCAGCATCACTAGAGCCATCCACTGACATAGAGTGGTCGTTAGTCCCAGTAGTATGACACCTGTGATGTACCTGCAAAGTGGGCTGCTCCTTATGGACCGGGTCCATGGACACTCAGGGACTCCAGGGGAGGGGGCGAAGAATGAGTCGAGTCCTGGGTTCCTTGGAACTAAACAGGGGGGCTCCTGGTGTCAGAAACCAATCCCTGACTCATTCGTGAGAGCACAATCAGGGCTGGCTGGTGGCAAGGCAGAGACCGGGGACAAGTGGGGATCTGCAATGATGATGTAAGCAAACCACTTGCTCCAGAACAGGAAATGGTAGTAAGCGGGGCCTCTCTGCGAACTCCCTGCTGAAGAGCGAGCTGTGGCAGGCCGGGACAGTCTCCCGCGACCTGGCCGGAGTGGTGCTAACAAACTTCTCTATCGGTTCATGGACTGATGAGGTCTATTGGGTCTGAGTTGACTCCGGGATGCACTGTAATGGTGGGCTCCCCCTCGCAAGAGTGGGTGAAGCGCAGGGCTCTGCTATATGCAGGGCCCTGAATCTCGCAAATTGTTGATTTAAAAAAAAAAAAAAAAAAGATTTGCACTGTATACTGGCGCTACCCCACTACAGCCCAAGGATGTTTGGAGATACCTTGGTTTTTTCTTGGATGTGTGCCTTTCTTTTAAGGAGCATGTCTGCTTTTATGCAACAAAGGCTCTGACAACAGCCAGAGCTTTTCAAATGTTGGGCAATTCTGTTCGAGGGCTTTCCCCTCAACAGAAATGCATCCTTTACCTGTCATGCGCTCGCTCCATTGTGATGTACGGCTGTTTATTATGGAACTTCAATGGCATGCGCAACATTGCACTACTGAAGTTGTTGTGCCAAATGCAGCGAAAAGCCTGCATATGGATTAATGGCCAGTTCTGCACCACTCCGGAAGGTGCAGCTGAAATCATGGCCTGTGTCAAGCCTATCACTGGGTTCATCAAATGGCTCAAAGTCAGGTCTTCTGCTCATCTAGCCAATTCAAACATGAGGCATGCCCTCAGATCTCTCACTATGCCGACTGTGGTTGGCAGTGACCCATCCAGGTCAAAGAACTTGACCTTAGTTTCTGAATGGCAGTGTTTGTTACTGAAATCTCCTCTTAAAGATTTGGTGGACCTTAGACCACCAAACTTTATACACACGGATTACTTTGCTGATGCAAATAACCCAGACAGGTGGTTAGTCGACCAGTTCGACAATCACTTTGAGACTCATAGGCTTCTTGGCAAAGATGAAGACTCTGTCAAGGCCTACCGTACTTCGCTGGAATAGGTGCTCATGGAGTGCCAGTCCCAGCAAGACTGTGCATATGTCAGTAGAAGCAGATGCACCTACAAAACAGTCGGTATATGCTTCCTGGGTCTACCAGGGCACCAGACTTGTATTCTAAACTCGTCAGCCAGTTGGTAAAGCAACCAGCGACAATGCGGAGCTCATTGGATTGCATGTGTTAATCCAGAGGGCTATCACACAGGATGGAATCACATCCATCTCATGTTTTCTAGACTCGATGAATGCTATTAACCGCATCATCGATTGCAATCCTCACTTTTTTTTTTTTTTTTTTTTTTTTTTTTTTTTAAATCAACAATTTTTATAGCGGTGCTCAGTAGCAGTCCGCTTGTAAATACATGAATGTACCTACAATAAATACACGAAGTTTAGGACCCTCCAAGTGGAGGACCCTTATCACCATTTCCCTTGCAGGATAGGCGCTAGACTAAACAGTGGAATTCCGTGTCTAGACCTCGGAATCAACTTGGATTCAATACCTGGATTAGTCATCCAGATGAACCGGCAGAGGATAAGTCCTCTCGGGCCGGAGTCAGGGGACTGCCCTGGTCCGCCACGGTCCGAATTTTGGCCAGGGAGTGAGTTACCAAGAGGCCAAGCTGAGCCAGCCAGGCATTGGTAAGCCCCACCTACTTTACTTTTCCCGTTCCTGAGCATGTGGTTTGCTGATGCCCGAAGGGCGCGGATCCCCAATCTTGTCCCAGGTCTCTGCCTTGCCAGTGTCCAGCCTCAGTGTGTGCCCTAGACCTAAGGCCTAGGCTGAGGAGTTCTACACCCATGCTTAACCCGGTTATGCATGCCCCACAAGGAGGTCTCAGGCTCTCACCTGAGCAGTGCTTTACGGTCACATAGTGGCTTACCCCTGGCCCCTTCAAATGCTTGGTAAGGCCTTATGACCAAGGACCAATCCACATTACCAACGCTGACTAACGGCCAGGTTCTCGGCCTGATCCAGTTGGTTAAACTGGGCTCGAGATTAACCAGTGGGGAGTGTCCTGTCCCAAGCTCACAGTCTGAAGAGACTCCCCATTACAGGGTGCGCGGCACCTTCCGGAAGCACGCATGCTTTGGAACTCCCTATTACAGGGTGCGCATCAAGGGTCGGATTGTTCTTAGATTCTCCCCCGCTTACTGCGCCCTATGCTTTCACTCCCTACTTGATCACATGACTAGTCACATGACCATTTCAGGCATGGCCTGCCAGGGATCACCTGACCTGCCACTTTAGGCTCCCGCGATCATCCCTATCATGTGACCAGGTTACCACCCTAGCCACTGAAGGTCACCTGACCATGGTATTGCCTCAGAATTGCTTACCAATCTGAGTCACTGAGCATGTGACAGTAACTGATGATGGGTCACATGCCTATCCCTGCTTTTAAGGTACAGAGGATGAGTGGAAATTGAACCCACAACCTTTCCAGTGACTGCACAACCACCTCTCCAGTCTTTAGTGGTAATTAAACTACTGGTCCCACTGGGGGTCCGCTCTCTATACACCACCAATGTGCTCCACAAGGAGGCAGATGATGACATGCATGCCTCTTGGTTCCAACAATCTCAGACCAAGAAATATATCGGCGCCTCCACGTTTCATTTCCATGATGCAGGAAGGCCAGATTCCTATGAGGGCCTGTCTTGTAAGAGAACAGGCTTCATGAAGTTGGTGACAGGCAACAAGCTATATGCTCACTGCTCTTGTGTAGCTTGTGGACATGCGCTGATCAACGTGTATCAGGCATGGTTTAATTTTGTCGAGAGCGATCAATGCTCATGTGAATGAGGGCCCGAGGACTCTGTCCATATTATGACTCTCTGCTATAACTGGCAGAGACCAACTGAACACTAGTACGATGCCTTTGTGCACCTCTGGTTCATCAAGTACCTCATGTCGAATAAGGCAGCAGGTGCCTTCATCCCAGATCCAGGTGGCGGGCAACTGCCTACCTGTAGCAGGGGATTCTCCAGTCACATGGAGCATCATTTCAATCAGGCGATTGATAAAAGCGAGTGCTAAGCTTTATTGGGCACAGCATGTTCAAGGTCAAAAAACTTGACCTCGCTCTCAGAAAAACAGCATGCAGTGCTGAAATCTCCTCTCAAAGACTTGGTGGATCTTAAACCACCAAACTTTATACACATAGATTATTTTACGGATGCAAATAACCCAGGCAGTATTAAGTGCCCCTCCTGTCTGGACTTGTGCATAGGACAGAACCCAGGCTATGCGCCTAGCAATGCACACAGCCTCTTGGACATATATATAGATAGCATAGAGCGACTTGAAGTCCCCAGTGTTCTCACTCAGGACTTCTAGGCAAGTACTTGTACATCACTAAATTATACTAGTATTCTCACTCAGGACTTATAGGTTCTAAGGCTCATCCAGAGTATTCCCTGTGCCTAGTTTTAACAGGCAGGTGGTTGGTTGATGAGTTCAGTAACTGCTTTAAGATTTATAGGATCCTTGGCAAAGATGAGGAATCTGTCAAAGCCTACTGCACATTGCTTGAACAGGTGCTTGCTGAATGCCAGCTCAAGCAGGATTGTGTATATGTGAGTAGTGATAGTGCCATGCCCACGAAAGCAGATACTACAACTAAACAGTTGGTGTGTTCCTCCTGGGTCTACCAGGGCACTAGACTCTTATTCAAAACTCATCAGCTGGTCGGTAAAGCCACCAGCGATGACTCCAAGCTCATTGGATTGCAGATTGTGATTCAAAAGGCCACCACACAAGATAGAGTCCTATCCATCTCATGTTTTCTAGACTCGATTTTTTTTTTTTTTTAAATCAATAATTTATATAGCGGTGCTTGCTGGCAGTCTGCTTGTAAATACATGAGTGTATCTACAATAAATACGATCTGTCCGATATGAAACAGAAAGAGATAAACATAGAGGGCTGCACTGCTCTGCTCTTTCGTGCCTATGCTCAAGCTAGTAAAGGCTCGAGCTCGTGCTAGTTCGCTCGCTAGAGCTGGTTTTTTTTTTTTTTTTTTTTTAAATCAACAATTTATATATTTTTTTTTTTTTTTTTTTTTTTTTTAAATCAACAATTTACGAGATTCAGGGCCCTGCCTATAGCAGAGCCCTGCACTTCACCCGCTCTTGCAAGGGGGAGCCCACCATTACAGTGCATCCCGGAGTCAACTCAGACCCAATGGACCTCATCAGTCCATGAACCGACAGAGGAGTTTGTTAGCCCTACTCCAGCCAGGTCGTGGGAGACTGTCCCCGCCTGCTATGGCTCGCTCTTCAGCAGGGAGTTCGCAGAGAGCCCCGCTTACTACCATTTCCCGTTCCAGGACAAGTGGTTCGCTTACATCATCATTGCGGATCCCCACTTGTCCCCGGTCTCTGCCTTGCCACCAGCCAGCCCTGATTGTGCTCTCACGAATAAGTCAGGGATTGGTTTCTGATACCAGGAGCCCCCCCCGTTTAGTTCCGAGGAACCCAGGACTCGACTCATTCTTCGCCCCCTCCCCTGGAGTCCCCAAGTGTCCATGGACCCGGTCCGTAAGGAGCGGCCCACTTTGCAGGTACGTCACAGGTGTCATACTACTGGGACTAACGACCACTCTATGTCAGCGGATGGCTCCGGTGATGCCGGACCGTGACTGTCTGTGGTGGGGGATGGCCTGGCCTGGAATCACCCAGACATTCGGCTTGTTCTGTATATATTCTACCCCGCTTACCGCCCCCTATGCTTTCGCTCCCTACTTGATCATGTGATATCACATGACCATTTCAGGCACGGGACACCAGACTCAAGTTCTAGTGTGCCACTTTGGGGTACAATCGATTACTCCCACCTGGATCAGGTGACATTATGTAAATGTCATGTGACTCCTTGAACCCGGGCCCTGAGTTATCAATTCAGGCACCGCACCCAGGCCAGGTGATCAATGCAACCAATTTTTCCCATGGTGTCAGCATCACCTGACCCGTGTGAACCGAGCATGTGATGGTAACCTCTGATAGGTCACATGCCTTTCCCAGCTTTTTTTATGGGTACTGAGGATGAGGGGAATCGAACCCCAACCCTTCCGATGGTGCACAGCCACCTCTCTGGATATTTGGTGGTGATGATAACCACTGGGCCACCAGCACCCTACTCAACAATTTATATAGTGGTGTGTGATGGCAGTCCACTTGTAAGTACACGAATGTGCCTACGATAAATAC
Organism: Macrocybe indica; assembly: GCA_030407095.1. Lineage (NCBI taxonomy): Eukaryota > Fungi > Basidiomycota > Agaricomycetes > Agaricales > Callistosporiaceae > Macrocybe > Macrocybe indica. The sequence continues at coordinate 1,854,495 of JARFTL010000004.1, forward strand.
GATGCGTCCGATAGTACAGAAGCAAAGAGATAAATATAGAGGGCTGCACTGCCCTGCTCTCTCGTGCCCACGCTCGTCCGAGCTCATGCTGAATCACTTGCTAGAGCTGGCGTCCCCCAGACCCGAAGGTCCGGATGCGGTCAATTCCACGTAAAGGGTCCGTACGGTCCCATAATGCCAACTATTGCAGGCTTGCAATGCACAGTGAAGCTCGGCGATCACTTTCGTCAATCGCCAGAATGCACCAGTGCTCTGGAGAGCACTGTCCGCTTCAAGTGCACGGTCACCTGCCACCTGGATCCAGAATAAAGGCACCCACCATCTTGTTAGACGTTAGGTACTTAACGAACCAGAGATGTACAAAGGCATCGTACTGGCATTCGGTTGGTCTCTGCCAGTTACGGCAGAGAGTCATGACATGGATGGAGTCCTCGGGCCCTCATCTGCATGAGCATTGGTCGCTCTCAACGAAATTGAACCACGCCCGATACGCATTGATCAGCGCATGTCCGCATGCAAACAACAGCAGTGAGCATACAACTCGTTGCCCATCACCAACTTCATAAAGCCCGTCCTCTTTCGAGAAGGGCGATCATAGGACTCCGGTCTTCTCGCTTCATGGAAGTGAAACGTGGAAGCGCCTATATATTTCTTGGTCCGAGATTGGTCGAACCAAGAGGTATGCATATCATCGTCTGCCTCCTTTCAGAGCACGTCCGTAGTATAGAGGGGGTGAGCCCCCAGTGGAATGTTGAGCGACCGAGCGAACTCGTGTGCTTCGAATTGAATAGCCCACTTCCATCTGGAAGGGACATGCCAGAATTCAATCTTGCGCTGCTCATCTTCGTTGAGCCAGTGCCGTAGTACTTCGCACAGGGCAATTGAATGCCGCTGCACAGAGTGTGGGTTGCAGTCAATGATGCGGTTGATGGCATTCATCGAGTCTAAAAAGCACGAGATGGATGTGACTCCATCCTGTGTGGTAGCCTTCTGGATTGCAACCTGCAATCCAATTAGCTCGGCATCCTCGCTCATCGCTTTGCCAACCGGCTGATGAGTTTCAAATAGGAGTCTGGTGCCCCGGTAGACCCAGGATGCATACACCGACTGTTTAATTAGTGAATCTGCTTTTGTGGGCATAGCGCCATCACTACTGACATATGCACAATCTTGCTGGGCCTGGCACTCAGCAAGCGCCTGCTCCAGCGAGTTACGATAGGCCTTGACAGAGTCCTCATCTTTGCCAAGGAGCCTATGAGTCTCAAAGTGGTTGCCGAAGTGGTCGACCAACTGCCTGCCTGGGTTATTTGCATCGGCAAAATAATCCGTGTGTATAAAGTTTGGTGGTCTAAGGTCCTCCAAATCTTTGAGAGGAGATTTCAGTGACAAGCACTGGCGTTCAGAGAGGGAGGCCAAGTTCTTTGACCTCGAGGGATCCCCGCCCGCCAAAGCAGGTGTGGTAAGAGAACGAAGGGCATGCCTTACAGTTGAGTTGGCTAGACGGGCAGAGGACCCGACTTTGAGCCACTTGATGAACCCAGCGATAGGTTCGATGCAGGCCATTGTCTCAGCTGCACCCTCCGGAGTGGTGCAAAACTGTCCATTAATCCAGATACATGCTTTTCGCTGCATCTGACGCAACAACTTCATGAGCACGCCGTTGCGCATGCCATTGAAGTTCCATAATAAACAGCCATACATTGCAATAGGGTGAGCACACGACAGGTAAAGGATGCGTTTCTGTTGAGGAGATAATCCTCGAACAGAATTGCCTAACATTTGGAAAGCTCTGCCTGTCGTCAGTGCATTCGTCGCATAAAAATGGACGTGCTCCTTAAAAGAAAGACGCACATCCAAGAAAAACCCAAGGTATTGCCAGACGTCCTTGGGCTGGAGAGGGGTGGTGCCAGTATAAGGCGCAAACCCAAGATCAATGGACAGACGGGGGTCCGCCGCATTGCACGAGAAATGCTGCAGCTCAGTCTTGTTGTGCTCAACAACAAGCCCGAAATCGGTGAAGAGGTTGTGCACTGACGCGTACGCCCTCTTTAGCTTTGGAACATTGTCCGGGATTGACTTGGACTGAGCAATAATCAGTCCATCGTCAACGAATGATATGATCGTTGGCATATCGCCAACTCTCTGGTAAAGTTTAAGCACTGGCGCTAAATACAGCGTGGACAGTACTGGGGATAGTGCCAAGCCTTGTCCAACACCAACGTCGGCATCAAACTCAGGCGAGATAGTGCTACGCCAGACATAAGAAGTTTTACGCCCGATGAGATATGACTTAAAGAACTTTGACACTTGATGTGCAAAGCCCCCGTGCTGTAGTATCTTCACCAACATACAATGGTTCAGTGAGGGAAAGTATTGAGCGACATCAAAAGCGATGACGCTCATTTTGAGACCCTTTATCCAGCCTTGCCAGATGATATGGGTAAGAAACACTCTGGCATTCTCCATAGAGTTCTGTCGGATGCCACCGAACTGCTTTGGATCAAAGACAGCAAATTTAGTTGCTTCGTATTGCATACGATGTGCCAGCATTTTCTCGATGAGCTTGCCGAGAGTATTCAAAAGCACAATCAGGCGAAAGGCTTTTGGGGTATCATATGCAGGCTTTCCGGGTTTCGGAATGATCACCGACAAGCTCTGCTTGAAGTAGGAGGGCCAATGCCCCAAGTCCAAACATGCATTTGCGATGTTTAGGAAGAATGTAGCGACGTGAGGGAATCTCACTAGCTGTTTGATGTGCGCCCAGGTCAAATGATCAGGTCCTGGAGCAGACATATTACTACAGGGCTCCAGGGACTTCCGGAGTTCTGCAGCAGAGAACGGGACCCAGTCCCGCATTGGGTGAGACTCGAGTTCATCGAGCTTATCCAAATTAACCAGTCTGTCAGATGCAGCGTTATAAGACTTATCGAGCACATCCCAAAGTGACTCGATAGAATTGCAAGGCTGTCCTCGAAAAGAGATCACCTTGTAGTTAGGCAAAGGCCTTTGCTTCGTCCATGCAGCTAGATCCCATGGACATCGCGATTTTTCAGCAACCTCTTTGATTCGATTATCAAAGAAGGTGCGTTTAGCATCTTTGATAGCTTGTCGCCAGATGCGGTGGTCCCTTTCAGAATGAGTTAGTCTGAAAGTTTCCAAAGTCTCAGAGCAGTGCTGGTTCCACCAGCCCTTGCTCCGCTTAGAGAGCTTGCACTTCTTAGAGTGAGTTTCCCAAGCCCGATCAACTTTTTTTTTTTTTTTTTTTTTTTTTTAAATCAACAATTTTTATAGCGGTGCTCGGTGGCAGTCCGCTTGTAAGTACACAAGTGTGCCTACGATAAATACAACTAGTCCGATGAAACACCAGACTGAGGGGATAGACATGGAGGGCTCACTGCCCTGTTCTCTCATGCCTGCGCTCATCTGAGCTCGTGCTGAATCGCTCGCTAGAGCTTGCGTCCCCCAGGCCCAAAGGCCCGGATGCGGTCACTTCCGCGCAAAGGGTCCGTGAGGTCCCATAACACCCGCCGTCGCAGGGCTTGCGATGCGCAATGAAGCTCGGCGACCGCTTTCGTCAATTGCCAGACTGTTCCGGTGCTCCAAAGAGCCAACAGGCGCACGGTCACCCGCCGCCTGGATCCGGAATGAAAGCACCTGCCGCCTTGTTAGACGTTAGGTACTTAACAAACCAGAGATGCACAAAGGCGTCGTACTGGCGTTCAGGTGGTCTCTGCCAGTTACGGCAGAGCATCATAACATGGACGGAGTCCTCAGGCCCTCGTCCGCAGGAGCATTGATCGCTCTCAACAAAGTTGAACCGCGCGCGATATGCATTGATCGGCGCATGTCCGCATGCAACGCGACAGCAGCAAGCATACAACTCATTGCCCGTCACCAACTTCATGAAGCCCGTTCGCTTTCGAGAAGGGCGCTCATAGGAATTAGGCTTTCCCGCATCATGGAAATGAAACGTGGAAGCACCTATGTATTTCTTGGTACGAGATTGGTCGAACCAAGAAGCATGCATCTCATCGTCTGCCTCCTTGCGGAGCGCATCCGTGGTGTACAATGGGTGAGTGCCCAGTGGAATATCGAGCGACCGAGCGTGCTCGTGTGCTTCGAGTTGAATAGCCCACTTCCACTTGGAAGGGACGTGCCAGAGATGAATCCTGCACCGCTCGTCTTCATCGAGCCAGCGCCATAATACCTCGCACAGGGCAATAGACTGCCGCTGCGTGGAGTGAGGGTTGCAATCGATGATGCGGTTGATGGCATTCATCGAGTCCAAGAAACACGAGATGGAAGTGACTCCATCCTGTGTGGTAGCTTTCTGGATCGCGACGCGCAATCCAATCAGCTCGACGTCATCGCTGGTCGCTTTACCAACCGGCTGACGAGTTTCAAATACAAGTCTGGTGCCCCAGAAAACCCAGAATGCGTACACCGACTGCTTGACAGGTGCATTTGCTTTCGTGGGCACGGCGCCATCACTACTGACATATACACAATTTTGCTGGATTTGGCACTCAGCGAGCACCTGGTCCAGTGAGTTACGATAGGCCTTGACAGAGTCCTCGTCTTTGCCAAGAAGCCTATGAGTCTCAAAGCGGTCGCCGAACTTGTCGACCAACCGCCTGCCCGGGTTATTCGCGTCCGCGAAATAATCCGTGTGTATGAAGTTTGGTGGTCTGAGGTCCACCAAATCTTTGAGAGGAGATTTCAGCGCTGCGCGCTGACGTTCAGAAAGGGAGGCCAAGTTCTTTGACCTCGAGGGATCCCCGCCTGCAGAGACAGGCGTGGTGAGAGAGCGAAGGGCATGCCTCGCGTTCGAGTTGGCTAGACGGGCAGAGGACCCGACTTTCAGCCGCTTAATGAAGCCGGCGATGGGTTCAACGCAGGCCATAGTTTCAGCCGCACCCTCCGGAGTGGTGCGGAACTGTCCATTGATCCAGATGCAAGCTTTACGCTGCATCTGACGCAACAACTTCATGAGCGCGACGTTGCGCATACCATTGAAGTTCCATAATAAACAGCCGTACGTCACGATGGGGCGAGCGCACGACAGGTAGAGGATGCGTTTCTGCTGAGGGGACAAGCCTCGAACAGAATTGCCTAACATTTGGAAAGCTCTGGCGGTTGTCAGAGCCTTCGTTGCATAAAAACGGACATGCTCTTTGAAGGAAAGACGCGCATCCAAGAAGAAACCAAGGTATCGCCAGACATCCTTGGGTTGAAGTGGAGTTGTGCCAGTGTAAGGCGCGAACTCGAGATCAATGGACGGACGGGGGTCCGCCGCATTGCGCGAAAAGTGCTGAAGCTCAGTCTTGTTGTGTTCCACAACAAGGCCAAAGTCAGTGAAGAGGTTGTGCACTGATGCGTACGCCCTCTTCAGCTTTGGGACATTGTCCGGAATTGACTTGGACTGAGCAATAATCAGTCCATCGTCAACGAATGAAATGATCGTCGGCATGTCGCCTTTTTTTTTTTTTTTTTTTTTTTTTTTTAAATCAACAGTTTATATAGTGGTGCTCGATGGCAGTCCGCTTGTAAGTACACGAATGTGCCTACGATAAATACAACTAGTCCGAAAGAAACAGACTGAGGGGATAAACATAGAGGGCTCACTGCCCTGCTGTCTCCTGCCCGCGCTCATATGAGCTCGTGCTGAATCGCTCGCTAGGGCTGGCGTCCCCCAGGCCCAAAGGCCCGGCTGCGGTCATTTCCGCGTAAAGGGTCCGTGAGGTCCCATAACGCCCGCCGTCGCAGGGCTTGCGATGCGCGATGAAGCTCGGCAACCGCTTTCGTCGATCGCCAGACTGTTCCAGTGAGCCAGACGCGCGGTCACCCGCCGCCCGTATCCGGAATGAAGGCACCCGCTGCCTTGTTAGACGTCAGGTACTTGACGAACCAGAGACGCACAAAGGCGTCGTACTGGCGTTCAGGTGGTCTCTCCCAGTTACGGCAGAGAGTCATGACGTGGACGGAGTCTTCAGGCCCTCGTCCGCATGAGCACTGGTCGCTCTCGACAAAATTGAACCGCGCGCGATACGCATTGATCGGCGCATGTCCGCAAGCAACGCGACAGCAGCGAGCAAAAATCTCGTTGCCTGTCACCAACTTCATGAAGCCCGTTCTCTTGCGAGAAGGGCGCTCATAGGAGTCAGGCTTTCCCGCATCATGAAAATGAAACGTGGAAGCGCCTATGTATTTCTTGGTCCGAGATTGGTCGAACCAAGAGGCGTGCATTTCATCGTCTGCCTCCTTCCGGAGCGCATCCGTGGTGTACAAAGGGCGAGTGCCCAATGGGATATCGAGCGACCGAGCATGCTCGTGTGCTTCGAGTTGAATAGCCCACTTCCACTTGGAAGGGACGTGCCAGAAATGAATCCTGCGCCGCTCGTCTTCACCGAGCCAGCGCCATAACACTTCACACAGGGCAATAGAATGCCGCTGCATGGAGTGCGGGTTACAATCGATGATGCGGTTGATGGCATTCATCGAGTCCAAGAAACACGAGATGGAAGTGACTCCATCTTGCGTGGTAGCTTTCTGGATCGCAACACGTTGGCATGTCGCCAACTTTCTGGTATAGTTTCAGTACCGGCGCCAAATAAAGCGCAGACAGGACTGGAGACAGAGCCGAGCCTTGGCCGACACCAACGTCGGCATCAAACTCAGGCGAGACAGCGCTGCGCCAGGCGTAAGAGGTTTTACGCCCGACGAGATATGAATCGAAAAACTTTGACACCTGACGCGCAAAGCCTCCGTGTTGCAGTATCCTCACCAACATACGATGGTTGAGTGAAGGGAAGTATTGAGCTACATCAAAGGCGATGACGCTCGTTTTGAGGCCCTTTGTCCAGCCTTGCTGGATGATATGGGTCAGAAACACACCGGTGTCCTCTGTCGAGTTCTGCCGGATGCCACTGAACTGCTTTGGGTCAAAGACAGCAAATTTAGTCGCTTCGTATTGCATACGACGCGCCAGCATTTTCTCGACGAGCTTGCCGAGGGTATGACTGCTTAGTAAGTGCATCTGCTTTCGTGGGCATGGCGCCATCACTACTGACATATACACAATCTTGCTGGGCCTGGCACTCGGCAAGCGCCTGATCCAGTGAGTTACGATAGGCTTTGACAGAGTCCTCGTCTTTGCCAAGGAGCCTATGAGTCTCAAAGCGGTCGCCGAGCTTGTCGACTAACCGCCTGCCCGGGTTATTCGCATTTGCGAAATAATCCGTGTGTATAAAGTTTGGTGGTCGAAGGTCCACCAAATCTTTGAGAGGGGATTTCAGCGCTGCGCACTGGCGTTCAGAGAGGGAGGCCAAGTTCTTTGACCTCGAGGGATCCCCGCCTGCAGAGACAGGCGTGGTAAGGGAGTGAAGGGCATGCCTCGCATTCGAGTTGGCTAGTTGGGCAGAGGACCCGACCTTGAGCCACTTGACGAAGCCGGCGATGGGTTCAACGCAGGCCATAGTTTCAGCTGCACCCTCCGGAGTGGTGCGAAACTGTCCATTGATCCAGATGCAGGCCTTACACTGCATCTGGCGCAACAGCTTCATGAGTGCGACATTGCGCATGCCATTGAAGTTCCATAATAAATAGCCGTACGTCGTGATGGGGCGAGCACACGACAGGTACAGAATGCGCTTCTGTTGAGGGGATAAGCCTCGAACAGAATTGCCTAGCATTTGGAAAGCTCTGGCCGTTGTCAGAGCCTTCGTTGCATAAAAGCGGACGTGCTCCTTGAAGGAGAGACGTGCGTCCAAGAAGAAACCAAGGTATCGCCAGACATCCTTGGGCTGAAGCGGAGTCGTGCCAGTATAAGGCACGAACCCAAGATCAATGGACGGACGGGGGTCCGCCGCATTGCGCGAGAAATGCTGCAATTCAGTCTTGTTGTGCTCAACAACAAGCCCGAAGTCAGTGAAGAGGTTGTGCACAGATGCGTACGCTCTCTTCAGCTTTGGAACATTGTCCGGGATTGACTTGGACTGAGCAATAATCAGTCCATCGTCAACAAATGATATGATCGTCGGTATGTCGCTGACTTTCTGGTATAGTTTCAGTACCGGCGCCAAATACAGCACAGACAATACTGGAAACAGAGCCGAGCCTTGGCCGACACCAACATCGGCATCAAACTCAGGCGAGACAGCACTACGCCAGGCATAAGAAGTTTTACACCCGATGAGGTAAGACTCAAAGAACTTCGACACTTGACGCGCGAAGCCTCTGTGTTGAAGTATCCTCACCAACATCCGATGGTTGAGTGAGGGAAAGTATTGAGCTACATCAAAAGCGATGACGCTCGTTTTAAGACCCTTTATCCAGCCTTGCTGGACAATATGGGTGAGGAACACTCCAGCGTCCTCCATGGAGTTCTGTCGGATGCCACCGAACTGCTTTGGATCAAAGACAGCAAATTTAGTCGCTTCGTATTGCATACGACGCGCCAGCATTTTCTCGACGAGCTTGCCGAGAGTATTCAAAAGCACAATCGGGCGAAAGGCTTTCGGAGTATCGTATGCAGGCTTGCCAGGCTTTGGGATGATTACCGACAAGCTCTGCTTGAAGTACGAGGGCCAAGCCCGATCAACTGACGCCGAGAGTGCACGAAGTACCCTCTCGAGATCGTGAATAGTTTCTACTGGAATCATATCCATTCCGAGTAGGTCAGAGGCAATGTCAGCGATGAACTCGGGGACACTGTCTTTGGGAAGTGACTTCCGCTGATCGCTGATGTCGAGCAGCGGGATGTCAAGTTCAAGGGACAATGGACAATGGTCCGAAGTCAACTGTAGCACGTGTTCAATGCACGGTTGAATCTGTCCTGTCAATACAGGGCAGAACATCAAATCAATAGTCGAGGGCCGAAGCTCTCGGTTATGGGATATGAAAGTCGGACCAGGATTAGATGGCTCCACCCATTCAAGTCCCAGTTCGAGTGCTGCATTACACAACATCTCGCCCCACGTATGCTGAGAGGTATGAACTTGATCCCAAAGTTCATAGTGACAGTTGAAGTCCCCACCTAGGTAAACCAAGTTGGAGAAGTCAGGACGCTCTGAACATTCGTCCAGGAGCCGGATTGCGCTGCCGTCTACATCAGAGTAGGCATTAGCGAGGAAGAGAGGCTCGCCAGGAGTGGCAAGGCTTATAACCATAAGATCATGACTATCCACTAGGTCGCGTCGCAGAGAAGGTCTTAGCCGCCATAGGCGGTTGTGTACATAGGCCATCACACGAGGAGGGTCTTCATAGGATGACCTGCGAACGATGCAAGTCCAATCCGGGTGGGTTGGGCCTCCGATTACTGCCTCGCCGTCGACGCTGTGTGCCAATGGGGCGTATCTTACAATGTTCCAAGCTGGCTCTTGGAGGAAAAGGATATCATATTCCTCTCCAAGAGTGGAGAGGAGAACGTCTATATGTACACGCTTTCGGTTCACATTTTGAGAAAGGATACGAAGTGAGGAAATAAAGGAGCACCCCCTCGTACCAGGGACCACCGCCGGAGCAGGGCTGTCCGATGAGGAACTCATGAAGGTCCGGCCTCCGCATTTTGCTGCGGGGAGGCATTAGAACGATTCTGGCCTGTACGCTTATGATCACGTACCAGCTGATAATGTTGTTTGATCCACTCGGGATCGAAACAGTTCTTCCAGAAGGCACACTTCTGGTCATCGGGGGCCCCAGTAGCCCAGTGGTTTAATCGCCACTAAAGACTGGAGAGGTGGCTGTGCAGTCACTGGGAAGGTTGTGGGTTCGATCCCCGCTCATCCTCTGTACCTTACAAAGCAGGGATAGGCATGTGACCCATCATCGGTTACCGTCATGTGCTCGGTGACTCAGGTTGGTAAGCAACTCTGAGGCAATACCACGGTCAGGTGACCTTCGGTGGCTAGGGTGGTAACCTGGTCACGTGATAGGGATGATCGTGGGAGCCCAAAGTGGCAGGTCAGGTGATCCCTGGCAGGCCGTGCCTGAAATGGTCACGTGACTAGTCATGTGATCAAGTAGGGAGCGAAAGCATAGGGCGCGGTAAGCGGGGGAGAGTCTGAGAACAACCCGACCCTTGATGCGCACCCTGTAATAGGGAGTTCCAGAGCATGCGCGCTTCCGGAAGGTGCCGCGCACCCTGTAATGGGGAGTCTCTTCGGACTGCGAGCTTGGGACAGGACACCCCCCACCGGTTAATCTCGAGCCCAGTCTAACCAGCTGGATCAGGCCGAGAACCTGGTCGTTAGTCAGCGTTGGTAGTGTGGACCGGTTCCTGTGGACTGGTCATTGAACCGGTCCTTCGGCATACTTGGGGAGTCCCCAGGCCCAGGGGTAGCCACCACATGACCGTAAAGCACTGCTCAGGTGGGAGCCTGAGACCTCCTCGTGGGGCATGCATAACTGGGTTAAGCATGGGTGTAGAACTCCTCAGCCTAGGCCTTAGGTCTAGGATGCACACTGAGGCTGGACGCTGGCAAGGCAGAGATCTGGGACATGATTGGGGATCCGCGCCCTTCGGGCATCAGTGAACCACATGCTCAGGAACGGGAAAAGTAAAGTAGGTGGGGCTTACCAATGCCCGGTTGTCAGCTTGGCCTCTTGGTAACTCGCTCCCTGGCCGAAATTCGGACCGTGGCGGACCAGGGTAGTCCCCTGACTCCGGCCCAAGAGGACTTATCCTCTGCCGGTTCATCTGGATGACTAATCCAGGTATTGAATCCAAGTTGATTCCGAAGTCTAGGCACGGAATTCCACCGTTTAGTCTAGCGCCTATCCTGCAAAGGGGACGGCGATAAGGGTCCTCCACTTGGAGGGCCCTAAACTTCGCATATTTATCGTAGGTACACTCGTGTATTTACAAGCGGACTGCCATCGAGCACCGCTATAAAAATTGTTGATTTAAAAAAAAAAAAAAAAAAAAAAAAACACTTCTGGTCATCGGTGGAGTGTTCTTTGCCGCAGCTAAGACACTTAGGAGGATGTGGGCAGGGCTGGCCTGCAGGGGTTGCCTCGACAGGCGGGTTGGCCTTTGGCTTAGCCTTACAGCAAGAAGCCAAAACACGGTGGTGCTCCTTTCTGTGCGGTTTCCCACACAGCAGGCATCGGAGAGATTGCTGGTTGCACTTCATTGAAGAGTGCCCCCAGCGCCAGCAACGATCACAGAAAGGAGATCCCGGTGACAAAAGAGCGGCCTTGAACCGGCACTGCCAGTTCCTGACCATAAGGGTGCGATCGTCCAGAGCTTTGATGTTCCAGCCAGTCGTTGTGTCTTTGATATTGAATCAGACGGTTGCAGTATTGGATTTCTTGGAGTTGCGCATAATGCGCGGAACTCCAACGAGGGTGATGAGGTCCGAGAACGAAGAGTCTCGGAGGATCTTGTAAGCCTGACGTGCAGTCAAAGTACTGCCATCGTCATTGAAGTAGGGGACATCGAGCAATTTCGCATAAGAGATGCTCGTAGGCATGGTGAGCTCGACTGTAGATCCAGTCAGAGCACACCGGAGGGTGGACTTGCACATGATATTACAGTCCTTCGGAGACGCCACTCTCATCATCAAACAAGAGAACGAAGTAGCGGAATGGTCCTGGATGGACTCGCATCTAATCCAGGACTTGCCAGCAGTCAACCCCCGATTGAGGGTCGTCAGAAGAGTTCCAGCGGCAACAGAACCGTTGCCACCAGGAAAAGTGTAGACCAGTCTGACATTTCGTCGAGATGGTCCATGTGAGGTGGACTTCACCTTTTTCTTAGGTGGTCCAGATGCTTCACCGGTCGCCTCCTTTTGCAAGGAGACGATCTTGTCAGCAGGCAGGTCTGGGAAGGTTTTGGCCAGGGCCACAATGGCCTCAGCCAGAGTGGTGGCAGGCTGAGTCGCTGCTTGCACGTACAAGTGCTTCTTGTCAGATGGGCGCATTGCCCGATTGACAGATGGAGGAGGACCCTGTCCTGGAGTCCGGGACTGGGATCGATTGCGGGGAGGGGGAGGCGGGCGATTCGGGTTGCGAGGTGGTCTCACCGGCCGAGTGCCAGCACTAGATTGAGAGTCCTGGGGGCGCAAGGTGCCCGTCAGAGAAGAATTGAGTACATCGCTCGAAAAATGAGTGGACTTAGAAGTGCGGGAGCAGACTGTGGTAGCGAGTCATTGCCCGAGAGTGTGTTTCGCTCCTTCCAAGGTCGGGATCCCAAACATGTTGACATCGGCGGCGGTATCGACCAAGGAGGCCAGACCTTCTGCGATGGCATACTGATAGCCGGCGGGGACCTGCATGGCTGCAGTGTTGACCTTCCGGAGCCATTCCTTCAGGTTCCAGAGGGATTCGGTGACCGCCTTCGCTTCACCGTGGAGAAGGCGAAAGCCATCCTCCTCAAAGTAAAGTACACTGATGTTATCGCTATTAAACCCAGTGCGTGTAGATGCCATGGAGATAGTGGGAGAAGAAGGAGCAGGGGGCACAGTCGCCTCACCCTGCAGATTAGGTTCATCGGTCTGCATCAGACCGTCGTTTCCCTGAAAAAGAATGCCGGATGAAGGCCCAGGCTGAGAGAAGAGGCCTTGGCTGCAGGGAGGCTCAGCGCAGCCGGGGTGCAGGTTCAGCAGAGAAAGCATTGGCTTTCCACTGCTGCCGAGTGTGTCGAGTGGATCATCGCTCATTGAAACTCTCTGATATTTCACTGGATTTTCAGCGGATTTCACAATAAAAGAAATAGAAGGTGCTCAAGAGTGGTGTAGACTTGGATCTGCAACTCGATAAAAAAATCGGCCCAAGTGTCGATGCTGTAGAACGTGTTTTGTGCAATGTGAGAGATTGTTTACAGATGTTTACAACTGGGCATTGTGGAAAGCGCAAGAGATGATGGGGATTACAATCGATGATGCAATTGATCGCATTCATTGAATCAAGGAAACACGAGATGGATGTAACTCCATCCTGCATAGTAGCCTTCTGGATTGCGACTCACAATCTGACAAGCTCGGCATTGTCGCTGGTTGCTTTACCAACCGGCTGGTGAGTTTCGAATAAGAGTCTGGTGCCCCAGTAGATTTGGGATGCATACACCGACTGTTTAATAAGTGCATCTGCCTTCGTGGGCACAGCGCCATCACTACTGACATATGCACAGTCTTGCTGGGTCTGGCATTCAGCGAGCACCTGTTCCAGCGATGCGCAATAGGCTTTGATGGAGTCCTTGTCTTTGCCGAGGAGCCTATGAGTCTCAAAGCAGTCGCCGAACTGGTCAACTAACTGCCTGCCCGGGTTATTTGCATCAGCGAAATAATCCGTGTATATGAAGTTCAGTGGTCTAAGGTCCACCAAATCTTTGAGAGGAGATTTCAGCGACAACTGCTGATGTTCAGAGAGTGAGGTCAAATTCTTTGACCTGGATGAGTTACCCCCGGCTGAGGCAGGTGTGGGGAGAGATCTGAGGGCGGCCTTTCGTCCAATTGTGCTTTTGAATACCCTCAGCAAGCTCGTCGAGAAAATGCTGGCATGGCGCATGCAATACGAAGCAACAAAATTTGCTGTTTTTGATCCAAAACAGTTTGGCAGCATCCGGCAGAACTCCACAGAGGATACTAGTGTTTTTCTCACCCATATTATGTGACAAGATTGGATAAAGGGTCTTAAAATGAGCATAATTGCTTTTGATACCGCTCAATCATCGGATGTTGGTGAGGATATTGCAACATGGAGGCTTTGCACATCAGGTATCAAAGTTTTTTGAATCATATCTTGTTGGGTGCAAAACTTCTTATGCTTGGCATAGTGCTATCTCATCTGAGTTTAATGCCGATGTTGGTATCAGCCAAGGCTCAGCTTTATCTCCAGTACTATTTGCGCTGTACTTGGCACCAGTGCTGAAACTTTACCAGAAGGCCAGCGATATGCTGACCATCATATCATTTGTCAATGATGGGCTGATCATTGTGCAGTCCAAGTCCACCCCAGACAACATTCGGCATACACATCGGTGCACAACCTCTTCATTGATTTCAGCCTTGTTGTAGAATACAACAAGACAGAACTGCAGCATTTTTCACACAATGCAGCAGACCCTCACCCATTCATTGACCTTGGATTTGCACCATATACTGGCAATACCCCACTGCAATCTAAGGATGTCTGGACATATCTTGGTTTTTTCCTGGATGTGCGCCTTTCTTTCAAGGAGCATGTCCGCTTCTATGCAACAAAGGCTCTGACAACAGCCAGAGCCTTTCAAATGTTGGGCAATTCTGTTCGAGGCTTGTCATCTCAACAGAAGCGCATCCTATACCTGTCATGTGCTCGGCCTATTGCAACATCGAGTCATCTCTTTCCGCAACGCCCACTTGTCAATAACTGTAAACAAACTCTCCCATCGCAAAAACATGTTCTACAGCATCAACACTTGAACGGATCTTGTATCCAGTTGCAGACCTGAGTTATACACACTCTTGAGCACTCCCGTTTCTTTTTATCGCAAAATCCGTTGAAGATCCAATGAATTATAGAGAATCTCGATAAGCGATGATCCACTCGACACGCTTGGCAGCAGTGGAAAGCCAACGCTCTAGGGGGCTGGTTGGCATAGCGGTAAACGCAGTCAGGTAGTCCTGTGGATGTGGCAATCCACGAAGCCGCGGGTTCTAGTCCTGGAGGTGGCATCTTCAGGTTTGCATTCGGAAGTGTCCGGAGCTGGTTCCACGTGACGCGGGCAGGAAGTATCACAACCCTGTGACAGCTGTTCCCACGGGGAGGTGACTTGGTCACATGACTAAGCAGCTGGCACGTGACGTAAGCTGGGTTATGCATCACACACGTGACAGAGCCCACGGGTTCTGATCATGTGACCCTAACTCACGTGACCGGGTTTCCCTTGGCGTGGATGGCCTTGGGATGTAAGTGCCGGACAATGCCTTAATCCGGCAGACCACACGTGATCCCCGATCTTAAAAGGTAGGGGCCGAAAGGATAAGGGACCATACCGGGAACCGGTCTGATAACCACCCGATGGCGTTTGAGCCAACAGGGCACCCGGTACCATGTGAGCTG
The DNA here is from genome assembly GCA_030407095.1 of Macrocybe indica. NCBI lineage: Eukaryota > Fungi > Basidiomycota > Agaricomycetes > Agaricales > Callistosporiaceae > Macrocybe > Macrocybe indica. Next base: position 1,869,537 of record JARFTL010000004.1, read on the forward strand.
CCTGAAGTAGGAGTCCATGGTGGTTAGTCACGGCGCAGTACACCAATGGTGGAAGTAGATCCAGACCCGTTCAGCTAAGGGCTCCCCCTGTGGGGACCTGTCATGGGAGGACCATGGACCTTGCTGTGATATCGGATGCCAGTCTGGGAGGCACGTGGCAAGACAGAGACCTTAGTCAGATTGGGGATCCGCGCCCATTAAGGGCATCAGCGAACCATCTGTCAGGGGACGGGAAGGCAGGACTGGGGTCGCGCCCAGACACCGCTGGGCCGTAGCAAGGCTAGACAGTCTCTAGTCCTTGGCTCGAGAGACCTAACTCCTCTGTCGGTAGTCCCTGGGATAATACACCCAGGTAACTGCTTAAGTTGAATCCGAAGTGCGACACTCCTGGGTAGACGGTCCACCTCCATAGCACAACGGAGGGACAGAACTGGAGCCTGGGTAGCAGCCTCTCCCGCAAGGGGGGGGCTAAACTTCGCGTAAAGCACTGCTCAGGTGGGAGCCTGAGACCTCCTTGTGGGGCATGCATAACCGGGTTAAGCATGGGTGTAGAACTCCTCAGCCTAGGCCTTAGGTCTAGGATGCACACTGAGGCTGGACGCTGGCAAGGCAGAGACCTGGGACATGACTGGGGATCCGCGCCCTTCGGGCATCAGTGAACCACATGCTCAGGAACGGGAAAAGTAAAGTAGGTGGGGCTTACCAATGCCCGGTTGTCAGCTTGGCCTCTTGGTAACTCGCTCCCTGGCCGAAATTCGGACCGTGGCGGACCAGGGTAGTCCCCTGACTCCGGCCCAAGAGGACTTATCCTCTGCCGGTTCATCTGGATGACTAATCCAGGTATTGAATCCAAGTTGATTCCGAAGTCTAGGCACGGAATTCCACCGTTTAGTCTAGCGCCTATCCTGCAAAGGGGACGGTGATAAGGGTCCTCCACTTGGAGGGCCCTAAACTTCGTGTATTTATCGTAGGTACACTCGTGTATTTACAAGCGGACTGCCATTGAGCACCGCTATAAAAATTGTTGATTTAAAAAAAAAAAAAAAAAGAAAGCCAACGCTCTCCCTGCTGAACCCGCACCCCAGCCGCGCTGAGCCTCCTCCCAGCCAAGGCCTCTTCTCCCAGCCCGGGCCTTCGTCCAGTGTCCTTTGCCAAGGAAACGACGGTCTGATGCAGACCGACGACCCCAATCTGCAGGCTGCTGCGACTGCGCCCCCTGCTCCCTCTTCTTCTGCTATCTCCATGGCGTCTACATGCACTGGGTTTAATAGTGACAACATCAGTGTGCTATACTTCGAGGAGGATGGCTTTTGCCTTCTCCACGGTGAAGTGAAGGCGGTCACCAAATCTCTCTGGAACCTGAAGGAATGGCTCCGGAAGGTCAACACTGCAGCCATGCAGGTCCCCGCCGGCTACCAATATGCCATCATGGAGGGTCTGGCCTCCTTGGTCGACACCGCCGCTGATGTCAACATGTTTGGAATCCCTACCCTTGAAGGACCCAAGCATACTCTCGGGCAATGGCTCGCCACTACGGTCTGCTTCCGCACTTCCAAGTCCACTCATTTTTCGAGCAACGTACACAACTCTTCTCCGACGGGCACCTTGTGGCCCCAGGACTCCCGATCCAGTGCTGGCGCTCGGCCGGCAAGACCACTTCGCAACGCGAACTGCCCGCCCCCTCCTCCTTGCAATCAATCCTGGTCCCGGACTCCAGGACGGGGCCCTCCCCCTCCTGTCAATCAGGCTACTCGCCCATCTGACAAGAAGCGCTCTTATGCGCAAGCCGCAGCTCAGCCTGCTTTTTTTTTTTTTTTAAATCAACAATTTATAAAGCGGTGCTCGATGGCAGTCCGCTTGTAAGTACACGAATGTGCCTACATAAATACAACTAGTCCGACCAAAACCAGACTGAGGGGATGTACATAGAGGGCTCACTGCCCTGCTGTCTCCTGCCCGCGCTCCTCCGAGCTCGTGCTGAATCGCCTGCTCGAGCTTGCGTCCCCCAGGCCCAAAGGCCCGGCTGCGGTCATTTCCGCGTAAAGGGTCCGTGAGGTCCCATAACGCTCACCGTCGCGGAGCTTGCGATGCGCAGTGAAGCTCGGCGACCGCTTTCGTCAGTCGCCAGAATGCACCAGCGCTCCGAAGAGCCCTGTCCGCAGCAGACGTACGGTCACCCGCCGCCTGGATCCGGAATGAAGGCACCCGCCGCCTTGTTAGACGTCAGGTACTTGACGAACCAGAGACGCACAAAGGCGTCGTACTGGCGTTCAGGTGGTCTCTCCCAGTTATGGCAGAGAGTCATGACGTGGACGGAGTCCTCGGGCCCTCGTCCGCATGAGCACTGGTCGCTCTCGACGAAATTGAACCACGCGCGATACGCATTGATCGGCGCATGTCCGCAAGGCAGCTCAGCCTGCTACTACTCCGGCTGAGGCCATCGTGGCCTTGGCCAAAACATTTCCAGACCTCCCTGCTGACAAGATCGTCTCCTTGCAGAAGGAAGCGACCGGCGAAGCATCTGGACCACCTAAGAAAAAGGTGAAGTCCACCTCACACGGGCCGTCTAGATGAAATGTCAGACTGGTCTACACTTTCCCAGGTGGCAATGGCTTGGTTGCCGCTGGAACTCTCCTGACGACCCTCAATCGGGGGTTGACAGCCGGCAAGTCCTGGATTAGGTGTGAATCTATCCAGGACCACTCTGCCACCTCATTCTCTTGTTTGATGACGAGAGTGGCATCCCTGAAGGACTGCAATCTCATGTGTGAGTCCGCTCTCCGGTGCACTCCGACTGGTTCCACGGTCGAGCTCACCATGCCTACAAGCATTTCTTATATGAAATTGCTCGATGTCCCTTATTTCAACGACGATGGCAGCACTCTTACTGCACGTCAAGCTTATGAGATTCTCCGGGACTCATCATTCTCGGACATCATAACCCTCGTCGGAGTGCCGCGCATTATGCGCAACTCCAAGAAATCCGATACTGCAACCGTTTGGTTCAATATCGAAGATACAACAACTGGCCGGAACATCGAGGCTCTGGATGATCGCACTCTTATGGTCCATAACTGGCGCTGCCGGTTCAAGGCCGCTCTTTCATCGCCGGGATCTCCTCTCTGCGATCGCTGCTGGCGCTGGAGACACTCCTCAATAAAGTGTAACCAGCAATCTCTCTGATGCCCGCTGTGTGGGGAACCGCACAAGAAGGAGCACCACCATGTTTTGGCTTCTTGCTGCAAGGTGAAGCCAAAGGCAAACCCGCCTGTTGAGGCAACCTCCGCTGGGCAGCCCTGCCCGCACCCTTCCAAGTGTCTTAGCTGCGGCAAAGAACACTCTACCGATGACCGGAAGTGCGCCTTCTGGAAGAACCATTTCGATCCCAAGTGGATCAAACAGCACTATCAGCTGGTACGTGATCGTAAGCGTACAGGCCAGAATCGTTCTAACGCCTCCCCGCAGCGAAATGCAGAGGCCGGACCTTCATGAGCTCCTCATCGGACAGCCCTGCTCTGGCGGTGGTCCCTGGTATGAGGGGGCACTCCTTTATTTCTTCGCTTTGTATCCTTTCTCAAAATGTGAACCGAAAGCATGTACATGTAGACGTGCTCCTCTCCACTCTCGGAGAGGAATAGGATATCCTTTTTCTCCAAGAACCTGCTTGGAACATTGTAAGATACGCCCCATCGGCACACAGCATCGACGGCGAGGCAGTAATCAGAGGTCCAACCCATCCAGATTGGACTTGCATCATTCGCAGGTCATCCTACGAAGACCCCCCTCATGTGATGGCCTATGTACACAACTGCCTACGGTGGCTAAGACCTTCTCTGCGATGCAACCTAGTGGATAGTCGTGATCTTATGGTTATAAGCCTTGCTACTTCTGGCGAGCCTCTCTTCCTCACTAACACCTACTCTGATGTAGACCCTCTTTTAAGGAGCATGTCCGGTTTTATGCAACGAAGGCTTTGACCACTGCCAGGGCCTTCCAAATGTTAGGCAATTCTGTTCGAGGTTTATCCCCTCAGCAGAAACGCATCCTCTATCTGTCGTGCGCTCGCCCCATCGCGACATACGGCTGTTTATTATGGAACTTCAATGGTATGCGCAATGTCGCGCTCATGAAGTTGTTGCGCCAGATGCAGCGTAAGGCCTGCATTTGGATTAATGGACAGTTCCGCACCACTCCGGAGGGTGCAGCTGAAACCATGGCCAGCATTGAACCCATCGCCGGCTTCATTAAGTGGCTCAAGGTCGGATCTTCTGCCCGACTAGCCAACTCGAACGCGAGGCATGCCCTTCGCTCTCTTACCACGCCTGTCTCTGCAGGCGAGGATCCCTCGAGGTCAAAGAACTTGGCCTCCCTCTCTGAACGCCAGCGCTCAGCGCTGAAATCTCCTCTCAAAGATTTGGTGGACCTCAGACCACCAAACTTTATACACACGGATTATTTCGCGGATGCGAATAACCCGGGCAGGTGGTTGGTCGACAAGTTCGGCGACCGCTTTGAGACTCATAGGCTCCTTGGCAAAGACGAGGATTCTGTCAAAGCCTATCGTAACTCACTGGATCAGGCGCTCGCCGAGTGCCAGATCCAGCAAGATTGTGTATATGTCAGTAGTGACGGCGCCGTGCCCACGAAAACAGATGCACCTGTTAAGCAGTCGGTGTACACATCCCGGGTCTACCGGGGCACCAGACTTTTGTTTGAAACTCGCCAGCCAGTCGGTAAAGCGACCAGCGACAACTCAGAGCTTATTGGATTGCGTGTCGCGATCCAGAAAGCTACCACACAGGATGGAGCCACTTCCATCTCGTGTTTCGTGGACTCGATGAATGCTATCAACCGCATCATCGATTGCAACCCTCACTCTACGCAGCGGCATTCCATTGCCCTGTGTGAGGTATTACGGCACTGGCTCGACGAAGACGAGCGGCGCAGGATCGACTTCTGGCATGTCCCTTCCAAGTGGAAGTGGGCCATTCAACTCGAAGCACACGAGCATGCTCGGTCGCTCGATATTCCATTGGGCGCTGGCCCTTTGTACACCACGGATGCGCTCCGAAAGGAGGCAGACGATGAAATGCATGCCTCTTGGTTCGATCAATCTCGAACCAAGAAATACATAGGTGCTTCCACGTTCCATTTCCATGATGCGGGAAAGCCTGATTCCTATGAGCGCCCTTCTCGCAAGAGAACGGGCTTCATGAAGTTGGTGACAGGCAATGAGCTGTATGCTCGCTGCTGTCGCGTTGCGTACGGACATGCGCCGATCAATGTGTATCGCGCGCGGTTCAATTTTGTCGAGAGCGATCAGTGCTCATGCAGACGAGGGCCTGAGGACTCCGTCCATGTCATGACTCTCTGCCGTAACTGGGAGAGACCACCTGAACGCCAGTACAATGCCTTTGTGTGTCTCTGGTTCGTCAAGTACCTGACGTCTAACGAGGCGGCCGGTGCTTTCATCCCGGACCCAGGCGGCGGGTGACCATGCGCTTGTTGGCTCTTCGGAGCTCCGGAACAGTCTGGCGATTGACGAAAGCGGTCGCCGAGCTCTATTGCGCATCGCAAGCCCTGCGACGGCGGGCGTTATGGGACCTCACGGACCCTTTGCGCGGAAATGACCACATCCGGGCCTTCGGGTCCAGGGGACGCAAGCTCTAGCGAGCGATTCAGCACGAGCTCAGATGAGCGCGGGCACGAGAGAACAGGGCAGTGAGCCCTCCATGTCTATCCCCTCAGTCTGGTGTTTTGTCGGACTAGTTGTATTTATCGTAGGCACACTCGTGTACTTACAAGCGGACTGCCACCGAGCACCGCTATAAAAATTGTCAATTTAAAAAAAAAAAAAAAAAAACTCTGATGTAGACGGCAGCGTGATCCAGCTCCTGGACGAATGTTCAGAGCGTCCTGACTTCCCCAACTTGGTTTACCTAGGTGGGGACTTCAATTGTCACTATGAACTTTGGGATCAAGTTCATACTTCTCAGCGTACGCGGGGCGAGATGCTGTGTAATGCGGCACTCGAACTCGGACTTGAATGGGTGGAACCATCTAATCCTAGTCCGACTTTCATATCCCACAATCGAGAGCTTCGGCCCTCGACTATCGATTTGATGTTCTGCCCTGTATTGACAGGACAGATTCAACCATGCATTGAACATGTGCTACAGTTGACTTCAGACCATTGTCCGTTGTCACTTGAACTTGACATCCCGCTGCTCGACATCAGCGACCAGTGGAGATCATTCCCCAAAGACGGTGTCTCCAAGTTCATCGCTGACATTGCCTCTGATTTACTCAGACTGGATATGATTCTAGTAGAAAGTATTCGCGATCTTGAGAGGGTACTTCATGCACTCTTGGCGTCAGTTGATCGAGCTTGGGAAATGCACTCTAAGAAGTGCAAGCTCTCTAAGCAGAGCAAGCGCTGGTGGAACCAGCACTGCTCTGAGACTTTGGAAACTTTCAGGCAAACTCGCTCCGACAGAGACCACCGCATCTGGCAACAAGCTATTAAGGATGCTAAACGCACCTTCTTTGATAATCGAATCAAAGAGGTTGCTGAAAAATCGCGACGTCCATGGGATCTAGCTGCATGGACGAAGCAAAGGCCTTTGCCTAACTACGAGGCGATCTCCTTTCGGGAACAGCCTTGCAACTCCATCAAGTCACTGTGGGATGTGCTCGATAAGTCTTATAACGCTGCGTCTGACAGGTTGGTGAATTTGGATAAACTCGATAAACTCGAGTCTCACCTAACACAGGACTGGGTCCCGTTCTCTGCTGCAGAACTCCGGGAGTCCCTGGAGCCCTGCAGCAATACGTCTGCTCCAGGTCCAGATCATCTCACCTGGGTGCATATCTTTTTTTTTTTTTTTTTTTTTTTTTTTTTTTTTAAATCAACAATTTATATTGCGGTGCTCGATGGCAGTCTGCATGTAAATACAACGAGGTATCTACCATAAATACGATGTGTCCGATAATACAGAGGCAAAGGAATAGACATAGAGGGCTCACTGCCCTGTTCTCTCATGCCCGCGCTCGTCTGAGCTCGTGCTGAATCACCCGCTAGAGGTGGCGTCCCCCAGGCCCGAAGGCCCGGCTGCAGTCAATTCCGCGCAAAGGGTCCGTGAGGTCCCATAATGCCCCCCGTCGCAGGGCTTGCGGTGCGCAATGAAGCTCAGCAATCGCTTTTGTAGATTGCCAGACTGTTCCAGAAGCAGACGCACGGTCACCCGCCGCCTGGATCCAGGATGAAAGCACCTGCTGCCTTGTTAGACGTCAGGTACTTAACGAACCAGAGACGCACGAAGGCGTCATACTGGCGTTCAGGTGGTCTCTCCTTTTTTTTTTTTTTTTTTTTTTTTTTAAATCAACAGTTTATATAGCGGTGCTCGGTGGCAGTCCGCTTGTAAGTACACGAATGTGTCTACGATAAATACAACTAGTCCGAAGCAAACCAGACTGAGGGGATAAACATAGAGGGCTCACTGCCCTGCTGTCTCCTGCCCGCGCTCATATGAGCTCGTGCTGAATCGCTCGCTAGGGCTGGCGTCCCCCAGGCCCGAAGGCCCGGCTGCGGTCATTTCCGTGTAAAGGGTCCGTGAGGTCCCATAACGCTCGCCGTCGCAGAGCTTGCGATGCGCAGTGAAGCTCGGCAACTGCTTTCGTCGATCGCCAGACTGTTCCGGTGAGCCAGACGCGCGGTCACCCGCCGCCCGGATCCGGAATGAAGGCACCCGCCGCCTTGTTAGACGTCAGGTACTTGACGAACCAGAGACGCACAAAGGCGTCGTACTGGCGTTCAGGTGGTCTCTCCCAGTTACGGCAGAGAGTCATGACGTGGACGGAGTCCTCAGGCCCTCGTCCGCACGAGCACTGGTCGCTCTCAACAAAATTGAACCGCGCGCGATACGCATTGATCGGCGCATGTCCACATGCAACGCGACAGCAGCGAGCATATAGCTCATTGCCTGTCACCAGCTTCATGAAGCCTGTTCGCTTTCGAGAAGGGCGCTCATAGGAATCAGGCCTTCCCGCTTCGTGGAAGTGAAACGTGGAAGTGCCTATGTATTTCTTGGTCCGAGATTGGTCGAACCAAGAGGTATGCATCTCATCGTCTGCCTCCTTGCGGAGCGCATCCGTGATGTACAATGGGCGAGTGCCCAGCGGAATATCGAGCGACCGAGTGAACTTGTGTGCTTCGAGTTGAATAGTCCACTTCCACTTGGAAGGGACATGCCAGAAGTCAATCCTGCGCCGCTCGTCTTCATCGAGCCAGCGCCGTAATACCTCACACAGGGCAATAGAATGCCGCTGCGTGGAGTGAGGGTTGCAATCGATGATGCGGTTAATTGCATTCATCGAATCGAGAAAGCACGAGATGGATGTGACTCCATCCTGTGTGGTAGCTTTCTGGATCACGACACGCAATCCAATAAGCTCGGCATCATCGCTGGTTGCTTTACCGACTGGCTGACGAGATTCAAATAAAAGTCTGGTGCCCCGGTAAACCCGGGATGCGTACACCGACTGTTTTACCAGTGTGTCTGATTTCGTGGGCACGGCGCCATCACTACTGACATATGCACAATCTTGCTGGGCCTGGCACTCAACGAGCGCCTGCTCCAACGAATTGCGATAGGCTTTGACAGAGTCCTCGTCTTTGCCAAGGAGCCTATGAGTCTCAAAGCGGTCGCCGAGCTGGTCGACCAACCGCCTGCCCGGGTTATTCGCACCTGGGCGCATATCAAACAGCTAGTGAGATTCCCTCACATCGCTACATTGTTCTTAAACATTGCTTTTGAATACTCTCAGCAAGCTCGTCGAGAAAATGCTGGTGCATCGTATGCAATACGAAGTGACTAAATTCGCTGTTTTTGATCCAAAGCAGTTTGGTGGCATCCGACAGAACTCTACAGAGGATGCCGGAGTGTTTCTTACCCATATTATCTGGCAAGGCTGGATAAAGGGGCTCAAAACGAGCATCATCGCTTTTGATGTCGCTCAATACTTCCCTTCACTGAACTATCGGATGTTGGTGAGAATACTACAACATGGGGGCTTTGCACATCAAGTGTCAAAGTTCTTCGAGTCATATCTTATCGGGCGTAAAACCTCTTATGCCTGGCGTAGCGCAGTCTCGCCTGAGTTTGATGCTGACGTCGGTGTTGGTCAAGGCTCAGCACTAGTCCCAGTACTGTCAGCACTCTATTTAGCGCCAGTGCTTAAACTTTACCAGCCCAGTGGTTTAATCGCCACTAAAGACTGGAGAGGTGGCTGTGCAGTCACTGGAAAGGTTGTGGGTTCGATTCCCGCTCATCCTCTGTACCTTAATAAGCAGGGATAGGCATGTGACCCATCATCGGTTACTGTCACATGCTCGGTGACTCAGGTTGGTAAGCAACTCTGAGGCAATACCATGGTCAGGTGACCTTCTGTGGCTAGGGTGGTAACCTGGTCACGTGATAGGGATGATTGTGGGAGCCCAAAGTGGCAGGTCAGGTGATCCCTGGCAGGCCATGCCTGAAATGGTCACATGACTAGTCATGTGATCAAGTAGGGAGCGAAAGCATAAGGCGCGGTAAGCAGGGGAGGAACTGAGAACAACCCGACCCTTGATGCGCACCCTGTAATAGGGAGTTCCAGAGCATGCGCGCTTCCGGAAGGTGCCGCGCACCCTGTAATGGGGAGTCTCGTCAGACTGCGAGCTTGGGACAGGACACCCCCCACCGGTTAATCTCGAGCCCAGTCTAACCAGCTGGATCAGGCCGAGAACCTGGTCGTTAGTCAGCATTGGTAGTGTTTTTTTTTTTTTTTTTTTAAATCAACAGTTTATATAGCGGTGCTCGGTGGCAGTCCGCTTGTAAGTACACGAATGTGCCTACGATAAATACAACTAGTCCGAAGCAACCCAGACTGAGGGGATAGACATGCAGGGCTCACTGCCCTGTTCTCTCGTGCCCGCGCTCGCCCGAGCTCGTGCTGAATCGCTCACTAGAGCTTGCGTCCCCCAGGCCCGAAGGCCCGGCTGCAGTCAATTCCGCGTAAAGGGTCCGTGAGGTCCCATAACGCCCGCCGTCGCAGGGCTTGCGATGCGCAATGAAGCTCGGCGACCGCTTTCGTCAATTGCCAGACTGTTCCGGTGCTCCAAAGAGCCACCAGACGCGCGGTCACCCGCCGCCTGAATATATCACACTGGCTTCAAAGAACACTGCTGCCATTGACAAAGTGGTTGCAGAGCTGTCTAGGCACTTCAAGATCAGAGACTTGGGACCAAGCACCTTTTTATTCGGTGTGGAGATTATTAGAGATAGGCAGAAGCGGACCATTGCGCTTTCCCAGAAGCAGTACATCTTAAACACACTGGAGCACTATGGGATGGCAGATTGCAAGCCTGTCAAGACACCTATGATGACAGGCCTTAATCTTTCCAAGGCAATGGCGCCTCACACTCCAGAGGAAGCGGACTTTATGAAGAACATCCCATATCTCAGTGCTGTTGGATCACTCCAATACTTAGCCACCATGACTAGACCAGACATAGCAGCTGCTGTGTCATGTCTGGGATGCTTCAACTCAAATCCTGGTCCACAGCATTGGAATGCAGTCAAGCACTTACTCAGATACTGCAAAGGGACTATGGATTTCAAGTTGACCTTTTCTGGAGATCTTGGTCCAGAGATGTTTACCACATTCTGTGATGCCTCCCATGGTAATTGCCCTGATTCTGGATACTCTACTGGTGGATATGTGACAATTCTTGGTGGTGGAGCTATTGGATGGTCATTCAAACTGCAGCCCTTTGTTACACTCTCTACAACTGAAGCAGAGTATATTGCTGCAGTTGAAGCTGGGAAGGAGATTTTATGGATGCACAATATTATGCAGGAAATGGAGTATCCTGTATTGCAACCATCACCACTCAAGATTGACAATCAGTCTGCACTGAGTGTCACAAAGAATCCAGAGCATCATGAACAGATGAAACAGCTGGATTTGCAATACTTCTGGCTTAGGGATACAGTGGAGCAGAAGAGGATAGGACCAGAATTTATTCCAGAAACTGAATAAGTCGCAGACTTGTTAACTAAACCACTTACTATACCAAAGGTCAAATTTTGTAGACAGAAAATGGGACTTGTAGCTACATAGTTTAGACAGTTCAGGTCAGGGGGAGGTGTTAGAAGTGCCCCTCCTGTCCGGACTTGTGCATAGGACAGGGCCCAGGCTATGCACCTAGCAATGCACACAGCCTATGGCTGTGTATGCAGCAATGCACAGCCTATGGCTGCGTCTGCAGCAATGCACAGCACAAGCTGTGCGCACAGTAATGCACAGTAAATAGCTGTGTCTGCAGCAGTGTATAGCCTACAGCTGTGCCTGCAGCAATGCACAGCCTCTTAGACATATATATAGGTAGCATAGAGCACCTTGAAGTCCCCAGTGTTCTCACTCAGGACTTCAAGGCAAGTACTTGTACATCACTCAATTATACCAGTGTTCTCACTCAGGACTTCTAGGTTCTAAGGCTCATCCAGAGAAGGGTGCTGGTGGCCCAGTGGTTATTATCACCACTAAAAATCCAGAGAGGTGGCTGTGCACTACCTGAAGGGTTGGGGTTCGATTTCCCTCATCCTCAGTACCCATAAAAAGCTAGGAAAGGCATGTGACCTATCAGAGGTTACCATCACATGCTCAGTTCACATGGGTCAGGTGATGCTGACACCATAGGAAAAATTGGTTGCATTGATCACCTGGCCTGGGTGCGGTGCCTGAATTGATAACTCAGGGCCCTGGGTTCAAGGAGTCACATAATATTTACAGAATGTCATCTGATCCAGGTGGGAGTAATCGATTGTACCCCAAAGTGGCACACTGGAACTTGAGTCTGGTGTCCTGTGCCTGAAATGGTCATGTGATGTCACGTGATCAAAGTAGGGAGCGAAAGCATAGGGGGCGGTAAGCGGGGTAGAATATAAACAGAACAAGCCAAATGTCTGAGTGATTCCAGGCCAGGCCATCCCCCACCACAGACAGTCACGGTCTGGCATCACCAGAGCCATCCGCTGACATAGAGTGGTCAGGGGCTGGTTGGCATAGCAGTAAATGCAGTCAGGTAGTCCTGTGGATGTGGCAATCCACGAAGCCGCGGGTTCTAGTCCTGGAGGTGGCATCTTCAGGTTTGCATTTGGAAGTGTCTGGAGCTGGTTCCACGTGATGCGGGCAGGAAGTATCACGACCCTGTGACAGCTGTTCCCACAGGGAGGTGACTTAGTCACATGACTAAGCAGCTGGCATGTGATGTAAGCTGGGTTATGCATCACACACGTGACTGATCCCACACTGTGGGCTCTGATCACGTGACCCTAACTCACGTGACCGGGTTTCCCTTGGCGTGGATGGCCTTGGGATGTAAGTGCCGGACAATGCCTTAATCCGGCAGACCACACGTGATCCCCGATCTTAAAAGGTAGGGGCCGAAAGGATAAGGGACCATACCGGGAATGACCTGATAACCACCGGATGGCATTTGAGCCAACAGGGTACCCGGTAAAGTGGGAGCCGGTGGCGATGATCATGAACTGGTTAGTCATGGTGCAGTACACCAATGGTGGAAGTAGATCCAGACCCATTCAGCTAAAGGGCTCCCCCTGTGGGGACCTGTCATGGGAGGACCATGGACCTTGCTGTGATATTGGATGCCAGTCTGGGAGGCACGTGGCAAGACAGAGACCTTGGACAGATGGGGATCCGCGCCCTGAAGGGCATCAGCGAACCATCTGCTAGGGGACAGGAAGGCAGGCACGGAGTAGCGACCCAGACACCGCTGGGCCATAGCAAGGCTGGATAGTCTCCAGTCCTTGGCTCGAGAGACCTAACTCCTCTGTCAGTGGTCCCTGGGATAACACACCCAGGTAACTGCTTAAGTTGAAGCCAGAGTGCGAAGCTCCTGGGCTAAACAGTCTGATCATAAGACTGGGCCTGGGCTAGCAGCCTCCCCTGCAAGGGGGGGGCTAAACTTCGTATAAGCCTCGCCACCCCTGGTGAGCCCCTTTTCCTCACTAATGCCTACTCTGATGTAGACGGCAGTGCAACCCAACTCTTGGACGAATGTTCAGAGCGTCCTGACTTCCCCAACTTGGTTTACCTAGGTGGGGACTTCAATTGTCACTATGAACTTTGGGATCAAGTTCATACTTCTCAGCATACGTGGGGCGAGATGCTGTGTAATGCGGCACTCGAACTCGGACTTGAATGGGTGGAACCATCTAATCCTGGTCCGACTTTCATATCCCACAATCGAGAGCTTCGGCCCTCAACTATCGATTTGATGTTCTGCCCTGTATTGACAGGACAGATTCAACCGCATATTGAACATGCGCTACAGTTGACCTCGGACCATTGTCCGTTGTCACTTGAACTTGACATCCCGCTGCTCGACATCAGCGACCAGCGGAAGTCACTTCCCAAAGACAGTGTCCCCGAGTTTATCGCTGACATTGCTGCTGATTTACTTGGACTGGATATAATCCCAGTCCAAACTATTTACAATCTCGAAAGGGTACTTCGTGCACTCTCGGCATCAGTGGATCGGGCTTGGGAAACTCACTCTAAGAAGTGCAAGCTCTCTAAGCGGAGCAAGGGCTGGTGGAACCAGCACTGCTCTGAGACTTTGGAAACTTTCAGACTAACTCGTTCTGAAAGGGACTACCGCATCTGGCGACAAGCTATCAAAGATGCGAAACGCGCCTTCTTTGATAATCGAATCAAAGAGGTTGCTGAAAAATCATGACGTCCATGGGATCTAGCTGCATGGACGAAGCAGAGGCCTTTGCCTAACTATGAGGTGATCTCCTTCCGGGGACAGCCTTGCAATTCCATCAAGTCGCTCTGGGATGCGCTCGATAAGTCTTATAATGCCGCATCTGACAGACCGGTTAATTTGGATAAGCTCGATGAACTCGAGTCTCACCCAATGCGGGACTGGGTCCCGTTCTCTGTGGCAGAACTCTGGGAATCCCTGGAGCCCTGCAGCAATACATCTGCTCCGGGACCAGACCATCTGACCTGGGCGCATATTAAACAGCTAGTGAGATTCCCTCATATCGCTATATTCTTCCTAAACATTGCAAACATATGTTTGGACTTGGGGCATTGGCCCTTGTACTTCAAGCAGAGCTTGTCGGTCATTATCCCAAAACCCGGCAAACCTGCATATGATACCCCGAAAGCCTTTCGTCTGATTGTGCTTTTGAATACTCTCAGCAAGCTCGTCGAGAAAATGCTGGCACGTCGTATGCAGTACGAAGCGACTAAATTCACTGTTTTCGATCCGAAACAGTTCGGTGGCATCTGACAGAACTCGACAGAGGATGCTGGTGTCTTTCTTACCCATATTATCCGGCAAGGCTGGATAAAGGGTCTCAAAATGAGTGTCATTGCTTTTGATGTAGCTCAATACTTTCCCTCACTCAACCATCAGATGTTGGTGAGAATACTACAATACAGGGGCTTTGCATGTCAAGTGTCAAAGTTCTTCGAGTCATATCTCATCGGGCGTAAAACTTCTTATGCCTGGAGTAGCACTATTTCACCTGAGTTTGACACCGATGTTGGTGTCGGTCAAGGCTCGGCTCTATCCCCAGTACTGTCTGCGCTTTACTTGGCGCCAGTGCTGAAGTTATACCAGAAAGTCGGTGACATGCTGACGATCATATCATTTGTCGATGACGGACTGATTATTGTGCAGTCCAAGTCAATTCCGGACAACGTTCCAAAACTGAAGAGGGCATACGTGTCAGTGCACAACCTCTTCACTGACTTTGGCCTTGTTGTTGAACACAACAAGACTGAGCTGCAGCATTTCTCGTGCAATGCGGCGGACCCCCGTCCGTTCATTGATCTCGGGTTCACGCCCTACACTGGCACTACCCCACTCCAGCCCAAGGATGTCTGGTGATATCTTGGTTTCTTCCTGGACATGCGCCTCTCTTTCAAGGAGCATGTCCGATTTTATGCAACAAAGGCTTTGACAACAGCCAGAGCTTTCCAAATGCTAGGGAATTCTGTTTGAGAACTATCTTCTCAACAGAAGCGCATCCTTTACCTGTCGTGCGCTCGCCCCATTGCAACGTACAGCTGTTTATTATGGAACTTCAATGGCATGCACAACATTGCACTCATTTTTTTTTTTTTTTTTTAAATCAACAATTTGTATTGCAGTGCTCGATGGCAGTCCGCATGTAAATATACGAGGGTACCTACAATAAATACGATGTGTCCGATGATACAGAAGCAAAGGGATAAACATAGAGGGCTCACTGCCCTGTTCTCTCACGCCCACGCTCGTCTGAGCTCGTGCTGAATCGCTCGCTAGAGCCAACATCCCCAGACCCGAAGGTCCGGCTGCGGTCAATTCCGCGTAAAGGGTCCGTGAGGTCCCATAACGCCTGCTGTCGCAGGGCTTGCAATGCACAATGAAGCTCAGCGACCGCTTTCATCGATCGCCAGATTGTTCCGGTGCATCAGATGCACGGTCACCCGCCGCCTGGATCCGGAATGAAGGCACCCACCGCCTTATTGCGAAGTTTAGCCCCCCCCTTGCGGGAGAGGCTGCTACCCAGGCTCCAGTTCTGTCCCTCCATTGTGCTATGGAGGCGGACCGTCTACCCAGGAGTGTCGCACTTCGGATTCAACTTAAGCAGTTACCTGGGTGTATTATCCCAGGGACTACCGACAGAGGAGTTAGGTCTCTCGAGCCAAGGACTAGAAACTGTCTAGCCTTGCTACGGCCCAGCGGTGTCTGGGCGCGACCCCAGTCCTGCCTTCCCATCCCCTGACAGATGGTTCGCTGATGCCCTTAATGGGCGCGGATCCCCAATCTGACTAAGGTCTCTGTCTTGCCACGTGCCTCCCAGACTGGCATCCGATATCACAGCAAGGTCCATGGTCCTCCCATGACAGGTCCCCACAGAGGGAGCCCTTAGCTGAACGGGTCTGGATCTACTTCCACCATTGGTGTACTGCGCCGTGACTAACCACCATGGACTCCTACTTCAGGCAGCTCACATGGTACCAGGTGCCCTGTTGGCTCAAACGCCATCGGGTGGTTATCAGACCGGTTCCCGGTATGGTCCCTTATCCTTTCGGCCCCTACCTTTTAAGATCGGGGATCACGTGTGGTCTGCCGGATTAAGGCATTATCCGGCACTTACATCCCAAGGCCATCCACGCCAAGGGAAACCCGGTCACATGAGTTAGGGTCACATGATCAGAACCCGTGGGCTCTGTCACGTGTGTGATGCATAACCCAGCTTACGTCACGTGCCAGCTGCTTAGTCATGTGACCAAGTCACCTCCCCGTGGGAACAGCTATCACAGGGTCATGATACTTCCTGCCCGCGTCACATGGAACCAGCTCCGGACACTTCCGAATGCAAACCTAAAGATGCCACCTCCAGGACTAGAACCCGCGGCTTCGTGGATTGCCACATCCACAGGACTACCTGACTGCGTTTACTGCTATGCCAACCAGCCCTTCAACATTGCACTCATGAAGTTGTTGCGTCAGATGCAGCGTAAAGCATGTATCTGGATCAATGGGCAGTTCCGCACCACCCCGGAGGGTGCAGCTGAAACGATGGCCTGCGTCGAACCTATCGCCGGGTTCATCAAACGGCTTAAAGTTGGGTCCTCTGCCCGTCTAGCCAACTCAAACGTAAGGCATGCCCTTCGTTCTATTACCACGCCTGCTTCTGCAGGCGGGGATCCTTCGAGGTCAAAGAACTTGGCCTCTCTCTCTCAATGTCAGCGCGTATCGCTGAAATCCCCTTTCAAAGATTTGGTGGACCTTCGACCACCAAACTTTATACACACGGATTATTTTGCGGATGCAAATAACCCAGGCAGGCGATTGGTCGACCAGTGTAAAGCACTGCTCAGGTGGGAGCCTGAGACCTCCTTGTGGGGCATGCATAACCGGGTTAAGCATGGGTGTAGAACTCCTCAGCCTAGGCCTTAGGTCTAGAATGCACACTGAGGCTGGACACTGGCAAGGCAGAGACCTGGGACATGACTGGGGATCCGCGCCCTTCGGGCATCAGCGAACCACATGCTCAGGAACGGGAAAAGTAAAGTAGGTGGGGCTTACTAATGCCCGGCTGGCTCGGCTTGGCCTCTTAGTAACTCGCTCCCTGGCCGAAATTCGGACTGTGGCGGACCAGGGCAGTCCCCTGACTCCGGCCCAAGAGGACTTATCCTCTGCCGGTTCATCTGGATGACTAATCCAGGTATTGAATCCAAGTTGATTCCGAAGTCTAGGCATGGAATTCCACCGGTTAGTCTAGCGCCTATCCTGCAAAGGAGACGGCGATAAGGGTCCTCCACTTGGAGGGCCCTAAACTTCGTAGTTGTATTTATCGTAGGCACACTCGTGTACTTACAAGCGGACTGCCACCGAGCACCGCTATAAAAATTGTTGATATAAAAAAAAAAAAAAAAAAGATTGGTCGACCAGTTCGGTGACCGCTTTGAGACTCATAGGCTCCTTGGCAAAGACGAGGACTCTGTCAAGGCCTATCGCAACTCACTGGAGCAGGCGCTCGCTGAGTGCCAGGCCCAGCAAGATTGTGCATATGTCAGTAGTGACGGCACCGTGCCCACGAAAGCAGATGCACTTGTTAAACAGTCGGTGTATTCATCCCGGGTCTACCGGGGCACCAGACTCTTATTTGAAACTTGTCAGCCGGTTGGTAAAGCGACCAGTGATGATGCCGAACTGATTGGATTGCGTGTTGCGATCCAAAAAGCTATCACGCAGGATGGAGTCATGTCCATCTCGTGTTTCTTGGATTCGATGAATGCCATCAACCACATCATCGACTGCAACCCGCACTCTGCACAGCGGCATTCCATTGCATTGTGTGAGGTGTTATGGTGCTGGCTCAACAATGATGAGCGGTGCAGGATTGAATTCTGGCATGTCCCTTCCATCTGGAAGTGAGCTATTCAGCACGAAGCACATGAGCATGCTCGGTCGCTCGATATCCCACTGGGGGCTCGCCCCCTCTATACCACAGATGTGCTCTGAAAGGAGGCAGACGATGACATGCACACCTCCTGGTTCGACCAATCTCGGACCAAGAAATATATAGGCGCTTCCATGTTCCATTTTCATGACACAGGAAAGCCTGACTCGTATGAGCGCCCCTCTCGAAAGAGAACGGGCTTCATGAAGTTGGTGACGGGCAATGAGCTGTATGCTTACTGCTGTCGCGTAGCTTGCGGACATGCGCCGATCAATGCATGTTGCGCGCGGTTCAATTTCATTGAGAGTGATCAATGCTCATGCGGACGAGGGCCCGAGGACTCCGTCCATGTCATGACTCTCTGCCGTAACTGGCAGAGGCCAACCGAACGCCAGTACAACGCCTTTGTGCGTTTCTGGTTCGTTAAGTACCTAACGTCAAACAAGGTGGCGGGTGCTTTTATTCCGGATCCAGGTGGCGGGTGACCGTGCGCTTGTAGCGGACAGTGCTCTTCGGAGAAAGCAATCGCTAAGCTTCATTGCGCACCGCAAGTTCTGCAACGGCAGACGTTATGGGACCTTACAGACCCTTTACGCGGAATTGACCGCATCCGGACCTTCGGGTCTGGGGGACGCCAGCTCGAGCGGGTGATTCAGCATGAGCTCAGACAAGTGCAGACAGGAGACAACAGGGCAGTGCAGCCCTCTATGTTTATCTCTTTCTGTTTCTTATCAGACAGATCGTATTTATTGTAGATACCTCATTATATTTACAAGCGGACTGCCATCGAGCACCGCTTTATAAATTGTTGATTTAAAAAAAAAAAAAAACTTGACAAACCAGAGACGCACAAAGGCATCATACTGGCATTCAGTTGGCCTCTGCCAGTTACAACAGAGAGTCATAACGTGGACGGAGTCCTCAGGCCTCCGTCTGCATGAGCATTGATCACTCTTGACAAAATTGAACTGTGCCCGATACACATTGATCGGCGCATGTCCGCAAGCTACACGACAGCAGCAAGCATATAGCTCATTGCCTATCTTTTTTTTTTTTCTTTTTTTTTTTTTTTTAAATCAACAATTTATAAAGCGGTGCTTGGTGGCAGTCCGCCTGTAAATACAACGAGTGTACCTACAATAAATACAACTAGTCCGAAAGAAACAGACTGAGGAGATAAACATAGAGGGCTGCACTGCCCTGCTCTCTCGTGCCCACACTCATCTGAGCTCGTGCTGAATCGCTTGCTAGAGCTAGCGTCCCCCAGACCCAAAGGTCCGGATGCAGTCAATTCTGCATAAAGGATCCGTTAGGTCCCATAACGCCCGCCGTCGCAGGGCTTGCGATGCGCAATAAAGCTCGGCGACCGCTTTCGTCAATCGCCAGACTGTTCCGGAGCTCCGAAGAGCCAACAGGCGCACGGTCACCCGCCGCCTGGATCCGGGATGAAAGCACCGGCCGCCTTGTTAGACGTCTGGTACTTGACGAACCAGAGATGCACAAAGGCGTCGTACTGGCGTTCAGGTGGTCTCTGCCAGTTACGGCAGAGAGTCATGACGTGGACGGAGTCCTCAGACCCTCGTCCGCATGAGCATTGATCGCTCTCGACGAAGTTGAACCGCGCGCGATACGCATTGATCGGCGCATGTCCGCATGCCACGCGACAGCAGCGAGCATACAGCTCGTTGCCTGTCACCAATTTCATGAAGCCCGTTCTCTTGCGAGAAGGGCGCTCGTAGGAATCTTTTTTTTTTTTTTTTAAATCAACAATTTATAAAGCGGTGCTCGATGGCAGTCCGCTTGTAAGTACACGAATATGCCTACATAAATACAACTAGTCCGACCAAAACCAGACTGAGGGGGTGTACATAGAGGGCTCACTGCCCTGCTGTCTCCTGCCCGCGCTCCTCCGAGCTCGTGCTGAATCGCCCGCTAGAGCTGGCGTCCCCCAGGCCCAAAGGCCCGGATGCGGTCATTTCCGCGTAAAGGGTCCGTGAGGTCCCATAACGCCCGCCGTCGCAGGGCTTGCGATGCGCAATAAAGCTCGGCGACCGCTTTCGTCGATCGCCAGACTGTTCCGGTGAGCCAGACGCACGGTCACCCGCCGCCTGGATCCGGAATGAAGGCACCCGCCGCCTTGTTAGACGTCAAGTACTTGACGAACCAGAGACGCACAAAGGCGTCGTACTGGCGTTCAGGTGGTCTCTCCCAGTTACGGCAGAGAGTCATGACGTGGACGGAGTCCTCGGGCCCTCGTCCGCATGAGCACTGGTCGCTCTCGACGAAATTGAACCACGCGCGATACGCATTGATCGGCGCATGTCTGCAAGCAACGCGACAGCAGTAAGCAAAAATCTCGTTGCCTGTCACCAACTTCATGAAGCCCGTTCTCTTGCGAGAGGGGCGCTCATAGGAGTCAGGCTTTCCCGCATCATGAAAAAGAAGTGTGGAGGCGCCTATGTATTTCTTGGTCCGGGATTGGTCGAACCAAGAAGCATGCATTTCATCGTCTGCCTCCTTTCGGAGCGCATCCGTGGTATACAGAGGGCGAGTGCCCAATGGGATATCGAGCGACCGAGCATGCTCGTGTGCTTCGCGTTGAGTAGCCCACTTCCACTTGGAGGGGACATGCCAGAGGTGAATCCTGCGCCGCTCGTCTTCGTCGAGCCAGCGCCTAAGTACCTCGCACAGTGCAATGGAATGCCGCTGCACGGAGTGCGGGTTACAATCGATGATGCGGTTGATGGCATTCATCGAGTCGAGAAAACACGAAATGGATGTGATTCCATCCTGTGTGGTAGCTTTCTGGATCGCCACACGCAACCCAATCAGCTCGACGTCGTCGCTAGTCGCTTTCCCGACCGGCTGACGAGTTTCAAAGAGAAGCCTAGTGCCTCGGTAGACCCGAGACGCATACGCCGACTGTTTAAGGAGTGCGTCTGCTTTCGTGGGCACGGCGCCATCACTACTGACATATGCACAATCTTGCTGGATCTGGCACTCAGCGAGCGCCTGGTCCAGTGAGTTACGATAGGCTTTGACAGAGTCCTCGTCTTTGCCAAGGAGCCTATGAGTCTCAAAGCGGTCACCGAACTGGTCGACCAACCGCCTGCCCGGGTTATTCGCGTCCGCGAAATAATCCGTGTGGATAAAGTTTGGTGGTCTAAGGTCCACCAAATCTTTGAGAGGGGATTTCAGCGCTGTGCGCTGACGCTCAGAGAGGGAGCGAAGTTTAGCCCCCCCCTTGCGGGAGAGGCTGCTACCCAGGCTCCAGTTCTGTCCCTCCGTTGTGCTATGGAGGCGGACCGTCTACCCAGGAGTGTCGCACTTCGGATTCAACTTAAGCAGTTACCTGGGTGTATTATCCCAGGGACTACCGACAGAGGAGTTAGGTCTCTCGAGCCAAGGACTAGAGACTGTCTAGCCTTGCTACGGCCCAGCGGTGTCTGGGCGCGACCCCAGTCCTGCCTTCCCGTCCCCTGACAGATGGTTCGCTGATGCCCTTAATGGGCGTGGATCCCCAATCTGACTAAGGTCTCTGTCTTGCCACGTGCCTCCCAGACTGGCATCCGATATCACAGCAAGGTCCATGGTCCTCCCATGACAGGTCCCCACAGGGGGAGCCCTTAGCTGAACGGGTCTGGATCTACTTCCACCATTGGTGTACTGCGCCGTGACTAACCACCATGGACTCCTACTTCAGGCAGCTCACATGGTACCGGGTGCCCTGTTGGCTCAAACGCCATCGGGTGGTTATCAGACCGGTTCCCGGTATGGTCCCTTATCCTTTCGGCCCCTACCTTTTAAGATCGGGGATCACGTGTGGTCTGCCGGATTAAGGCATTGTCCGGCACTTACATCCCAAGGCCATCCACGCCAAGGGAAACCCGGTCACGTGAGTTAGGGTCACATGATCAGAACCCGTGGGCTCTGTCACGTGTGTGACGCATAACCCAGCTTACGTCACGTGCCAGCTGCTTAGTCATGTGACCAAGTCACCTCCCCGTGGGAACAGCTGTCACAGGGTCGTGATACTTCCTGCCCGCGTCACGTGGAACCAGCTCCGGACACTTCCGAATGCAAACCTGAAGATGCCACCTCCAGGACTAGAACCCGCGGCTTCGTGGATTGCCACATCCACAGGACTACCTGACTGCGTTTACCGCTATGCCAACCAGCCCCCTGCTTTATGCTGCATCTGACGCAACAACTTCATGAGCGCGACGTTGCGCATACCATTGAAGTTCCATAATAAACAGCCGTACGTCGCGATATAAACAGCCGTACGTCGCGATATAAACAGCCGTACGTCGCGATATGCTGCCATCACTACTGACATATGCACAGTCCTGCTGGGCCTGGCACTCAACGAGCGCCTGTTCCAGCGAAGCACGATAGGCTTTGACAGAGTCCTCATCTTTGCCAAAGAGCCTATGAGTCTCAAAGCGGTTGCTGAACTGGTCAACTAACCACCTGCCTGGGTTATTTGCATCAGCAAAATAATCCATGTGTATAAAGTTTGATGGTCTAAGGTCCACCAAATCTTTGAGAGGAGATTTCAGCGCTGAGCGCTGGCATTCAGAGAGGGAGGCCAAGTTCTTTGACCTCGAGGGATCCCCGCCTGCAGAAGCAGGTGTGGTAAGAGAACGAAGGGCATGCCTTGCGTTTGAGTTGGCTAGACGGGCAGAGGACCTGACTTTAAGCCGTTTGATGAACCCGGCGATCGGCTCGATGCAGGCCATGGTTTCAGCTGCACCTTCTAGAGTAGTGCAGAACTGTCCATTAATCCAGATGCAAGCTTTTCGCTGCATCTGATGCAACAGCTTCATGAGTGCGACATTGCGCATACCATTGAAGTTCCATAATAAACAGCTATACGTCACTATAGGGCAAGCACACGACAGGTAAAGGATGCGTTTCTGTTGAGGAACTTGCCTGCTGTCAACCTCCGGTTGAGGATCGTCAGGAGAGTCCCAGCAGCAACGGAGACGTTACCATCAGGAAAAGTATAGACCAGTCTGACATTATGCCTAGACGGGCTGTGTGAGGTGGACTTTGCCTTCTTCTTAGGTGGTCCAGATGATTCGCTGGTCACCTCCTTTTGCAGGGAGACAATCTTATCGGTGGGGAGGTCTGGGAAGGTTTTGGCCAAGGCAACAATGGCCTCGGCTGGGGTAGTGGTGGGCTGAGCCACAGCTTGCACATATGAGCGCTTCTTGTCAGATGGGCATGTAGCCCGATTGACAGGAGGAGAAGGGCCTCGTCCTGGAGTGCAGGACTGAGATCTGCCACGAGGAGGGGGAGGGGGGCAGTTCAGATTGTGAGGTGGTCTTGGAGGCCGAGCGCTGGCGTTAAATCGAGAGTCCTGAGGGCGCAAGGTGCCCATAGGAGACGTGGAGGGGATATCGCCCACAAAGTGGGCAGTCTTGGATACACGGGTGCAAACCATGTTGGCGAGTCACTGTCCGAGAGAGGCTTTGGGCCCTTCAAGCGTGGGAATACCAAGCATGTTAACATCCACAGCAGTGTCGACTAAGGAGGCCAGCTCTTCCACAATGGCATATTGATAGCTGGCTGGGACTTGCACGGCTGAGGTGTTAACCTTCCGGAGCCATTCCTTTGAGTTTCACAGAGACGACACCTCTCTCCGCAACGCCCACTTGTAAACATCTGTAAACAACCTCTCGCATCGCACAAAACACGTTCTACAGCATCGACACTTGGGCCGATTTCTTATGGAGTTGCAGATCCGAGTATAAACCACTCTTGAGCACCTTCAGTTTTCTTTATCGCGAAATCCGCTGAAAATCCAGCGAAAAACAGAGAGTTTCGATGAGCGACGACCCGCTCGACACGTTGAGAGGCGGTGGGAGGACTACCCTCTCACCGCTGAACCCGCACCCCGGCCGCGCTGAGCCCCCTCCTCCCGTAGGCCTCTTCTCCCAGCCGGGACCCTCGTCCGGCGTTCTTTTCCAGGGAAACGACGGTCTCATGCAGACCGACGACCCCAACCCGCAGGCAGAGGCGACTGCGCCCCCTGCTCCCTCGTCTCCCGCTATATCCATGGCGTCTACGCGCGCCGGATTTAATAGCGATAACGTCGGTGTGCTGTACTTCGAGGAGGAAGGCTTTCGCCTCCTCCACGGTGAAGCGAAGGCAGTCACCAAGTCTCTTTGGAACCTGAAGGAGTGGCTCCGGAAGGTCAACATGTCAGCCGTACAAGTCCCCGCCGGCTACCAATATGCTATCGCGGAAGGTTTGGCCACCTTGGTCGATACCGCCGCCGACGTCAACATGTTTGGGATCCCCACTCTTGAGGGAGCCAAGCACACTCTCGGGCATCGGCTTGCTACCACGATCCGCGCCCGCACAACCAAGACCGCCCATTTTTCGGGCGATACGCGTATACACGACTCCTCTCCGACGGGCACGCTGCGCCCTCAGGACTCTCATTCGAACGCCGGCGCTCGGCCTCCGAGACCACCTCGGAACCCAAACCGCCCACCTCCGCCTCCTCGCAACCGGTCCCGTTCCCGGACCCCAGGACGGGGCCCCCCTCCTCCTGTCAATCGGGCCACTCGCCCATCTGACAAGAAGCGCTCCTACGCGCAAGCCGCGGCTCAGCCCGCTACCACTCCGGCCGAGGCCATCGTGGCCTTGGCCAAAACCTTCTCTGATCTTCCCGCCGAGAAGATCATCTCCTTGCAAAAGGAGGCGACCGGCGACACATCCGGGCCGCCTAAGAAAAAGGCGAAGTCCACCTCCCATGGACCATCTCGACGCAATGTCAGATATGGGTGTAGAACTCCTCAGCCTAGGCCTTAG
This sequence comes from Macrocybe indica, assembly GCA_030407095.1. NCBI lineage: Eukaryota > Fungi > Basidiomycota > Agaricomycetes > Agaricales > Callistosporiaceae > Macrocybe > Macrocybe indica. Next base: position 1,894,400 of record JARFTL010000004.1, read on the forward strand.
GTCTGGGGTGCACACTGAGGCTGGACGCTGGCAAGGCAGAGACCTGGGACATGACTGGGGATCCGCGCCCTCTGGGCATCAGCGAACCACATGCTCAGGAACGGGAAAAGTAAAGTAGGTGGGGCTTACCAATGTCCGGCTTGCTGTCGGCTTGGCCTCTTGGTAACTCGCTCCCTGGCCGAAATTCGGACCGTGGCGGACCAGGGTAGTCCCCTGACTCCAGCCTGAGAGGACTTATCCTCTGCCGGTTCATCTGGATGACTAATCCAGATATTGAATCCAAGTTGATTCCGGGGTCTAGACACGGAATTCCACTGTTTAGTCTAGCGCCTATCCTGCAAAGGAGATGGCGATAAGGGTCCTCCACTTGGAGGGCCCTAAACTTCGTCGTGTACTTACAAGCGGACTGCCATCGAGCACCGCTTTATAAATTGTTGATTTAAAAAAAAAAAAAAAAAAAAAAAAGACGCAACGTCAGATTGGTCTATACCTTCCCCGGCGGCAATGGCTCTGTTGCTGCCGGAACGCTCCTGACAACCCTCAACCGGGGGTTGACAGCTGGCAAGTCCTGGATCAGATGCGAGTCTATCCAGGACCATTCCGCTACCTCGTTCTCGTGCTTGATGACGAGGGTGGCTTCTCCAAAGGACTGCGACATCATGCATGAGTCTGCCCTCCGGTGCGCTCCGACCGGGTCTACGGTTGAGCTCACCATGCCTACGAGCATTTCCTATGCGAAACTGCTCGACGTTCCGTATTTCAACGATGATGGCAGTACGCTTACTGCCCGTCAAGCTTACGAGATTCTCCGAGACTCTTCGTTCTCGGATCTCATCACGCTCGTTGGAGTTCCGCACATCATGCGCAACTCCAAGAAATCTGATACTGCAACCGTATGGTTCAATATCGAAGACACCACGACCGGCCGGAACATTAAGGCTCTGGACGACCGTACTCTCATGGTCCAGAACTGGCGTTGCCGGTTCAAGGCCGCTCTGTCGTCGCCGGGATCTCCTCTCTGCGACCGCTGCTGGCGTTGGGGGCACTCCTCTATGAAGTGCAATCAGCAATCTCTCCGATGCCCGCTGTGTGGGGAACCACACAGAAAGGAGCATCACCGTGTCCTGGCTTCCTGCTGCAAGGCAAAGCCGAAAGCCAACCCGCCCGTCGAGGCAACCCCTGCGGGACAACCCTGCCCGCATCCTCCCAAGTGCCTTAGCTGCGGCAAAGAGCACTCTACTGACGACCGGAAGTGCGCCTTCTGGAAAAATCGTTTCGATCCCGAGTGGATCAAGCAGCATTATCAGCTGGTGCGTGATCGCAAGCGTGCTGGCCAGAATTGTTCTAACGCCTCCCCGCAGCGTAATGCGGAGGCCGGACCTTCATGAGTGCCTCATCGGACAGCCCCGCTCCGGCGGTGGTTCCTGGTACGAGGGGGCGCTCTTTTATTTCTTCGCTTCGTATTCTTTCCCAAAATGTGAACCGAAAGCGTGTACATATGGACGTTCTCCTCTCCACTCTCGGAGAGGATTATGATATTTTGTTTTTCCAAGAGCCTGCTTGGAACATCGTAAGATACGCCCCGTCGGCACACAACGTAGACGGTGAGGCAGTAATCGGAGGCCCAACCCATCCGGATTGGACCTGCATCGTCCGCAGGTCTTCGTACGAGGAACCGCCTCGTGTGATGGCCTATGTGCATAACCGTCTACGGCGGCTAAGACCTTCTCTGAGACGCGACCTGGTTGACAGTCGCGATCTCATGGTTATAAGCCTCGCCACTCCAGGCGAGCCTCTTTTTCTCGCCAACGCCTACTCTGACGTAGACGGCAGTGCAATTCGGCTCTTGGATGAATGTTCGGAGCGACCTGACTTCCCAAACTTGGTCTACCTGGGTGGGGATTTCAATTGTCACTATGAACTCTGGGATCAGGTTCATACCTCTCAGCGTACGCGGGGCGAGATGCTGTGCAATGCAGCACTCGAGCTCGGGCTTGAATGGGCGGAACCTTCTAATGCGGGTCCGACATTCATTTCCCATAATCGAGAGCTTCGGCCCTCGACTATTGATCTCATGTTCTGCCCTGTATTATCAGGACAGATTCAGCCGCGTATCGACCATGCGCTACAGTTGACCTCGGACCATTGTCCGCTGTCACTTGAACTTGACATCCCGCTGCTCGATATCAGCGACCAGCGGAGGTCACTCCCCAAAGACAGTGTCCCCGAGTTTATCGCTGACATTGCCGCTGACTTACTCGGACTGGATATGATCCCGGTCGAGACTATCCACGACCTCGAGAGAGTACTCCGTGCGCTCTCGGCGTCAGTTGATCGGGCTTGGGAAACTCACTCTAAGAAGTGCAAGCTCTCTAAGCGGAGCAAGGGCTGGTGGAACCAGCACTGCTCTGAAGCTTTGGCAACTTTCAGACAAACTCGTTCTGAAAGAGACCACCGCATCTGGCGACGAGCTATCTTTTTTTTTTTTTTTAAATCAACAATTTTTATAGCAGTGCTCGATGGCAGTCCGCTTGTAAATACACGAGTGTACCTACAATAAATACGATCTGTCCAATGAAACAGAAAGGGATAAACATAGAGGGCTGCACTGCCCTGCGCTATCGTGCCCGCACTCGTTAGAGTTCGTGCTGAATCGCTCACTCGAGCTTGCGTCCCCCAGGCCCGAAGGCCCAGATGCGGTCATTTCCGCGTAAAGGGTCCGTGAGGTCCCATAACGCCCGCCGTCGCAGAGCTTGCGGCGCGCAATGAAGCTCGACGATCGCTTTCGTCGATCGCCAGACTGTTCCGGCGAGCCAGACGCGCGGTCACCCGCCGCCCGGATCCGGAATAAAGGCACCCGCCGCCTTGTTAGACGTCAGGTACTTGACGAACCAGAAACGCACAAAGGCGTCGTACGGGCGTTCAGGTGGCCTCTCCCAATTACGGCAGAGAGTCATGATGTGGACGGAGTCCTCAGGCCCTCGTCCGCAAGAGCATTGGTCGCTCTCGACGAAATTGAACCGCGCGCGATACGCATTGATCGGCGCATGTCCGCAAGCAACGCGACAGCAGCGAGCAAAAATCTCGTTGCCTGTCACCAACTTCATGAAGCCCGTTCTCTTGCGAGAGGGGCGCTCATAGGAATCAGGCTTTCCCGCATCATGAAACTGAAACGTGGAAGCGCCTATGTATTGCCTGGTCCGAGATTGGTCGAACCAAGATGCGTGCATTTCATCGTCTGCCTCCTTACAGAGCGCATCCGTGGTATACAGAGGGCGAGCGCCCAATGGGATATCGAGCGACCGAGCATGCTCGTGTGCTTCGCGTTGAGTAGCCCACTTCCATTTGGAAGGGACATGCCAGAGGTGAATCCTGCGCCGCTCGTCTTCGTCGAGCCAGCGCCTAAGTACCTCGCACAGCGCAATTGAATGCCGCTGCACGGAGTGCGGGTTACAATCGATGATGCGGTTGATGGCATTCATCGAGTCAAGAAAACACGAGATGGATGTGATTCCATTTTGTGTGGTAGCTTTCTGGATCGCGACACGCAATCCAATCAGCTCAGCATCGTCGCTAGTCGCTTTTCCGACCGGCTGACGAGTTTCAAACAAAAGTCTGGTGCCCCGGTAGACCCGAGATGCATACACCGACTGTTTAAGAAGTGCGTCTGCTTTCGTGGGCACGGCGCCATCACTACTGACATATGCACAATCTTGCTGGATCTGGCACTCAGCGAGCGCCTGATCCAGTGAGTTACGATAGGCTTTGACAGAGTCCTCGTCTTTGCCAAGAAGCCTATGAGTCTCAAAGCGGTTGCCGAACTGGTCGACCAACCGCCTGCCCGGGTTATTCGCATCAACGAAATAATCCGTGTGAATAAAGTTTGGTGGTCTAAGGTCCACCAAGTCTTTGAGAGGAGATTTCAGCGCTGCGCGCTGACGCTCAGAAAGGGAGGTCAAGTTCTTTGACCTTGAAGGATCCCCGCCCGCGGAAGCAGGCGTAGTAAGGGAGCGGAGAGCATGTCTCGCGTTCGAGTTGGCTAGACGGGCAGAGGACCCGACCTTAAGCCGCTTAATAAAGCCGGCGATGGGTTCAACGCAGGCCATAGTTTCAGCTGCACCCTCCGGAGTGGTGCGGAACTGTCCATTAATCCAGATGCAGGCTTTACGCTGCATCTGGCGCAACAACTTCATGAGCGCAACGTTGCGCATACCATTGAAGTTCCATAATAAACAGCCGTACGTCGCAATAGGGCGAGCGCACGACAGGTATAGGATGCGCTTCTGCTGAGGGGACAAGCCTCGAACAGAATTGCCTAACATTTGGAAAGCTCTGGCCGTTGTCAGAGCCTTCGTTGCGTAGAATCGGACATGCTCCTTAAAAGAAAGACGCGCGTCCAGGAAAAAGCCAAGGTATCGCCAGACATCCTTAGGCTGGAGTGGGGTCGTGCCAGTATATGGCGCGAATCCAAGATCAATGGACGGACGAGGGTCCGCCACATTGCGCGAGAAGTGCTGCAGTTCAGTCTTGTTGTGCTCAACAACAAGGCCGAAGTCAGTGAAGAGGTTGTGCACTGAGGCGTACGCCCTCTTCAGCTTTGGAACATTGTCCGGAATTGACTTGGACTGGGCGATAATCAGTCCATCGTCAACGAATGAGATGATCGTCGGCATCTCGCCGACTTTCTGGTACAACTTCAGCACCGGCGCTAAATAAAGCGCAGACAGTACCGGGGACAGAGCCGAGCCTTGGCCAACACCGACGTCGGCATCAAACTCAGGCGAAACGGCACTACGCCAGGCATAGGAAGTCTTACGCCCGACGAGGTAAGATTCGAAAAACTTCGACACTTGACGTGCGAAGCCTCCATGTTGCAGTATCCTCACCAACATACGATGGTTGAGTGACGGAAAGTATTGAGCTACATCAAAAGCGATGACGCTCGTTTTGAGGCCCTTCATCCAGCCTTGCCGGATGATATGGGTCAGAAACATGCCGGCGTCCTCTGTCGAGTTCTGCCGGATGCCACTGAACTGCTTTGGATCAAAGACAGCGAATTTAGTCGCTTCGTATTGCATACGACGCGCCAGCATTTTCTCGACGAGCTTGCCGAGGGTATTCAAAAGCACGATCGGTCGAAAGGCTTTCGGAGTATCATATGCAGGCTTGCCAGGTTTCGGGATAATCACCGACAAGCTCTGCTTGAAGTACAAGGGCCAATGTCCCAAGTCCAAACACGCGTTTGCAATGTTTAGAAATAAAGTAGCGACGTGAGGGAATCTCACTAGCTGTTTGATATGCGCCCAGGTCAGATGGTCTGGACCTGGGGCAGACGTATTGCTGCAAGGCTCCAGGGACTCCCGGAGCTCTGCCGCAGAAAACGGGACCCAGTCCCGAACCGGATGAGACTCGAGTTCATCGAGCTTATCCAGATTGACCGGTCTGTCGGACGCGGCGTTATAAGACTTATCGAGTGCATCCCAGAGCGACTCGATAGAATTGCAGGGCAGTCCCCGAAAGGAGATCGCCTCGTAGTCAGGCAAAGGCCTTTGCTTTGTCCATGCGGCTAGATCCCATGGACGTCGCGACTTTTCAGCGACTTCCTTGATTCGATTGTCAAAGAAGGCGCGTTTCGCATCTTTGATAGCTCGTCGCCAGATGCGGTGGTCTCTTTCAGAGCGAGTTTGCCTGAAAGTAGCCAAAGCTTCAGAACAGTGCTGGTTCCACCAGCCCTTGCTCCGCTTGGAGAGCTTGCACTTCTTAGAGTGAGTTTCCCAAGCCCGATCAACTGACGCCGAGAGCGCACGGAGTACTCTCTCGAGGTCGTGGATAGTCTCGACCGGAATCATATCCAGTCCGAGTAAGTCGGCGGCAATGTCAGCGATAAACTCGGGGACACTGTCTTTGGGGAGTGACCTCCGCTGGTCGCTGATATCGAGCAGCGGGATGTCGAGTTCAAGTGACAGCAGACAATGGTCCGAGGTCAACTGTAGCGCATGGTCGATGCGCGGATGAATCTGTCCTGATAATACAGGGCAGAACATGAGATCAATAGTCGAGGGCCGAAGCTCTCGATTATGGGAAATGAATGTCGGACCCGCGTTAGAGGGTTCCGCCCATTCAAGCCCGAGCTCGAGTGCTGCATTGCACAGCATCTCGCCCCGCGTACGCTGAGAGGTATGAACCTGATCCCAGAGTTCATAGTGACAATTGAAATCCCCACCCAGGTAGACCAAGTTTGGGAAGTCAGGTCGCTCCGAACATTCATCCAAGAGCCGAATTGCACTGCCGTCTACGTCAGAGTAGGCGTTGGCGAGAAAAAGAGGCTCGCCTGGAGTGGCGAGGCTTATAACCATGAGATCGCGACTGTCAACCAGGTCGCGTCTCAGAGAAGGTCTTAGCCGCCGTAGGCGGTTATGCACATAGGCCATCACACGAGGCGGTTCCTCGTACGAAGACCTGCGGACGATGCAGGTCCAATCCGGATGGGTTGGGCCTCCGATTACTGCCTCACCGTCTACGTTGTGTGCCGACGGGGCGTATCTTACGATGTTCCAAGCAGGCTCTTGGAAAAACAAAATATCATAATCCTCTCCGAGAGTGGAGAGGAGAACGTCCATATGTACACGCTTTCGATTCACATTTTGGGAGAGAATACGAAGCGAAGAAATAAAAGAGCGCCCCCTCGTACCAGGAACCACCGCCGGAGCGGGGCTGTCCGATGAGGCACTCATGACGGTCCGGCCTCCGCATTGCGCTGCGGGGAGGCGTTAGAACAATTCTGGCCAGCACGCTTGCGATCACGCACCAGCTGATAATGCTGCTTGATCCACTCGGGATCGAAACGATTTTTCCAGAAGGCGCACTTCCGGTCATCAGTAGAGTGCTCTTTGCCGCAGCTAAGGCACTTGGGAGGATGCGGGCAGGGTTGTCCCGCAGGGGTTGCCTCGACGGGAGGGTTGGCTTTCGGCTTCGCCTTGCAGCAGGAAGCCAGGACACGATGATGCTCCTTTCTGTGTGGTTCCCCACACAGCGGGCATCGGAGAGATTGCTGATTGCACTTCATAGAGGAGTGCCCCCAGCGCCAGCAACGGTCGCAGAGAGGAGATCCCGGCGACGACAGAGCGGCCTTGAACCGGCAACGCCAGTTCCGGACCATGAGAGTACGGTCGTCCAGAGCCTTAATGTTCCGGCCGGTCGTGGTGTCTTCGATATTGAACCATACGGTTGCAGTATCAGATTTCTTGGAGTTGCGCATGATGCGCGGAACTCCAACGAGCGTGATGAGATCCGAGAACGAAGAGTCCCGGAGAATCTCGTAAGCCTGACGGGCAGTGAGTGTGCTGCCATCGTCGTTGAAATAAGGAACGTCGAGCAATTTCGCATAGGAAATGCTCGTAGGCATGGTGAGCTCGACTGTGGAACTGGTCGGAGCGCACCGGAGAGCGGACTCGCGCATTATGTCGCAGTCCTTCGGAGATGCCACCCTCGTCATCAAACATGAGAACGAAGCAGCGGAGTGGTCCTGGATAGACTCGCATCTAATCCAGGACTTGCCAGCGGTCAACCCCCGGTTGAGGGTTGTCAGGAGCGTTCCGGCCGCAACAGAGCCATTGCCGCCGGGGAAAGTATAGACCAATCTGACGTTACGTCGAGATGGTCCATGAGAGGTGGACTTCGCCTTTTTCTTAGGTGGTCCGGATGCATCGCCGGTCGCCTCCTTTTGCAAGGAGACGATCTTCTCGGCGGGGAGATCGGGGAATGTTTTAGCCAAGGCCACAATGGCCTCCGCTGGAGTAGTGGCGGGCTGAGCCGCCGCTTGCGCGTACGAGCGCTTCTTGTCGGATGGGCGAGTGGCCCGATTGACAGGAGGAGGGGGGCCCCGTCCTGGAGTCCGGGAGCGGGACCGATTGCGAGGGGGCGGAGGTGGGCGGTTCGGGTTCCGAGGTGGTCTCGGAGGCCGAGCGCCGGCGTTCGAACGAGAGTCCTGGGGGCGCAGCGTGCCCGTCGGAGAGGAGTCGTGAATATGAGTATCGCCCGAAAAATGGGCGGTCTTGGTTGTGCGGGCGCGGATCGTGGTAGCGAGCCGATGCCCGAGAGTGTGCTTGGCTCCCTCAAGAGTGGGGATCCCAAACATGTTGACGTCGGCGGCGGTATCGACCAAGGAGGCCAAACCTTCCGCGATAGCATATTGGTAGCCGGCGGGGACTTGCACGGCTGACGTGTTGACCTTCCGGAGCCACTCCTTCAGGTTCCAAAGAGACTCGGTGACTGCCTTCGCTTCACCGTGGAGGAGGCGGAAGCCTTCCTCCTCGAAGTACAGCTGGCGACGAGCTATCAAAGATGCGAAACGCGCCTTCTTTGACAATCGAATCAAGGAGGTCGCTGAAAAGTCGCGACGTCCATGGGATCTTGCTGCATGGACGAAGCAAAGGCCTTTGCCTGACTACGAGGCGATCTCTTTCCGGGGACAGCCTTGCAATTCTATCGAGTCGCTCTGGGACGCACTCGATAGATCTTATAACGCCGCGTCCGACAGACCGGTTAATTTGGATAAGCTCGATGAACTCGAGTCTCATCCGATTCGGGACTGGGTCCCATTTTCTGCGGCAGAGCTCCGGGAGTCCCTGGAGCCTTGCAGCAATACGTCTGCTCCAGGTCCAGACCATCTGACCTGGGCGCATATCAAACAGCTAGTGAGATTCCCTCACGTCGCTACTTTATTTCTAAACATTGCAAACGCGTGTTTGGACTTGGGGCATTGGCCCTCGTACTTCAAGCAGAGCTTGTCGGTGATCATCCCGAAACCTGGCAAGCCTGCATACGATACTCCGAAAGCCTTTCGACCGATCGTGCTTTTGAATACCCTCGGCAAGCTCGTCGAGAAAATGCTGGCGCGTCGTATGCAATACGAAGCGACTAAATTCGCTGTCTTTGATCCAAAGCAGTTCGGTGGCATCCGGCAGAACTCGACAGAGGACGCCGGCGTGTTTCTAACCCATATCATCTGGCAAGGCTGGATGAAGGGCCTCAAAACGAGCGTCATCGCCTTTGATGTAGCTCAATACTTTCCGTCACTCAACCATCGTATGTTGGTGAGGATACTGCAACACGGAGGCTTCGCACGTCAAGTGTCGAAGTTTTTCGAATCTTACCTCGTTGGGCGTAAGACTTCCTATGCCTGGCGTAGTGCCGTCTCGCCTGAGTTTGATGCCGACGTCGGTGTTGGCCAAGGCTCGGCTCTGTCTCCGGTACTGTCTGCGCTTTATTTAGCACCGGTGCTGAAGTTGTACCAGAAAGTCGGCGACATGCCGACGATCATCTCATTCGTTGACGATGGACTGATTATCGCTCAGTCCAAGTCAATTCCGGACAATGTTCCAAAGCTGAAGAGGGCTTATGCGTCAGTGCACAACCTCTTCACTGACTTCGGCCTTGTTGTTGAGCACAACAAGACTGAATTGCAGCACTTCTCGCGCAATGCGGCGGACCCTCGTCCGTCCATTGATCTTGGATTCGCGCCATATACGGGCACGACCCCACTCCAGCCCAAGGATGTCTGGCGATACCTTGGCTTTTTCCTGGACGCGCGTCTTTCTTTTAAAGAGCATGTCCGCTTCTACGCAACGAAGGCTCTGACAACGGCCAGAGCTTTCCAAATGTTAGGCAATTCTGTTCGAGGCTTGTCCCCTCAGCAGAAGCGCATCCTATACCTGTCGTGCGCTCGCCCTATTGCGACGTACGGCTGTTTATTATGGAACTTCAATGGTATGCGCAACGTTGCGCTCATGAAGTTGTTGCGCCAGATGCAGCGTAAAGCCTGCATCTGGATTAATGGACAGTTCCGCACCACTCCGGAGGGTGCAGCTGAAACCATGGCCTGCGTTGAACCCATCGCCGGCTTCATTAAGCGGCTTAAGGTCGGGTCCTCTGCCCGCCTAGCCAACTCGAACGCGAGACATGCTCTCCGTTCTCTTACCACGCCTGCTTCCGCGGGTGGGGATCCTTCAAGGTCAAAGAACTTGACCTCCCTCTCTGAGCGTCAGCGCGCAGCGCTGAAATCTCCTCTCAAAGATTTGGTGGACCTTAGACCACCAAACTTTATTCACACGGATTATTTCGTTGATGCGAATAACCCGGGCAGGCGGTTGGTCGACCAGTTTGGCGACCGCTTTGAGACTCATAGGCTCCTTGGCAAAGACGAGGACTCTGTCAAAGCCTATCGTAACTCACTGGATCAGGCGCTCGCTGAGTGCCAGATCCAGCAAGATTGTGCATATGTCAGTAGTGATGGCGCCGTACCCACGAAAGCAGACGCACTTCTTAAACAGTCGGTGTATGCATCTCGGGTCTACCGAGGCACCAGGCTTTTGTTTGAAACTCGTCAGCCGGTCGGAAAAGCGACTAGCGACGACGCCGAGCTGATTGGATTGCGTGTCGCGATCCAGAAAGCTACCACACAGGATGGAATCACATCCATCTCGTGTTTTCTCGACTCGATGAATGCCATCAACCGCATCATCGACTGTAACCCGCACTCCGTGCAGCGGCATTCCATTGCGCTGTGCGAGGTACTTAGGCGCTGGCTCGACGAAGATGAACGGCGCAGGATTCACCTCTGGCATGTCCCCTCCAAGTGGAAGTGGGCTACTCAACGCGAAGCACACGAGCATGCTCGGTCGCTCGATATCCCATTGGGCACTCGCCCTCTGTATACCACGGATGCGCTCCGAAAGGAGGCAGACGATGAAATGCATGCTTCTTGGTTCGACCAATCCCGGACCAAGAAATACATAGGCGCTTCCACGTTTCTTTTTCATGATGCGGGAAAGCCTGACTCCTATGAGCGCCCTTCTCGCAAGAGAACGGGCTTCATGAAGTTGGTGACAGGCAACGAGATTTTTGCTCGCTGCTGTCGCGTTGCTTGCGGACATGCGCCGATCAATGCGTATCGCGCGTGGTTCAATTTCGTCGAGAGCGACCAGTGCTCATGCGGACGAGGTCCCGAGGACTCCGTCCACGTCATGACTCTCTGCCGTAACTGGGAGAGACCACCTGAACGCCAGTACGACGCCTTTGTGCGTCTCTGGTTCGTCAAGTACCTGACGTCTAACAAGGTGGCGGGTGCCTTCATTCCGGATCCAGGCGGCGGGTGACCGTGCGTCTGCTGCGGACAGGGCTCTTCGGAGTGCTGGTGCATTCTGGTGACTGACGAAAGCGGTCGCCGAGCTTCACTGCGCATCGCAAGCTCCGCGACGGTGAGCGTTATGGGACCTCACGGACCCTTTACGCGGAAATGACCGCAGCTGGGCCTTTGGGCCTGGGGGACGCCAGCTCTAGCGGGCGATTCAGCACGAGCTCGGAGGAGCGCGGGCAGGAGACAGCAGGGCAGTGAGCCCTCTATGTACACCCCCTCAGTCTGGTTTTGGTCGGACTAGTTGTATTTATGTAGGCACATTCGTGTACTTACAAGCGGACTGCCATCGAGCACCGCTTTATAAATTGTTGATTTAAAAAAAAAAAAAAAAAAAAAAAAAAAGAGTTTCACAGAGATTCGGTGACCACCTTCACTTCACTGTGGAGGAGGTGAAATCCTTCCTCCTCGAAGTAGAGCACACCAACATTGTCGCTATTAAACCCAGTGCACGTAGACACCATGGAGATAGCGGGAGGAGGGGGGGCAGGTGGTGCGGTCACCTCACCCTGTGGACTGAGATCATTGGTCTGCATCAGACCATCATTTCCTTGAAAAAGAATGCTGGAAGAAGGTCCAGGTTGGGAGAAGAGACCTTGGCTGGGGGGGGCTCAGCGCGGCCGGGGTGTGGGTTCAGCGGGGAAAGTGTTGGCTTTCCACCACTGCCTAGTGTGTCGAGCAGATCGTCGCTCATCAGAATTCTCTTATAACTCATTGGACTTTCAATGGATTTCGCCATAGGAGAAACAAGAGGTGCTCAAAAGTGGTAAAGACTCGGGTCTGCAACTGGATATGAGATCGGTCCAAGTGTTGACACTGTAGAACGTGTTTTTTGCGATAGGAGAGTTTGTTTACAGTTGTTGACAAGTGGGCATTGCAGAAAGAGGTGCAGCTGCACCCTCTGGGGTGGTGCGGAACTGTCCATTGATCCAGATGCAGGCTTTTCACTGCATCTGATGCAATAACTTCAGGAGCGCAACATTGCACATACCATTGAAGTTCTATAATAAACAGCCGTACGTCGCAATAGGGCGAGCGCATGACAGGTAAAGGATGTGTTTCTGTTGAGGCGACAGTCCTCAAACAGAATTGCCCAGCATTTGGAAAGCCCTGGCCGTCGTCAGGGCTTTCGTTGCATAAAAACAGACATGCTCTTTACAAGAAAGGCATGCATCCAGAAAGAATCCAAGGTATCACCAGACTTCCTTAGGCTAGAGCGGGGAGTTGCCTGTATACGGTGCAAACCCAAGATCAATGGACGGACGGGGGTCCGCTGCATTGCACGAAAAGTGCTGGAGCTCTGTCTTGTTGTGTTCTACAACAAGGCCGGAGTTGGTGAAGAGGTTGTGCACTGACATGTACGCCCTCCGCTGCTTTGGAACATTGTCCGGGATTGACTTGGACTGAGCGATAATTAGCCCGTCATCAACAAATGATATGATAGTTGGCATATTGCCAACTTTCTGGTACAGTTTTAGCACTGGTGCCAGATACAGCACCGAAAGTACTGGAGATAATGCCGAGCCTTGACCGACACCGATGTCGGCATCAAACTCAGGTGAAATAGCACTGTGCCAGGCATAAGAAGTTTTACGCCCGACAAGATAAGACTCGAAGAACTTCGACACTTGACGTGCAAAGCCTCCGTGTTGTAGTATCCTTACTAACATATGATGGTTTAGTGAGGGAAAGTATTGAGCAACATCGAAAGCAATGATGCTCGTTTTGAGACCCTTTATCCAGTCTTGGCAGATAATAACTCCAGCGTCCTCTGTAGAGTTCTGTCAGATGCCACCGAACTGTTTTGGATCAAAAACAGCAAATTTAGTCGCCTTGTATTGCATACGATGCACCAGCATTTTCTCGATGAGCTTGCCGAGAGTGTTCAAAAGCACAATTAGACGAAAGGCTTTCGGTGTGTCATATGCAGGCTTGCTGGGTTTCGGAATGATCACCGACAAGCTCTGCTTGAAGTAAGAAGGCCAGTGCCCCAGATCCAGAAATGCATTTGCAATGTTCAAGAAGAAAGTAGTGACATGAGGGAATCTCACTAGCTGTTTAACACTCATGCCCTTGAAGGGTGCGGATCCCCAATCTGACTAAGGTCTCTCTGTCTTGCCATGTGCCTCCCAGACTTTTTTTTTTTTTTTTTTTTTTTTTAAATCAACAATTTGTATTGCGGTGCTTGATGGCAGTCCGCATGTAAATACAACGAGGTATCTATGATAAATACGCGAAGTTTAGGGCCCTCCAAGTGGAGGACCCTTATCACCGTCTCCTTTGCAGGATAGGCGCTAGACTAAACGGTGGAATTCCGTGCCTAGACTTCGGAATCAACTTGGATTCAATACCTGGATTAGTCATCCAGATGAACCGGCAGAGGATAAGTCCTCTCGGGCCGGAGTCAGGGGACTGCCCTGGTCCGCCACGGTCCGAATTTCGGCCAGGGAGCGAGTTACTAAGAGGCCAAGCCAAGCCAGCCGGGCATTAGTAAGCCCCACCTACTTTACTTTTCCCGTTCCTGAGCATGTGGTTCGCTGATGCCCGAAGGGCGCGGATCCCCAGTCATGTCCCAGGTCTCTGCCTTGCCAGCGTCCAGCCTCAGTGTGCATCCTAGACCTAAGGCCTAGGCTGAGGAGTTCTACACCCATGCTTAACCCGGTTATGCATGCCCCACAAGGAGGTCTCAGGCTCCCACCTGAGCAGTGCTTTACGGTCACGTGGTGGCTTACCCCTGGCCCCTTCAAACGCTCGGTAAGGCCTTATGACCAAGGACCAGTCCACGCTACCAATGCTGACTAATGACCAGGTTCTCGGCCTGATCCAGCTGGTTAGACTGGGCTCGAGATTATCCGGTGGGGGGTGTCCTGTCCCAAGCTCGCAGTCCGAAGAGACTCCCCATTACAGGGTGCGCGGCACCTTCCGGAAGCGCGCATGCTCTGGAACTCCCTATTACAGGGTGCGTATCAAGGGTCGGGTTGTTCTCAGACTCTCCCCCGCTTACCGCGCCCTATGCTTTCGCTCCCTACTTGATCACATGACTAGTCACGTGACCATTTCAGGCACGGCCTGCCAGGGATCACCTGACCTGCCACTTTGGGCTCCCACGATCATCCCTATCACGTGACCAGGTTACCACCCTAGCCACCGAAGGTCACCTGACCGTGGTATTGCCTCAGAGTTGCTTACCAACCTGAGTCACCGAGCACGTGACGGTAACCGATGATGGGTCACATGCCTATCCCTGCTTTGTAAGGTACAGAGGATGAGCGGGAATCGAACCCACAACCTTTCCAGTGACTGCACAGCCACCTCTCCAGTCTTTTAGTGGCGATTAAACCACTGGGCTACTGGGGCCCTGCTGTGCCTCCCAGACTAGCATCCAATATCACAGCAAGATCCATGGTCCTTCCATGATAGGTCTCCACAGGGGGAGCCCTTAGCTGAACAGGTCTGGATCTACTTCCACTATTGGTGTACTGCACCGTGACTAACCACCATGGACCCCTACTTCAGGCAGCTCATATGGTACCGGGTGCCCTGTTGGCTCTTTTTTTTTTTTTTTTTTTTTTTTTTTAAATCAACAATTTTTATAGCGGTGCTCGGTGGCAGTCCACTTGTAAATACAACGAGGTATCTACGATAAATATGAGCTGTCCAATGAAACAGAGAGAGATAAACATAGAGGGCTACACTGCCCTGCGCTATTGTGCCTGCGCTCAGCCCACTCAAGGCTCAAGCACATGCTAAATTGCTTGCTAGAGCTCGTGTCCTCCAGACCCGAGGGTCTGGATGCAGTCAGTTCTGCGTAAAGGGACTATGAGGTCCCATAACACCTGCCGTTGCAGAGCTTGCAGTTCGCATTGAAGCTCGGTGTTCACTTTCGTCAATCGCCAGACTGCCCCAGCGCTCCGAAGAGCACTGTCCGCTACAAGTGCACAGTCACCCGCCACCTGGATCCGGAATAAAAGCACCTGCTGCCTTGTTTGACATTAGGTACTTGATGAACCAAAGATGCACGAAGGCATCGTATTAGCATTCAGTTGGTCTCTGCCAGTTACGACAGAGAGTCATAACGTGGATGGAGTCCTCGGGTCCTCGTCCGCATGAGCATTGGTCGCTCTCTACAAAATTGAACTGTGCTCGATACGCATTGATTGGTGCATGTCCGCAAGCAATGCGACAGCAACGAGCATATAACTCATTGCCTGTCACCAACTTCATGAAGCCCATTCTCTTGTGAGAGGGGCGCTCATAGGAATCAGGTCTTCCTGCTTCATGGAAGTGAAACGTGG
Source organism: Macrocybe indica (assembly GCA_030407095.1). Taxonomy (NCBI): domain Eukaryota; kingdom Fungi; phylum Basidiomycota; class Agaricomycetes; order Agaricales; family Callistosporiaceae; genus Macrocybe; species Macrocybe indica. The sequence goes on from JARFTL010000004.1 coordinate 1,909,889, forward strand.
AAGCGCCGATATATTTCTTAGTTCAGGATTGATCGAACTAAGAAGCATGCATGTCATCGTCTGCCTCCTTGCGGAGTGCATCCGTGGTATACAGAGGACAAGCGCCCAGTAGGACATCGAGTGCACGAGCATACTCATGTGCTTCGAGTTGAATAGCCCACTTCCACTTAGAAGCCCTGTTGGCTCAAATGCCATCGGGTGGTTATCAGCCCAATTCCTGGTATGGTCCCTTATCCTTTTGGCTCCTACACTTTTAAATCAGGGATCACGTGTGGTCTGCCAGATTAAGGCATTGTCTGGCACTTACATCCCAAGGCCATCCATGCCAAGGGAAACCCAGTCATGTGATCAGAGCCCACTGAGTGGGGTCAGTCACATGTGTGATGCATAATCCAGCTTATGTCATGTGCCAGCTGCTTAGTCATGTGACCAACTCACCTCCCCATGGAAACAGCTGTCACAGGGTCATGATACTTCCTGCCTGCGTCACGTGGAACCAGCTCTGGACACTTCTGAATGCAAACCTGAAGATGCCACCTCCAGGACTAGAACCCGCGGCTTCATGGATTGCCACATCCATAGGACTACCTGACTGCGTTTACCACTATGCCAACCAGCTCTTATTGTGCATACCATTGAAGTTCCATAGTAAGCAGCCGTATGTCATGATAGGGCAGGCACATGACAGGTAAAGGATGTGTTTCTGTTGAGGGGATAACCCTTGGACAGAGTTGCCCAACATTTGAAAGGCTCTAGCGGTAGTTAGAGCCTTTGTAGCATAAAAGCGGACATGCTCTTTAAAAGAAAGATGCGCATCTAAGAAAAAACCCAGGTATCGCCAGACATCCTTGGGCTGGAGCGGGGTGTTGCCAGTATATGGTGCAAATCCAAGATCAATGGACAGATGCGGGTCTGCCACATTGCATGAAAAGTGCTGTAGTTCTGTCTTGTTGTGTTCTATAATAAGGCCAAAGTCTGTGAAGAGGTTGTGCACTAACACGTACACCCTTTGCAGCTTTGGGACATTGTCCAGGATTGACTTGGACTGAGCAATGATTAGCCCATCGTCAACAAATGACATGATGGTAGGCATGTTGCCAGCCTTCTGGTATAATTTCAGTACTGGCACCAAATATAGTGCTGACAGGACTGGTGATAGTGCTGAGCCTTGGCCAACACCAAAAAAATCCAGGGGGCCCTAGTAGCCCAGTGGTTTAATTGCCACTAAAGACTGGAGAGGTGGCTATGCAGTCACTGGAAAGGTTGTGGGTTCGATTCCCGCTCATCCTCTGTACCTTAAAAAGCAGGAATAGACATGTGACCCATCATCGGTTACTGTCACATGCTTGATGACTCAGGTTGGTAAGCAACACTGAGGCAATACCACGGTCAGGTGACCTTCTGTGGCTAGGGTGGTAACCTGGTTTTTTTTTTTTTTTTTTTTTTATATCATCAATTTATATAGCGGTGCTCGATGGCAGTCCGCTTGTAAGTACACGCATGTGCCTACGATAAATACAACTAGTCCGAAGAAAACCAGACTGAGGGGATGTACATAGAGGGCTCACTGCCCTGTTCTCTCGTGCCCGCGCTCGTCTGAGCTCGTGCTGAATCGCTCGCTAGAGCTGGCGTCCCCCAGATCCGAAGGCCCGGATGCGGTCATTTCCACGTAAAGGGTCTGTGAGGTCCCATAATGCCCGCCGTCGCAGGGCTTGTGATGCGCAATGAAGCTCGGCGACTGCTTTCGTCGATCGCCAGACTGATCCGGTGCACCAGACGCGCGGTCACCCGCCGCCTGGGTCCGGAATGAAGGCACCCGCCGCCTTGTTAGACGTCAGGTACTTGACGAACCAAAGACGCACAAAGGCGTCGTACTGGCGTTCAGGTGGCCTCTGCCAGTTACGGCAGAGAGTCATGACGTGGACGGAGTCCTCAGACCCTCGTCCGCATGAGCATTGATCGCTCTCGATGAAGTTGAACCGCACGCGATACGCATTGATCGGCGCGTGTCCGCATGCCACGCGACAGCAGCGAGCATACAGCTCGTTGCCTGTCACCAACTTCATGAAGCCCATTCTCTTGCGAGAAGGGCGCTCGTAGGAATCCGGCTTTCCCGCATCATGGAAGTGAAACGTGGAAGCGCCTATGTATTTCTTAGTATGAGATTGGTCGAACCAAGAGGCGTGCATTTCATCGTCTGCCTCCTTTCGGAGCACATCCGTGGTGTACAAAGGGCGGGTGCCCAATGGAATATCGAGCGTCCGAGCGTACTCGTGCGCTTCGAGTTGAATAGCCCACTTCCACTTGGAAGGGACGTGCCAGAGATCAATCCTGCGCCGCTCATCTTCGTCGAGCCAGCGCCGTAATACCTTGCACAGCGCAATAGAATGCCGCTGCGTGGAGTGAGGGTTGCAATCGATGATGCAGTTGATAGCATTCATCGAGTCCACGAAACACGAGATAGATGTGATTCCATCCTGCGTGGTGGCCTTCTGGATCGCAACACGCAATCCAATAAGCTCTGAGTCATCGCTGGTCGCTTTACCGACTGGCTGGCGAGTTTCAAACAAAAGTCTGGTGCCCCAGTAGACCCGGGATGCGTACACCGACTGCTTAACAGGTGCATCTGCTTTCATGGGCATGGCGCCGTCACTACTGACATATACACAATCTTGCTGGGTCTGGCACTCGGCGAGCGCCTGATCCAGTGAGTTACGATAGGCTTTGACAGAATCCTCGTCTTTGCCAAGGAGCCTATGAGTCTCAAAGCGGTCGCCGAACTTGTCGACCAACCGCCTGCCCGGGTTATTCGCATCCGCGAAATAATCCGTGTGTATAAAGTTTGGTGGTCTGAGGTCTACCAAATCTTTGAGAGGAGATTTCAGCGCTGAGCACTGGCGTTCAGAGAGGGAGGCCAAGTTCTTTGACCTCGAGGGATCCCCGCCTGCAGAGACAGGCGTGGTAAGAGAGCGAAGGGCATGCCTCGCGTTCGAGTTGGCTAGTCGGGCAGAGGATCCGACCTTAAGCCGCTTAATGAAGCCGGCGATGGGTTCAACGCTGGCCATGGTTTCAGCTGCACCCTCCAGAGTGGTGCGGAACTGTCCATTAATCCAAATGCAGGCCTTACGCTGCATCTGGCGCAACAACTTCATGAGCGCGACGTTGCGCATACCATTGAAGTTCCATAATAAACAGCCGTACGTCACGATGGGGCGAGCGCACGACAGGTAGAGGATGCGTTTCTGCTGAGGGGACAAGCCTCGAACAGAATTGCCTAACATTTGGAAAGCTCTGGCGGTTGTCAGAGCCTTCGTTGCGTAAAAACGGACATGCTCTTTAAAGGAAAGACGCGCATCCAAGAAGAAACCAAGGTATCGCCAGACATCCTTGGGTTGAAGTGGAGTTGTGCCAGTATATGGCGCGAACCCGAGATCAATGGACGGACGGGGGTCTGCCGCATTGCACGAAAAGTGCTGAAGCTCAGTCTTGTTATGTTCAACAACAAGGCCGAAGTCAGTGAAGAGGTTGTGCACTGATGCATACGCCCTCTTCAGCTTTGGGACATTGTCCGGAATTGACTTGGACTGAGCAATAATCAGTCCATCGTCAACGAATGAAATGATCGTCGGCATATCGCCGACTTTCTGGTATAGTTTCAGTACCGGCGCTAAATAAAGCGCCGACAGGACTGGAGACAGAGCCGAGCCTTGGCCGACCCCGACGTCGGCATCAAACTCAGGCGAGACAGTGCTGCGCCAGGCGTAAGAGGTTTTACGCCCGATGAGATATGATTCGAAGAACTTCGACACCTGACGCGCGAAGCCTCCATGTTGCAGTATCCTCACCAACATACGAGGGAGGACCGCGAGCCAACCGAGGAGAAGGACGCGCGGGGGGGGACGAGGCAAAGAAGACCCCGAGGAGGAAGCGCGAAACAAAGAGGGGACCAGACCACAAACACAGGAACGGAGCGAAACGGGAGGGGGGGACAGCGGCGACCGGAGACAAGGCGGCAAAGACGAGGACCGCAAAGAGAACGGACGGCGCGCGAGGCCAGCGAGCAAGGGGGGGGCGGGCGGCCCAAGCAGAGACGCAAACAGCAGGAGACGGGCCGGGGACAGACGAAGGCCGGGGAAAGGAAGGGGAGAGGGGGGCCGAAGCACCACCAGGAGGAGCAGGGGGAGAGAAGCCAAACGAAGGAACGAGGAGGAAGGGGGGGAGGGCGGCGACGAGACGAGGGGGACCGGAGCCCAAAGGAAGGGGAACGGAGGAGAGAGGGGGAAGGGAGGACACGGAGCGCCGAGGAGGAGAGAGAAAGAGCGGGACAACCGGACCAAGAAAACAGGGGGAGGGGAAAAGAAGGCGCGAAGAGAAGGGGAGGGGAAGGAAGAGAGGGGGGGGGGACAGGGAAAGGAGGGGGAAGGGGCGAAGGGGGAGGGGCGAGGAGAGGAGGAAGGGAGAGAACGAAGGGAGGGGGGGGCGAGAGGCGGGGGAGGGGGGGGGACGGGGAGGGAAAGGGGAGGGGGGGAGGGAGAGGCGAGGGGGAGGGACCACGGACCACGGAAAACCGAGGGGGGGGGACAGAGGAGGAAGAGAGGAGGGGGGAGGGAAGGGAGAGCAGAACCAGGGTCGGAAGTGAAGAGGACAGGGCCGCGGGCGAGACGTATAAATGTGTAAAAAAAAAAAAACGATGGTTGAGTGAAGGGAAGTATTGAGCTACATCAAAGGCGATGATGCTCGTTTTGAGGCCCTTTGTCCAGCCTTGCCGGATGATATGGGTCAGAAACACACCGGCGTCCTCTGTCGAGTTCTGCCGGATGCCACCGAACTGCTTTGGGTCAAAAACAGCAAATTTAGTCGCTTCGTATTGCATACGACGCGCCAGCATTTTCTCGACGAGCTTGCCGAGGGTATTCAAAAGCACAATCGGACGAAAGGCTTTCGGAGTATCATATGCAGGCTTGCCGGGTTTCGGGATGATCACCGACAAGCTCTGCTTGAAGTACGAGGGCCAATGCCCCAGGTCTAAGCATGCATTCGCAATGTTTAGGAAAAATATAGCTACGTGAGGGAATTTCACAAGCTGCTTAATATGCGCCCAGGTCAGATGGTCTGGCCCCGGAGCAGACGTATTGCTGCATGGCTCCAGGGACTCCCGGAGTTCTGCTGCAGAGAACGGGACCCAGTCCCACATTGGATGAGACTCGAGTTCATCGAGTTTGTCCAAATTAACCGGTCTGTCAGACGCGGCGTTATAAGACTTGTCGAGCGCATCCCAGAGCGACTCGATAGAATTACAAGGCTGTCCCCGGAAGGAGATCGCCTCGTAATCAGGCAAAGGCCTTTGCTTCGTCCATGCAGCTAGATCCCATGGACGTCGCGATTTTTCAGCAACCTCTTTGATTCGATTATCAAAGAAGGTGCGCTTCGCATCTTTAATAGCTCGTCGCCAGATGCGGTGGTCTCTTTCAGAGCGAGTTTGCCTGAAAGTTGCCAAGGCTTCAGAGCAGTGCTGGTTCCACCAGCCCTTGCTCCGCTTAGAGAGCTTGCACTTCTTAGAGTGAGTTTCCCAAGCCCGATCAACTGACGCTGAGAGCGCACGAAGTACTCTCTCGAGGTCTTGGATAGTCTCGACCGGAATCATATCCAGTCCGAGTAAGTCGGCGGCAATGTCAGCGATGAACTCGGGGACACTGTCTTTGGGGAGTGACTTCCGCTGGTCGCTGATATCGAGCAGCGGTATGTCGAGATCAAGTGACAATGGACAATGGTCCGAAGTCAACTGTAGTGCGTGGTCAATACGCGGATGAATCTGTCCTGTTAGGACGGGGCAGAACATCAGATCAATAGTCGAGGGCCGAAGCTCTCGGTTATGGGATATGAAGGTAGGACCATGATTAGATGGCTCTGCCCATTCGAGTCCGAGCTCGAGTGCCGCGTTACACAGCATCTCGCCCCGCGTGCGCTGAGAAGTATGAACTTGATCCCAAAGTTCATAGTGACAATTGAAGTCCCCCCCCAGGTAAACCAGGTTGGGGAAATCAGGACGCTCCGAACATTCATCCAAGAGCCGAATCGCGCTGCCGTCTACATTAGAGTAGGCGTTAGCGAGGAAAAGAGGCTCGCCTGGAGTGGCGAGGCTTATAACCATGAGATCGCGACTGTCGACCAGGTCGCGCCTCAGAGAAGGTCTTAGCCGCCTTAGGCGGTTATGCACATAGGCCATCACACGAGGAGGTTCCTCGTACGATGACCTGCGAACGATGCAAGTCCAATCCGGATGGGTCGGACCTCCAATTACAGCCTCACTGTCTACGTTGTGTGCGGACGGGGCGTATCTCACGATGTTCCAAGCAGGCTCTTGGAAAAACAAAATATCATAATCCTCTCCAAGAGTGGAGAGGAGAACGTCCATATGTACACGCTTTCGGTTCACATTTTGAGACAGAATACGAAGCGAGGAAATGAAAGAGCGCCCCCTCGTACCAGGGACCACCGCCAGAGTGGGGCTGTCCGACGAGGAACTCATGAAGGTCCGGCCTCCGCATTACGCTGCGGGGAGGCGTTAGAACGATTCTGGCCAGTACGCTTACGATCACGTACCAGCTGGTAGTGCTGCTTGATCCACTCGGGATCGAAACAATTTTTCCAGAAGGCACACTTCCGGTCGTCAGTGGAGTGCTCTTTGCCGCAGCTAAGGCACTTGGGAGGATGCGGGCAGGGCTGCCCTGCAGGGGTTGCCTCGACGGGCGGGTTTGCTTTCGGCTTCGCCTTGCAGCAAGAAGCCAGGACGCGGTGATGCTCTTTTCTGTGTGGTTCCCCACACAGCGGGCATCGGAGGGATTGCTGGTTACACTTCATCGAAGAGTGTCCCCAGCGCCAGCAACGATCGCAGAGAGGAGATCCCGGCGATGAAAGGGCGGCCTTAAACCGGCATCGCCAGTTTCGGACCATAAGAGTGCGATCGTCCAGAGCCTTGATGTTCCGGCCGGTCGTGGTGTCTTCGATATTGAACCATACGGTTGCAGTATCGGATTTCTTGGAGTTGCGCATAATGCGCGGCACTCCAACGAGGGTGATGAGATCCGAGAACGAGGAGTCTCGGAGGATCTCGTAAGCTTGATGAGCAGTAAGCGTACTGCCATCGTCATTGAAGTAGGGAACGTCGAGCAATTTCGCATAGGAAATGCTCGTGGGCATGGTGAGCTCGACCGTGGAGCCAGTCGGAGCGCACCGGAGGGCAGACTCACGCATGATGTCGCAGTCCTTTGGAAAAGCCACCCTCGTCATCAAGCACGAGAACGAGGTAGCGGAATGGTCCTGGATAGACTCGCATCTGATCCAGGACTTGCCAGCTGTCAGCCTTCAGTTGAGGGTTGTCAGAAGGGTGCCGGCAGCAACCGAGCCGTTGCCCCCAGGAAGGGGGGGGGCCGGGGGGGGGGGGGGGGGGGGGGGGGGGGGGGGGGGGGGGGGGGCGCCCGCGGGGGGGGGGGGGGGGGGGGGGGGGGGGGGGGGGGGGGGGGGGGGGGGGGGGGGGGGGGGGGGGGGGGGGGGGGGGGGGGGGGGGGGGGGGGGGGGGGGGGGGGGGGGGGGGGGGGGGGGGGGGGGGGGGGGGGGGGGGGGGGGGGGGGGGGGGGGGGGGGGGGGGGGGGGGGGGGGGGGGGGGGGGGGGGGGCCCCGTCCTGGGGTCCGGGAGCGGGACCGATTGCGAGGAGGTGGAGGTGGGCGGTTCGGGTTCCGAGGTGGTCTCGGAGGCCGAGCGCCAGTGCTCGAGCGAGAGTCCTGGGGGCGCAGCGTGCCCGTCGGAGAGGAGTCCTGGATGCGAGTATCGCCCGAAAAATGGGCGGTCTTGGTTGTGCGGGCGCGGATCGTGGTAGCGAGCCGATGCCCGAGAGTGTGCTTGGGTCCCTCCAACGTCGGGATCCCAAACATGTTGACGTCGCCGGCGGTATCGACCAGAGAGGACAGACCTTCCGCGATAGCATACTGGTAGCCGGCAGGAACTTGCACGGCTGATGTGTTGACCTTCCGGAGCCACTCCTTCAGGTTCCACAAAGATTCGGTGACGGCCTTCGCTTCACCGTGGAGGAGGCGAAAACCTTCCTCCTCGAAGTATAAGACACCGACATTATCGCTATTGAATCCGGCGCGCGTAGACGCCATGGATATAGCGGGAGAGGGGGGAGCGGGGGGCGCGGTCGCCTCACCCTGTGGATTGGGATCGTCAGTCTGCATGAGACCGTCATTCCCTTGGAACAGGACGCCGGACGAAGGTCCCGGCTGGGAGAAGAGGCCTTGACTGGCGGGGGGCTCAGCGCGGCCGGGGTGCGGGTTCAGCAGTGAGAGGGTAGTCCTCCCACTGCCGCCGAGTGTGTCGAGCGGGTCGTTGCTCATCGAAGCTCTCTGATAATTCGCTGGATTTTCAGCGGATTTCGCGATAAAAGAAACGGAAAGTGCTCAAGAGTAATAAGAACTCGGATCTGCAACTCGATAAGAAATCGGCCCAAGTGTCGATGCTGTAGAACGTGTTTTGTGCGATGCGAGAGGTTGTTTACAGATGTTTACAAGTGGGCGTTGCGGAAAGAGGTGGGTGGTAACCTGGTCATATGATAGGGATGATCATGGAAGCCCAAAGTGGCAGGTCAGGTGACCTCCAGCAGGCCGTGCCTGAAAACAGTCACGTGACTAGTCATGTGATCAAGTAAGGAGCAAAAGCATAGGGCACGGTAAGCGGGGGAGAATCTGAGAACAACCCGACCCATGATGCACACCCTGTAATAGGGGGTTTCAGAGCATGCGTGCTTCCGGAAGGTGCCATGTACCCTGTAATGGGGAGTCTCTTCGGACTGTGAGCTTGGGACAGGACACCCCCCACTGGTTAATCTTGAGCCTAGTCTAACCAACTGGATCAGGCTGAGAACCTGGTCATTAGTCAGCGTTGGTAGCATGGATTAGTCCTTGGTCATAAGGCCTTACCGAGCATTTGAAGGGGCCAGGGGTAAGCCACCACATGACCATAAAGCACTGCTCAGGTGGGAGCCTGAGACCTCCTTGTGGGGCATGCATAACCGGGTTAAGCATGGGTGTAGAACTCCTCAGCCTAGGCCTTAGGTCTAGGGTGCATACTGAGGCTGGACGCTGGCAAGGCAGAGACCTGGGATATGACTGGGGATCCGCGCCCTTCGGGCATCAGCGAAACCACATGCTCAGGAATGGGAAAAGTAAAGTAGGTGGGGCTTACCAATACCCAGTATATGCTGTCACTTGGCCTCTTGGTAACTCACTTCCTGGCCGAAATTTGGACCATGGCGGACCAGGGTAGTCCCCTGACTCCGGTCCAAGAGGACTTATCCTCTGCCGGTTCATCTGGATGACTAATCCAGGTATTGAATCCAAGTTGATTCCAAGGTCTAGACACGGAATTCCACCGTTTAGTCTAGTGCCTATTCTACAAAGGAGATGGTGATAAGGGTCCTCCACTTGGAGGGCCCTAAACTTCGTGGTGTACTTACAAGCAGACTGCCATCAAGCACCGCTATAAAAATTGTTGATTTTAAAACCAGAAATCCAGAGAGGTGGCTGTGCACCACCGGAAGGGTTGGGGTTCGATTCCCCTCATCCTCAGTACCCATAAAAAAGCTGGGAAAGGCATGTGACCTATCAGAGGTTACCATCACATGCTCAGTTCACACCTGACACCATGGGAAAAAATTGGTTGCATTGATCACCTGGCCTGGGTGTGGTGCCTGAATTGATAACTCAGGGCCTGGGTTCAAGGAGTCATGTGATATTTACAGAATGTCACCTGATCCAGATGGGAGTAATCGATTGTACCCCAAAGTGGCACACTAGAACTTGAGTCTGGTGTCCTGTGCCTGAAATGGTCACATGATGTCACATGATCAAGTAGGGAGCGAAAGCATAGAGGGCAGTAAGCGGGGTAGAATGTATACAAAACAAGCCGAATGTCTGGGTGATTCCAGGCCAGGCCATCCCCCACCACAGACAGTCACGGTCCAGCATCACCAGAGCCATCCGCTGACATAGAGTGGTCGTTAGTTCCAGTAGTATGACACCTGTGACATACCTGCAAAGTGGGCTGCTCCTTATGGACCGGATCCATGGACACTCGGGGACTCCAGGGGAGGGGGCGAAGAATGAGTCGAGTCCTGGGTTCCTCGGAACTAAACGGGGGGGCTCCTGGTGTCAGAAACCAATCTCTGACTCATTCGTGAGAGCATAATCAGGGCTGGCTGGTGGCAAGGCAGAGACCAGGGACAAGTGGGGATCCATAATGATGATGTAAGCAAACCACTTGCTCTGGAATGGGAAACAGTAGTAAGTGGGGCTCTCTGCGAACTCCTTGCTAAAGAGCGAGCCGTGGCAGGCTGGGACAGCCTCCCACGACCTGGCTGGAGTGGTGCTAACAAACTCCTCTGTCGGTTCATGGACTGATGAGGTCCATTGGGTCTGAGTTGACTCCAGGATGCACTGTAATGGTGGGCTCCCCCTCGCAAGAGTGGGTGAAGCGCAGGGCTCTGCTATATGCAGGGCCCTGAATCTCATAAATTATTGATTTTTAAAAAAAAAAAAAAAAAGAGCAGCAGAATGTCTAAGTCAAGTAACAGCGGACAATGGTCCGAGGTCAATTGTAGTGCATGCATGATGCGGGGGTGGTTCTGTCCTGCTAAAACAGGACTGAACACCAAATTGATAACTAAGGGCTGAAGCTCTCAATTATGTGATATGAATGTCGGACCAGGATTAGATGGTTCCGCTCATTCAAGGCCAAGTTCGAGTGCTGTGTTACACAGCATCTCACCTCACATATGCTGAGAGGTGTGAACTTGATTCCAAAGCTCATAGTGGTAGTTGAAATCCCCACCTAAGTAAATCAGGTTGGGGAAATCAGAATGCTCTGAACATTCATCCAAGAGTCGAATAGCGCTTCCATCTACATCAGAGTAGGCATTAGCAAGAAAGAGAGGCTCGCCAGGAGTAGCAAGGCTTATAACCATGAGGTCACGATTGTCAACCAGGTCGCATCTCAGAGAGGGTCGTAGCTGCTTTAAGCGGTTATGAACATAGGCCATCACATGGGGTGGTTCCTCGTAGGATGACCTGCAGATGATGCAAGTCCAATCCAGATGGGTTGGGCCTCCAATTACCGCCTCGCTGTCCATGCTATGTGCAGACAGGGCGTATCTAACTATGTTCCAAGTGGGTTCTTGGAAAAAGAGAATATCATATTCCTCTCCTAGAGTGGAGAGGAGCACGTCTATATGTATATGTTTTCAGTTTACATTTTGAGAGAAAATATGAAGTGAAGAGATAAAAGAGCACCCCCTTGTGCCAGAAACTACTGCTAGAGTGGGGCTGTCTGAGAAGAAACTCATGAAGGTCTGGCCTCCATATTATGCTGCGGGGAGGTGTTAGAATGATTGAGGCCCATTCACTTATGCTCACGTACCAGCTGATAATGCTGCTTGATCCACTCAGGATCAAAGTGGTTCTTCCAGAAGGCACACTTCTGGTTGTCGGTAGAGTGGTCTTTGCTGCAGCTAAGACACTTCGGAGGATGCAAGCAAGGCTGTCCCGTGGGGGTAGCCTTGACAGGTAGGTTTGCCTTTGGTTTTGCCTTGCAGCAAGATGCCAGGACATGATGGTGCTCCTTCCTGTGCGGTTTCCCGCACAGTGGGCACCAGAGGGATTGTTGGTTATACTTTAGAGAAGAGTATCCCCAACGCCAGCAACAGTCACAGAGAGGAGATCCCAGTGATGAAAGGGCAGCTTGGAACCAACAATGCAAGTTCCAAACCATAATAGTGCAATTGTCCAAAGCTTTGATGTTTTGGCTGGTTGTAGTATCTTCGATATTGAACCAAACAGTTGCAGTATCAGATTTTTTGGAGTTATGCATAATTTGTGGCACTCCAATGAGGATGATGAGATCTGAGAAAGACGAGTTCCGGAGAATCTCATAGGCTTGACGAGCAGTGAGGGTGCTGCTGTCTTTGTTAAAGTAAGAAACATCACGCAATTTCACATAGGAAATGCTCATAGGCATAGTGAGCTCGACTGTAGAGCCAGCCAGGGCACATCAAACGGCGGACTCACGAATCAAGTCGCAGTCCTTGGAAGAGGCCACTCTTGTCATCAAGCATGAGAATGACGTGGAAGAATGGTCCTGGATAGACTCACAATGAATCCAGGATTTGCCAGCTGTCAGCCTTCAGTTGAGGGTTGTCAGAAGGGTGCCGGCAGCAACCAAACTGTTGCCACCAGGAAAAGTGAAGACCAATCTGACATTACATCTAGATGGTCCATGTGAGGTGGACTTGGCCTTCTTCTTAGGTGGTCCAGATGGCTCGCCGGTCGCCTCCTTTTGCAAGGAGACAATTTTCTCACCGGGGAGATTAGGGAATGTCTTAGCCAAGGCCATGATGGCCTCATTTTTTTTTTTTTTTTTAAATCAACAATTTATATAGCAGTGCTCGATGGCAGTCTGCTTGTAAGTACACGAATGTGCCTACAATAAATATGATGTTTTTTTTTTTTTTTTTTTTTTAAATCAACAATTTGTATTGCGGTGCTCGATGGCAGTCTGCATGTAAATACAACGAAGTATCTACGATAAATACGATCTGTCCGATAAAACAGAAAGAGATAGACATAGAGGGCTGCACTGCCCTGTTCTCTCGTGCCCGTGCTCCTCCGAGCTCGTGCTGAATCGCTCGCTAGGGCTGGCGTCCCCCGGGCCCGAAGGCCCTGGATGCGGTCAGTTCCGCGTAAAGGGTCCGTGAGGTCCCATAACGCCCACTGTCGCAGGGCTTGCGGTGCGCAATGAAGCTCAGCAATCATTTTCGTCGATTGCCAGACTGTTCCTGAGACAGACGCACGGTCACCCGCCGCCTGGATCCGGAATGAAAGCACCCGCCGCCTTGTTAGACGTCAGGTACTTGACGAACCAGAGACGCACAAAGGCGTCGTACTGGCGTTCAGGTGGTCTCTCCCAGTTACGGCAGAGAGTCATGACATGGACGGAGTCCTCAGGCCCTCGTCCGCATGAGCATTGGTCGCTCTCGACGAAATTGAACCGCGCGCGATACGCATTGATCGGCGCATGTCCGCATGCAACGCGACAGCAGCGAGCATACAACTCGTTGCCTGTCACCAGCTTCATGAAGCCCGTTCGCTTTCGAGAAGGGTGCTCATAGGAGTCAGGCTTTCCCGCATCATGGAAATGAAACGTGGAGGCGCCTATGTATTTCTTGGTCCGAGACTGATCGAACCAGAAGGCATGCATTTCATCGTCTGCCTCCTTTCGGAGCGCATCCGTGGTGTATAAAGGGCGAGCGCCCAATGGAATATCGAGCGACCGAGCATGCTCGTGTGCTTTGAGTTGGATCACCCACTTCCACTTGGAAGGGACGTGCCAGAAATGGATCCTGCGCTGTTCGTCCTCATCGAGCCAGCGCCGTAGTACGTCGCACAGTGCAATAGAATGTCGCTGTGCAGAGTGCAGGTTGCAATCAGTGATGCGATTAATTGCATTCATTGAATCCAAGAAACATGAGATGGATGTGGCTCCATCTTGTGTGGTAGCTTTCTGGATCGCAACATGCAATCCAATCAGCTCGGCGTCATCGCTGGTCGCTTTACCGACCGGCTGACGAGTTTCAAATACAAGTCTGGTGCCCCGGAAGACCCGGGATGCGTACACCGACTGCTTAGTAAGTGCGTCTGCTTTCGTGGGCACGGCACCGTCACTACTGACATATACACAATCTTGCTGGGTCTGGCACTCGGCGAGCGCCTGATCCAGTGAGTTACGATAGGCTTTGACAGAATCCTCATCTTTGCCAAGGAGCCTATGAGTCTCAAAGCAGTCACCGAACTTGTCGACCAACCGCCTGCCCGGGTTATTCGCATCCGCGAAATAATCCGTGTGTATAAAGTTTGGTGGTCTGAGGTCCACCAAATCTTTGAGAGGAGATTTCAGCGCTGAGCGCTGGCGTTCAGAGAGGGAGGCCAAGTTCTTTGACCTCGAGGGATCCCCGCCTGCAGAGACAGGCGTGGTAAGAGAGTGAAGGGCATGCCTCGCGTTCGAGTTGGCTAGTCGGGCAGAGGACCCGACCTTAAGCCGCTTGATGAAGCCGGCGATGGGTTCAACGCAGGCCATAGTTTCAGCTGCACCCTCCGGAGTGGTGCGGAACTGTCCATTGATCCAGATGCAAGCTTTACGCTGCATCTGACGCAACAACTTCATGAGCGCGACGTTGCGCATACCATTGAAGTTCCATAATAAACAGCCATACGTCGCGATGGGGCGAGCGCACGACAGGTACAGAATGCGCTTCTGCTGAGGGGATAAGCCTCGAACAGAATTGCCTAACATTTGGAAAGCTCTGGCAGTTGTCAGAGCCTTCATTGCATAAAAACGGACATGCTCTTTAAAGGAAAGACGCGCATCCAGAAAGAAGCCAAGGTATCGCCAGACATCCTTGGGTTTAAGTGGAGTCGTGCCAGTATATGGCGCGAAGCCGAGATCAATGGACAGACGGGGATCCGCCGCATTGCGCGAAAAATGCTGCAATTCAGTCTTGTTGTGCTCAACAACAAGCCCGAAGTCGGTGAAGAGGTTGTGCACTGACGTGTATGCCCTCTTCAGCTTTGGAACATTGTCCGGAATTGACTTGGACTGAGTGATGATCAGTCCATCGTCAACAAATGAGATGATCGTCGGCATGTCGCCGACTTTCTGGTACAATTTCAGCACAGGCGCTAAATACAGCGCAGACAGTACTGGAGACAGAGCCGAGCCTTGGCCGACACCAACGTCGGCATCAAACTCAGGCGAGACAGCACTATGCCAGGCATAGGCAGTTTTACGCCCGACGAGGTATGACTCGAAGAACTTCGACACCTGACGCGCGAAGCCCCCGTGTTGCAGTATCCTCACCAACATACGATGGTTGAGTGAAGGGAAGTATTTTTTTTTTTTTTTTTTTTTTTTTTTTTTTTTTAAATCAACAATTTATATTGCGGTGCTCGATGGCAGTCCGCATGTAAATACAACGAGGCATCTACCATAAATACGATGCATCCGATAATACAGAGGCAAAGGGATAGACATAGAGGGCTCACTGCCCTGTTCTCTCGTGCCCGCGCTCGTCTGAACTCATGCTGAATCGCTCGCTAGAGCTGGCGTCCCCCAGGCCCGAAGGCCCGGCTGCGGTCATTTCCGCGTAAAGGGTCCGTGAGGTCCCATAACGCCCGCCGTCGCGGAGCTTGCGGTGCGCAATGAAGCTCGGCGACCGCTGTGAAGGGAAGTATTGAGCTACATCAAAGGCGATGACGCTCGTTTTGAGGCCCTTTATCCAGCCTTGCCGGATGATATGGCGAAGTTTAGCCCCCCCCTTGCGGGAGAGGCTGCTACCCAGGCTCCAGTTCTGTCCCTCCGTTGTGCTATGGAGGCGGACCGTCTACCCAGGAGTGTCGCACTTCGGATTCAACTTAAGCAGTTACCTGGGTGTATTATCCCAGGGACTACCGACAGAGGAGTTAGGTCTCTCGAGCCAAGGACTAGAGACTGTCTAGCCTTGCTATGGCCCAGCGGTGTCTGGGCGCGACCCCAGTCCTGCCTTCCTGTCCCCTGACAGATGGTTCGCTGATGCCCTTAATGGGCGCGGATCCCCAATCTGACTAAGGTCTCTGTCTTGCCACGTGCCTCCCAGACTGGCATCCGATATCACAGTAAGGTCCATGGTCCTCCCATGACAGGTCCCCACAGGGGGAGCCCTTAGCTGAACGGGTCTGGATCTACTTCCACCATTGGTGTACTGCGCCGTGACTAACCACCATGGACTCCTACTTCAGGCAGCTCACATGGTACCGGGTGCCCTGTTGGCTCAAACGCCATCGGATGGTTATCAGACCGGTTCCCGGTATGGTCCCTTATCCTTTCGGCCCCTACCTTTTAAGATCGGGGATCACGTGTGGTCTGCCGGATTAAGGCATTGTCCGGCACTTACATCCCAAGGCCATCCACGCCAAGGGAAACCCGGTCACGTGAGTTAGGGTCACATGATCAGAACCCGTGGGCTCTGTCACGTGTGTGACGCATAACCCAGCTTACGTCACGTGCCAGCTGCTTAGTCATGTGACCAAGTCACCTCCCCGTGGGAACAGCTGTCACAGGGTCGTGATACTTCCTGCCCGCGTCACGTGAATAAATATGATGTGTCCGATAATACAGAAGCAAAGGGGTAAACATAGAGGGCTGCACTGCCCTGTTCTCTCGTGCCCGCACTCAAGCTGCTGAAGGCTCAGGCTCGTACTGAATCACTCGCTTGAGCGAGCATCCCCCAGACCCGAAGGTCCAGATATGGTCGATTCCACGTAAAGGGTCCATGAGGTTCCATAACGCCTGCTGTCACAGGGCTTGCAGTGCACACTGAAGCTCAGCGGTCGCTTTCATCAATCACCAGACTGCCCCAGCACTCCGAAGAGCACTGTCTGCTACAAGCGCATGGTCACCCACTGCCTGGATCCAGAATAAAAGCACCCACCACCTTATTTGACGTTAAGTACTTGATGAACCAAAGGGGGCCCCAGTAGCCCAGTGGTTTAATCGCCACTAAAAAGACTGGAGAGGTGGCTGTGCAGTCACTGGAAAGGTTGTGGGTTCGATTCCCGCTCATCCTCTGTACCTTACAAAGCAGGGATAGGCATGTGACCCATCATCGGTTACCGTCACGTGCTCGGTGACTCAGGTTGGTAAGCAACTCTGAGGCAATACCATGGTCAGGTGACCTTCGGTGGCTAGGGTGGTAACCTGGTCACGTGATAGGGATGATCGTGGGAGCCCAAAGTGGCAGGTCAGGTGATCCCTGGCAGGCCGTGCCTGAAATGGTCACGTGACTAGTCATGTGATCAAGTAGGGAGCGAAAGCATAGGGCGCGGTAAGCGGGGGAGAGTCTGAGAACAATCCGACCCTTGATGCGCACCCTGTAATAGGGAGTTCCAGAGCATGCACGCTTCCGGAAGGTGCCGCGCACCCTGTAATGGGGAGTCTCTTCGGACTGTGAGCTTGGGACAGGACACCCCCCACCGGTTAATCTTGAGCCCAGTCTAACCAGCTGGATCAGGCCGAGAACCTGGTCGTTAGTCAGCGTTGGTAGTGTGGACCGGTCCCTGTGGACTGGTCATTGAACCGGTCCTTCGGCATACTTGGGGAGTCCCCAGGCCCAGGGGTAGCCACCACATGACCGTAAAGCACTGCTCAGGTGGGAGCCTGAGACCTCCCTGTGGGGCATGCATAACCGGGTTAAGCATGGGTGTAGAACTCCTCAGCCTAGGCCTTAGGTCTGGGGTGCACACTGAGGCTGGACGCTGGCAAGGCAGAGACCTGGGACATGACTGGGGATCCGCGCCCTCTGGGCATCAGCGAACCACATGCTCAGGAACGGGAAAAGTAAAGTAGGTGGGGCTTACCAATGTCCGGCTTGCTGTCGGCTTGGCCTCTTGGTAACTCGCTCCCTGGCCGAAATTCGGACCGTGGCGGACCAGGGTAGTCCCCTGACTCCGGCCCGAGAGGACTTATCCTCTGCCGGTTCATCTGGATGACTAATCCAGATATTGAATCCAAGTTGATTCCGGGGTCTAGACACGGAATTCCACCGTTTAGTCTAGTGCCTATCCTGCAAAGGAGATGGCGATAAGGGTCCTCCACTTGGAGGGCCCTAAACTTCGTAGTTGTATTTATCGTAGGCACATTCGTGTACTTACAAGCGGACTGCCACCGAGCACCGCTATATAAATTGTTGATTTAAAAAAAAAAAAAACTTGATGAACCAAAGATGCACGAAGGCGTCATATTGGCATTCAGTTGGTCTCTGCCAGTTACGACAGAGAGTCATGACATGGACAGAGTCCTCAGGCCTCCATCCACATGAGCATTGATCACTCTCTATAAAATTGAACCACGCCCAATATGCATTGATCGGCGCATGTCCGCATGCGACGTGGCAGCAGCGAGCAAACAACTCATTGCCTGTCACCAATTTCATAAAGCCCGTTCTCTTGCAAGAAGGGCGCTCATAGGAATCAGGCCTTCCAGCTTCGTGAAAATGAAATGTGGAAGTGCCTATATATTTCTTGGTCTGGGATTGGTCAAACCAAGAAGCATGCATGTCATCATCTGCCTCCTTTCGGAGCGCATCCATGGTATACAGAGGGCATGCCATGATGGCCTCAGCTGGAGTAGTTGTGGGCTGAGCTACAGCTTGCGCATACGAGTGCTTCTTGTCAGATGGGCGCGTAGCCCAATTGACAGGAGGAGGTGGGCCCCATCCTGGAGTGTGGGATTGGGATTGACTGTGGAAAGGAGAAGGCGGGCAGTTCAAATTGTGAGGTGGTCTCAGTGGCCGAGCACCAGCATTGCATCAGGAGTCTTGAGGGTGTAGGATGCCCATAGGAGATGTAGAGGGAACATTGCTCAAAAAGTGAGCAATTTTGGAGGTACAGGTGTGGACTGTGGTAGCGAGCCGTTGCCTGAGGGTAGCCTTGGTTCCTTCGAGAGTAGGAATTCTGAACATATTAACATCCGCAGCGGTGTCGACCAAAGTGGCCAGCCCTTCCACAATGGTGTATTGGTAGCTGGCAGGGACCTGCACGGCTGCAGTGTTGACCTTCCGGAGCCACTCCTTCAGGTTCCAGAGGGATTCAGTGACTGCCTTAGCTTCACTGTGAAGGAGGTGAAATCCTTCCTCCTTGAAGTACAGCACACTAACATTATCACTATTAAACCCTGCACGCGTAGACGCTATGGAGATAGCAGAAGAGGGTGGGGTGGGTGGTGCCGATGCCTCTTTTTTTTTTTTTTTTTTTTTTTTAAATCAACAATTTTTATAGCGGTGCTTGATGGCAGTCCGCTTGTAAGTACACGAATGTGCCTACAATAAATATGATCTGTCCGATAACAAACAGAAAGAGATAAACATAGAGGGCTACATGTCAGAAGTGCCCCTTCTGTCCAGACTTGTGCATGGGACAGGACCCAGGCTATGCACCTAGCAATGCACACAGCCTATGGCTGTGTGCGCAGCAATGCGCAGCCTGTGGCTGCGTCCGCAGCAATGCACAGCACAAGCTGTGCGCGCAGTAATGCGCAGTAAATAGCTGTGTCCACAGCAGTATACAGCCTACAGCTGTGCCCGCAGCAATGCGCAGCCATAGGCTGCGCACACAGCCTCTTGGACATATATATAGGTAGCATAGAGCGCCTTGAAGTCCCCAGTGTTCTCACTCAGGACTTCTAGGCAAGTACTTGTACATCACTCAATTATACCAGTGTTCTCACTCAGGACTTCTAGGTTCTAAGGCTCGTCCAGAGTGTTCCCTGTGCCTAGTTTTAACAGGTTATGGGCCCCGGCCTCTAACAGCCTTATCAGACATACACCAAGAGTCCGGATTTCCTTCCATCTTTCCCCTTCCTTGACTGTACTAGCCTGGAGTTCACTGTCCTTATAGGGTATGTGTCTAAGTTTAGTAGATAGGAGCACCAACTGTTGGGACTGGTCTTCATTTGAAGCAGTCTTTAGTCCACCAGTAGAAAACCAGGTAGTCATTCCTGTGACTCTGGGGTTAGGCCTTTGTGCTGACAACTGGGTGCTCAGTAGATAGCCTTTTTACTTTACTTAAGTAGACCAAGGGCACTTTCAGTAGCTAGACCTTTCTTGACACACACTCTCCTGAGGGCAAGGCCAGTAGCACAGTCTCTCTCTCTGTTGTGGAACCCTGCCCAAGCAAGAGGATTGTGGTTGTATTCCCAACCTCCCATCATTCTATTCCATTCCATCTCCTTGCCTTTATCTCCTTGCCATCACCCTGCCTCTAGCATCTTGCCATCATGTCTTCCTCCACCTCTATGCCTTCTTTTACCAAACTCAACTCCACCAACTACCCTACTTGGTCTGGAGAAATGGAGGCTTGGCTCAGAGCTTGTGGCCTCTGGAGGATTGTCTCTGGTTCAAATCCAAGACCAGCAGACTCCACTTCTGCTGAAGCATGGGACCTAAAGTCAGACAAAGCAGCTGGCCAGCTCTACCTTATGGTGGAGCAGGAACAGAGAATTCATTTCCATGGGATTAAAGATGATCCTGTGAAAATGTGGGCTGCTTTGGAAAAGGTCCATCTTCAAAAGAAGCCTGGCTCCAGATTCAATGCCTATGATGATCTCTTCTCTATCAGAAAGAAGAAAGATGAAACTCTGCAATCTCTTATGAACAGAGTTGAGGACTGTCTGGTCAAAATTCAAAATCTTCGCCCAGCAGACTTCACTCTGTCCAGCCTGGATAGTGAACTTGCTTCTATGGCCTTGATCAGAGCCCTTCCTGAGGAGTACAATTCCTTTGTCTCCTCCCTTCTTCTTCATGACAAGCTTGACAAAGACACTATCAAACAAGCCTTTGTTACTGAAGAGATCCAAAGGACTAGAAGATCTGCTGATGCTGCAGAGTCTGCCTTGAAGGCTACCACTTCCTCCCATTCCTCCAATTCATCCAAACAGAAGAACTCCAACTCCAATACATCACAGAAAAAGAACAAAACATGCGGATTCTGTGGTCTGGATCACTTCTGGAGGAATTGCCAACTTTACAAGGAGGCTCAAAAGCTAGCTAGGCAGAAAACTAAAGGGCAGGAGCAAGCCAACAAGGCTACAGAGTCCGAAGTAACCGAATTTGCAGGCAATGCAAGTGCCAAACTCTCTCATCCACTCCAACTGGATGCTGACTTTGATTGGATCACAGACACAGGGGCCACTTCTCATATGACCCCTCATAAACACTGGGTCAGAAACCATACCCCTCTCAAGATTCCAATCAAGTTGGCAGATAGTTCTATTATTTATTCAGCTGGAGTTGGGACTGTGATTTTCAATCCAGTCATTAGAGGCAAACCAGCCCAATCTGTAGAGTTTACTAGGGTTTTGCATGTGCCAGAACTCCGAAACAATCTATTGTCCTGTCTATATCTCTCCAAACAGGGCTTCATGAAGTTGGTGACGGGCAACGAGTTGTATGCTCGCTGCTGTCGCGTTGCATGCGGACATGCGCCGATCAATGCATATCGGGCGCGGTTCAATTTTGTTGAGAGCGACCAATGCTCCTGCGGACGAGGGCCCGAGGACTCCGTCCATGTTATGACTCTCTGCCGTAACTGGCAGAGACCACCTGAACGCCAGTACGACGCCTTCGTGCGTCTCTGGTTCGTCAAGTACCTGACGTCTAACAAGGCAGCGGGGGCTTTCATCCCAGATCCAGGCGGCGGGTGACCGTGCGTCTGATGACTCTTCGGAGTCCCGGAACAGTCTGGCGATTGATGAAGGCGGTCGCCGAGCTTCAGTGCGCATCACAAGCCCTGCGACGGTGGGCGTTATGGGACCTCACGGACCCTTTACGCGGAATTGACCGCATCCGGGCCTTCGGGTCTGGGGGACGCAAGCTCTAGCAAGCGACTCAGCACGAGCTCAGATGAGCGCGGGCACGAGAGAACAGGGCAGTGAGCCCTCTATGTCTATCCCCTCAGTCTGGTTTTTGTCGGACTCGTTGTATTTATCGTAGATACCTTTGTGTATTTACAAGCGGACTGCCATCGAGCACTGCTTTATAAATTGTTGATTTAAAAAAAAAAAAAAAAAAACCCCTGGCCAAGGTAGGTGTTACGGACTATTCATTTTCTTTATCTTATCTTCCTTCCTTTATCTTCTCCCTCCCCTATTATGCTGCGCATCCCTCCCCATCATGCTGCGCAGTGCGCAGTCATCGAGTCATCTCCTCTTCCCTAGTCACTCCGAGTCATCCTATCCCAACCTTACTCATCCGTAGTCCGCAGCATTGCGCAGCCCATGGTCCGTGCTCGAGTACTGTAGATACATAAGGACTTCCAGATGTACCAGTAGCGCTAGGTTTAATATTCCATTTGCCATCATCTTAAACCGCTCTCGCACTTAGTCTGCCCGAGTCCTTTAAGACTCGTCTAGCTTAACAAGATATTAAACCTCGTCAAGACTCACCCAGACTCATACACATCATGTCGCGCTTTATCAAAGACCTAATCAACATTCGACGATGAACGGTCGCCAACCTAGCGAACACTAGCACAAGCGGGGGCTGGTTGGCATAGCGGTAAATGCAGTCAGGTAGTCCTGTGGATGTGGCAATCCACGAAGCTGCAGGTTCTAGTCCGGGGCGCTGGTGGCCCAGTGGTTATCATCACCACCAAATATCCAGAGAGGTGGCTGTGCACCACCGGAAGGGTTGGGGTTCGATTCCCCTCATCCTCAGTACCCATAAAAAGCTGGGAAAGGCATGTGACCTATCAGAGGTTACCATCACATGCTCGGTTCACACGGGTCAGGTGATGCTGACACCATGGGAAAAATTGGTTGCATTGATCACCTGGCCTGGGTGCGGTGCCTGAATTGATAACTCAGGGCCCGGGTTCAAGGAGTCACGTGACATTTACATAATGTCACCTGATCCAGGTGGGAGTAATCGATTGTACCCCAAAGTGGCACACTAGAACTTGAGTCTGGTGTCCCGTGCCTGAAATGGTCACATGATATCACGTGATCAAGTAGGGAGCGAAAGCATAGGGGGCGGTAAGCGGGGTAGAATATATACAGAACAAGCCGAATGTCTGGGTGATTCCAGGCCAGGCCATCCCCCACCACAGACAGTCATGGTCCGGCATCACCGGAGCCATCCGCTGACATAGAGTGGTCGTTAGTCCCAGTAGTATGGCACCTGTGACGTACCTGCAAAGTGGGCCGCTCCTTACGGACCGGGTCCATGGACACTCGGGGGACTCCAGGGGAGGGGGCGAAGAATGAGTCGAGTCCTGGGTTCCTCGGAACTAAACGGGGGGGCTCCTGGTGTCAGAAACCAATCCCTGACTCATTCGTGAGAGCACAATCAGGGCTGGCTGGTGGCAAGGCAGAGACCGGGGACAAGTGGGGATCCGCAATGATGATGTAAGCGAACCACTTGCCCTGGAACGGGAAACGGTAGTAAGCGGGGCTCTCTGCGAACTCCCTGCTGAAGAGCGAGCCGTGGCAGGCGGGGACAGTCTCCCACGACCTGGCCAGAGTAGGGCTAACAAACTCCTCTGTCGGTTCATGGACTGATGAGGTCCATTGGGTCTGAGTTGACTCCGGGATGCACTGTAATGGTGGGCTCCCCCTCGCAAGAGCGGGTGAAGCGCAGGGCTCTGCTATAGGCAGGGCCCTGAATCTCGAAAATTGTTGATTTAAAAAAAAAAAAAAAAAAAAAAAAAAAAAGCAGGTTCTAGTCCTGGAGGTGGCATCTTCAGGTTTGCATTCGGAAGTGTCCGGAGCTGGTTCCACGTGATGCAGGCAGGAAGTATCATGACCCTGTGACAGCTGTTCCCACGGGGAGGTGACTTGGTCACATGACTAAGCAGCTGGCATGTGACGTAAGCTGGGTTATGCGTCACACACATGACTGACCCCACTCTGTGGGCTCTGATCATGTGACCCTAACTCACGTGACCGGGTTTCCCTTGGCGTGGATGGCCTTGGGATGTAAGTGCCGGACAATGCCTTAATCTGGCAGACCACACGTGATCCCTGATCTTAAAAGGTAGGGGCCGAAAGGATAAGGGACCATACCGGGAACCGGTCTGATAACCACCCGATGGCGTTTGAGCCAACAGGGCACCCGGTACCATGTGAGCTGCCTGAAGTAGGAGTCCATGGTGGTTAGTCACGGCGCAGTACACCAATGGTGGAAGTAGATCCAGACCCGTTCAGCTAAGGGCTCCCCCTGTGGGGACCTGTCATGGGAGGACCATGGACCTTACTGTGATATCGGATGCCAGTCTGGGAGGCACGTGGCAAGACAGAGACCTTAGTCAGATTGGGGATCCGCGCCCATTAAGGGCATCAGCGAACCATCTGTCAGGGGACGGGAAGGCAGGACTGGGGTCGCGCCCAGACACCGCTGGGCCGTAGCAAGGCTAGACAGTCTCTAGTCCTTGGCTCGAGAGACCTAACTCCTCTGTCGGTAGTCCCTGGGATAATACACCCAGGTAACTGCTTAAGTTGAATCCGAAGTGCGACACTCCTGGGTAGACGGTCCGCCTCCATAGCACAACGGAGGGACAGAACTGGAGCCTGGGTAGCAGCCTCTCCCGCAAGGGGGGGGCTAAACTTCGCGCCGAGCTTCATTGCGCATCGCAAGCCCCACGACGGCGGGCGTTATGGGACCTTACGGACCCTTTATGCGGAATCAACCGCATCCGGACCTTTGGGTCTGGGGGACGCAAGCTCGAGCGAGCAATTCAGCACGAACTCGAACGAGTGCGGGTACGATAGCGCAGGGCAGTGCAGCCCTCTATGTTTATCTCTTTCTGTTTCATCAGACAGATCGTATTTATAGTAAATACCCTCGTGTATTTACAAGCGGACTGCCATCGAGCACCGCTTTACAAATTGTTGATATAAAAAAAAAAAAAAAAAAAAAACACTAGCACAAGCGACAGGAACACCTGGTTCAGAGAAGTAGATCACACATTGCAGTCCACTCCATTTGCAGAGACAGTCCACGCCAACCGCAGAGACACTAGCAATTCAAACAATTGAGAAAGGGAACGTACGCCTACACCAAGTAGCGACGAAGAAGAAGAACAGGCACTTCTGAGAGAACTTGCCTTCACCACCGCAGACGAGCTTACTGAAAACTTCAGTAACGAAACAGCACAGCTCATCTTTTTTTTTTTTTTTTTTTTTTAAATCAACAATTTTTATAGCGGTGCTCGGTGGCAGTCCGCTTGTAAGTACACGAGTGTGCCTACGATAAATACAACTAGTCCGACGAAACACCAGACTGAGGGGATAGACATGGAGGGCTCACTGCCCTGTTCTCTCGTGCCCGCGCTCGTCTGAGCTCGTGCTGAATCGCTCGCTAGAGCTTGCGTCCCCCAGACCCGAAGGCCTGGATGCAGTCATTCCCGCGTAAAGGGTCCGTGAGGTCCCATAATGCCCACTGTCGCAGGGCTTGCGATGCGCAATAAAGCTCGGCGGCCGCTTTCGACAATCGCCAGACTGTTCCGGAGCAGCCAACAGGCGCACGGTCACCCGCCGCCTGGATCCGGAATGAAAGCACCCGCTGCCCTGTTCGACGTCAGGTACTTGACGAACCAGAGACGCACAAAGGCGTCGTACTGGCGTTCAGGTGGTCTCTCCCAGTTACGGCAGAGAGTCATGACATGGACGGAGTCCTCAGGCCCTCGTCCGCATGAGCACTGATCGCTCTCGACAAAATTGAACCGCGCACGATACGCATTGATCGGCGCATGTCCGCACGCAACGCGACAGCAGCGAGCATACAGCTCGTTGCCTGTCACCAACTTCATGAAGCCCGTTCTCTTGCGAGAAGGGCGCTCATAGGAATCAGGCTTTCCCGCATCATGGAAATGGAACGTGGAAGCGCCTATGTATTTCTTGGTTCGAGATTGATCGAACCAAGAGGCATGCATTTCATCGTCTGCCTCCTTTCGGAGCGCATCCGTGGTGTACAAAGGGCGAGCGCCCAATGGAATGTCGAGCGACCGAGCATGCTCGTGTGCTTCGAGTTGGATGGCCCACTTCCACTTGGAAGGGACGTGCCAGAAATGAATCCTGCGCCGCTCGTCTTCATCGAGCCAGCGCCGTAATACCTCACACAGGGCAATGGAATGCCGCTGCGTGGAGTGAGGGTTGCAATCGATGATGCGGTTGATAGCATTCATCGAGTCCACGAAACACGAGATGGAAGTGACTCCATCCTGTGTGGTAGCTTTCTGGATCGCAACACGCAATCCAATCAGCTCGGCGTCGTCGCTGGTTGCTTTACCAACCGGCTGACGAGTTTCAAATAAAAGTCTGGTGCTCCGGTAAACCCGGGATGCGTACACCGACTGTTTTACCAGTGCATCTGCTTTCGTGGGCACGGCGCCGTCACTACTGACATATGCACAATCTTGCTGGGCCTGGCACTCAACGAGCGCCTGCTCCAACGAATTGCGATAGGCTTTGACAGAGTCCTCGTCTTTGCCAAGGAGCCTATGAGTCTCAAAGCGGTCGCCGA
Organism: Macrocybe indica; assembly: GCA_030407095.1. NCBI lineage: Eukaryota > Fungi > Basidiomycota > Agaricomycetes > Agaricales > Callistosporiaceae > Macrocybe > Macrocybe indica. The sequence continues at coordinate 1,936,042 of JARFTL010000004.1, forward strand.
ACTGGTCGACCAACCGCCTGCCCGGGTTATTCGCATCCGCGAAATAATCCGTGTGTATAAAGTTTGGTGGTCTGAGGTCCACCAAATCTTTGAGAGGAGATTTCAGCGCTGCGCGCTGGCGTTCAGAGAGGGAGGCCAAGTTCTTTGACCTCGAGGGATCCCCGCCTGCAGAGACAGGCATGGTAAGAGAGCGAAGGGCATGCCTCGCGTTCGAGTTGGCTAGTCGGGCAGAGGACCCGACCTTAAGCCGCTTGATGAAGCCGGCGATGGGTTCAACGCAGGCCATAGTTTCAGCTGCACCCTCCGGAGTGGTGCGAAACTGTCCATTGATCCAGATGCAGGCTTTACGCTGCATCTGACGTAATAACTTCATGAGCGCAACATTGCGCATACCATTGAAGTTCCATAATAAACAGCCGTATGTCGCGATGGGGCGAGCGCACGACAGGTACAGGATGCGCTTCTGCTGAGGGGACAAGCCTCGAACAGAATTGCCTAGCATCTGGAAAGCTCTGGCAGTTGTCAGAGCCTTCGTTGCATAGAAACGGACGTGCTCTTTGAAGGAGAGACGCGCATCCAAAAAGAATCCAAGGTATCGCCAGACATCCTTGGGCTGCAGTGGGGTTGTGCCAGTATATGGCGCGAACCCGAGATCAATGGACGGACGGGGATCCGCCGCATTGCGCGAAAAGTGCTGCAATTCAGTCTTGTTGTGCTCGACAACAAGACCGAAGTCAGTGAAGAGGTTGTGCACTGATGCGTACGCCCTCTTCAGCTTTGGAACATTGTCCGGGATTGACTTGGACTGAGCGATAATCAGTCCATCGTCAACGAATGAAATGATCGTTGGCATGTCGCCAACTTTCTGGTATATTTTCAGCACAGGCGCTAAATAAAGCACAGACAGGACTGGAGATAGAGCCGAGCCTTGACCGACACCAACGTCGGCATCAAACTCAGGCGAAACAGCGCTCCGCCAGGCATAGGAAGTTTTACACCCGACGAGATATGACTCAAAGAACTTCGACACCTGACGCGCGAAGCCTCCGTGCTGTAATATCCTCACCAACATTCGATGGTTGAGTGAAGGGAAGTATTGAGCTACATCAAAGGCGATGACGCTCGTTTTAAGACCCTTTATCCAGCCTTGCCAGATAATATGGGTAAGAAACACACCGGCGTCCTCTGTCGAGTTCTGCCGGATGCCACCGAACTGCTTTGGGTCAAAGACAGCGAATTTAGTCGCTTCGTATTGCATACGACGCGCCAGCATTTTCTCGACGAGCTTGCCGAGGGTATTCAAAAGCACAATCGGGCAAAAGGCTTTTGGAGTATCATATGCAGGCTTGCCAGGTTTCGGGATGATCACCGACAAGCTCTGCTTGAAGTACGAGGGCCAATGCCCCAGGTCCAAACATGCATTTGCAATGTTTAGGAAGAGAGTAGCGACGTGAGGGAATCTCACAAGCTGTTTAATATGCGCCCAGGTCAGATGGTCAGGACCTGGAGCAGATGTATTGCTGCAAGGCTCCAGAGACTCCCGCAGTTCTGCAGCAGAAAACGGGACCCAGTCCCGCATTGGATGAGCCTCGAGTTCATCGAGTTTATCCAAATTAACCGGTCTGTCAGACGCGGCGTTATAAGACTTATCGAGCGCATCCCAAAGCGACTCGATAGAGTTGCAAGGCTGTCCCCGGAAGGAGATCGCCTCGTAGTCAGGCAGGGGCCTTTGCTTCGTCCATGCAGCCAGATCCCATGGACGTCGCGATTTTTCAGCGACCTCTTTGATTCGATTATCAAAGAAGGCGTGCTTCGCATCTTTAATAGCTCGTCGCCAGATGCGGTGGTCTCTTTCAGTGCGAGTTTGCCTGAAAGTTGCCAAAGCTTCAGAGCAGTGTTGGTTCCACCAACCCTTGCTCCGCTTAGAGAGCTTGCACTTCTTAGAGTGAGTTTCCCAAGCCCGATCGACAGACGCCGAGAGTGCACGGAGTACTCTCTCGAGGTCGTGAATAGTCTGGACCGGAATCATATCCAGTCCGAGCAAATCAGCGGCAATGTCGGCGATGAACTCGGGGACACTGTCTTTGGGAAGTGACTTTCGCTGGTCGCTAATGTCGAGCAGCGGTATGTCAAGCTCAAGTGACAACGGACAATGGTCCGAAGTCAGCTGTAGCGCGTGTTCAATGCGCGGATGAATCTGTCCTGTCAATACAGGGCAGAACATCAGGTCGATAGTCGAGGGCCGAAGCTCTCGGTTATGAGATATGAAGGTCGGACCATGATTAGATGGCTCCGCCCATTCGAGTCCGAGTTCGAGTGCTGCATTGCACAGCATCTCGCCCCGCGTACGCTGGGAAGTATGAACTTGATCCCAAAGTTCATAGTGACAGTTGAAGTCCCCCCCCAGGTAAACCAGGTTGGGGAAATCAGGGCGCTCTGAACATTCATCCAAGAGCCGAATTGCGCTGCCGTCTACGTCAGAGTAGGCATTAGCGAGAAACAGAGGCTGGCCTGGAGTTGCGAGGCTTATAACCATGAGATCGCGACTGTCAACCAGGTCGCGCCTCAGAGAAGGTCGTAGCCGCCGTAGGCGGTTATGCACGTAGGCCATCACGCGAGGCGGTTCCTCGTACGATGATCTGCGAACGATGCAGGTCCAATCCGGATGGGTTGGGCCTCCGATTACTGCCTCACCGTCTACGTTGTGTGCGGACAGGGCGTATCTTACGATGTTCCAAGCAGGCTCTTGGAAAAACAAAATATCATAATCCTCTCCGAGAGTGGAGAGGAGAACGTCCATATGTACACGCTTTCGGTTCACATTTTGGGAAAGAATACGAAGCGAAGAAATAAAAGAGCGCCCCCTCGTACCAGGGACCACCGCCGGAGCGGGGCTGTCCGATGAGGCACTCATGAAGGTCCGGCCTCCGCATTTCGCTGCGGGGAGGCGTTAGAACGGTTTTGGCCAGCACGCTTGCGATCACGTACCAGCTGGTAGTGCTGCTTGATCCACTCGGGATCGAAACGATTTTTCCAGAAGGCGCACTTCCGGTCGTCAGTGGAGTGCTCTTTGCCACAGCTAAGGCACTTGGGAGGATGCGGGCAGGGCTGCCCCGCGGGGGTTGCCTCGACGGGCGGGTTTGCTTTTGGCTTCGCCTTGCAGCAAGAAGCCAGAACACGGTGATGCTCTTTTCTGTGAGGTTCCCCACACAGCGGGCATCGAAGAGATTGCTGGTTGCATTTCATAGAAGAATGCCCCCAGCGCCAACAACGATCGCAGAGAGGAGATCCCGGCGATGAGAGGGCGGCCTTGAACCGGCAGCGCCAGTTCCGAACCATGACGGTACGATCGTCCAGAGCCTTGATGTTCCGGCCGGTCGTGGTGTCTTCGATATTGAACCAGACGGTTGCAGTATCGGATTTCTTGGAGTTGCGCATGATGCGCGGCACTCCAACGAGCGTGATGAGGTCCGAGAACGAGGAGTCTCGGAGAATCTCGTAGGCTTGACGGGCAGTGAGGGTGCTGCCGTCGTCATTGAAATACGGAACATCGAGCAGTTTCGCATAGGAAATGCTCGTCGGCATGGTGAGCTCGACTGTAGAACCAGTCGGGGCGCACCGGAGAGCGGACTCGCGCATGATGTCGCAGTCCTTCGGAGATGCCACCCTCATCATCAAGCATGAGAACGAGGTGGCGGAATGGTCTTGGATGGACTCGCATCGAATCCAAGACTTGCCAGCAGTCAACCCTCGATTGAGGGTTGTCAGGAGTGTTCCGGCAGCAACAGAGCCGTTGCCACCAGGGAAAGTATAGACCAGTCTGACGTTACGTCGAGACGGTCCATGGGAGGTGGACTTCGCCTTCTTCTTAGGCGGTCCGGACGACTCGCCGGTTGCCTCCTTTTGCAAGGAGACGATCTTCTCGGCGGGGAGATCAGGAAACGTTTTGGCCAAGGCCACGATGGCCTCAGCTGGAGTGGTGGCAGGTTGCGCTGCCGCTTGTGCATAAGAGCGCTTCTTGTCGGATGGGCGCGTAGCCCGATTGACAGGTGGAGGGGGGCCCCGTCCTGGAGTCCGGGAACGGGATCGGTTGCGAGGAGGGGGAGGCGGGCGGTTTGGGTTCCGGGGTGGTCTCGGAGGCCGAGCGCCGGTGTTCGAACGAGAGTCCTGGGGGCGCAGTGTGCCCGTCGGAGAGGAATCGTGTACATCGCCCAAAAAATGGGCGGTCTTTGATGTGCGAGCGCAGACCGTAGTAGCGAGTCGTTGCCCGAGAGTAGCCTTGGTCCCCTCGAGAGTGGGGATACCGAACATGTTGACATCGGCGGCAGTGTCGACCAGGGAGGCCAGACCTTCTGCAATGGCGTATTGATAGCCGGCTGGGACTTGCACAGCTGCTGTGTTAACCTTCCGGAGCTACTCCTTCAGGTTCCATAAAGACTCGGTGACCGCCTTTTTTTTTTTTTTTAAATCAACAATTTATATAGCGGTGCTCGGTGGCAGTCCGCTTGTAAGTACACGAATGTGCCTACGATAAATACAACTACGAAGTTTAGGGCCCTCCAAGTGGAGGACCCTTATCGCCATCTCCTTTGCAGGATAGGCACTAGACTAACGGTGGAATTCCGTGTCTAGACCCCGGAATCAACTTGGATTCAATATCTGGATTAGTCATCCAGATGAACCGGCAGAGGATAAGTCCTCTCGGGCCGGAGTCAGGGGACTACCCTGGTCCGCCACGGTCCGATTTCGGCCAGGGAGCGAGTTACCAAGAGGCCAAGCCGACAGCAAGCCGGACATTGGTAAGCCCCACCTACTTTACTTTTCCCGTTCCTGAGCATGTGGTTCGCTGATGCCCAGAGGGCGCGGATCCCCAGTCATGTCCCAGGTCTCTGCCTTGCCAGCGTCCAGCCTCAGTGTGCACCCCAGACCTAAGGCCTAGGCTGAGGAGTTCTACACCCATGCTTAACCCGGTTATGCATGCCCCACAGGGAGGTCTCAGGCTCCCACCTGAGCAGTGCTTTACGGTCATGTGGTGGCTACCCCTGGGCCTGGGGACTCCCCAAGTATGCCGAAGGACCGGTTCAACGACCAGTCCACAGGGACCGGTCCACACTACCAACGCTGACTAACGACCAGGTTCTCGGCCTGATCCAGCTGGTTAGACTGGGCTCAAGATTAACCGGTGGGGGGTGTCCTGTCCCAAGCTCACAGTCCGAAGAGACTCCCCATTACAGGGTGCGCGGCACCTTCCGGAAGCGGCATGCTCTGGAACTCCCTATTACAGGGTGCGCATCAAGGGTCGGATTGTTCTCAGACTCTCCCCCGCTTACCGCGCCCTATGCTTTCGCTCCCTACTTGATCACATGACTAGTCACGTGACCATTTCAGGCACGGCCGCCAGGGACACCGACCGCCACGGGCCAGACACCCACACGGAAGGACCACCCAGCCACGAAGGCACCGACAGGATGCCAGAGGCACCAACCGAGCACCGAGCACGGACGGAACCGAGATGGGCAAGCACCCGCGAAGGACAGAGGAGAGCGGAACGAACCACAACCCCAGGACGCACAGACCCAGCAGGGGAAAACCACGGAGGGGGGGAGGACCATGGAGGAGGCGAAAGCCCGAAGAAGGACACGACAGCGCGAAACCAGCCGAGACGCCAGGAAAAGCGGGGATGGGGAGCAGGGGCGAGGGGGGGGGAGCTGCAGAGGGATGCCCAGAAAAGGAGCGGGAGGCCCGTGGGAGAAGAGGGAGGGGGGGAGGGGCCGGGCAGCGGTGAGAGGGAGCCCCCACGGAACGGAGGGGCGATCAAAACCCAAACTCGTTGGATTTTCAACGGATTTCACGATAAAAGAAGATGGAGGTGCTCAAGAGTGTAACAACCGGGTTTGCAACTGATCGAGACCGCAGGGTCGCGCTGTGGAATGTGTTTTGCGAAAATGCGAGATTGTTTACAGTTGTTGACAAGTGGGCGTTGCAGACAAAGGTGTGACAGAAGAGAGAACCACAGAAGGAGAAACGGGAAAGCCAGAAGAGCGGGAGAAGAACGCCAAGAAGAGGAGAAAACCGAAGAGAAAAGAGAAGAAGAAAAAAGCAGACAAAGAGATAAACACAATGCAGACAAGAAGAGGAGATAAACAGAAGGGAAGACGAAGAGCGCACGACAATGATACCAAAGCCAGGCACCTCTTTCCGCAATGCCCACTTGTAAACATCTGTAAACAACCTCTTGCATCGCATAAAACACGTTCTACAGCATCGACACTTGGGCCGATTTCTTATCGAGTTGCAGATCCGAGTTCTTACTACTCTTGAGCACCTTCCGTTTCTTTTATCGCGAAATCCGCTGAAAATCCAGCGAAATATCAGAGAGCTTCGATGAGCGACGACCCACTCGACACACTCGGCGGCGGTGGGAGGACTACCCTCTCACCGCTGAACCCGCACCCCGGCCGCACTGAGCCCCCCGCCAGTCAAGGCCTCTTTTCCCAGCCGGGACCCTCGTCCGGCGTTCTTTTCCAAGGCAACGACGGTCTCATGCAGACCGACGACCCCGACCCCCAGGGTGAGGCGACCGCGCCCCCTGCTCCCCCGTCCCCCGCTATTTCCATGGCGTCTACGCGCGCCGGATTTAATAGCGACAACGTCGGTGTTCTGTACTTCGAGGAGGAAGGCTTCCGCCTCCTCCACGGTGAAGCAAAGGCAGTCACTGAGTCCCTTTGGAACCTGAAGGAGTGGCTCCGGAAGGTCAACACATCAGCTGTGCAAGTCCCTGCCGGCTACCAGTATGCTATCGCGGAAGGTCTGGCCTCCCTGGTCGATACCGCCGGCGACGTCAACATGTTTGGGATCCCCACGTTGGATGGACCCAAGCACACTCTCGGGCATCGGCTCGCTACCACGATCCGTGCCCGCACAACCAAGACTGCCCATTTTTCGGGCGATACTTGCATCCACGACTCCTCTCCGACGGGCACGCTGCGCCCCCAGGACTCTCGCTCGAGCACTGGCGCTCGGCCTCCGAGACCACCTCGGAACCCGAACCGCCCACCTCCACCTCCTCGCAATCGGTCCCGCTCCTGGACTCCAGGACGGGGCCCCCCTCCTCCTGTCAATCGGGCCACTCGCCCGTCCGACAAGAAGCACTCCTATGCGCAAGCGGCGGCTCAGCCCGCTACTACTCCAGCCGAGGCCATCGTGGCCTTGGCTAAGACCTTCCCGGACCTCCCCGCCGACAAGATCGTCTCCCTTCAGAAGGAGGCGACCGGCGACTCCTCTGGACCACCTAAGAAGAAGGCGAAGTCCACGTCTCACGGACCGTCTCGATGAAACGTCAGACTGGTCTACACTTTTCCTGGGGGCAACGGTTCAGTTGCCGCCGGAACTCTCTTGACAACCCTCAACCGGGGGTTGACCGCTGGCAAGTCCTGGATCAGATGCGAGTCTATCCAGGACCATTCCGCTACCTCGTTCTCGTGCTTGATGACGAGGGTGGCTTCTCCAAAGGACTGCGATATCATGCGCGAGTCCGCTCTCCGGTGTGCTCCGACCGGTTCCACGGTCGAGCTCACCATGCCTACAAGCATTTCCTATGCGAAATTGCTCGACGTTCCTTATTTCAACGACGACGGCAGTATGCTTACTGCCCGTCAGGCTTACGAGATTCTCCGAGACTCATCATTCTCGGACCTCATCACGCTCGTTGGAGTCCCGCGCATTATGCGCAACTCCAAGAAATCCGATACTGCAACCGTATGGTTCAATATCGAAGACACCACGACCGGCCGGAACATCAAGGCTCTGGACGATCGCACTCTTATGGTCCGAAACTGGCGATGCCGGTTTAAGGCCGCCCTTTCATCGCCGGGATCTCCTCTCTGCGATCGCTGCTGGCGCTGGGGGCATTCTTCTATGAAATGCAACCAGCAATCCCTCCGATGCCCGCTGTGTGGGGAACCACACAGAAAGGAGCATCACCGTGTCCTGGCCTCTTGCTGCAAGGCGAAGCCAAAAGCAAACCCGCCCGTCGAGGCAACCCCTGCGGGGCAGCCCTGCCCGCATCCTCCGAAGTGCCTTAGCTGTGGCAAAGAGCACTCCACCGATGACCGGAAGTGTGCCTTCTGGAAGAATTGTTTCGATCCCGAGTGGATCAAGCAGCACTATCAGCTGGTGCGTGATCGTAAACGTACTGGCCAGAATCGTTCTAATGCCTCCCCGCAGCGTAATGCGGAGGCCGGACCCTCATGAGTTCCTCATCGGACAGTCCCGCTCCGGCGGTGGTTCCTGGCACGAGGGGGTGCTCTCTTATTTCATCGCTTCGTATTTTCTCTCAGAATGTGAATCGAAAGCGTGTACATGTAGACGTTCTCCTCTCCACTCTCGGAGAGGATTATGATATTTTGTTCTTGCAAGAGCCTGCTTGGAACATAGTAAGATACGCCCCATCGGCTCACAACGTCGACGGCGAGGCAGTAATCGGAGGTCCGACCCATCCGGATTGGACTTGCATCATTCGCAGGTCATCGTACGAGGAGCCCCCTCGTGTGATGGCCTATGTGCATAACCGCCTATGGCGGCTAAGGCCCTCTCTGAGGCGCGACCTAGTTGACAGTCGCGATCTCATAGTTATAAGCCTCGCCACTCCGGGCGAGCCTCTCTTTCTCGCTAACGCCTACTCTGATGTAGACGGCAGCGCAATCCGGCTCCTGGACGAATGTTCGGAGCGTCCTGATTTCCCCAACCTGGTTTACCTGGGCGGGGACTTCAATTGTCACTATGAACTTTGGGATCAAGTTCATACTTCTCAGCGCACGCGGGGCGAGATGCTGTGCAATGCGGCACTTGAGCTCGGACTCGAATGGGCGGAGCCATCTAATCATGGTCCGACCTTCATATCTCATAATCGAGAGCTTCGGCCCTCGACTATTGATCTGATGTTCTGCCCTGTCTTGACAGGACAGATTCATCCGCGTATTGACCATGCGCTACAGCTGACATTGGACCATTGTCCGTTGTCACTTGAACTCGACATACCGCTGCTCGATATCAGCGACCAGCGGAAGTCACTTCCCAAAGACAGTGTCCCCGAGTTTATCGCCGACATCGCCGCTGATTTACTTGGACTGGATATGATTCCAGTCGAGACTATTCACGACCTTGAGAGAGTACTCCGTGCGCTCTCGGCGTCAGTTGATCGGGCTTGGGAAACTCACTCTAAAAAGTGCAAGCTCTCTAAGCGGAGCAAGGGCTGGTGGAACCAGCACTGCTCTGAAGCCTTGGAAACTTTCAGGCAAACCCGCTCTGAAAGAGACCACCGCATCTGGTGACGAGCTATTAAAGATGCAAAGCGCACCTTCTTTGACAATCGAATCAAAGAGGTCGCTGAAAAATCGCAACGTCCATGGGATCTAGCTGCATGGACGAAGCAAAGGCCTTTGCCTGACTACGAGGCGATCTCCTTCCGGGGACAGCCTTGCAATTCTATCGAGTCGCTCTGGGACGCGCTCGACAAGTCTTATAACGCCGCGTCTGACAGACCGGTTAATTTGGATAAGCTCAACGAACTCGAGTCTCATCCGTTGCGAGACTGGGTCCCGTTTTCTGTTGCAGAGCTCTGGGAGTCCCTGGAGCCTTGCAGCAATACATCTGCTCCAGGTCCAGACCATCTGACCTGGGCGCATATTAAACAGCTAGTGAGATTCCCCCACGTTGCCACATTTTTCCTAAACATTGCAAACGCTTGTTTGGACCTGGGGCACTGGCCCTCTTACTTCAAGCAGAGCCTGTCGGTGATTATTCCGAAACCTGGCAAGCCTGCATATGATACTCCGAAAGCCTTTCACCCGATTGTGCTTTTGAATACCCTCGGCAAGCTCGTCGAGAAAATGCTGGCGCGTCGTATGCAATACGAAGCGACTAAATTTGCTGTCTTTGATCCAAAGCAGTTCGGTGGCATCCGGCAGAACTCCACAGAGGACGCCGGTGTCTTTCTGACCCATATCATCCGGCAAGGCTGGATAAAGGGTCTCAAAACGAGCGTCATCGCGTTCGATGTAGCTCAATATTTTCCCTCACTCAATCACCGGATGTTGGTGAGGATACTGCAACATGGAGGCTTCGCACGGCAAGTGTCGAAGTTTTTCGAATCATATCTCGTTGGGCGTAAAACCTCGTACACCTGGCGCAGTGCTGTCTCGCCTGAGTTTGATGCCGATGTTGGGGTCGGCCAAGGCTCGGCTCTGTCTCCAGTACTGTCTGCGCTGTATTTAGCACCTGTGCTGAAATTGTACCAGAAAGTCGGCGATATGCCGACGATCATATCATTCGTTGATGATGGACTGATTATTGCTCAGTCCAAGTCAATTCCGGACAATGTCCCAAAACTGAAGAGAGCGTATGCGTCAGTGCACAACCTCTTCACTGACTTCAGCCTTGTTGTTGAGCACAACAAGACTGAGCTTCAGCACTTTTCGCGCAATGCGGCGGACCCCCGTCCGTCCATTGATCTCGGGTTTGCGCCATATACTGGCACAACTCCACTTCAACCCAAGGATGTCTGGCGATACCTTGGTTTCTTCTTGGATGCGCGTCTTTCCTTTAAAGAGCATGTCCGTTTTTACGCAATGAAGGCTCTGACAACTGCCAGAGCTTTCCAAATGTTAGGCAACTCTGTTCGAGGCTTGTCCCCTCAGCAGAAACGCATCCTCTACCTGTCGTGCGCTCGCCCCATCGCGACGTACGGCTGTTTATTATGGAACTTCAATGGTATGCGCAACGTCGTGCTCATGAAGTTGTTGCGCCAGATGCAGCGTAAGGCCTGCATTTGGATTAATGGACAGTTTCGCACCACTCCGGAGGGTGCAGCTGAAACCATGGCCTGCGTTGAACCCATCGCCGGCTTCATCAAGTGGCTTAAGGTCGGGTCCTCTGCCCGACTAGCCAACTCGAACGCGAGGCATGCCCTTCGCTCTCTTACCACGCCTGTCTCTACAGGCGGGGATCCCTCGAGGTCAAAGAACTTGGCCTCCCTCTCTGAACGCCAGCGCTCAGCGCTGAAATCTCCTCTCAAAGATTTGGTGGACCTCAGACCACCAAACTTTATACACACGGATTATTTCGCGGATGCGAATAACCCGGGCAGGCGGTTGGTCGACAAGTTCGGCGACCGCTTTGAGACTCATAGGCTCCTTGGCAAAGACGAGGATTCTGTCAAAGCCTATCGTAACTCACTGGATCAGGCGCTCACCGAGTGCCAGACCCGGCAAGATTGTGTATATGTCAGTTTTTTTTTTTAAATCAACAATTTGTATTGCAGTGCTCGATGGCAGTCCGCATGTAAATACAACGAGGTATCTACGATAAATACGATCTCGAAGTTTAGGGCCCTCCAAGTGGAGGACCCTTATCGCCGTCTCCTTTGCAGGATAGGCACTAGACTAAACGGTGGAATTCCATGCCTAGACTTCGGAATCAACTTGGATTCAATACCTGGATTAGTCATCCAGATGAACCGGCAGAGGATAAGTCCTCTCGGGCCGGAGTCAGGGGACTGCCCTGGTCCGCCACGGTCCAAATTTCGGCCAGGGAGCGAGTTACTAAGAGGCCAAGCCGAGCCAGCTGGGCATTAGTAAGCCCCACCTACTTTACTTTTCCCGTTCCTGAGCATGTGGTTCGCTGATGCCCGAAGGGCGCGGATCCCCAGTCATGTCCCAGGTCTCTGCCTTGCCAGCGTCCAGCCTCAGTGTGCATCCTAGACCTAAGGCCTAGGCTGAGGAGTTCTACACCCATGCTTAACCCGGTTATGCATGCCCCACAAGGAGGTCTCAGGCTCCCACCTGAGCAGTGCTTTACGGTCACGTGGTGGCTTACCCCTGGCCCCTTCAAACGCTCGGTAAGGCCTTATGACCAAGGACCAGTCCACGCTACCAACGCTGACTAATGACCAGGTTCTCGGCCTGATCCAGCTGGTTAGACTGGGCTCGAGATTAACCGGTGGGGGGTGTCCTGTCCCAAGCTCGCAGTCCGAAGAGACTCCCCATTACAGGGTGCGCGGCACCTTCCGGAAGCGCGCATGCTCTGGAACTCCCTATTACAGGGTGCACATCAAGGGTCGGGTTGTTCTCAGACTCTCCCCCGCTTACCGCGCCCTATGCTTTTGCTCCCTACTTGATCACATGACTAGTCACGTGACCATTTCAGGCATGGCCTGCCAGGGATCACCTGACCTGCCACTTTGGACTCCCACGATCATCCCTATCACGTGACTAGGTTACCACCCTAGCCACCGAAGGTCACCTGACCGTGGTATTGCCTCAGAGTTGCTTACCAACCTGAGTCACCGAGCACATGACGGTAACCGATGATGGGTCACATGCCTATCCCTGCTTTGTAAGGTACAGAGGATGAGCGGGAATCGAACCCACAACCTTTCCAGTGACTGCACAGCCACCTCTCCAGTCTTTTAGTGGCGATTAAACCACTGGGCTACTGGGGCCCCTGTGTATATGTCAGTAGTGACGGCGCCGTGCCCACGAAAGCAGATGCACCTGTTAAGCAGTCGGTGTATGCATCCCGGGTCTACCGTGGCACCAGACTTTTGTTTGAAACTCGCCAGCCAGTCGGTAAAGCGACCAGCGACGACTCAGAGCTTATTGGATTGCGTGTTGCGATCCAGAAAGCTACCACACAGGATGGAGCCACTTCCATCTCGTGTTTCGTGGACTCGATGAATGCTATCAACTGCATCATCGATTGCAACCCTCACTCCACGCAGCGGCATTCTATTGCGCTGTGCGAGGTATTATGGCGCTGGCTCGACGAAGACGAGCGGCGCAGGATTGATCTCTGGCACGTCCCTTCCAAGTGGAAGTGGGCTATTCAACTCGAAGCACACGAGTACGCTCGGACGCTCGATATTCCATTGGGCACCTGCCCTTTGTACACCACGGATGCGCTCTGAAAGGAGGCAGACGATGAAATGCACGCCTCTTGGTTCGACCAATCTCGTACTAAGAAATACATAGGCGCTTCCACGTTCCAGTTCCATGAAGCAGGAAAGCCGGACTCCTACGAGCGCCCTTCTCGCAAGAGAACGGGCTTCATGAAGTTGGTGACAGGCAACGAGCTGTATGCTCGCTGCTGTCGCATGGCATGCGGACACGCGCCGATCAATGCGTATCGCGCGCGGTTCAACTTCGTCGAGAGCGATCAATGCTCATGCAGACGAGGGTCGGAGGACTCCGTCCACGTCATGACTCTCTGCCGTAACTGGCAGAGGCCACCTGAACGCCAGTACGACGCCTTTGCGCGTCTTTGGTTCGTTAAGTACCTGACGTCTAACAAGGCGGCGGGTGCCTTCATTCCGGACCCAGGCGGCGGGTGACCGCGCGTCTGGTGCACCGGATCAGTCTGGCGATCGACGAAATCGGTCGCCGAGCTTCATTGCGCATCACAAGCCCTGCAACGGCGGGTGTTATGGGACCTCACGGACCCTTTATGCGGAAATGACCGCATCCGGGCCTTCGGGTCTGGGGGATGCCAGCTCTAGCGAGCGATTCAGCACGAGCTCAGACGAGCGCGGGCACGAGAGAATAGGGCAGTGAGCCCTCTATGTACATCCCCTCAGTCTGGTGTTCTTCGGACTAGTTGTATTTATCGTAGGCACATACGTGTACTTACAAGCGGACTGCCATCGAGCACCGCTATATAAATTGATGATTTAAAAAAAAAAAAAAAAAAAAGATACCAAAGCCAGGGGCACATAGGAACGAAATTGCTGAACCCCTTCAGAAGACCGACCTGCTGAAGTACAGCATAAAGAAAATCGCACCATCGTGGCGAAAGTAAGCGACAGCGACTGGAACGAATACTACCGGTGGAGGGAGCGAAAGAGACTACCCAAGACAGACAGACGAACCGCTGCAGAGTGGAACGAATTCGAACAAGCCTGTAGAATTGCAGGAATCGACCTAGACTATTGGAAAGAGCAATAAGAAGAGCAAAGACAAAAGCAGATTCAAGAACAGCAGGCCCAAGCACAACAAGCTCAAGAACAGGAAAGCCAAGACCAAGACAGCAACGAAGAGATTCCGCAAACAATGGCGACAGAATACAAAGGAATTATCGCAGACCCAAAGTCCTTCACAGGAGACCGAACAGCTTTCGACATTTGGTGGAGGAAGATGAAGCTCTACATAACCGCACATGGAGACCTTACCGATACACAAAAGATCGGAGCAGTACTATCCAGAATGACCGACGGACCGGGAGCCCACTGGGCATCGAAGAAAATCGACACCACGACCAACCAAAGCACATGGGCTGATTTCGTAACCGAAATACAGACATGATTCAGCAATGTCATGTCACCATCGCAAGCAGGAAGCAAACTATTCAACATCAGACAGGGAAACCGACCAATCAACGAATTCCTAGATGAATTTGTAGACCTCGCAGGAAAAGCAGAAATGACAGGAACAGCTCCATGTTTTCTACTCGAGAAGAGCCTAAACAGGAGGATAGCAGAAGCCGTACACTCGATCTCCGAACTTCCAACAGATGGAGATGAATATATCAAGACAGTTCGAGTGATTGGACGAAACATCAACGAACATCGGAATGTAATGAGAGGGGAATTCGCAAACAACCAACGCAAGCCAGGAAACCCAAGCCGAGGAACAGGACAGGCCATGGAAGTCGACAAAGTACGAAGCAACAATTGCTTCAACTGCAACAAACCAGGACACCTTTCACGAAACTGTCCGGAGCCGTGAAAAGGAGCAGCAAACGTCACATGCTACAATTGCGGCTTGAAAGGACATTATGCACAAAACTGCAAGAAGAAGAAGAAGGGAAAATCCCGAGTCAGAGAAGTGAAAGAAAAAGGAGAAGAAGACGAAGAAGACAAGGACGAAGAAAGCTCTGACAAAGAGGGTTTTGTCGAAGGGTCCGATTAAGAGGTGCTAAATCGCGACCCATACAGCTGAAACAGACTCGCTTCAATACAGGATGTAGATCATCCCATACTCTGAAATACACCATTCCTGCAAAGCGATCTGAAGCACCAAGAAAAACTATCCGAGGCGACAAACCACCCAGAAGAAGGGAACTCGCAGTACCAGCGAAAATACGAATGCGAAAAGGAATAACAACGATAACACCAGAAGTCGATAGCGGAGCAGACAGGACCTGCATCAATACCGCCATAGTAACAAAAACAGGATTGAAGACACGGCGAATCAAGAAGATTCCAATCATAAATGCAGACGGATCACCCAATCGCCAGAAAACAGCAGACTGAGTAGCGGAGGTCCACATCAACATTAAAGGACACAAAGAGCATATGGAAGCCATCGTACTCGACATTGGAAAAACCGACATGCTACTAGGACACGACTGGCTTGTCTATCACAACCCAACGATCAAATGGAGGACGGGAGAGATTGTTTTTAACAGATGCCCCAAGACATGCAAAATAAACCACCAAACAATCAAGATACAGAAAGTGACTGAACCAGCGAAGACCACAGCCAATGACAGGACGGGAACTCAGATACCTTCATATCTGACAAGATTCAAACACCTCTTTAAGGAGAAGAACTTCGATCGACTGCCGGACCACAAGGAGTGGGACCACGAAATAAACTTAACAAAAGACGCACTGAAAACGATACTGAGCAAGGTCTACCCGATGACGCAGAAAGAACTAGAAGAACTAGATGCCTTTGTCGAAGAAGGGCTAAGAACAGGGAAGATACGCCCCTCAAAATCACCTTATGCGGCACCCTGTTTCTTTCGTAACAAGAAGGATGGTAGCAAACGACTCATCCAAGATTATCGAGAAATAAACAAATATATGGTCAAGGACAAGTTCCCACTACCACGCATCAGCAAACTCCTCGACGTGCTACAAGGAGCGAAGTACTTTAACAAGATCGACATTATCTGGGGATACAACAACGTTCGCATTCGAAAAGGAGATGAATGGAAAGCAGCCTTCCTAACAGCAAGAGGACTCTTCGAACCAACGGTCATGTACTTTGGACAGTGCAATGCACCAGGCACTTTCAGCCGAATGATGGCAAGCCTCTTCCAAGACCAAATATGAAGAAGAGTATGCATAATCTATATGGACGACATTATAATCATCGGACGAACGCGAGAGGAACTTCAAAAGAATACAGTAGAAGTCATGGAGATACTAAACAAGAACGACCTATTCATCAAAGGACCGAAATGCGTCTGGGAATCATCAAAAGTCCCAGTACTAGGATATATCATAGGGAAGGGAAAAGTGGAAATGGAACCAGAGAAGATTACAGCCGTACAATCCTGGCCAGCCCCGAAAATGAAGAAAGAACTACAAAGGTTCTTAGGGTTCACAAACTTTTATCGACGATTCATCAAAGGATATGCAAAAGTCGCTAAACCTTTAACGGAATTGACTGGAAACAAAACATTCCAGTGGACAGACAAGCAGCAAAGCACTTTCAAGGAACTAATCTGACACATAACCTCAGCACCCATTCTAGCACTACCACAAACAGAGGGAAAATTCTGAGTCGAAACGGACGCCTCAGGATATGCCATCGGAGCGGTATTATCACAACAGCAGAAAGGACTGTGGCATCCAATCGCCTTCATATCAAGATGTATGACCCCAGCAGAGCAGAACTATGAAATCTATGACAAAGAACTCCTTGCGATAATAGTGGCACTAAAGACATGGAGACAATACCTCTTAGAAGCTCGAGAGAAGTTCGAGATATTGACAGACCACAAGAACCTATCATATTTCCAAAAACCGCAACGACTCAATTCAAGACAGACCGGCTGGTACCTGAAACTACAAGAATATGACTACGAACTATGACACGTGCCAGGAAAAGCGAATGGAAAAGCAGACGTCTTATCATGAATGGCGGGATATGAAGACAACCTAGCAGAAAAAGACAACATACAAATGATCAAAGAAGCCGCATTCATCCGACACCTGGAAGAGAATAATGAACGAGACTTCGACTTGATGATGTTCGAGGACGAACATCCACAGAAAGGAGAAGCAGAAAATAACGAAACAATGCAAACAAGAGGAATCACGATAATCGAAACTCCAAGAATGGAACAAATTTGACAATGCACATGGAGAGAAACAATCGTAACAACAGGACTGAAAGAAAAACCACACTGGTTCACAGAAGAAAACCACATTGTATATGCAGGAGGGAAGATCTATGTTCCCCCAGACAACAAATTGAAGGAAGACATCATGTTCGAACACCATGACACACCTATCAGAGGACACCCAGGACAATATCGCATGCACGAACTCATAAACCGCACCTATTGGTGGCCATCAATGCTAACAGACATCAAGAAGTATGTCAATGGATGCGAAGCATGCCAGCGAAACAAAATCATCCAATAAAAGAAGCATGCACCACTATACCCACACGAGGTTCCACAGCAATCATGGGAAGATATCGGAGTAGACCTCATAGGACCGTTACCCAGGGCCCCAGTAGCCCAGTGGTTTAATCGCCACTAAAAGACTGGAGAGGTGGCTGTGCAGTCACTGGAAAGGTTGTGGGTTCGATTCCCGCTCATCCTCTGTACCTTACAAAGCAGGGATAGGCATGTGACCCATCATCGGTTACCGTCACGTGCTCGGTGACTCAGGTTGGTAAGCAACTCTGAGGCAATACCACGGTCAGGTGACCTTCGGTGGCTAGGGTGGTAACCTAGTCACGTGATAGGGATGATCGTGGGAGTCCAAAGTGGCAGGTCAGGTGATCCCTGGCAGGCCATGCCTGAAATGGTCACGTGACTAGTCATGTGATCAAGTAGGGAGCGAAAGCATAGGGCGCGGTAAGCGGGGGAGAGTCTGAGAACAACCCGACCCTTGATGTGCACCCTGTAATAGGGAGTTCCAGAGCATGCGCGCTTCCGGAAGGTGCCACGCACCCTGTAATGGGGAGTCTCTTCGGACTGCGAGCTTGGGACAGGACACCCCCCACCGGATAATCTCGAGCCCAGTCTAACCAGCTGGATCAGGCCGAGAACCTGGTCGTTAGTCAGCGTTGGTAGCGTGGACTGGTCCTTGGTCATAAGGCCTTACCGAGCGTTTGAAGGGGCCAGGGGTAAGCCACCACGTGACCGTAAAGCACTGCTCAGGTGGGAGCCTGAGACCTCCTTGTGGGGCATGCATAACCGGGTTAAGCATGGGTGTAGAACTCCTCAGCCTAGGCCTTAGGTCTAGGATGCACACTGAGGCTGGACGCTGGCAAGGCAGAGACCTGGGACATGACTGGGGATCCGCGCCCTTCGGGCATCAGTGAACCACATGCTCAGGAACGGGAAAAGTAAAGTAGGTGGGGCTTACTAATGCCCGGCTGGCTCGGCTTGGCCTCTTAGTAACTCACTCCCTGGCCGAAATTTGGACCGTGGCGGACCAGGGCAGTCCCCTGACTCCGGCCCGAGAGGACTTATCCTCTGCCGGTTCA
Source organism: Macrocybe indica (assembly GCA_030407095.1). Classification (NCBI taxonomy): domain Eukaryota; kingdom Fungi; phylum Basidiomycota; class Agaricomycetes; order Agaricales; family Callistosporiaceae; genus Macrocybe; species Macrocybe indica. The sequence continues at coordinate 1,954,548 of JARFTL010000004.1, forward strand.
TCTGGATGACTAATCCAGGTATTGAATCCAAGTTGATTCCGAAGTCTAGGCACGGAATTCCACCGTTTAGTCTAGCGCCTATCCTGCAAAGGAGACGGCGATAAGGGTCCTCCACTTGGAGGGCCCTAAACTTCGTAGTTGTATTTATCGTAGGCACACTCGTGTACTTACAAGCGGACTGCCATCGAGCACCGCTATAAAAATTGTTGAATTAAAAAAAAAAAAAATAGGACCGTTACCCAGCTCGAACGGCTTTAACGCCATTGCCACAGTCACAGACTGCCTGACCAAGATGATCCATCTAATTCCCACAAACACCGAACTCACAGCAGAAGGTCTCGCACGACTATACCGAGACAACGTGTGGAGACACCATGGAATCCCACAAAAGATCATCAGCGACCGAGGACCCCAATTCACAGTACAATTCATGACAGCGCTTCTAAAACTGCTTGGAACGAAGCAAAACCTATCAACGGCCTATCACCCACAAACAGATGGACAGGCAGAGCGATCCCATCAAGAAACGGAAGTTTTCCTTAGAAACTTCACAAACAACCTGCAGAACGACTGGGCAGAATGGATAGCGATTGCAGAGTACCAATATAATGACAAAACACATCAGGGAACAAAAGAGACACCATTCTACCTCAACTACGGAATGCACCCCTGGAAGGGAGAACCACAAACAATGGAAGGGAATAACCCCGCAGCAAAGAACTTTGTCAAGAGAATGAACCAAATCCGGAAAGAAGCGAATGCTGCACTGCAGTATGCGCAAACACGAGCCAAAGACAATTACGACGCGAGGCGAAGACCAGCCCATGAATACAAGAAAGGAGACGGAGTATGGCTTGAAGCCACCAATATCGCAGTCAACTGACCATCAAAGAAGTTATCGGCACTCTGATACGGACCGTTCAAGGTGGTCGAGAAGAAAGGCGCCTCAGCATACCACCTAGAACTCCCAGCATCATGGCAGCTGATACACCCCGTGTTCTTTTTTTTTTTTTTTTTTTTTTTAAATCAACAATTTACGAGATTCAAGAAACACTACTCACACCCTACAAAGGACTCCGTTTCAAGATACAAGAACGACCATCGCCGCCACCCTCTGAGATCATAAATGATGAAGAAGAGTACGAGATAGAAGAAATTCTAAAAAGAAAGAAACAAGGAAGAGGAATGCTATTCCTGGTCAAATGGAAAGGATACGGACATGAGGAAAACACATGGATCAAAGAGAAGGAACTGGGGAATGCACAGCAAGCTCTAGACCGTTTCCTGAAGAAGACTACGGAGCAAGATAAAAAGACCACAAAAAGAAGGAAGAAGACCAAAAATCGCACATCATGACCACCAATGCCCCCATCAGCATTGAAAGCAGCGACGACAGCCGCGCGCCCACCCCCATCACAAATGACTCTGAGAATCTGGCGAAAATTCTCGACGCCAAAGACTACATGGACCCCCTCGCCATCACTCTCAGTGCATACCTGCGCTATGTCATGACCATCCGCACACACCTTTGGAGCGGACGGACCCCCGATGGGACCGCTCCCACAACAGCAGAATGCATCGTGCTTCGTGAAGCAATGGAGATGCTTCGCACCGAAAACCGGCGACTCAAACTCCTCGCCACCATGCTCCACCACATCCGCTCCTACAACAAGGAGCTCATTCACACGTGGGCCCTACGCGCAACAAGCGCCTGGGAGAACAATGGGTGGGGACAGCTGGACTAAGAGGTTTCACGAGGACGCGAATCTAAAGAGAGGGTGATGTTACGGACTATTCATTTTCTTTATCTTATCTTCCTTCCTTTATCTTCTCCCTCCCCTATTATGCTGCGCATCCCTCCCCATCATGCTGCGCAGCGTGCAGTCATCGAGTCATCTCCTCTTCCCTAGTCACTCCGAGTCATCCTATCCCAACCTTACTCATCCGTAGTCCACAGCATTGCACAGCCTATGGTCCGTGCTCGAGTACTGTAGATACATAAGGACTTCCAGATGTACCAGTAGTGCTAGGTTTAATATTCCATTTGCCATCGTCTTAAACCACTCTCGCACTTAGTCTGCCCGAGTCCTTTAAGACTCGTCTAGCTTAACAGCAGGTGTGGTGAGAGATCTGAGGGCATGCCTCATGTTCTTTTTTTTTTTTTTTTTAAATCAACAATTTGTATTGCGGTGCTCGATGGCAGTCCACATGTAAATACAACGAGGTATCTACGATAAATACGATCTGTCCAATAAAACAGAAAGAGATAGACATAGAGGGCTGCACTGCCCTGTTCTCTCGTGCCCGTGCTCCTCCGAGCTCGTGCTGAATCGCTCGCTAGGGCTGGCGTCCCCCGGGCCCGAAGGCCCGGATGCGGTCAGTTCCGCGTAAAGGGTCCGTGAGGTCCCATAATGCCTACTGTCGCAGGGCTTGCAGTGCGCAATGAAGCTCAGCAATCATTTTCGTCGATTGCCAGACTGTTCCTGAGACAGACGCACGGTCACCCGCCGCCTGGATCCGGAATGAAAGCACCCGCCGCCTTGTTAGACGTCAGGTACTTGACGAACCAGAGACGCACAAAGGCGTCGTACTGGTGTTCAGGTGGTCTCTCCCAGTTACGGCAGAGAGTCATGACATGGACGGAGTCCTCAGGCCCTCGTCCGCATGAGCATTGGTCGCTCTCGACGAAATTGAACCGCGCGCGATACGCATTGATCGGCGCATGTCCGCATGCAACGCGACAGCAGTGAGCATACAACTCGTTGCCTGTCACCAGCTTCATGAAGCCCGTTTGCTTTCGAGAAGGGCGCTCATAGGAGTCAGGCTTTCCCGCATCATGGAAATGAAACGTGGAGGCGCCTATGTATTTCTTGGTCCGAGACTGATCGAACCAGGAGGCATGCATTTCATCATCTGCCTCCTTTCGGAGCGCATCCGTGGTGTATAAAGGGCGAGGCATGCCTCATGTTCGAGTTGGCTAAGCAGGCAGAGGATCTGATTTTGAGCCATTTAATGAACCTGGCGATAGGTTCGACGCAGGCCATGGTTTCCGCTGCACCCTCCGGAGTGGTGTGAAACTGCCCATTAATCCAGATGCAAGCTTTTCACTGCATCTGGCACAACAACTTCATGAGCGCAACATTGTGCATGCCATTGAAGTTCCATAATAAACAGCCATATGTTGTGATAGGGCGAGCACATGACAGGTAGGGAATGCACTTCTGCTGAGGGGAGAGCCCTTGAACAGAATTGCCGGTGCCAACGCCTCACCCTGTGGATTGGTGGAATTGTCGGTCTGCATCAGACTGTCGTTCCCCTGGAAAAGGATCCCAGATCAAGGGCCAGGTTGGGAGAAGGGGCCTTGGCTGGCAGAGGGCTCAGTGCAGCTGGGATGTGGGTTCAGCAGGGAGAGCTTTCGCCCTTCACCACTACCGAGTGTGTTGAGCAGATCATCGCTTATCGAAATTCTCTAAGATTTTACCAGATTTTCAGCGGATTTCACAATAACAAAAACTAGAGGTGCTCAAGAGTGGTATAGACTTGGATCTGCAACTTGATATGAAATCGGCCCAGATGTCGTCGCTGTAGAATGTGTTTTTGCAAAAGTGCAAGTGTATTTACAGTTGTGTACAGGTAGGCATTGAAGAAAAAGAAGCAGATGTTTCTAGACTCAATAAATGCCATCAATCACATCATTGATTGTAACCCACACTTCTCACAGCAGCATTCTATTGCTCTGTGCAGTATATGTTAAACAGAAAAAATGTTCTAACTGGGAATTGAACCCAGGACCACCTGGACATATACCAGTAGCTCTACCACTGAGCTATCAGGCCTGATGGATCATTTTAGATGTTGTATTTACAACTACCTCATTCTATATACCTTCACCTATTTGGTCTAGGTTCTTCGATATCTGTGATATTAGTGGAGGCAAGGGCTGGTTGGCATAGCAGTAAAACGCAGTCAGGTAGTCCTGTGGATGTGGCAATCCACGAAGCCACGGATTCTAGTCCTGGAGGTAGCATCTTCAGGTTTGCATTCGGAAGTGTTCAGAGCTGGTTCCATGTGATGCGGGCAGGAAGTATCATGATCCTGTGACAGCTGTTCCCACAGGGAGGTGACTTGGTCACATGACTAAGCAGCTGGCATGTAATGTAAGCTGGGTTATATGTCACACATGTGACTGACCCCACTCTGTGGGCTCTGATCATGTGACCCTAACTCACATGACCGGGTTTCCCTTGGTGTGGATGGCCTTGGGATATAAGTGCCAGACAATGCCTTAATCCGGCAGACCACACGTGATCTCCAATCTTAAAAGATAGGGGCCAAAAGGATAAGGGACCATACCGGGAATTGGGCTGATAACCACCCAATGGCGTTTGAGCCAACAGGGCACCCGGTACCATGTGAGCTGCCTGAAGTAGGGGTCCATGGTGGTTAGTCACGGCGCAGTACACCAATGGTGGAAGTAGATCCAGATCTGTTCAGCTAAGGGCTCCCCCTGTGGGGACCTGTCATGGGAGGACTATGGACCTTGCTGTGATATCAGATGCCAGTCTGGGAGGCACGTGGCAAGACAGAGACCTTAGTCAGATTGGGGATCCACACCCATTAAAGGCATCTTTTTTTTTTTTTTTTTTTTTTTTTAAATCAACAATTTATATTGCGGTGCTCGATGGCAGTCCGCATGTAAATACAACGAGGTATCTACCATAAATACGATGCGTCCGATAATACAGAGGCAAAGGGATAGACATAGAGGGCTCACTGCCCTGTTCTCTCGTGCCCGCGCTCGTCTGAGCTCGTGCTGAATCGCTCGCTAGAGCTGGCGTCCCCCAGGCCCGAAGGCCCGGCTGCGGTCATTTCCGCGTAAAGGGTCCGTGAGGTCCCATAACGCCCGCCGTCGCAGAGCTTGCGGTGCGCAATGAAGCTCGGCGACCGCTTTCGTCAATCGCCAGACTGTTCCGGAACTCCGAAGAGCCACCAGACGCGCGGTCACCCGCCGCCCGGATCCGGAATGAAGGCACCCGCCGCCTTGTTAGACGTCAGGTACTTGACGAACCAGAGACGCACAAAGGCGTCGTACTGGCGTTCAGGTGGTCTCTCCCAGTTACGGCAGAGAGTCATGACGTGGACGGAGTCCTCGGGCCCTCGTCCGCATGAGCACTGGTCGCTCTCGACAAAATTGAACCGTGCGCGATACGCATTGATCGGCGCATGTCCGCAAGCAACGCGACAGCAGCGAGCAAAAATCTCGTTGCCTGTCACCAACTTCATGAAGCCCATTCTCTTGCGAGAGGGGCGCTCATAGGAGTCAGGCTTTCCCGCCTCATGAAAATGAAACGTGGAAGCACCTATATATTTCTTGATCCGAGATTGGTCGAACCAAGAGGCGTGCATTTCATCGTCTGCCTCCTTTCGGAGTGCATCCGTGGTATACAGAGGGCACGTGCCCAATGGGATGTCGAGCGACCGAGCATGCTCGTGTGCTTCGTGTTGAGTAGCCCACTTCCATTTGGAAGGGACATGCCAGAGTTGAATCCTGCGCCGCTCGTCCCCATCGAGCCAGCGCCTAAGTACCTCGCACAGCGCAATTGAATGTCGCTGCACAGAGTGCGGGTTACAATCGATGATGCGGTTGATGGCATTCATCGAGTCGAGAAAACACGAGATGGATGTGATTCCATCTTGTGTGGTAGCTTTCTGGATCGCGACACGCAATCCAATCAGCTCGGCGTCGTCGCTAGTCGCTTTTCCGACCGGCTGACGAGTTTCAAACAAAAGTCTGGTGCCCTGGTAAACCCGAGATGCATACACCGACTGTTTAAGAAGTGCGTCTGCTTTCGTGGGCACGGCGCCATCACTACTGACATATGCATAATCTTGCTGGAGCTGGCACTCAGCGAGCGCCTGATCCAGTGAGTTGCGATAGGCTTTGACAGAGTCCTCGTCTTTGCCAAGGAGCCTATGAGTCTCAAAGCGGTCGCCGAACTGGTCGACCAACCGCCTGCCCGGGTTATTCGCATCAGCGAAGTAATCCGTGTAGATAAAGTTTGGTGGTCTAAGGTCCACCAAATCCTTGAGAGGAGATTTCAGCGCTGTGCGCTGACGCTCAGAGAGGGAGGTCAAGTTCTTTGACCTTGAAGGATCCCCGCCCGCCGATGCAGGCGTGGTAAGAGAACGGAGGGCATGCCTCGCGTTCGAGTTGGCTAAACGGGCAGAGGACCCGACTTTAAGCCGCTTGATGAAGCCGGCGATGGGTTCAACGCAGGCCATGGTTTCAGCTGCACCCTCCGGAGTGGTGCGGAACTGTCCATTAATCCAGATGCAGGCTTTACGCTGCATCTGGCGCAGCAACTTCATGAGCGCGACGTTGCGCATACCATTGAAGTTCCATAATAAGCAGCCGTACGTCGCAATAGGGCGAGCGCACGACAGGTATAGGATGCGCTTCTGCTGAGGGGACAAGCCTCGAACAGAATTGCCTAACATTTGGAAAGCTCTGGCTGTTGTCAGAGCCTTCGTTGCGTAGAAGCGGACATGCTCTTTAAAAGAAAGACGCGCGTCCAGGAAAAAGCCAAGGTATCGCCCTTTACATGGAACTGACTGCATCCAGACCTCCGGGTCTGGGGGACACCAGCTCTAGCAAGCGAATCAGTATGAGCTTAAGCCTTGAGTGGCCAGAGCATGGGCACGAGAAAACAGGGCAGTGCAGCTCTCCATGTCTATCCCTTTCTGTTTGTTATCGGACAGATCGTATTTATCATAGGTACACTTGTGTATTTACAAGTGGACTGCCATTGAGCACCACTATACAAATTGTTGATTTAAAAAAAAAAAAAAAAAGAGCAGTGCAAGATCAAACTCTGGCATGTCCCTTCCAAGTAGAAGTGGGCTGTTCAATACGAGGCACACAAGTTAGCTCGAATGCTCAATGTTCTGCTGGAGGCTTGCCTCCTCTACACCATGGATGCACTCTGAAAGAAGGCAGATGATGACATGCATGCTTCTTGGTTTCATCAATCTGGAACCAAGAAATATATTGACACTTCTATGTTTTGTTTCCATGAAGTGGAAAAGCCAGATTCCTATGAGCACCCTTCTTCTCATAAGAGAATGGGCTTCATGAAGTTGGTGACTGGCAATGAGCTGTATGCTTGCTGCTGTCGCGTTGCATGTGGACATGTGCTGATCAATGCATATTGCACATGGTTCAATTTCAGCCCAAGGATGTGTAGAGATACCTTGGGTTCTTTTTGAATGTGCGGCTTTCCTTTAAAGAGCACGTTTGTTTCTATGCAACAAAGGCTTTGACCATGGCCAGAGCCTTTCAAATGCTTGGCAATTCTGTTTGAGGGCTCTTCCCTCAGCAGAAGCGTATCCTCTACCTATTGTGTGCCCATTCTATCATGCCATACGGCTGTTTATTATGGAACTTCAATGGCATGTGCAATGTTGCGCTCATGAAGTTGTTGTGCCAGATGCAGCAAAAAGCTTGCATCTGGATTAATGGTCAGTTTTGCACCACTCCGGAGGGTGCAGTGGAAACTATGGCCTGCATTGAACCTATTGCAGGGTTCATCAAACAGCTTAAAGTCGGGTCCTCTGCCCGTCTAGCCAACTTGAACATGAGGCATGCCCTCAGATCTCTCACCACACCTGCCTCGGCCAGGGATGACCCATCCAGGTCAAAGAATCTGACCTCACTCTCCGAACATCAGTGTTCATTGCTGAAATCTCCTCTCAAAGATTTGGTAGACCTCAGACCTCCGAATTTTGTACACACGAATTATTTCACTGATGCAAATAACCTGGGCAGGCGGTTAGTCGATGAGTTTGGCAACCGCTTTGAGACTCATAGGCTCCTTGGCAAAGATAAGGACTCTGTCAAGGCCTATTGTGCCTTGCTGGAACAGGTGCTCGCTGAGTGCCAGACCCAGCAAGATTGTGCATATGTCAGTAGTGATGGCGCCATGCTGACAAAAGCAGATGCACTAAGTAAACAGTCGGTGTACATGTCCTGGATCTACCAGGGCACCAGACTCTTATTTGAAACTTGTCAGCTGGTTGGTAAAGCCACCAGCAATGACGCCGAGCTGATTGGACTGCATGTCGCAATCCAGAAAGCTTCCACACAGGATGGAGTCACATCCATCTTGTGTTTCCTTGATTCAATGAATGCGATCAATCGCATCATTGATTGCAATCCTCATTCTGCACAGCGGCATTCTATTGCCTTGTGCGAAGTGTTACGGCGCTGGCTTGATAGTGATGAGCAATGCAGGATTGAATTCTGGCATGTCTCTTCCAGGTGGAAGTGGGCTATTCAGTTCGGAGCGCATGAGTTCGCTCATGTGCTCCATGTTCCACTGGGGGCTCGCCCTCTGTACACCATGGATGCACTCCACAAGGAAGCAGACAATAACATGCACACTTCTTGGTTTGAACAATCTCGGACCAAGAAATATATTGGCGCTTCCACATTTCATTTTCATGAAGCAGGAAGACCGGACTCCTATGAATGCCTATCTCATAAGAGAACAGGCTTCATGAAGTTGGTGACGGGCAATGAGTTATATGCTCGCTGCTCTCGCGTTGCATGTGGTCATGCTCCGATCAATTCCTATCAGGCGTGGTTCAATTTTGTTGAGAGCGATCAATGCTCATGCGAACGAGGGCCTGAAGACTCTGTCCACGTTATGACTCTCTGTTTTTTTTTTTTTTTTTTTTTTTAAATCAACAATTTTTATAGCAGTGCTTGATGGCAGTCTGCTTGTAAGTACATGAATGTGCCTACAATAAATACGATCTGTCCGATAACAAACAGAAAGAGATAAAGATAGAGGGCTGCACTGCCCTGCTCTCTCGTGCCCACACTCAGGCTGCTCAAGGCTCGAGCTCGGGGCCCCAGTAGCCCAGTGGTTTAATCGCCACTAAAAGACTGGAGAGGTGGCTGTGCAGTCACTGGAAAGGTTGTGGGTTCGATTCCCGCTCATCCTCTGTACCTTACAAAGCAGGGATAGGCATGTGACCCATCATCGGTTACCGTCATGTGCTCGGTGACTCAGGTTGGTAAGCAACTCTGAGGCAATACCACGGTCAGGTGACCTTCGGTGGCTAGGGTGGTAACCTAGTCACGTGATAGGGATGATCGTGGGAGCCCAAAGTGGCAGGTCAGGTGATCCCTGGCAGGCCGTGCCTGAAATGGTCACGTGACTAGTCATGTGATCAAGTAGGGAGCGAAAGCATAGGGCGCGGTAAGCGGGAGAGAGTCTGAGAACAACCCGACCCTTGATGCGCACCCTGTAATAGGGAGTTCCAGAGCATGTGCACTTCCGGAAGGTGCCGCGCACCCTGTAATGGGGAGTCTCTTCGGACTGCGAGCTTGGGACAGGACACCCCCCACCGGATAATCTCGAGCCCAGTCTAACCAGCTGGATCAGGCCGAGAACCTGGTCGTTAGTCAGCGTTGGTAGCGTGGACTGGTCCTTGGTCATAAGGCCTTACCGAGCGTTTGAAGGGGCCAGGGGTAAGCCACCACGTGACCGTAAAGCACTGCTCAGGTGGGAGCCTGAGACCTCCTTGTGGGGCATGCATAACCGGGTTAAGCATGGGTGTAGAACTCCTCAGCCTAGGCCTTAGGTCTAGGATGCACACTGAGGCTGGACGCTGGCAAGGCAGAGACCTGGGACATGACTGGGGATCCGCGCCCTTCGGGCATCAGCGAACCACATGCTCAGAAACGGGAAAAGTAAAGTAGGTGGGGCTTACTAATGCCCGGCTGGCTCGGCTTGGCCTCTTAGTAACTCACTCCCTGGCCGAAATTCGGACCGTGGCGGACCAGGGCAGTCCCCTGACTCCGGCCCGAGAGGACTTATCCTCTGCCGGTTCATCTGGATGACTAATCCAGGTATTGAATCCAAGTTGATTCCGAGGTCTAGACACGGAATTCCACTGTTTAGTCTAGCACCTATCCTGCAAAGGAGACGGCGATAAGGGTCCTCCACTTGGAGGGCCCTAAACTTCGACACTCGTGTACTTACAAGCGGACTGCCATCGAGCACCGCTATAAAAATTGTTGAAATAAAAAAAAAAAAAAAAAGGCTCGAGCTCATGCTGGTTCACTTGCTAGAGCTGGTGTCCCCCAGACCCGAAGGTCTGGCTGCAGTCAATTCTGCACAAAGGGTCCGTGAGGTCCCATAACACCCACCGTTGCGGGGCTTGTGATGTGCAATGAAGCTCAGCGGTCACTTTCGTCAATCGCCAGACTGCCCCAGCGCCACCTGGATCCAGGGTAAAAGCACCTGCCACCTTGTTTGACGTCAGGTGCTTGATGAACCAAAGATGTACAAAGGCATCATATTGGCATTCAGTTGGTCTCTGCCAGTTACAACAGAGAGTTATAACATGGATGGAGTCCTCAGGCCCCCGTCCGCATGAGCATTGGTCACTCTCTACAAAATTTAACCACGCCCGATATGCATTGATCGGCACATGTCTGCATGCTATGTGTCAGCAGCAAGCAAACAATTCGTTGCCTGTCACCAACTTCATGAAGCCCGTTCTCTTATGAGAAGGGTGCTCATAGGAATTGGGCCTTCCTGCTTTGTGAAAATGAAATGTGAAAGCACCTATATATTTCTTTGTCTGGGATTGGTCGAACGAAGAGGTGTGCATGTCATCATCTGCCTCCTTTCAGAGCGCATCCGTGGTATACAGAGGGTGTGTGCCCAGTGGAACGTCGAGTGCCTTAGTGAACTCATGTGCTTCGAATTGAATAGCCCACTTCCATTTGGAAGGGACATGCCAGAATTCAATCTTGCGAAGTTTAGCCCCCCCTCTTGCGGAGGAGGCTGCTAGCCCAGGCCCAGTCTTATGATCAGACTGTTTAGCCCAGGAGCTTCGCACTCTGGCTTCAACTTAAGCAGTTACCTGAGTGTGTTATCCCAGGGACCACCAACAGAGGAGTTAGGTCTCTCGAGCCAAGGACTGGAGACTATCCAGCCTTGCTATGGCCCAGCGGTGTCCGGGTCTTTTTTTTTTTTTTTTTTTTTTTTTTTAAATCAACAATTTTTATAGCGGTGCTTGGTGGCAGTCCGCTTGTAAGTACACGAGTGTGCCTACGATAAATACCGAAGTTTAGGGCCCTCCAAGTGGAGGACCCTTATCGCCGTCTCCTTTGCAGGATAGGTGCTAGACTAAACGGTGGAATTCCGTGCCTAGACTTTGGAATCAACTTGGATTCAATATCTGGATTAGTCATCCAGATGAACCGGCAGAGGATAAGTCCTCTCGGGCCGGAGTCAGGGGACTACCCTGGTCCGCCACGGTCCGAATTTCGGCCAGGGAGCGAGTTACCAAGAGGCCAAGCCGAGAACAAGCCGGACATTGGTAAGCCCCACCTACTTTACTTTTCCTGTTCCTGAGCATGTGGTTCGCTGATGCCCAAAGGGTGCGGATCCCCAATCATGTCCCAGGTCTCTGCCTTGCCAGCGTCCAGCCTCAGTGTGCACCCTAGACCTAAGGCCTAGGCTGAGGAGTTCTACACCCATGCTTAACCCGGTTATGCATGCCCCACGAGGAGGTCTCAGGCTCCCACCTGAGCAGTGCTTTACGGTCATATGGTGGCTACCCCTGGGCCTGGGGACTCCCCAAGTGTGCCAAAGGACCAGTCCAAGACCGGTCCACAGGGACCGGTCCACACTACCAACGCTGACTAATGACCAGGTTCTCGGCCTGATCCAGCTGGTTAGACTGGGCTCGAGATTAACCGGTGGGGGGTGTCCTGTCCCAAGCTCGCAGTCTGAAGAGACTCCCCATTACAGGGTGCGCGGCATCTTCCGGAAGCGTGCATGCTCTGGAACTCCCTATTACAGGGTGTGCATCAAGGCGAAGTTTAGCCCCCCCCTTGCGGGAGAGGCTACTACCCAGGCTCCAGTTCTGTCCCTCCGTTGTGCTATGGAGGCGGACCGTCTACCCAGGAGTGTCGCACTTCGGATTCAACTTAAGCAGTTACCTGGGTGTATTATCCCAGGGACTACCGACAGAGGAGTTAGGTCTCTCGAGCCAAGAACTAGAGACTGTCTAGCCTTGCTACGGCCCAGCAGTGTCTGGGCACGACCCTAGTCCTGCCTTCCCGTCCTCTGACAGATGGTTCGCTGATGCCCTTAATGGGCGTGGATCCCCAATCTGACTAAGGTCTCTGTCTTGCCACGTGCCTCCCAGACTGGCATCTGATATCACAGCAAGGTCCATGGTCCTCCCATGACAGGTCCCCACAGGGAGAGCCCTTAGCTGAACGGGTCTGGATCTACTTCCACCATTGGTGTACTGCGCCGTGACTAACCACCATGGACTCCTACTTCAGGCAGCTCACATGGTACCGGGTGCTCTGTTGGCTCAAACGCCATCAGGTGGTTATCAGACCGGTTCCTGGTATGGTCCCTTATCCTTTCGGCCCCTACCTTTTAAGATCGGGGATTACGTGTGATCTGCCGGATTAAGGCATTGTCCGGCACTTACATCCCAAGGCCATCCACACCAAGGGAAACCCGGTCACGTGAGTTAGGGTCACATGATCAGAGCCCACAGAGTGGGGTTAGTCACGTGTGTGATGCATAACCCAGCTTACGTCACGTGCCAGCTGCTTAGTCATGTGACCAAGTCACCTCCCCGTGGGAACAGCTGTCACAGGGTCATGATACTTCCTGCCCGCATCACGTGGAACCAGCTCCGGACACTTCCGAATGCAAACCTGAAGATGCCACCTCCAGGACTAGAACCCGCGGCTTCGTGGATTGCCACATCCACAGGACTACCTGACTGCATTTACCGCTATGCCAACCAGCCCCTAGCGGTGTCCGGGTCGCTACTCCGTGCCTGCCTTCCTGTCCCTTAGCAGATGGTTCACTGATGCCTTTAAGGGCGCGGATCCCCATCTGTCCAAGGTCTCTGTCTTGCCATGTGCCTCCCAGACTGGCATCCGATATTACAGCAAGGTCCATGGTCCTCCTATGACAGGTCCCCACAGAGGGAGCCCTTAGCTGAACAGGTCTGGATCTACTTCCACCATTGGTGTACTGCACCGTGACTAACCAGTTTGTGATCATCGCCACCGGCTCCCACTTTACCGGGTACCCTGTTGGCTCAAACGCCATCGGGTGGTTATCAGGTCATTCCCAGTATGATCTCTTATCCTTTTGGCCCCTACCTTTTAAGATTGGGGATCACGTGTGGTCTGCCAGATTAAGGCATTGTCTGGCACTTACATCCCAAGGCCATCCATGCCAAGGAAAACCCGGTCACGTGATCAGAGCCCACAGAGTGGGGTCAGTCACGTGTGTGATGCATAATCCAGCTTATGTCACATGCCAGCTGCTTAGTCATGTGACCAAGTCACCTTCCCATGGGAACAGCTGTCACAGGGTTGTGATACTTCCTGCCTGCGTCATGTAGAACCAGCTCCGAACACTTCCGAATGCAAACCTGAAGATGCCACCTTCAGGACTAGAACCCGTGGCTTTATGGATTGCCATATCCATAGGACTACCTGACTGCGTTTTACTGCTATGCCAACCAGCCCCTGTTATGACTCTCTGTCGCAACTGGTAGAGACCAACTGAATGCCAGTATGACACCTTTGTGCATCTCTGGTTCGTCAAGTACCTAACATCAAACAAGGCGGCCCGTGCTTTTATCCCAGATCCAGGTGGCGGATAACCGATTGCTTGTAGCAGGTGGTACTCTTCGGAGCACCGTTTCAATTTGGTGATTGTTGAAAGCAATCGCCAAGCTTCATTGTGCACTGCAGGCCCTGCGACAGTGGGCATTATGGGACCTCACGGACCCTTTACGTGGAATCGACTGCAACCGGACCTTTGAGTCTGGGGGACACCAGCTCGAGTGGATGAATTAGCATGAGCCTGGGCCTTGAGCGGCCTGATCGCAGGCAGGAGACAGCAGGGCAATGTAGCCCTCTATGTTTATCTCTTTCTGTTTATTATCGGACAGATTGTATTTATTGTAGGCACATTCATGTACTTACAAGCAGACTGCCATCGAGCACCACTATAAAAATTGTTGATTTAAAAAAAAAAAAAAAAAAAAAATAATCCATGTGTATAAAGTTTGGTGGTCTAAGGTCCACCAAATCTTTGAGAGGAGATTTCAGTGACAACCACTGACGTTCAGAAAGACAGGTCAAATTCTTTGACCTGGAAGGGTCACCGCCAGCCACAGCAGGCATAGTGAGGGATCTGAGGGCATGCCTCATGTTTGAATTGGCTAGACGAGCAGAGGACCCGACTTTAAGCCATTTGATGAACCCAGTGATAGGCTCAACACAGGCCATGGTTTCAGCTGCACCTTTTGGTGTGGTGTGGAACTGACCATTAATCCAGATGCAGGCTTTACGCTGCATCTGGCGCAACAACTTCATGAGTGCAATGTTGCGCATACCATTGAAGTTCCATAATAAACAGCCATATGTCATGATAGAGCAAGCACATGACAGGTAAAGGATGCATTTCTATTGAGGGGATAACCCTCAAACAGAATTGCCCAACATTTGAAAGGCTCTGGCCATAGTAAGAGCCTTTGTAGCATAGAAGCGGATGTGCTTCTTGAAAGAGAGATGCGCATCTAAGAAAAAACCCAGGTATTGCCAGACATCCTTGGGCTGGAGTCGGGTGTTGCCAGTGTATGGCACAAACCCAAGATCAATGGATGGACGAGGGTCCGTCGCATTGCATGAGAAGTGCTGCAGTTCTGTCTTGTTGTGTTCTACAACAAGGCCGAAGTCTGTGAAGAGGTTGTGCACTGATGCATATGCCCTCTGCAGCTTTGGAACATTGTCTGGAATCGACTTGGACTGAGTGATAATCAGTTCATTGTCAACAAATGATATGATAGTCGGCATGTCGCCGACCTTCTGGTATAGTTTCAGTACAGGCACCAAATATCGTGCTGACAGAACTGGTGATAAGGCTGAGCCTTGGCTGACACCAATGTCGGCATCAAACTCAGGTTTCCAAAGTCTCAGAGCAATGCTGGTTCCACCAGCCTTTGCTTTGCTTAGAGAGCTTGCACTTTTTGGAATGAGTTTCCCAAGCCCGATCAACTGACGCCGAGAGTGCACGGAGTACCCTCTCAAGGTCGCGAATATTTTCTACTGGAATCATATCCAGTCTGAGTAAATCAGAGGCAATGTCAGAGATAAACTCAGGGACACTGTCTTTGGGAAGCGACTGCCGCTGATTGCTAATGTCGACCAGCAGAATGTCTAATTCAAGTGACAACGGGCAATGGTCCAAAGTCAATTGTAATGCATGAACAATGCGTGGTTATAACTGTCCTGCAAATACAGGACAGAACATCAAGTCAATAGTCGAGGGCCGCAGCTCCCGATTATGAGAAATGAATGTTGGACCAGCGTTAGATGGTTCCGCCTATTCGAGTCTGAGTTCGAGTGTTGCATTGCACAGCATCTCGCCTCGTGTACGCTGAGAGGTATGAACTTGATCCCATAGTTCATAATGGCAATTGAAATCCCTGCTGAGATAGACAAGGTTGGGGAAATCAGGTCACTCGGAACATTCATCCAAGAGTTGAATAGCACTACTGTCTACATCAGAGTAGGCATTAGCGAGAAAGAGTGGCTCGCCAGGGGTGGCGAGGCATATAACCATGAGGTCACGATTATCAACCAAGTCGCATCTCAGAGAAGGTTGTAGCCGCCTTAAGCAGTGATGGACATAGGCCATCACACAGGGTGGTTCCTTGTAGGATGATCTGTGAATGATGCAAGTCCAATCCGGATAGGTTGGACCTCCAATGACTGCCTCACCGTCCATGCAATGTGCCGACGGGGGGTATCTTACTATATTCCAAGCTGGTACTTGGAAGAAAAGAATATCATATTCCTCTCTGAGAGTGGAGAGGAGCACGTCCATATGTACATGTTTTTGGTTCACATTTTGAGAAAAAATACAAAGCGAAGAGATAAAGGAGCGCCCCCTCGTACCAGGTACCACCGCCAGAGCGGGGCTGTCCGATGAGGAAATCATGAAGGTCTTTTTTTTTTTTTTTTTTTTTTTTTTTTTTTAAATCAACAATTTGTATTGCAGTGCTCGATGGCAGTCCGCATGTAAATACAACGAGGTATCTACGATAAATACGCGAAGTTTAGGGCCCTCCAAGTGGAGGACCCTTATTGCCGTCTCCTTTGCAGGATAGGCGCTAGACTAAACGGTGGAATTCCGTGCCTAGACTTCGGAATCAACTTGGATTCAATACCTGGATTAGTCATCCAGATGAACCGGCAGAGGATAAGTCCTCTCGGGCCGGAGTCAGGGGACTGCCCTAGTCCGCCACGGTCCGAATTTCGGCCAGGGAGCGAGTTACTAAGAGGCCAAGCCGAGCCAGCCGGGCATTAGTAAGCCCCACCTACTTTACTTTTCCCGTTTCTGAGCATGTGGTTCGCTGATGCCCGAAGGGCGCGGATCCCCAACCATGTCCCAGGTCTCTGCCTTGCCAGCGTCCAGCCTCAGTGTGCACCCTAGACCTAAGGCCTAGGCTGAGGAGTTCTACACCCATGCTTAACCCGGTTATGCATGCCCCACAAGGAGGTCTCAGGCTTCCACCTGAGCAGTGCTTTATAGTCACGTGGTGGCTTACCCCTGGCCCCTTCAAACGCTCGGTAAGGCCTTATGACCAAGGACCAGTCCACGCTACCAACGCTGACTAACGACCAGGTTCTCGGCCTGATCCAGCTGGTTAGACTGGGCTCGAGATTAACCGGTGGGGGGTGTTCTGTCCCAAGCTCGCAGTCCGAAGAGACTCCCCATTACAGGGTGCGCGGCACCTTCCGGAAGCGCGCATGCTCTGGAACTCCCTATTACAGGGTGCGCATCAAGGGTCAGATTGTTTTCAGTTACTCCCCCGCTTACCGCGCCCTATGCTTTCGCTCCCTACTTGATCACATGACTAGTCACGTGACCATTTCAGGCATGGCCTGCCAGGGATCACCTGACCTGCCACTTTGGGCTCCCACGATCATCCCTATCGTGTGACCAGGTTACCACCCTAGCCACAGAAGGTCACCTGACCGTGGTATTGCCTCAGAGTTGCTTACCAACCTGAGTCACCGAGCATGTGACAGTAACCGATGATGTGTCACATGCCTATCCCTGCTTATTAAGGTACAGAGGATGAGCAGGAATCGAACCCACAACCTTTCTAGTGGCTGCACAGCCACCTCTCCAGTCTTTAGTGGCGATTAAACCACTGGGCTACTGGGGCCCCTGAAATCATGAAGGTCCGGCCTCCACATTACACTGCGGGGAGGCGTTAGAGCGATTCTGGCCTGTATGCTTACGTTCATATACCAGCTGATAATGTTCTTTGATCCACTCGGAATCAAAGCGATTCTTCCAGAAGGCGCACTTCCAGTCATTGGTTGAGTGTTCTTTGCCACAGCTAAGACACTTCAGGGAATGTGGGCAAGGCTGCCCTGCAGGAGTAGCCTCGACGGAGGGGTTGGCCTTCGGCTTTGCTTTGCAGCAAGATGCCAAAACGCAGTGATGCTCTTTTCTATGTGGTTCCCCACACAGCAGACATCGGAGAGATTGTTGGTTGCACTTTAATGAGGAGTGCCTCCAATGCCAACAACGATCACAGAGAGGTGATCCCGGCAATGAAAGAGTGGCTCGGAACCGGCAACGCCAGTTCCAGACCATAACTGTGTGATCATCCAGAGCTTTAATGTTCCAGCCGGTCATCGTGTCTTCGATATTGAACCAAATGGTTGCAGTATCGGATTTCTTGGAGTTGTGCATAATGCGCGGTACTCCGATGAGGGTGATGAGGTCCGAGAATGAAGAGTCTTGGAGAATCTCGTAAGGTTGATGGGTAGTGAGGATACTGCCATCATCGTTGAAGTAGGGAACGTCGAGCAGCTTCGTGTAGGAAATGCTTGTCGGGATTATGAGCTCGACTGTGGAACCAGTCAGAGCGCAGTGAAGAGTGGACTCGTGCATAAGATCGCAGTCCTTTGGAGATGCCACTCTCGTCATCAAACAGGAGAACGAGGTGGGGGAGTGATCCTGGATGGATTCACATCGAATCCAGGATTTGCTAGCTGTCAACCCTCTGTTGAGGAAGGGGCCCCAGTAGTCCAGTGGTTTAATCGCCACTAAAGACTGGAGAGGTGGCTATGCAGTCACTGGAAAGGTTGTGGGTTCGATTCCCACTCATCCTCTGTACCTTAAAAAGCAGGGATAGGCATGTGACCCATCATCAATTACTGTCACATGCTCGGTGACTCAGGTTGGTAAGCAACTCTGAGGCAATACCATGGTCAGGTGACCTTCGGTGGCTAGGGTGGTAACCTGGTCACATGATAGGGATGATCATGGGAGCCCAAAGTGGCAGGTCAGGTGATTCCTGGCAGGCCGTGCCTGAAATGGTCATGTGACTAGTCATGTGATCAAGTAGGGAGTGAAAGCATAGGGCGCGGTCAGCAGGCGAGAATCTGAGAACAACCCGACCCTGGATGCACACCCTGTAATAGGGGGTTCCAGAGCATGCGCGCTTCTGGAAGCTGCCGCGCACTCTGTAATGGGAAGTCTCTTCAGACTGTGAGCTTGGGACAGGACACCCTCCACCAGTTAATCTCAAGCCCAGTCTAACCAACTGGATCAGGCCGAGAACCTGGTTGTTAGTCAGCGTTGGTAGTGTGGACCGGTCCTTGGTCATAAGGCCTACCAAGCATTTGAAGGGGCCAGGGGTAGCCACCACATGACCGTAAAGCACTGCTCAGGTGGGAGCCTGAGACCTCCTTGTGGGGCATGCATAACCGGGTTAAGCATGGGTGTAGAACTCCTCAGCCTAGGCCTTAGATCTAGGGTGCACACTGAGGCTGGACGCTGGCAAAGCAGAGACCTAGGACATGATTGGGGATCCACACCCTTCAGGCATCAGCGAACCACATGCTCAGGAACAGGAAAAGTAAAGTAGGTGGGGCTTACCAATGCCCAGCTGGCTCGGCTTGGCCTCTTAGTAACTCGCTCCCTGGCCGAAATTCGGACCGTGGCGGACCAGGGCAGTCCCCTGACTCTGGCCTGAGAGGACTTATCCTCTGCCGGTTCATCTGGATGACTAATCCAGGTATTGAATCCAAGTTGATTCCGAGGTCTAGACACGGAATTCCACTGTTTAGTCTAGCACCTATCCTGCAAAGGAAATGGTGATAAGGGTCCTCCACTTGGAGGGCCCTAAACTTCGCGTATTTATCGTAGGCACATTTGTGTACTTACAAGCAGACTGCCATCAAGCACCGCTTTATAAATTATTGATTTAAAAAAAAAAAAAAAAAACCCTCTGTTGAGGGTCATCAGGAGAGTGCCTGCGGCAACAGAACCATTGCCACCAGGGAAGGTGTAAACCAGTCTGATGTTGCATCTAGATGGTCCATGCGAGGTGGACTTCGCCTTCTTCTTAGGTGGTCCAGAAGAGTCGCCGGTTGCTTCCTTTTGCAAGAAGACGATTTTATCGGTGGGGAGATCTAGGAAGGTTTTGGGCAGGGCTACAATAGCCTTGGCTGGAGTAGTTGTGGGCTGAGCCGCTGCCTGCACATAGGAGTGCTTCTTGTCAGATGGGCATGTAGCCCGATTGACAGGAGGAGGAGGGTCTCATCCCAGGGTGCGGGAACGAGACCTACCATGAGGAGAGGGGCGGGTGATTTGGGTTGCGAGGTGGTCTCGGAGGCCGGGCACCGGCATTGGATCGAGAGTCCTGAGGGTGCAAGGTGCCCGTAGGAGATGTAGAGGGGACATCGCTCGAAAAGTGAGCAGTCTTGGAGGTACAGGTATGTATGGACTGTAGTAGCGAGCCGTTGCCCGAGGGTATGCTTGGGTCCTTCGAGGGTAGGAATTCTGAACATATTAACATCGGCAGTGGTGTCGACCAAGGAGGTGAGGCCTTCTGCAATGGCATACTGATAGCTGGCTGGGACTTGCACAGCTGACGTGTTGACCTTCCGGAGCCACTCCTTCAGGTTCCAAAGGGACTCGGTGACCACCTTAGCTTCGCCATGAAGGAGACAAAACCCTTTCTCTTTGAAGTACAAGACACTGACATTGTTGCTATTGAACCCAGTGCAGATAGACACCATGGAAATAGCAGGAGAAGATGGGGCAGGTGGCACCGATGCCTCGCCCTGTGGAACAGTGGAATCATCAGTCTCCATCAGACCATTGTTCCCCTAGAACAGAACATCCGACAAAGGGCTGGGTTGGGAAAAGAGGCCTTGGCTGGTGGAGGGCTTAGCGCAGCTGGGGTGCAGGTTCAGCAGAGAGAGCTTTGGTACTCCTCCACCACCAAGTGTATTGAGCGGATCATCACTCATCGAGATTCTCTAAGATTTCGCTGGATTTTCAGCAGATTTCGTGATAAAAGAAATTGAAGGTGCTCAAGAGTGGTGTAGACTTGGATCTGCAACTCGATATGAAATCGGCCCAGGTGTCGTCACTGTGGAACGTGTTTTTGCGAAAGTGTGAGTTTGTTTACAGTTGTGCACAAGTGGGCATTGCAGAAAGAGAAGCATGCTCAGAACTGGCATCACTAGTTCCAAACCATGACAGTGCGATCATCCAGAGCTTTAATATTCCGGCTGGTCATGGTATCCTCGATATTGAACCAGACGGTTGCAGTATCAGATGTTTTGGAGTTGTGCATAATGCGCGGCACTCCAACAAGGGTGATGAGATCCGAGAAAGACGAATCCTGGAGAATCTCATATGCTTGATGGGCAGTGAGCATGCTGCCATCATCATTGAAATAAGGGACATCGAGCAATTTCGCATAGGAAATGCTCATAGGTATGGTGAGCTCGACTGTAGAGCCAGCCAGAGCGCAGCGAACAGTGGACTCGCGAAGAAGATCACAGTCCTTGGGAGAAGCCACTCTCATCATCAGACATGAGAATGACGTGGGGGAATGGTCCTGGATAGACTCGCAGTGAATCCAGGATTTGCCAGCAGTCAGCCCTCGGTTGAGGGTTGTCAAAAGGGTGCTGGCAGCAACAGAGCCATTGCCACCAGGAAAAGTAAAGACCAACTTGACATTGCATCTAGATGGTCCATGTGAAGTGGACTTCGCCTTCTTCTTAGGCAGTCCGGATGGCTCTTTTTTTTTTTTTTTTTTTTTTTTTTTAAATCAACAATTTACAAGATTCAGCTTCACCCGCTCTTGCAAGGGGGAGCCCACCATTACAGTGCATTCTGGAGTCAACTCAGACCCAATGGACCTCATCAGTCCATGAACTGATAGAGGAGTTTGTTAGCACTACTCCGGCCAGGTCATGGGAGACTGTCCCAGCCTGCTACAGCTCGCTCTTCAGCAGGGAGTTCGCAGTTACTACCGTTTCCCATTCCAGAGCAAGTGGTTCGCTTACATTATCATTGCAGATCCCCACTTGTCCCTGGTCTCTGCCTTGCCACTAGCCAGCCCTGATTGTGCTCTCACGAATGAGTCAGGGATTGGTTTCTGATACCAGGAGCCCCCCCCTGTTTAGTTCCGAGGAACCCAGGACTCGACCCATTTCCCACACCCTCCCCTGGAGTCCCCGAGTGTCCATGGACCCAGTCCATAAGGAGTGGCCTACTTTGCAGGTATATCACAGGTGTCATACTACTGGGACTAATGACCACTCTATGTCAGCAGATGGCTCCGGTGATGCCGGACTGTGACTGTCTGTGGTGGGGGATGGCCTGGCCTGGAATCACCCAGACATTCGGCTTGTTCTGAATATATTCTACTCCACTTACCGCTCCTTATGCTTTCGCTCCCTACTTGATCATGTGATATCACATGACCATTTTCAGGCACAGGACACCAGACTCAAGATCTAGTGCGCCACTTTGGGGTACAATCGATTACTCCCACCTGGATCAGGTGACATTCTGTAAATATCACGTAACTCCTTGAACCCAGGCCCTGAGATATCAATTCAGGCACTGCACCCAGGCCAAGTGATCAATGCAACCAATTTTTCCCATGGTGTCAGCATCATCTGACCCATGTGAACCGAGCATGTGATGGTAACCTCTGATAGGTCACATGCCTTTCCCAGCTTTATGGGTACTGAGGATGAGGGGAATCGAACCCCAACCCTTCTGGTAGTGCACAGCCACCTCTCTGGCTTTTTAGTGGTGATGATAACCACTGGGCCACCAGCGCCCTAGTCCGGATGGCTCGCCGGTTGCTTCTCTTTGCAAGGAAATGATTTTATCAGTGGGGAGATCAGAGAATGTCTTGGCCAAGGCCACGATGGCCTCAGCCGGAGTGGTTGTGGGCTGAGCCATGGCTTGCATATAGGAGCACTTCTTGTCAGATAGGCACATAGCCTGATTGACAGGGGGAGGTGGGCCTCATCCTGGGGTATGAGAACAGGATCAACTGCGGGGAGGAGGGGGCGGGTAGTTTGGGTTGCGAGGTGGTCTCAGCGGCTGAGCACCAGCGTTAGAGCAAGAGTCCTGGGGGCGCAGTGTGCCTGTAGAGAACATGGAGGGGATATCGCTCGAGAAGTGAGTGGTCTTGGAAGTGCAGGTGCAGACCGTGGTGGCGAGCTGTTGCCTGAGGGTATGCTTGGGTCCTTTGAGGGTAGGAATTCTGAACATATTGACATCTGCGGTGGTGTCGACCAGTGAGGCCAGCCCTTCTGTGATGGCATATTGGTAGCTGGCAGGGACCTGCATGGCTGCAGTATTGACCTTCCGGAGCTACTCCTTCAGGTTCCAAAGGGATTCGGTGACTGCCTTGGCTTCACCATGAAGAAGGCGAAATCCTTCCTCCTTGAAGTACAGCATGCCAACATTATCGCTATTAAACCCAGTGCACGTAGACACCATAGAGATAGTGGGAGAGGGTGGAGCCATGCTTCTCTTTTCGCAATGCCCACTTGTACACAACTGTAAACAAACTCGCACTTTCGCAAAAACATGTTCCACAGCAACGACACCTGGGCTGATTTCATATCGAGTTGCAGATCCAAGTCTACACCACTCTTGAGCACGGGGTGCTGGTGGCCCAGTGGTTATCATCACCACCAAATATCCAGAGAGGTGGCTGTGCACCACCGGAAGGGTTGGGGTTCGATTCCCCTCATCCTCAGTACCCATAAAAAAGCTGGGAAAGGCATGTGACCTATCAGAGGTTACCATCACATGCTCGGTTCACACGGGTCAGGTGATGCTGACACCGTGGGAAAAAATTGGTTGCATTGATCACCTGGCCTGGGTGCGGTGCCTGAATTGATAACTCAGGACCCGGGTTCAAGAAGTCACGTGACAGAAGAATGAGTTGAGTCCTGGGTTCCTTGGAACTAAACGGGGGGGGCTCTGGGTGTCAGAAACCAATCCCTGACTCATTTGTAAGAGCACAATCAGGGCTGGCTGGTGGCAAGGCAGAGACCGGGGACAAGTGGGGATCTGCAATGATGATGTAAGCGAACCACTTGCCCTGGAACGGGAAACAGTAGTAAGTGGGGCTCTCTGCGAACTCCCTGCCGAAGAGCGAGCCGTGGCAGGCAGGGACAGTCTCCCACGACCTGGCCGGAGTGGTGCTAACAAACTCCTCTGTCGGTTCATGGACTGATGAGGTCCATTGGGTCTGAGTTGACTCCGGGATGCACTGTAATGGTGGGCTCCCCCTCACAAGAGCGGGTGAAGCGCAGGGCTCTGCTATATGCAGGGCCCTGAATCTCGCAAATTGTTGATTTAAAAAAAAAAAAAAAAAAAAAAAAACCACTCTTGAGCACCTTCAATTTCTTTTATCGCGAAATCTGCTGAAAATCCAGCGAAATCTTAGAGAATCTCGATGAGTGATGATCCGCTCAATACACTTGGTGGTGGAGGAGTACCAAAGCTCTCTCCGCTGAACCTGCACCCCAGCTGCGCTGAGCCCTCCACCAGCCAAGGCCTCTTTTCCCAACCTGGCCCTTCGTCGGACGTTCTGTTCTAGGGGAACAACGGTCTGATGGAGACCGACGATCCCGCTGTTCCAGAGGATGAGGCATTGGCGCCGCCTGCCCCATCTTCTCCTGCTATTTCCATGGCATCTACGTGCGCCGGGTTCAATAGCGACAATGTCAGTGTTCTGTACTTCGAAGAGAAAGGGTTTTGTCTCCTTCACGGCGAAGCTAAGGCAGTCACCGAATCTCTCTGGAACCTGAAGGAATGGCTCTGGAAGGTTAACACATCAGCCGTGCAAGTCCCAGCCAGCTATCAATATGCTATTGTGGAAGGTCTGGCCTCCTTGATTGACACCACCGCTGAGGTCAACATGCTTGGAATCCCCACTTTTGAAGGGTCCAAAGCCTCTCTCGGGCAGCGACTTGCTAACATGGTTCACGCCCATGTATCCAAGACCGGGCCCCAGTAGCCCAGTGGTTTAATCGCCACTAAAAAAACTGGAGAGGTGGCTGTGCAGTCACTGGGAAGGTTGTGGGTTCGATCCCTGCTCATCCTCTGTACCTTACAAAGCAGAGATAGGCATGTGACCCATCATCGGTTACCGTCACGTGCTCGGTGACTCAGGTTGGTAAGCAACCCTGAGGCAATACCATGGTCAGGTGACCTTCGGTGGCTAGGGTGGTAACCTGGTCACGTGATAGGGATGATCGTGGGAGCCCAAAGTGGCAGGTCAGGTGATCCCTGGCAGGCTGTGCCTGAAATGGTCACGTGACTAGTCATGTGATCAAGTAGGGAGCGAAAGCATAGGGCGCGGTAAGCGGAGGAGAGTCTGAGAACAACCCGACCCTTGATGCGCACCCTGTAATAGGGAGTTCCAGAGCATGCGCGCTTCCGGAAGGTGCCGCGCACCCTGTAATGGGGAGTCTCTTCGGACTGCGAGCTTGGGACAGGACACCCCCCACCGGTTAATCTCGAGCCCAGTCTAACCAGCTGGATCAGGCCGAGAACCTGGTCGTTAGTCAGCGTTGGTAGTGTGGACCGGTCCCTGTGGACTGGTCATTGAACTGGTCCTTCGGCACACTTGGGGAGTCCCCAGGCCCAGGGGTAGCCACCACATGACCGTAAAGCACTGCTCAGGTGGGAGCCTGAGACCTCCTTGTGGGGCATGCATAACCGGATTAAGCATGGGTGTAGAACTCCTCAGCCTAGGCCTTAGGTCTAGGGTGCACACTGAGGCTGGATGCTGGCAAGGCAGAGACCTGGGACATGATTGGGGATCCGCGCCCTTCGGGCATCAGCGAACCACATGCTTAGGAACGGGAAAAGTAAAGTAGGTGGGGCTTACCAATGTCCGGCTTGCTCTCGGCTTGGCCTCTTGGTAACTCGCTCCCTGGCCGAAATTCGGACCATGGCGGACCAGGGTAGCCCCCTGACTCCGGCCCGAGAGGACTTATCCTCTGCCGGTTCATCTGGATGACTAATCCAGGTATTGAATCCAAGTTGATTCTGAAGTCTAGGCACGGAATTCCACCGTTTAGTCTAGCGCCTATCCTGCAAAGGAGACGGCGATAAGGGTCCTCCACTTGGAGGACCCTAAACTTCGTAGTTGTATTTATGTAGGCACATTCGTGTACTTACAAGCGGACTGCCATCGTGCACCGCTATATAAATTGCTGATTTAAAAAAAAAAAAAAAAAAATTTAAAAAAACATCGAACAAGGTGGCGGATGCCTTTATTCTTTTTTTTTTTTTTTTTAAATCGGATGCCTTTATTCTGGATCCAGGCAGCGGATAACTGTGCGCCTGCAGCGGTTGGTGCTCTTTGGAGTGCCAGGTCAGTCTGACGATTGTCGAAAGCGGTCGCCGAGCTTCAATGCGCACTGCAAGCCCTGCAACGGCTGGTGTTATAGGACCTCATGGACCCTTTATGTGGAATTGACTGCATCCAGACCCTCGGGTCTGGGGGACGCTATCTCTAGTGAGCGAACCAGCACAAGCTTGAGCCTGGAGTGGCGTGAGCGTGGGCACGAGAGAGCAGGGCAGTGCAGCCCTCTATGTTTATCCCTTTGCCTCTGTACTATTGGATGCATCATATTTATCGTAGATACCTCGTTGTATTTACATGCAGACTGCCACTGAGCACTGCAATACAAATTGTTGATTTAAAAAAAAAAAAAAAAAAAAAAAAGTATCCTTGATCACTCGATGCCAGATGCGGTGGTCCCTTTCAGAGCGGGTTTGCCTGAAAGTTTCCAAAGTCTCAGAGCAATGTTGGTTTCACCAGCCTTTGCTTCATTTAGAGAGCTTGCACTTCTTAGAATGAGTGTCCCAAGCCTGATCAGCCAATGCTGAGAGTGCACGAAGTACTCTCTCAAGATCGTGAATAGTTTCTACTGGAACCAAGTCCAGTCTGAGTAGGTCAGAGGCAATATCGGAGATAAACTCTGGGACATTGTATTTTGGAAGAGACCTTTGCTGATCGCTGATGTCAAGCAGCGGAATGTCTAAGTCGAGTGATAGCGGATGATGATCCGAAGTCAGTTGTAATGCATGAACAATGCGGGGTTGTACCTGTCCTGCTAAAACAGAGCAGAACACCAAATCAATAACCAAGGGTCGAAGCTTTCGATTGTGAGATATGAATGTTGGGCCAGGATTAGATGGTTCTGCCCATTCGAGACTGAGTTCGAGTGCTGCATTACATAGCATCTTGCCCCATATACACTGAGAGGTATGAACTTGATCCCAAAGCTCATAATGACAATTGAAATCCCCCTCTAATAAATCAGGTTGGGGAAGTCAGGTCACTCTGAACATTCATGCAAGAGTTGAATGGCACTGCTCTCTATGTCAGAGTAGGGATTAGCGAGAAAGAGAGGCTTGCCAGGGGTAGTGAGGCTTATGACCATGAGATCACGATTGTCAACGAGGTCATGCCTCAGAGAAGATCATAGCTGCCTTAAGTGATTATGAACATAGGCCATCACATGAGAGAGTTCCTCGTAGGATGACCTGCAGACAATGCAGGTCCAGTCTGGGTGGGTAGGGCCGCCAATCACAGCCTCGCCATCAATGCTATGTGCAGACAGGGCATATCTGACTATGTTCCAAGCGGGTTCTTGGAAAAAGAGAATATCATATTCCTCTCCTAGAGTGGAGAGGAGTACGTCCATATGTACATGTTTTCGGTTCACATTTTGAAAAAAAATACGAAGCGAAGAGATAAAAGAGCGCCCTCTTGTCCCAGGAACTACCGCTGGAGTGGGGCTGTCTGAGGAGGAGCTCATGAAGGTTCGGCCTCCGCATTACACTGCAAGGAGGCATTAGAATGAATAAGGCCCATTCGCTTGCACTCACGTACCAGCTGATAACGTTGTTTGATCCACTCAGGATCGAAACAGTTCTTCCAGAAGGCACACTTCCAGTCGTCAGTGGAGTGCTCTTTGCCACAGCTAAGACACTTCAGAGGATGAGGGCAAGGCTGTTCCGCAGGAGTAGCCTCGACAGGGGGGTTTGCCTTTGGTTTTGCCTTACAGCAAGATGCCAGAACATGATGGTGCTCCTTCCTATGCGGTTCCCCGCACAGTGGGCATCGGAGAGATTGTTGGTTGCACTTTAAAGAAGAGTGCCCCCAATGCCAGCAGTGGTTGCAGAGAGGAGATCCTGGCGATGAAAGAGCGGCTTGGAACTGGCATCACCAGTTCCAAACCATGACAGTATGATCATCCAGAGCTTTGATATTCCAGCTGGTCATGGTATCCTCAGCACTGGTGGCCTAGTGGTTATCATCACCACTAAAATCCAGAGAGGTGGCTGTGCACTACCAGAAGGGTTGGGGTTCGATTCCCCTCATCCTCAGTACCCATAAAGCTGGGAAAGGCATGTGACCTATCAGAGGTTACCATCACATGCTCGGTTCACATGGGTCAGGTGATGCTGATACCATGGAAAAGATTGGTTGCATTGATCATCTGGCCTGGGTGCAGTGTCTGAATTGATAACTCAGGGCCCGGGTTCAAGGAGTCATGTGATATTTACAGAATGTCACCTGATCCAGGTGGGAGTAATCAATTGTACCCCAAAGTGGCGCACTAGATCTTGAGTCTGGTGTCCCATGCCTGAAAATGGTCACATGATATCATGTGATCAAGTAGGGAGTGAAAACATAGGGGGCGGTAAGTGGGGTAGAATATATACAGAACAAGCTGAATATCTGGGTGATTCCAGGCCAGGCCATCCCCCACCACAGACAGTCACAGTCCGGCATCACCGGAGCCATCCACTGACATAGAGTGGTCATTAGTCCCAGTAGTATGACACCTGTGATGTACCTGCAAAGTGGGCCGCTCCTTATGGACTGGGTCCATGAACACTTGGGGACTCCAGGGGAAGGGGTGAAGAATGAGTCGAGTCCTGGGTTCCTCGGAACTAAACGGGGGGGCTCCTGGTATCAGAAACCAATCCCTAACTCATTCGTAAGAGCACAATCAGCGCTGGCTAGTGGCAAGGCAGAGACCAGGGACAAGTGGGGATCTGCAATGATAATATAAGTGAACCACTTGCTCTGGAATGGGAAACGGTAGTAACTGCAAACTCCCTGCTCAAGAGCGAGCTGTGGCAGGCTGGGACAGTCTCCCATGACCTGGCCGGAGTAGTGCTAACAAACTCCTCTGTCAGTTCATGGACTGATGAGGTCCATTGGGTCTGAGTTGACTCCAGAATGCACTGTAATGGTGGGCTCCCCCTTGCAAAAGCGGGTGAAGCTGAATCTTGTAAATTGTTGATTTAAAAAAAAAAAAAAAAAGATTGTGGTATCCTCGATATTGGGCTCAGTGCAGCCAGGGTGTGGGTTCAGTGGAGAGAGCCTTGGCCCTCCACCGCCACTAAGTGTGTCAAGTGGGTCATCGCTCATTGAAATTCTCTAATATTTCGCTGGATTTTTAGTGGATTTTATGATCAAAGAAACTGAAGGTGCTCAAGAGTGGTATAGACTTGGATCTGCAACTCAATATGGAATCGGCCCAGGTGTCATCACTGTAGAATGTGTTTTGTGAAAGTGCCAGTTTGTTTACAGTTGTGTATAAGTGGGCATTGCAGAAAAAGAAGCATGTGACTGAGCACCATCATTGCCCTGAAAAAGAACCCCAGAAGAAGGTCCAGGTTGCAAGAAAGGGCCTTGGCTGGTGGAAGGCTCAGCACAGCCAGGGTGCGGGTTCAGTGGGGAGAGCTATTGCCCTCCTCCACCGCTGAGTGTGTCGAGCAGGTCGTCGCTCATCGAATTCTCTAGTATTTCACTGGATTTTCAGCAGATTTCGCAATAAGAAGAACAGGAGGTGCTCAAGAGTGATAGAAACTCAGGTATGCAACTTGATACAAGATCGCCCAAAGTGTCATCGCTGTAGAATGCATTTTTGCAAGGTGAGAGTTTGTTTATAGTTATATACAAGTGGGCATTGTGGAAAAAGAAGCTGGATTTCCTTCCATCTTTCCCCTTCCTTGACTGTACTAGCCTGGAGTTCACTGTCCTTATAGGGTGTGTGTCTAAGCTTAGTGGATAGGAGCACTAACTGTTGGGACTAGTCTTCATTTGAAGCAGTCTTTACTCCACCAGTAGAAAACCAGGTAGTCATTCCTATGACTCTGGAGTTAGGCCTTTGTGCTGACAACTGGGTCTCATGCAGACCGACGATCCCACCGATCCACAGGGCTCGGCATCAGCGCTGCCCGCCCTATCCTCTCCCACTATCTCCATGGCATCTATGCATGCTGGATTCAATAGCGATAATGTCAGTGTGCTGTACTTCGAGAAGAAAGGATTTCGCCTCCTTCATGGTGAAGCCAAGGCAGTCACCGAATCCCTTTGGAACCTGAAGGAGTGGCTCTGGAAGGTCAATAATGCAGCCGTGCAGGTCCCTGCCAGCTACCAATATGCCATCACTGAAGGTCTCGCCTCGCTGGTCGATACCGTGGTGGATGTCAACATGTTCGGAATCCCCACTCTGGAAGGACCCAAACATACCCTCAGTCAGCAGCTCGCTTCCACGGTCTGCACCTGCACTTTGAAGACTGCTCACTTCTTGAGCGATGTCCACGACACCTCTCCGACAGGCACATTGTGCCCTCAAGACTCTCAATCTAATGCTGGCGCTCGGCCACCGAGACCACCTCACAACCTGAACCATCTGCCCCCTCCTCCTGGCAGTCAGTCCCGATCCTGCACTCCAGGATGGGGCCCTCCTCCTCCCGTCAATCAGGCCACATGCCCATTTGACAAGAAGCACTCATATGCACAGGCAGCGGCTCAGCCCGCTACTACTCTGGCTGAGGCTATTGTAGCCTTGGCCAAAACCTTTCCAGATCTCCCCACTGACAAAATCGCCGGGATCTCCTCTCTGCGACCACTGCTGGCATTGGGGACACTCCTCTTTAAAGTGTAACCAACAATCCCTCCAATGCCCGCTGTGCAGGGAACTGCATAGGAAGGAGCATCATCACGTCCTTGCATCTTGCTGTAAAGCAAAACCAAAGGCAAACCCACCTGTCAAGGCTACCCCCGCTGGACAGCCTTGCCCTCACCCTCCGAAGTGTCTTAGCTGCAGCAAAGACCACTCCACCGATGACCGGAAGTGTGCCTTCTGGAAAAACTGTTTTGATCCTGAGTGAATCAAACAACATTATTAGCTGGTATGTTTTTTTTTTTTTTTTTTTTTTTAAATCAACAATTTACGAGATTCAGGGCCCTGCATATAGCAGAGCCCTGCGCTTCACCCGCTCTTGCGAGGGGGAGCCCACCATTACAGTGCATCCCAGAGTCAACTCAGACCCAATGGACCTCATCAGTCCATGAACCGACAGAGGAGTTTGTTAGCCCTACTCCGGCCAGGTCGTGGGAGACTGTCCCCACCTGCCACGGCTCGCTCTTCAGCAGGGAGTTCACAGAGAGCCCCGCTTACTACCGTTTCCCGTTCCAGAGCAAGTGGTTCACTTACATCATCATTGCGGATCCCCACTTGTCCCCGGTCTCTGCCTTGCCACCAGCCAGCCCTGATTGTGCTCTCACGAATGAGTCAGGGATTGGTTTCTGACACCAGGAGCCCCCCCCGTTTAGTTCCGAGGAACCCAGGACTCGACTCATTTCCCACACCCTCCCCTGGAGTCCCCGAGTGTCCATGGACCCGGTCCGTAAGGAGCGGCCCACCTTGCAGGTACGTCACAGGTGTCATACTACTGGGACTAATGACCACTCTATGTCAGCGGATGGCTCCGGTGATGCCGGACCGTGACTGTCTGTGGTGGGGGATGGCCTGGCCTGGAATCACCCAGACATTCGGCTTGTTCTGAATATATTCTACCCCGCTTACCGCCCCCTATGCTTTCGCTCCCTACTTGATCACATGACATCACGTGACCATTTTCAGGCACGGGACACCAGACTCATGTTCTAGTGTGCCACTTTGGGGTACAATCGATTACTCCCACCTGGATCAGATGACATTATGTAAATGTCACGTGACTCCTTGAACCCGGGCCCTGAGTTATCAATTCAGGCACCGCACCCAGCGAAGTTTAGCCCCCCCCCTTGCGGGAGAGGCTGCTACCCAGGCTCCAGTTCTGTCCCTCCGTTGTGCTATAGAGGCGGACTGTCTACCCAGGAGTGTCGCACTTCGGATTCAACTTAAGCAGTTACCTGGGTGTATTATCCCAGAAACTACCGACAGAGGAGTTAGGTCTCTCGAGCCAAGGACTAGAGACTGTCTAGCCTTGCTACAGCCCAGCGGTGTCTGGGCGCGACCCCAGTCCTGCCTTCCCATCCCCTGACAGATGGTTCGCTGATGCCCTTAATGGGCGTGGATCCCCAATCTGACTAAGGTCTCTGTCTTGCCACGTGCCTCCCAGACTGGCATCCGATATCACAGTAAGGTCCATGGTCCTCCCATGACAGGTCCCCACAGGGGGAGCCCTTAGCTGAATGGGTCTGGATCTACTTCCACCATTGGTGTACTGCGCCATGACTAACCACCATGGACTCCTACTTCAGGCAGCTCACATGGTACTGGGTGCCCTGTTGGCTCAAACGCCATCGGGTGGTTATCAGACCAGTTCCCGGTATAGTCCCTTATCCTTTCGGCCCCTACCTTTTAAGATCGGGGATCACGTGTGGTCTGCCGGATTAAGGCATTGTCCGGCACTTACATCCCAAGGCCATCCACGCCAAGGGAAACCTGGTCACGTGAGTTAGGGTCACATGATCAGAACCCGTGGGCTCTGTCACGTGTGTGACGCATAACCCAGCTTACGTCACATGCCAGCTGCTTAGTCATGTGACCAAGTCACCTCCCCGTGGGAACAGCTGTCACAGGGTCATGATACTTCCTGCCCGCATCACGTGGAACCAGCTCCGGACACTTCCGAATGCAAACCTGAAGATGCCACCTCCAGGACTAGAACCCGCGGCTTCGTGGATTGCCACATCCACAGGACTACCTGACTGCGTTTACCGCTATGCCAACCAGCCCCTGCTTCGAGTTGAATAGCCCACTTCCACTTGGAAGGGACATGCCAGAAGTCGATCTTGTGCCGCTCGTCTTCATCGAGCCAGCGCCGTAATACCTCGCACAGTGCAATAGAATGCCGCTGCGTGGAGTGCGGGTTACAATCGATGATGCAGTTGATAGCATTCATCGAGTCCACGAAACACGAGATGGAAGTGACTCCATCTTGTGTGGTAGCTTTCTGGATCGCGACATGCAATCCAATCAGCTCGGCGTCATCGCTGGTCGCTTTACCGACCGGCTGATGAGTTTCAAATACAAGTCTGGTGCCCCGGTAAACCCGGGATGCGTAAACCGACTGCTTAGCAAGTGCGTCTGCTTTCGTGGGCACGGCACCATCACTACTGACATATACACAATCTTGCTGGGTCTGGCACTCGGCGAGCGCCTGATCCAGTGAGTTACGATAGGCTTTGACAGAGTCCTCGTCTTTGCCAAGGAGCCTATGAGTCTCAAAGCGGTTGCCGAACTTGTCGACTAACCGCCTGCCCGGGTTATTTGCATCTGCAAAATAATCCGTGTGAATAAAGTTTGGTGGTTTGAGGTCCACCAAATCTTTGAGAGGAGATTTCAGCGCTGTGCGCTGGCGTTCAGAGAGATAGGCCAAGTTCTTTGACCTCGAGGGAGGTGCGACCTGGTTGACAGTCGCAATCTCATGGTTATAAGCCTCGCCACCCCAGGCGAGCCTCTTTTTCTCGCTAACGCCTACTCTGACGTAGACGGCAGCGCAATTCGGCTCTTGGATGAATGTTCGGAGCGACCCGACTTCCCCAACTTGGTTTACCTGGGTGGGGATTTCAATTGTCACTATGAACTCTGGGATCAGGTTCATACCTCTCAGCGTACGCAGGGCGAGATACTGTGCAATGCAGCACTCGAGCTCGGGCTTGAATGGGCGGAACCTTCCAATGCGGGTCCGACGTTCATTTCTCATAATCGAGAGCTCCGGCCCTCGACTATCGATCTCATGTTCTGCCCTGTACTGTCAGGACAGATTCATCTGCGTATTGACCACGCGCTACAGCTGACTTCGGACCATTGTCCGTTGTCACTCGAACTTGACATACCACTGCTCGACATCAGTGACCAGCGGAAGTCACTTCCCAAAGACAGTGTCCCCGAGTTTATCGCCGACATTGCCACTGATTTGCTTGGACTGGATATGATTCCAGTAGAGACTATCCACAACCTCGAGAGGGTACTCCATGCACTCTC
Organism: Macrocybe indica; assembly: GCA_030407095.1. Lineage (NCBI taxonomy): Eukaryota > Fungi > Basidiomycota > Agaricomycetes > Agaricales > Callistosporiaceae > Macrocybe > Macrocybe indica. The sequence goes on from JARFTL010000004.1 coordinate 1,988,290, forward strand.
GGCGTCTGTTGATCGGGCTTGGGAAACTCACTCTAAGAAGTGCAAGCTCTCTAAACGGAGCAAGGGCTGGTGGAACCAGCACTGCTCTGAAGCTTTGGCAACTTTCAGGCAAACTCGCTCTGAAAGAGACCACCGCATCTGGCGACGAGCTATCAAAGATGTGAAGCACGCCTTCTTTGACAATCGAATCAAAGAGGTCGCTGAAAAGTCACGACGTCCATGGGATCTTGCTGCATGGACGAAGCAAAGGCCTTTGCCTGACTACGAGGCGATCTCCTTCCGGGGACAGCCTTGTAATTCTATCGAGTCACTCTGGAATGCACTCGATAAGTCTTATAATGCTGCGTCTGACAGGCCGGTTAATTTGGATAAACTCAATGAACTCGAGTCACATCCGATGCGGGACTGGGTCCCGTTCTCTGCAGCAGAACTCCGGGAGTCCCTGGAGCCTTGCAGCAATACGTCCACCCCAGGGCCAGACCATCTGACCTGGTCGCACATTAAACAGCTAGTGAGATTCCCTCACGTCGCTGTGTTTTTCCTAAACATCGCAAACGCATGTTTGGACTTGGGGCACTGGCCCTCGTACTTCAAGCAGAGCTTGTCGGTAATCATCCCGAAACCCGGCAAGCCTGCATACGATACTCCAAAAGCCTTTCGCCCGATTGTGCTTTTGAATACCCTCGGCAAGCTCGTCGAGAAAATGCTGGCGCGTCGTATGCAATACGAAGCGACTAAATTCGCTGTCTTTGACCCAAAGCAGTTCGGTGGCATCCGGCAGAACTCTACAGAGGACGCCGGTGTGTTTCTTACCCATATCATCCGGCAAGGCTGGATAAAGGGTCTCAAAACCAGCATCATCGCTTTTGATGTAGCTCAATATTTTCCCTCACTCAACCATCGTATGTTGGTGAGGATACTACAACACAGAGGCTTCGCACGTCAAGTGTCTAAGTTCTTCGAGTCATACCTCGTCGGGCGTAAGACTTCTTACGCCTGGCGTAGTGCTGTCTCGCCTGAGTTTGATGCCGACGTTGGTGTCGGTCAAGGCTCGGCTTTGTCTCCAGTACTGTCGGCGCTTTATTTAGCGCCGGTACTGAAACTATACCAGAAAGTCGGCGACATGCCGACGATCATTTCATTCGTTGACGATGGACTGATTATCGCTCAGTCCAAGTCAATTCCGGACAATGTCCCAAAGCTGAAGAGGGCGTATGCATCAGTGCACAACCTCTTCACCGACTTCGGCCTTGTCGTTGAACACAACAAGACCGAGCTGCAGCATTTCTCGCGCAATGTGACAGACCCCCGTCCATCCATTGATCTTGGGTTTGCGCCATACACTGGCACAACTCCACTTCAGCCCAAGGATGTCTGGCGATACCTTGGATTCTTTTTGGATGCGCGTCTCTCCTTCAAAGAGCATGTCCGCTTTTATGCAACGAAGGCTCTGACAACTGCCAGAGCTTTCCAGATGCTAGGCAATTCTGTTCGAGGCTTGTCCCCTCAGCAGAAGCGCATCCTATACCTGTCGTGCACTCGCCCCATTGCGACGTATGGCTGTTTATTATGGAACTTCAATGGTATGCGCAATGTTGCGCTCATGAAGTTGTTGCGCCAAATGCAGCGTAAGGCTTGCATCTGGATCAATGGGCAGTTCCGCACCACTCCGGAGGGTGCAGCTGAAACTATGGCCTGCGTTGAACCCATCGCCGGCTTCATTAAGCGGCTTAAGGTCGGGTCCTCTGCCCGGCTGGCCAACTTGAACGCGAGGCATGCCCTTCGCTCTCTCACCACGCCTGCTTCTGCGGGCGGGGATCCCTCGAGGTCAAAGAACTTGGCCTATCTCTCTGAACGCCAGCGCACAGCGCTGAAATCTCCTCTCAAAGATTTGGTGGACCTCAAACCACCAAACTTTATTCACACGGATTATTTTGCAGATGCAAATAACCCGGGCAGGCGGTTAGTCGACAAGTTCGGCAACCGCTTTGAGACTCATAGGCTCCTTGGCAAAGACGAGGACTCTGTCAAAGCCTATCGTAACTCACTGGATCAGGCGCTCGCCGAGTGCCAGACCCAGCAAGATTGTGTATATGTCAGTAGTGATGGTGCCGTGCCCACGAAAGCAGACGCACTTGCTAAGCAGTCGGTTTACGCATCCCGGGTTTACCGGGGCACCAGACTTGTATTTGAAACTCATCAGCCGGTCGGTAAAGCGACCAGCGACAACGCCGAGCTGATTGGATTGCATGTCGCGATCCAGAAAGCTACCACACAAGATGGAGTCACTTCCATCTCGTGTTTCATGGACTCGATGAATGCTATCAACCGCATCATCGATTGTAACCCGCACTCCACGCAGCGGCATTCTATTGCACTGTGCGAGGTATTACGGCGCTGGCTCGATGAAGACGAGCGGCACAGGATCGACTTCTGGCATGTCCCTTCCAAGTGGAAGTGGGCTATTCAACTCGAAGCACACGAGCATGCTCGGTCGCTCGATATTCCATTGGGCACTCGCCCTTTGTACACCACGGATGCGCTCCGAAAGGAGGCAGACGATGAAATGCATGCCTCTTGGTTCGACCAATCTCGGACCAAGAAATACATAGGTGCTTCCACGTTTCATTTCCATGATGCGGGAAAGCCTGATTCCTATGAGTGCCCTTCTCGCAAGAGAACGGGCTTCATGAAGTTGGTGACAGGCAATGAGCTGTATGCTCGCTGCTGTCGCGTTGCATGCGGACACGCGCCGATCAATGCGTATCGCGCGCGGTTCAATTTTGTCGAGAGCGACCAGTGCTCATGCGGACGAGGGCCTGAGGACTCCGTCCACGTCATGACTCTCTGCCGTAACTGGGAGAGACCACCTGAACGCCAGTATGACGCCTTTGTATGTCTCTGGTTCGTCAAGTATCTAACGTCCAACAAGGTGGCGGGTGCCTTCATTCCGGATCCAGGCGGCGGGTGACCGTGCGTCTGGGGCACCGGAACAGTCTGGCGATCGACGAAAGCGGTCGCTGAGCTTCATTGCGCATCGCAAGCCCTGCGACAGTGGGCGTTATGGGCCCTCATGGACCCTTTACGCGGAATTGACTGCAGCCGGGCCTTCGGGTCTGGGGGACGCCAGTTCTAGCAAGCGATTCAGCACGAGCTCAGATGAGCGCGGGCACGAGAGAGCAGGGCAGTGAGCCCTCTATGTCTATTCCCTCAGTCTGGTTGTCTCGGACTTGTTGTATTTATCGTAGATACCTCCGTGTATTTACAAGCGGACTGCCTTCGAGCACCGCTTTATAAATTGTTGATTTAAAAAAAAAAAAAAAAAAAAAAAAAAAAAGACTGCCATCGAGCACTGCTATATAAATTGTTGATTTAAAAAAAAAAAAAAAAAAAAAAAAAAGATGGAAGGAAATCCGGACTCTTGGTGTATGTCTGATAAGGCTGTTAGAGGCCAGGGCCCATAACCTGTTTAAACTAGGCACAGGGAACACTCTGGACGAGCCTTAGAACCTAGAAGTCCTGAGTGAGAACACTGGTATAATTTAGTGATGTACAAGTACTTGCCTAGAAGTCCTGAGTGAGAACACTGGGGACTTCAAGGCGCTCTATGCTACCTATATATATGTCCAAGAGGCTGTGCACTGCTGCAGACACAGCTATTTACTGTGCATTACTGTGCACACAGCTTGTGCTGTGCATTGCTGCGGATGCAGCCACAGACTGCGCATTGCTGTGCACACAGCCATAGGCTGTGTGCATTGCTAGGTGCATAGCCTGGGTCCTGTCCTATGCACAAGTCCGGACAGGAGGGGCACTTCTAACAGAAGTTGCTGCACCAGATGCAGTGCAAAGCCTGCATCTGGATTAATGGTCAGTTCCGCACCACACCAGAAGGGGCCGCTGAAACCATGGCCTGTGTCGAGCCTATCGCCAGGTTCATTAAACGGCTTAAAGTCAGGTCCTCTGCCCGTCTAGCCAATTCTAATGTAAGGCATGCCCTTCAATCTCTCTCCATGCCTGCCTTGGCAGGAGGCGACCCATCAAGGTCAAAAAACTTGACCTCTCTCTCTGATCGACAGCGTTCATTGCTGAAATCCCCTTTGAAAGACTTGGTGGACCTCCGACCACCGAACTTTTTATACACGGATTATTTTGCCGATGCAAATAACCTGGGCACAATCAATGCTCTTGCGGATGAGGACCTGAGGACTCTGTCCACATTATGACTCTCTGCTGTAACTGGCAGAGACCAACTGAACGCCAGTACGATGCCTTTGTGCACCTCTGGTTTGTCAAGTATCTAATGTCGAACAAGGCAGCGGGTGCTTTTATCCCGGATCCAGGTGGCGGGTAACTGCTTGCCTGTAGTGGGTGGCGCTCTTCGGAGCACCGTTTCAATCTGGCGATTGTTGAAAGAAATCACTGAGCTTTATTGTGCATCACAAGCCCTGCGACAGCAGGTGTTATGATGGAGGCGGACTGTCTACCCAGGAGTGTTGCACTTCGGATTCAACTTAAGCAGTTACCTGGGTGTATTATTCCAGGGACTACCAACAGAGGAGTTAGGTCTCTCGAGCCAAGGACTAGAGACTATCTAGCCTTGCTACAGCCCAGCAGTGTCTGGGTGTGACCCCAGTCCTGCCTTCCCATCCCCTGACAGATGGTTCGCTGATGCCCTTGAAGGGCATGGATTCTCAATCTAACTAAGGTCTCTGTCTTGCCACGTGCCTCCCAGACTGGCTTTTTTTTTTTTTTTTTAAATCAGCAATTTTTATAGCGGTGCTCGATGGCAGTCTGCTTGTAAAGACATGAATGTATCTACAATAAATACGATCTGTCTGATGCAAAACAGAAAGAGATAAACATAGAGGGCTGCACTGCCCTGCTCTCTCGTGCCTGCGCTCAGGCCACTCAAGGCTCAAGCTCATGCTGATTCGCTCGCTAGAGCTGGTGTCCCCCAGACCTGAGGGTCCAGATGCAGTCAATTCTGCGTAAAGGGTCTGTGAGGTCCTATAACACCTGCCGTCGCAGGGCTTGCGGTGCGCAATGAAGCTCGGTGCTCGCTTTCGACAATCGCCAGACTGACCTGGCACTCTGAAGAGCACCAACCGCTGCAAGTGAATGGTTACCTGCCACCTGGATCCAGAATAAAGGCACCCACCACCTTGTTCGACGTTAGGTACTTAACAAACCAGAGGCACACGAAGGCGTCGTACTGGTGTTCAGTTGGTCTCTGCCAGTTACAGCAGAGGGTCATGACATGGATGGAGTCCTGAGGCCCCTGTCTGCATGAGCATTGGTCACTCTCTACAAAATTGAACCGCGTCCAATACGCATTGATCGGCGCATGTCCGCAGGCTACGCGACAGCAGCGAGCATATAACTCGTTGCCTGTCACCAACTTCATGAAGCCCATTCTCTTGCGAGAAGGGCGCTCATAGGAGTCAGGCTTTCCCGCATCATGAAAGTGAAACGTAGAAGCACCTATGTATTTCTTGGTCTGCGATTGAGATGGGCACTCATAGCAATCTGGCCTTCCTGCTTCATGAAAGTGAAATGTGGAAGCACCAATATATTTCTTAGTCCGAGACTGGTCGAACCAGGAGGCATGCATGTCATCATCTGCCTCCTTCCAGAGTGCATCCATGGTGTATAGAGGGCAAGCGCCCAGTGGGACGTCGAGTGCATGAGCGAAGTCATGTGCTTCGAGTTGAATAGCCCACTTCCAATTGGAAGGGATGTGCTTTTTTTTTTTTTTTTTTTTTTTTTTTTTAAATCAACAATTTTCGAGATTCAGGGCCCTGCATATAGCAGAGCCCTGCGCTTCACCTGCTCTTGCGAGGGGGAGCCCACCATTACAGTGCATCCCAGAGTCAACTCAGACCCAATGGACCTCATCAGTCCATGAACCGACAGAGGAGTTTGTTAGCACCACTCCGGCCAGGTCGTGGGAGACTGTCCCCGCCTGCCACGGCTCGCTCTTCGGCAGGGAGTTCGCAGAGAGCCCCGCTTACTACTGTTTCCCGTTCCAGGGCAAGTGGTTCGCTTACATCATCATTGCGGATCCCCACTTGTCCCTGGTCTCTGCCTTGCCACCAGCCAGCCCTGATTGTGCTCTCACGAATGAGTCAGGGATTGGTTTCTGACACCAGGAGCCCCCCCCGTTTAGTTCCGAGGAACCCAGGACTCAACTCATTCTTCGCCCCCTCCCCTGGAGTCCCCGAGTGTCCATGGACCCGGTCCGTAAGGAGCAGCCCACTTTGCAGGTACGTCACAGGTGTCATACTACTGGGACTAACGACCACTCTATGTCAGCGGATGGCTCCGGTGATGCCGGACCGTGACTGTCTGTGGTGGGGGATGGCCTGGCCTGGAATCACCCAGACATTCGGCTTGTTCTGAATATATTCTACCCCGCTTACCGCCCCCTATGCTTTCGCTCCCTACTTGATCACGTGATATCACGTGACCATTTTTCAGGCACAGGACACCAGACTCAAGTTCTAGTGTGCCACTTTGGGGTACAATCGATTACTCCCACCTGGATCAGGTGACATTATGTAAATGTCACATGACTTCTTGAACCCGGGTCCTGAGTTATCAATTCAGGCACCGCACCCAGGCCAGGTGATCAATGCAACCAATTTTTTCCCACGGTGTCAGCATCACCTGACCCGTGTGAACCGAGCATGTGATGGTAACCTCTGATAGGTCACATGCCTTTCCCAGCTTTTTTATGGGTACTGAGGATGAGGGGAATCGAACCCCAACCCTTCCAGTGGTGCACAGCCACCTCTCTGGATATTTGGTGGTGATGATAACCACTGGGCCACCAGCACCCCCGGAAGGGACGTGCCAGAACTCAATCTTGCACTGCTCATCACCATCGAGCCAGCACCGTAGTATTTCACACAGAGCAATAGAATGCCACTGCATGGAATGAGGGTTGCAGTCAACGATGCGGTTGATCACATTCATTGAGTCTAAGAAACATAAGATAGATGTGACTCCATCCTGCGTGGTAGCCTTCTGGATCGCAACATGCAATCCAATGAGCTCAGCATCATCGCTAGTGGCTTTACCAACTGGCTGACGAGTTTCGAATAAAAGTCTAGTGCCTCAGTAAACCCGGGATGCATACACTGACTGCTTGATCAGTGCATCTGCCTTCGTGGGCACGGCGCCGTCACTACTGACATATGCACAGTCCTGCTGGGCCTGGCACTCAGCGAGCACCTGTTCCAGTGAAGCACGATAGGCTTTGACAGAGTCCTCATCTTTGCCAAGGAGCCTATGAGTCTCAAAGCAGTCGCTGAACTGGTCGACCAACTGCCTGCCTGGGTTATTTGCATCGGCAAAATAATCCGTGTGTATAAAGTTTGGTGGTGTAAGGTCCACCAAGTCTTTGAGAGGGGATTTCAGTGACAAGCGCTGACGTTCAGAAAGTGAGGCCAAATTCTTTGACCTAGAAGAGTCCCCGCCTGCCGAAGCAGGTGTGGTAAGAGAGTGAAGGGCATGCCTTGCATTTGAGTTGGCTAGACGGGCAGAGGACCCGACTTTAAGCCGTTTGATGAACCCGGCGATAGGCTCGACGCAGGCCATGGTTTCTGCTGCACCCTCCAGAGTGGTGCGGAACTATCTATTAATCCAAATGCAGGCTTTTCGCTGCATCTGACGCAACAACTTCATGAGTGCGACATTGCGCATACCATTGAAGTTCCATAATAAACAGCTGTACATCGCTATAGGGCATGTGTATGACAGGTAGAGGATGCGTTTCTGTTGGGGAGAGAGTCCTTGAACAGAATTGCCCAGCATTTGGAAGGCTCTGGCTGTTGTCAGTGCCTTTGTTGCATAGAAGCGGACGTGCTCCTTGAAAGAAAGGTGCACATCCAAGAAAAAACCAAGGTATCGCCAGACATCCTTGGGCTGCAGCGAGGTTGTGCCAGTATATAGCATGAACCTGAGATCAATGGATGGATGGGGGTCTGCCGCATTGCACGAGAAGTGCTGCAACTCAGTCTTGTTGTGTTCTACAACAAGGCCGAAGTCTGTGAAGAGGTTATGCACTGATGCGTATGCCCTCTTCAGCTTTGGAACATTGTCCGGGATTGACTTGGACTGAGCGATGATCAGCCCATCGTCAACGAATGATATGATAGTTGGCATGTCGCCAACTTTCTGGTACAGTTTTAGCACTGGCGCCAGATACAGCACCGAAAGTACCAGAGATAAAGCCGAGCCTTGACCGACACCAACATCAGCATCAAACTCAGGTGAGACAGCACTGCGCCAGGCGTAGGAAGTTTTACGCCCAACAAGATATGACTCGAAGAACTTTGACACTTGACGCGCAAAGCCCCTGTATTGTAAAATCCTCATCAACATACGATGGTTCAGTGAGGGCAAGTATTGAGCAATATCAAAGGCGATGATGCTCATTTTGAGACCCTTTATCCAGCCTTGCCAGATGATATGGGTAAGAAACACTCCGGCATCCTCCGTAGAGTTCTGTCGGATGCCACCGAACTGTTTTGGGTCAAAAACAGCAAATTTAGTCGCCTCATATTGCATATGACGTGCCAGCATTTTCTCGACGAGCTTGCTGAGGGTGTTCAAAAGCACAATTGGATGAAAGGCTTTCAGAGTATCATATGCAGGCTTTCCAGGTTTCGGAATGATTACGGACAAGCTCTGCTTGAAGTAAGAGGGCCAGTGCCCCAAGTCCAAACATGCATTGGCAATGTTTAGGAATAAGGTAGCGACGTGAGGGAATCTCACTAGCTGTTTAATATGCGCCCAGGTCAGATGATCTGGCCCGGGCACAGACGTATTGCTGCAGGGCTCCAGGGACTCCCGGAGTTCTGCTGCAGAAAATGGGACCCAGTCCCATGTTGGATGAGACTCGAGTTCATCGAGTTTATCCAGATTCACTGGTCTGTCAGATGCAGCATTATAAGACTTATCAAGTGCATTCCAAAGCGACTCGATAGAATTACAAGGTTGTCCCTGAAAGGAGATCGCCTCGTAGTTAGGCAAAGGCCTCTGCTTCGTCCATGCAGCCGGATCCCAAGGACGTCGCGATTTTTCAGCGACCTCTTTGATTCTATTGTCAAAGAAGGTGCGCTTAGCATCTTTAATAGCTCATCACCAGATGCGATGGTCCCTTTCAGAATGAGTTTGTCTGAAGGTTTCCAAAGTCTCGGAGCAATGCTGGTTCCACCAGCCTTTGCTTCGCTTAGAGAGCTTGCACTTTTTGGAATGAGTCTCCCAAGCCCGATCAACTGACGCCGAGAGTGCATGGAGTACCCTCTCAAGGTCGTGAATATTTTCTACTGGAATCATATCCAGTCCGAGTAAATCAGAGGCAATGTCAGAGATAAACTCAGGGACATTGTCTTTGGGAAGCGACCTCTGCTGATCACTAATGTTGAGCAGCGGAATGTCTAATTCAAGTGACAACGGGCAATGGTCCAACATCAATTGTAGCGCATGAACAATGCATGGTTGTAACTGTCCTGCAAATACAGGACAGAACATCAAGTCAATAGTCGAGGGCCGCAGCTCCCGATTATGAGAAATGGATGTCGGGCCAGCGTTAGATGGTTCCGCCCATTCGAGTCCGAGTTCGAGTGTTGCATTGCACAGCATCTCGCCTCGTGTATGCTGAGAGGTATGAACTTAATCCCATAGTTCATAATGGCAATTGAAATCCCTGCCGAGATAGACAAGGTTGGGGAAATCAGGTCGCTCGGAACATTCATCCAAGAGTCAAATAGCACTACCGTCTATATCAGAGTAGGTGTTAGCGAGAAAGAGGGGCTTGCCAGGAGTGGCGAGGGATATAACCATGAGGTCACGATTATCAACCAAGTCGCATCTGAGAGAAGGTCATAGCCACCTTAAGCGGTTGTGGACATAGGCCATCACACGGGGTGGTTCCTCGTAAGATGATCTGCAAACGATGCAAGTCCTGTCCAGATGGGTTGGACCTCCAATGACTGCCTCACCATCCACGCTATGTGCCGACAGGGCATATCTTACTATATTCCAAGCTGGTTCTTGGAAGAACAGAATATCATATTCCTCTCCGAGAATGGAGAGGAGCATGTCCATATGTACATGTTTTCGGTTCACATTTTGAGAAAAAATACAAAGCGAAGAGATAAAAGAGTGCCCCCTCGTACCAGGTACCACTGCTGGAGCAGGGCTGTCTGATGAGGAACTCATGAAGGTCCGGCCTCTGCATTACGCTGCAGGGAGGCGTTAGAGCAATTCTGGCCTGTACGCTTATGTTCACGTACCAGCTGATAATGTTCTTTGATCCACTCGGAATCGAAGCGATTCTTCCAGAAGGCACACTTGTGGTCATCGGTCAAGTGTTCTTTGCCGCAGCTAAGACACTTCGGGGGATGCGGGCAAGGCTGCCCCACAGGAGTAGCCTCGACGGGGGGGTTGGCCTTCAGCTTTGCTTTGCAGCAAGATGCCAAAATGCAGTGATGCTCTTTTCTATGTGGTTCCCCACACAGCGGACATCAGAGAGATTGTTGGTTGCACTTTAATGAGGAGTGCCCCCAATGCTAACAACGATCGCAGAGAGGTGATCCCGGCGATGAAAGAGTGGCTCGGAACTGGCAATGCCAGTTCTGGACTATAACTATGCGATCGTCCAGAGCTTTAATGTTCCAGCCGGTCATCGTGTCTTCGATATTGAACCAAACAGTTGCAGTATTGGATTTCTTGGAGTTGCGCATAATGCGCGGTACTCCGACGAGGGTGATGGGGTCCAAGAACGAAGAGTCTCAGAGAATCTCATAAGCTTGACGGGCAGTGAGGGTACTGCCATCATCATTGAAGTAGGGAACATCGAGCAGCTTCACATAGAAAATGCTTGTCGGAATTATGAGCTCGACTGTGGAACCAGTCGGAGTGCAGTGAAGAGCGGACTTGCACATAAGATCACAGTCCTTTGGAGATGCCACCCTCATCATCAAACAGAAGAACGAGGTGGGGGAGTGATCCTGGATGGATTCACATCGAATCCAGGATTTGCCAGCTGTCAACCCTCTGTTGAGGGTCGTCAGGAGAGTGCCTGCGGCAACGGAACCATTGCCGCCAGGGAAGGTGTAGACCAATCTGACATTGCATCTAGACGGTCCGTGTGAGGTGGACTTGGCCTTCTTCTTAGGTGGTCCAGATGATTCACCGGTAGCCTCCTTTTGCAAGGAGACTATCTTATCGGCGGGGAGATCCGGAAAGGTTTTGGCCAAGGCCACGATGGCCTCAGCCGGAGTGGTAGCAGGCTGAGCCACAGCTTGCACATAAGAGCGCTTTTTGTCAAATGGGCGAGTAGCCCGATTGACAGGAGGGGCAGGGCCCCATCCTGGGGTCCGGGAATGGGATCGATTGCGAGGAGGGGGAGGCAGGCAGTTCGGATTATGAGGTGGTCTCGGCGGCCGAGCACCAGCATTGGACCGAGAGTCCTGAGGGCATAGGGTGCCCATAGGAGACATAGAGGGGACATCGCTTGTGAAGTGGGCGGTCTTGGATACACGGGTGTGAATGGTAGTAGTGAGTCGCTGCCCAAGAGAGGCTTTAGTCCCTTCTAAAGTAGAGATTCCAAGCATGTTGACATCCGCGGCAGTGTCGATCAGAGAGGCCAGCCCTTCTGCAATAGCGTATTGATAGCCAGCTAGGACTTGCACAGCTGAGGTGTTAACCTTCCAGAGCCATTCCTTCAAGTTCCACAAAGATTCAGTGACCGCCTTTGCTTCACCGTGGAGGAGGCGAAAGCCTTCCTCCTTGAAGTACAGCACACTGACATTGTCGCTATTAAACCCAGCACATGTAGATGCCATGGAGATAGCAGGAGAGGGGGGGGCAGGCGGTGCCATCACCTCACTCTGTGGACTGGAGTCATCGGTCTGCATCTGTTACGGACTATTCATTTTTCTTATCTTATCTTCCTTCCCTTATCTCTTCCTCCCCATCATGCTGTGCATCCCTCCTCATCATGCTGCACAGCACGCAGTCATCGAGTCATCTTCACTTCCCTAGTCATCCTGAGTCATCTCACTCCAGCCTTACTCATCTGCAGTCCACAGCATTGTGCAGTCCATGGTCCGTGCTCGAGTACTGTAGTATACATAAGGACTTCCAGATGTACCAGTAGCACTAGGCTTAATATCCCTTTTGCCATCGTCTTAAATCACTCTCGCACTTAGTCTGCCCGAGTTCTTTAAGATTCATCTAGCCTAACAGCATCAGACCATCGTTTCCTTGAAAAAGAATGCCGGAAGAAGGCCCGGGTTGGGAGAAGAGGCCTTGGCTGGGGGGGGGCTCAGCACGGCCGGGGTGTGGGTTCAGTGGGGAAAGCGTTGGCTTTCCGCCACTGCCTAGTGTGTCGAGCGGATCATTGCTCATCAGAATTCTCTACAACTCATTGGATTTTCAACGGATTTCACAATAAAAGAAACAAGAGGTGCTCAAGAGTGATAAAGACTCAGGTCTGCAACTGGATACGAGATCGGCCCAGGTGTTGATGCTGTGGAATGTGTTTTGCGATACGAGAGTTTGTTTACAGTTGTTTACAAGTGGACATTGCGGAGAGAGGTGCTCGGCCTCCCAGACTGGCATCCGATATCACAGCAAGGTCCATGGTCCTCCCATGACAGGTCCCCACAGGGGGAGCCCTTAGCTGAACGGGTCTGGATCTACTTCCACCATTAGTGTACTGCACCGTGACTAACCACCATGGACCCCTACTTCAGGCAGCTCACATGATACTGAGTGCCCTGTTGGCTCAAACACCATCGGGTGGTTATCAGCCCAATTCCCGGTATGGTCCCTTATCCTTTTGGCCCCTACACTTTTAGATTGGGGATCACGTGTGGTCTGCCAGATTAAGGCATTGTCCGGCACTTACATCCCAAGGCCATCCATGCCAAGGAAAACCTGGTCACATGAGTTAGGGTCATGTGATCAGAGCCCACCAACTGGGGTCAGTCATGTGTGTGACACATAACCCAGCTTACGTCACATGCCAGCTGCTTAGTCATGTGACTAAGTCACCTCTCCGTGGGAACAGCTGTCACAGGATCATGATACTTCCTGCCCATGTTACGTAGAACCAGCTCCAGACACTTCCGAATGCAAACCTGAAGATGCCACCTCCAGGACTAGAACCCGCAGCTTCATGGATTGCCACATCTATAGGACTACCTGACTGCGTTTACCGCTATGCCAACCAGCCCTTGGTTTCCCACACAGCAGGCATCAGATAGATTGCTGGTTGCACTTTAAAGAGGAGTGCCCCCAGTGCCAACAACAGCTACAGAGAGGAGAGCCTAGCGACGAGAGAGCAGCTCGGAACTGGCAGTGCCAGTTGCGAATCATAACAGTACAATTATCTAAGGCCTGAGTCATGGCTCGTACTTTTGTATACAAAAACAAGGCAATGCCAAGTAGTCCATTGTGTATAATACCGAGGAGTTATTGTAATAGAGGATTGTACTGGATTGTAATTGACATGGAGGAGGTGATTGTAATTGATTGTAATTAGTATGGGGAGCCATTGTAATTGATTGTAATAGGTATGGGGGGATTATAATTGATTGTAATTGATGTGGGAGGTGATTGTAATTGATTGTAATTGATATGGAAGGTGATTGTAATTGATTGTAATTAATATGGGAAGCCATTGTAATTGATTGTAATAGGTATGGGGAGTCATTGTAATTTATTGTAATGGGTATGAGAGGCCATTATACTTGATTGTTATTGGGACTTGGAGTTATTGTATTTGATTGTAATTAGAACCAGGAGCCATTGTAATTGATTGTAATTGGAACTAGGAGCCATTGTAATTGATTGTAATTGGGACTAGGAGCTATTGTAATTCATTGTAATGGATATGGGTGGGCATTGTATTTCATTATATGTAAGCTTGGCTTACAGCAGATGATGAAATGATGAAGACGAGATGAAGATGAGGCCAACCACATGACCATGTTGCTTACTAATACACCTAGTCCTTTATATACTAGCTACTTACAATTAAGGAATCCAATTCTGCTTTGTACTTGTTCTCTCTCTTGTTTTCTCTGTCCCATTTAGTGTTGCATGCAACACATGCTTCCATTATAATGAGTATAGGAGGCCATTGTACTTGATTGTAATTAGAACTGGAAGCCATTGTAATTGAAACTGGGCTTATTTTAATATATATTGTAATAACCTTGAGCTGCAGCTCAGAAAACTTAGGACATGACTTGACAATTCCAACATAGACACAGTTCATAAATTGTACAGAAACAAGAAATACAAACACAGCAATAAAATCATCATTTCCTTTGGACACCTTTCCTTTGCCTAAAACACAAATGAATTTTGAGACTTGAATTTCAGATATATCACACTTACCTCTTTGCACCAGGTTCTTCATGGTCTGAAGTAGAATCAGCTGGCCTTTTCTTGTCTGAATCTACTGCACCATGCAGCTGAACCAAGGCCCAGCTCACATCATCAATGATAGTGTTGATGCTGGAGCTGCTGTCAATATTGGACAGGCTTGCATTGATCCACCAACCAAGACCTAAAACAACAAGCAGAATGCCATTAGCACCACCACATAACAATGGCATTCAAGTGGCATCAGATGGAATATCATGGGTCAGGGTTTCTTGGTGCCAACTTAGTTGAATTGCTTTCCACCATGCAGTTCAATCTGAGCCAAACTTGGCACTGTCAGCAAGGTGTGGCATTTGAGCAGCCTCTGCCTTGCACCCTCCTTTAAGCCATGCAGCAATCTGGCTTGATGGGATTTAGTAGGCAAATACTTAAAAAACTGTAAGATATCCAGCAAAATATTAATAACAATGTAAAACATACACCATGGAGTGGATTAGCAAGCTTAAACAAAGTTCAGTTGGAAATCAAGGTTAACCACTGCTCTTCTTGCGAGATGCTCTTGAGGTATGGAAGAAGACTAGTGACTGCCTTATCTGTTAATGCAGCTGTGTCGACGAAAGCTGAAGTAGAGGCTGCAGCAATACTGGTAGTGGATGCCTTGTTCTTGATCACTGGTATGTCAGCTACAACAGGAGCCTTGCCTTTGCCTATCAGGTCTGCAGCTATTGGATCTTCTGCAACTGGATCCTGGTCCATCAGTTCCCCAACTACCGAGTCCTCATCGGCAGGCATAGATGAAGGTGCTTTGGAAGAAGGAACTGGAGATGGAGATAAACTATGGGGTGGAATGGTGTCAGGCATGGCTGTCATGGGATCAGAAGCATCCAAGGCAGCCTCTGACAAAGAAGAAGTATTAGCTGGGTGTCCAGCTGGGATAGGCTCATCGATCATGAGGGCATCCAATATAGCTTTGTTAGCTGCATGCTTGGCTGCCACTTGTTCTTGATATTCCTTTGATGCTTTGTAATCAGCCTTGGCCTTAGATGTGCCTTGCTCTGGTGCAGGTAAGGATAGGACATGTGTCTCACAGGTGGCCTTGTCTATTGCAGATCAATCAAAAGCATGTAGTAAGGATCTCTGGCAGACCAACTAAAGGAAGCCTCTATAAATTTGTCAAACATTGGGATAAACTCCTGATTGTAACGATTGCCGAGATATTCGTCAAAAGTCTTGCCATCTAAAGTGGTTCTCTGATAAACCCTATATTAATTTTAGTAAAGCCAAAAGACCACAACAGCTCAAACCTCACATGAAAGTTTGATTGGCTTCATCCAAGTTAGGAACAGGACCCCCAACAACAATTGTACAGTTCATTTCTGTCTGTTTGACAATTTCATCAGCAACTGACATGAGAGTGCAAGGGAGCCTGGAGATCACTCTGGTGTGATGTCAATTCATCAGTGAGGCATTCAGCATGGGAAACATATTGCTTACTTTTGCATCACCTTATTGTCTACTGGGCCATTACCCTCCTTACACTCCTGACAAAAGGCCTCAACCTGTTTCTTGACTTCATCAGTTGCTTCTCAATACCAGATCTGCATTTTCTCATTCCGAAAATCAAAGAATGATCGTGTCAATTCAGGCTTTGCCTCCTGATGTGCATTCCACTCCTGCTTGACCTTTTCTTTCAGGTCGTCAGTGAAGAGCTTGCCAACGGCTTGCCAGGGCTGCAGCATCTTGGATGCTCTGAGCTTCAATAGACCATGAGTATTTGATCCAGAGCCTTCGCCTCATCAGTTGTAAAACCAGTTGTGGATTTGCTAGCACATTGACAAATTCAGAAGGATGAACAGAAGCTGATTGATGAGTCGTATCTTTCCCTTTGCTTCAACTTGGTGGATTTAGCCACTGCCTCCTCTCTCTTAGCTGCTGATAAGTCTTGATCATCCAGGCTAATCAACCACTTCTTCTCGAACTGGGTGTAGATTTCAGTAAAGAAGGCAGGGATTCCATTGCTTTGCTTGGCTGCATAGAAGCTCAGAAGCTCAGAAGTCATCCACTCGGTTTGCTCAGGAGTAGCCCAGGATCTGTTGCCCATGTCGACAGGAGTGGGAGTAGTTTATGATAGAAACAAAGTGCAACCAATAAGGAAGAGTTGAACAAAAGCATGACCAGACATATCTTGTGTTACATGATTGCCCTATGCCCTTCACTATGCTATGTTTTTTGGGGGGGTGGCAGCAATTAAAATATTATTTTGGCTATGTAACAGATAAATAGAAGTAGTATAAAAAATAAAATGTAAAAATGTAAAAAAGGCTACATGGTGGGAGAGGAAGGAGGAAGAAGGAAGAGAAGGGGGATGATAAGGGCCCAATGCCCTCATCATTGTGGGTCAGTGTGGAGAGGCAGAGAGTAGTGGAGGGTGGCAACTTGGGTTAGTGGTGGGAAGGAAGAAAGGGACGACAAGGGCTAACGGACCCTCGTCATCATCATGAATGGGTGGTATGAGGCAGAGGCAGACAACGGGGGCCAACAGGCCCTGGTTGTCATCTTGGAGCAGGGTGGGAAGGTGGAGATGGATGATGAGAGCCATTGGGCCCTCATCGTCATTGTGGAGCAGTGATGCGAGGCAGTTGGATTGGTGCTGGAAGGAGGAGAGGAATGAGGAGGGTCCAACGGCCCTTGTCAGTGTTGTCCACTGGCACCGCTGCCTTGGGTGGTGTTGGGAGGTGGAGAGGGGATGACGAGGGCTGTTGGGCCCTCATTGTCATCCTGGGTAAGTGGTGGGTGAAGAATGGGAAGGACAAGGGCCAAATGGCTCTCATCCTTATTGTAGGTCAGTGGTGGCTGAAGGATGACAATGACGGGGGCTGTTGGGCCCTCGTCATTGTTGTGGGTCAGTGGTAGGAGGTGGGAAGGGCACAACAAGGGCTATTGGGCCCTCATCATCGTGCTGGATCGGCGGTGAGAGGAGGTGAGAGAGGACAAGGGCCATTGAGCCCTCATCCTCGTCCTGGGATAGCAGTGGGAGAAGGAGAGGGAGGACAAGGGCTCAACGGCCCTCGTCCTCATCCTGGGTCAGTAGTAGCTGGAGGACAACAACAATGGGGGCCGTTGGGCCCTTGTCATTATTGTGAGTCAGCGGTGCAAGGCAGGGAGAGCACGATGAGGACTGTTGGGCCCTCATCATGGTCTTGGGTCAGTGGTGCGAGGGGGAGGAGTTGAAGAAAAGGGGATCGGAGGAGTTGGGTTTGAGAAGAGAGGCAGAGAGGACACGGTGTCCTCCCCACTGTTGTCTGCTGGCAGGCGATAGTGACGTGGCCCATGCGCCACATCACTTTCATTTTGCTAGGGCTTAACAGTGTCAAGGGTAGCCAGGGCTGGTAGAGGAGGCTGATGAAGAGGAGGAGGGGCTCCAGGGAGAACATGGTGTCCTCTCTGCCATTCTGCACTGGCTGGTGGTGGTGACATAGCCTATGTGCCACATCACTGTTATTTGGAGCTCGATGAGGTTGAAGGTGGCCAGGACAGCCAGGGCTGGTGGTGGAGGATAATGAAGAAGGGGAGGAGAACAGACTGGGGAAGAGGACGAGGTGTCCTCCTTGCCTCTGTATGCCGGTGGCTGGCACTGACATGGCCACATTGTTTCGCTAGAGCTGGAAGGGGTCAGGGGCCTGGAGTGACGAGGGCAGCATGGGCAGCCAGGCTGGAAGAGGAGGAGGCCGAGAGAAAGGAGGAGCAATAAAGGGGGCCTGCATTGTGGCACCGCAGGGTCCTCTATTGCTGGTGGCTGCACGTCTGCCTGCAGTGAAACCTGGCCATGCCAGGAAAAGGCCATAAAGCAGGGCCCACCACTGCCTGAGTGAAACCTGGCTGGGCCAGGGAAAGGCTTGTGTAGGCAGTGGTGGGTGGTGGTGGTAGTGGCCAATGAAAAAAATTGAATACAGCCACTATCATTGCTGGCTTATCATCCAGCACTGCGTACTTTCATTGCAATCTCTATGATATGGCTGATCGAACAGCCCCATATAATTGCAGTATATGTGATCGAAAGCCTTTTTTATACAGGCTTTGATCAAGCAATTGCCTAATGCATTGGCTGGGCTTAGAACTGATTCTGGGCAGCTTTTTGATCTGCTTACTTGCTGGCTGGGCAGGTATGTGTTGATCTACTCTATCTATCTTTTGAATGAATATGAGTAACAACTTTTGCCAGGTTCAGACAGGAACATCTGAGCAAGGCAGTTGGCCTCACTACTGCACTGCAGACCAGGCAGAGATTGCTTGCCAACCATTGCAAAGACAAATGAACCTTTATCCAAACCATTGGTCTTGATTGGACCACTGACATGAAGACAGCATTCCTCGCTGACATCGAAACCTTGGATATCTGTAAACTTGTGAAGCCTCACCCTGACCCTATGAAGTGGCTATATGAGCATGATACCATTTATCAAAAGTGGGCCTTGACAATTGCCAAAGGTCCAGTCCATAATGTTCGGGAGGGACCAAAGCTTCTATTTCATGTCCAATCAGTGCCCCATGACATTGGTCCTGATCATAGTGCTCTCATATTTGACAGCATGACTGGTGAGTTGGTCTTAGTGGCTATGCGACATTTCTCCTAGCATCCAGGCCTCATGGCCCTTGTTGATGACCTTGTTTTGCAATCAGTGGATGCTTGCAAAAGCATGCGAGTGAGTATTTTCCCAGTAGTTTGTGCTATAACTAATTGAGTAATTCTAGCTCAATGATCCTGGCAGTATAGTCCAGTGTAGCCTTTCAGCTGGGGCTTGTGACAAGTGTCAGGGCAACACTTGCACAAGTGACAAGGCTACCAATCTGAAGATAAACCACAAGGTTTGAGAAATAAGAGAGAGATGGAGAGATGAGGAATCAATAACTTATATTGGTTCTCACTTGTGTTAGTGGGAATCCTAAGAGATTGAAGCTAAGGCTAGCTATAGTACATCCAGAGTATATATACTACTAAGTTATTCTAGAATATTCCATAAGTATAACTAGAATATTCTCTTTATAGAATATTCTAGCACTGTCCAGTTCTTCTATAGCATTCCATATTATTCTACCATATTCTCTAGAGTTCCAAGGAATTCTATCATAGGATTGTCTGGAGGCTCTGAGAATTAGTGGTACCCTGACAACAAGCCAGTTCTGGATTGGGTTCGCAATATCCTGTCCAAAAGGACTTTTCAGGATGAGATTGACCATCTTGATTGCCTAACAGCTCATGTTTTTGCTCTTTTCTAGACTCTTGTTCAGAAAAAACTTCCCAATGCAGTCTCTGATGATATCATCAAATGGATTGAGGAGAGAGGGATTGATTGGATAAACAATGAAGCAACTGCTAACAAGAGCGACAATGGCGAGATCAACATTGACATTGGTGATAATGTTTTTACTTTTTCAAAGGTTGAGTAGGCTTCTTCGACAGGAGCACTAGCAGCCAATTATTCTAAGCAATTGTTTTCCTGCCTCATTGATCTTATCTGTGCTCAATCAATATACAGATATACCCATCATAAACTAGGCCAACTATACAAGTTTGTGATGGCATAGACAACTTCATGAACTCTTGCTGATGACCAAGAAGGCCATTTTTACAACTGTGATTATGGCATTTGTGTCAGAGGAGCAGCTGATACTATTATAGCTTGGGATCCTAGGCACTGGTATGGTACAAGCATACAAGTGTTAGGCTAGACGAATCTTAAAGGACTCGGGCAGACTAAGTGCGAGAGTGGTTTAAGACGATGGCAAAAGGAATATTAAGCCTAGTGCTACTGGTACATCTGGAAGTCCTTATGTATACTACAGTACTCGAGCATGGACCATGGACTGCGCAATGCTGTGGGCTGTGGATGAGTAAGACTGGAATGAGATGACTCAGAATGACTAGGGAAGTGAAGATGACTCGATGACTGCACGCTGCGCAGCATGATGGGGAGGAAGAGATAGGGAAGGGAGATAAGATAAGAAAAATGAATAGTCCGTAACATCACCCTCTCTTTAGATTCGCGTCCTTGTGAAAACCTTAGTCCAGCTGTCCCCACCCGTTGTTTTCCCAGGCAGTTGCTGCACGTGGGGCCCATGTATGAATGAGCTCCTCATTGTAGGAGCGGATGTGATGGAGGGTGGTGGTGAGGAGTTTGAGTCGCCGGTTTTCAGTGCGAAGCATCTCCATTGCTTTGCGAAGCACAATGCATTCTGCTGTTGTGGGGCCGGTCCCATCAGGGGTTCGTCCAGTCCAAAGATGTGTGCAGATGGTCATGACATAGCACAGATATGCGCCAAGGGTGATGGCGAGGGAGTCTATATAGTTGCTGGTATTGAGAATTCTTGCCAGATTCTCAGAGTTGTTCAGGTGATTGGGGATGGGTGCACGGCTGTCGTCGCTGCTTTCGATGCTGATGGGGGCGTTGGTGGTCATGATGTGCGATTTTTGGTCTTCTTCCCTCCTTTCATGGTCCTTTTATCTTGTTCCATAGTCTTCTTCAGGAAGCGGTCTAGAGCTTGCTGCGCATTCCCCAGTTCCTTCTCTTTGATCCATGTGTTTTCCTCATGTCCGTATCCTTTCCATTTGACCAGGAATAGCATTCCTCTTCCTTGTTTCTTTCTTTTTAGAATTTCTTCTATCTTGTACTCTTCTTCATCATTTATAATTTCAGGGAGTGGCGGTGATGGTCATTCTTGTATCTTGAAACAGGGGCCTTTGTAGAGTGTGAGTAGTGTTTCATTGAACACGGTGTGTATCAGCTGCCATGATGCTGGGAGTTTCAGGTGGTATGCTGAGGCTCCTTTCTTTTCGATCACTTTGAACACTCTGTATCGGAGTGCCGATAACTTCTTTGATGGTCGATTGACTGTGATATTGGTGGCTTCAAGCCATACTCCATCCCCTTTCTTGTATTCATGGGCTGGTCTTTGTTTCACATCGTAATTGTCTTTGGCCCATGTTTGCGCATACTGCAGCACAGCATTTGCTTCTTTCTGTATTTGATCCATTCTTTCAACAAAGTTCTTTGCTGCAGGATTGTTTTCTTCTGTTGTCTGTGGTTCTCCCTTCCAGGGGTGCATTCCATAGTTGAGGTAGAATGGTGTTTCCTTCATTCCCTGGTGTATTTTGTCATTATATTGGTACTCTGCGATCACTATCCATTCTGTCCAGTCATTCTGCAGGTTGTTTGTAAAGTTTCTAAGGAAAGCTTCTGTCTCTTGATGGGATCGCTCCGCCTGTCTGTCTGTCTATGGGTGATAGGCCGTTGATAGGTTTTGCTTCATTCCAAGCAGTTTTAGAAGCGCTGTCATGAATCGTGCTGTGAATTGGGGTCCTCGGTCGCTGATGATCTTTTGTGGGATTCCATGGAGTCTCCACACATTGTCTCGGTATAGTTGTGCGAGACCTTCTGCTGTGAGTTCGGTGTTTGTGGGAATTAGATGGATCATCTTGGTCAGGCGGTTTGTGACTGTGGCGATGGCGTTAAAGCCATTTGAGCTGGGTAGCAGTCCTATGAGATCTACTCCAATATCTTCCCATAGTTGCTGCAGAACCTCATGCGGGTGTAGTGGTGCATGTTTCTTTTGTTGGATGATTTTGTTTCGCTGGCATGCTTCGCATCCATTCACATATTTCTTGATGTCCATTAATATTGATGGCCACCTGTAGGTGCGGTTTATGAGTTCGTGCATGCGATATTGTCCTAGGTGCCCTCCAATGGGCATGTCGTGGTGTTCAAACATGATATCTTCCTTCAATTTGTTGTCTGGAGGAACGTAGATTTTCCCTCCTGCATATACGATGTGGTTTTCTTCTGTGAACCAGTGTGGTTTCTCCTTCAGTCCTGTTGTTACAATCGTTTCCCTTCGTGCACATTGTCGAATTTGTTCTATTCTTGGAGTTTCGATCATTGTGATTCCTCTTGTTTGCATTGTTTCATTATTTTCTGCTCCCTCTTTCTGTGGATGTTCATCCTCGAACATCATAAATTTGAAATCTCGTTCATTATTCTCTTCCAGGTGTCGGATAAATGCAGCTTCTTTGATCATTTGTATGTGGTCTTTCTCTGCTAGGTTTTCTTCATATCCCGCCATTCGTGATAGGATGTCTGCTTTTCTGTTCGCTTTTCCCGGTACGTGTCGTAGTTCATAGTCGTATTCTTGTAATTTCAGGTACCAGCTGGTCTGTCTCGAATTGAGTTGTTGTGGTTTTCGGAAGTATGATAGGTTCTTGTGGTCTGTTAATATTTCGAACTTCTCTCGGGCTGCTAGAAGGTATTGTCTCCATGTCTTCAGTGCCACCATTATCGCAAGGAGTTCTTTGTCACAGATTTCATAGTTCTGCTCTGCTGGAGTCATGCATCTTGAGATGAAGGCAATTGGGTGCCACAGCCCTTTTTGCTGCTGTGATAATACCACTCCAATGGCATATCCTGAGGCGTCCGTTTCAACTCGGAATTTTCCCTCTGTTTGTGGTAGTGCTAGGATGGGTGCCAAGGTTATGTGTCGGATTAGCTCTTCGAAAGCACTTTGCTGCTTGTCTGTCCACTGGAATGTTTTGTTTCCAGTCAACTCTGTTAAAGGTTTAGTGATTTTTGCATATCCTTTGATGAATCATCAGTAAAAGTTTGTGAATCCCAAGAACTTTTGTAGTTCTTTCTTCATTTTTGGGATTGGCCAGGATTGTATGGCTGTAATCTTCTCCGGTTCCATTTCCACTTTCCCTTCTCCTATGATATACTCTAGTACTGGGACTTTTGATGATTCCCAGACACATTTCGGTCCTTTGATGAATAGGTTATTCTTGTTCAGTATCTCCATGACTTCTACTGTGTTCTTTTGAAGTTCCTCTCGTGTTCATCTGATGATTATGATGTCGTCCATATAGATTATGCATACTCTTCTTCATATTTGGTCTTGGAAGAGGCTTGCCATCATTTGGCTGAAAGTGCCTAGTGCATTGCACTGTCCAAAGTACATAACCATTGGTTCGAAGAGTCCTCTTGTGGTTAGGAAGGCTGCCTTCCATTCGTCTCCTTTTTGAATGCAAACATTATTGTATCCCCAGATAATGTCAATCTTGTTAAAGTACTTCACTCCTTGTAGTACGTCGAGGAGCTCGCTGATGCATGGTAGTGGGAACTTGTCCTTGACCGTATATTTGTTTATTTCCTGATAGTCTTGGATGAGTCATTTGCTACCATCCTTCTTATTGCAAAAGAAACAGGGTGCTGTGTAAGGTGATTTTGAGGGGTGTATCTTCCCTGTTCTTAGTCCTTCTTCGACAAAGGCATCTAGTTCTTCTAGTTCTTTCTGCGTCATCGGATAGACCTTGCTCAGTATCGTCTTGGGCACATCTTTTGTTAAGTTTATTTCGTGGTCCTACTCCTTGTGGTCCGGTAACCGATCGAAGTTCTTCTCCTTAAAGCGATGTTTGAATCTCGTCAGATATGAAGGTATCTGAGTTCCCATCCTGTCATTGGCTGTAGTCTTCACTGGTTCAGCCACTTTCTGTATTTTGATTGTCTGGTGGTTTATCTTGCATGTTTTTGGGCACCTGTTAAAGACAATCTCTCCTGTCCTCCATTTGATTGTTGGGTTGTGATAGACAAGCCAGTCATGTCCCAGTAACATGTCAGTCTTTCCAATGTCGAGTACGATGGCTTCCATATGCTCTTTGTGTCTTTTAATGTCGATATGGACTTCCGCTACTCAGTCTGCTGTTTTCTGGCAGTTGGGTGATCCGTCTGCATTTATGATTTGAATCTTCTTGATTTGTCGTGTCTTCAATCCCATTTTTGCTACTATGGCAGTATTGATGCAGGTCCTGTCTGCTCCACTATCGACTTCTGGTGTTATCATTGCTATTCCCTTTCGTATTCATATCTTCGCTAGTACTGTGAGTTCTTTCCTTTTGAGTAGTTTGTCACCTCGGATGGTTTTTCTTGGTGCTTTAGATTGCTTTGCAGGAATGGTGTATTTCAGAGTATGGGATGATCTACATCTGGTATCGAAGTGAGTCTGTTTCAGCTGTATGGGTCGTGATTTAGCACCTCTCAATCGAACCCTTCGACAAAACCCTCTTTGTCAGAGCTTTCTTCGTCCTTGTCTTCTTCATCTTCTTCTCCTTCTTCTTTCACTTCTCTGACTCAGGATTTTCCCTTCTTCTTCTTCTTGCAGTTTTGTGCATAATGTCCTTTCAAGCCACAATTGTAACATGTGACGTTTGCTGCTCCTTTTTGTAGCTCCGGACAGTTTCGTGAAAGGTGTCCTGGTTTATTGCAGTTGAAGCAATTGTTGCTTCATACTTTGTCAACTTCCATGGCCTGTCCTGTTCCTCAGCTTGGGTTTCCTGGCTTGCATTGGTTGTTTGCAAATTCTCCCCTCATTACATTCCTATGTTTGTTGATGTTTCATCCAATCACTCGAACTATCTTGATATATTCGTCTCCATCTGTTGGAAGTTCAGAGATCGAGTATACGGCCTCTGCTGTCCTCTGGTTTAGGCTCTTCTCGAGTAGAAAATGAGGAGCTGTTCCTGTCATTCTTGCTTTTTTTGTGAGATCTATGAATTCATCTAGGAATTCATCAATGGGTCAGTTTCCCTGTCTGATGTTGAATAATTTGCTTTCTGCTTGCAACGGTGACATGACATTGCTGAATTGTGTCTGTATTTCGGTTACGAAATCGGCCTATGTGCTTTGATTGGTCGTGGTGTCAATTTTCTTTGATGCCCAGTGGGCTCCTGGTCCATTGGTCATTCTGGATAGTACTGCTCCGATCTTTTGTACATCGGTGAGGTCTCCATGTGCGGTTATGTAGAGTTTCATCTTCCTCCACCAAATGTCGAAAGCTGTTCGATCTTCTGTGAAGGATTTCGGATCCGCAATAATTCCTCTGTATTCTGTCACTATTGTCTGTGGAATTTCTTCGTCGCTGTCTTGGTCTTGGCTTTCCTGTTCTTGAGCTTGTTGTGCTTGGATCTGCTGTTCTTGAATCTGCTTTTGTCTTTGTTCTTCTCTTTGCTCTTTCCAATAGTCTAGGTTGATTCCTGCGATTCTACAGGCTTGTTCGAATTCATTCCACTCTGCAACGGTTGGTCCGTCTGTCTTGGGTAGTCTCTTTCGCTCCCTCTACTGATAGTATTCGTTCCAGTCGCTGTCGCTTCTGTATTAGTGTATCCTCTTCTTGTACTCGGTGATTGTAGTTTTCAATCTGCTGTTGTCTGAAGTTTCGGGCTTGCGTTCATTCCTCTCTTGTTCTCTTGCGGATTGGTTCGTCCTTTTCTTCAGCAGGAAGATTCTGGTCTGACCACAGCTCTTCTAGGCTTATTCCATATTCTCCTTCTAGTAAGAGTTCTGCGATGAGCTGTGCTGCTTCATCACTGATATTTTCAGTGGGCTCGTCTATGGTGGTGAAGGCAAATTCTCTCAGAAATGCCTGTTCTTCTTCATCGCTACTTGGTGTAGGTGTGCGTTCCCTTTTTCAATTGTTTGAATTACTAGTGTCTCTGCGGTTGGCATGGACTGTCTCTGTGAATGGCATGGACTGCAATGTGTGATCTACTTCTCTGAACCAGGTGTTCTCGTTGCTCATGCTAGTGCTCGCTGGGTCGGCGACCGCTTGTTGTCGAATGTTGATTAGGTCTTTGATAAAGTGTGACGTAGTGTGTGTGAGTCTGAGCAAGTCTTGACAAGGCTTAATATCTTGTTAGGCTAGACGAATCTTAAAGGACTCGGGTAGACTAAGTGCGAGAGCAGTTTAAGACGATGGCAAAAGGAATATTAAGCCTAGTGCTACTGGTACATCTAGAAGTCCTTATGTATACTACAGTACTCGAGCACAGACCATGGACTGCACAATATTGCAGACTGTGGATGAGTAAGGCTAGGATGAGATGACTCAGGGTGACTAGGGAAGTAAAGATGACTCGATGACTGTGCGCTGCGCAGCATGATGGGGAGGAAGAGATAGGAAAGGGAGATAAGATAAGAAAAATGAATAGTCCATAACAGAAACATGCAGAACACTAATCACATTCTATTGCAAACTACAAAAAAAACCAAGGATAAAATACTGCAGCATATGACTAGTCTGATCAAGAGCGCTTAGTATTCATCAGATTCATACACACTCTCATTTCTGTCCTCTTCATTAGAAGAATCAGAAATTACAATGGATTCCTGATAGGTCAACATATTAACAGTGACTTTGATGGGTGTTTTGCAGGGTCCATAGCAGATACCCCTAGATGTATGAGAGGACTGAAAAGTACTAGTTACTGGAGGGAGAGAGCATGCAGAAAGAGTGGAAGCTAGAACTTGAGGTGTTGTATGTTCTTTCTCTATATGTAATAAATCAGAACCTGAAATCAAACTCTTGCTTAGATTTTGTAAGAGGCACTGCAAGAAGAAAGGGTCTCACTTAAGATCTATAAGCCATTGGTGTTATAGAGCCGTATATACTGTATTCCTAGGGCACAAGTGACTACATTACAAACTTCTCATGTTGTAACCCTGCAACTCTCATAACCTGGCTAGCTCTGACCTTGTAACAGGTGGAGTGAGTTTGTAATCTGGTGGAATATAACATATTGCTTATCAAATAAAGAAAATCCCAACTTTGCTTTCCTACTAGATGAGGTAGAATTTGGTGTCTGTAGACCCTGAGCATGAAAGTTAATCAGGATGTGAGATGTATTTGTTAGAAATGCCCTTTCTGTCTGGACTTGTGCATAGAACAGGACTCAGGCTATGCACCTAGCAATGCATACAGCCCATGGCTGTGTGCATAGCAATATGCAGCCTGTGGCTGCATCCATAGCAATGTACAGCACAAGCTGTGTGTATAGTTTTTTTTTTTTTTTTTTATATCAACAATTTATAAAGTGGTGCTTGGTGGCAGTCCACTTGTAAATACATGAATGTACCTATGATAAATACGATCTGTCTGATGAAAACAGAAAGGGATAGACATAGAGGGCTGCACTGCCCTGCTCTCTCATACCTGTGCTTAAGCCTCTTAGACTCAAGCTTGTGCTAATGTGCCTGCTAGAGCTAGTGTCCCCTATGTCCAAAGGCCCAGCTGCAGTCAATTCCATGCAAAGGGTCCATTAGGACCCATAACATCTACCGTTGCAGAGCTTGGAGTGCATGATGAAGCTCAGTGCTTACTTTCATCAAGCACCAGACTGAACTAATGCTCCAAGTCACTGCAAGAGGCATTGACTAAGAGGATTCTCTGCTACAAGCAAGCAGTTACCTGCTGCCTGGATCCAGGATGAAAGCACCTGCCACCTTATTGGATATCAGAT
Source organism: Macrocybe indica (assembly GCA_030407095.1). Classification (NCBI taxonomy): domain Eukaryota; kingdom Fungi; phylum Basidiomycota; class Agaricomycetes; order Agaricales; family Callistosporiaceae; genus Macrocybe; species Macrocybe indica. The sequence goes on from JARFTL010000004.1 coordinate 2,016,035, forward strand.
ATTTAATGAACCAGAGCTGTACGAAAGCATCATACTGGCATTCGGTTGGTCTCTGCCAGTTATAGCAGAGTATCATAATGTGGATAAAGTCTTCAGGCCCTCGCCTGCAAGAGCATTGATCACTATCAATGAAATTGAACCATACGCGATAGCTGTGTACATAGTAATGTGCAGCAAATGGCTATGTCTACAGCAGTGCACAGCCTACAGCTGTGCCCACAGCAATGCACAGCCATAGGCTGTGCACACAGCCTCTTAGATATATATATAGATAGCATAGAGTGCCTTGAAGTCCCTAGTATTCTTACTCAAGACTTCTAGGTTCTAAGGCTCATCCAGAGTGTTCTCTGTGTCTCTAAGAGTGGAGAGGAGTATATCTATATATACATATTTTCTATTTATATTTTGAGAGAAAATATGAAGCAAAGAAATCAAAGAACACCTATCTAAATCTGAAAGGACAGCCAGAGCTGAACCTCCAGAAGTGTCACTTATAATACAGTATGCCAGCCTCCACATTGTGCTGTAGAGAAGCATTAGACCTTGTATTCAAGGTATGAGCTTAGTTAGTTAATACCAGCTCATAGTAGTATTTAATTCACTTGGTATCAAACTTGTTTTTTCAGAAGGTGCACTTCTAGTTGTTGGTAGAATGGTCCTTGCTATATCTAAGGCAGCTGAGTGGATATAGGCATGGCTGCTCAGCAAGAGTCACCTTACAAGATGGATTCTCTATTGGCTGGGCTTTGCAGCATAAGGCAAGAATGTAATGATATTCCTTGTAGTGAAGTTCACTATAAAGAGGGCACTGCATAGACTGTTAGTTGCATTTTGTTGAAGAATGCCTTCAGCACCAGCAGCAGTTATAGAGCAGAATGCTCAGCAATGTAATGGCAGTCCAGAAACAGCAATGCCAATTCCAAACTATAACTATATGACTATCAAGAGCCTTGACATTCTGTCTAGTCAATGTATCTTTAATATTAAACTATACAGTTGCAGTATTAGATGCTTTGGAATTGCATATAATGTACAGCACTCTGACAAGAGTAATGAGATCTGAGAACAATGAGTTTTTTAAGATTTTATATGCTTAATGAATAGTAATGATGCTGCCATCCATGTTAAACTACAGAATGTCAATCAGTTTTATATATGGAACTAATATAGAAATAGTGCCAGTAGGGGTGTATTTAAGTACTAACTCTCAAATGAAAGTTATATCTTTTAGTAATACAACCTTTATTATAAGGCATGAGAAGAAAAAGGAAGAGTGGTCCCAGTTGGATTCACATTGAATCTAGAACTTACCTATTGCAAGGCCCTAGTTAAGGGCAATCAGCAGAGTTTCAGTAGCAACTGAATGATTGTCTGCCAGGAATATATAAAACACTCTGATATTATATCAGAATAGTCTATGGAATATTAATTTGGCCTTCTTTTTAGAAGGGCTAGAGAAATCACTAGTCACTTCCTTTTGCAGAGAGATGATTTTATCAATAGAGAGATTCAGAAAGGTTTTGGCAAGGGTAATAATAGCCTCTGCCAGAGTAGATGCAGCAGTCTGCATATAGAAGCATTTCTACTCAGATAAACATATAGCCTGATTAACCAAAGGAGATAGAACACAGGCTAAAGTATAGAAGTGCAAATAGAGAGGAGGTGGAGGGCAGTTCAGATTCTAAGAGGGTCTCAGAGGATGGTGCACCTCTGCATTTGAGCAGCTGTCTTGAGGATAAAGAATGCCTATAGGAGAACTGGAAAAAGAGTCAGTAAACCAAGTTGCTTTGCTATAGGAAGAAGTGCTACTAACAATATCCTGAAGATAAACACTAAGGGTTTGTTAAGATCCTTCAATAGTAGGGATATTAAACATATTGACCTTACTGGCAATACCAACAAGTTGAGTGATGCCTTCAGTAATGGTGACTTGATATCCATCTGGGATATGGACAGGTGTCTGTTCAACCTTGCAGACCCAGTCCTAGATGTTGGCAAGAGTTTCAGCTGCTGTTTGCTTTACTATGGATGTACTGATGACTATTCTTGACAAAGGCAGCAGCTATGATAGTATCAGCATTATATTCTGCAGTAGTAGTAGCAATAGAGGAGGAAGAATCAGCGGTGTTCTTGGATTCACCAGCCTCTTTGAGTGTGGATTTGTTAGTATCTATGAGACCATTAGCAGTAGTGAATGATGTCAGAGAAGAAGGAATCAACAGGTTGAGCCCTAGAATAAGGATTTAGGAAGCTAAAGCCTAATAGTAGATTGCCAAAGCCTTGTCCTCCATGCAACATGTCAAGTAGGTCATTGCTTATCAAAACTCAATTATAATTTGACTGATTTTTAGCCAATTTTCATGATATAAAGATAGAAAGTGCTCAAGAATATATAGAACTTAGAATATTCAACCAGATACAAGATCATTCCAGTTATTGGCACTGCAAAACAAGTAGTGTGATAATAAAAGAGTTATTTGCAGTTATTTACAAATAAATATTATGAAAAGAGGTAATAGCTGTGCATTGCTGTAGACACAGCCATTTACTGCATATTACTATATGCACAGCTTATACTGTGCATTGCTATAGATATAGCCATGGGCTGTGTGTATTGCTAAGCATATAGCCTAGGTCCTGTCCTATGCACAAGTCTAGACAGAAGGGGCACTTCTAATAGAGCTTTGATAAAGAGCAGGCAGACATGCCAATCTAATGCTATGAGGCTATTATTGCTTAAGAAAATATTAACAAAGGTAAGAACTTGACCACAGGATTGAAAATAAGACATGAGAAGATTCTGTCATATAAAAATGTAATCTGAATCAGAGATGTTGCCATCAGCACAGATGTGGTAGTCCAAGGCAAAAAGGTCATATTAAAAATTAAGCTCAAAAGACTTCCAAAGGATTTTATATATAATGGTCAATGAAGAGAGCGTACTAGAAAGGAACTAATGCCTCCACCATTCTAGAGGCTCACCTATTATAGCATGTGGCTGTGTAACTCCAGAAAAGGTACTGTTTGGTTCTATATAGATCATAATCTGCTTGTACTATTTTTGCTGCCTTAGTATCATCTCTAGTTGATTGTATATAGCCAATTGATGAGTACAATTCACTCACCTACAAATCCATTTGGACTCATTTGGACTCTAGATCTAGTCCATGTTCAGTCCATGGATTCCACTGGACTCCACTTCTAGTCTACTTTCAGTCTAAGCATAAATTTCTTGGAGTGGTTTGAATGTTTATAGACTGAAATTAGACTAGACTAGACTTGGACTATGATATTTTATATCAATTAAATAGGTATTTATTACAGTCCAATTGGACTACAACTAGACTAATTGGATTATACATATATTGGACATGAACTATATTATACATAGACTCTATATGGACAGACTGAGAACTACAATTGAACTACAACTGGATTATATATAGACTCTAATTAGACTTTAGTTAGATATTGAATAGACTATATATAGACTATATATGGACTACAATTAGACCATATATGAACTCTAATTGGATTCTAAGTAGACTCTAAGTAGATAATAAGTAGACTTTAGTTGGATAATATATGAATTTTTATAAAATATATATACAATATCTAAATTACAGCTGGACTTTATATCTATATACTCTATTTGAACTGAATATAGACTGGAATCAGACAAGAATAGACTCTAATTATACTAGAACTGGACTACATTTAGACTCAAATAGCATATAATTAACAACTTGAACTACTAATAACTTGAACTACTGTCATATGCCATTCCACTTTACTCTACTTTCTGACTCTTCTGACATATGTGATGATTTCTTATTTCCTATTTTCGCTCTTTAGAACAATTAACTAAGAGTAATACTTTTGTACTTTTATTTCTGCTTTGCTTTCTTCTATTCCGACTTTGTCATACAATTATCTTTCTGAAAATATTATAACAATAACTACAATACTTATCTAAGTAGTTAGAAATCATTTGTAGCAGTCAGTTGGATAATCAACTAAAACCCTCTGTTACTATGTCTCTGCTCCCACTCTTGTTATGGACTATTCATTTTCCTTATCTTATCTTCCTTCCCTTATCTCTTCCTCCCCCATCATGCTGCACATCCCTCCCCATTATGTTACGCAGCGCGCAGTCATTGAGTCATCTTCACTTTCCTAGTCACTCTGAGTCATCCCACCCCAGCCTTACTCATCCGCAGTCCACAGCATTGCACAGCCCATGGTCTGTACTCGAGTACTGTAGTATACATAAGGACTTCCAGATGTACCAGTAGCGCTAGGTTTAATATTCCTTTTGCCATCATCTTAAACTGCTCTCGCACTTAGTCTGCCTGAGTCCTTTAAGATTCGTCTAGCCTAACAACTCTGAAATCCAGACTTACCACTAAAAAACAAAAAGGTACAATATACAAGTTGAAGCTGACAAGTCCACCTCCAATATAGTTTTGCTCTTCTGATATCTAATCTTCCTGCTACATTCATTGTATTTCTGAATTTCATTCTAACTCTTATAGTTTTAATAACTACTCAAAATTGAAAATCTTCTTCATTATCCTTATTATCTAGCAAATTCTTATTGCTAATAACTGTTCTTTGCTGTTCTTTTTATTTCAAAATAGTCTTGATAGTATACAAAAAAAGCAGAGCATGCAAAGTTCAGTTGAAATTATCAACTGTTATTCTATTAAGAATAGTTTCAAATCCTGCAAGCCAAGCATTTAATTGCTCATAGGCCTGAAATTTAATACCATATTAGACTATTGTATTTAGAAAATAATGCAAATGAGTTATCTGTATAGTATATTGAAAGCTCCTTTATAATATTCATATTCTTGATCATTTCTTTTTACAGGAACAAGATTGGAAGCAGATCTATTCAGTAGTGCAGAATTGCACCACTTATAATAGAGATAATTACTTGTTTGATAATTAATATAATAGTATGAGTCTATAATAAATCAAGTAGTTTTTTGCTATATATCCTAAGATCTATTTGTAATGGCTATATAAAGTACTTGTCATGCTTTATCAATGCATATATAATTTGATTGCAGATCTTCAGTGGCATATATTTTTGCAAGCCAATTTAGAATATTAGTTGGTTATTCTGCTTTGGCAAGTTTGGTCCAGCTAATAATAATACCACAAGGAGCACATAAAGTTTTAATATAATAATATCAATTTAGAAAAAAGTAATTCTTCTGTCTTGTTTTTTCAGAAGCTGGCTCATTATGTCTTTATATAGAAATGGTATTGGATAGAAGCCAAGGTTGTATTTTATACTCTGTATATCTTAATAACTGCTACATGCCCAATAATGACTATCACCTATATTGAGTTATATATATATACCAATTATTTTGATGGATTTGACAAGTTTTAGTTGGTTGAATGATGAGATAATTATAATCTTTGATATAACATAAATTTCCTCTGATCTTCATAATCCTTGCAGAAAACTCCACATTTATAATTAACTAGGTTATTTATGCAATTCTCAAATGCACAATGTGTAGATTCTAAAATAATATCATCTATGACTACTATTTTAACAGGTGCTTAGGTATTTTCAATTGATTCTTTATTAATATTTATAGCATTTGCCATAGCAGCTCTATCTTAAATAGCATCTTCCAATGCTCTAGCAGCATGAGGATCTTGCAATGGTGGTACAGTTCTATTTTCATCAATTCTAATAACAGCTGCAGCATCACCTGTAGTTAAATGATCTGCTCTAGATTTAAACAGATGTGTGCAATTATTACAAAAATAATTTTGAGTACTGTATATAATGCCTTATTTATGCAGTTCATCAAATGCTAATTTTGGCAAATCCTCTGTCTTTATATTTTCCAACATTTCAAGAGCAGTAATAGAATACTGGGAAATCTAACAAATAGTTTCTTGAATAAAAGCACTTCAGACTTGATATCAGAATATACAGTGACTCAAACAATTGAGTCAATGTTTGTCACTTTTTGATTGTCTGTTGAATAACTCAACAACAAATAAAAATAATGACAATATTGTTAAGGGTAAAATAAACTATTTGATCAGGGCTACACGTTTATAAAAGAATTATGTAATTCCGATCATTTTCCATGGAGATATGAATAAATTAAAACAGGGACTCATTGACTCAATTGTTTGAGTGGGTATCAGAAATGTCAGAATCTGATGCTCCATCACTTCTATAGCAACCAACTCATGGCAGATAATTACCATGGTGATCTTATCAATGATGGGATCTGAATTCTGGCTATTTAAAGGGTGCTTTGACCTTTATTGCTCTAGAACTTCAACATGCACCCCACCCCCTCCTCTCAGAAGGAAAACATCCTTTCCCTGGCCTCCAATGGCCATTCTACTCATCATATTGCCACCAGCCTGGGTGTTAGTCAATCCACTATATCCAGGGTTCTTCGAGATCTTCTTCCCAATCACTCCACCCCCTCTGCTGGCTGCTCTTCCAAACTCTCTTCTACTGATCAACATGCTATTCTCCAACAAATCACCACTGGCAAGGCCTCCAATGCTGTTGAAGTCACTAATAACATCAATGCCATCATTTCCCATCCAGTCTCCCCACAAACAGTCAGAAATGTTCTCAAGAAACATTCATTCAAGGCTGTGGTGAAGAAGAAAAAGCCTTTGCTTAGTGCAAAGCATAGACAGAAGAGGTTGGCTTTTGCTTTAAAGTATAAGGAGTGGACTGTGGAAGACTGGAAGAGGGTCATTTGGTCAGATGAAACTAAAATCAACAGATTTGGGTCAGATGGGAGGCAATGGGTGTGGAAGCAGGCAGGACAGGGTCTAATTGAGAGGGAGGTGCAGGCAACAGTCAAGCATGGGGGTGGAAACATCATGGTATGGGGGTGTATGGGATGGAATGGTGTGGGACATCTTGCTGAGGTTGAGGGGAGGATGAATTCTGAGCAGTATGTGGCCATTCTGAAGGAGCACATGCTGCCTAGCTTGGTGGAAAGTGGGATTGATGAAGAAGGGGTGATATTTCAGCAAGACAATGATCCCAAGCACACTGCAGGGAAGGTCCAGAAATGGATGGAAGACAATAAAATTGCCCTTCTGGACTGGCCTGCACAATCTCCAGACATTAGCCCAATTGAACAGCATTGGGTTCACCTCAAAAAGGAGCTAGCCAAGTATCCAACAGCATCAAAAGGAGTGTGGGAGTTGTGGGAAAGATTGGTAGAGGTGTGGAATAACATTCCACCAGAGGTGTGTCAGAATTTGATTGAGAGTATGCCTAGAAGGTTAGAAGCAGTGATTAGAGCCAAGGGAGGCAATACCAAGTACTAGAATTACAATTTACTATATTTCTGATACCCACTCAAACAATTGAGTCAATGAGTCCCTGTTTTAATTTATTCATATCTCCATGGAAAATGATCGGAATTACATAATTCTTTTATAAACGTGTAGCCCTGATCAAATAGTTTATTTTACCCTTAACAATATTGTCATTATTTTTATTTGTTGTTGAGTTATTCAACAGACAATCAAAAAGTGACAAACATTGACTCAATTGTTTGAGTCACTGTAGAAATATTATACTTTTGTAAAAAATTTTTATTCTAAAATTCTTTTATAGCAGATGTTGAAGCATAAAAATGATACATTGCTTGAATAATAGCATTTGAAAATGTTCAATCTGTCTAAACTTATTGTCTAATTTTTAAATATTTTACAGATGATATATAATATTTTTTGTAAGCTTGTCTGTCTTGAAAGCTCTTATAATCTGCATAATATAATTTATGAGTTTGTATATATAGTATTGTCTGAAGTATCTTCTGATGGGTACATAATATCTTCTTTCAGTTTATTATTTAGAGAAATATAAATCTTTCCTTCTATATATATAACATAGTTTTTTTCTATGAACCAGTATCATTTTTTTATTAGTTCTGTTGTTACAGCTGTTTTTCTTTATATATATTGTCTAATTTGCTCTATCTATAGTAATCTAATCCTTGTAATTCTTTTTATTTGTATTATTTTGCTATTCTCTGCTTTTTTTTTATAGATATTTATTCTTAAATATTCTAAACTTGAAATCTCATTCATTATTCTCTTCTGGATGTTGAATAAATACTACATCTTTGATTATTTAGATATTATTCTTTTTTATTAGGTTTTTCTCTTATTCTGTATTTATAATAGTATATCTGCTTTTCTATTGGCTTTTTCTAGTATATATCATAGTTTGTAGTTATATTCTTATAGTATTTATATTGATATCTATTTGTACACTATAGTTTTCTAATATGCAGTAGTAGAAGTAAGTAGAAAGTATCTTTTTCTGGTGAAATTTACCATTGACAAATTATGGCATATAAATGATCAGACTCAGCACCAATAGCATCTTTACCACTTGAAGCTCCATCTGGCTTGCTTAATGTGTGGCATCAGTGGGCAGTCAGAGAGGAGTAAAATAGAATATTTATGCTATGAGAGTTCAATGCTAGACAGCATACAAAAAAAGACTTATCAGAGTCAGGCATTTAGTGGCATAAAAGCATGGAGTGGAATAGAATTTTCTCTTCTATCTATATTGTTGTGAGAGCTGTTAAGAATTGCATTGCATACTGAAACATCGAAACAGGCACTGTGATATGAGTAAGGCCAGGATGAAATGCTGGCACTTTGTGAAAATTGATGTGATAAAGTGAAATGCAAGAGTTCAGCCTGGACCCTATTTATGATTTTTACACTTTTTACATATAAAAAAAAATAGAATCTGTACTTTTCTCTACTTTCTCCTGTCAAAGAAAAGTCAGAGCCTGAGCCACTCTGATAGAAAGTCGACTAGCTTTCTATTAAAAAAAAGTTTGGTTAATGCTTTTTATCTCTGTCACTGTTTTCAATATAAAAAATATTTCAAATTTATCATCATTGCTTCCATCCACTTCCTCTTCGACATTTTCTCTCTTCAGCCTGAACATTATGCCAAAAGCTACAGCAAAAATCACTCATCAGCAATGCAACCCCTTCCTGTCTCCCTGATATTGACGCTCTGAAGGTGCGCAGCCACTATGAATATGGCAGAGCTCCAACAATAACAAATAAATATTATGAGCACATCAAGCATGCTCAGAAATGGCTCTGTGAATATTCATAGTCAGAAAACAGCAAAGGTCCAGCATCCTTATCTCTAGCCTTTGTAGATTTGTGCTTTGAGAGCTCTAGCTCTGTTACTATGGATGACAACATATACAGTAATCCAGTCTTTCAACGTGCACTGAACAACATACCTAATAGATATTCGGACAAGGCCCTCACCCTCTACCTATCATACAAGGTATTCTTTGAGAACTGATCACTCACAACATGTGATGGAGCCTATTCCACATTCAAAAATCTGTAGAAGCATGTGTAAGTCTTATTGTATTCAAATTATCTTCTTTTGGAGCTCATCTATCACCAGAAAAGGATTAACATACCATGGCAAATAGTTCTACAATAAGGATACAATGCTAAAAATACACTGGAGTATGCAACACTAAGCAGAAAACAGGAACGAGAACAGTTACAATGCATTGATTTGAAAGTAAGGTCAGTACAGTGTGAAGAGCTATATATGTAGTCATTTAGTCAGCCTTAGTAATCATTATGATCACCTAACACCATCCTTGTCCTATAGTCCACTGTAAGCCCTGCTTATAGATGCAATAGGAAGAAAATCCTGCTGAGTCAGCAGAAGTCCAGGATGTGCACAAGGCTGCAAAGCACAAATGTGGTATGAGTGCAGGAGATTGAAAGCATGCTATTGCAATGTCCAAAGAGCATATTGAAAAGATCTTGAGATGGTCTGAGCATGTCTGTTCTGAAAGTAATCTTCAAAAGCAAGCAGAATCAGTAGAGGAATAGGTCAAATGAACAAAGCACCTATAGTTCCATACAATGGCTGTGATGGAGTAGACAATATGGACAAGGTAGGTTTCTCATCACACAACAGAGCTGATACTTATTCTGTTACATTTGGCAGGGGCTTTGAGCTGATAAAATTGTAGAAAAAACATGTAAGCAAAATAAAAATGGATCCACAGTCATACAATGCACTGTACTTCACCATTCACTTGGAAAACCAAAAGGGCTGGCAGCAAATAATAAATAAGATAATGAAAGAGCCAGAGCTAAAGAGTACAAACTATTTTTTCTATTTTTTTTTTTGGTTATTAATGGGTACGTCAGACCATACATACATGATCTTTGAACAATCTGACCTCTCTGCCTGTGATGCTTTCACCTGGCTGCCGAGGTAGCTGAAATACCTGGAAGATGAGATCTACCACTGGCTGCTTGGGCCCAAGGACTGGATCTTCCCAGCAATGGGTGCAAATGGCCTTATATAACAGAGTGAATATATCATGATGGACATGCTTCAGAAATGGCTTAGCGAATTTACCTCAAATGCTAGCCTTTGTTTGCAGAATGGCCTAAGCTTTTCAACTCATTGCTTTCATCATAGTGGTGTCCAGTATTGTTTCATATTTGCATCCATTGGCAAGCAGTGGAGTCTGAACAAGGTTTGGTGGTAGAGAAGCTGGACTGATAGAGAGCAGGTATGTCATTTGATAAATGAAAAACATAAGATCATCTTACCCTTTCTCCCAGTGTGATACACTCATTCAATACCTCCTCAATGAGCTCAGCTCATATGAAAACAGCTTTAGCAACATACTCATCCCTGTTCAGTACAATATAGACTAGTCTCTTCTTGGTGAATAAGAGCTGACAGCTCTAGCAACAATGGAATAGGTCCAGATGGTCCATATGGCACTCATGTTAGCGCTCAACAACATTCGACAGGATATGCAAAAGGTCCTTTCAATCGTCTCATTGTATGATGGGTTCCATTTTCTCCCTATGCAACTAGCAATGCTTCTGATGGATTTTTATTTCAGCAAACCAGGTTTTGGGCTTCCAAATGACAGCTGTTCCATCTGACATTGCAAATCCACAGACAACATATCACATCCCATCTCTGGCCCTAGTAACAACCACTCCATTTACCCATCCACGTCCACCTGCCATCACAAGACGTTCCTTGGGCATGCGGCATCAATCTGAGTATACAATGCCAAATTTAATAATAGCAGCTGCATTAGTAATTGTATGGTCTGCACAATCATCTGCTATGACTTATTGAGCTTGCAAACAGCCCCTTTCAGACACATTATGAATGATTCTGGACATTCTGCTGAAGGAAAATAGAAGACTGACACCTAAGGTGGACTTCTGGAGGCATATTATCTGCCACTATCTATATAGTGACCCTTCCTGCAAACTCAATGTGCCATTGAAAGATTGGAAGCCAGAGTGGCTGCATAGTCCAAGCAAAAATCTCATCATGCAGAAGTACCAGAACCATTGCATAATCACAACTGAGTTCATTGACAAGTAAGCATTTTTTTTTCCTTTTTCTTTTTATGGAACCTTCACTCTAACTTACCATTCTGTAAGTAGATTCAACCAGGATGAGGCTGTATTTCTTGCTGAATATTCTGAGGCAAATCAAGAACATTCTGCACTGCTCGATGCCATAAATATTGCTTGGGAGAGTCATAGAGAACATCTGACTCAGATATGCAAGTACAAATAGTGAGAGTATTTAGATATTGTCAATGGCCTTGATTAGATGGAAGGAATGGATGTTTTTTTTTTCCCTTCTAATTCATGTTCTACTCTTCAATGTTAATGCACAACTAATGAAATGTTTTATTGATCTTGTTGAGATTTGATGCACTAATTGCATTTGTCATGAACTCTATTCTCCAGTTGATTTTGTGGCTCTTGGCTCATTTTTTGCTGTTCTGGGCTTGTTCTCCATCCAGCCTGATGCTGTTCCATAGGCAAGTCATGCACGAAGCTCAGCTAGTCACCTGTGTTGAAGCTATCTGGACATCTTTGCCAGCAAGTGGGCATGAGCTGGACATGATCCATTTTAGTGAGTGCTGCACCATTTCCTACTGTTGTGGGCTCAATTCTTACCTATTTCAGTATCATTTCAAGGGCATATTGCATGCACAGCTCAGCTGTGTCTTGTTCTGGAGATAGCTGGCCCTGCCTGCCTACCAGGTGGGCATGACCTGGCTATTAACTATCTTAGTAAGTGCTGCACCATTTTCCACTGTTGTGGGCTTGATCCTCACCTGTTTTAGTGTTGTTCCAAGGGCATATTGCATGCTGTATTGCATGCATAGCACAAATTCCATCCATTCCAAAGGCATTTCACTAGAAAGGTGGGTGTGCAGTAATCACAAGAGGAGTCAGTCACCTTAGTAAGTATCAGGTCATTTTCTATCATTGCAGGCTCAATCCAGCATCACTTGAAAGGTGTACAATGCATGCAGCATGGCATGGCTGCCTCTTATTCTGGCAGCATCTTGCTGTGTTTATAGAATAGACATTACTTGGTCAATCTAGATTGTCTCAGTGGATTTCTCAACCATTTCCTATTGTCATGGGCTTAATTCTCACCTATTCTAATGTCATTCCAAGGGCATATCATGCATGCAAGTCACCTGGCAGCATTCTCATGGTATCTCGCCATGTCTGCCAGTGGCTGGCTATAAGCCAGGACACCAGCTCTCTCTATGAGTTCCTGTCATTGTCTCTGTAAACATAGGCTTGATTATAGCAGTGTAGTATCAGTTCAGTTCACAGGTGTGTCACATGTACAGCATGACCCTTGTTGGAAAATCACTCTCCTATAAGATTCTTGAGCAAATTTCGATGCTCGATGTGAGAAGAGAATCAGATAAAAAAAAATGAGAAAAAATTTTAATTAATAGCAGCTTTTAGTTTTACATAACTGTCTATTGACTTTCATTGAAGATAGGCCCCAAGCACTGTAAATGATGATGGCAGGACCAGGATAACTGATATGCATGAGCTGTGTGGGCCATGAATCTGAGTGCCAGTAGCTGCACTGGCTATAATTGGCTACAGTTGCCAGGTTTTGCTGATGTGAGCTGAGCTTACTAAGTGGCATCAGCAGGATGGTAAATGATCGGCCATTATCTGAGCTTTCACACCCTGTCAGATGAGCATAAATTTTTTGAGAAAAGTAAAGGAAATTTAAATTAAAAAATTCTAAATCAGTGGGTCTTACAGTGATAGTAGATAAGCTAGTTATAGCCTAGTAATATGTCAGTCTTTCCAATATCAAGTACAATAGCTTTTATATATTCCTTATATTTTTTAATGTAGTTAGATAACTCATCTGCATTTATGATTGGAATCTTCTTGATTTATTATATCTTTAGTTCTGTCTTTTTACTATAGTAGTATTTTAATGCAGATTCTATCTGCTCTACTATTGACTTCTAGTATTATTACAGTTGCTTCTTATCATATTTATATTTTGGCTAGTACTGCAAATTCTTTTCTCTTTAGTGGTTTATTCCTTTGGATAGTTCTTTATAGTGCTTCAGATCACTTTGCAAAAATAGTATATTTTAGGGTATAGAATAATCTACATCTAATATTGAAGCAAGTCTGTTTCAATTGTATGGATTGCAATTTAGCACCTTCTAGTCAGACCCTTTGACAAAACCCTCTTTATCAGAGTTTTCTTTTTTCATATCTTCTTTATTCTCTTCTTCTTCTTCTTCTACTTCTCTAACATATAATTTTTCTTTCTTCTTCTTCTTGTAGTTTTGTATATAGTATCTCTTTAGACTACAATTGAAGCATACAGTATAATACCTGCTACTCCTTTTCATAATTTAAGGCAGTTTTGTAACAGATGTTCTGATTTGTTGCAGTTGAAGCAATTGTTGCATCTTACTTTATCAACCTCTATTGCCTGTCCTGCTCCTTGGCTTGGATTCTCCAGTTTGTAATAGCTGTTGGCAAATTCACCTCTCATTACATTTCTATATTTATCAATATTTCATCTGACTGCTTGAACTGTTCTGATGTATTTATCTTCATCTGCTGAGAGGTTCAAGATTGAGAGATTGAGTGTACTGCCTTTGCTATTTTTTAATTAAGGCTTTTTTTAATTAGAAAATGGAGCACTGTTTCTATTACTTCTGCCTTTTCTATAAGATTAACAAATTCATCTAGGAATTCATTTATAGATCAATTTCTTTATATAATATTAGATAGCTTGCTTTCTGCCTGTGAAGAGGATATGATGTTGCTAAAACAGCCTTTGATTTCTGTTATAAATTCAGCCTATGTATCTGTGACTTTGACTATATTGATTTTCTTGGATGTTTAGTAGGCTTCTGGTCTATTGACCATTCTGAATAAGACTGCTGCAATCTTTTTTCCATTTTCAAAAGTTCCACTTGCATTTACATATAGTTTTGTCTTCTTCCACTATATATTAAAGACAGTTCAGTCTCCTATAAAGGTCTTTGGATCTGTGATAATCTCTTTAAGCTTTATTATTATTCCACATACTATTATTGTTGGCTGTAGTTCTGTTACTTCACTGTTTTGTACCTCTTGTTTTTATTGCTTTTATATTTTCTATTGCCTGCACTCCTTTCTTTGTTCTTTTCAAAAGTCTAATTTAATTCCTGAGATTCTGCATGTAGCTTCAAATTCTGCCTACTTTGCATTAGTTGGTCTATTATTTGTCTCAGATAGTCTCTTGTGACTCTTCTACTTATAGTATTAGTTCCAGTTGTTCTTACTTGCTTGTACTATAGTGGTCTGAGGTTTTTTCTAAGCAGTACTTTGAAAAATTACTCCTCTGAATGGATGAAGTAGTCTTAGTTATAGATGTTCTTGACTTTGGTAGTGTTTCTGTTGGTTCTGGCATATGCTCTGTGCTTCATGTTCTTGAAGGATTAGTATATCCTCTTCCTATATTCAGTGGTTATAGTTCTTGATTTGCTATTACTTAAAGCTTCTGGCTTAGTTTTATTCCTCTTTTATTTTCTTATAGATCAGTTTATCCTCTTCTTTAGCAAGAAGATTCTGGTCTGACCATAGCTCTTTTAGGCTTATCTTATATTCTCCTTCTAGAAAGAGTTCTGCAAAGAGGTTTATTGCTCCTTTACTGATAATCTTAGCTGGCTCATTAGTCACTATCTCTTGGAAGAGAAGAGCAAACTCTCTTAGAAATATCTGCTCTTTATTACTACTATCTAGAGAAAGAAAGTATTCTCTTTTCTGCTTGTTCAGCTTGTTGATATCTCTGCAGATAGTGTGGACTGTCTCTGCAAATGGCATAGATTGCAATATCTGATCTATCTCTTTGTCAATAAGGTTTTTAATAAAGCATGATATAATATGTGCAAGTCTGAGTGAGTTTTGATAAAGGCTTGATATCTTGTTAGACTAGATGAATCTCCAAGGACTTAAGCAGACTAAGTGCAAGAGCAGTTTGAAACAATGGCAAAAAGAATATTAAATCTAGTTGAATATAAAAGAGAGGTAATATTACAATTTCACCTACTTCATACTTATATAATTATCTGTTACTATTTAATGACTATATATTTTTATTTCTGACTTATACAATATGCTTTTTTTATATTGCTATTTATCCCTAACTTATTTTTTATTCATTATAATATATTTTTCTTATTATTAACTTATTTATACTATTGTTGACCAATAGCATAAATACTACTTATCAAAGATACTACTATAAATAATTGAGTAGATAGCTATTGTCAATTAGCTTAATTTAGACTAATTATATTGGCTTACTCCTGAACTCTGTACTAATTTGATGCTCTAAGAAAGCTATATAAAACTTAGACAGCTCTTAAAAAAGAAGTCCAATGAATTGATAGCTGTCTAATAAGAAGCTATTATATGAATAAGAACTTAAGTGTTAGACTAGATGAATCTTAAAAAACTCAGACAGACTAAGTACAAGAGCAGTTAAGACAATGGCAAAAGGAATATCAAGTCTAGTAACTACTAGTATATTCATAGGTCTTATATATATAGCAAGTAAATACAAACTATAACTGTGCAATGCTGTGAAGTAAGATTCTAAGAAGTAACTGGTAATAACTAGATAAAGTGACTTGGATAGAAAACTGTGTACTATGCATGAGGGACTGCATGCTGTACATTGAAAAGGAGAGAAGATTAGAAAGATAAAATAAGAAAACTGTATAGTTTCATAGTATTATATCTATAATATTAAGACACCTCTACCTCACTCTAAGCTAAAGCTATAATATTAACTATTTATCTTATTTGAATATTATATGCTTTAAGAGAATATATTTTTATAGATAATAATATAGCCTAATCAATATTGCAACTATATTATTTCTATTGCTTTATAATATGCTAGAATAAAAAAAAAAAAAGAATATAGAGCATAAGTTATAGTCATAGCATTCCATATAGTTAGCAAGCAATATAGTAGTATTGAAAAATAAAAGTCTTTATTTCATAATTATAGCACAAGCCTAAGGCCTATCTATTATATAAGTAAGATGCTAATATAAGCATATGGCAAGTTTATACTTTTCTTTTATATAATCTGTTATAATACTATCCTTTATGGCTTTGATAAAATACAATTAGCATTTTGGTTTTTAATTAGAGAATAACCTAGGTATAAATAATTCAGATGGATCTGTGTCCTGGGTATTGGGTCTGGATCTAAGCATTATTCTTTCAACTAAAAGCTGAAAAATGAGCTAGTAATTGCTCAAAATAGTTTAGAAATAACTAAGATATGCTTAAATACTATTTCAATTATACCTTGGTCATTTTCCAACTGTTTTGCAAGATTGCTAGCTCATTCTGAAGCTAAGATATAACTCATTAGAGCCAAGAACAGATATGGATCAGAACTAAAATACCTGAAATATATCCAGACTATTAGAGACTCTAAGTCTCTTAATTATATTTTTCTTGTTTTTCAATAAAGAACTTTAATACTGAGACTAAGAAAGTCTTTCCATTGATATTCTTTCTACTTTTCATAATACAAATGAACCAAGACTAGCTATTATAACGCTCTCGTACCTATTAAAATTCAATCAGTATATAAAACAAGCAGCTCAAAAGAAGACTAACTGAGTCTTGTATCATATCCATATATCCACTGTATCCTTCTGTTAATTTGCCTATATCCTTGCCCTTGCTAGCACCCAGACCTACACCTTGTGCATAGAAAGCAGTGGGACTAATGTAGAAGAAAAGATTAACATTGATATATATGCGCACATTGATAAATTGATAACATACACTGGTTCAACCCTGCCCTCACCACTCACACCGAGGCCCATGCCTTCAGTCCAGCCCATCATCTTCAGCAGCTTGTTTCCCATAGTAGAAAAATCAAGTCCCGGAGTGGTAGAGTATGGGGGTGAGGGTGTCTGTGCATTTTCTGCTTTTACAGGGTCCTTTTCAGAAAGTGGAACCTCAGGTTGGTTGAAGAAAATCCGCCGTTCTGATGCACGATCACGATACTTCGATTGTCTCTGTGAAACCATCTGTCGATCCTGGACCTTTTGCCGCGCAATATCCCGCAGACCAGGATCCTTATAATTTCTCTGAATGATCATCAGTCTAAAATCATTATAAAGATGAGAAAACAGGGATACCACATGCCTTATGCAGGTCTGATTCTTTATTGTGTCTTCTGAGCTGGTCAACTGTCTTAAACTGACGAGCACACAGCAAACATGTCATAGCCATGATATCAGAGAAGTCCAGGTCTTGTTCAGTTGGCTTGCCATTGCTTGATGCAGTTGTGGTCGTTACATGTGAAGCCTGATTTGAGCAGACAGATTCAATGTCCAACTGCAATAACATGAAGAAAAAAAAAGGCCCATACATGTGTACGTGATTCGTCTGAAACATCGTGCATTACCTCTTCCCTGACTTGATTCCATTTGTTGATATTGCCTACAATCTGCATCGAGTTGGAACAATTCATTTTTGGAAAAAAAAAAAAAAAAAGTCAAGGCCAGACCTTTTTAGTAGAGACGAGAGGTGCGAGCATTCTTAAAGACGTTCCTAAATGGAATATTCAATATGAATGAGCTGATAACTTCTACAAGAAACAAACCACGTGATGGCTCTGGATTCACGTCTGTAGCATTTCCTTCTCCATCTTGAACAATGTCGTCGCTCGCAGAGTCGAGCGACACTAGTTTGACAGAATCTGCAAGCCAATTATGAAACCGGCATTCGCGACTTCCTCAGGTTGGCGGGACTTACTGGAACTTGTTTTCGCGGACAGCTTGCCAAAGTTCAGCGTCACCGGCTTGTCCATGATCGGAAGTTCGGAGGGAGCTGTCGGTGCAGCTGCGGAAACTACAGTCTCATGTTCACCTATTGCGACTGTAATCAGTATTGACTTCCAAAGGAGGCGCAGCAACGCACCTCTCTTCTTTTTCTCCTTCTTCTCTTTGGCAGGAACAATGGCAGTCTGGGGAGGTTCCTCAACCTTGAACTCGAGTACAGCCGCCGTTGAACTCTCGTCCCAATACCGAACTAAGGAATCCTCGGCACCACCCAGATGAATCGATGAAGGTATGCAGGCATCATCGCGGGATAGCATATCGGCCACAGGTTGAAAAGAATAGGGATGTGCGAAAGATGCAGCTACAGGTCTGTCTGAGATGCGAAAACCCGATGGATGAATTTGGGGTGACATGGTGGCCGCGAGAACTGCCGAAGCAGCCTGGAAGTTGGTCAGGCTACCTTCGGGAAATGATAAAAGAATGAACCGACCTGTACATCAATAAACTCCACAAACGCAAACCCAAAGCTTGCCATAGTAACTTTGTCTTTTATGAGTATGATCCTCTTCATACCCTTCGGTCCTTGACCTCCCGGGCCGGATGAATGAAGCATAGCCTGGTATATAGCCTGAGGACCAGATAATGGATCGAGACCGCGGAACAAAAGAACGGGCGCCGGTGCGTTTCCGATATCACGAGTGCCGTCGTTCAAATGCCCTCGGTTCAGTCTTCCTCTGTCGTGAGGGGTGGCGCTTTGAGAATAATCTATCTTCACTCTACGACCGTTGTGTGGTGAGCCTGTCTGGAGTGCTTTGTAATACGCAGCCTTCGCGGATGCGCCATGAGAAGCCGGAGGTGGAACTTGTATGAAAGGGAACAAGGGATCTACGAATGCGCGTGCATGCTCGGTGCTGGTGAACTGGGCAAATCCAAAGCCCTTTGAGGAACCTTGTAAATCCAACGGCGAATACGTCAATGGATGTCAAGAACAAATGCGAACTTGCAAATGCCTGATGATCTGTCTCGAATGATTGTGACCGTTTCTATGCTACAGCCATTGGAGCTGAGATAAGACTGTAGCTAATGAAGTCTTCAGCACAAGCTATCGACAGATGCGAACATAAAAGCGTACATCTGCTTCGGTAAAATCAGGCTCCAAGCCCAAGAAAATGACATGGGGACTTGGTTCCGATGGTACGAGGCGTTTCTTGCCCTGGCGTTGGATACGCTCATCATGTACGGAGCTTTGGTGATGTTCATCATGTCGGCTGTGGGCGTACGACCTCTCATAGACAAACCCTTCCGAATCGTAACCCTTGGGTAAGACATCAGCCTATGACGGCCACCAAGTGAAGTGCAAAACATACTCCATCATTAAACTTCCGTCTTTTTCCATCCCCGTAATAGTCCTCCTCTCTTCCGCGGAGACCAGGCCTTACGTCGGCATTGACCAAAGAAGAATATTCCTTTCCTCGATCCCATTCTCGGTTGTACGCCATGGTGGTGGGTAATGTGAAAAGACAAGTGGACGACAAACAAGCGCACACACGCCAAACCATTCCTTCACCCACTCGCTCCACTGCCTGCTGCAATGGCTGGACACGGTCAGTCCTTTCACCACGTTACTTCGGAGTACCTTGATGTTAAATCATGCTATCCAGGTTTCGTTAAAGTGTGGCACTCTGTCTCTGTCCCCCCGTATATTGACTGTCTTTCTCTTCTTAGGAGGATCCCGCAATCGAGCGGTTTAATCGCATGGTGGGTGGAGAATACTGATGTGTTTTGCTTTTTTCGCTAAGGGCAGGCTTATCAGCGCGAGGAAGCTTACTTGAATTTTCGCTGGACGCGTGCTACAACCAGGACGGCCTTCGTAGGTTTCTTATTGGTGCCCGGAATCACATATTTCCTTGCGAAGCATTACTATGTGCGTCCGTACACGTTTCAACGACTCCGTCCATGACTCAGTCCACGGTAGCATAAATTCGATTGGACGAGGGGCAAAGGAGAATCGCTGGTGAAGACCTAGCAGAGTTGACGCTCTCCATTGGGACTATAACGCCATCATTATAATAGACTACTGCTGCAATGTTTAAATCCTCTTGCAGATCTCCACTGCGAACTGACAGCCTGCGCCAATGGCGATGCTGAGCAATGCATGTGCCGGGGCTCGCTGCGCGAAGTTGTCCACAGCAACGTTTAGATGTCCCAACTCATCATCCCTGAACTCTTGCACGATGTCTCTTAACAAAGGAACACTGGGATGAGTGGTGGGCAAGCATCGCAACTCGTTCAACTGGCTAGCGCTACAGTTTAATCCTGAAATTGGGATCAAAGAATCGGAGCCCATTGACTCACTCGTCATAATGTTCGCCAATTACGGTCTCGACAGCCTCTGTGCATGCCATAGCGGCATCCTTGCCCATTGAGGCAGTCACAACGCCGAGACCAAAACCTGCATACTTTGCGAAATCTAGGAAAATGGTTGGTCGAGCGTGGTGTTGGGCTTGGAGCATATTCATGACTGTCAAATGTTTTTTTTCTTGGTCCCACATATCCTACGAAAAGGAAAACTGAACTCCGGGATGCGACGAAAAAACTGTGATCACTGACTTGGATCAAGCCCCGAACGGAAATATCAGACCCCAAAACAGCCATCTGCCCTTTGTAAATCCAGTTTGCTGCCACTTCACCCGCTTGATCAACACGCACTGCGCGTTCTAGTGTTGCGCGTTGATCCGAAGTCAGGAACGATGGTGTCTCCGTGACCGAGGCATCATGTCTCCGTGCCGCATCGAAGTATATCACCGAAGCAGCATTGTGGCTAGAAATGCTTCGACGACAAGCTCCTGCTTGGGGGCGTAGACGGCGCGACAATCGAACAAGCATGATTATGTAATCGTTATGTCGAGAACCTTGAAACCAGTCGCCGCTTACAATCTGCAAGCAACATGACTACCTCCACGTACGTTGTTCTTCCCGATCCGGCTTTCCGTTGCTTTACGTCCATTATCGCATAGTTTTACCTTGATTGATACGATCAAATCAGATAACGAGAGGGATTGGCCAGTCAACCTTGGTGTGTATTGGAAGAAAGCCTTAAACATCGAGGAAAGCTCATTCCTCAAAACCAACCAAAGGAATGCTTGACTGGGATTCGACGAACATCGTTTTCACTAAACGTTCGTTGATCGAATTTCTCAAGTCTGTACAGTCTTTCGTTCCCCTTCCCGTTCTTGTTCAACCCACTTTAGGTACACTGGTGTCACGGTTGACACGAATTTTGCGAATATAGCTAAGCTGCCTCGCAAGTCTTTCCCTGTCCGTTGCCCCTCCATGATCTCGGACCATTGACTTGGCTTAGGTTATGCAAAATTTGGCAAGCTATCCTTGGCCGATAAAGACCCTGTTTCCACCGTTAGCGATAGCTCACAAGGTAAGGGTAAAGGGTGCTGCCTTTTGCCGCCATTCTAATCGATATTTGGTCAGAATCTCGAACCGAAGATGTAGAATTTAAGCCAACCCGTCGTGTTCGCACCGCTCCTGGCGGTCCTCACACAGACATATTCGGCTATGAAGACGACGATGCTCTCTCGCGAGCACCCCCCAGGATGGACCAAGTTAAATCAAGTTGATGACCTAGTGGGCATAATGCGACGTTGATTTTCCTTAGACTCGCGGATCAACTGAGCTTCAGCAAAAGAACATTGACGACAATTCATCGGCTCAATTGAAGCCGAATCGGTACGTGATTGCAATTCGCTTCATCAACCAGTAGCACTCACAAAACCGTGTGCCAGTCAAGCTAGGAGTGACGTGGGGGGCAACAGTACGGTAGGGAACTTGTGGGATCCAGTAGAGCCTAAAGAATTTAAGCCAACGAGAAGGCGAGGATCCATCGAACATCTTCACGCTGAGCGTTTAATCAAGCTTTCGTAGGGTACGTCAGGGTCCTGGTGGTGAAGACACCGTCGGCAGTGTGAGCGCCCAATTACTGTATGGGGCTGCTGTCACGATGATCGCTTACATTCTTCAACTAGCTTTTCTAAGTACTTCACAAATACCTGAATGCAAGTTGTTTCATTGTCGTGAAATGATGCTGGTTAACATTGAACTCATGCTGAGGTGCATGGCCACTGGTGGGTCGGCATGTGCCGATGATTCGCGATGTGCAAATTCTGAAAAGTTGTGAATACTATCCTAGACCCACACATCGGTCAGGACCTACCTTTCGGCCAAGCCAATCGGAAAGCTCCGTTCGGCCACCTGTCACGGTACTGGACGAAAGGTGGGTCTGGCCGATGTGTGGGGTCAGGATAGTAACTCCATGACTACTCTCTCAATCATCAAGGAGCTAGCATCAATGCACATACAACGACCATGTCCCAGCTAATTTTTCTGGGGCATATTATCTATCAGAATAGTATTAAAACTAAGAAACATGTTGCGCGGGCAAGACAGGGAAACTCTGATAGGGCAAAACGCCATCCTACCACCAAACGACTTCTGTCCATCACTTACCGTCAAGGTCGGCGCAGGCTGCCGCTCAGCGGAGTGAGAATGTAGCTGTGACCCTGGGTCACAGGAATTTGCACATCGCGAACTTTTCATCCTCTGCCCTCAGTCATTGCCTCACACGTTCCACAGACCGGAGGTTCCCCCATAGAATTTTGAGGATACAGGTAGTACATATGTGAATATATATATGAAGCCTTGAGCTGGTAGGTGCAATGTAAAAAATCATAAAAATCGAAAAGTCCTAAATTTGCAAAACTGGCCCTTTTGTAAAAAAGAAAAAAAGTGAAAAACATGAGTATGTATATTTACATTATGGTAGCGGCGAGGTTCGAACTCGCGCGGGCTCGCGCCCATTGGGAATCAAGCAATCAACTTAAATCCAACGCCTTAGACCAACTCGGCCACGCTACCCCCATACAATCTGTCGAATCGTACCATACCTATTAACTCAAGAGAGAATCTGGCCTCACTTGCCAGCTAGCACACAAATAATATACAAATCTCAGCTAGAAAAGCTCCATATTCTGATTGTCGCATCGTCACTCCCGGATATAATCTTGTCTTCCCCGAGGGCCAGGCAGCTAACGGCTGCCTGATGACCTACCAGTGTTGCTAAGCACCGTTCTTCTTTACGGGACCAGACCTTAATAGCGTCAGCAACACGGTGGCAGCACCTGATTAATCTGACATTCACCTTGATTGTGCGATCGTGGCTGCCGCTGACCAGGCGAAGTTTATCGCTGGCGACGGCCCATACGCCTTCGATATGACCAAAAAATGTCTGTGTTGATTGTCCAGACTCTATGTCCCAGATTTTGATAGTGTTGTCGAGACTTCCGGATATCAAAGTCGGTGCTTTTGGACCACAAGGGGATGGAGAGGCTGCTCTTGTTGCATGATCAAGCGGACTTTGTGTTGGCGAGTCCACGCTAGAGGGGCCCAGCAGGGGCGACGACTGCATGACGCTCAATTTCTGCTCCGGATCAGCGTTGATAACACCTTCGTCCGCTTCATCACAATCATCCACAGGAAGTAATTTCATGCTCTGCACTTGGCCTACATGCCCAGTCATGGTACGCAGGCATGTCCGAGAAGTTAGATCCCACAATCGGATCGTTCCGTCGTCAGAGGCGGAAAACAACATCTTCCCGGAATCAATTTCAGGCGGAGCCATGACCGTCGACGGTGGAGAACGAGACGGGTCTAAGCGAGGCGTGCCCGATGACAGCATAGACGCATTGATTCGTGAATCCCAAAGCTGAACAGCGTTCACCCAGTCGGCGTGCCCTCGCAATGTGAAAGCCCCGCCCGTACGGAGGTTCCAGACACGGATGGTTGAATCAACGCTCCCACTAGCGAGAACGTTACTGTCGAAATTCAAGCAGACTACACCGTCCGTGTGACCTGTCAGCGTCCGGATGCACTTTCCTCTTCGCCAATCCCAGACTTTGAGAGTGCTATCCATGCTTCCGGTTATCAGTTTGACTTCGTCGAACTGTAGGGCTCTTACGGCACGGGTATGACCTTTCAGGCAATGAAGCTCTACCCCGGTCTCGAGATTCCATACGCGCGCAGTGCGATCATAAGATCCAGTGATAAGGATGGGAAACGCGGGATGCGAAAGCGTCTCGCTGAACTGAAGACACATAACGCCATCCGCGTGACCTTTCAATGTACGGACAGTGCATCTTCCCCGTCTCCAATTCCTTTCCACCGTCATGCGCTCGCTGTATACATCTTTCCACGGGCGTGTCACCGACAGCGGGGCAGGCGAGGAAGGACTAGCCATCAAGAGAGCACACGACGCATCTAGATCCGGCGGGGGAACGAGTGACGGGTAGTTATCTTGTGAACGGTCCGAGGGATAGGGACAGGCGCGTTTCGCCGGACGCTGAGGCGAGTCGATACCCTCATCCGTGCACCGTTTGAGCGTGTTCGACGGATTGAGAGACGACCCCATGCGAGGCATGTAATTACGCTTCTTCTCCAGAACTGGCAAACCCCATCCACACTTGCGGCATGTCTGACCGATGTGTTGTTCGCATATACCTCTCCAGAGAATATCATCGTCTGCGAGAGCCTTCCAACGTTTCGTGACTTGGGCGGCACGACAGAGGGACGTAGCGTCGAGATACCCCAATATTTTCAACGAGACTTCGCGGGGAAGCACGACAAATGGATCGATCCTGATAATGTGCGCGAGTTGCTCCGAGAGCATTGATAGCTGAGAGAAACAACACATCGTGAGCAAGCCTTGAAGAATCAAAGCCCGTCTGGGGTGGGAAGAAGAGGAGAAGTTGGACCATATGGCGTTCACAGATTCTCGTTCTTCGACCGACATTGCATCCAATGACTAAATTACAGCCTCAATATGGGGGTTTGTTACAGAGAAAGTAGGCAGTGACTTGCCTGTTGCAATTTGAGATTGGTGCCCTCATCCGCCATCCGCTGGTGTCTGACGCAGAGCTTGCGATGCTTGAAGAAAGGCAAGCCGGAGATAGGGAGCTCTTTTCCGGCACCGTGGTCGGAATGGTGGTCGAAATGGGTGTTGCTGAAGGGGCGCGGGAGTGAAGAGGATGGAACATGGGGAACCGCCGCACTCAGGTTGTGGTCGGCTGCCAACCGCGGAGCGGGGAGGGTGTCACAGACGTAAGACGAGTTGGCTTGAGGTACAGAAGGCATTGTAGCTGAGGTTGAAGACAAAGCCAAGGCCTTTAAGGCTTTTAATGCATCGGCGTCAGGATGAAGGAGCTCACGCTGGACTTGCGCCACATCACGCAATTTCTCTCACACACCAAATGTTACACAGCTCGTCACGCTCAGATTCAAGACAATATAAACAGAGACGGGGAGGGGAAAAAAAAATATAACGAGGAGGGGAAAATCGGCACGGCAGAATACATGAGTCGCATCAACTTTGTTCCATCCACTCGAAACATCAGTCCAGCGTGATCTTCAACTGCTCGAGTGGTATGGGCACAAACGAATCCAACACAAGCGACCGCGAAGCCAGCTCCGGCTCACAATGTGGTGGAACGAGCTGTCGAATTAAATCAGGTCTCACGGAAAGCTCTGCGGCGCTCAGGTTATTCAACGGCGGCAGGCGAGAGCTCAACATCCTCTCACCTTCGCGCGTAAAATTGAAGAGCGGTGGGAATTCCTTCCCATTCGGCATTCTAGCTCCTTCGACTCTTAGCTCGTCGAAGAATGGATGCACCATGGCTTCAATAGCGCTGAGACGTGCTCCTGGTGTGTATTCCAAGAGTTTCGAGACCAGGTCAATGGCTTCTTGTGCAGTACGAGGACGGAAGACCTGAAAAAGAAATCTGGTGAATGGCGTAGCAAAAAAAATGCAGAAAAGCACATGGCTACTTTTGAGAACGGATGAGGCTTGATCTGAGGAAACTTGTGCTCCATGTAGTTTGGATTCATGGTCTTGATCTGCTCTCTCGATGGCGTGCCGAGGACTTTTATTATCTCCACCAATTGGTCAATCCCACTTTCTCCAGGAAAGAGGGGTTGTCCTAGCATGAGCTCCGCCATAACGCAGCCCGTTGACCAAATATCTGCGTGAGAGAAGAGCGCGCCCGCGTTTGAACATATCATGCAAAGAGGAACAAAGCAACCAAGTACCGATATTCGTCGTGTAGTTCGTAGCGCCAAATATGAGCTCCGGAGCTCTGTAGTACCTAGAACAAATGTAACTGACGTTTGGCTCCCCCGCGACGAGTATCTTCGCTGAGCCAAAGTCGCACAGTTTGAGGACGCCAGTGGCTGGATTGAGGAGCAGGTTCTGAGGTTTGATGTCGCGGTGACAGATGCCCACCGAGTGTATGTAGGCTAGAGACCTCAGTAGTTGGTACATGTACAGCTTGATTTGCAGCATTGGCATTGGCTGCTTGAGTTTAGCATAGTGACGGCTGGCACGGTACACGGTCTCGGGCACATATTCAAGGACGAGATTCAAGTAAACTTCATCTTTCTGTCAAACGATCTTGAGGACATCGCGAATGGTGAGAAAGGCACACAGTACCTTTTCGCCATTGGAGTAGAAAAAGGCCTTGAGATCAACGACATTTGGATGAGAAACAAGTCGCATGATTTGCAATTCCCGGTTCTGAATGTGTGTCGCCACAAAGGCCAAAGCTGAGAGTCAACGAATTTGCTGTGTGGCAGTAAAGGCGAAGATCCGACCTTGAAACGCTTGTCTTGCAAAACCTTCTTAATTGCAATGTCGTCGCTGTCTTTAGAGGATCCAACCAATTTGGCTTGGAACACTACGCCGAATGAGCCATTTCCGATGACCTTGCAGTTCGTATACGTGATCTCGCGGGTTTCCGCTGATTTGCCATCGGACGCAATGACTTTAACGACTTTGTGCGGGTCATCGATAGCTGAAAGGGAATAAAAGACACATGCAAGTCGATCAAAAGCGATTCAGGACAGAAGGGCGAGGAAGAGGTAGGTGGTGCGATGTTGGATTAAAAAAATGCGATGAAGGGAGGCGCACGTTTAAGACAATACTAAAATCGATGGGAAAGAGCGGAGACATACGAGACATTTTGACGCCGTTTATTGGGGCATGCATAGACATTAGAGGGCGATGCGGATGAGTGGGCGGAAGCAGATGCGAAGAGGAGGAACAGCGGAGAGACAGGAGCGATTAAAGACGTAGAGGCCCGGACGGAAGAATAAAGGGGTGAAGGTGTAACAGGGTAGCAAGTAGGAGGCGTAGAATACAATGAAGAGGGCGGGAAAGGGCGACGGAGGGACGGTCGACGAGGAGGATGTTGGTGGATATCAAAAGTGGAGGAAGAGAGGGTTGGCTGGGAATGAAGATCAGCTGACTAAATATATACAAATATCCTCACCCCCCCTGCCTCACAAATTTTGTATTTTTATTTTCTACGCGCATGCAAAGTACAATTCAACCAGCATCGCAGCCCATGCCGCCCACATACTCGTTCCAAACTCAGTACCTCCATTCGTACCCTGAGTGCTCGTCGCCTTCACAGTCTCAGAGCTCTCTGTTGTGCTCACCACCGCCAAAGTCGAGCTCACGACCGCAGACGTCGCAGGAACCGACATCGTCGCTGTGCCGTCTTCCACTGTCAAGTAGTTCGCCTATGTGCGCATCAGTATCTTGAAAGCACAATTAGTAACTGCCACTTACCGCGAAAAGGGGTCCCAGCCCACTCTCCTAGAGACAGACTTACCATCAACCCGACATTCGCGGTCAACGCAGCCTGTACCTCACCTTAGCATACCCATTCAGGTCAAACATGGTCACTCCGATCGGCTTCGATAGATCCTGAGGCGGAGTAAAGTTGGCTGGCTGGACGTACAAGAGGATGACATAGCTGGTAACAAGACAAGTTGAGACACATCTATCACATGATGCAAGCTGGCCTTACCGGTGAGGCCCACTGCCAGTCGCAGGACCAGGGCCCGCATAAGCAGTGATCGTCGTGGCAGAGGAGTTGCTCAGCGTAGTGCCTAGCCGTGTCCGTGTCGGATACCAGAAAATATAAATAAGATTTTGTTGAGCCTTACCAGAGACCTGCAGACCGTTGACGAGCCAGTGGCGATTCACACCCTTTGATAAATCGCTTCCAACCACGTCTGCGTCTACCATCACGATCGTATAGTCTCCTTTGAATTCCACAGACGAATTTGCAGGCGTGAGTATGATTGTTGCCTCCGATGCCGTCTCTGCGAGTTCGTGTTAGCGCCTGTTAGCATACGGACAAGCACACTGTCGGCATACGTTGCTTGGTGAGAGCTTGACCTGGTTCGATGGCGCCCACACCTGATGCAAGTTCAGAAATCTCTGCAAACCACCAAATCTCCCAACCTACTGGAGTATTGAACCTTGAGCAGGGCACTCGGGTTGAAGGCAGGCAACAACGACGGCACCAATTGTGCCTGCTTGAAATGCGCCTCAATAGCTTCTATTTGAAGCGCATCGCCCCCGCTCGAGCTGGTTTGTGCAGCCACGCAAAAAAGGAGTGACAGAATTAAAGCACCTGAAAAGACAGTCATGGTTGTTGAATTGGAATGTGGTTTGTTTATGCAAATAATCTTGCCAAGAATACAGATGTCATAGACTACAATAAGTAACAACATGATACAAATAATATATGCTCTATCATTCTGAATTACATTGTCCCACCGTTCACAGACTCGACGTCCTCCTCATCCTCCTCTATGCGAATCTCCGATGCCAAGGGTGAACCCATACCCATCGAGACCTGGTCTTCGCCCACGGACTCTGCCCTTCGTCTCCGTCTCCGTTGGAATGTGGATGTTGTCGGAGACACAGATGTGACAAACCCATCTGACTGTAACTGTGCCAGCATATTTCGCGCACGATCTACAGTTTCGTTGCTTGCAGGGAAGTCCTGTATGCTGCTTGATAATGAAAGTCCGGTCGGTTCGCCACTAGGGCGTGCTCGCCTCGCCCTACGAGCGACAGTGTCGCCTTTCCGTAGCTTCTCCAGAAGGTTGTCCAGGATATCGTCACCCTCATCCGCGAACATAGCTTCTGCCTGCTGTCGACTGATTTTGGTTTGCTGCAATGCTTGTTTACGCTTCTCTATCGCTTGTTTCTCCTCAGCGGCAGCATGATTGTCGGCTTGACATTTCTAGAAATCCAAGCTCGATCGTGGACTGGACTTGAGTTAGAGGCTGTGGAGAGACTGACCTTGTACGACGTTACAAACGTCTTGAAGATTCCATAAAACTCTGAGGATGACATACTTTTGTCTTCCTCGCCATAGTAGTCGATCACGTCGGTGAACGTCGTTTCCGCATTGCTTATGTCGTATATGAGGTCGTCCATTTGAGCACTGGCCCTGCCAATGAAAGACCACATCTGCTTGCCATATTGATCGTTTTGGGCCATGTCCGAAAAATGTTCGCCAAGTTCGTGTCTGATCCGTTTCAATCCATCTCGAAGCTCTGTCAAGCTCTTTCTAAGGTCCTGGAGATTGACTGCAGTTGGAAACAGGAAATCCATCACTAACCTGCGCAACAGAGAGTGTGTGAAGGTGAGAAGAAAGACTTACCTCTGTATGCTTCTGCAGGTTTTTCTAGTTCGTCAAGAAATCCCTGCATCTCTGGGAACTGTTTTGACACTGTTTTTTCCAAGAAATGCAACAATGTAGTATTGTTGACGGACTTGGTATCAACTAGCTGGTAACAATTTGGTCTGCGTTCGCCAGTACTTTCTTAACCGTCATTAGACACACCTTGTTGATGCTGCTGACTCTGAAACCGAATGCGCCGCCCTTGATACCGGTACCGTTCATATAATTTCCGATCAGGAGAATGAGCTTGAGTAGAAGGATAGATGAGTACGTGGATCGGTGATGGGTGGTGAACAATCTTACGCTCAACAACTCTTTGAAATACTTGGCCTCCAAAAGAGAGCGACCTGCTTTGGAAAGTTTCCTTGCTCCCTAAATTTCAATAATTGGCATGTGCTAGACTGTCAGCATAGAGATAACTTATACATCATCCAACAACGCCCACGACTCTTCGAAAGTGCACTTATACAACATGCCTTCGATGCGAGGTCCAAGGCGATCGATTTTTATGAGCTGTACCATCAAACGGTCGGAAGGATGAAGGTCGGCCAGTTCCACGGAGTCCGCATTCCGATAAACACTGAGTTTCCCTACCTAAAGGTCAAAAGTTCACGAGGACACGAAAATGCGGGGAAGAAAGTGGCCCACTTGTTCAGGCGACGGTAAGACGGTCTTCAATTCACTCAAAAATGCTTGGTTGCAAAGGTCCTGATCGAACTGGCATATCCTCTGCGCAATTTCTTCGGGTTCTAACTTTCGGACACGTTGTATAAGGATCTCTTGAAAGACTCGTTGAGGAGAGGATTCGAAAACGATCGTGAATGCATAACCAACCGACACGCTTTTTTGTTTGAGGATCTAGTACGCTTTTGAGTTCCGCGCGTTTCTGCCGAGCTAGAAGGATTTAATAGGACTCGCGTGAAAGTTAGGAATACGTTACCCATAAGATTGATGACAAGCTGTTTAGCCTTGAAGTCCTCCTCAATTTCGGACCAAACACCATCTTTTCGCAGCTTCTCGAGCATCTCATTTTCCTTATCCGGCTGCTCTTCCTTCCAAAGGGTCTTAGCCACCTGTTGATGAGGCAACTTGTCCCACTGCAGCTGTTTCATTTTGATGCTAGGCGTGATAGGCATGTCTTTACGAGCCATTAATAGGTTGCCAATAACAGGGCCGAGTAAAGCCGAAGTCCTAGATGTACGCGCTGAGTTAGACGGCGAATTTTTTTTGGAGGGAGGAGGCGGTGGCGGCGGTGGAGGAAAAATACTGCTTTTCAAGACTGATGCAATGGGTGTAGAGTGCCCCATGGGCGGTGGTGGTGGAGGCGGTGGAGGCGGGGCCGGGCCTTGCATGCGCTCCAAGGCGGCGGGTCCGGGCATCATAGGTGGCGGGGGAGGTGGCGGGGGAGGTGGCAAACTAGTTCCTGCGTCAGCAGATGGTGGAATCAATGTAATACAGACGCACCCTTTGTCAACAGCCTGAATGGCTTGAGTAGAAGAGTCAATATCCAAAATGTTTTCATCCTTGACACTGTTCATGTTTTGCAAGTTTAAAGATGTGAGTCCGGTAGTTTCTGTCCGATCACTCGATTCACTTCGCACCGATAGCGGCGAACTGTCTTCATCATCAAAAGTCGGAGATGATCGACTAGCGTCACTTGTGCTCTCGGGATTCTTCGGTGGAGGACTAAGTAGACTGTACGACTGGCTAGAAGAATCTAGCGCAGAACCTAAGGGTGGTTTAAATGTCCTCCTTGGAGAGCCTCTTACACTCCTCGAAGCAGACACTGTACCGACAGGTGGAGAATACTAGTCGGCGACGAGTAAGCAAAGATCTCGCTCAAAGTTCGAAAAAGACATACGATAGTAACGCCCGCAGCTATCTGTTGCTGAATTTGCTCCTGAGCGTCTGCTTCCTCAGCGTCCATAAATTGGGATGTTCGACCGTTGTCATCGACAGCGACTGGCTTGGTCAAACCTGGAGACCGTTTGGTTGAGCTTGCGGCACGACTTCCACGCCCCGCCATCCGTTTGACAGGAGTTGTGTCCAGATCCTTCTCAGCGACACCTTCCGTCGCCGCCGGTATGTCAGGGTTCTTCAGCTTCCTTGCATATCCATCCTTCCCTTCCAAAATGCTAATTGTCTTTTTGCGCTGGAAATCTTTCTCAAGTTGCTGAACTAGCGCCTTACGATCGAGAACGCCACCGTCTAGGACCATCTCAACGCCTTTGCCAACTTCTCTCAACATCCTGAACAGTTCCATTATCTGAGCTTCAAGCTGCGTTATCCGTTCCTCGTAGTCTGCCCTTTGGGTCGCCAGTTGGCCTTGAAGCCTGGACGTTGTTTCCCTCGAGACGTTGAGCTTCTCCTCCGCGTGGGCGAGCTGCGATTTGAGCTGCCCGACCAAGCCGTCGTGGCCTTGGGCAATCTCATCCTCCAAAGCCTCCTTTTCCAACTTGAACCTGACTGCAGAGGTACGCATCTCGGCAAGCTCGCTCTCCAATGCTTGATATCGGTCCGCTTCATTGAACTGAGCAATGATTCGTTCTACCGAGTGTCCAAAGCGTTGTTCTGCGCCTGCCAATTTCTTGTCCATGACAACATCGGTAACAAGGGAATCCAGAAGCTGATAGTAATGAACCATCGACTGGCCTTCTTCGCGTATGAGGAGTAGATGCCTCATCATTGACAAGAAACAGCTCTGTGCCTTCGTGTTTTGAGTTTTCGCATAGATAGCATTGTATATTTCTTGAGGATTGTTGAGGTCGCGTAATATTTCTTGGTCAAGCCGTTCTCGGAGCCTTCGTTCATCATCATCTAGGCGTGTGCGTAGAATCTTCAGATGCTTGTCAAGAGCTTCTATCTCGAACCGTTGACATATGTCAATAATGCGTTGGAGGCCAGCCGATTCCATCTGAGATCGATGGTGAAGACGGACGTCCAGGTCTTCGATATGCTCGACGACTCCATTGAGCAGGAGTAGGTTTGCGAGCTTCCAAAGGGATCAGACAATGAAAACCAAGATAAGGATGACATAGCCTACCGCATAATCATTCAGAGAGCTGTCGATGCCCCCAGCACGCCTTACCTCATCACTGGCACCAACCAAGCTCCCCATTTTACCCCGGCCCAATATAGACTGCTCCATCGACTTGAACCAATAATCGTAACACGCCGAGCCCTCATTGTTAGCAACACTGAGCGCTTCCAAGGCAGAGACCACCATCTGATGGTACCTGGCCTCGTCGTAATAGGTTATGAAGGAGAGAAGATCAAGCGTGAGCTTTCGGGTCGGGATGTGGGGTGTATTGAGCGACGAGGCGATTTGAGTGACAAAATATGGCTGGCCAAGAACATCTTTTGCAGTAGGCTACAGAGTGGTTAGGCAGGGACCGACGACGTTTTCTCTGGGGCAATAACTCACGGCATAGTTAAGAATTTGTTTGAGGCACTTGACAACCTCGTACTCTAGACTCATATCGTAGTCGCTCCTGAGTCACAACAGTCTCGAATTCCGATTCGTGGGGAGCGATCGCATAACACACCGTGAAGAGCCCTTGCGGGACAAATGATGGAGCGTCTGGGCAAGTACAGATGGGCCTTGAATGGCGACGAATTGCCGAAACCAGCTAGCAGAGTTGAAGGATGAGCAAAGGCACGGCGTAATTCCCTGAACATACCTCATTTCTTTGCCTCTGAGCGAAACGAGCAAGCTGGATGCTTGTTTGGGCGTGATCGTTCCGTCCAAAAACTTCCTTATATACCATTCTGGAGATTCCTGCACGATGGTGTGTTGACCGACCTCGCCCTGT
The DNA here is from genome assembly GCA_030407095.1 of Macrocybe indica. NCBI lineage: Eukaryota > Fungi > Basidiomycota > Agaricomycetes > Agaricales > Callistosporiaceae > Macrocybe > Macrocybe indica. The sequence goes on from JARFTL010000004.1 coordinate 2,049,680, forward strand.
TTCCTCGCCTGCTCTTCCCGTAGTTTCTCGTCCTTCCATCGTATTTGTTCATCGTTGTAGACCATATGCCATTTCTGCTCTATGGGAAGGTCGGGCAAATCTCCCAAGTCTCGAGTTCGTTTGACGTTCTCAAACAAAGCCTCGATTTCTGCGTCGGTCTCTGGCCTAGGGAAATAAAAGGTTTCTGAAGGGTTATGACTTCGACTGTGGTAGAAGAGGGAGTGATGCGTGGCATGGTCTGAGGATGCAAGAGAAGGAGCATATTTAGAAGTGCGACTGGACTCGGAACGTGTCGTCATTCCAGACGCCGGCCGAATGGTGACGTTCTGACTCGTGGAAGGCGTGGCTGGAGCGAAGTCAAAGGCGCCGGAGCTCCTCGCGCCAGAGGAAGACGAGGCCTCGCTGAGACGTAGACGGGACGAATGCGGTGTTTGGGGAGCAAACTTGGACGCGTAGGCAGAAACGTGAAGAGGCACGGAATCGTCGCACAAAGTAGACGAGTCTGCGGTAGATATAGAGGTGCTCGGAGAACGAGGTCGTTTATCGGTCGCATGGAGTTCATAGAGCTTGTCACGCTCGGCCTTGCTCCGGTGTACAGCATATTTGTTGAGCTCTGTTCCAGAAGCAGTGAGAGAAGGGTTTGAGGAGGGCGCAGAAATGCCACGATATCCCTGACTAACGGTTGCAACGGGAAGTGGGGAGCGAGTTGGCGGTGTGAGCTTGTCGTAGGGAATGGATCGCTCATTCAAGTCTTGAGCAGAGACGGAAGACTGCCTTGGACGCGATTTCTTTCTTCCAAACAACGTTTCCATTACGGCGCCAGGCCGACCAGTCGAAGTTGAAAAGAGAGGTTGTCAGCTTTTGTTTACATCTATTTCTTTCGTATTTTTGACTATATACATGTATGTAATTCCTAATATTGCTCACTCAGTACTGCACACAAACAACTTCAGTCAGAAATAAAAATGGAAAGAAAGAAACACCCACTCAGTGCGGTCAGTGACGTCCAGCCAGTGAACGGATGGCTGAGCAACTCCTCGTCAAAAAAAAAAAAATCACATCGTAACGACACGACCTCACCTTCGTCTCCCTTCCCCCGTCAGTGCATCATATTGTTCCCATACATAACCCGTCCGCTCATATTCCTGCATGCACACATCAACACGCAACAGCTATCGCAATTCACATCCATACCTTGTACACGTTCTCAACAATGTTGTGTCGCAGCTTGTCGTAAAGCTGCTTCGCCCGCGCTTGGTATGGTCCACTTTGTACCGCATATGTCTGGCGCGCTCCAATCAGATGTGATCGTGTTGGTGCAAGCAAGACCGACCTTGTGTAATGCTCTGAGCGCAAGGTAATTCATCTGGATCCAGATCGGTCCTTTCCAATAATTTTCCCCTTTCCCGAATTCGGGGTGGCTTGCAGATAGGCTGCGTAGCCCGTAAGGAGACCAAAGATGGTGTGGATCACTTAATAAATCCAGAACGTGCGGGAGCTTCGGCGACGAAACCGGTAAGAGCTCAAGAATGAAAGGAAAGAGCGACAGATATCCTCTATGACAAACGTGGTATGATTCATCTTCGCGTTCAAGGCGATCAGCATCTGTTCAAGTCAAGCCAGTGTAACGCACACCTTCATCGTCGACGCTGACGTCGCAATACATCTTCTCTTCCTCGTTCCAGTGTAGGTCTATAGGTAAGGACTTGGACAACCGCGTAGTGCTGCCAGAAGGCATGACCCACCATCAATGTTGTTTAAAACAGCTGTTTCGATCTCGCTAAAAGACAATTCGTCATCTCTCTCGCCAATATAGCCAGCGATGTCTTTCATAGTTCTTGTGAAGAAAGCCATCCAAGAAATAAGGTCCAGATGCAGCTCTCCGACATGTGGAGGCCCTCTTGGATAATCATCCATACCACTAGTCAGAACGTGAAGTTGCGATCTTCCCCTCCAGCGATATGCTTCCGTTCTTGACCTGGCTGTCCGGGAATATTGCTTTATTTGCCCTCTTTGCGTGCGGCGGAACCATTCATAATGACGTTTAAGTGGTTCGTATATTGATTTCAGATATGAAAGCGCCATTTCAGGCGATTGCAGGTACTGGCTTTTGGTACCGAACAACGTCGGGAAATGGGCCTGCGTATCGTGGGTTCCCACACCAATGCCAGCATCCATCCCAAGGTCGCTTATGGACGGTTCAGCTGGCATCGATTTCAGACGCCTGACAAAGGCAGTAACAGCCATGGTGAGCGTCGGCGGGTTTGCATACTTTGGAATTTGCGTCTGAAACTCGGCTGGGACCTAGTGAAAATGAGCAAAAGGCCACTTTTGCAACGTCTGTGTATCGGTCGAACGTACTTTGCTCCTTGCTTCTTCTCCGAGAATTTGTTCCCTGGCGACCCATCCATTTTCATCAATGAGGTCAATCCAGGATTTGAGAATTTCCAGGCTGATTATTACGTCAAAAATTTACTTCACTTTACCAGCATACGGGTCACCTGAAGTCGTTGTCCCATTGACCGATGTGAAGGAGATGAAAACCTTCATCCCTGTTATGAGACGCCAGATCAGATACGCAACAGCAAAGAAGAAAAGAAAAGAAAGAGATCTACGTGCCAATAGAAACCACGGGGGAAAAAGCTCCGGCTGGGCGTGGCCGATAGGAGGGATCGAGGTTCCGTTAGGTGAGCACCACCGCGCTTAGAGTCTCCGCCGTCTAAAGCAACAGCATTATCGCCTGTGCCCTCATCATCCTCGTCCCATTCGTATGAAAACTGGCGATCAATGATTGAGGTTCCGTAAAAATACCCGACTCCGGCAATCAAGTTCGACGTGATGGCTTTTGAGAAGCGTTCTAGGTCGGCCTGTCTGGCCAGCGGATAGTCACGAGGATAAGGAAACAACGAACGAAAACGTTCATTGTAGGCGTGGACGAAAGCAGGAATGCCCTGATCCAGAATAGAGGCTGATAACGGTGACTATCCTAGACCTGGAAAAATCGCGAGCCACTTACATTCCAAGCTTTGTTTGGAGCTGGCACTCTCAAAGAAAACGTCAAATTGAAAAGGACCATTATATATTTTTTGGAATGCATAAAGGCTGCTGCCGGTATACACATCATTTGGAAGCTGGAGGACGAACGACGGGTCAGGAAGTCCTGCGCTGGAATCCTGATAGGGTGTAAGGATGGCACGGGCCCTAGTTAAAAGGGCTTGCAAGATGATATCTACCAAATGATATGAGGAACCTTGCTTTTCATGGACGACAGAAATACCTTTGGCTTGCCATATGCCTCCTTGGGGCACGGGACGCCCTAGGAAATGGGATCTCCCGATGCGACTCTGAAAGGCATTCATGTGAAGGCCGTCGTCTACAGGTCTGTTGCTTGGGCCTGGAGAACGTAAAAAGTTAAAAGACACCTTAATCAGTACAAGGATACATAACTCACCATCTACAATCCTGATGACAAAATCGCCAAGATCGGGCGTGGAACCAGTCAGTTTGATTTCTCCTGTAATACCCTAACCCAACAAGTTCAATGGCGGTAGAGCAGACAGTGGTATGATACTTCACATCCTCATTCTCATCAGTGTCCATCTCCAGTCCGCCCAATCCCTCTAGGCCAAAGTAGAAAATAGCAGAAATGCGAGAAATGCCATCTGTCATAATGCAAAATCGCATCCTACGACATAAACGTGACGGACAACGCATACCTCTCTTGAGAGGTTCCCCTTTCACACGGGCAACCCAACCTCCACCATGCGTGCCTCCTGGCACCTTCAAAAACTCGGTCGTTATCTTGATATTGTTCTGACCGTCTTGAATGACTTGCACGCCTCCTTCACGAGGATCGTATTCAGTCCATGTATAACTATCCAAGTTGTCGCTCTGATCGCAAGCGTGTCTAGTGCCTAAGTTAATGAAGATGACAATGATTCAGTACGCCAAGAGGCGACAAAAAAAAAGAGCATACTGCTTATTGACGTATAATCATGTGTACCAAACCACATAAGACCGGTCATGAGCGACTGAGGAAAGCGAGGACGCAGCCCGAAATACAAATTGGGCCTGTACGGGCCCCAGAGGGTATCATTCGCATTTTGGGCGGCGGCACGGCCGAACAAAGCAAGAAAGAAGAGGACCACGGCCCACATCCTGGATTCGACAAAAGCGAATGAGAATGGGTCCGTGATGGTAATGGTGGCCTTTGTTGACTGTTGTTGTGTTTCCCTGAGTCAGTCACTGTGTCTCTTGGCCGTCGAACTTCACCATTGACCACCATCTACTCTTTACTCTTATAACACCCCTTCCTCGTCCCAACCGTCCCATATTGCACCACATTTACTCATCATGAGGTCTAAATTCAAGGACGAGCATCCGTTTGGTACGCCCATAATGATAACTGCACTGTGCGACTATCAATGCCTATGACCGGTCATATAGAGAAACGCAAAGCAGAAGCGGAGCGTATACGACAGAAATATCCAGATCGTATTCCCGTACGTTTCTCTGAGTGAAATGCTCTTCCCTTCCTGAAAGCAAACCCCCTTCCAATCATCCACGACAGGTTATCTGTGAGAAGGCGGACAAGACTGATATTCCGACCATCGATAAGAAGAAGTACCTTGTGCCTTCCGTTAGCAGACTATCATTCTTTCATACATCTCCTCTATCTCATCGGAGTCTATAGGATCTGACTGTTGGTCAATTCGTATACGTCATCCGCAAGAGGATCAAGCTTGCGCCAGAGAAAGCTATCTTCATCTTTGTGGACGAAGTCCTGCCTCCGACGGCTGCTCTCATGAGTGCCATTTACGAGGAACACAAGTGAAGGATTGACTCTGTTACTTCTGAATCACGAATCGCTGAAGACTCTCACAGGGATGAAGATAATTTCTTGTATGTGAGCTATTCTGGGGAGAACACGTTCGGTCAGGAGAAAGCCCAAGACATATGACTGACCCGTCAGAGCGGCCACTCAGTCTTCTTCTGATGCAAGGGGGCAGAATATCCGGTGCAACTCAACATGTCGCCCTAGCGTCTGTAATTCTCCGCGGCGTTGTATACCCGCTTTAATGGTTGCGGTTGATTCTTCCTCCAAGTTTGGCTGTATTTTACTTCCTTTTTTTCTATCTTCTGCCTACCGTTGTCTGTCCTATCAAGCTGGCCCGACATTGTATATATATATTATGGACGATTATATTCACGTCAGAAAAGTCTGAGGGACAGCATTGTGCGGTGAGGTGATACCCTCTGCTCGAACACGAAGCCGAGACAAGCCCAGTTGTGCCATGCCTAACCAATTCAGACAACTTGCCAGTGCCGAAACCGTCTAATCAAGCACAACTAGACCTACGTCCGTTATGATGTATTCCAAAGTGCAACGACGGCACACAGAACTGAAGACAACATCAAGCGTCCGTACGAGTGCATATTGGTCCCCTTGCATATGATATCCGTCTGGCACCGTCCCGGCCACGATTTCCGTCTCTGTGGCTTTGGTTCTTTTGGAACGTTCCGCTTTCAACCCTGAAAGGCGCCGTCTGCGCTGCGTCCGTGTAAGCAGGATGCGAGCATTGACTTGGTTGGCCCAAACTAATCCGAGACTGGCTTGCTTGGAACGTTCGCCACGAAGTGTGCTCTTCCCGCTGAACCATTGGGCCTGATCACTATAGCGAGGACCTTGGATCATGGCGCCGCGGCCATCTACATTCGAGTAGAATGCATCTGCGACTTCATTTATGACTACAATCGCGAGAAAATGCTTGTCGGCAATAGTGTGTAGTAACGAAGATACTTCGGAGAGGGTTTTCGACCGATCCACAAGGGAAATCGTTGTCGTTTTGGTCGATGTATGGAAGAGTTCTGGCAGGGCGTCCAGGATAACCAGTCTGATGGGCTTACTGTCGGCTCTTTCCCTTTCGTCAATAAAGGCCGGTAACGTTTGGCTCAGAACATTGATTAAGATCGGCATTGTTGGAGTGGAAATGGTGTGGATGTCATCCAAGCACGCCCGAAGGCGGCTGAACGCGGAATTCCTTGATGTCATTTGGAGTATCCGTTGTGTTGGCAATGTTGCGGATGTCATCAAGTAGCAAGCTGCTCCGTCCAGCCCACCGTTACTTCTGGGAAGTTGTACCGAAATGGAGAGCTGCATCGCCAGCTGCGTCTTCCCTGCCGCACTTCGATCAAAGTCAATGGTCTCCAAAAGGCCTGATGACAACCTTTCTGACCTTTCCCCAACGACTTCGTATATTGTGCCAGTCTGTATACCGCCTCCTAGTGCAGTATCCAAGGTGGAATCGCCCGTTGTAAATCTCTCATCACGCTTCACCTCTTCAAGACGTGAAAGCAGTGGGCGAGATGCCGCATCGTATGTCGTATCGACGATCTCCTTTGCAAGCGAAGGAGATATCTTGCACCTACGGGCGAGTTCTCTTGGTGAGATCAGTAGCACATCATTCAAAGCTTTGATATTTCCTGTAGTTTGGGGGAAGGGAATTCATCATAGGCAGTGCGGAGGCACGAGACCATACCCTTTTGCAACAAGGCTTGCCTCACGTCTGGATGGTTCATCATGGGCTGTACTTGGACGACAGTGTCACCGGAACTGCTGCCGCTTTCACCAATGGTTGAACTTGTTTGTGTACGTCATCATACTCCGAAGCTTCGAAGGCGCAATATGGATGCATCACTCAGCGATGCGTTACATGGAGCCGAAACGAGATGATGGGATAAATGAAATGCAATACGATAACTTATCAGCTACGGGACCATGACTGGGATGAATCAGAGTTTCTCCTCAAGAGGCCACCAACGACATTCGACACGGTCTCGGTAATCTGCCGACTCGGAGTCTGCGTGTGTTTAACCGTAAAGAGGCGGACATTTGTCCCGTTCCAGATTCCCAGTGGCATCATCCCTCGAACATAAATCTCGCCCCAGATCAAAGATGTCAGCCATATAATTGAAGCATCTGACCACTGGTGTCCGAAATGAAACCGATTCCTTACTCAGTACAATTTACTCACAATGAATCGCCGAGTAACTGGGACTGGAGTATCCGGCATCACGCTTTGGAGATCGAGACTTGATAACACATTCGATATGCTCGAGCTGGAATTGACTCTGTGCTTGCTTGTGGCCTGCAAGTCTTGGATCTTGGGCAATACCTCCGATATCAAAATCATCACGGGATCGAGGGGCAGGCTTTGCACGAGTCAACTGTCTTAGTATGACCTTCGACAAAATGTGACCTCTTACCCTTGGTGCCATGATGTGACCTAGACAGCGCTGTAACGTGAGCAGGGTAGAGCAGTCGATTTTCCATTCGACGCACCCATTCTTGCGTTGGCACAAATCCGTTCCGCCCAACTCCAATCACCGATATGGAATCAAGGGGTTGGTTCCCGTCAAGGGTAGGCGACATTCTTTCCTTTCCCTTGCCTCGCGCCTTTTCGGATCGCACAGCGCTGGAAGTAGCTGGAATGTCATGTGTTGCCCATGGAGAGGTCAGGTCGTCACTGTCTGCCCTACGACCGGGATTGAAAGCTCCAGCCAAATTGTCCGTAGAAGAGCTTCTCCCTGTTGGATTGGGGTTGACACGACCAGGTCTCGCTTTCACCACAGAATGGACGTTCGCATAACCAACCTCTCTCTTCTCCCTTGCACTGTCCTCTGATTTGCCAGCCTGGTCCTCTTTTGCTAGCTGTACACGTCTTATTTCTCGAAGTCCTCGAGAAAGAGTAAAAGTACCAAGGTCTTCAAAAGTCTTGTGTGCAGTGAGGATTGCATATATGAAATTGGGATTCTCCACTGGATTGTAGAGTATGACAGAATTGAAGAGCTCCAGCCTGCCTAGAATTGTCACAGCAACTTGATTCGAGCTAGATTGGAAGATTGAACGTACATAAAGAATACCAACCTCGGGTGACCTTCGTCCGAGAGGAGGAACAAGGGGTTTGAGAATGACGTGAATAATTGAAGCAAACGGGTCGATGCAACCACATTCAAATTCCGGAGATGGGGTGAAGTATTGACTAAGGCGATAATGAGGGCCGGATACAATGAGTTCAAGGTCCCGGATGTCGTCGCCACAATCGCATATATAGCCTGTTTATCATCAGTAAGAGTTTATTTTTATCGTATACACTGTCTATATCTGCCTACATTGATCATGAAGTCGGCCAGTGTCCCCCCTGCGGCCCAGCGAACTGGAAGATGAGCCTTTATAACGTCAGAAAGCCTTGGACCGAATAAAGGTTCGGCTGAGAAAGTTTGGATGATGTAAGACAATGCTCTCATCAATCCGTGTTGTTCTTTTGCACAGTTAGAAGGGCATTCTTTGCGTCATTCGGGTTGGACATACGTGGCTTATCCTTGATGTCGATCGCATAGCATAACAGAAATGCTACCAAGTCGGTGCATTTTTCAGATTGTAGAAGAAATGCGCAGAATTTCTTGAGAAGAGGTGAGGCCCCATTCCTTCCAAGGCAACTACGAAAACTCACCCTATTCAGTTCAATCATCTTCCACAGAAAGATGACTGAGTCGGATGAGTCCAGCTGTCAAATCATCCATAATCCCATCAACGTACTTGTCTCCGTGAGAAAGGGAATAGACTTCTTGGCTCCCGGCAAGAGATTATTGGCCACCGCCATCTGTTGCTCTAGAATGCCAAAAAGACTATCAAGGATGAATTGAAAGTCTTGCGAACGATGCTAACATGCAACAGAGATGAATGAGGTCGGCGCACACTAGGCACGGCAACTCACTAATTTCGCTAAAAAATATCTGAACGCGTTCGTGCGAGCCGTCGGAGTCCTTCCATGATCTGATTCTCCTTCTGCGGTGACATCGCACGCGGTACCGCTCTGGAAATCTAACAAGACACAGAGAACCTGGAGGCAGATTCCAACCAGCGTTGACTTGCTATCTTCACCTTTGAACATCAAATGGTTGTACGGGAGCTTCCCAGCCACGGTGCCTGCCATTCCGCCTATGCTATGATCGGCCGAGAAAGAGGAATTCATAGCGGTGTTCAATAGGGAGCACAAGATCGTCAATACGTCGCGCCTTGGAGTCCTTTGCACGACATGAAGGGTATATAGCGAGGGTTTTGAAAAGAGCGAAGCCGGGTTAACGTATATTTGACGTGAGAGGAGTACGAGCAGAAGACGGAGGACCTCGACCCTGTTATTCTCAAAAGCGTGCGATATCCCCAAGTCGGCACTAGATCCAATGCCCTTTTCCCTTAGGGTTGAGTTAGCTTTGATCAATCGTCGAATAAAAGCAACTTGCCATATAACATAGTTGATTTTGTGGTGGTTGACTTGGATTTTGTTGGGAAGCGTAAAGCCACAGCAATATAGAAGGTCTATGATGGAACTCAAAAGCTTCTCAGCAAGCGACGGAAAATGTCCTTTAGGCTTCTGAGTCTGCGGAGACTGGCTTGTCGCTCCCGTATCGTTTTCGTCTTCGTCTTCGATGACGAATTGCGAAGTTTCAGGCAGACCTGATGCTTGTGAAGGATAGTCACCGATATCTTGCCTCTTCCACAGTAGCTCTAGCTCAAACGCGTTCGATTCCCCTTCGATTTCGAATATGACCGGCAGCACCCTTTGCAGTATTCGCAAACAGTTCAGCACCTCCTTTGTCGTATTTCTATCTGTGGGGGAAGTCCCGGCCCTAATGAGGGACGATGCGAATGCGGTGACGGATGGGTTGGGAGAAGGGAATGTGTGGTCGGCAATGAGATTGAAGAGGCGGGACGTGACCACCTGGATGAGGGTTGCTACATTTTCAGGAGCATCGTGCAAGGCGCGTCTGACTGGTTAATTATTTTAGTAGAGGCCGTAAACGAGGTAGCATCCAGAAATCGCATACTATGATATGGTGTTATGAGAGAGAATGCCTCCGAGGCTGAGTCGAACAAAACGAAGTACTGCCAGAAACATGTCAACCTATCGCTGCTCCTGACGGCGGTATTATTCATACTTGGTCCCAGTAGCTGTCGTTGGGAGAGATGTTCTATATGATGGTGTCCAGAATATGTGAGGAAGATAATGGTCAGACTGCATACCCGTACAGTACTCAGTTTCATGATGCCGTTCGGTTCAGTAGGAAATGCCAGTTTTGCTTCATCGCCGAGAATTCCGAATGGCGCAGCCAGACGTTGAGGTATCTTTGCAAACATCACTCAAGACGATTGAGGATGAAAGAGCAAAAAAAAAAAAAGGAAAAAAAAAGCAGATGAATGCTGAGTGCTGAGCGCTGAGCTGTAGTGTCAGTGAAGACATTGATCTGCTTGTCGACAGGCGACTAGGACCCCAGACACCTGCAATTGGAGGAACATCACAGACAACATACGGGACTATCTAAGCTACGACTAGACCGAATGCTACTATCATCAGATACGCGACCCTCAAGCTGCATTCCAACTTCCTGGAGCCTGAAGACACTGTCGACGCACTAGGAGGTGCCGTTGCAATGCCATTTACTCCACCAGTGACAGGCCCATTGTCATTTTCCTGTGTATGTTGTCATCAAATCAGCGTAGCGGGGCAAGCAGATCACTTGCGGTTTGCTCCGACATTCCAATTTGAATCGCACGACTTTGGAAAGCTTCGAAAGTGTTATTCCCGGTTGCGGGAGCGTTGATGCTCCCCACCATGCCCATTCCACAATGCAAAACCTGAAAAAGCAATGTCCCGCGTGGATTCTGACAGAGAGGCGGCTAATTACCTGTTTGCAATGGAACCAAATGGCTGTCGATACGGACAGGATAGAGGTGAACAGGAAAATTAACCAGTCCACCTGCAGCACTCACGCTTTGTGTCATCCGTAATATTGATGGTGAATCGAACCCCCGCCTGTAGGCCGGAATCGAATCCTGCCGGCGTGTTGTTTGATGCCTTGAGGTACGTGCAAGGTGCATCGAAAGACGACTGAGTGACTGAATGTGTGAGACCATTGCTGGAAAAAGAAACGAAGTAGTAGTCAATCGATTATGACAACCGCAAGACTTTGTGATACTTGGGGAAGTAGAAAGTGACCAAAGTGCCGTTCTTTGCTGTGATATTGGCTGGGTGGAACGTGTATGTGGTTTGGAAAGCGACGTCGATCTGCTCAACGATAAACGAGGATCGATAACGGCGAACAAGTACCAAACAAACATTAATCTGGCCTGCAGTATCCGGAGGAGCGGAGGGGACGGATGGAGAAGCAGTTGTGGCATCGGTCGGCGCAGGGCCGTAGCCGTACTGAGCAGCGACGAGAGCTGGGAGAAGAGAGGCGAAATAGAAGACGAACATGGTTGCTCAGGTTCCTCGAGGTCGACAGGCAAGGTTATAATGAGAGGAGCGTGTACGAGGCCGAGGATTTATTGCCATAACCTGCGAAAGGATGGACTGAAAGAGTAAGAGGAAAGAATAGAACTATCATGAGGGAACGATGGTGAGAAAGAGTTGTTCTTAAGAGGTTTAAATGTTCGCGTCAACATGCACAAACACATCTCCATGCATCGACGTGCTCGAGTTGGCCTCGCCGCCTTCGACAGGCAAGAGCAGTCCGACCGCTCCTTTGCCTTGCTCTCGTCGACGCTCTCGAAATCTCAACTCGAGCACCTGCAGTCCCAGCTCACACAGTTCCGATCTGCACTGGCTCACTTTGCATCCACCCACCGCGATTCAATCAAGACAGATCCTTCCTTCCGTCATGCATTTCAGCAGATGTGCTTCTCCATCGGCGTCGATCCTCTGGCTGGACCCATGAAAGGAGGATGGTGGGCGGAGATGCTCGGTCTGGGTGACTGGCAATACGAACTCGGTGTACAAATTGTCGATGTTTGTGTGAGCACACGGGAGCGAAACGGCGGTATGATCGAGATGTCCGAACTTGTCAGGCTCGTCAGCAAGCTACGTGGTCTCGAGACTGGAGTCGTCACTGAGGACGATATCGTCCAGAGCATTAGAACGTTGCAACCGCTCGGCGCAGGATATCAGGTGATTGAGGTTGACAGGCGCAGAATGGTTCGCAGCCTAGTCAAAGAACTGGATGACGATCAAACTGTCGTGATCGCCATGGCTCGGCTGCATGGAGGACGAGTGGTCGAAGAATGGCTTACTACCCACACGGGATGGGCGAAAAATCGCGCGAGAGCCGCGTTGGATAACTTGGTGCTCAGAGATGGGTTGTGCTGGGTTGACGACCAGGATGATAGCTACGGAAGAGCATACTGGGTGACCTCGGTAATGCAATGGGATGCTTGATAAAATCGACCATTGAAACTCGCACAACCTTTTTTTCTTTCATTGGCAACTCTAATATCAAGTCAACATACCAATCATGACAGCTGTTCGGTGTCAAGCTCGGCATTTGAATGACCATCGGGTGATGACGGAGATGTCGCTGCTCCGCGGTCTGACCCAGCATCTTCATTCATTCCACCAGTCATGCCCTCAACTTTAAGCCGAACGGTCTTCACTTCCAGGGTCAGCAGGTTGACTAGCACCACCACGCCTGTTCGATAGAATTCGGGTACAAGTATGATTCGACATCCGGTTGGTTGATCTGGCCGCGCAGCATTGCCAATGTCGGTGCTGACCAATTTCGTCGCGAACTTCTTCTGGTTGCCGACGACATACATATCTGGACACTCTGTGATTATGAAAGGATCTCCGCCAAAATAAGGATGACACCACAAGGTATCCGGGGCCGTTGGGGCCATGTGTCTCCACCGTAACGTCGATTCGAGAGTCGCAAGGCGAGAGTGCGGGGGACAGGGAAGATATTTGAACATATCATCCAATGGTTGACCAGCATTTACCAATAGTGTTCGTGTCATTTTCATATTTTCTGATGGATCTTCATTTTCAACCAGTAATCCGCTGGTCAACCGAATGTATGTTGGATTCGTCTCGCAAGTAAAGGTCGCAAAGTGTGAAACCGCGCCAAACATCGCTCGAGGAAAAGGTTGTTGTGGCATGATGGCACCGGCAGGATCGGTTTCGCCAGGAAGAATATGGATCGGCATTGCTTGTGCAATGTCATGCAAGTGTCTCGACAAGTTCATCACCGGATGCGGAGAGAACTCCGTGGTGTCAACGCCATACCGTCGCTAAGGCAGCGTCAGTCCGTCGACAGATCAGCAGACTCGTTAAGTGCATACCTGTTTCCGTTGCTCCAGGTCCTCCGAATTATTGGAAACAATAGTTTCCAGGGAATTGCCGGCAATAATGAGTCGCGATATCTGCGACGCAGAAGATTGTGTAGTCATGCCGCCTGCCTCACAAATCAAGTACTCCGCCAGCAACTGGACGAGTCCGTCAGCTGGAGTAAATGCGCCGACATGCAATCCAGAAACGATAGCTATCCATTCTCCTTCAGGCGAGCTCTGCGCAGATGTTCCTGAAAACGATTTCAGATGATGTTTTAGTCAGAAGAAAAGAAGTAACCGTCTGCGTCCACGCTTCCGCGTTCATGAAGAGGTGCGGTACTCGACGGGGGTGCCATCTCAGGGTAGCATATGTCTACCACTTCGAAATCGCCATGAGCAGTTTCAGCACCAAGTACGCCGATGATGACGCCAGTTACTAGCCTAGCCCGGGAGATGGATTCTCCTACCAGTTTTATTCGACCCGATTCGTCCTCAAGCATCACGCTGTCGTCAGGTGAATAATACTTTGCAGGAAGGGGAGGAGCTGGTAGGGAATGCTACTTACAGACAGGTCAGTTCAACAATGTGAACGAAACGCAAAACTCACGTCGTGTGCAATTTCTTCCATCACGTTTGGTTTTAATGGCATGTCCATATACACCGTCCCTATGATATAGCACAGGCGCGACTTCACAACTTCCAGCACTCGCGGGACTAGCTTGGGTTTTCCTGTTGAACGCGTAAAATGTACCGAAACAGCATTTGTTCGTAACTTGTAGCACCTTCCAGGTGACTCCATCGTTTCAGAGCCTGCTCTTCGATAACCTTTCTGAGAAGCCGAAGCCGGACGAAATAGATGTTCGCGTATTGATGTCTGTATGATTTCTGGTCTTTCGCGATGATGAAAGAGCGCTCAGGGGGAACGGGTACTCCCGTTGTAGGCAGCCTGTTGTGTGCCGGATCAACGGAGCTGTATATCTGAATCAACAAGCAATTCGGGGACAATATGACTGATCAAAGACCGACATGGTGCCAATGGAAGTTATGGGTCGCTCGCTCATCGATGTCGCAGCTCAAGTTGATGTCTGTTTGTTGTATGTACAAAAGTAGGACCTAACATGGCCTTGCATATGTGCCAGAGGACTTGCTTCCTTCCCCTTCCTCAAGTCTGCCCTCCTGGTATTCGTGTCGACTGCGCGTTCCTTGCGCGTTCCCCAACGTGTTCAGCCCATGGATTGCGGAATCCTGCGAAGTCAGACTCTCTGTCACTTGCACCTATTTTTAATGAGCTTGAGGTACAGAAAAGCAAAGCTCAAATACTCACAACGTCGGCGACAAGTTGATCAACGAGCTGTTTTAGCTCAGTCAACGAAAAGCCATGATAAATTCACATTGCGGACTTACTACTTCTGTCATGCTTTCTCGTACGACGACGCGGAGGATTTCAATCTGCTCCAAACTTGGAGCTAACTCATAGTTGGGTACGATCCTTCGGCAAGGGATTAGCACCACTTTGATCAACAGCTTAAAACCACCTACCAACCCTTGGCCCTAAGGAGGACCTGGATCCACTTCTGCTGAACCTCAGGGTACCGCTTCTTGAACGTGTCGGAGAAACGGAAAGCCACGACGGGAAGCCCAGGCTCATATATCTTGAAAAATGATTAGCAGGCGCAATAACGTATCACAGTGTCTCCGACCTCGATGTCTTCTTCGTTGACGCCAACAGCTCCTTTGGCTGCACCTGTTGGCGTCTCTACTTGTCTGTGAATATCGCTAAGAACTGTGAAGTAACCACTCTTCTCGAGGGCACGGCTCAAGAGTCTTGCGTTCTTCAAATCGTCCAATGCAACGGCGCGATACCCCTCAAAACCCAGGTGTAAGAAATTGAAATATTGTGCGATAATTGGTGCTGCGGGCCTCGAAAAGTTCAGTGAGAACGTATATTCAACAGAACCAAGGTAATGGAGCTCGAAAATCAAGTCTTTCGGAAGGTGGGCTTTGTCTCTCCATACGATCCAACCTACACCAACGTAACTCAACCCGAATTTGTGTCCTCTTACAAGATATCAGCTGCATGTACGCCAACAGTGTGTTCAACAATCTTACGAAGCGTTGATTGACACAACCCTCGGAAGTTTGAAATCCCAGAAAAGTTTAGGCTGCGCACTTTTCAATGAAATGTGGATGGAGGAAGGATTTGGGGCATAAACGTACTGTTGCGAAGGGAGCGATGAACGCACCCGAAGCACCGTCGACTATTTGCAACTGTCAGAATCAGGAAGACGGCGGCAACTGAACCTCACATGCCGTGGATCGGAACGAAGTGCCCAGTCTTGGCTTCGTACTCGTCCAAAAGGTCTGACATTTCCTTGACGGGTTCGTAATGCCCAGTGAACGTACCTAAAAGGTTCGCTTTGCTTCCGGCGGTGCAGTTAATCAAATGAGAGGAGAAAACTCACTTCCGAGTATTACGTATACGCCGATCGTATTCTCGTCCACCATCTCGATAGCCTTCCTCGTGTCTAACCTGTATTTGCTCTCCACGGATATTGGAACCAACCTGCATTCTACTTCAAAATATCGAGCAAATTTTTCGAGAGCGACCTGTGCATTAGCACCCATAATAATGTTAGGCCTGTGGAAAAGCGGAGTGAGTGGAAGTGGAAAGGTCATGCATTGATACAGACCCCGGTTCGTGTATGCTTTTGCCAGCGGCCTTGCGCTGTTCCTGCCACATCCTCTTCATCGCAAGGCCACCTAGCTGTACCGCCTCGGACGAGCCTGTCGTAGCAGTTCCGATCGCTTCTTTTGCAGATGGGGCATGCCACAAATCGGCAAGTATAGAGATGCCTAGAATATGCCTGTTAGTCCGTCTGCTCTGAAGAGTTTGAAATGTTACATCGGGTATGTATAGCTTCTACAGAGAATGGGTGAGTCGGACGATGATGAAATCTCAGCAGATTAACTTGCGGGTTGCAGGATACTCATCGGCGTCTGTCAGGTTGAAAACGTCAGGAAGATGCTTTCAAAAGCCGAGGAGAGGACTTACCGATGAGGTTCTTCGACATGTTCTCCATCATCAACTTGTCCGCTTGGGGTGGCATCCAAGTATGGACAAACGATGCCAGATTCAAAACGGGCGAACCATCTGTGATGGGTGAGGATTGCGGAAGTGCATATATGCACAACACTGACCCAAATTGAGTTCATCGTGAATGATCTGATACGCCGCATCAGCGTTTACACCCTAGAAAGAAAGTTAGTTCGCCGGACGCGCTTTCGCGGATTGATGCGCACCTTGGATGCGATGTGATATTTTGGAACGGGTGTTGTGCCATATCTAGCACCGTAGGTTGACTTGACTTGATTGAGGTTAGCGTTGGATATACCGTGATAGTGGGGTTTCTTGTCCTGCACATGCAATGCAACTCATTGTCGTGCTCGGTAGCGAGGATCTAGTAACGTACTCGAGCCTCGTGCAGCAGTCTTTCAGGATTGACGTGCTGAAATGGACGGTCAGCGGGAATTAGCCCAAGATTGAATAATGCATATATGCACCTTTGACAGTGCCATGACGGTCGGTGAAAAGAAATGAAAGCAGACAGCGAGGATTTAAAAAGTGATGCATGATGTAATGAACAATGATAATCGGTTCTATTACAGGCGCGCTTTCTCTAAGCCAGCCCTCGTCACGTCATCAATCGCCTCTGACCGTCGTGTCTTGCTGTTCACGAACACATGCGTATATCCGCCAACCGCAGCTGGCCGTTCTTGTCCTTCCAAAAACACTCCGACCTCATAGGTCGCCGAGCTCGTTCCCAGCTTGTTGACGCGCAGTCCCAAGTCCAACACCTGCGGAAACGACACGGGGGCGAAAAACTCAACCATGAGACTTCAGATTTGAGACCTTCCTGACTCAGAGTAGCTGCATCTTTACCTGACAGAATGAGGAAACCACTAAACCAATCTTTGCGGATTCCTGTGGCTTCATACCGCACTTCTTCATCAAGTATGTATTGACTATAGAGTCAAAAAGGTGATAATAAATCGAGTTGTTCACATGCGAATACTGGTCGTTATCACTCCTGCATCCCAATAACCGAGTTGACTTGAGTTTCAGGCAGGCAATAACGACAGTATATACATACCATCTTGTCCGGTAGCTCAGAAAGTAGGAGTAGTCAGAGCGTCTTCTTCGTCGCAAATCGACCTCGGACATGCCACCGTACGGCTGCAGCAGAGACAGCCAAGGTCAAAAACCATGACCCTACCTTAACGATAGTGCAATATTGCACATGATTTATGGGTGTGCATTAGGTAATCTCCCTAATCCGGCATCGGGCAAAGCCGAGGCACGCGTACCAGCGTTGACGCGTACACCCTCCTCAATTTCGTATCTCATTTGCGTCCGCCAGGCCTTCTCGATGGAAACGTCCTTTGCGATTACGGGCAAAGACTATGTGATTGTTGCCGCTGACACTACCGCGGCGCGATCTATCGTAAAAATGAAAGTCGACGAGGACAAAATCAAGACTCTCAGTCCTCACTTACTAATGGCGTATTCTGGAGAGCCAGGTGCGGTTGCTCGATTCCTGGTCTTGTTGCAATTTGTGACTTTTATCAGGCGACACCCTGCAGTTTGCAGAGTACATTGAGCGTAACATTCGTTTGTACCAGATACGGAATCTCTATGCCCTTCGCCCCTCTGCTGCGGCATCGTGGATCAGGCGATCCTTGGCGGACTCGATACGATCGCGCAAGCCTTATGCTGTCAATATTCTTCTCGGAGGATATGACACTGCGACGGAGCAGCCTCATTTGTACTGGGTAGACTATCTAGGGACGATCTCAGAGGTCCCTTTTGGCGCTCATGGTTACGGAAGCTACTTTGCACTGAGTCTCTTAGATAGGTGAGCACCTTGCGTTCAGTCCCGCATTTTTCGAACCGACATTGCATTGTCAGATATCACAACCCAGATGCAACGCTTGAAGAGGGATTGCAAACTTTGAAACGATGCATCGACGAGGTCTCAAAGCGACTCGTCGTCAGCCCAGACCGGTATAAGATCAAGGTGGTGAACAAGGATGGCGTAAGAGAGGTGGAGATTTGAGCAACATAAGTAACGGTGTACTCTAGTTCATGCTATGTTTGCACGTATTTGTTTTGAATGGATTCATTGATCCAGTCCAAGTTCGTTCTGTTTCCCACCTAACTCACCATGGGCGGCCCAAACCTCGAGGTGTTCAAGTTTACCCTCTATCTCTTTGTTCCTATCGCTGCGCTCGTTCATTTCGGTGATCCTGCATGGTACAGGCGCCATGTCATTCCCGTCGGTAACTTTTCTTCCGTCATCCGTTCCGTCGGCCTTATTTACTACTCAGTATCGCGACAAATTGTTTCCTCCGGCTGAGAGAACCGTGCAGGTACGTTCACACTCTTGTTGCACTTCTCGTCTCACCAGGTTCCTTTATAGCATCTACCGACAGACCAAGACAGCATCCGAGAGGAACTAAACAGGATAAAGGCCGAGAGGCTCGCAAAACGGGCAGCGCGCGAGGCAGAACAGCTGAAATAACTACATGAACTAATTCTATGTGAGCATGACCGTACCCGTCTTCTCCCATGCTACGATTTTCTGCCCATCACTTATTCACAATCACCTTGTTCCCGTCATTGCCCAACACTTCCCAAGCATCATTCCCTTTCCTGTCCTCTTCTAATAGCCTTCGATAATCATCCACCTCTTCAAGGGATACTTTGAATCCGCCGCAAACAACAAATACCACGCAACGCCCGTTCGAATCATGCCGCGTCACCAGCTCGTTGAATAAATGAATCTTGTATGCTGGTGCTAGGGTGGTTGAACATGCCAACTCCACTAGCATTCTGTGATCGTCTATATATCCGTCAATGCTCAACTCATCAGATTTGTTAACCCGACATATCAGAAAATTATATCTCACTCGCAAAACTTAGGAGCGTTTGCATGCTTAGCTCATCCGGAACCGATGCGCAAATGACGCCACCTGGTCTTTGCAATGCCATCTTCACGACCCGCGCCGACGGTTGCGATGCGCCCAAAGATCCAGAGGCTTTTGACGAAAACCTTGTGAAGTGAGCGAGATAAATACCGTTGGTCTTATCCTCTACAACGTCCACCCCTTCGGGCAAAGTCATGGCGACTGCGTTGAATCTTCCGCTGTTGATGGACATGGAATGATAGAAGCAGTCGGAACCGATGGTTTCTAGTGCGATAATTGGAACTGTGAGAGGTTAACGTCCATCAACGAGCACAACAAAATATAAGTCCCCACCATCCTCCCAGCCCACTTTCCTGCAACCTTCGATTAACCCACCGAGCAATCCACCTCCCCCCACACTACAAAAGATGGCTAGTGGTGCACCAGGTAGCTGCTCCTTGATTTCCTCGACGATGGATCCATGTCCTTCCCACAGAATTTCATGATCATAAGCTGGTACCATAACACTTGGTGTTTATGGCAGCTGAATTCAATCCATGATGGTTGGTTTGTTACACGACTCACGCATTACCTCCTCTGGACACAGCATCTTGTGCAGCCATCAATGCCTCCGCGTAGTGACGGCCCGCTATGACAAGTGCAGCATTTTCTCTTTCAAACTGCTGAACTGTACTGGGTGCGGCGCCTTCAGGAAGATACACCGTACACTTTAAAGCCAGGGCTTTGGCGGCACAGGCAGCGGCAAGGCCGGCATTTCCTCCTGATGCAATGACAAGATGTACAGAAGACCCATATTGCTCTTTGGCGCGTTGCACGAAAAGGGATATTCCCCGAAATTTGAACGAATACGAGGGTTGTAAATTCTGACAATTGTCAATCGTTAACGCGTTTGCGAGCTCATTCGCAAGCGACTGTTCACCTCCAGTTTAAGATAAGCGTTTATTCCCAGGATCGAGCTGATGTGGCTCGAATGGATTAGAGGCGTTTTTAGCCAGAGATGTTGGCTCCCCATGACCGGACGTCGCGGAAGTGGGACTGCACGCACGAGGTTGGTAAGTCAACCCCGGCCCGACGCACCCGGTTGCCATGCTGATACACTCAAGCTTTATGGCATATCAGTAACTATTTCCGTCTTCCGAGTCATTGACGAGAACCCTTGAGCATCAAAGCCTCTTGAGTACATCAAGTCATGATATCTGCATCATGTGAATTGGACTCATGATCATGAGCCAACTAAATAGCGCGTTTTGCGCATCGTCCATGCCTGCGTTTATTCTATTTCTTTCGCCATGATCACATTTTTCATGGACGTAAATAGATGGGTATACCCTCTCATCACGATTATTCGATGCTCATGCAACCATAGGAAGGCTACATATCCTGAGCAGAACTGCGGCCTTTTCTCGGCGCTTCCTATCGGGCCGTTTGGGTGTCCAAGGCCTCCCAAAATGCTATAAAAACTGCGTGCCATCCCTCTGATTCAGAACGCGATATCATGAAGTTCAATGACGGGTTTTGGTTACTGAAGCATGGCGTCAGGCCCTACTACGGCCTGCAGGCCGTTCAAGTTCAGAATACTGAAGACGGCTATCGCCTTCAGGTTGCTACTCGCCCCATCAGGCATCGCGGAGATACTTTGGGAGGTGTGTTTTTCCTTGGACATTCACAAGTTTTCTCTTATTTTTGCCACAGGTCCTGTCCTTGCCGTCCATCTCCATTCCCCGACGGAGGGCGTTATTGGAGTCAATATCCAACATTTTCCTCGCAAAGAACCCATGCCCAACATACCCTTATTCCCTGATGTACCTCCCGCTCCGAAATTTTCGACAGTCAAGATCGCGGATGCGTTCCTGCTAAGAACCGGTGATCTGATCGCCGAGGTTACTGAAAACCCTTACACTATAACATTCAAGTCGCCACTGCGCGTTCTGACCTCAGCGGGACCGAAACATCAAGCATTATTTGATGTTCCCTCTAGGTGGACCCTTGCAACGGCGTCCAACAGCTCATGTCTTACCCATGACCCCGCCTCCAATCCTCATCCTGCCCCTTTGCCGCCTATCGTGCGTTACATCAACTCGGAGTTGAACCTTTCTCCGGGAGAGCTCGTCTATGGCTTCGGGGAACAATTCGGTGCATTTGTGAAAAACGGTCTGAACTTCTCCATGAACCGGTATACCCGCATTCTCATTTTCTATTCAGGCCAGTCCGTCAAAATATGGAATCAGGACGGAGGAACTTCAAGTGACCAAGCCTACAAATGCGTGTCATTCTATCTCACCAACCGCAATTACGGGGTTTTTATCAATCATCCTGGAGAAGTCGAAGTCGAAGTTGGCTCAGAGAAGGTCAGCCGTGTTGGAGTCTCGGTTGCGGATAACAGCTTGGAGTATTTCGTGATCTATGGCGATACTCCATTGGAGGTCTGCGTCGACCGGACAGATCCTGTCTTTGTACTTATCATTGCGCTTCAGATTCTAGAAAAATACACGCATATGACGGGCCGACCTGCGTACGTTTATGTGGCCAATCGCAGAACGAGAATAATCAAAGTTCCGTTGTAGGACCTTGCCCAGCTGGTCGTACGGCCTCTGGCTCTCCACATCGTTCCTCACCTCATACTCAAGCTCCACCGTTTCTGGGTTCCTGGAAGGCATGAAAGAGCGGAATTGTCCCGTTAGAGTTTTCCACATCGACTGTTTTTGGATGAAGCAGTACGAATGGTATCAGTCATCAGGCCGCCCTTTTTTTCCCCTTACTCACCGGGTACGCCAGGTGTTCTTTTACTTTCGATGCAGACAACTTCCCCGATCCCAAAGCCTATTTGACTGAGATTAAAGAGAAATACGGGGTTAAGATATGCCTATGGAGTGAGCACCGCCTCCAATTGTCGTCGATATTCTTTAACCACTGCCGGACAGTAAATCCCTACGTATCTCAACTGTCGCCCATATTTCGCGAAGGGGTTGAAGGTGGTTTTTTCATCAATAGAACAGATGGGATACCTTGGCAGTGAGCGGTTATGCGCCATTCTTACGTCTTTTCTTACCAACAGGGCTTTCCAGGTGGGATTTGTGGCAACCAGGCATGTATATCTTGCAGGTTACATGCAAGAAGAATCTCATTCGCTCATCGTTATCAAAGGGCTCGCTATTTTAGATGTGACAAACCCCACGGCCAGAAATTGGTACACGAATAAGCTAAAAGCTCTTTTAGACCTTGGTGTCGATACCTTCAAGGTACGTACTGGAATCTCTGCAAAGCGCGAAATGTGCTCCTGTAGTCAATGCAGACCGACTTTGGCGAGCGAATACCACACGCCAATATTCACTATTACGATGGCTCAGACCCGATGCGCATGCACAACATGTACTCTGTCATGTATAACGAACTAGTGTTTGATTTGTTACGAGATCAGTTCGGTGAGGGTGAAGCTATCGTGTTCGCCAGATCCTCGGCTGCCGGTGGACAACGGTAAGCCAGACTTGCCCTCCAGCCAGAAATCGTCGGCTTGATGATCATACGCTGACAGTCTTCCGGTACACTGGGGCGGAGACTGCGAATCGACTTGGGAAGCAATGGCGGAGGCGTTGAGAGGAGCCCTCTCTCTCACATTGTCCGGGTTTGCTTATGCCTCCCACGACATAGGGGGCTTTGAGGTGCTCTTCTAACTGTTTCAGACTCGGCTTTCAAATCTTAAGATCGCTGACAGGGACATCCGCCACCAGAAATATACCAGCGTTGGGTGGCATTCGGCCTCTTCTCCTCTCATTCACGACTTCATGGTTCTTCATCATATCGAGTTCCGTGGCAATACGGCGAGGACGCAGCTAAGACGATGTCGGAGCTGCTGAACACGAAACACAGGCTAATGCCCTATCTATATAACATCGTACGGTTCTGTCTTTCTTGCCAAATCGTTCTACCAATTATGACGCCCAGTCAATCAATGCGCACTTGAACGGACACCCTATACAACGCGCCATGTTCTTAGAATTCCATAATGATCGAACAACACATTATTTGGACAGACAATATATGCTTGGTACGCGTCCTTTCCAGACTATCATCACACGTCCTGATCTAGGCGACCGCAAGGTCCTAGCCTGTTAGTGGCTCCAGTGTTTGTACCTCAAGGGGAGGAATCGGAATACTACATCCCGGCAGGACGTTGGAGGTCGCTTTTCAAGCCACAGCACGTCTTGCAGGGCCCCAAATGGATCAAAGAGGTTGTTCCGATAGATGAGATCCCAGTCTGGATCCGGCCAGAAACCGTTCTTTGTCTCGGCCCAGACGGAATAGGGCGTCCCGACTACGATTACTCCAAAGATCTCGATGTCGGGATATACGAACTGGAGGAAGGACGGTCGGTATCGACGAACATTCCAAAGGGAAAAGGGGTTGGAACTGCGGGAGAAGTTCATGTGGAAAGGACTTCAGAATACCTCGCAATAACAGCGTCCAAGGGTATAAGGATGACCACGGTCAACATTCATATCTCCAATTTCGATATCACTGCGGTTGAAGGTGGAAGGCTAGTGCATGGGTCTATGGTTGAGGTTCAAGAGGGGTGCCGTGTAATTGTAGTTAGGTAAAAGCATCACGCTAAGTGGCACATATGAACATCAGAATAAAGAAGTGCCTAAGAATGACAGCGAATACAGCATCAGCAGAGCGAGTGACAGTAAAGCGAAGAAAAGTATTCAATGGTATTGACACGACGGGTTGTCTCGGAATTGACTCAGTCAGTGGAGTTGAACTCTTTCCACGCCTTCTCTGTCTTCAGTCTGCGTTCCTTGGCCATTTCCCTGTTTCTTGTTGTGCGAGCTACGCGCTAAGTAAGAACGAAAATGAGCATCGCCAGGAATTTCACGAGGGCGGCGGTAAGTACCTCGGTCCGCAGACATTGGTTGAGTTCATCCTTTTGCGTATTGCAAGCACCTGTGAACCTGCGCCAGCCGCTTGCGTGGCAGTCTTCAAGGGCCTTCATGAATTCCTTGCATACTTTTCGAGGTAGGCGGAAAGTATTGCGGAAGAAGCGAAGAACATACCTAAATTTTTATCGGAGAGCTGGGGATGCATAAAAGCGGATGGGCGCCGCGTTCAAAGACTCGGACTCCGGTGAAATTGACGGCGGACCGGCGCAGACATCCGGCCGATCCGGACAAGGGCACCGATAAGATTCGTATTTAACCACTGCACCGTCTTCCATCCTCCGTATCCATCATGTCCGCCTTTGTTACAAACAGCTCTGATAGTATCGCGATCGCGACGATACGCACTCTCGCTGCTGATGTCGTCGGAAAAGCCAACTCTGGTCATCCTGGTAAGCCTTTGTCCTCACCGCAACCGTTACAATTCTTTCCACTCCTCCATCCTCAGGCGCTCCTATGGGAATGGCCCCCGTAGCACACGTGTTGTTCTCCAGGTACGCTCTCGCGATGTCCGATCCCCCGCCGATCAATGTTCAGCGGCCCTCGCCTTCCAGGATATTGAATGCCAATCCCAAGAATTCCAAATGGTTCAACCGCGATCGATTTGTACTCTCAAACGGGTTGGTTTGCATGATTCTGTCATGTCCCAAGAATACGCTCATATCCGAACTATCAATTTCTACAGTCACGCGTAGGCGCCCTATGAACATCATCTTATAAGTCCCTAATTCGCAACTGTAGATGCGCCCTGCAATACATCATGCTACATCTTCTAGGCTACAATCTCAGCCTCGAAGATCTCCAGTCATTCAGGCAATTGGATTCCAAGACCCCAGGACACCCTGAAGCCGGCCACACCGACGGTGAACATCGTCCTATAGAATGAACCCGATGACCAGCGTTTATGACACAACTCTAGGCGTGGAAGTCACCACAGGACCTCTTGGCCAAGGTTTTGGAAACGGCGTCGGTTTAGCTATCGCACAGGCGCATCTCGCAGCAGTTTATAACAAGGAGAACTTCAACATCATCAACAACTACACATATGGTATGCTGCACGAGACCGCCTTCGCTGGCCAACACTTAGTTGTGTTATATAGTGTTCTGTGGTGACGGGTGTCTTATGGAGGGGGTTGCCAGCGAGGCTGCGAGTCTTGCTGGTCATCTGCAGCTTGGAAACCTGATTGTTGTACGTATCACATGCTTCGATGGCCTTGTATCGCCCAACAATGCTTTTTTCACAGATCTACGACGATAATCGTATGTTGCTAGATCTCAGTTATCATGATTCGCTAACTTGTGCCATAGATATATCCATCGACGGCGATACTAATGTCGCATTTACGGAGAACGTTGAACAACGCTTCTTGGCGTATGGTTGGCAGGTCCTTCATGTTGATGATGGCGACTCGTCAGTCTTACGTGAAACAACGGCATGTTTTGGCGCTGACATGGTTTGGCAGAGACTTGGCCGGAATCTATGCAGCTGTCGTTGAAGCTAAAAGGGAGGCCACCAAGCCAACGATCATTCGTCTGAGGACGACCATCGGCTACGGCTCCAAGCAACAGGGAACGCATGGTGTCCATGGAGCTCGTGCGTAGCTTTGTTCTCTTATCCGCATCTATACTCACGGGCAGCGCAGCTTTGAAGGCAGACGACATTGAGAATCTCAAATCCAAGGTCGGCTTTCCGACTGATAAGAAATTTTATATACCTCAGGAGACATATGACCTGTATGCGGAGGTCAGCAAGAAGGGTGCCGCGCTTGAAGCGCAATGGAACGCTTTATTTGCTGCCTACGGTCAGAAGTATCCTAAAGAACATGCAGAGCTATCGCGTCGCATTGCAGGAAGGCTGCCTGAAGGGTGGGAGAAGACACTCCCCGTGTACAAGCCCACAGATCCAGCCCAAGCATCACGGAAATTGTCAGAAATTGTTTTGACTGCCATCACACCCAATCTCCCAGAACTGCTCGGTGGTTCGGCCGACCTGACTGGGAGCAACCTGACCAAAGTTAAGGGTACCGTGGATTTCCAGCCTCCTAGCACTGGATTGGGGACATATGCTGGCACGTACATTCGCTATGGTGTCCGTGAACACGGAATGGGGGCCGTTGCAAACGGCTTGGCGGCATACGGCGCCATCATACCTTTCGTCGCCACTTTCTTGGTGAAGCGAGTTTTAACCATCTCTTAGTCAGCCTCTATTAATCTCTCAACAGAACTTCGTATCCTATGCATCTGGTGCCGTGCGGTTGTCAGCTCTGAGTGGCCATCAAGTAATTTGGGTTGGTATGTTGGCTTTGGTGCCTAATTGGTGAATCGCTGAATCCACACAACAAACCGGAACTTGTTCTCAGCTACACATGATTCCATTGGACTGGGAGAAGATGGACCAACGCATCAGCCTATCGAGACTGCAATTGGCCTTCGCGCAACCCCGAACCTCGCTTTCTGGCGCCCTGCTGATGGGAATGAAACGTCTGCTGCGTACTACATCGCTCTTCAGGCTAGATCTACGCCTTCTGTCCTATCTCTTTCCCGCCAAAACCTTCCCAATTTGGAGGGCTCATCAATTGAGAAGGCGATTCGCGGGGGCTATGTCCTGCATGAAGAACCTAATGAGGATTTGACGATCGTCAGCTCCGGAAGTGAGGTCAGCATCGCTTTGGATGCTGCGACGAGACTCAAGTCGGAAGGTATCCGCGTTCGTGTGGTCAGCTTGCCTTGTTGGCTTGTCTTCGACCAGCAAGATGAGCAGTATCGTCTGAGTGTGCTCAGAAGCGGAGCACCGATCCTATCTTTGGAAGCTCTTTCGGTACGGAAGGGATTTCCGCAGCTAGAACAAGGCTGATTGACAACCAACCCGTAGACCGCTGGTTGGCAGAAATACAGCCATGAGGTATGATTATATTTAACTCTACGAGGAACGAAAGATCACGATGTCTACTAGCAATTTGGCTTGTCCGGCTGGGGTGCATCTGGGCCATATCAAAGGGTGTATGAGAAATTCGGCATCACTGGACAAAGTGAGCATCTCCGACAACGTGACGGTTTGTGCTTATCGATATTAATGCCATATCGTCTAGATATCGCCGCAGTTGGAAAGAAAGTCGCCGAATTCTACAAGACGAAAGGAGGCGAGGTTGTCTCACCACTCGTCAAGGCTTTATAGATGTTATCATTGTTGGAACGGCTTGGAAATGATACCTCAATTCGAAAGAGACGAGGATTCAATAGGAATAACTGAAAAACGGTGTGCACAACTTGATGCAGAGAATTAGAATTGAAATAGCCAAAATCTAGACGGTAGTCTACTTTCTCTGAACACTGATGGTGTCCCATGCTTGCCTCTCTTGGTCCTCCCTCATGACATCCAGTACATGCGGTTTGAGATACCGAATGTCCTGCAAGGCGCAAATGAATGTCGCGGCGCCCAGTCATCAAGGCAGAGAGGTCCTCACCTCTTCCGGTTTTGTCCATTGCTCTTTAGACAGGGGCTGATGCAGCACGCTAGCTTGAGATGCGCGTTTGAGGCGGAAGGCGCGATCATATTTTTCTCTGGGGGTCAGGCGACCGAGAGCCTAGTGAACCTTGGTTTGATCTCTGCAGGGAAACAATCTAAAACAGATTCCGGACGCACCCTCTGCACGTCCGGGCGTTCCTCAACCACTGAAATTGTGTTAGTCACCGGCGATGGAGAAAGAGATGGCGTGCTTTTCACGAACACAAGTCGTCGTATTTGAAGCCGTATTTTCTGTAGCCGGCAGCGTCGGCATACCAGTTAGCGATGGGCTTAACCCACGCCATGAGGCTGCGTGAGGACTTGACGTAGGAAGCGAAGGAGACGCTGAGAGGACCACCGAACATGTTCGAAACTATAACCAACTGACGAGGAAGAGTTGGTTGCAAGTCTACGGAACGGAAATTTCCGGATGTTATTTGTATGTATTTATATCAATTGCCGATTTGAGATGTACCATCTACTTTTTTCTGATAATCGGTGCAAATTTAAAAAGGACTATAAAAACAGAGGAGATTCCTCATTATCGCCCAACATCTCTCTTTGCTGTTACCACCATGTCTGTCAACGAGCGCACATACATCATGGTCAAGGTCGTTTGATATTCACTTTCCCAGCATTTCGCGTGATTGATCAACACGCCTCCAGCCTGATGGCGTCCACCGAGGTCTCGTTGGAAAGATCATCGCCCGTTTTGAGGAGCGAGGTTTTAAGCTGATCGCCCTCAAACTCGTACAGGCAACGGAAGAACACCTTGAGAAACGTACGCGACACTCAGCGCTGTGTTCATTTCACAATCTCATTAACACCCACTTCCGCACCTTAGACTATGCCGACCTTAAAGGCAAACCCTTCTTCCCGGGTCTGATCAAGTACATGGCTTCCGGCCCCGTTGTCGCCATGGTCTGGCAAGGCCTTGATGCTGTCAAGACTGGCCGTGCCATGCTCGGCGCAACTAACCCTCTTCAGTCTCCGCCCGGTGCGCGTTCTCATGACATCAGATCGCAATGTCGAACCTCAACCTTTTGTTAGGATCCATCCGTGGTGACTTCGCGCTTGCTGTCGGCCGCAACATTTGCCATGGATCTGATTCTGTCGAGAACGCAGAGAAAGAAATCAAGCTGTAAGGCTTGAAAATTCTTACCCATGTTTGTCGTATATTGACCTCTTTCACAGCTGGTTCCCCGAGGGTGTCGTTCAGTACGCAAGCGCGCTGGAATCGTGGATCTTTGAGTAAAAAAAAAAAAGAAAAGAGAAGTAGATTGACGGGAGTCACATGTGTAGGGTAGAATCAAAGCGATGAATGGTTTCAAGGTCAAACGCACTGTTCTTCTCCCACTGAGTATTCGCGCCGACCCTGTAGAGTTGGTGTTATCTTGGCCCTCGTTGGCCATCGCGACCCGTTTTCGCACGAGTCCGACACCATCATGGGAATTCTGCCCTCATTACCGTCGTGGTCGTCAATTTTACCCATGCACCAAACTATGAATATGGCGCACAGAGTTCCAGCGTATGCGCTCGCTCTTTCCCCGCCAATCCTTCACGTTCACTTGCAGCAATGATACTTTCTCTTTTGATTCTGGCGACTTGGCTGAACCTTGCGCTTCTTGTCCATGGACTGAAGGGCGACTCTGGGTGTGGCGTGTACCTCTGCGTTAATGCTACAGTCCATGGAGACACAGTCACCTGTAGGTTGTAACTCATAAACATCGTGTGGCTGATCCGATGACATCTGCAGATGAATTGACATCCCTCAAAAAGCCTTTGGGTTGGGTAGCCATGTACGCTCCTTTGCCTCACCTCGCGTATCTTTGTTCACCACAGTCTTTTGAAGCGGCTTTGGGCGAAGGATGGATGGTACCTCGATGGTGATCGTGTGGCAGAATGAAGATGGATCCACGACCTTGTCGCAAAGGGTGGGCAAAGGCCACCAGGAACCACTCCCCGTCGAATATCCCAGGCGTCGTGCCACGTTGATCGCTCCGAAAGCCACTTCGGTATGTCGACTACTTTGAACTCATGGACGGACGAGCTCACTTTACGTTTTTTTCGCTCTCAGTGGCATCCAGTCAACTCGACGCGATTCGCTTTTGACCTTCCAGCAAACAAGACGATCATGGAGAGTCCCAGACCAACAGAGCATTTGATCTGGGCTTATTCCATGGTTCGACCCGGCCGGCACCATTCTTCCCTTCTCACCCAGCATTACAGCGCTGGGTTTTTCGCCCTCGACTATAGCAAGGATGGAGGTTTTCGGAGTGACGCGGGTGAAAGTTTGGGACATTCCCATCACTATGAACCCTCAGTCCCATCGCGCCCGACGCTTGAACATGGAGATATCGTTACGAGTTCAGAGACCGGCGGGCCCTTGAGGAAACATGAGATGATCATAGTTGCTCACGGTGTTTTGGTCTCTTTCGGTTTCCTCGTCCTTCTCCCAGCTGGGTCGTTAATTGCAAGGTGGACACGGACGCTGACACCAAAATGGTTCAGAGCCCACCAGACTCTGAATATGCTTGTTGCGCTGCCTATCATCTCAATCGGGTGGCTATTGGGACCGATTGCTGTCCTGGAGCACCAAGCAGCCCACTTGTTCGATGCCCATCAGGTGATTTTATATCACATCGTCATTTCTCGTTGCTCGCGTATCGACCATCTACTTCAGGTCTTCGGGGTATTCCTGCTGCTCTTGTATTACCTTCAGGTTTCGTTGGGCCGGTACATCCATAAACGACGGAACCAGGCAGCGCAACCCCATCCACCTTCCAACATATTGCATGTGACTTTAGGCTTGTTGATTATAACCTTCGCATTTTTGCAGGTGTGTCCTCCCACGATCAGTAATGTCTACGCTTGTCAATCCTTTTATTGCAGACGCGGAGTGGCATGGAGGAATGGAAACGCGCGACAGGACGCGCCCATATTTCCCATTGGTGCCATGATCTCTGGAATATCTGGGTAGTTGTACGTCTTCGGCAGTCGATGCTCATAAGCAACGCTAACGACCATCGTTTCCCAGATTATTCCTCTATTCTACCTGGCGGGCACCGTCCTGCTTCCACGACAATTCCACCAGGAACGTACTGGCTCAAATCCGGGCCCGATAAATTACATCAGTCTGTCAAGCAGTCCATCTACGTCCCACCTCGTATTTGAGGCTCCAGATGATGGCTATGGAAAGGTCGAGGCGCATATCGCCCATGGAGCCGCCGTACTAGGATCGAGGGGAGAAGTTGGCTTAGTCGAAAGCAGTGTGCCACTGCTGACCTCGCAGAAGCGAACGTGAACTTGGAGAGCGTCAAAGGTGTAAATCTCATTCAGAGTTAGATTCGACGTGATTTGTGTAAAGTACATGATCCGATGTATATGATGGTTAAAAGGAAGGTATCGGGGTGTAAGGACATGTAGGGTATAAAAGGATTGTAGGAGTGTGCAAACATGAAGCAAGGGAAGGCGTGGAGGTGGAGAGGTATGATTGTCCCGATGTTATCGATAACTGACGTACTGAGCACCACATGTAGTGGCAATTATTAATAAGACCTCCACAAGGTTTGCCACATAGTCATACGAGCAATCTCCAACACAAGCATGATCGCCGGGAGGTAAAGTTGAAGACGCCGCGGCCGACATGTCAGGCACTACTCAAAGCCATCGTGAGGACGGCGGAACCTGCGGCAGACACCTAGCGAGTACCTGCACCTTGTACCTGACATCTTGCTTGGGCATTCTACCGTCAAGGTGAAGAAAGAGTACTGGACATATAAAACGCCCAAGCAAATTGCCAGGTAGCCGCAAATACTTTCTAGCGGATGCGCAGCCCAGCCAGCTCACTTGCCCGGTGGGCTTAAGAAGACTGAAGCATACCATAAGACAAACTGCAGTCTTCTTGCTGAGCCGACCTATGTAGCATTTGCGAGTATTGTCGCGAGCTCCTTTTCGCTTGCAGCTGGAAGGTGTTTCGACCGAGCTTTGAGACGAACTACGGAATTGCAATCAGGTCAAAAGATGACGAGCAAAACGGAGAGGGAGATACAGACGATTACGATCAAGACTTAATAAGACGACTTTTATTGCAGAGATTGCCTGTGTCGTGGATTTGGATGTAGATTTGAGCAGGGCCGACCGGTCTACCCAATGGTCCTCCTGCCAGATAGCAGCCTTCAAAATCAAATCGTCCATATTCCGTTCCCAATTGCCGTCTCTGTCAAAGTCGACTTGTTCGGTGCGGACCGTAAGCGTTGTCAGGTAATTTCCCTTCGATGTTTGCACTTTGAGAGACGCCGAGTGGGAGCGGAGATGGGAGGATATATACGACACGGCTTCCTGTGCTGTCTCACTTAGCTGAGCCGATGAGCTGTTTGAGAGGCCATCTAGTTCCATGATGACCGGTAGAGGAATGACGATGGTCCAGCGAAGGCTTTCAATGAGAGAAGTGAAGAGGGATAGTGATGAAAGGAGAACGTTGGTATCGACAACGAGTATTGTATACCCGGGAACAACCGCAGCGGGTGATCGGCCACTCGTAGGCTTCTTAAACTTGGGATGCATTGATGGTCGAGGTGGTGACATAGTCGTGGAGTGTTCAGAGATTTTGAGGAGATGCTGCAAATATCTCCGGCGAGCCTGGGTAGCAGAGATTCAGCCACACCCTATTGGGAAGCATGATCGTGCATACCTTGAGTGCTCTGACTTCGTCTGTGTCGTTCTCATCATCATCTTCCTCCTCTGACATGGTATCACTCTCCCCATCAATGTCCATAGCGTCATCTGTCCAACGCGTCCCCATTCGCCTCCGTTCCTCGGCTTCCTTCTCGATACGATCAAGGTCAGTCCACATTTGTACCTTGTCGGCAAGCTTGCCCCGTATGCACCACTCTCGGGTGCCCTCAGTCCAATGGAACCCGTCCACAACAGCGGCGATGCCAACTGCTGAGCGCACAATCCTTACCCAACGTTTCCCAATGCTGCTTTCATGGCCACGACCGTAAAGAGCTTCGTTGGCATCCGTCATACCATCGTCCGCGTCGTCTTCGATGTGGCCGTCAAATAAGTCGCCGCCCTCACTGGTATCCAGGACTTCCATCTCCTTCTTGTCTTCGGCAGTTTTCCAATACCCGCTCGGGAAGACTCTTCTTCCCACCCACTCCATTCCCCGCATGCACCAGTCTTCGGGTAAAGGCGTGCACCCACTCGCAAGCATGGCCCAATGCTCACCATCTTTCTTGATATTACTGCCAAGCAGTCCTTGCACGTTCATGACTTTCCTCGGCACGGTTGCAAAAAACAGTGCAAGCTCTTGCCACGGAATGCTTCGTTCCAAGATCGCGAGCGCGCGAGGGTTCTTCAAAATCGTAGCAAGAAATGTGAGCAAGATCGTGAGATAAGGGTTGAGCATCGATCTTGCGAATGGCGATGACTTTCGGGTGGGATGCTTCAAGACAAATGAAAGCATTGAGAATGTGAGTTGTAGCGCATACTTCAAAGAGGGCGAGAGGTCTTCCTCATCTCGATGCAATTCATCGGTGCCAGCTTCAGAAGGCGCGGGAGACATTGGGTGTGTCATAGAATGCTGCATAATGGGCGACGTCTTCGTGGCTTGGTCTCTCTGCTTTGGCTCGTCAATGTCCATTTTTTCATCTTCGTGTGATCCGTGGGATTTTCTGACCATGACTTTCAGGGCAGTCTCCACACCAGCGCCAGTCGTGGTTTGATTGCTGGAGACTTTGCGAAGCAGACTGCTCGGTCTACCATACTCGAACAACGCCCCGATGTTAATGATGGCCATCATGATCCATTCTCGCTCTTCGGCACCTTCCAAATCTAGTCTTTCGATGAAGCGGGCGAGGGTGGGTTGAAAATCGTCCAATTGTACATGTGTAAAAATCATCCCTTGAAGAAGGACAAAGAGATCAGTTACGTGATCAACGTCTGGCCGAGTACGTTGTGCTTGTGCGGTCGGGGACCAGATAGGTAACACCGACTCTCGCGATGTGGGGAATGGATGGAGAGTTGTCATGCTGGGTAGAGATGGATCAGGATCGGAAAGTGGCGTAGGAGCGGGACATACCTCTTCACGAAATGATAAATCCCTCTCAACTCATCGCCATTGACTTCCCTGCAAAGTAGACCAAGGTGATGATGAAGCTTGCCTGTGCCAGGTTGCCCTGCGAGCCCGGCACCGTACCACTCTCTCGCGATGTTGCGCCAACGGTCGGTTTCTGGCTCGACTTCCAAAAGTCTCGCAGCCGCTATGCCGACGCTCGGGGAAGGGCTATCATCTACCCTTGCAGCTGGCTTGTCGCTGAGAGACGTTGGTTGTGCTTGATTGCTGTTGTCGTTACTGCTAAGGTTGCCGGAGATCGCAGTGCTTTCGGTCACAGCTTCAGTGGTGAGCGGCTTCCGGCCCAATTTCGAAGCAGCTGCACCTCCGACCATGACCATCGCAGCGACTGCCATCCTGTAGCGAGCAAGATCGCCCAGCGCCTCCAACCAGCCGTTCTTGTACTCCTCGAGGGTCGGCTCTTCCAATAGACCAGTGTAGAAGGTGTATGCGTAGTAAATGAATTCTTGCAGATGCTCCAGTGCAAGAGGTGATGTAAAGGATGCCCGGCGAAGCGACTCGAGGAGGCGGTGAAAACCAAAGGTCCAAAGCCGAACGATGATATTGTATTTTTTAGGAATAGTTCGCAAAGAGGCGGGCACAGATGGAGCTGATGAAATTTCCAATAGATTGCGCATCGTTTCCGCTAACCTGAAGAGGAAATGTCGTTAGTCACCAAAGAACGAAAGGTTTCAGAGGAAACTCACTGTTTGTGATCGGCGATTTGATTTTTCCATTTCTCTCGCTCCAGATCTTCCTCAGATATCTTGACGGGCTCTGGCGGTTCCTTCCCCTTGAGTGCTACCCTAGTGATGGGCGTGGTCAAAGATTGCTGGGAATCTTCGGGATCTCGGTCTTCAGCGTCTTCTATTTTCACCTTCGTCTCCAGGTTGGTGATTGTGCGATAAAGCTTCTTGAGCTGGAGCGAAAAGGCATTTCCGCTGCCACTGTCCTCTGTTTTATTTTGATTGGAGCCATTCCTATCAAACAAGGCTGAAGAAGCTGACGAGCCGTCGGTGGTGGATGAAAGAGTGAAGGCAGAGGAGACTGAATTTGCATAGGAGGAAGTTGAAGATGCAGAGATATAATCTCCAGAGTTTTTGGGGGTAGGAACAGGACGATCGCGCTGCGGGCGCACGAGGACGGAGAAACGGACAGGGTCATCCTTGCGGTGATCAAACAGCTGGCGAGAAGGTGCATCTCGATGAGAATGGGGAGCGGATTGGCCGGCTGGTCGCGAGGGATAAGAGCTGCTCGTTGCGTCTGACATGGCCTCTGGCTCTGCAGTTCGGCGAGCGTGCACCGGATCCGAGTCTGGGTTGAAGAGCTTAGCTGATCGAGAGAGGGGAGCAGGAGGCGAGGAAATCTTGAGTCGCCGAGAGAAATCATCGTGATCCGCGTCAAATGCGGTTCTGCGGGGCGAACTGGGCGGCTGTCTGCTGGAGGTGCTCGCGGGGAGCTGCACGGGTTGACGTGGGGAGCGGGACTGGGGCTGCGGGGTCACAGAAGACTGGGTGGCTGGAGTCTGAGAGAATGGGACACGCTCCTTTGCACGTATGGGACTGGAATTATGAATTGGGCGGGGTGAATATGAAGAACGGTTGAAGCACGATAAGGAAGGTGGCATACCCGGCATTCCTGCGACGGAGTGCAGTTAGTTTCTCGTCAAGATCGGTGGGTTGAGGGGATGCGTTGAGCTCTCGTTCCTTGCCCTTTATCGATGACCGTTGTCGGACGGGGAGCTCAGACATGATAGAATTGGGGGAGAAAAAAGGGTTGCGGTTGAAGTACAAGTAGTCGGCCCAAGGCGAAGAGTTCCGCAGCAAATGGCACGCAGCAATCTATCCCCGGTCACGTGTTTGTTACTGCGTCGTACACCCTTTCCTCCACCGATTCTACTACCTCTCTGGCTGTGTTCAGGCTAACCATCACGTACACCACATTCCCTAGCGTTCGCAAATGCACAGAATACTCCCCACCTCCAGGAGCGGCGCTCAGTTTCAGTCCCGAGGCCATCCCATCTCGCAACCTATCCACGACCCGCTCGCCAGCGTTCGATTCATACCCTGCCATGATCCGGTCAGTCCCAGGCCATGTAGACTTGTAATAATCGCTCACCGCCTGTTTCATCCTTGATTTCGATCCTCAACACGGTTCCCAGCGCTATGGCGTCCTCAACCGTGCCGCACTCCGAGATCCGCTTCACGAATTCGGGATCCCATAGGCTCCACACGACTTCTTCGCCTGCGGTTTGCCAACGTCTTTGCGCTTCTTTCCATCCGTCGCTGTCCTTTAGTCTCTCGAGCATACGCAGCGTCTCTCCGGCTACCTCGCATCCGACCGAGTGTGCGGTGTATGAATGACCATGCAGCAGTGCCTGCGCTTTGCTGTCACCTAAGAATGCTGCGAAAATGGACTCTGACGCAAGCGTCACGGCCAACGGGACCAGTCCGCCCGTCAGCACTTTAGCGTTCACTGCTATGTCCGGCACCGCCCCCAATGTCGGTCCTGCACTTTCCATTCCCAGCCTGTACAGCCCAACAAATACCTCGTCGAAAATGACAGGCAACCCAGACCATTCCTTTTCGGAGCGGCCTGCTATTCCGGTGACGTTACCCTTCCTTACAACGTCAATCAGGATTCGTTGGAAGAGTGGATCAACAAAGATCATCCCCCCTGCGCCCATGACGAGGGGCTCCAGTACCAATGCAGCCATCCGCGGCGTGTCAGAGCCGCGCTTCTCCTCCAGATTCTTTAGTGTCTCCGTGATGTATCGCTCATAGCGTTTTGCTTGTTCCGTATCTAGGCGTTTGTCGACATCATACACCGCTGATAGCGACTTCATGATGCTTATCGCAGACCCGCCAGCCGCCATGGCAGAAGGCAGCGTAATGGTGACTTGGCCGTCGGAGATCCCAACGGTCGGCGGATCGAACCAATAGCCCCTTGCGTCATGCCATTCGCATGTATACACACCAGCTTCTTCGCAAGCATCCATGGCCCCTATCGTGTCTCCGTGATAACTGCCTTTAATTCCCAGCACGCCGAGCTTTTCGTCAGTCCGGCCCTCGACTTCATTTAATCGCACGGTGAACGCTCTCAGTGCCATCTTAAGCGCGACCTCCATGCCCGTTGATCCATTGTCCGAGAAGAAGGCTCTTTTTGCCCACCCCTTTCCTGGCCCGTCCTGCAGGAGCTTCTCGGCAAGCCTCAAGGCCGGCTGGTGTGTAAACCGCGGAAACATGACGTGACCATACCGGCCACTTGCACGGGCTGCTGCAAGCGTCAAGGCGACGTTTGCATGTCCGAATGTTTGCGTCCACCACGAGGCGGATCCATCGAACTCGGGCGCGAGGAGCGAACCGGATGAAGACGACGACTGCGGTTTGTGAACAGCAAAGAAGTCGGAATGAGCGCTGTCAATGACGGTCACGTCCTTTTCCGTCCGAAAGTCGTTGTGTTGCACAAATGGCCACCAGATGGAATCCAAAGTCCGACGAGGCATGCTTTCAATGTCTCGTATTCGCTTTTCATGGCGGATGTCTAACTGCCGAATAACGCCTCGAATGCCTGTATTTGCCTCCTCCGCCTCGGGAGAGACGAGTGAATCATAGTACCTGGCCGTGACAACTGTGTTTGCGATGGTGTTGTTGGCGATGATAGGCGGCGGCTTCGGGAAAGCAGTGAGATGAACACCCCGATCCGCAAAGTACGACGCCAGGTATTCGTCATTTCGATAATAATCATCCTCAAATAGGAGGACCGCATCGACTATGAAGCCACGGAGGAGGAGTGATTCATACGCGGAAATTGTTGTCGAAATGCCGCCAAGTTTGGAGTCGCCAATCAGAATGGTAGGGAGGAAGAGGGGTCGATAGGCGTCAATCTGCGTGCTGCCTGATGGACTGGGACTGTGGACGCCTAGAGTTTAGCACAGGCGGTATTTTAATAGGAGGCATAAAATGGAGAAAAGGCACGGACAGCACCTCCGGCGGTCTCGATGTACATATGCGCGTGGTTGTTGGCGGCCGATTTGGCGCTCCGGCGGATGTAATCGGCAATGGAATTTACAAAAGTCTTATCGGAGGGAATCTGCGAAAATGTGGACGTGCGTTCTACTGCTACAGCGCGGTGAAAGGAAAGCAAAACAAAGGAAAATTACGGACTACGGAGGTGCTACTCAGCCTGGCAGCCAAGTGAGGGCTGACAGGGTCGTCGAATCTAAAAAGACAATCGGCCCGTATTTTCTGTGATTGATCTTGAGTGAACTTCCGTATGTGTCTGGCGGTGAGGCATCAGCGAAAGGGAGACATGGGAAATGCAGATGAAGAGATCACCTGTCGTCCGCATCATCATGTGGACCGGTGCTGAGTGGCTTGAGATAGAAGACATCATTCGAAGTGAGTGCCGACGCGCGAACAAGCGCACAGGTGAGAATTGTCTTTCCAACGTCGGTGTTAGCGCCAAAGACCTGGTGGATCCGGAGGCGTTTAAAGAGAAGGGACATTGGACCAGACAATTCCTGGGAGAGTGAGGGAGAATATGAGGTGAGCGCACGTGATTAAGCACCATCACGTGGTCTGACAGGCGAGTCGCGTGTGGTTTGAAAATCGAAAAATGCGGACGAAGCAGCTCCTCGACCTCAAATGAACAGCCAGCCCAAGACACCCTCTCGTCGCCATCGGGCGCGCTCAGAGGCAAAGACGCCTCTTACACCATCTATCATCTCCGGTATCAACAACATCTCTCTTTCGTCCACTAACCCGTTCATCGCCTCGCGCCCATCATCTCCCATCAAGCGCACAACATCAGGTGGCATCCCTTCCTCCGAGTCATTCCAGCGTCAGGCGAGCTCCGGTGTAATCAGGAAAGGTGGCGTGGAGAGCAGGCTCGACGTCGTCACGTATGACTATGTCCCCCCTCCCAAGTCTGAAATGAAACGATCAAGGTCAACGCCTGCGGTGGTCAGTGCCAGTTCTCGTGGAATTCCGTAGACACCGCTCTTTGACATACTAGATGCTTAGAATCGAGGGGGAGCAGATCGATTCATCACAACCCGCGATACAGAGGGCGAAGTGGCTGCAACCCTCGAGCAGCTCCACCTCAACCCTAAATCTGCATCGCCCGGTCACACCGCGCGCTTGGCCGCTGCTACGGGAGTACCGATCAACCGACGTATCCTGGGGTACCATGAGCCCCCGCCACAGCCCTCCTCCGCCGACTCGGTCCTCGCACAACACCGTGAATTTGCGCGACCGCTTTACGCCTCGCGACCAGGAACGCTGCCGAGCTCCACGGGCACCATCAAGACGCGCAAGATACCCACCGAACCAATCCGCGTTCTCGACGCCCCCGGCATGGCAGATGACTATTATCTCAACCTCCTCAGCTGGTCATGCCTTAACGTCCTTGCCGTGGGGCTTGAATCATCTACCTACGCCTGGAAAGCCGACACCGGGACCGTCACTCATGTGGGCGACGCTCCCGAAAGTACCTTTGTTTCAAGCGTCGACTTTTCAAACGATGGCATGTTCCTCGGTATTGGCATAGGAACGGGAGAAGTCGAACTTTGGGACGTCGAGACGTGCCAAAAGCTGAGAACGATGAGCGGACATCAGGCGCAAGTGGCCACTCTCTCGTGGAACCAACACATACTCACATCTGGGTGCGGAGATGGAAGCATCTGGCATCACGACGTCCGCGTACCCAGGCATAAGGTGATGGAGCTGCTCGGCCACACGGGCGAGGTATGCGGCCTGAAATGGAGGCAAGACGGCGAACTCCTGGCGAGCGGCGGTAATGACAATGTTGTCAATATCTGGGACGGACGACTGGGTGACGTCGGCGAAGGAGCGAGAGGAAGTGCAAAGTGGACGAAACGCAACCATACAGCTGCTGTCAAGGTGGGCTCCTAGTTTCCACTCAAGATATGCTTTTTTTTTTTGGCTGACATTGGCTCAGGCCGTCGCATGGTGTCCATGGCAGCCCTCTCTGCTTGCATCAGGCGGTGGAACGAACGATGCAACTATCAACGTCTGGCATTCCACCACGGGAGCACGCCTGCATGCCTTAAACACTCCGTCACAAATTACATCCATCATTTTTTCGCCGTCAAAGAAGGAGCTACTCTCGACGCACGGGTACCCGACCAACTCGATCATGGTGCACGCTTATCCGAGCATGCAACGTGTTGCAGAGATTCGCGACGCCCACGATTCGCGGGTGTTATTCAGTTGTCTCAATCCGGCAGGAGACGTCGTTTGCACCGGCGCCGGTGACGAGAATCTCAAGTTTTGGAAGATATGGGAGAATTCCTCGGAAGAGAAACTGAAGAAGAAGGTTTCGAATGTGGAAGATCTTGGAGGAGGGAGGATTAATTCAACGCGAGAAGGGATATTGAGCATTCGCTAGAAAGCAACCTGACTTTGTGGGATGTGGTAACGTTTCAGATCGAGAGATACATTCATGTGGTACAAATGGCGTGTTCTCCTTTGGTCTTTACCATGAGTGGTGTCCGCCGGAGACAATGATGCTACAAGAATGGAGAGACCATCAGTTTATGGTGATATGGCAAGATCTCCGATACTGACTCGCTGCCGGTACAGAAACTGGAAGCGTCACTAGCGAGCCATACCGCGACGCCGCGCATCTCATCTGGCCTTCCAAGACGGCCCATAGGGTTCAGATTGGACCACTTTTCCAAGAGGTGAGGCTGAGTGTCGAGGTACGCGGCCGTCATGCTAGCAAGGCCGTCAGTTCTCCGCCGTATCCCAGAACGTGCACTCCTACCTCGTATATATATGGCCTGGGGAAAGGCTGTTGACCCGGATGTTCTTTGACCCCAGCTCGCACGCCATACTTCGGGCCATCTGCAAGACAGCCGATTTGCTGCTGTTGTACGAAACCCAGGCATGATCCTGCGACAGAACTGTATCAGCAGCGGAATGTTGTTGAGAGAGAAAGAACATGACTTTATTCGTGATGCTGCCGGACATGGACGCGATCAGGATGATGCTTCCTCCTCGCCCGAACCGCTCCATCTGCCGACCTGCAGCTTGGGCGGTATACAGTACACCATTAGTATTTACGTCCATGACCTGGGGAACGATACGTGAATCGGTAAGGCTTAGATGCGTGACACGAGAGCGCCGAATGAAATAACCTCTTTGAATTGCTCAGCAGGATATTGCAAACAGTCTGTGTGCTTCTTGAGTACACCCGCAGCGGCGATGCAGACGTCCATGCGGCCCTCTTTGTCGCCAATCTCCTTGCCCTTCTCCCACATGAGTTTCTGGTTTCTGACATCTGCGCTGATGTATTCCAAACGAGATCCGTTTCCGAGCTTCTTGACATAATCGCGCGTGCAATTCCATTCCTCACCAGGTACAGAAGAAAGGTCGACGCAGTACACTGCCCGTGCGCCGGCTTCGCAGAGGGCCAAGGCCATTTCGAGGCCCAGTCCTCGATTAGCGCCCGAGACGAAACCAATGCGGTCCTTGAGCGAGAACTCGTCGAAGATCTTGGGCCTTGGAACCGCGTCTGGGTTTTCAGATGCGTTCGTGGCGGCATCCACGCCGATGGGGGCCAAGGGAGAGACCGACTGCACTCTCGGTCCATGATGGTCAAATGTAGCCGAAGTGATGGAGAAATGGCGGCCCGCTCTAAGTCGATGGACCTGTCCAAGGGCAGCACGGGTGACAGCGAGCCTGCGAAAGATGGTAGCTTGCATTCTTGTCGATTAGTGGGCACATTGCAGGTGTGGAGGTTTTATATAGCTCAGCTGATCAAGAAGTCGAAGAAAAGCCACGATATCGTTTGTCACGGGACCAGAACAGCGTTATTCATACAGCCTACTTAGCATATAGCATACAGAGAATACAATGCAATACCTATCTAAGACGACCAGTTGCACTTTGGAGCCCAGAACAACCATGGTGTGACCTTGGCATTCATGGTGCGCAGAAAGTGGGCACCGTAACGGGTCGGAGGCGGTTCCCCTTTCCATTGATCCACCATTCTAGCAATTCGGTTGTTTTCGTCGAGATCGACTACGACGATAGAATTGATGACCTGCGATGAAAACTGGGAGTGAGCGCAGCGACTTTCAAACTGCCTTCCGAACATGAAGTAACCTTTGTGTTCTTCAACAGTTTGGTCGTGTATCTCTGGGACTGGGAGAAGACGAGGCGGTTTGGAGAGTGCGTAGAGGACATTACACGGCAGGACAACGTCTCCGACGAAGCAAACAGTTTGGGCTGCAAAGAGATCGGTTTAGACGACCTAACTGTGCAGAGAGCCAAAGCACTCCTATTCACCATTGCGAACCACTGAAAGAGAAGCGGGAGATATTTAGCGAGCGGAAAGCTACAATGATGGATGGCTAACCTGAGGCCCGTACTCGCGGTAGCCTTTGCATTTTGCCAAAGGGTCC
The DNA here is from genome assembly GCA_030407095.1 of Macrocybe indica. NCBI lineage: Eukaryota > Fungi > Basidiomycota > Agaricomycetes > Agaricales > Callistosporiaceae > Macrocybe > Macrocybe indica. Next base: position 2,091,812 of record JARFTL010000004.1, read on the forward strand.
TGCAACGTAAACCGGAATAAACGAGTGTCTGAGGATGAAGGCAGTGACACTTCACCTCGAAGTCGGCGTCTTCACGCCACGATCGTTTAAAAATCTCGACCGTCGGCCTGCAGCAATAGAGCTCACGCAGGTCTGACAAAATGTCGGCGTGCTCCGGCTTCAACTGAGTGTGATCTTCCAAGGTGCCATGACTGCCATGTCTCTGATGCAAGCGGTGCTGTGGATCTACATTGACGCCAGAGTAGTGAGCGCCGCCTGCAACGGACTCGACGAGAGACGGTGTTGGAAGTGAGATGATAGACGGAACATAAGTAATAGATGGCGGGGAGGAGGCACGAGCGGACTTGTCGTCAGAGGTCATTACAGAAACAAAATGCCATTAAACTACTAAAAAAGGAAATCCGAGTCTTGTGAAACACACATTTACACAAACAATCGCGGCTCTTCCGGCCCGCCTTCACGTTCCGTTCGTTCCTTGCCAAAGTCCGTAGGTCTTGCCTGGCGTCGTCTGCCAAAGTCGGATAGTACCTGCCAACGTCTGTAAGATGTAGCATAGACATAATCTGTAAAGATTAACATACCGTCCTCTGACGTATAATAAGTCAACGTTAGCTCAAATTTCAGCAGCGAACAGCAAGTGACGACCTACCACTCCCACTCGCATACATTTCGCCATCCGGGCTGAACTCTACGCAATGAACAGGGCCGTGGTGCCCTTTCAGCACCTCCCTCTCCTCCCCATTCATGCCGTGAACTCGGACCCATTCATCCCGTATATTACCAGTCACGAACCGGTCCTGCAAGATCGGGTGGATCGACGCCGACGAAGGTGAGTATGGGAGCGTCAAACTGTGCATACTTCCCCCGTTCGGCAGCGCCGCAATGAAAGCAACGGTGTTGCCCGACGTCACGACGAGTCGTCCCGTTTGAACGGAAAGCTCCATCGATGTGATGGGATCCGGGAATGCAAGCGTCGTCGTCAGCTGTCGTGATCTCAGGTCCCACCATCTGACCCAAAATGAGAACCACGTTCGCGAAAGAGATGGAGCTCTCACTCACTTGACCCTGCCGTCTTCACCCGCGGTGACGCCGATGTTCTCCCCAACCCAAACGACGCTTTTAACCGCGCCATCATGCGAAGATAGGCCATTGTCCAAAAGAAGGTCTGGGTCCGCCTCAGGACGACCAAGATCAAATATCCTCACTTTTTTTTCGTGTCCGCCAGTGAGGAGATGGGAAGCAGTTGGCGATATGGCCACCGTCCGTACGATGTGATTGTGTGGAAAGGAATGCAAGGCGGCACCTGAATACGTATCCCAAATTTTGCTGCAGAGCCCAAGAACGTTAAAAAAAAAAAAGGTAGACAAGTGAGCCACAGAACGGTAACGTCAAAAAGGTTTAAAAAAACGCAAGAGTGGCGTTACGTACGCAGTAAAATCAGCGCTGCCAGACGCAGCGCGACTGCCATCTGGCGAAAGTTTTGTACTCCAGACCGCGCCTTTATGGCCAATAAAAGTACCAATCCAGTCTCCTGTCCACTCTCTCAACATCGGGTTTCCATCTTTACAACTTGAGACCAGCAAGTAGGTTCCATCGTCCTGAAGCGGAGAAAACGAGAGGTGGGTGACGGGTCGTGTGTGGCCAGGCGCCACAAGAGGTGTCGATTTGGGAGGCAATGACATTAATTCGTACTATTCAAAGATTTGGAGGGTCGTGACAGAGGGCGCACCGCGCTTTGGGCTGAGGGGAGGACGGAGGATGTTGATTGTATCAGAAAGGAATGTGTTTGTCCGCGCCACGCCATCACGCCCATCACCTCCCAGGCTTTCGATGGCTTCGACATCCCAGCAATGCCATTCTATGTATACATTGCTGATACTGAATCTCGCTTCACACCATCGGCGTACCAATGCATGGCCATCTCGACAATTCTCGCATCTGTTTAACGAAACCGGCAATGATCAGCCTAATCTTTATACATCCGTAGTCGCACGCCCGCGTCAAGGCACTGGCGGTGTCTCGCTAATTCCTGTTCATTATCATGCATTCGCAAGGAACAAAAGAAAACGCGCAATCCTAGGGTTTGCTCGCGCCTTGTGTAACCGATTGGTGCAAGCGTCTTAACCGGACGATAACACTGTTTTTTCCCCTTTGCTTCCCCTCCCCCCCGGATGAAATATCGCATAATTGCGCAAGGCCAGAGCGATCAGGTCAGTGTGTTCGTTCCTCGCTATAAATGGCGAACTCAGACAGGATATTGCGATTCGGGCATGGTAGTGCTCAGATGCTCGGGCATTGGAGTTTTTGAAACTCAGCGGCATTGCGCCATCCTCGACCGAAATGACTACACCAGTGCTCATCCATTAAATTTTGTGATTCAATCCAGCGCAACGCGATCAGGGCATGAGCTTGCCTGCCAATATGGTTCAGTCCTGAGCGTTCCTTCCCGCAAAGCATCACCGTCTTTGTCGAAAAAAAACAACCGTTTTGCTTGAACATTTCCAGACGGCCCTGTGTCCATACGAAGCTGCTCAAGCCTGTGCTGCTCCATTAGTCACACATATAAAAGCTCCCCGCCGGTTGCAATCAAGCTTCGCCTGCCTGCACTATGGAGGTCTTCTCTTCAGCGAAGCGGCTGGGCAAACGTGTCATTGGCTATCCTGAAACCATTGTTCCCGTTGTCTCCAGTCGAGATTGGATCGCCCAATACGTGACGAACCCCAGGCAACGTGTACGCGTCGGTTATCTAAGTCGTTCGCAAAGAGCGTCTCACGCTCACACCCACAGATCGCCGACTACCTTTTAAGTCTCTTCCCGCTCATCTCATGGGCGCCTCGATACAGTGCGTACCTTGTTTTTCTCATATCTCCGCAGATCGATGACCGCCCGCTGCAAAGATTTGGGCTGGCTCACCGGTGATGTGATTGCTGGACTCACCGTCGGCATGGTAGTCGTACCCCAAGGCATGTCATATGCTCAGGTAATCTTCATTCGCCGATCCACTCGCCTTCGCTGAAGCCTTTGATCGTAGTTGGCAACCCTCCCTCCAGAATACGGCTTATATTCGTCCTTCGTGGGCGTGCTTATTTATTGCGTAAGCCAGTCAGTCGTGATTGAGGTAGTACAGGTGGCCAATTCATCTTCAGTTTTTTGCCACATCGAAAGATGTCTCTATTGGACCTGTGGCCGTCATGTCGCTCACTGTGGCTCAACTCATCAAGCACGTTCAAGCATCACATCCAAATGAGTATACTGGTCCTGAGATCGCCACTGGGCTGGCATTCTTATGCGGTTTCATCGTCCTTGGAATCGGCCTGCTCAGGATAGGATGGCTGGTGGAGTTTATTCCAGCCCCAGCTGTCAGCGGATTTATGACCGGGTCAGCCATCAGTATCGCCGCCGGACAGGCGCCAGGTCTCATGGGAATCAGTGGATTTGAGTACGCGACTTCCAGTTCCGTCAGATGTCTTCTCTGATAGCTTTCAGCACCCGCGCCGCCACCTACATGGTCATTATCAACACGCTGAAGCATCTTCCTGGCACGAAACTCGATGCTGCATGGGGACTCACAGGCCTTGTTTTCCTGTACTCGATCCGTATACTTTGTGACTTCTTCTCTAGGCGTTATCCACGCCGAGGTGAGCGAAGATAACGCACCTTGCGTCGTCATCGTCATTTTTCTGATCCCATCTAGCGCGGATCTTCTTTTTCCTGAGCGTCCTCAGAAACGCATTTGTCATTCTCGTCCTGACAATTGCCGCTTGGTTGTACTGCCGTCACAGAAGGTCAGCGTCTGGGAAATACCCAATCAAGATATTGCAAAACGTCCCAGCAGGCTTCAAGCACGTCGGCCAGCCTCGCATGGATTCCCAGCTTGCCGCCGCTCTTGCACCCCAGCTCCCGGTGGCCACCATCATCCTGCTTCTGGAACATATCGCTATCTCGAAATGTGAGTGCTATGCCAGGCTCATTTCCATACCGTCATCATTTCCTTAATTCCGATCCAGCCTTCGGACGATTAAACGGCTATAAAATTAATCCGAACCAAGAGCTGATCGCCATCGGCGTCACAAATACGATAGGCTCATGTTTTGGAGCATACCCTGCAACAGGATCCTTCTCTCGTTCCGCCTTGAAGTCAAAGTCCGGCGTCCGCACACCAGCGGCAGGCATTATCACGGCCATTGTTGTCATTGTCGCCTTGTATGGCCTCACTCCTGCCTTTTTCTGGATACCGAATGCCGGACTGTCTGCCGTCATTATTCACGCTGTCGCGGATCTAGTCGCCTCGCCTTCCCAGGTAAAATTCGCACACGCTATCCCTCTTTCGCTAGATTCACTCTTTGAAACCAATAATCCAGGTTTATTCTTACTGGCGCGTATCCCCTTTAGAGTTCTTTATTTGGGCGGCGGCTGTTCTCGTCACCATCTTTTCATCCATCGAGAACGGAATTTACACTTCTATCGCGGCGTCCGTGGCTTTGCTGCTTATTCGCATTGCCCATCCACGAGGTTCCTTCCTCGGGAAAGTAACGCTGCGGAACGGTGGATCAGATGTCAAAGGCGTTCGAGATATCTACGTTCCCTTGAAAAAGAACGGCATTGTGAATTCAGAAGTCCGCATTGTCCCCCCACTTCCTGGCGTCATTGTTTATCGCTTTGAAGAGAGTTATCTATACCCCAACGCTTCCCTCGTCAACTCCGCCATCGTGGATTATGTCAAGGAAAACATGCGAAGAGGAAAGGACGTTAGCAGTACCAAGCTCAGCGACCGACCATGGAATGACCCTGGTCCTCGTCATTTGACCGAAGAGGAATTGCGTGCAAACGAGAAAAAGCCTGTCTTGCATGCAATAGTTTTAGACTTTTCGACCGTGTGAGTGAGTCTCCATTATAGGGAAAACCACACTGACACGGCTTGAATTAGCTCACAGATTGATACGAGTGCCGTCCAGGCTCTCATCGACACCAGAACCGAAGTAGAGAAATGGGCTGACAGGCCCATCGAGGTAGGCGTCTTTGCTCGTTATTCCCGTTTCCTGGGCATTAACATCTCACCTAAAGTTTCATTTCGCGACGATTCTTTCGCCCTGGATACGTCGTGCTTTGGTGGCTGGAGGTTTTGGAATTGGCATAACCTCCTCCACGATGCCACCTGACCTCGCTGCTGTTGTCCCGTATCGAGGCGGCCGCACTACTTTCAGCGACACACAGGAAGTAGAGCGGAGTGGCGATATTGAGTCCGCCGACATTAAGAAAATGGACTCTCGCACAACGAGTGAAAGTGGGGAAGTCACATCCGTTGTTTCGCGGGACACGCCTTTCTTCCATATCGATCTGGAGTCAGCTGTCAAGGCGGCAGAAAGCGGTCTCGCACGGTCAGGAAATCTCTGACCGACGATTCTTCAGGACAATAGTTATTAATCGCCGAGTAATGGCTTGTATAAATCGCAAGAGAATACGGACAGTCTATATTTGGCAATAAATGGGATTTGAGCTTGATACTGAACTGCCTCATGCTCAATATTACCCGTCACCTCGTATCGCGCTCTCTGTACTTTTCTCGTTCTCTTTCTCATTGTCAACCAAGGCTCTCAGGACACAATAAAGTAACATCACGACGTGCTATCCATGTTCACACGTTTAACATAGAACCCTTTTTCTCCAGTGGTCGAAGATCAAACAAAAGAAAGGTGCTCAGGATGCTCAGAAAGGTGCCATCTATGGAAAGGCTGCTCGTGTACGGTATCATTGCGTTGCAACGAAAGGATCTAACAATTATTTGTTCTTCGTTCAAACAGGACATTGTAATAGCAATTCGGAGTAATTCGCTCATCTCTTCTACCTCTACTAGCCGTCTTACCTACTTACCTGCCTGTAGCTGGCGGTTCTGCAGACCCCACCAAGAATCTTCAACTTGCGACGGTCTTGAAATGGGCCAAGGATCAGGACGTTCCGAAGGAAAATATCGAGAAAGCCATTGCCAAGGTCGGTGTGACAAACGTCGCGCCACGGATGATTGAACGCATCTGATGACTCGCTCCTTCACAGGGAACGCAAGGAAAGGATAAAGGAGGAGAGGACTTCATATACGAGGCGTTGGCGTTCAACTCTGTCGGATTGATAATGTACGTTTCTCACCTGTTGAAAACGTTGCGCCTCATCACAACACAAAGAGAGTGTTCGACAGACAATACGAATAGGACTATACATACCGTCCGGGAGATCTTGAACGGGCATGGGTGCGTATCCTTCGTTCCCTTGCTGACCGGTCTGGCTTGTCTGACTGATGGTCTTTCTTCAGCGCTCGCGCCACACCCGTGAAGTTCATGTTCCAGCGCAAGGCGAACGTCTCCATGACACTTGAAAATGCCACTGAAGAAAGTCCTGAGGTTGAGAAACTCATCGAGGACGGTCTGACTGCCGGAGCCGAAGATTTCAACACCGAACCCTTTGGAGACAACGGCCTGAGACTGCAGGTAGCACAGACGAATTGCGAATTAACCCCTTGCGATAGCTCATCGACGTTTCTTTAGTTTGTCGGCCCACCAAACGAATTGTCGAATTTAACGCGTGCTCTTACAGGGGATAGGTCGACAGAAAGACAAATGAGCAGTGAGCTGGTATATTCTCCCTCGGAAGAAACCCAGGACACGCCAGAAGAATTGCGACAAAAGGTGAAGGACTTGGTGGAAGAGTTGGAAACAAACGAAGATGTGCTTAGGGTATGGACGACCGTTGAATGTGGCGACTAATGATTTCCATTGCAATATTCACATCCAACTAGATATACACCCATAATGTTAATATACATTCGTGGAGCATTGGATTGTCATTCCATGCACAGAAGCAAAGTTTCACCATCAAGCTCACCATAAGATTCATGCTAATTTGGTCCCAAACTGGTCTGGATGAAGAGCTATCCAAGCGCCGCCCTCTCGACCTCCGAGCTGAATGATGCCGGCTTGCTCAGCTAGCGCAGCATATTGTCCAAACCTTGCAATTCCAGCTTTCCTGTAAACCGCGTTATCTTGCTTCGCAAGTTCCACAGCAACAATTGATCGAGGGGGCTTCAGGATGTTCCTTGCTCTATAGCCTTCCAGACATTGGACCAGCACTTTAAACTGTTCTGGAACCTCCTTTGGTCCCGAAACCAGCTCCTCCGACTTGGAGTTCTGAGGTGCCGCCAGAGTAGGGAAAGGAGCAAGTTCGATAGAAACGGATGTCGGAGGAAGCGGTTTTGGACTTGTCGCCGTATGGCCTTGAGGACCCAAAGGCAGCCCCGTGATTGCTATTGCGGATCCTGAATTACCGGTGGGAGGTGTGTTTCTCGCCGGACGCTTATCAGCTGCTGAGCCTAGCGCGTGTCCATTCAGAGAGGGAGGGTTCAAAATATGTGGTGTCTGAGGCTCTGCCTCTAATATGACGCTATTGGCAGCATCAACGGTATTTGTCAAGTTGTCCGTTACAGTAGGCGTAGGCGAGAGATCTTCCGAGTACACGACAGCAGGTGCGGACTCTGTTCGGGATGGTGCTCTCCGAATAGACGGGCCGGGAGAACTTGGCCTCAAGGGAGAATTGCTGGCTGAGAGTGAGCTCCTTTAATATCGGCAGCAAAATCATTTAGACATACGCACTCCATAAATTTAGATAAAGCGGCTTGAGCGACGTCCTGGGCTTTCAAACTTGGGCGGAGGTGGTCCATAATGTCAATTTCGCCATCGTCGGCGTTGAGGCTTGCCCTAGACGTCGACGATGACGCAAGACGACGCCTCTTTGGTGACACCGGCCCGGCACAGCGTGAGCTATTCTCATACAGCGGGCGGAGGTCTTGGGGACTGATCGAAATTCCCAAAACATCAATACCCCAGTCTAGGAAGACTGAACATTGAGATTTGAGGCTGTCGTGAACGGTGGGCACCGAAATGAGGACTGTCCGGTAACAGCGTAAGCGAAGTATGGAGATCGCATAAGCAAAGTCACGGTCTCCGGATATTAGCATTACGGTCGACGGAGGAGCAGTGTCGATTGCATGGGCGAGCATGTCCACTGGTGTTGATGTCACGTCAACCATGAGATACTCAGATAATGAACGGAACCGGCGAACCCAGCAGCATCTTGTCTGCTACGTCTTTGCGCCCATTGTGTGGGCAGTCTATGAGGGATACCCCTGAGCATTGGAGCTCGGACCTGAGTTGAGAGGACTTTGGATGTTCAGAGAGCTCGAGGTAAGCTCTGAAGACTTTGACGACTCCAAACTTTTGTGCCGCACGTTGGATACCCTGTACCACATCGTAGCCGCTGAGTTGCGCGGGAACGGGGCAATTCTCTGTTGAAAGAAGTCCGTCGCCGGTATCAACACAACGTACTGAGCGATGATAGGTGCGCACCATAATCCCAAAATACTGCCACGCTCTCGTTGTACATGACTCTGGATGGCGAAATGGGGCGCGTGGCGGTTTGGAACCGATCCTAACCTTCTGGACCGTCGCCGCACAGTCACGACGGAGCATTAGACAATAATGGGTCCATGTTTGCAATGGGCGTCTAGGAAGCCATACAAAGTTGACAGCGTGGCTGGCATAACAAACCTTATGAACGAACAAGGAAACACGCAACCTGATGCTATCTATATACTCAGGCTGAGCCTAGGCTACTCGGCCCGCCATTCAGATCGTAGTGTTACCTTCGTAGTCCCACCGAGCGTTATTATGCCATCCGCTTCGGCCAACCGGATATAAACTTTGAAGCCGCTGACCCCGGCTTCTTCATAGACATAAGGGTTGAGCTTGAGAAGCTCACTTCCGAGGGTCGACCGGTCGATAGTTGCCTTCTGCGGCTTGGACAATTTATCAAATACAGAAAAGAGCGTTCGATAACGCGCAGGTCGTGTGTGTGGTGCGATCTTAGCAGTGTCAGAAGGGCCAGAGGTTGTGCCAACCTTTCCAATCGGTTGGACGGTTGGCTCAGCATGGGGTCCTTTAGATGTCGACTCGGAAACGGCCTGAGTCAACGATTTAGGTGGATGTGGAGCTACCGGAGGCGTAGGCGCTATCAATGGCGACGAGGGACGAGCGGCGTCGATTCTGTCGGCGTCTGACGGGAGAGGGGGCGATTTCGGGCGAATGTGCTCACTCTCTGGGAAAAGGGCTTTGTTCGCCTCAGTCGAAATCTTGATGCTCTCTGGGTTGTCCACGTTGGCTGGCGCTGCTCCAGTCAAGGATAGAGGGGGTGAGATGGTTTCCTTTAGCTGGAACGGAGTCGGTAAGTGGGACTTTGACTCGGTCGAATCCGAACTTGAGGGTTCGGAGAGGCAGTCTCGTGTAATAGCAGGTTTGGAAGCAGAGCCGTGGTTTGCATTCCCTCCGGCAAAACCATTCACTGCTGGCAACGTCGAGGGTCGATTTTCAGCAGAAGAATCGTCATCGCTAACATAAAGACTGTTGTCGTAGCCGTCGTCTTCATTGCAGCAATGTCGTCTGTTCGCTGATGCCTGGGAACCAGTTCGACGCGTCGGCGAATGGTTGATCCCATTCGCGTGTGGAAACGACGGATCGACCAGCGACTCGGAACGCTTCGATTTCATGAGGATTTCGGAGTGCCAATTCAAGCGAACCGAAGCCTGACATGTGAGACTTGCATCTGCATCTGCGGGACATATGACGACAATTCGATAATGTCGCAGACGCAGGACACTAATGCCGTAGGAATAAGAGTCCCTAGCAGATACGATGACCAGCGTTGCGGGTACAGGATTGTCGATGGCATAAGCAAGCATGTCGACTATTATTGCCGTGTGAGATGTGGTGATGCTGGTGTATCATTCCAGCAAGCCAAAGCTCACCAAGGAGCATATGGGTGATGTGCACCCCATCGCTGGGACAGTCTACGAGCGACACGCCGGAACATTGCAGCTCACATCGGATTTTTGCGGATGCCGAAAATCTTGCAAACCCGGTGAGATCGAGGTAAGCCCTAAGAACCTTGACACTTCCAAACGTCTGAGCTATGCATCTTAGGTTCGTTGCCAGGTTGTAACCTGAAATCGACGAATTGGGGGGACAGGATTCTGACGCAGAAGTCAGTGCCAGTGACAAGTGAATGTAACTGCTGACATGACAGACCATAGTCCCAGAACACAGCGACATTTTCTTGCTGCTGCATTGTGTGGATATCATCTGACAGTTCGCCGACTCTTTAAACTGCAGAAGATGGAGTACACCACGCCGGTGGCATGTGTCGGTCATATTGGGGAGCCCTCGTTTCGATCGAACCATGCAAATGGCAGAAGTCCGCTTATGCAAAAGAGATACATTCACGGCAGCCATGAACTCAAGGAACGCACAGCAACTGAGGTCAATACAAATCTATATGTTCCTGGCGCAGTTATCCCCCGCGCGCAGTGAACGCGTAGAAGGACGTGGCTGCGCTCGCGCTGATCGACCGTCTGTATCCCGAATGCTCACCGATGCATTGTAGAGGAAGGGATAAAGAAGCACACTGGAAACCGGAGGGGAAGTACGATTAATTATTGAATGTTTTTACCGAGCCTAGCGAGATGATAATTAATGGTTGGTCTATGAGACTTCCTTGGGAGAGGCTGTTGGAAAGAGGGAGGTAGGTAGGACAGACGACAGCCACGATGGATGGGTAACGTACTGTTTTCCGCATGCACTCGAACAGGCTATCCGCGAGTTCCTTGCATTTGCTTGTGGATGCAAGGTCCTCTGTGGCAGCCCAGCAGCCGAGCATGGCAGCCAACTGAGGGGCACACATGTTTCTTGTGACGTCTGAGAGTATGTGAGAGATAAGAAAAGCGGAAGAGCAATGAAACACACTCTTTCTGGGCCTGACACGCAACTTTTCAATGTGGATGGCCATGTCTTTGAGCCGACGAGTGCAAAAGCAGTTAATGGAAAATGTTGATCACGTGATGATCTAAAGTGATTTGACCACGTAGAATGTCATCATCGGCCTCTCGCCGTTCGCATCGTATCGACCATGACCTCCAGCGCGCTCAACAAGAACAACTCAGGTTCGTCGTCGCTGTACTCGGTATACGTATGTGCTCATTCGTTGTTTAGCCGTCAAGCGTATCATGCAAGAAGCCAGGGAACTGGCCAATGATCCATGCACAGATTATTGTGCCGCACCTCTAGAGGTCAGTCTCCTTACCGTACATGATGTCAATCAAACTGGTAATTTTCTACACAGGACGATATTTTCGTGAGTGACCGTATATCTTTTCTCCCCCCTAAACTTATCACTGTACTGCAGGAATGGCATTGTACTTTACGGGGACCTGCAGGAACGGAGTTTGACGGCGGCTTATACCATTTCCGTATCATCCTGCCAGCAGAATATCCGTTTCGACCACCCTCAATCATGATGTTGACTCCCAATGGTCGGTTCGAACTTAATAGCAAGGTGCGCTCCCTTACCCCCCGCCCTGCCTTCAAGTGCAAAAACTAAAGTTGACATCGACACCTCAGATATGCATCAGTTTCACAAACTGTTAGCCAATTGCATCGTGTTCAACCCTTTTGACCTGACACTTGCTTCGTAGACCACGAAGAGCTCTGGCAGCCTGCGTGGGGTGTTCGAACAGGTAAGCCAGCCACTCTATTTCTGAGCGTCTTCCTGGATATTCAACGCTCCTGTTCCCTGGTCAAGCAATCCTCGGCCTTCAAGGTTTCTTCCCTCTCAAAGGGCAAGCTGCTGTAGGCGTCGGATCGATCGAATACCCTGCATCGGAGCGTCGGCGTCTGGCAGCACTGTATGTTGGTCGTACCGTGTTGTCTTCTATGCTAAAGCATTGTCTTAGCTCTCGGGATTGGATATGTCCACATTGCGAGCAGAAAAATTCAGAACTGCTTCCCGATCCAACATCTCCGGATAGTCCAGAGACGTCCACTGAGAATACCGCTGTGGCAAGTGCACGAGACTCGGATAGCTCGAATGTCGCCGAGGAACCGTCGACAAACTTATCCATGACGAGCCACCGGCCACCTCATGCGGTAGAGTCTTCAGATACCAGCTCACAACCGGAGTCTGTAGTCCAAAGTATCGATACCATCATGAGCACTTCTGCAAGTAGTGGAAACTCGCATGGCCAGTCACCATTTCTGGCCCATCAGCCCCCAATTATTCATGCCGCACACGTCACACACATGCCGACTCACAAACCTCCTGTTTTATTGGACACGACCATCTGCGTTTTGCTCGTCTTGGCAATGGCATTGGTGTTCCGAAGGGTATTCTGATCTTTTCAATTGCTACTATTTAATTTGTTCATCTCCGATTCGGATTGTACCATCAAGCATCTTCCTTAATAACAAATAGTGTGCAAGCCCCCCCCTTTTTTCGTGAACCATCGCGAGTTTCGGATTCAAAGAATACATTGATCGATTGGTTTGATCCGGGGCCGAAGTCTTCAGATTGGAGTCGCCGAGACATGCTGATGATCTGCGCGAGTGCGCCATTTTTAAAGAGTCCATCTGCTGGTCATCCATCCTCCATTCAACGTTCAGCGACGCGACACTCAATGCCCCGGGAGACGGATTGTCTTCTTTCTCCCGTTAACCCGCCATTAACTCGCCGACGCTCACTTCAGATCCAAAAGCAACCACCAAACGTGCCGCCGATACCTCCGTCCCTCCTCGAATCGCCCTATCTCAACTCCCCAGACAGCATATTCCGACGTCCCATTTCTCCCTTTCGCCAACCCACCGAAGAGGACGAGCGGTGGCTGCAGGACACCATCCCTATCACGCAAAACTCTGAGCGGCAGAGGAGCCGTTCATGCGAGTCGAATCAGTCGGCGTCATCCACGACATCGTCGTGTGGCAGACGGGACCCTGATCACGTCGGTGCTGGGGCCGACAATGCTGCACGACGAACGCGAGCTCCATCTTCACCACCTCTTCTCATGGCCCGTCGGCGCCAGGCGTCATCCACATCACCCCAAGGCTTTCAATCACACCGAACGTCGGCAACTTCCAACGTCATAGATAGTTATTTCCCCGACTTGTCCAAACCGTGATTTACGCGGCGTTTCCTTTCCTTCGTCTTTCTATTCACGCTTTATGGAAAGTCATCAAATGGGTTATTGGGTGCTGGCTTACTTTTCGTTCGTTCACTTTTCCATATACAAATCAGTTCGTCCCTGTATAAGAAATTGCCAGCTTTGTATATTTACCGTTGCGCCATTAGCTATGCATACACGAGTGTCGTTTAACCTACATCGTTCTTCATAATCGCGATACCAGAAAAAATAATAATGAATGAACGCCCACTAGTACCATTACTTCCTTTTCGTGTCGCGGACGCTGAAGACAACGAGATCCTCATCCTCAAGGTTGTAGTATGCAATCGTACTTCGATTTGTCAACATCTTGTCCATGTAAGAAAGTCGCATCTTTGAGGATGGAACTGCACTTCCGGTATGTTGAATGATACGATCTCGCAATGTGGACACCAATAAATTGAGTGGTAGGTCCGGGATCGTAATAATGGAGCCATCGAGCTTCCATTCCGGCTTGGATGGCTCATCAGGTAATTGGACTCGGAGCGAAATGGGGTGCTGGAAAGTTAGAGGTTAACGTTCATCTTCGTAAATTAACACATTGTCTCGACGTACGGGGTGGGCGGAAAGCCAATATTCCTCAGGGTACAACTGTCCGTCTGGCAGCTTCGCCATGCGTTGTCGTTTCGCTGGCGGAATATCGTCTGCGGCACCTTCCATCTGATCCGCAGTCCGTACCGTTCCTGCTTGGGCCTGCAGAGCACCGTTGGCTGCTGCAAGAGCCGCCATGCGGGTCGGGTGCAACCCGGATGCAGGGGGTTGATACCCAAACGGCTGAGCTGCGTCCATTCCTTGGTAGTGCAACGGAGGTAGCATGACGGGCGGCGGCTGTGAAGGATACGCAGACGCAGGCTGAGGGCCAGACGACACCGTCGCCGCTGAGTAGGAGCCAGAACTGGCCACAGCTTGAGGGGGAGTGGGAAGAGAGGCCGGAGCGGGTGGTAGCGATGTGAAGGGTGAGGGTGGTGCAGCCGCAGGTCCGATTCCAGGACCAATAGCATTTACATCTTGTCTGAATAGATATCATATATCAGCAAAACTGAATAAAACATTAAGAACAAAAATGCAACATACGGTCCAAGACCCTTTGCGCGATGAATGGCTGCAATTTGCTCGTCAAAGTTGACGTTTGTGGAGAATTTATCCATAGTTGCAACTTTGGTCGCAGTATGTCCGTCCCAAACAACCTTCTCTCGCTCCCTGCGCCTTTCACGTTCCATCTCTTCTTCCTTCTTCCTTCTTTCCTCATCTTCCTCAGCGCCGAAGATATCAACACGGGTACGAGCTAGATTCTTGAGGGACGATACGACATTGGCACCACGCTGGAGTTCGGATGCTTGTGCTTTACGGGCTTCCAATGCATCACGCTGCTCTTTCCAGCGGGGGTCGAGTAATTCGATACGCATATGTTCTTGCAATTCATCAACGGGAATTTGCTGGCCGCAGATAGTACACGTCGTCATAGTAGTTTTGGCATTCTTTGCGCCGACTGTAAAGACATGTCAAATGCATGCTCATAGAAGGCAGATAGCAGCGTACCTTTGGGAACATAATCTGTCCGAATCTTCATCGGGGCAGTTGCGCTGGCTTGCATCGCTTGAGCACGGGCAATCTCTCTCGCGCGTTCTTCTTCTTCTCGCTTCTTCTGGGCCTCAGCATCTTCGATTTCCTCATCGCTTTCTTCCATAGCCATATCATGGTCTTCAGCCGGTTTACCTGCTCCTCCAACGGCAGCAGCAGCTTCAGCCTCGGCAGCGGCTTGGCGAGCACGGTGTGCTTCCACCTCTTCTACCGTGTTTTCCATTATCATGGCGGCCATCCTCTTTTGCGCTAAAGTCATGTTCTCGACTTCCTGTACGCTCATGGGGGCCGGGAGTTCAGCGTTGGCGTCCGCCGCCGTGAATTCTATGGTTTGGACGATAGCATAATCATGCCAGTCGATTTCGGCGAAAGCAACTGACATACATTAATGGCAATGAGTCACCATGCGGAATGAAGAAAAGTAATTCAACGTACTTCTTTCTGCCTCTTGGTCGTCCTGTCTCTTCTTATCTTGCTCCCTCTTGTTTTTCTCCCACTTGGCATGTCTCCGAGCCTGTTCCAGAATCTTCCACCTTCCACCGTCAGCTACACGCTCCTTCAGCTGTTCAAGCATCTCCTTGTTAGGGTGCAATATCTTGGTGTATTGCTCCACTAACCGGTTGAAGTATCCGAAAAGGGAATGAGTAGGTCGGAGGAAGTCGAATTGATAATTGCGACCTTCGCGAGCGGACAGGCTAGCGAGAAAGCTCCTACCCCTTCGAGCGGTAAAAAGGGCGGTCAGTTTCATGATGTCGCTATAGCAAAGCGTAAATCAGAAGACCAGTACGGAATGTGACGGAACAACGCACAGATCAATGCTACTAATGTTGGGCAAGTCGAGCATAAACTGGGGCGGAGGGGGCTCAATGCCAACGTCAACAGGCTGAGCAGTCGAGCCTCCTTCTGTGGGGGTTTTCCCATCCTTTTCCACTGGAACTTCATCCTCCGTCTCTCCTGAAGCAATCTTTTCCATCCTGTGTCGATAATATGCATGGTAAGGGTCGAGAGGATTGAGGAAAGAAAATTTAGGATCGGCCCGTTGGCCTTCACGAATTTTCTCCTCGAACTGGGGAGGGTTCGCGGAGCGCGCCACGAACGAAGCAGTTCTGTCTATGACAGCTGAAAAAAAGTGTGTGTAGTTTGAGAAAAATTTGAACCATATGCAGAAGCGAGAGTCGAAACGCACATTTTATTTCGGGTGGAGGGAGAATGAGGCCGCTGGAGAACCTCAGTGAGGACTGAGTCGCTGGAGTAGGGGTGCTGTGTTCCGAGGTGCCATTCGAGAGTATTCCGTTTGCCGCGACGGGCACTGGCTGGACGAGAGTAGCCATGGGTTCGAGGAAAAGGTCGATTGGCCGCAAAATTGAGTAAGCACATCGAGTGCACAACTTTCCCACGGTCGATACCTTTTTCCTTGTCCCCATGCTTGGCCCATTTCGACCATCACCTGCCAGCTTCGGCGGTCTGCTGTGGTAAGCTATCGTATTCTCCCTCTTTACCTCTTCAGAGTCTTAGCAACTCCACAGGAAAGTGCCCTGGAAGTTGTCTACAACCAGAAAAGCTAATGCACGGGCTCGCTTAAAGAAGGTCGACGCCGTCATCGAAGCTGTCAGAGCTAGCGGCGTCCAATGCGGCGCACTGGTAAGCCTGTTCCACTTTCCCGTTATACCCAGCGTTTTTTTTTATGAATCTACGATACCAACTTAGGACAGAGCTCTTGAACTTCCCAAAGAACACGAAATGCCTGCTCGAGACAAATATACCATATTTTCACCTCACGCTAGAGGCTATAGAAAGGGTATCCACAAGGTGCCAAAGTGGACAAGGGTGCGTGCATACAGGCTCTACTTGATTTCCTGCCTGATTCGGGCCGGAACCCAGTTGACCTTTAGAACGAACCCAAAGGGTTTTTGATACGTGTGCATCTTATTGCTATCTTCTGGTCTACACAATCAGCATTGCTAATGGAAAACGAATTTAAAACAAGACAAGTTGTATCTTTCCGTCTTTCACTGCTTGCTGGACTTTGGAGCTCCCCAGCACCGCCTTAAACACTTCATCTCTGGTTTCCGGGATGTCAAGGAGTGACCGTTTCTTCGCATCTTTGAACGATACATCGAGGATGATATGGGTCAGAGCTGAAACAGACAATCCATCTGTAAAAGATGATGCGTTGACCTTTCATACTCCGGCATGTAGGCGGTTCCAGCCCTCACCTGTCTCGCATAAAAGTTTTCCGATCCGTCCTGGCGTACCCACCGCAGCTCCGATTTTCGTCCGTTTCAGATAGCTCACATGTTCGGAGAGCTTGAAGTGTTTCGCGAAGAGTTTCGCAACCTCACCTCCTTTTTCACCTCTGAGTCTCTTGTCCTTCAATATTCTTGTCACGTCCGCGACACGCAGAGCTGCCCCTGTTAGGAACAGCATAGTGGGCGCGCCATTGTGCTTGGATCGCTGCATGAGACGTGCATGCAACGGGGGGATGACTGTCACGTATCACGGAGCGAGAAAAGCATTAAGGGAAAGCGAGACATACTCTTAATGATAAATTCAACCAAGTGATCCAGTGTCCGGGAACTGGTCCATGCGGTAGTATCCAGTATGGATGTCTCTGTGTGATTGTTAATGCTGAATAACATCCGACACTTCAAAAAATCGGTTTCCTCACCAGAGATTCGCATGTCGTCCAGCTCCATGGCCGACATATCAGAGAACGTTTTGGCCTGCATAGAAGCCAGATAATGGGAAAGCTCCTCAGGCCGTTGCTCTGCTACCGTATGCTCGACAACTTCTACATTTTCAGCAAGTTTTCTTCTCTGCTCCATGTCTCTTCAGCATCCTGCTGCAATCTGAGCGATACATTTTATACAGACTTTGGCCTTGCGCTCTTTTTCTTTTTCCCGTCTCTTTCTCTTCTTCTCTGCGGCCTTATCCCATGATTTCCGGCTCTCGTCGTCGCTGGCAGTCGCGCCACCAGTCGCGTCTGCATTGTCGTCGCCTTCGGAGAAGAACCCGCCCTCCACAACGTCAGCCTCGTCACCAGAGAGTGCGACAAGATCGTCTATGACAAAATCGTCCTCTAGATCATCACCTCCTTGCTTGATCATCCTGGCAAGTCTGCTCGTTGTCGACGGTGTTGAACAGAAAAGCTGTGAAATTCTGTCAAGGATCAGCACGTGATCTGCTAAATGACTTTCTTGATTTTATTCCATGATTGCGACCATTGCCCGTTCACCATTCGACCCCTGTCAAGCCAGCTCCGTAGCAGGGTCTTTTTTATCGAGGCATGCTCGCAGAAGTGGCGAGCTGCTTTTACGAACCTGCATTTCGCAATCCGCACCTCAGGGTCCTTGCGGAGAATTGGATCATCTGTGCCGCACTTGTTGCTGCAACGTGCCTTCTCAGATGGTACTATAAAGGGTACATGCTGAACTACTCGGGCGATAAATCCAGAAGAACATCCGCACATTCACAGTCTTCGCATACACACCAAAACTCTCATACTTATTCTCTGCGCGACGTTCTTGCGAGGATCCGACGCCGCCAAGCAATCGACTTTGATAGCACTCCTCCATCGACCCCGCGGGCCTCCCCATCAATGCGTTACACACGCAGGGTCCATACAACAAAGAAATTTGCCGGCGCAGAAACTACTACGATCGAATTGGCCTCGCTGCCTAAATCCAAACAACCCTATGATGCCTTTCTAGTCCTTGACGTCGAAGCAACCTGCCATCAAGGCACTGACTTCGATTTTCCGAATGAAATCATAGTCAGTCACAAATACCCATTACAATCCCCTTTGACTTGAAGTTCTTTTGACCTTCTCAGGAATTTCCTGTATGCCTGATGAAGTGGAAAGATAGGACCGACGACAACCGGGCGAGCAAACTTGAAGTCGTCGCCGAATTTCGCAGCTTTGTTAGGCCGACATGGCGACCTCTTCTTTCCGACTTTTGCACTGCGCTGACAGGCATAACGCAGGTATGCCTCATTCTCGTCCTACACACTTGACACCCACGCGC
Source organism: Macrocybe indica (assembly GCA_030407095.1). NCBI lineage: Eukaryota > Fungi > Basidiomycota > Agaricomycetes > Agaricales > Callistosporiaceae > Macrocybe > Macrocybe indica. The sequence goes on from JARFTL010000004.1 coordinate 2,110,502, forward strand.
AACCGCCAACAGGAGCAAGTCGATGCGGCACCCGTTTTTTCGGAGGTCCTGGATTCGTTTCAGGAATTTTTGGTTAAACACGGCTTAATTGACAAAGAGACCGGAGAGCGATTGCTTCGTTTTTGCTGGTGCAGCGACGGTCCTTTTGACGTTCGAGACTTTGTCGTGAAACAATGCTTTATCTCCAAGGTTAGTTGCTGTGTCGCAGATGCATATATGCACTTTTTTTTTTGGATTCCGGAATGATAGGTTCGGATGCCTTTATGGCTGCAAGGCGATATATTGGACATTCGGACAGTAGTAATGGGCTGGCTCTACTATCAGGCCGTTGCAGAGAAAGCCACCGCAGGAGCAAAGGTGCGATTGCTTTGATACCGCCCATTCTTGACCAGCTGATGCAGTCACAAGGTTTGGACCGGCCCGAAGCGACGCTCACTCAACATTGCAGCTCAATTGGGAGCTCTAGGTCTTCCCGCCTTTGAGGGCCGACAACATTCTGGTATCGACGTCAGTCATTTTCCTTGATTCCGGGGGCCGCATAATGTCCTCAATCCAGATATGTCTCAGGATTCTCGCAACCTTGCGAGGGTGATTACGGAGCTTGCCAAGCGGGGTGTCTCTTTGCAGCCTAACACCGTCGTTCACCCCAATCGGCGGTGGCAATGGATGGGAAAACATGGACAGGTTTTGGAAGACTTTTACCGCCCGATTTGACGGTTTTACCCTGAGCTTGTGTCACATTACTAGCAATCTACACGCCGCACAGAGTTGTAAGGGGAATGCAATGAGCATGCCTGCCGTTCTTTTCTACTCGTTGACCACCGCATTCATTTATGAAAGACGATGAGCAGCAATATCACGCCCATTACTTGTGTCATACAATACAACGTGTGGTGGCTCCATGAAAGTGTCGAACATCCTTCCCATGTTGAAAGCACCAACGAGCTGCTACAAGTACACGAATGCAAATAAAAATCAAGAAAATTAGATAGCCCATCAAATCGAGTCCGCAAAGTCTTTCAGCTCCCTCAGATGTTGAGAGATCTCTTCCTTAAATATGGCGATTTCGTGGCTGTTCTTGATAATAGCCCGAACCGTCTCTTCCTTTAGCCGCGATACTTTTTCGATCTGTTCTCGATGGCTGGCAATACACGAAATGTCAGAGTGTCATGATATTTCAATGATTCAAAGACCGCAATAACTCAACTCGAATTGCAGTGCCTGTAGGCGGGACTTGACCCCCATCCCGTTGGCCAAAGCAGCCGTTCGGGCATGCGCCAAATCACGTTCCAGGCGTGCGGCCTCCCCACTGGCGACGAGTGCCTCCTGTTGAGCAGCCTACAATGCAGCATGCGATCAGCCTGCGAGTAAAAGGCACGAAGCACGTCTGCAAACTCACGTCTCGCAAGTCATCCGCCTGCTCGTTTAGCGCGGCGACCTTTTTGTCCAGTTCATTGATCTCTTCCTCTACGTTTTCGCATTCTAGCGTCAGCTGATCGAGCTCGTTGTCCAGTTTTATGCGCTCGCTCTCCAGCGTTGCACGCGCCGATCGCTTGGATTCCGCGATTCCGCTCAGAGTGGGCTTTACGATTTTCCTGATGTCGGCGCCTATCAAAAGCTGCTGGGTGCTCGATGCTGCCGTATTCAGCTCTAGCCTCAGATCGACGTCTTCAAATGGCGGTGACAATGGAGGGAAGAGCTCGAGGGAAGATAGTAAATTGGTGTAAGCGTCCAATGCTTCCTCCGCCGCTTCAGCCCTATGTGTGACATTGACTTCAAGACTCATCACGACTTTGTGCGTCTCCGCAATTCTTTGTCTCAGGTCTTCCAAGCTTCGAGAGAGCATTTCGTGATCGGTATTCATGCGATGCACTTGTTCTGGAGTCAAGTTTTGCGTCTTTACGATATCAGCGAGTTTTTCAAGCTCCTGATTTAGCTGATCAAGATGTGAAGCTCGAGAGAGTTTGAGATTGAGATTGATCATCACCACGGAAAAGCAGCGTACATCCGTTTGCCAAGTCAGCTTTCTCATATGCAATCGTGTCGATCAACTTCTTTTTTCTGCTCTCATATTGTTGCAGGATCTTTCGGAACTTTTCGCTATCGGCGGTGAGCAAGTCATGTTCATTCTGCAGTTTGGACACTGGCGCCTGGTGATGTGGATGAGCATTGGGCTTTGTCGCTACAAGGATTCATACCGTGGACGACTTGAGTTTATTGAGCTCTGTTTTGGCCTGATTAAGTAGATTGGTTTTGTCCTCTAGGTCTGCGCGAACCCTTTCATTCTTCCTAGCTATGTATCAATTCAGCTGAAGGAACGGCATCATTTGGATGAGAGCAGACCATATCTGTCCTCCAGATACTGATTAGGTTCTACGAATTCGTCGATGAGATCCAACCACACAGTATACGCTTGGTCAAAGTAATCAAATGCGATGGCTTTGTGGTCAAGGGGATCGTCGAACTCCTCGGGGACGTTATCTGGGTTTTGGAGAGTAGGATGCCCGCTCGTAAGATACTGCTCATGAAGCTGGCGTCGATCAGGATGGGGTGAAGACGAGTTCGCTGCGCCACTATACGAATGAACGTACCTTGCACATTTCAACCATCCAATGGAGGACGCCTAGCAAAGAAGGCCACGAATGCATGCTAGCAGGAGCGGCGAGCCACTTATTATCGAGTTGGTGTGCAAAAGGGTAGCGCAAGGCCTTCAGAGCAGGTACGAATTCATCCTCGAACCGAGCATTCTGGTTGAGAGGATGTGCAGGATCAAGCGTCAAAACGAGAAAGTCAAATATTGCTCTGTAGTCTTTTCCAGTGGGACTGATCAGATTCTGCATGGAAATTTCGAATCCGGAGCCCTGGAGGTAGTTTAAAATGTCCTGCCGCATTTTGGCCTGGTAATTGCGCTCGCGCAGGGGGCGCGGATCTTTCTGTGTTTGGCTACTCGAAGGTGGGGCAAGAGCACCGGCACCGGTCCACACAGATCCACGGCGTACGCTGCTGCAAGTTGAAGGATCAAATCGCGACAAAAACGGTGCATGTCAAGACGCAAACCTTGGCACTGAACTACAGTACTAACCTGTTCAATGGAGTGCGGCCGTAGTTGGGTTTTGCTACGCTTTGCAGCAGTGGATTCGCGTTCTGCGACCGCATCATCGACTGACGCGGATTCATGACGTGCCCAGGCGCAGAGGGTGTCAAGTATGGCGCGCGAAGGGCAGGGCCGGCCAGTGACATGCGGACGTTGGAAGGGGGCTTCTTGATGGTGGTCGGTGCCGGTACAGGAATTCCAGAACGCATATTTCCGTGAGGATCCTGAGCAGGCTGCATCGTGAACCGTCGGCGAGCGTCGGCCATATTGAGCGGATCGTGTTGGTGGGACCGATAAACACGTTTGGCTGTGACAAGACGCGTTGTTTTGCGATCAATGACTTCGAGTCACGTGGTTACAATTCCTGGACACTCTGCACAACGATGAGCACACTCGTCGACCGCGACTTGTATGGCGGAGCCATCAAAGTAAAGACCCCTTCAGACCTGGTCGACGCTTCGTAGGTCATCTCACTCTAGACAAGCTCACTCTTGAAATGTCTTATCGGTCTCCAAGACACCTTCGTCAAATTCCTGACAATCAAGAGGTCTTTCTGTATCCCGAGTCAGGTGCCAGCATCATCGTCGAGATATTGCAAAAGGTAGAGGCATCCGATAACACGGCAGCTGTCAGGTCTTGTAAAAATGATGAACATGCTTGCCCAAGTTACTCAACCAGTCTCGTTAGGTTTCACTTCAATTCACTGGCTCACGATAATGACGCTTCCTCATCGGAGATCCATCAGATAAACATGGTGCTGAACGACAGGGGAGACGGGACGCCTTCAGCAATAGTCCTTTCAGGTGTCCAACTTGTCCCGAAATTCGACAGGCCTTCGGCAGATGAGGTGCAGATCTTGATGGCTCTTTACCGGATTGAAGAGAAACCGGTTGATCTTGTTGTCACGTTCAACGTTCCAACGCGGTCGGAGGACGGAGGTGCAGTGACACCGCAGGAATTGAAGACTATCCAGTCAGACTTTGAGACCTTTGTCAAATCGTTGTGTATCATCGATTTCGGTCTTTTCGCATGAGGTGGACAGTAACTCTATGGTACACCGTTTGATAAACTATTTTTCCATGTCTGACAGATATGAAAAGCTATTGCTACAGAAAGAGGGAAAGCGAAAAGCAGCGTCAAATGACGTCATGCTTTACGAAAACGAATGAACATCGTATCCACATCTCATGTCAGTCTCCCAGAGTCCAGTTCTTCTTCGGCTTCTGGCTCTTCGACTATTTTCTCGCGGACACTCGTCCTGGCCGCCTCTGTCGCTGCTTTCGCGTCCTTCTTGCGCTTCGCAGACTCTTTGAGCTTTTCCCAACGCTCCTTAAACTTGACGATCATCGCTTTCTGTTACGTGGGAGGAGCAAAATGTTAGAAAATATGTCCGCGGAAGTAAAAGATATATATATATAATAACCAGTACCTGTTTCTCGTTTTCCACGCGAGCAGTCCGGAGCTCTTCTTCGAGTTCCTTCAATCTTTTAGCATACTGCGCCTCTCGAGGAGAAGCCATGCCAGGAAGATGCATGGAAGGAACATTGAGGTTGAGATTGCTGAACTCTAGCCCTCCTGGCCGAGGCACACCTATCACCCGCTGTGCCTGAAAGGAAACGGGTTTGGCACTCATGGAAAGGAACTGAGGCAAGGAGAGTACCTCTCTTGTTGCTTGGACTATACTATCTCGGAGATGCATGTCCTGCTCCTTGCGCAGTTGTATCACCTTTTCGGCTGCCTCTAGCCGCTTTTGCAACGTGTTGAGTTCGGCTTTGAGGGTCGAGTTTTCACGGCGAAGCGCCGCTGGCGAGGGGCCAGTGCCAGAGGGAATCACGAGGAATGACTCTGAGAGGTCGTCACCTGCACGAAACGGTCTGGATCGGCATTGGATAATTCATTGAAATGATCGTCATACTGACCGTCATCAAACAAGGAGTCGTCAAACTCTTCGTCATCATCTATCACCATGTTGGGTTGAGATTGTGGATTCTGTTGAGAGTCTCGCTTCATTCCAATGCGCCGGGAGAGTCGGGAGAAAATAGGTTCATCGGCGTCGGTGTCGCTGCTATGTGCTGATTCGCGGATGGGAGGTGTCTTTGAGACCGCTGAAGGAACGTCCAAATTGCCCAGAGGTGCAGTGGCGAATGCAACTGGTTGAGAGAGGTTGTCTAGCATTCCTTGCATGATGTTCCAAAATTGATTGAAGGCGTCTCCTGGATCAGACTGCAGAAGTGGTCGTGTCATGTTGTTGAGCACCCCAACAAAGGCATGTCGCTCACGCGCTGCCCGGCCAAAAGCATAAATGATTCGTCGCCGGTGTTCTGGGAATCTGTCATTGGTCGGTTTGGTGGAGGGGAAGGAACAGATCTTGGCGCAGTAGGGTGTGGATGGGGGTTGTGTCGTGAGGTTGCAGCGGGACTTGGGGATTCGGGCTTCTGAGGAGCAGATGGGTCCTTGCCTTCCTCCTTCAATTTTTCTATCCGTCTGCGAAGGTCCTTTGCAGCCTTGCAGTGATCATTGTAAAGCAACCGAAGAGTTCTTTTTGCCTATGCAAGGCAAATCCTTCAACGGGACAATGCGGATGAAATGGCAAAGATAGACCAAACTGATTCGTCGTGGCTGCGCTCTATAGCAGCTTGAAAAGCTTCAGCCGCTTTCTCGTGTTCTCGAACGGCCGGGATGAGCAGACCATCCTTGAGATAATCCTCAGCATTTGCAGCATGCTGGTGAGCCTGCAGATGCAATCAATGCATGACATTCGAAGCACATATGAAAGATGTTACGGTGTTCATGGGCATCGGTATGTGGGACATGGCTTGGGGGGGCTGTGTCTGTTCACTCTATTTGGCATTGTGACGTGTGACATACCCTTGTGTGACTCAGTCTCATCGTTGTTCAGCGACCGTCACTGCGAAGAGCTCTTCTTCTGCTCCGTCTGCATCGGTCACCCAATAATCCACCTCTGGATCGATATACATCATGTCTGTGCCCCCTCCCAATGTCCTGTGAGTCGATCCTTCATATAAACACCAAAAATCGTGCCTAACGCTCTCCGCAGAAGGAAGAAAATTAGAGTAACAAGTCTGTGTCGCCGATTTTGGCTTGCTGCCGTATCCTAGCTGACCTCTTTCCGGTCGTTGGTCGTTATCCCTCAATCTAGTCGTCGCTGCGGACGGCCTTTCCAAGCGCGACGTTTTTCGTCTCCCCGATCCATTTGCTGTCATAACTGTTGATGCGGAGCAAACGCATACAACGAGTGTCATAAAAAGGACGCTCAACCCGTACTGGAATGAAAGTTTTGATATGTGCGCATTTACTTTCCAGCTTCTGACCACTCTTCAAACCTGCTTCTTGACGATCCAGCACCGTCAAAGAGTCGTCCGTCGTTGCTGTACAAATATTCGATCAACGTAAATTCAAGAGGAGGGACCAGGGTTTCTTGGGCGTCGTGAATGTGCGTGTAGGTGATGTGCTGGACCTCGAGTTGGGCGGCCACGGTGTGTTCTTTTTCTTTCAAACACTGAAAATGTGTTCACCTTTATCGCCACACAAGAAATGTTGTCCCTCGACTTAAAGCGTTCAAACGACAACTTGGTCGTCCACGGAAAGCTCATTCTTTATCTATCAACGAATGTCGCTCAACCCATAACTAATCCCGGCCCATCGCAAGTGTCTGGACTTACTTCAGCCCTCGCGGACATGGGTTTGAACAACTCGCCATCCGCCAGTACATCCAACCTAACATTGCAAGCTTCATCGAGTACTGCGCTCTCCCGAACGCCGAGTTCCCACGCCACCGCGCCTGACAGCAGCCCTATCTCAATGCCGTCCCCGAATGTCACAACGGCACCTGAACCGGAACCATCAATTCAACCATCTCCCACCCCAGCATCCCGCCCAGCCAGCGCATCATCACCTGCTGCCCAACCCGCCGCTACAGCTACACCCGCAGTCACATCCACGGCGGCACAGGCATCTGTGACTACGACCAATCAAAGCTCACAAATGCGCAACTTCAATCCCAACGTGGACCAATTTGGTCCTCTACCCCCTGGCTGGGAAAGGAGGATCGACCCCTTGGGTCGGACGTATTACGTCGATCACAACACTAGAACCACGACTTGGAACAGGCCTTCCTTCAATCCAGCCGTCAACAACCACGTTCAAGACAACGAGACTAACGCCGCCCGTGATCAACATGCGCGCCGTGTCCTGGCCGATGACCTTTTGGAAGCAAACAATCGCGCGTCATCAGCAACTCCTCAACAGACAACCGGAGCCGCAGCCCCAACGACGATCTCAACTGGAAATACTACGCCTGGTTCAGGGGCCCTGCCTCATGGCTGGGAAGAACGATACACACCCGAGGGTCGCCCTTATTATGTTGATCACAATACTCGCACGACGACGTGGGTCGACCCCCGACGACAGACTATCATTCGGGTAATGGGTCCTAATGGTCAAGGTTCTGCCCTCCAGCCACAGGCCATCTCACAGCTTGGCCCCTTGCCATCTGGATGGGAGATGCGTCTCACGTCAACGGCGAGGGTATACTTTGTGGATCACAACACAAAAACCACGACATGGGATGATCCTCGACTGCCATCTACTCTTGACGCCAACGTACCCCAGTACAAACGTGATTTCAGAAGGAAGCTGATCTACTTCAGGAGTCAACCTGCCATGCGCGCCCAGCCCGGCAATTGCCAAATCAAGGTCCGACGCAACCACATATTCGAAGATAGCTATGCCGAAATCATGAGACAAACGCCTAACGATTTGAAGAAACGTCTCATGATCAAGTTTGACGGTGAAGATGGATTGGATTATGGGGGATTGTCAAGGTGTGCAACGTTGAATTCCATCCATAACTTCTTCGACGCTTAATGCATGCCAGGGAATTTTTCTTCCTGCTTTCGCACGAAATGTTCAATCCCTTTTATTGTCTTTTTGAGTATTCTGCGCACGACAATTATACCCTCCAAATCAACCCTGCCTCTGGCGTCAACCCAGAACATTTGAATTACTTCAAATTCATCGGTCGTTGCCTCGGACTTGGTATCTTCCACCGCCGCTTTTTGGACGCATATTTCATCGTCAGCTTCTACAAAATGATATTGAAGAAAAAGGTGACCTTGTCCGATCTGGAAAGCGTTGACGCAGAATTGCATCGCGGTCTGACATGGATGCTGTACGTCCGCCCTCCCACCTCCTTGGCGTCATGATCTTGACCGTTTATCTAGCGAGAACGATATAACAGATGTCATAGATGAAACATTCACCACAGTTGAGGAACGTTTTGGCGAAATGGTCACCATTGAGCTGAAATCTGGGGGTGCCGATGTTCCGGTAACAGAGGAAAACAAGAAGGAATATGTCGACCTCGTTGTCGATTACCGAATCTCCAAGAGGGTCAAGGAGCAATTTGAGGCCTTCATGTCGGGCTTTAACGAGCTCATACCCCAGGATCTTATCACAGTCTTTGATGAGCGCGAATTAGAATTATTGATTGGCGGCATGTCGGAGATTGATGTGTACGTGCTTTTACGCGCTTCATGTGTTTACCTCTTGAATCTGCTTCACAGAGACGATTGGTCAAAGTTTACGGATTACCGTGGCTATGAAGTCAACGATGAGGTTATTCAGTGGTTCTGGAAATGTGTCCGGAGCTGGCCTCCAGAACGCAAGTCGCGACTTCTCCAGTTCGCCACAGGCACCTCTCGGATACCTGTCAACGGATTCAAAGACCTGCAAGGCTCGGATGGGCCCCGGCGCTTCACTATCGAAAAGTCGGGAGATCCGTCTCAGCTACCGAAGAGCCACACTTGCTTCAATCGTATCGATCTACCTCCTTATAAGGATTATGCCAGTCTTGAACAGAAACTCACGCTTGCTGTTGAGTGCGTATTCTTCCGTAATTTGCAGTAGACGGTGCCTGATGCTTTAAACAGAGAAACCGTTGGTTTTGGACAAGAGTAAAAGGCGAGTTAAGCATGGATCTAGCGTTCATCACGTCGTTTGTAACAATATTCCCCCGTCCGATTGGTGCCGTCTTAAGACCACTACTATGTCTCCGACCTTTGGTATCGTAAACTGCCCTGTCACACGTATATAAGATTATATATGATGCACCTCTTCATGAATTTGTCGCGTGGCGTCGATTGCCAGGTGATGTGAAGTCTTTCTGAAAGAGGTCTTGATACCACTCGGACTAGGCAAAGATGTGACGACATGACGGTAATAAGCGAATTAGCGTTTCTCAAAAGCGAAAGCGATATATATGTCTAGAAAGGGGTCGTTGAGATGTTTCCTGACTAATTCAAAGGCAACAACGTACTAGCAGCCTCCCACTGGTCTTCGTCCATGGCACTTTCCCCGTTGTCGTCAACGACCTGCATCCGTACCAAGAGAGGACGAAATTCGGGGTGGTCATGGTGTTCTGCAAAGACCTCGTGGAACTCTTGCTTGTAGATGGGATGAAGATGGTATTCGGCAGCCATGCTAAGGCATAAAATCGGCATCAAACCCCGCAAGTTTAGAAGAAGCGCGGGCGAGGAATGACTCACCTGACGAAATTGTCCCAGTGGACGACATACTCGGGTACATTCTCCACTGCGTCCTCCAGATAGAACCAGTATTTGTGTCCAAACATTGGCCGCTCTGTCCGTTTCTCAAAACGGATCCTATACACACTATTTCCGAATGACAAGTCGGAGGTATCGGGCGGCAGAGCATCAAGATGCTCCCTTGAGGGAGAAAAAGACGATTTAGTGATCGTTCCGAAGAGTACAATGGCGGAGAAATGGAGAGCGAAGCCGAAACACTTACAATAAAATATCCGCATTCGGAATGGTACCTATAAATACGCCCCCTCTACGAAGGTATCGACTGACGTTGTCCAGCATGCATCGCACCTTCTCCACTGTCTCAAAAGCGTAGTGCATGCAAAATTGCATAGATACCACATCGAACGGCTCGCCCGTCAACCGCGAGCCAACCGAATCGGCGTATGACGGATCCACACCGAGCTGATCGGGGCCAAACGCCTCGGTTAACGGATTGCTGTAGCAATCCAAAGCTGCAAACGCCGCATCGTATTTTGATCCGCTGAGCGTCTGCCATCTCGACTGTGCTTGCTCTACAGATACAGAAGCGATATCTGGCAACGCCGTTAATATCACTTCGGACGAAAAATGGAGGGGAGGTGGGCAAAACAAGGGACTAACCGACCGCAAACAGTTCTCTTATCCGCGCCTTTGCCCATTTTGTCATATCACCCCCCTTGCCACAACCCATGTCCAAAACTTTGCCTCTCCCTTGCGAACGATCTCTATCGCGACCACCACCACGGGATCCATTCAGAGGACTAGCTTTCGTTTTCGAAGCCGCCAATGCGGAATGTGCAAACCTTGTGATGAGAACCGATTTGACCCAGTTGTTGAAGTTCTTCAAACCGATAATCGGGGACTTGCGCCGCTGCACGACGCCGACGTTCGGACGAGAATTGTCTATGAATAAGAAATACGTCAAAGATCAAAAGAAAAAATGGATGAGGATAAAGCGAACGGACAGTGGTCAATCACTACGTCAACATCAACCTCCAGTCGTTTCGGATGCGGTTCGTCCGAATGTCTCATGGACTCGGTGTCCGCTCTTCTTCGCTTTCCCAGCGTGGACAACTGCATAGATCCACGACCGCGATATCGCTTTTCGCGATACAACTCCAATTCTGATGACGACAGAGGAACGAGAACGGATGCAGCTGGCGTTATCCGCACACCGGGGTTATACGGAATTGAAGGCGTCTGACGAGGTGGCGGAGGTGGCGGCGGCATGGTGGAGCCCGATGAAGATGGTCTGGGTCCAGTAGCTTGGGGGTGCTGCAGAGATATAGATATAGAAGAAGACGAGGATGAGGGCCGCGAGCGCGACTCGCGGGTGGGTGATGGGCTGGATGAGAACAGACTTTTCATGCTTTTTGACATGGAGAAAGGTTCTGTTGCTGTCCGCGTCAGTGGCTGCGAGGCATCCAGCTTGTTGTCTGTCGGGTGGTCATCTTGGCTGTGTAGAAGATGTGAAAGGCTGGACGACTTTGACGTCGGCGGAGTGCGGAAGGGCTGCTCGTGTGATTGGGAATTGAGCAGCATTGATAGATCCGTAGCCCTTCGACCCAGGGATGGGCTTGCCAGCGGCGACGATAACGAGCTGCTGGGCGACGGTAGCGGTAGCGGTAGCGCAGGAGGGATCTGTGTGATGGGTGAGTTGAGGACGGCATCTCGGACAGGATCAAAGGCCGGCATGGTGTCTGAGGAAGAAAAGAGGGCGCTCGAGGACAATTATGATACAGTTCGAGCTCGTTGTGCCGCGCGACGAGGACGATGATAATGTGTAACTGTAAAATACGCTGGATTGCATAAACAAACTACAACTTGGCCCTGCTCTCGAACCAGATTGCCATGTCCTCCGTAGACCGCTCAATATACGCAACGTTCGCCTTGATGCTGTCCAGAGACTGCGCCAACGACAAATTGTATTTCGACGTGTCCTTGTCCTGCACATCGCCAAGTCAGTTTCCGAACCACATATACGTCAGGGAGCACATGCCTTGAAGAAATCCACCACATCTGCGTAGTCCTGCTCCGTTGACAGGTTGCCGACAGAGAGCTGTACAGTGTGACGTGGGCCACAAGTCTGACCATCTTTCAAGGGGTGAACTTACCTCCACTAGGTACTTCAACATAAAGTTGCCCTCGAACCGTTTGTACAGCTTTGAACACAACATGAGATACCAAATATTGTCGAGATGCACGCCGATACCTACAACATTGTACTCGTCCTTGAGATACCGCAGTAGTGGTCTTCTCGCCTTGAAGTTGACAGCCAGGCCACGGAAGAAGTAAACAACATCCTGGTCTCGGGATTTCTTGCTGATGAAATCAAACGTCTCCTTCAGTAATTCAGGATCTTGTGCAGCACCCATCGCTTGACTGTTTCCTGTCAGTGACGGAGAAACGCTACAAGACAAATGGCATACATGGCTGCAATTCGGGCTGTTGGAGTTCTCGGGTTATCATGAATGCGTTTGACAGCCTCAAACTCGTCCCTTCCGCCATGGCGAACGGCCTAAGACGAGAGATCGCGCATTCGTAGCCAGTCCAGCCAACATGAATATATGCGTACCACTGAAAATGCCACGCGTTGCAAATCAGCTGGAATCTTGGAATCGTCGCCCGTCTTCATGAAGTGCGCGAAGCGGCTCTGCAGCTCTTTGACGATCCTAGAGAGACGTGAGAATTCAGTGTGCACGGTCGGGGAGAATGAAGGATTCTCAGCACTTTTCATCTTTCGCGACGGCGGCTTGTGATATAGCGCAAGTGCGCAGCAAGGAAGTGTCCGTGGAGTCGGAGGCTGAATATTCGTAACCAAGCTTGTCAACTAACGGAACGAAAAGGGCCTGCCGAGAGGTGTTCACAGATTGTCATGTTAAAATAAAACGGTCAAGAGCTCACCCGCCTGAATCCATTCAATTCGTCCACCAATTTCTGGCTTTCCCACCAAGTGGAAACAAGCCCGCCAAGGCTCTCTGCAATGCCAGCCCACACCAAGTCTTCGAAAGCGAGAAAGCGATCAGAAATCAGAACCGCCGTCGACCATAAGAGAACCGAAGGATGACCTACATTCACCCTCGCGCCGGAAACCGTCCAAAAGGGTCAGTGCACTGCTAAGTTTCGCCAGTCCTGCCTTGGACAGCGCCATCGCATCATGTACCAGGCCGAGGCGGTCATCCAACGTGAAAATGCTATTCTGCCCAGACCTGACAATTTCGTCAGCGATCTTACTCAGGCGTTCAGGCGTATACAAGACTCTGTCTGGAGGGAAAACCAATCAATACACCCTCACTACGATCAAGGAAACAAGCACTTACAGACGCCAACAGTTCCAGCATTGAGTTTGAACGGCCTGCTAATATCCAATTTAAATGTCTTTTCGCGCTCTTCCAAAACCGTTTTGGTGTCGACAACGCGCTGGCCTCGTTCATCTGCAGTAGCGATACTCAGTGGAACGTTCCTATAAAAAAGACGGTTTGTACATGACGGTATTAAATGAGAAGGCGTATATACCATATAGTCTCGTTGTCCTTCGGCTCAGCACGTCCAGACTCTAGGAAACGGTCTTGTCTGACTCGAATGCCATCCGGTGTCTCCATCACAGTCAGCACAGGAAAACCAATCTGCTCGACAAGTGATGAGCGCCAAAGGCAGTCATCTGACAGGAACCGTGCAAACCTTTGTGATCCAGTTGTCCATGAGTTTGATAATGTCAAGGCCTATTGAGAGATATACGTTCAGTATCCAACGTCATCCATAACCATCAGTGGATTACCCGTAGCCTCGCCGATTCCTTCCCATAGGTCCTTGGTAACACTGTTCGCATACAGATGCTTTTTCAAGTACAAGGAAACGCCCTTGAGGAACAGGTCTTCTCCGACGTGGTTTGAAAGCATCCGTAAGACTGCCTCATCCAGTCAGCATGCGTTCAGCGCACGAAGGAGTAAGCAAATAACCAGATGCAGCTTTGGAATATGAGAGGCTGTCGAATATCTTCCAAGAAGGCGTCATTGATATCACGTGCTAAACGAAAGTTGGAGAATATCTATACCTGGTTGATCTGGTTTGCGTCCGGACAGTCAACCTCAATGGGATGTGAAGAGTGCTTCGCATCAAGGCCAAGTGCCCGATTCAGATGATGTGTAATGAACTCTGAGTTTACTTTCCACTCCGGAAAGACTCTATATAGGTGCTTCATGTCAGTCGCCAAAACATGCAGAGGGAAGGCGGTACACTTCCTTGTCTACCGTTCGTGTATAAGCGTGTATATGTCAGATGCCAGTTGAAACGAGAAAGACGCTGTTCGCACCTGCGATAATTACTTCACCCATCTAGAGAAAAAGGAGAAATAGCATTCAAAGCGTCCAAACGGTAGAAGATGGAACTGGTTACCAATGTTGCGAATCCTAGGCAACGCAACCGTGTCAAACTACTCGAGGTATATAACGATAGTAAACACCTTCATTCAGGTACAGATAGTCCCACCACTCCATCGTTGTTATGTTCCCAAACCTCGTGGAAGAACTTCAGCTTGGACACAACACTCGAACCTGCAGCTGTGCATACCACATATGAGCGACCTCATGGCTCTGCGTAGCGGCGACGTTTTTCTTAGCCTGCAAGTCGGCGCGAGCAGGGTCGAGTAAGAATGCGCTTGTCCGCCCTGTGATCAATCCCCAATTCTCCATGGCACCTGTCGAATGGTTTAACCACAAAAGGATGCGATTCCGCAAAGTGCCTCGTACCTGCATCGAAATCACTGGCCTGAAGGAGATAATGTTAGGCGGGCGATGTATGGGGTTCCGAATACTCACGACGAGGGTGTCAAGTTTTGGTAGCGGGTATGCAACATCAAATACCTTCTCGTACAGTGGCAAGACGTTAGCCTTGACGTCAAGCGCAAACTGGGCTTGATGGATGTTGTCCGATGTGGCTGATTTTCAACGTCAGTTCGTCTGAGAGCTGGTATCGAAAAGCATACATGCCATAAATGCGCAGCGGCAGCGTCTTCTTGCTCAAAGGCAGCGTGATCGTCTTCTCCAGATGCTCAAATTGCCCATTTGCATAGGCAACGATGTAAGACGACATAGGTGGTGTGGTCTCGAATTCAGTGATCTTCCATTTCTCCTGGGAATTAGCCAGCGACGGAAACAACTGCGCCACCTTCGGAGCTTGCGACGGTTCAACCACGGTCTCAGATCGTGCGGGCATGTTGCTGAGGTTGACCGTGTCTGCACGAGACACCATTGTGACAGTGAAGGGTGCCTTGAGGAGAGGCTCATCCCAACACGGAAACGCGCGCCGAGCAGCCGTAGGCTTTGGAACAAGGAGTTGAGTGTTGGATCTAATGATTGCCTAGCGATCTACTCACTTCGAACTGGGTCAGAGCATAGTATTTTGTCTTGCCTTCGTGTTCCCAAGAAGACTTGTAATAACCAGTCATGCTGTTCGTGAGCCGACCTTTAAATCCGATACGCAATTCTGCCTTCGACGACGGCGGAAGCGCGGCGGGGAAGCTGATAGTCAATCGTTCCGCTGCAGCATCGACGGACTGGGAAGACAACTGCTCCGTCTTCAAGGATTCTGAATACAAGGATCTGGAAAGAGTTATCAGTGTCATCAAAAGAACGATCAACGAGCGACAGTGGAAAACACATACGCTTGGCCGAGTTCCAAATCCGCCGTGTTTAAGGTGATTGAGGAGGTCTTTTCGATAACGTCAAGGCTAGCAATCTGTCAGCGGGAGCAAATATCTGCCGTCGTGTGCATGCTCACGTTATTTTGAGATTCCCCTCGAATTCAAGTTTCTCTAAGTCGGTCTTGATCGCGAGATCGTAATGAGTAGGCTTGACATTGGTCGGAAGGCGATACTTCTCAGATTCCGAGACAGAGGTAGACGACATTCTTATGCCGCTGGATTTATGGAAAGTGTGGCGATACCAAATTGAACTCGACCAGAATGGTGTGGAACAGGATGGCGGGCGGTGTTTACTTTGTACGGTTTTCAGCCGCTTTTGGTCGGAGGCTAAGAACTCCGCAGGAGCGCAATTCAACAGAGCTCCAGTAGTGGCGATCCTTCTAAGACTGGTATTGAAGGGACTACCGCAGCGCCAGCCGGCAACCTGAAAGGGACTCCTAGCTGTGACCCATGGTCGCGTCAAATGCTGGAGGTACATTAGAAAGGGCGAACCCTGACCTTATTTTCAAAATGTAACTTGTTTGTGACAGTGCATCACATTCCGTCTTATACAGAACTTCTATAAAAGCAACTAAAAATCATATCATCCACTGAGGCTCAGCGCAAAGCGTTTCGGGAAACTCCTTGGAAACGCTATGACGGCCATGCTCTTGAATGACCCCCTTCAGATGACTCAGAAGTTCGTTGCCAGCCTTCCGCCAATCTTCCTGGCTTTCTAAAACGCGTCGACGACAGTTAGCGTATTCCTCCTCAAGGTCTACGAGACAATTAAAGTGGCGAATACTGTAGAACGAGTCAAGAAATAGCTTTTACGCACGAACATAGATCGTCAAACCTTTCAGAATGTATATCCTGCAGGTCATTACCAGTACCGATCAGTATGCTGGCTTGGGCTGAACGGAGCTCCTTCCTAACACCGTTCAACCGATTCGCAGCTTTGTCAGTTACGAACTACTACTCAGTCAGCTTCCCGCATGACGTGGTGTTCTTGATCGGCGCGTACCTTGGTTATTTCACCAATAACCTGCATCCAGCCGCCTGTTAAAGCATGTTCTAGCCGGACACACAATACGACTTACCTCTACAATTTTTGGAGTCACTTCAGTCGTTTCCATCCGCTCGCGGGACACAGCTATGTCGGGAGATCGATATCCGTGACGCAGGCGTAGTTGGATTTCTGGAGCTACGATTGCACACCGTACTGTCAGTTATATGAAGAGACAAAGGGCATTGGAGCGTACTAGTCTGATGGCATGGTCCTGCCACATCGCCGCCGAAAGTTCTCGACAATGAGAATGCTGGTGCAGGGGAGGTCCGTCGGACGATTTCCAGGTGTGGGACACGTATAGCATCGATTTTCGAAGCACCGTTTGTTGTCGAGTCTATATCATCCATTGGGATAGTCGCTGCCTTTGCATGAGAGGATTTTGGGGAGTCGTCAGTAAGGTCAATCATCGTCACATCTTGGTCTATCTTCCGAGGAGCCTTTTTTGCCTGGAACGAATGCATCAGTCTGGACCTGCGCCTGCGTCAAAGTAATGCATTCAATCTTTGCCTGAAGACTCTCCATCTTTTGTTCTGAGAGCTCGGATGGGCGTGGCAGTACGGCCCTAGCCACGGAAGGCAAGGGTGACGGCCCTATGACCAGTGGGTTTTCCGCGTCCACGGTACTCGGCTCTGCATTGGCGTGAATTTCTGGTCTACCTTTGAGCGGTGCACTGGATTCCGGTGTGCGCTCCCTTTCAATAAATTTAGATTCTCCAGATTTTCGTTTTATCCTGCGAGGTGAGAGTTTTGACAGCGGTGCGAATTTAGGTTGTTTCGGCTGAAGGACAGCCTGCTACATGGCTGTAAGTTATCGCTGGCATTGATACGACGAAATCGTCACCTTTTTTTCACTCTGGTAGGCCGGAGGCTGAGGACTTTCTGGGACAATTCGTTCATCGCTGTTTTCAGTCCTCACACAGGCTAAATTACGTCTAGCTCTAACACAATTCGTGTTCGCTTCGATTCGTCTTTCTGTGTCGGAGAAGCGTTTCGCCGTTCCCCGGCCAATACTCTCGCTATCGAGAGCACGTTTCTGGCGAGATAACAAAGGCGATCGTCGTTTTGCGATGGCTCCAGTCTGGTGTAATATGCTCTTCATAGGCGTGTTATGCGTAACAGGAGTCACGGCTCCATCTGTGTTTGAAGTAAATTCCAGCTCCCCAAGTGATTTGGGCATATCACAAGATTCAACTATACAGGCGCCCTCTGCAATGGGGACGAAAACGGTTAACGCCTAAAACCTGAGGAAGAAATTGTTACCGTCTGCGCCTGTCTCGGGATTAAGTGATAATTCCGTGGCGAGTTTGCCATCATCTTGGTCGGCCATTGAAGGAAGCTCTCCTCGTTTGGCTGAGTCATCGGTGATGAAGAAGACCTAAGAAAATTCAACAATGAAGGGTTCCTAAGAGAAGAAGGGGCGATGTTGAACGCACACGAGAGTCGCTCTTGTCACTATCGTCGTCAGAAATTACTACACGTCTCGGAACCTTCCCTTTCCTCAGCACAGGATTAGCCATTACGTCTTCGCTTATGTCGCTCATCTCAGAAGCGTTTTCTTCCAGCCATCCTCTGCCGATGGCAGGATCTTTGAGTTCCTCTGGGAATAATGGCGAAGTATCTTGATTCATACGGTTCGGCTTAGAATTCCAGACTGGTGAGTTATGGTTAGTTGAAAAAGATAGTCAGCAATCAAGTGATGACCAACGTCGCGAGATATTTTCGACCTTTTCCTGTGCAGATAAGTGTATGTGAGTTCCTTAACGCCATAGGCATGAAGTATACCTGTGTCGAAGCTGGTGCGACTTTTTCAGTCGCTTCGAAATCGAGGCTAAGCGACGTCTCGGCTTTGGATATTTTCACTTCGGAGAACGTCGCTATGTTATCCTGGGAGAAAACATTCAAACAATGCAGTAATCGTTTTGGTGCAGCCTACCATTCCGCGAAAGCGCATCGCCTCCTTGAGTCGTTCCGAACTTTCGATATGTAGGCTGAATGTGACCCTCGGATCTCCATTCTCAGACCGCGCAATTACATCCCCACCCAGTTTTGGAGGATCGGACAATGAGATAGTGACCAATATCATCTTGTTCTTTCCGGTTGCGAACTTGACATGTTTAATCGTGGAAAATGGGACCAATAATGACTCTAAGCTCCCGTTACCCTGCAATTCAGCAGATTAGGTTGGCAAAAATCGACCTGATAGTTTTATACCTCATCAATATTCACAAAGATGTTGGATTTCTCAATATAGAAACGGAGGGAGGAGTAAACGCTGGAATCACGGCTCGTGCCATGTATACGGAAGTTAACAGCATCAAAAGGTTGGGGACTTGGTAAATCACTTAATCGCAGAAAAGCAGGACGCGCCGGACAAGCACGTACAACGAAATGTCTGCACGGGCCATGATGCCGATGAGCTTGAGAAATGTGATTTCCCAATCTGCAGTCGAAATTGTTTCCACTATCTGCACCATGTCCTGAGAGTAAGCGAATAGACGAGAATCTAAGACATCTTTGATGAAGTCAGTCCGCTTTTTGCGACCGTTCTTCTCCCGGACAGATGGTAACAATTTGGCAAACAATTCCCACAATGCCTCTGCAGAAAGAAAATCTTTCCAGCAGTATTATATGTGCAGCGTCCTCAAAAGAGGTGACGATTAACGAACCTTTGGTACCGTGAAGGAGCAAGCCCAGTTGTTTCCTAACGTCTTCGATCGGATTTGGAGCACGCATGTTTGACATGAGGAGCCTTACCCGCCAAAGATCTTACGGTCTCTAAGTGTCCGTTGATTAGCATCATGCCCTGTTGCCGTTTCCGATAAAAGTTGATAGAGCTGCCAGGCGTGTTGAACGGCAAGGGATTAGGTACAGCATGAGTATTTACCGCGCAGCTCAAGTTTGGCGTATTTTCAACATCCGAAGCTGTGATCTTCCATGAGGTGAAGATAGTCGGCAACTTGGGATAGATTACTCTTGCGACGGCGGCTTTGTGACTGCCTGCGAGAAGCAGAGTTAGTTGCTGGTAGAGGTTGGCTAAGATAGTAAAGACCAGCAGAGTGCTCTTCCAAGAAATCCTGCCGAAAAATGTTAGATGTATTGGGGAAATATTTAAAAAAAAAGAAGAAAACGAGCGGGCCGTCTATACCAGAATTCCTGAAAGTAGAGCAATCAGGACACTGATCCATGTGGATTTATCTGAATTCCTCGAGGCTGTCGCATTGGACAAGACTTTGTGTTCATATATGCCAGTAAATAAGGCCATGGACAGTTCCAAGGCTGGAAATACGGCGGCAGCGTAGCAGAAAGTAAGCGATCCGCGCAATGCCTGCGATATCTGTTTCTGGTCATCTGAGTTGATATGCTGCCCTTCCTGTGTGGACTATCAGCCGTAAGGAATTGACTTCAGATATGAAGAACATACAAGTAGCGGAATCGTCGAGTTCAAGGCCAAGAGTGCATTATTGACGTTCGCCCCATGCTGCTTTGAAGCTAAATCTTTCTTCAATGCATCTAAGAAGGCTCTGAGGCGAGATGTCCATATTTCTGGAGACATAGTCTGGTCAAATGAAAGATTACAAGCGCATACAGTGAGGAGATGTGTGGAAGTGTTTGCAGAAAAGCGCGTTTGTCAGGTGATCACCGACGCGAACTGCGTGACCCAGAATGTTCAGCCAGCAACCATCTCATCTACTATGAGAGCGGTCGATGATGAAAAAGATCGAACGAAACCGTAGAGGCAAACAGTTAAAAGGTTACTCGCCGCTCAAAGCAGTAACGGAGGAATTTGTAATGATCTGCATTATAAAATCTCGCAGTTGATGCCAAAGATAGGGAGATTTCTCTTGGTGACCAATAACACACGGCACAAATCTTCGTCGTGAGAAGATCAATCACGAATAATTGCCCGCCCGACAGGGCGCTAAACGTTAGCTGCCCCCTTCTTCCACCATGACCGGGACCGGAACGGTCAAGAGCTCGTTAACGTCTATTCTTCCTACCATAAAAGTTCAATCCTTTCGTACCGTCCGTCGATGTCGACTTCTGACTGTTTTACTGTTTGAACCACAGACTCCCCCGAGGATTCAACGAAAACATCTACGAAAGGTAAAAGCTCGTTTTCTGCGTACGTCTACCCTACAAGTGGACGAGGCCGCTCATATTTGGTAGTATTCATGGCTACCGGATGTATTCAGGATCAAAGGGAGCGTGCGTGTTGCATCTATGCTCCCGACCGTTGGCGGCTACATATAATAAGACCTCAAATTAGATCATCATGCGAATTATCGGCCCAGTTTTGACCTGCTCATTCTTCGCCGCGGGAACTGCGTATGCATCATCGAAGGGGTATCAACTTTTGAAAACCAACAGCATTGTGCCCCTGCTATCTGTTGTGGTACGCAATAATGCCAGTTAGCCGATATTTGAAAATGTTCAACGATTGCCACTTGTGCTCAGGTCGGCCTCATCCTTGTGTTTCGGTGAGAAGCTCTTCGTAACCAGTAGCGCAACGACGTCGATTGACAACAATCCCATAGGAATAGGTATGACGGACCATCCAAAGCTGTTGGCGCGCTCGAGACGTGACATTTTGGCAGCACATCTTATGACCGTTATTGGGAGGGCCGAAAATCGTTTGCGTCCCTTGTCTCAAGTATCCGGAACTTGGCCAGGCTAGTCTGGGTGAATACTGCGCTGCCTCCGACAGGAGAGCAACCGAGTCACACGACCGGAAAGACCCCGGTTTCCAGCGTTACAGCGAGCCAACTCCACCGCAGGAAGGTCGAGGCCTTGCAGTTATGTTTGTCCTTCGCCTACGCCGTAAAGCATTACCTACGAGGGAAGGATGGGATCCACTGGCCAGATTATCGGGGCATCCTGCCACAGTCCTTTGCTCGTTATGACGAAGTAGGATATCATACCCAGCACACCGTAAATTCCAGTTCGTATGCAGCCACAGACAGCCCGACAGCGCGTAGCGGAACCACGACGCCAACAAAGCCTGATGCGACTAAGCGAGTCCGCGCCAAACGAAGCAAGCAACAGCTTAGCCAATCAACGCCTCTCCTGGCCGGAACTCACAGAAGCATGGAACATCATCCTTTCGCAGATGAAGCGTCGCTGCCTCTTCCGCTCGTGTTAGCATCGAAATATCTCCATCCATCCCTCTTGTGACTGATATGGTCTTGAGGCAGAATTGCTCATGAGCTCACTTGGATCCTCTTCAACTTCCGACGAGAGGGCTTCCTGGAGACCGTCGGTCCTGCCGGTAATGATTCCGAATTTCTTCTATCGTGGAAGAAATAACTGTGAATACTTGAATTCAACAGGAACAAATGCCATGAATCAACTGTAAATCCACATCTGCATTGTCTCACACACATTTCACACTTGTTTATATAGGGTTCAAAGCATGGTTGACCAAATGACAGCCATGGAGAGAGTTGCAAATACCCCAATCCCTGTATCGTGTGCGTCAAGTGGTTTATGTAGTCACCTTTTTCAGCTGATTTTTTTCTTCTTTTCATGTAGACGGAATCCATCTGAAACAATGCGTCACGTTATACCTCTTCGCCCTTCCTTTCACCCTTGTTAACGAACTGGGCTGGGCTACCATTCCAATCGTGACGGTTGTTGCATTCACTTTCATGGGAATCGAAGGAATAGCAGATGAAATAGAAATGCCATTCGGTATGCCTGCTTTTCTTGTCTTGTTAAACAGTCACCAGATGTGAACTCGTGCAATAGGCACCGATGAAAGGGATTTACCGATAGGTGTGACAATCAATGATCCCACTTGTGAATAGATGAAGCCAACCTAATATGCAGACCGTTATTGTCAGGATCTCAGAGAGGAAATCAAGTGTGTATCTTCGTCCTGGGTGAATTGCATTCCATTGACACCACAATGTGTTGTACAGTTATATCATCGAAAGAATGCCGGAAGGTGGTGAAGGACGACACGGCTTCGATGATGGCGAAGGAGACGATTAAGGAATTGCATTAAGTGCATGTTCATGGCTGGACGGGTTTATCATATCACGCATTATGAATAGTTCATGGCCGCATCCTTGGAGAGAATATATCCACATTGCAGTCTATGCAAAGGTTATCTAAATTCGGGCTGACAAAAATCACCTGGGCCATAGGGCTGTATGATGGTCAAAACCAGGAGCTATGTAGAACTACAGAGCGAACTCACGTCTGATGTCAGAGCTGTCAATCCGGCAGAGTTTTCGCTCGTGTGACGGCCACTCTGTGGGCCGGCTTTAGGCTTCTCTCCTCGTGCGAAGGCATCCAAAATCTTCCTAGTGGTCTCGGGTGTCAAATCTTCCTGCAAAGAACGTCAGGGCAAGAGCCTTCTCTTATCCATCACGTTAATAACGCACGTAAAAATCATCCCCAATAACCATCATAGGTGCGTTGCTGCAAGCGCCCTGACATTCAACTTCGATAACTGTGAACTTGCCGTCTTTCGTCGTCTCCCCAGGCTTGATTCCTCCCAAATGTTGTAGGGTCGTGTTGAGGATGTCTGTCGAGCCACGCAACATACAAGGAGTAGTCGTGCAAACCTGGACAAAATGTTTGCCGATGGGCTCCCTGTAAGCGGCAGTGAGAAAAAGGGCAGCATCGAAACGCAGCTAGACGACATGCCTGTTGAACATAGTGTAGAAAGTAGCCACCTCATAGACACGCATGGGAGGCATCTCCAGGAGTTTTGCAACATAGTTCATGACGCTGATACTCGTCCAGCCAGCGTTTTGCCTCTGACCAAGATCCAGCAAAGGAATGACCGCCGCCTTTTTATATTGTGGCGGATATCGCGCGATGATCTCCTTTGCTCGTTTCATGTTCTCTGCATTGAATTCAAAGGGAATCTGTACGGAGCTTTAGCTTCAACCGAAAGCGGGAGGTAGCGAAGGTGTTGACCTTGGGGTTATTGTACGGAGTGTCACGATGCTATTCACCGGCGTTAATTCGTCTTCTAAGGCGCATCCGAAACAGGAACATACCACGAATAGTGCATCCGATTGTCTCGAGCGAGACAAGGAGAAGTGCCTCTGAGTGGCAAAAGTCCTCGAGGGCAGGGATCTAGAGAACCTGGACAGCATTGCAGCCATTACGACGCGAACGAGCAGGAACGAGAGAGTTCGGAACGGCAATGTCCAGGTCACGTGGACATAGACTATTCATGAATGCTGCATTTCTCCACCTTTGTCCAACGCGACGCGTCTCCACCTCAACGGTGGTCTAACTAACTGGACAACCATTCTATGCATTCTTCAAAGCATAAATCACCCTGTTCTAGCGAATTGAACATTCAATGTCGTTAACATTGATGTAGAATTGGTGCTTTTGTCATGCACGTACCACCCATCTCATCAACTACATCAACTACACGCTCCTGCTTAAACTTCATTTTCGCGCGTCGTCAGGTTGATGTATACTGCTGGAACGAGTGAACGAGATCTCAGCCGGCCAGATCGGAATGAGAAGGGGAAACTGGATATGAAATTCTACTTGTAAAGATAGGAATTTTTTTTTTGCTTGGAACAAATTCGCTTCGAGTTTTGAACCGTACACTATCATTCGTGAGTGGATTATTATGATTATTGTATACTTCGTGATATATCTCTGTCGCTAGATAAAGTGATGATCATCTCTTTTGCGGCTGTCACGGTCCGGATCCGACTTTTAGCTGTCAGTTGTTTCTCAGCGGATCGCCCTTTTCCAATTACCACCATGTCGCAGCACACTGTCGAGCAAAAGAGTCCTCTGAACATAGTGATGGAAAGCGGTATTGTTATCATTATGTCCTAAGAGTGCTAATCGAGGTTTGTAGGGCACGATGACGTTCGGAAAACCTGGCAAGGAAGGTGCTCGAGTACACGAGCTCAAAGACGTTGAAGCGATTCTCGATATCTTTCGCTCCCACGGACATACGGAGGTGAGTGGTACACAATGAGTGACGGGTTCTCTACTAGGACAAACATATGCTAGGTTGATACAGCCCGCACATATACTGGCGGAACGAGCGAAGAATATCTCGGCCAATTAGACTGGAAGGGCAAAGGCCTTAGACTTGAAACGAAGCTCTATCCATCCCAAGTATTTGAATTCTTTCCTACCCTAGGCAGACGGTCCATTGACATTCGAACCCATGCACTAGAGCATATCACATGGCCCCGAGGTTATCCCTATCTTAATGAGGATGCCGAATCGTTCGCCTTATCATATGCTATGAATAGGATCTGCGGAAGCACTTGATGATCTCTTTGAAAGCTTTAGCAACCGAGTATGTCATCCTACTGTTTATCCGCCAGGTTCAAGGCCTGAAGCCAAGCATGAGTTCGTTGGACATATGGTACCTGCATGCTCCAGATCGTTCTGTTCCATTCGAAGTCACTCTAAAAGCCGTCAACGATCTTCACAAGGAGGGCTATTTCAAGCGCTTGGGCATCAGCAACTACATGTCGTGAGTATCTCAGACCTCGCTTCTTATGGCTATCGTAGTCCGTAGTCTAACCGCTTTTTGGCTCCAGATGGGAGGTGGCTGAAATCATGTCCATATGTAGAAACAATGGCTACATTCAGCCGACTGTTTACCAAGGTCTTTACAATGCCGTCCATCGCAACGCTGAGCCAGAACTTTTTCCGTGTCTGAGAAAATTTGGCATCAGTTTCTATGAATACAACCCACGTACGTATCCCGTTGAACTCCGTTGGCTATCGCATCATGTCTAATCGTGCCTATTTCCTGCTTTCCGCCAGTCGGCGGCGGATTTTTCACAGGGAGGTACAATACTTCAGACGACACCATTGAAGCAGGCTCGCGATTTGACCCAACCAAAAATCAAGGAAAGGTGCGTTTGAAGTAGACCCTATCTTGATGATCGTCTGAGCGAGCGTCGCAATTATGCAGATGTATAGAAACAGGTATTCCGTCACCCTTAGCCCTGATCATCATGACGCTCAACCGATTCGGCAGATATTGGAAGGAGCCATATTTTCAGGCGTTGTCATTGATCCGCAGTGCTGCAGAAAGCCATGGATTAACAATTGCAGAGGTTGCGTTGCGGTGGCTCTCTCATCACAGCCTTATGAAGCGCGAGCATGGGGATGCGGTCATTATCGGTGCTTCTAGTCTGAACCACATCGAGCAGGTATAATTCTTAATCATTGCAACACCAAATTCCTGAGCTGATGGTTGTCTAAACCAGAACCTTCTGGATCTTGAAAAGGGGCCCTTGCGTGAGTCGAGCCCTCTAGCCATATGCCACAAGTCACTGAGCGGTGCCATTTAGCGGATGCCGTCGTGCATGCGTTGGATCAGGCGTGGTTGCTGGTTAAGCCATACGCCACGAATTATTTCCGCTGAGATCGTATCATCTGTGTAAAATATAGCAACCTTTGTAGCGAACATCCCGATGCCTATCTGACATCTAGCATGGATCCTCTCCATCTTTCAGTCAGCTGGTCGACTTTAATGATCACGCCTGCTGCAGCACTCCGCAACTTCGTTTCATGTAGTCCACCACCGCCTTCAACACGTATGCCTTTTTCGAGCAATGAGAAAACGGTTGAAGCCCATTCACCAGTGCTGAGCAGTAACGTAGTATGCTCTAAGCCAAGGACACGGCCGCCGTCAAGTTCCAAGCATCCATCGAGGATGATCATTGCCAGCTCCAACGCTGAAGTCAATACAGAGGCTTCTTTTCCACTCGAGTTTTCATCCACGTCGCCTGTGACATTCTCAGCATGCGAGACTGGTCTAGTTCCGAGTATTATCGCCAGCTCCAGTGCATCGGGTGCGACGATGTGGAGCCATTCCGGCGCATTTTGGGACGCGTGCACCAGGACAGCGAGCGTCTTTAGAAAATGCGCCAGGACGATAGGGTTCAAGATCAAGCCTGTTCCGGCACCATGGTACCTGTACCTCCCTTCCATGTGCGAGGTACGCTCTTCCCGCGTCTGCTCATCTCGCAGGAATAGCCAGAAGTGGTTGATTAGAGGTGCGACGAAGCACTCAACTCCTAGTTTGGTGAAGGTCATGTCTTGCTGCTTCGCTTTGGAGGCAGCAGTGGCAGGTGCGAGGGATGACACCTCCTGGACGCGTTCACGGGGCTGTACGCGCAGGCGCCGCTCTCTGACAATCGCCGGCACCTTGTCCATCGCCTCCCCCGTCCCGCGGTCTATCGTCTGACGACGAATCCGATCCACTATGAGCGACACAGGTGCTTGGTCGGCATCAGTGATGTATCGTTCGTGTAACGGAGCGGGGAGCATTTTGCTCGGGAATGACATGCGATCGGCCTGAACCGATGGACGAGGGACAGGCAGGGACGCCATTTCTGCTGCACCGAGTGCTAAGGCATTTAGGGCTACATATCTTTGGGAAGTCGAATACTGGTTCTTGAAAAACTCCTGTATTAGAGTTCTGTGAGGAAAAGCATGGGTCTTGCATATGATAGACGGAGCACAACACAACCACCTACAGAGCTGCTTTGCGGGGACAACAAGCAACCAATGCGTTCAAGGCTGCTTGTCGTTTGGTGTTGAACTCTTCCAAATCAAAATTATTTTGCAAACCGAGGAGTGCGTAGGTCAGATTGACTGCGTTTTCGTCTGGAGAGATGTTCGTTAATGTCAATGTGTTGCCTTGGAAAAGGACTTGCCAAGCTCAGTTCCATAATTTTTCTTCTTCCGTATCAGTTCCTCTGCGCAGCTAAGGGCCATTTCTATCCTGTCTGCTTCGTGCGGCTCGTCCTTTGAGTGTTGGGAGCCTGGACCTCTGAGCAGATCGCCCAGTTGGACGAGATATACCGGTCGAGGAACTTTTTTGACGCCGACATTGAGTGAAGGGTCTTTCTCAATCTCCTCCAGACTGGATGGTGTGGGGGACGGAGACCGCGAGGACGGCGGTGATTCGTATCCAACAACCGAGTCGTCGGAATCATAACCGTCTGGTTTCCCCCGTAGAACGACCTTCTGCGGGACCGTCGTTGTTGTTTCGGCATCATTGTCAACTGGATGGACGGATGGCCTTTCATCCATAATGGTTGTCTCCGTATCAGAATCTCGGCGTTTGATGAGCACTCGCACCCTTCTTGCCCACACTTGCTCGGGATTGTCTCCATCCCAAATGCCAAAGTCCAATGTTTTACCAGTTAGATGGGCCACGATTTCTGCAGAGAGCATGCCACAAATCCTTACTGATGGATCAAGAAGAGCGACATAGTTCCCAATGCCAGATATGAAGTTGTGGGAGAAAGCCAATGATTCCAGATATCCAGACGACAGCGGAATGTAAGAGACAGCTAGGAGCAGCAGTGTCGTAAAATCTGCTGGGACGTCAGCAAATAATAGACAGCAACATCGAAGGACATACACCGATGCCTGGAAATAAGAGAATGCCGTATATGTTCTGGAGATGACCAGATGTCCACGATATTTTCGAGAAACTTCCACATCACTGTTTGAAGGACCAAGGCTCGAGATGAGGTTCCGAGAAGATGTCAAGAACACGTACCTTCTATATCAGCTCCATCCGAATGTACACCAGCTACCCAGCACGCGTAGATGCGAGCATGATAAACGCTCCATTCCTTGCCGGTTATAATAGCGGAAACTGTTTCCCAGACTTCATCATTGTCCGGACTAAGGGTTCCGACGATATCCAACAAAAGGAGAGCGTCCCTCTTCACTAAAGTCCTAGAAGCGGAACTGTCATCTAACGGGTCCTCCAGAGGGTCGAAGGATGCAAATAGAGAAGTCAAGAGAGTTTGTAACACGAAACTCGACGAGAGGCCAGATAAGACCGAAGACCAAAGCTTCGCGTATTGAAACGAGGCATCTGTTACAAGTCGTGACCGTATGATGGGAAGCAGGGTATGGAAGAAAGCCGGTTGTGAAGATATGGACGGTTTCGAGGAAGGGAAAATGCCAAGGTTTGCTAACTTCGACAAGAGAAAAGACAACGATGGGATTGCATCTGGATATATAAATCAATACCTTGTTTGATGGGGATGCCATTATAACTCATACCCTTGGAACGATCGGAAGCTAGCGACGCTATCAACGCCTCCGTTTTCACGCAAACGTTTGTGAAGTATTGCCCAAACTCTAAGGCGTGTGGAATATCCTGGCCTTGCAACGTATTCGCGACTTTACTAGGTATCGCCGCGACGGTTCTTATGTGATCTTCCCAGATGACTGTGCGTTGCGCGGATTCGGCGGAACCTCCTGAAAAGATAGTTGCATAAAGGCGATCAATAGGATAATGTCGTGAAAGGCACGTCAACACGCGAATAGTATAGTTCGTGAACGGATGTGTGATGATCACGGAGTAGGCTGAAAGGGCTACTTCTCCAGCAATGTCGACATTGCGGGCGCGATTGTCGCCAGTGGGGCAGAAGTACTGTTGAAGCAAGTCGAATGCACCGATCTCCTGCAGAGGCACGTCCCACGTAGGTAAGACATCCTTCAGTATAGTCGTCTGGATTGCAGGGACGTGTATGGGCACGTCTACGGATCCGGTTGGAAGGGGTTCGACATTGTAGCGTTGATACTGCTGCGGAAGGAGGTCAAGGCTGGCGAGTGGGCTAGTCAACAAAGCCAGCAACCTGTGGACGTCTGACAAGTGGGATTGTAGATGACTGATCACATCTTGCACTCGACTTTTGTCCGTGGCTTGAGAATACATCAACGTTTGGCCAGGGTCTTGTTCCGTTCTTGGTTGTCGTCCAAAACGACGAGACTTGATCGAACCTCAACCCTCGTTTACAAATTCGCCGTCACGGAGCGCGGTATAATACTTTCTTTACTGTCTTGACATGGCAGCTTCTCTTCTACGGCTGCTGCTCGTATACTCTACGGCTGCATGCTCGATTGCTCAAAGTCGTACCCCGACTGATCCCTGTAGACGAATCGCTGGCAAGAGATGGGCTCTGCCGTCTGAAGTTCGAGCTTGTATAACCTCATTCCCTGTCCAACCTGAAATCAAGGCCAACGTGCGCGTCATTCTCTGTCACTATACATGCTAATGTTGGCAGAATAATAGGTCATCGAAGTCGTTAACAAGACGCTTGCTTTCCACACATCTGTTAACTATCAGATAAAGGCGCCAGCGCCCTTCGACTCTGACGTCCACGAAGACCTCATGGCAGACCTAGCCAGGATTGAACAACAGGGTTATTCATCAGATTTTGAATTGCATCTGGATCTTTACCGTTCATTCAAACGTGTAAATGACGGTCACTGTGGAGTGTATAATCGTTGCTACGATTGTAAGTTCAGGATATGATGCAGTCCTCGTCATCGGCCAACATGCATCAACACCACAGCATTATATGTCACATATCTTCCGATTCCTCTTGTACTATTGACAAATCCCGATGGGTCGCAGTCTGTCCATATTGCCCCGGAAGCTTTCGAAGTTGCTTCAGCAGAGTTTGGCGATGACATTGAATTTTGGCAGAATGCATTACCTGGGAGGTTAAAGGGCCGTCTTAGCTCCGTTCGTGCATAATAACTTCGCGCGAATAAGATCTGACCTTTTCCACAGTTATCAGGAGCCAGGGTACACTTCATCAATGGAAAGCATCCGTTTGTAACTGTGGACGAGAACGCATTGACCGCGGGCACTATGCAGTCCCTTGCCACGCGTCAAAATCTGTGCGCCGATGATGGCTTTACCCGGAAGAACTGAGAGCGAGTGTATATTTTCAGCTTTTTCGCAAGCTATAACAGAGGAAGTGATGGCTGGACTTACTCCATGGGAAACTTCGCCCAGCAGGTTCACCCGCTGATCGATTCAGTTAACTTGACAATCCAGAGGCTTAATGAAACGACCTTGGAAACGATCGTGGTGAGGATCCGCGACTTTGGCCTGTCATATGCTTGTATTGCTGAACTTTTCTAGATGCCTTACCGGTCGAGGTTTGGCTCGACTGCTAAGAACTTTACTGACTCAAAATCTTACCGTCAGAACAACTGCATGCCGACCAATACCACGAACGGTCATGACATGTACGATGTAGAAACCCAGACACTCGAAGCACAGCCGAAGCCTGTCGCTGTCTTTCAGCAACAACCGGCTATTAGTCCTGAAGACGCGAGGAGACACCCAGTCAACGTCCTGCTCGATGGTCTCCCGCTCACGGATATCGAGCTTCCTTCCGTCCTGCAACCCAAACTCCCACCCTTGAACGAGAGTTACAGTGTAGCTCAGTTCTATATGCTTAACGACAACGTTACGGGCGTCCTTGCCCTTGGAAGTTTTTCAGCAAAGAACATAACCGCATTCGCTATTTCTCTACTTACAGGACTTGAGAGTCTGAAATCCAGAGGCGCACGGCGGCTGATTGTTGATGTAGTAAGCATTTCTCCTGCCTGCCCGTGTTTTCGACGGCACGCTTAGAATCCGATCATAATCCTAGACGAACAACGGGGGTGGTGAGTCCGACTCCAATCTGCCAACGCCGCATGCTGAGCACATGATCTTTGGAGGATATATCTGCATTGCGCATGTAAGACCGTATGTGTATCTATCACCCAAGGAACTCAACTAAAATTTGCCGAAAGTGGCTACACAGAATAGCAAGTACACTTCGTCTCTGCTTTCAAGACCTCCAAGGGCTAATGACGTGGACCGCAGATTGTCGGCCCAAAAGAAACCACCGAGCCTCAAGCGGGATTGGACACGACGGCCCGTGCGGGTCTATTGGCTCAACTCATAGTCGACAGGATAGCCAATGGAGCGGATCCGGCCAACTTGCTGTATTACAACCCCGCACAATGGACTAATGCTTCCCACGTCCACTTTGCAGAGAGGAGTAGATGGCTTCACCCGCTCATGACGAAGAAGATCAATGGCCACGACGACATCTTCAGCCAAAGGTGAGATGTTAGTCAGGCTCTATCAGTAGCGCCTTACGTATAGACATTTCTCAGACTGGGACAAGAATGCCAACCATTTGAATGGGCCGAACCCCCGCCCAGACCTCTATTCGAGGGAAATCAAGTAGCGATTGTCTCCAATGGGAAGTGAGTATTTATACTCGTGAGATGTTGCACAGTCATGGAAAAAATCATGCGCGACAGATGTGGGAGCTCCTGCTCTCTCTTCAGTGTAAGTGCCGGCAGAGTAGGGTAGGGTGTAACAACTGAAGCGAACTGATCGAATCGGATCAAGATTTCGATGGCGAAACTAGAGGGTGCTAAGACTGTCGTAATGGGGGGTCGCAAGGGTGTTCCCCAGCAGTACTGTGGTACTGTTGGAGGGCAGTCTACGGATTTCACGACGATGGATACGGAAATCAAGGCGAGGACTTTGCAGAGAAGTACTACTTTCTCTTTTTTCTTACAGCTAGAATGTAGACGGCAAAGCTCAAGAACCACACTTTGGCCCCGCCTGACTTGTAAGTCTTTCGATTCTTGATAATGGCTCGCGAGTTGATTTTCTTTGTAGTATGGGCAACAATGTACAGGGAATCACTTGGAGGCTCGGGTTTGGGATTGACGACAAGAACGAACCAGAGGGTTAGGTTGCCTCCAACATCTTGAAATTGCCGACTGACGGTACGAAAATGAAACAGAGTGGCAAGATCATCCAGCTGCATATACCTTTGATCTAACCGTGGATAAGTATGTGTCCAAGTTTCGTGCATTAGTTAGGACCTGACAGTTGTTTAGTGTGAATAACCCTGTGGCTGTTTGGGACGGTGTAGCGGCGCATGTCTTCCGCAAGGTGGAATTTCGGGTCCAATATTAGCAAATGTAGCAAGGGCAGATTTACCCATTAGACATCGTTGGATTCAGAATCGATGAGAGTCAAGGAACGCATTCGTCGTTGGAACTCGCTTACACTTGATACACATACAAATACAGACGCTACAAGGGGCAAAGATAGACACACTCCTGGAACTGAAATCGACAAATGAAATATCAACAGATAGATACCACCGAAATCAAGCCTGGTCCTGAGTTAGGGCGGTTCTTAAATCGCGGTAATGTTGAGTAGCTCACCTTCCTAGTAGTAGACTTCGCGCCGGCCTTCATGCTGGCTCTGCCTCTGGAAGTAGCAACGGCCTTTACAGGTTTAGCTTTGGCGCCGATAGCCCTGGAGCCCGCAGCCGCTCTGGGTCTGCGTGCTGATTTCTTGCTTTCGCCGGTCACTGTCTGACAAAGCGTAGTTCAATGATTAGACCTCGATTATCCCGTAGGGCCATGTGTCTTACTTTCTTCGCTACCCCTTTCCTGGCAGTTGGCCTTTTCGCAGCTGGTTTCTTGACAATAGCAGCTTTCTTGGTGGTGGTCAGTGTCTTCTTCGGCGCCGCCTTCTTTGCTGTGGATGTATATTTCTTCACCATGGTCGGTTTGGCCGTGCGGGGGGTCTTAGATGCTGCTTCAGGTTTGCCCTTCACCGGGACCCGGGGGGCAGGGGCTTTCTTGACAGCAGTTGCTTTAGTAGTGGCTGTCTTCATCTTCGCTGGCGCGGGCTTTGCTGCCATGGTAGATTTCTTGGACACTGGTTTGGCGTTCTGTGCATGCGATAGTCAGTGTCGCAGGTGGGCGGTTAGTGTCAGTCACGATACGCACCTCTTTAGCGGCGTCTGGGCGCGATTTAGGGGCGAGTTTGATTTTCCCAGATGGTCCTTCAACCAACTTGTTGAAAAGTAGGTCCGGAGTTAGACCTCGCTTTACTTACCTTTCGGAAGAACGAGGGTTCCCTTCTCGCTGCCGGTGTTTATGGCACGGGTAAGTTGACTCGCAGCCGCAGCGTTGAACTCTATGTGATACTTTGACTCGACAAACTACGAGACGGTGGGTGAGAAGCTGATGGATAAAGGCATGTGCCAAATCGTCCACCTTCTTGATCATCGGCCTCGAAACGCCAGCGCGGGCGTCTTCAGGATGGGCAACGATGCATTCCTATACAGTAGGAAGTGTATAAGTATATGCACGAAGTGCGAAGACCGTCAGGGCCGGAAGGGATGCGCCGGGTCATACTTTGATCATGTCCAACCAAGAGGGATGGGTGGTTGCATGAGCCTTGTTAGCGGCGGCATTAGCCTTCGAGGAGGCCTTTGTGGTTGCCTTCTTTTCAGCAGCAGGCATAATGGACGGGGACACGATAAGCACAGAGGATGGCGAGTCTTGCGAGGGGACGGGGAAGTGAGGGAAGGGGTGGAAAGCCAGTCCATCGCTGGTTCCAAATGCTGCATTACGTCACGTGGTGTTATCTGCTCGCACGGACGCTGCCCGAGCGTCCAGGGTGCCGCGAGAATTGTGCGAGTAACCTGTCCGCATCGGAGGTATGTTTGTGGGAGAGGAGAAGTTTCAAAGTGGACGAGAGCAATCGTAGGCGACGCGAAGACGTGTGAGCCAGGTGCATTGAGGCAATACACAACAGACGCACAAGAGCGTGGGTTGGTCCGCGTCAGAGCGGATGAGGACCTATAAAACGGAACGAATCACTTCTGTTTCATGCATGGCGATGAGTGGTTCGTGTTGAATGGAACGAAATGAGAGTTGGGTCGAGGAAAGAGTAGTAGAAGAAAGATGGAAGGGGGCATTCACAGGCAAATGGAGTGCACGTGATCGGCAATTGCTCAGCTCACAAGAATGCACGCAACTGGGAGACATCAGAAAGGCTCCGAGTGCAGCGGCGCCCTTGGTGGTTTCCATACTTCTTCCCTTCATTCCCTTAACAGCGAGCTCATTTCTGCTCTGAGACAAAAAGCATCCCAAAATGCCGTCCACATCTCAGGTCTCTGAATACTTGGTCACCGATGACCTGACCATCTTGTTGGGCTTAATTGCCGCAACCGTCTTCCTGTTGAACAACCTCTACAAGCCACAACCTCTAGTCCACCCTATCCTTCTTGGACGCCAAAGCGATGTTGCACGTGTCAGAAACCCGGGAGAAAGCGCGGTCTACAGAAATTACGGTACCGGCCTCATGGGAAGGGTGAGCAGACCACGTCATCCCCTCTAGGAAGTGTCCTTTCCTGAGCCTATGTCAAGTTTCCGTTGAGACCTAGCAAAGAGACACATATCATTGCAGATCTGATCAGGTCCGAGTTCGAGAGCTCTCGCACGCTCTGGTCGACGAGGGTATGGCTCAAAATAGTCTGTTTCTTTGCGTTATGTCTCATACTTCATTTTTCTTCATGGCTTTGTTTTAAGATTACAAACAGCCGTCTCCAGGACCGGATTGCTGCCCTGGGTACTGGTCTCCTTCGACTCGCTGGACTCCAACCGAGGCGGTCCAGGGTGCTTTTGCTCTTGAATGATAGCATTGGTATGTCTTTCTGACGATGCCAGGCAGTGAAAGCAAGTCCCTTTACATCGTTATGTTAGAATTCCTTCTCGTGGACTTTGCCCTTGCGTCCCATTCGATCGTCTCTTACACGTTGTCGAACTCGAAGCTTTTGGCTTCCGTTCTTGATGCCCACAATCCGTCTGCAATCATTACCGACGCACAAATGCTCCATCAAGTACTCGAGCTCATCTATGACTCTGGCAACAGAACAACCAATCATACCATCATTGTCGTTGGAGAACCTACCGCACAGGTCCTGGCTAGTGTTGCGAGCAACATTAAACTTCTCAAGTTCTCTGAAATCGAGAGAGAAGGCGTTCGGGTCGAGAAAATCATCAGCAGCCCACCGGGTACGTTTCAGGAGCTGTTTTTATTATCTCTCTTCTCTGATTTGAATGTCATAGTCCCGGAGGATGTCTACACGGTGTCATTCTTTGAAACAGAACAAGGCCATATTCAGGCCGCGCAATTCACTCACGAAAATATGACGGCCGGAGTTGCGGCTACGCGGGCGTTGTTACCGCTCACCAATACCATATCATCCCTGGATACCGTAGTTTCGGCCCATCCGTTGAGCACCGCTTTCGGAAGGGTTATCGTATATACTGCCATTTACGACGGAACGAGCTTCGCAACGCTGCAGAGTTCCAAGCTATACCACCCTGACGAACGTAGGTGCTCCGTGTTTGAACTGTTCCCTTGTTGACAGGAAAACACTATATAGGCGGTGTGGGAACTGGCTTGGATGACCTGCTGAGCGCGAAGGCTTTGCCAATTCCGGCTCCTACCGTGTATTTCTTCAAACCCGGACACTTGGAAGCGCTCGTGTCGTCGGTTCTGAAGCAATCTTCCAAGTCGTTCTTTCTATTCCCTTTTGCGCGCAGGCACAAGCTGGCGGGCATCATGGAAGGGTTCTTGACAAAGGATAGTCTTTGGGATAGACTGGTGTTCGACAGCGCCAGAGCAAAGGTTATTGGCGAAGGAGCTGGGACTGTTAGAGCTGTCGTCGTCAGCGGTGGTAAGCTTCTTGAGGAACATTAGGATGGATCCCGCTTATAGCATTGATTTCTGACCAGGCCCCGTCAAAGCGTCGTTGATGACGCCGGCAAGGATTGCACTGTCCGTGCCCATCGTGAACACTTTTACCCACCCGTTAGTGCCTGGACCGGTGCTTGCCTCCCATCCTATGGATCTGCAGGACTTTCCCGCTGTGCTGAAGGACAACCGATCGTTGGCGATGGCGCACGTGGGTCCTCCAAGCGTGAACACGGAAGTCAAGCTTACCGGCGTCTCGGATGCGCTTGTGGAGAGAGGAGCAGATCCGGTTGGCTCGATGTTGATCAGAGGCCCGTCGGTGGGGAAGCTTCTGCCCAACGACGACTATGTGTCGATTCCGACGGAGGAAGATAAGGAAGGTTGGGTGGCGACAGGGGTGAAAGCGAGAGTGCAGACGAATGGGTCATTCCGAATTGATTAATAGACAATCCTCTCTGTGCGCAGGATAGCGGAAATCGCAAAACGATGCTTAATCGTGGTCCCGTGACATGACCCACGTGACTAGAGCCGGCGCGTGTGTGGACGCGTCTCGGTTGATCAACAAAACGCGAAATTCAGCACAGCCACTGGAATATATATATATCACATGACGTGTAGCAACAAGGACGCGACCGTCTATTGTTTAAAAGGGGCCAACTGCGTCGACGCTCAGACTTTTCCATCTCTGCCCGTTACCACGGCATTGGACTTGGTTCCCCGCCGCCTTCCTCGACTTCCATCCATCACAATGTCTTCCGATACTGCCTCATCGCCTGTTCCGGAGAAGCCTGCCTCCACTATCAAGCCAGCATCCACCGCCAAGCCCGCCTCGTCCAAGTCCAAGCCCAGGGCGGCGAAGAAGGTGTCGCCCACCAAGAAGCCCGCGGCGACCAAGACCAAGGCTAGTGCCTCCAAAACCAAAGCCAGTGCCTCGAAGACCAAAGCTGCACCCGCCCATCCCTCATGGAAGGACATTGTCACCGTACGTGATCGCCTTGCTTATCCACGTCGCCATCTTTGCTGACCATCGCTGATGTAGGAATGCATTGTGGAGCATCACGATGAAGCTCGCCAGGGCGTGTCTCGCTCCACCATCAAGAAGGTAAGCACGATGGCTTGTAGGATGGCAGGACATGACTGATTCGAGCGATGACAGTACGCTGAGCAGAAATACAACCTCGAGTCCACGGCAGCCAACCTCTATCAACTGAACCGCGCCATCACGTCCGGCGCCGCGGACGGCATTTTTGTTCTGCCTAAAGGCCCATCTGGCAAGGTCAAACTGGCTCCCAAGTCTCGACCAGCCCGTGGCGCCGCGAAGGAGGTACGTTGTGAGATTTTAGTGACCGGCGACGTTATGTTAATGTGAAGACAGAATTCCAAGCCACCCTCCAAAACCAAAGTCACGGCGAAGCCTGCAGCTAAACCGGCGACTAAGCTGTCTGCGAAGAACTCTGGAATGACCAAGAAATCGACTGCCGCCACCAAGGCCGTTGTGCCTGCGAAGAAGGCCACTGCAGCATCGAAAAAGACGCTCGCCGGAAAGCCCAAGGCTCCAACAACCAAGAAGACGAGTGTTCCTACCAAACGCGGATCCGCCAAGAAGGTAAGTCTGCATATTATGATTCAGGAACCATTTCGTTCATAGGTTGATGTACAGGCTGTGACGGGGACAACGTCTACCGCGAAAGCGAAAGTGGCGGCGACCAAGAAGACGGTCGTCAAGAGCTCCGCGAAAGAAACAACGACGAAAGGCACAGCAAAGGTAAGGGGATCAAAGTATGATATATGGAGACGGTTGGTGATGGAATTGTTTGTATGCAGGCTGGCACCACCAAGTCACGGTCAAAGCCCGCATCTGTGAAACCCAAGTCTAGAGGGAAGAAGGCAACAGCTTGATTCTTCTATATATTTTTATTTGCTTTTCTCCTTTTATGTCTTGATTAGTAATTGTGTACTGTTAGTCACTTATCTTATGCGATCTGAGTTGAGGCGGAGATCTGCGGAGACCCCCGGAAAAGGTCAAGTGGAGTGATCGGGGTCCTGTTGTGAGATCGTGCTGCGTAATTTGTTGAGTTTTTTTTTGTTCGGAAACAGTCAGAAATAGCAGCTGGGCCCAAACCACCATCTTCCTTCTCCCCCAACCATGCTCCCCCTTCCGACCCAACAACCTTCTCACTCCTATGCAACACGTATCCGCCAGAACATATCCATCAAGCCCTCAGCTCGCCTTCGCAATGACCCAGAACCCCTTATGCTCCATCGCAGGCCCAAGCACCAGCCTCCAAGAAAGTCCAGGAACGCCGACCACGCCCATCCGTTCCCGCAGTTCCCCCCACCCAACGTCGTCCTCCATCCAGACGACGCCAACAGCAGGGTTTTTCTCGCAATAGGCCGCTCTTTCCTTTCAGTCGTATGTCTCAGCCTATACCTGCGCGCCTGTGCCGCTCTTCTTTCATGTTCGCTCACCAATGCGACATTTCGCCACATTAGGATAACCGCGCCATGACCATCAAGGACCTCGCCGAGATGACAGTCAAGTTCGGCCTCGCATGCCAAAAGTGCGTTTCATATCATATATCTCCCGCGTGCCCGTGTGCTGATGGCGACGCCGCTTGCATCGCACCCGTCAGCGTTTCTGCAGCCAGTCAGGCCATCACTACCTACATCCGTCAACACATGCAGCGCTGCGAGCAGCAACAGGATCATCCCCTTCTCCTACGCCACACCCTGTCAGGGACCGCGGCAGACGACGATCTCCTCCCCGCCCTCCATTCCCGGTCCGGCGGCGCCTCATGTGCCGCTCATCCGGAGAGCAGAGCTACCAACTTTAGGCGCGGTACCATGGTTTGGTACCTTAGCAGGGCAACCGGCGCCTCTTGTCCCTTCTCGAGAGCTGGTATCCGTCTCTGCGACTACACCGAAGACGGCAAGGTCGGCTGTTCGACAACTATCAAAGACAAAAAGAAGCAATGCGATAGGGAGAAAAGAGCCGCCCAGTGTGGGGAAAAGAGGAAGCGCCCGTTCAGAGCATGCGCCGCAAAGGGTTCCGATTCAGACTCGCCAAACGAAGACGACCAACGCCCGCCCAAAGTCAAATTGACTCTTCGGTTAAAACCACTCCACCCTTCGCCGTCCTCCGATCCGATCTCTAGCCCACGACAGGTAGTCGACCTCTCCAAAGACTCTGACTCGGACGACTCCGATCAGTCCAGAAGCGATTCCATGTCCCTCGAATCATCAGACGAGAGCTCTGGTCCTACCGATTCTAAACCCGAGGAAGAGTCGTGGTCTTTGCCTCCCTACCCCAGACGAGCGATATCTATACCGCCTTACACGCCATCCTACGACGACTCGTATGCTTTCTATTCTACAAGCTATCCCAGCACGAGAGACCTCCGTCGGTCGCCCTCTGTCGCTCGAAGCACCGGGTCGCCTCCACCAGACTCTGACGACGAAGACGACGACGTCCACACCTCCGCGACCAAAGCGCGCCACCATTCACCGCGTGCGTACGACGCCGACTTTGACTGGGACGCAGATCTCGACAGCGAGGGCGAAGGTGACACCGTATGGGAAAGTCCCGGACCGCGTTCTCCATCCGTCTCAGTCAGTCTCGATCACGTACAAGTGAAGGAGGAATCGAACGATGTTCAAGGCATGCTGGACGCATGGGATTACTATGACTCTAGCATCGCCGATACCAAGATAGTACAAATTGGCCGACAGTCAGATGGCAGTGGTTCCGGAACAGAGTCGGCCAGCAAGATAAAGACCGAATCTTTGGATGCATGGACCTGGAGCCCGGTGGCATCCCCGTCTGACGGTCTCGTCCCTCGTATCAAGGAAGAAGACTTTGACATTGACCCGCTGTCCTTCCCCGAATACCTTCCAGAACCACAGCTATCGCCAGAACTGGAGAGGCACCGATCCTTGTTTCCCGGCTCCTCCTCCGACACATCAGCAGCGCAGTCTCCACGCACAGATGACTCCAGGGACTTCGACAGCGACAGATATGATAACGACAGACAATTTTCCGTCATTCGCCCTCGCATCAAGACCGCTCCTATGCCATTTTCGTATTTTTCTGATTCGCCATCCGAGGCGTCATCAACGGGTCAGTCAAAGATTGACTTCTCCTCGGCCTCATCTATATCACAGTCTCTGGCCTCACTTGTTCAGTCCCTATCGATGAGTTCGCCGACCTCCATAGCTCCGTCGTCCCTCATTCTCCCACAGCCACGTGTCTCCCCTCGTGATACACGCCACTCAGACACCATCCCGTCCGATGTCGTCGTCGTAAACACATGTCAACCATGCACACCGCCCATTATCGCCACTCAGATCGAAGGTGCGTTTTGGATGCTCTTTAGATGTTGATAAGCTTGATTCTCAGACACGCGTTCTTTTTTAACTTCTTTTTTTTTTCTTTCTGCAGGCATACCAGTGTACCGGATGACTTTGGGCTCCTTCTCCTTCTTGCGTCGTATCGATACGGATTTTGTCAATCTCTCCCCCATCGCTGCCTATTCGGGTGCCCCTTACCCCGTGCTGAGCACGATCCCAAACGCCGTCACTATCACAAAGGGGACGCCTACTGTATCCGGAATTTGGGTCTCCCTTGCTGCCGCGCAGGCGTTCATACGAGACCACCCGCTAGAAGGCGGCCCGCTTGACGTTTTCCTCTCTGATGTGCTTTTCGAGCGGTTCCCAACCGCACTGCAGGACTTTCACAGACTAAACAGGCATGGCAGGCTGCTCAATCAATTTGGCCCCCATTTTGGCTCAACGTTACAAGCAAGCCAGCTCCTAGACTCGACGACGTCCATGCTCTTCAGCTGGTCGCCGGAGCAACTTGCAATGCAGCGTCCGTCTGGGTCGACAGTGGACGGTTCCCCGGCGCCACCCGAGAAGCCCGTTGTCGACGACGTGAACACGCCGCTCAGTCCTACGGAACAAGAGATCTTCCGTGCCTTGTGCGTGTTTCCGGATTGGGAAAGCAAAGAAGCGGAGGATGAGAGCGCGAACGATGCGGTGTCACCTGAATCGGGGATGGAGATCGACGAGGAGAAAATACCTGTTGATTTTGCGCCTATAGATCAGACAACGGCCGAGACACTGCAAGAGAGCGGTGCTCTGGGGCCGTCTCCGGATCCCAAGCCTTCGCCGCTGCGGTCTGCCAAAAAGCGGATGTCGCCATCACCCGCCGAGTCGAGACCGCTGCGGCGATCGAAGCGTGTCGCAGAAGCCAAGGCCGCTGCTGCCCAAGTCCAAGTGCGCACGCGTCCGCGCAGAGGCGGATCGAGGAACTCGCTGTCTTGAATCTCGGGGATTCTGCACCGGTGCGATCCCATCACTCACAGCTCAATTTCCTTGCTTGCGCCTTGAAATTTTTCTTTGTTCTCTTTTGGTAGTGCGGCACACAGTCTGTCGACGTTTTTTCTTTTGTCCTTTTTTTTTTTTTTCGAAAGCCCCTCTAACCCTCTTCTTGCTAATCACCATTCTAACCGTTGCTCCTTTTGTTGCATGTCTTGTTTCGTAATTCTTTTGCTGGTATAAAACATATATATCTTGCTTCTGCTCGCCGTTGCCTGAAACACTTTTAGATACACGCGCCCGCCCCCGTGCTGACTCCAAATTTTTCGCCTTGGCACCCTATAAATTCTACCCTCTCTCTTCCTCTAAATGATACATACTTCTTGCCCTGAATACCCTTGCATACTTACGATCAGTGGCTCCTGGCACACCTGTTGTTTGCCTTCTCATTAACGTACAACACATAGTTTCCGCGAAAGAAAAAGAAAGAGTATCTAGTATGAATAGTTATGTTTTTGTCATGTGCATAGGTAGAGTAACCGTTATTGCTAATAAACGAGTATGTACGGATGTGCTACTATATTTTCCTCGTTGTCATCGATCACATTTAGGCAGTCGAGTGCAGACACATCAAAATGTAGCGTCTGAGGACCAGTGCTCCGATCCTAACTGCTATAGACTATAGAGACACGTCAAACGCCGCCCTGTTGACAGGAAGACCTTAGCGAGTGACACGACTCGCCCGTTGTTCCCGCGGCTGCGCTTCGATCAGGACCCCAAGTCCAGAACGGGTTCCTCCTTTCTGCTCCTTTGTTGACCAAATTTGGGGACATGCCGTTGTGTGGCGGTCCCGCATATGTGCATTGTCTTGTACGATGTGTTGTACTGCGAAATGGACAATGCTCCTGTCTCGGTGTCTGAATGTGATTGTCGTTCTCAGATGCTGCCACTTTCATGGCTATTCTGGGAAAACTGTGACTGACCGGAAGAAACAGGAAGATATCTCTTTGTCCTCGCATGCTATAAGGTCAGATGATGGATGAATGTTCGCCTTTTCTGGCGTTATGAATGAGATATAGATAGGCGGTGGGAAACTGTCGTGTACTGTCTTGCGACTAGATTTTCCTT
Source organism: Macrocybe indica (assembly GCA_030407095.1). Taxonomy (NCBI): domain Eukaryota; kingdom Fungi; phylum Basidiomycota; class Agaricomycetes; order Agaricales; family Callistosporiaceae; genus Macrocybe; species Macrocybe indica. The sequence goes on from JARFTL010000004.1 coordinate 2,152,750, forward strand.
CTTTTCTTTTTTCTTTGGCTACCAAGGAATGGAGGAGAAACAGATAGTCAGGTCATGTTCCTATTTTTCTGCTGTTGGGATGGAAGTCAGACGAGGCGGCCGGCAGCGCAGAATGGGCCTATGCTACAACAGTTTCCATTCGAGTCCGTCTGCAAAAAAAAAAAAATTCTCCTGGATTGTCTTGTAGAAGATGACAGTCGACCGTCGGCCGTCATATCCTGTGTTGGTCCCGACGTGTGAGAAGGTGTTCTCTCCCACTTGGACGGTGATGCAGTGCCGGTGTCACCACCCATCATTTCCATGGTCTCAATCATTCTTTTGCCATTTGGGCCGTGTTGTCGGCACTTGGAGGCGGAAAGATGGTGATTTGAATCAGAGATACACTCTGAATGAATTCGAGCATCCTTCTATCATTTTTGATGGATTCGATTGCATTGCAGGTGAATGCACAGAGGAGCCATGCAAACGAGTTGTGGTATGGTATCCAGTAAATTAGGGTTATCAACAGCAGCGTCGCAGCCCATGGCCGAGGCAAGAGTCCTTTGCCAGTCAGCCGGCGAACAAAATCATTGCGGTTGAAAACTTGAAGTATAACAGGTTCTTACGAGATGATGCATCAAGCTGTGTCAACTTGTCAGAGTCACGGCACATTTGAAGAACGATCAATTCGAAAACGCAGGCAAAAAGTCTTGCTTGCCTTCTCGTGCACATTGTGGGATACAGGCCTATCATATGCATTCCGATTCTAGAAGAAAATACCCTGGAACGACTGTAGTTGTTTGTCAGCCTGACCGAGTACTCGGCAGACATGTATCCGGTCGCTGGATTGGATTGGATTTTGCAGCTGCGCATGCATTTCTGGCGGAGTGATTGAGCGGGACTTGAGCTGGAGTAACTCTGGAGAAACGGTGGTTCCGAAAGCCGAGCTTTCTGGCCGCATCGCAGGCCCACAAAGGATCCGCGGATGGGCATGGGAGGGGAGGCGTGGGAAAACGGGCCAGCAGGGAAGAATTCGTTGGCAGACTTGGGTTGCAGCTGAACCCCTCCATTCCCTATTGCCAGTCTTGTATTCCTGCAAGCACTTTACTATACTACTCCCGGGCATCGACGTCCTCGTTGCCCAGCAAAATTCCTTTTTTATCATTGTCGTATCCTTTCAACGCTCCATCATTAATTACGACAAAATCTTCAGTGTCCGCGCGCACTTTTTTTTTCCTTCACCTCATCCGGCGCTCTCCTTTTCTCTCCATACGCATCCCAACCCGCGCAACCGCCCTTCAGCATCTTCGTAATCCGCTAATCTGCCTTTCTTCCAATCCCTTCTATAATGTCGTTATCATCATCTGACAATACTGGCTCCTATCCGAGGGCGCCGCCTCCTGGGAAAACTCCTCCCCCAGCTCCCTCCGCTGCGTTCGCGAAAAGGTAGATCCACGTCGTCGTCTTTTTCACTCGTCTGACTGTCTCTAGGGCGAGGGAACTTCAGGCTGAGGAAAGGTTGGGTGGTAGATACAGGCCACCTGCGCTGCGCGCTCTGGCTTCAGGCGGTTCCCCTCCTAATGAGGTTTCATCCTCGGTCACGACACCCGTGGATAATTCTACACTGCCCCCTTCTAATTATCCTCCGGGCTTTCGGAGGGCAAGGGCGGGAACCCTCCCGTCTAACATTCAGTTGGCTGCTCAAAGATATGCCACTACGTCCACGACATTGGGAAGCACCGCGCCGTCCACGGATTCCTTGATCGAACAGTCTCAGCGCCAGGTCACCGTTGCCCAGCCCTCAACCGTCGTCGCAGGTGCCCCCGCACGACCCAGTTTACGCCATGCCATGTCAGTGGCTTCCACCGCCGCATCCACGGCTGTCACGGAACGAAACAGTCGACTTCGATCTGGTTCTCTCACTTTACCGACCGGTGGTCTCTCCAATGCTTTTGGACCCTCTATTTTCTCGTCTTCTTGGCTCGCATCGACCGCAAACGGAAGTGGAAATGGATTCTCGGTTTTGGACGAGTTACGCTCCGTGACCTCCGCGGACTCGGGTGCCGATGATTTTGATGTTCACACTCTCGACTACCTCGGTTTGGACGACCACAGGCCGCCTGCTGCGACGATGTCTGAATTGCGCACTCAAGCCCAGGCTGCTATCGCAGGAAACCTAGCTAACCCCTCCAGGATGCGCGCTAGCACCGTTTCTAATCCCTATCGCACTAGGCCTCAGGCTGCCAGTTCCTTATTGGCTACACCAGCTGCGGAGGAAGAAGAAGAGTATTTCGACAATTACGATGATGCAGTCTACGCGCGCCAGCGTTTGCCTTCATACGAAGTCTCTTCCCCAGACACTTACGCGTCTTCTTCATCCTTCCTTCCAAAGGGATTCAAGCAATCGGAACATCTTGCTGCCACGAGGCCCAGGGCCATTTCTGTTGGCAACCTCGATGATCCCATGCGTTCACTCCAACGCCGAGCAACTACGGATGCTCATTCCTATCTTAATGAATTGAGCGTGCAGAGTTCAGGTCTCTCACTTTCCAAAAACACCATATCCAGTCCTGCAGGGATTCTTAAATCTGTTTCATCGTCTCGTACAGGTGTTTCCACGACTGTCCACTTCCCCGCCGCCGAGGCGCCCGCACGCGGAGCTTCTGCGTACCTCGCGGCACCATCTTCCCAGAACCGCTCGCTTTCGCCCAAATCCGAAAGCCAATCGACCCAGACTCAGACCCCATCGCGCTCCCTCTGGATTGGCAATCTTGACAGTGCCGTCACCAGTGAACAGCTCATCCACGTTTTCGCCCCTTACGGTGCTATCGAAAGTTTGAGATTGTTGCCCGAGAAGGTTCGTTTCCTTTCGTCTAAGACAACGTTGATATGATTCAATTTGCAATGAGCAGGAATGTGGCTTTGTCAACTTCGTGGATCAATCCGATGCCATTCGTGCCAAGGATGATGTTCTTAACCGTTTAGGAGGCGATATCGGGATGCCCAACGGCCAAACTGTCCGTATCGGGTTCGGAAAAGCCGACAGTGCACCTGTCGCGCCGGCCAAAGGCACACCCACCAGTCCAGGAACAACCTCTCCCAGCGGCAACGGATCGAAGTCTTCTGGGTCGAGTGCGGCTTTGGGTTCAATGGACGCACAGTTGCAATCCACTCCTACGCGTGCCTTGTGGATCGGTTCCATCCCTTCTACGACGACGCCTGCCACTATCCTTAGCGTCTTCAGTCCGTATGGACCGATCGAATCTGCACGTGTTTTGACCCACAAAAATTGCGGATTTAGTGAGCTTTATTATTGCCGTCGTTGTTTTATCTGACCTCATATTCCGCCACATAGTTAATTTCGAGCGCCTCGACGATGCAGTTCGCGCTCGAAAAGCCCTGAATGGCCGAGACGTTCTGGGCAGCGATGTCGGCGCTATCAGGATTGGCTTCGCAAAGGTACCAGTCAAGAACGGGCAGGAAGCTAGCGGTGCATCCGAGGAAAACCCAAACGCTGTTGTGCAGGGCGTCGGCGACCTCAGCGTCGGAGCAACCATACACGCGCTTCGGTCTGTCAAGGGTGCATCTACAATTCCGGCGGAACAACAAGTCCTTGGTGGAGCCGTTGAGAACTACCGTTCCAATCTCCTGCTCAGCATGATTGGTTCGGGTGCACATACAGCGGGTTACATGTCGGATGGTTTGTCGAAACCTTCGGGTTGGGTCCCTTCGGTTACAGAGCAACAGATGATTATGCGAGAGCTCAGTCGTGGGAGTGCCGATGCTGAGGCTGACGTTCAGGCGCTCGCGGGTCAGTTCCGAGTCTTTTTTGTCGATCGCGATTGCGATCTGATTGCGCCTGCAGAGTTCCGCCCTCCTATGATGTATTATACAACTATCCCGCTTGTTTCCGACAGACCACACAACAGACGTTGGGATGCGTCGAAGTTGCGAGAACTGCGCAAGCGATTGGATTCGGGCAATATGTCGGTTGAGGATGTTGATCAGGTGGCAGCTGACTTCCTTGACGGTGAAATTGTTGACCTTGCTTCGGACTGGCTCGGAAATACTGTAAGTGGTCCAGTGTCCTCAGTATCATGTTTCTGTCCAGATCACGTTCTCATATCCATGTTCACAGGTTGTACAAAAACTCTTTGAACGATGCTCGCCTGGACCTCGCTATGGCATGTTGGAGCGCCTCGCACCCCATCTCGCTATGATTGGCATTCATAAGAACGGAACATGGGCTGCCCAGAAAATCATAGAATGTGTGACCAACCCGGAAGAAATATCCCTCATTGCGCAGAATTTGCGTCCCTATTGCCCTCCATTATTACTAGATCAATTTGGAAATTATGTTGTCCAGTAAGTCATGCTGTGATGGCTTTGAGGGCCAATCTCAACCTTTTTCTGCAGATGTTGTTTACGCTTTGGTGCACCTGCCAATGATTTCATCTTCGACGCTATTGTAGATCGAATGTGGGAGATTGCTCAAGGTCGCTTTGGCGCTCGCAGCATGAGGGCTTGTTTGGAAAGCACCCATATCACTGTTAGCCAACAGCGCCGAGTTGCTACCGCTATTATTCTCAACTCGATCCCGCTGGCCACCAACCCCAATGGCGCTCTGCTCCTCACCTGGTTGCTCGACACCTCAGGTTTTCCTTCGCGATACAACCTTTTGGCTCCTCGGTTCACGCCTCACCTGTCCCATCTTTGCACTCACAAGCTCGCTTCCCTCACTGTTCTAAGAATTGTGAACCAAAAGATCGAGCCTGAAGCTTCTCGTCAGATTGTCGAGGCCTTGTTCTCCTCACCTGGCGATCATGTCCTGACTGATGTGTTGGGTGACCAAGTCAATGGCGTCGCCGTCGTCCACAAGATCCTTACCAGCCCCTTCTTGGATCCAGCCGCGAAATCGGAATACATTGAAGCCACGAAGCGCGTACTCATCGAGTTGAAGGTCATTGCTACTCAAGCCTACCGCAGGCTCATTGAGGAAGTCGGACTCCCCGTCCCCAATTTCCAGCCGACCTATACAAACACACCTACGCCTGGGAAGAGCAAAGTCCCTCAAGCATCGTTTGGCGTTCCTGGCCTCCCTTCTGGCTACCCTGCCAATGACCAAGGTCTGGCATCTATGATGGCGGCATTGCAAATGGGCGGCCAGAACCCACAAGCTGGTCCTCCCTCTCTGCACATTGATCCGGTTTACAATCCTGCTGCCGCTGCACCGCCGCCCAGACGTGCGAACAATGGCGCGGCGTTTTCGCCCAGTGCTGATCCTTTCAACCCGTTCGCGTTGCGTTCCCCGGACGCCAATAACCGTGGCAATGTCCGTCGAAGTGCTACTCTACCACCAACTAACGGTTCATTAACGCCAACCACCCCCTTTGGTAACCAGGCAACTAACATCCCGTCAACTAATACGCTACTTGGAATGAGTCAACCTGCTTTCGGGAACATGTCAACGCAAGCTGTTCCACCGCATGTTTATCAACCATATATGTATCAACCGTATCAACAGGGACCCTCCAATATGGGGACCTTCCACGCGTAAAACGCCAATCATACGATCCTCACGAACTTCGCCTTGTCAGTTATGCTATGCATCACGCTCTTTGCGAATCACCTTTTATCTCCTTCCTTTCAGTTGAAGCGTTTGGTTATTATTCTGGATTATATGCCCATTTTATACCCTTCTCGCAACATCCTCACGCCTCCTCGACACTCTCTCTCCTTTTTTTCCCTCCCTTTCTTTGATATTACTTTCTTCCAAAAGGGCATACGTTGACGCGGTGATTGATGTTGATACGATCTTCTATTTCCTCTTCAACGTATATTTACTCTAAAGTTCTCTTCAGCTCTCACTTTCTGACCTGTACAACAAATGGCGGCTGTAAGAACAGTCATAAAATAATAGACTAACTTACCCTACAATTGAGCGAACGTAATGAAGGATTCTATTGCCTATTGAAGTCAAGGACATCAACAACGGGCCACCACGTCGGGCTCGTGTTTCTTCACGCAGTAAACTACACGCAAGTGCACTTTTGAACGCTATGGGAAGTTCGACCTCAAAAGCAGCGCGTAAGCTTCCTAAACCCTCGTGGGCTGGCGCAAGGACGCCTTCCGCTGGCGAACAGGCCGGTCCGAGACCACTTGCTAGCGAAGTTAAAAACGAAGGCACGCTCGGTGTCACTCACACCCATTGCTCTGCTCACACGTCGGCGTCCAGCAATTGAAAGGGATGCCCAGGATCCTCATTTTATGGCAAACCTGAATAGACTGGGGGCAGTCCGGGTGGACCACCATATGCAGACCATTCGCACAGTACGCGGTTCCCTTTTTACCCGTTTGATTAGTCTCTATGATATCCTTCTATTACTCACGTCGTTACACAAGGCAGGGAACACAGCTAAACTGTTCGAGTCGCGAAATCAGGCCGAATCCGAGGCTTTTGCTCCTCAACCTGCCCGAAATCACCTTCATGGTGCCACCTTGAGCAACCTCCTTGACGCACGGAAGGCGGTCAAAACTCGGACAGAGCAGGAGCGTCTAGCGGAGCGCTTTGGGATCGACGTGCCAAAGTTGGAGAGTCTGACGCGGTTTGTGAGCACACCGAGCGTCCAGGCGGGATCGGCTTCGAGGACAGTCGACAAAGATGGACAAGAAACGATTACAATGGAGGTAATTGGCCTTTTTTTTCAATATTTACATCTTGCATATTATCTTTTGTCTTCATATCTAGGCCGTATGGATCGAACCTCGCATCGCAGCTAGATGACCATTTTTCCGCATTTTATGTAGTTGTACGCTAATAATGTGAGCTGTGCACGTGATCTGAACACGGTGTCTCACCACCATGTTTCATCCGGCTCTAAACGGTATTGGTTTTCACCAACCGTCCGTTTTGTACGTCTTGACGAACTAACTGCCTCATGCTGAAGCGTTTGGCTCCTCTACTCCGACCATCTCTTGCCCAACTTCGGTCTAGAGCATTTTCGTCGGCATCGAGGAGCGGCGTACGGCCCAGAACCCTTCCGGGAATCGCGCTTTCGTCAACCGCCGTCGTCGCCTATGTGCTCTGGCATGCGCATACCCGGAATATCCACAATGACAGTGGAGACTTCAGGGGGCAGCGGTCATCTACTGAACCGCAGCTCATTCCAGGCGGCGCGGCGGGAGAGTCGGAAGAACTTCTCACCGTGGTCTGGGGCTCTAATAGGTATGACGCCTTCCACTCGATGGGCGGAAAGTGATACGAGTTTACGCACGCTTGCCTTCTACTTCCGTGATCTCCCAGATCCAATACACTGACACCACTTTCCGGCGATTCTATTCGCACACCCTCCATTGCGAAATGGCTTGACGGTGTCGCGCTCCGTGACCTTTGTCTCCACCGGAACCATGCCGCATGCGTCGATGCACGCGGTGACGTATACCAATGGGGTGCTGCTTTTGCGGGCGATGATCCCGATAAGCGGGGCAGAGCCACTCTGACACTAAAAAACAAAGTTCGTCACCTGTTTTCCATCCCGCCTGTTTACAAATATCTAAGCATTCATTTGGAACACTTTAGAACATCGTCCAGCTGAAGTTGACAGAGGGTAAAGTATACGCCCTTTCAGCTTCTGGGAAAATCTACGCCTTGTCCGCATTCTCGGCGGAACAAAAACTCAAACCAGGAATGCCAACGCCTGCAAGTGACTCGTGGTGGGGGACCGGGTGGCTTTGGGGTGAGGAAGAAATCATTGATTTCGTCGAGATTACCCCCAAAGATCCACTTGCGTGGGGCGAAAAGTTAGGACCGCATTTCGTCAGAAGGGAGGATCGCGCTGATCAGCCCTCCACCACAGATTCACGTCGATTGTAGCAGGGAACGATCATCTACTTGCTGTTTCCTCGAATGGCCGAGCGTTTGCTCATCCTGTCACCAAAAAGGCAAACACTTATGCGCAATTGGGTTTCCGAAGGTTCCAGATCCTCCACCCCGACTCACAAAGCCATCCAAAGGCACAGAAAACATACATTGACGTCGAGCTTGTTCCACAGGCAATCATGGATCCTTATGCCAGGTCTTCCCGCTCTGTCCGGCCGACTCCTCCGGAACCGTCCAAAAACCTCGATGAGATTAATGACAATGACATCAGATTTTGCACGCATATCTATGAGATTCCGATTCTCAAGGACGTTCAGATTGCTCAGGTTGCTGCGGGCGCGAGACATAGTTTTGCACGTACGAAGACAGGCCGAGTTCTTGGTTGGGGTGCCAATGAATACGGGTAACAGATCGTGTTGCGTTCTTTACCATTACAGTTGACGAATGCATCGCAGACAGATTGGGCTTGGAAGTGAAGTTGTTGTGAACACAATTACTGTTCCCACCGAAGTTATCCTCTGGCGGACGGCCCCTCCGCAGACACAAACGATATGTGTAGATGTGACCGCAGGTGAATCTTCTTCTCATTCTCCGGTCTGCTGTAAGATGTTTTGACAGCTGAAATAACCAAAGGCGGTGACTTGACTGCATTCACCGTGAAGCATGTCGATGAGCACTCTCCCGTCCCCGCGATAGACCTGTTGATGTGCGGCAATGGCCAGTGGGGAGGTTTAGGGAGCAATATCTACAGCAATGCCCAGGGTACACCTCTGAAAGCGAGGAACGTCAGCGGTTTGGTCGAATGTAAGCACCATGGCTGCGTTGCTCATGACGTGACGTTTAATACCCAGGTCAGTCAGCGAGGAGGCTCAGTCATTGCAGCCACTTGGGCCCGATGCTGTTTCAATTTCTCCTACGGGGCATGTCCTCTTGACTCTGGCCACGACAGGTGAAGTCGGAGGCCGTGATTTGATTTTGTGGGGCAAAAACTACGAATATGAACTTGGAAACGGCAAGAAAACAAGCGTGCCTGTGCCGACGTCGCTTGAGACTCCGGAGGGTGGGCGCTTCATGTTACGGACGCGCACGGCCAAAGACGTCAAGGATCTTCACGGCAAGACTTGGAAACATGACGTCCGAGTGGAACAAACAGCGACGACTGGGTTCGGAAGTAGTGTAGTTTATTGGAAGATTGTCTCGTGACCAAATTTGGGTTGGTGGAAATGAAATTAAAAAATAATTGTATTATAATTAATTATATTCGTTGCCAAGTGCAATGAGGCATCCTCCTCCTTCAACCCTCCGCAGTCTTATCTCTCCGCTCATTTGCTCCCTCGTCGTCAAATCTCAACGCACTGTGCTCGCTTCCATCTAGCAGTGATACCGTACCCTTCTCGACGTCGACACGGTTGCGCTTGCCGACTTAGGCGATACCCCTTTTCCTAACCGTCGAGTGATTGCCAGGATGGTGACATCGTCTACAAGCCCCAGAGCCACCCCTCGGTCGTCGTCATCAAGTTACGTCGTAGTCTCGAGCTCTGGGACACCGTCGTCCGGCCGCGGGGCCGTATCTTCACCCGACGACTCGGACGACGAGATTGTCTACAGCGTTTCCGAAATAGCATCTCTCTCCTCATCCATATCTCACCTTTCAGTGCTGTCGTCGTCGTCCAGGAGCCATGTCAACGATGATGACGACTTTGTCGTCCTGAGCCCGCCCAGGTCCTCCTCGTTCGTGGTCCCACAGTCCGGCAACGGCGTCTCCACCCCTAGCGAGCGCAGCCAGTGCGGTAGCGTCCGAGCTCTGACGCCGAACGTCGACTCTGTGTCTTCAAGGCTCGCAGAGCTCGCCTTGGACGGGCAGCAATCGGGTGCCGCTCCGCAGACACACGAATTGCCCGTCCATGCGGCGAAGAGCAATGATGCTCAGCCCGCTTCTCCGAAGAAGAAACCTCGGCGGAAGAAGGCCGCCTCATCCGCTGCCGGTGGTGTGGCCGAGTCGCCTCAGACACCGTCCGCCCCCCCTACTGCTCCACTACCGGCCGTCGGCGCTAAGAGCAAGCCCAGCCGCAAAGCGCTGAGTCGGAAGAAGAGGAGGGCGGCTCAGAAAAAGGCCCCGGCAAGGGAGACTGCCAAATCCGTCGCCAAGAATGTGGATGGCGAGACGCCACCGTCACTGTACCACGAAGCCGTCGAATTTATATCTTCGTACGTGACGACCCTTCTAGCCAAAAAAAAAAAAAAAGGTTTCTGATATCGTGATTAGATTCCTCTCCAATCCTGAAGCGCGCAAGGACACCGTCTGTCGTCTGACACTGCTGCAGTCGCTCATCATCGAGCTCGGGCTGGCGACGACGTCTCTTCCACGCACTCTCACGGCTGCGCGGGCTTTTCTCAAGTCTCGCGCCTTCTTGAACATCAGGGAATACATGGCTGTGCGTGGGCAGGGACAGGCTGCCGTGCGCAAGGTTATGCATCCCACCCGAAGCGCGCTCATCAAGGACATCAAGAAGAAGGGCAACAAGGCTTCTCTGACATGGGTGAAAGAGAGCGGCTTGCAGGTCCTGCTTGTCGCTTGCTATCACTGAGTCTCCTCATTTTTTTTTCTCAGTCTCGCAATTTCCTGCTTGTAATCTGCCTGCATTTCTTGGCTTCTTGCTCGTACAACATTGTAACTCCCTGCCCACTACATCTCTGCTGATGACTTATCTTGCTCCATGTACTTATAGCACTAAATGTTTACATACAGAATTCATATTGTTTTTTTTTTCTCTGATATGCCAAATAGATACTTTATAACAGCCACGGAACCGACAAGGTAAGCTCTGCAAACCTATATAGCTAGCTACTCTTATGAGCCCTGATAACATTCCTCGTTCAAAGTTGATATGATCACAAAACCTATCACAAACTCCGGCCGAGTAATGGATGAAAAAAAGAGGCGAAAATGTAGGAAATGGAAAGAGGAAAAAAAAGGCAGATGGGTATCATGTCACAACGTTAGTAACGTATATATAATTATTGGACGTATGATAACGCGGCAGGGAGGGGACGGGAAAAAAGCCAGATCCTTGAAACAGAGATCACCTTAACATTTAAAAAAAAACAAGCACCCAAATTTTTTCCCGAAAGCAAAAGTTCGAACGAGTGAACCGAACGGGATATCTGTCACTTTGTTTAAGCCGCAGCGCCAGCTACGGCGAGCTGTCCCATGTTGAGGATAGCCTGATTGGCAGCCTGGATGTTCTGAGGACCAGTCGGAACGGGAACGACGCTGCTCGAAGTCGAAGAGGGTTTGACGGAGGACGAGGAACTCTTCGCGGAGGAGGTAGATGGAGTAGCAGAGGACGAAGATGACGAGGGCTTCGCAGAGCTGCTGCTGGATGCGATCGTGATAGAGACCTTGGGAGGCTCCCAAGTCGAGGTAGGCCGAGGCTTCCAGGTCGTGGTGGGAGGAGGGGGAGGAGGGGTGTACTTGCTAGTGGTTGGCTTTGGGGGAGGAGGGGGAGGAGGAGGTGGGCTGCCGCCATCATCGTTGAATGACCAAGTACCGTAAAGAACGCCCTCACTCTCGGAGGCGAAGAATCGGAAGAGGCCGCGGGAGAGGTCAAGACCACCGTAAGGACATCCAGGGCACTGCAAGGCAAACACGTGTGGTCAGGCAGGCAGCTTCGTGGCTGAAAAAAAAAACGCGATGGACACACCTGATCCATGATCGTGGCTTGGGTCGTCTTGCCATTGTATGTCATGGTGATCTTCTTGAAGCAGTTGGGGCCCGGATAACCACCGCCGTATTGCTAGAGAGACGAGAGTGAGAACGGTGGACAGGTTTACGAGAAATTGAGAACGTACAGGAGTGTTCAAGGCAACGATCTGATATTCAGGGCGAGTCAGTCCTGGTCATCCTGTGCTGAGGAAAGAAGTGAAAGATGCGCACAAAATCGGACTCCACATTATACTTTCCGCAAGCACCACTGTGTAAACGAGGTGGTGGTGGATCAGTGACTTCTCAGAGTTAAAGGCAACGCTGGTGAATGCTCACAGGCCAACATCGTAAAAGGTCCATCTGGCGCCCGAGAAGCGTTTGTGAAGCTGGACGTCGCCAGTGTGACGCTTCGCAATTTCCTGGTGACGGGCATGGTGGGCCGAACCATGGGGATTGGCAAGCGCGGCCAATGGGAGGGCGAGGAGGGAAACGCTGAAGAGATTGGACAGCATATCACGTCTAGACGGCTGAGAGGTAAAGAGCGTTGGATCTTTCTATGAAAGAGACTGGATGGAGGTGATGAAGAAAGGGAGGTGAAGGCGCAGAATGGCAATTAATTGGCAACAGAAAAAACAACAACAAATCGTATCAAGTGTCATTGTCAGAAAAAAAAAGTCAACCGTCGCGTGGGACACAGCGCCCGGGTATATGTCTGTCTATCTAATAACTAAATCCTTAGAGAAGAGAAAACCAGATTATGAAAACAGCCGTGTCTAGTTGGGGAACGCAGCTCTGGCAGCGATCGCGCCCAGGTTGAGGAACACCTGGTTGGCCAGATCGAGACCACCGGTCGGTGTTGGCGTAGGCGTCGACGAGGGCGTCGCACTGCTGGTCGCCTGCGAAGACGTCGAGCTGGCCGAGGCGTTCGTGCTGGTGGTGGTCTTGGACGTGGTCGTGGGCGCCTGCTTCGTCGTCGTCGGATCCGGCTGCTTCGAGGTCGTCGTTGGTGGCGGCGGAGGTTTGCTGGTCGTGCTGGGCTTGGGGGGCGGGTCGCCCGCGCCAAACGTCCAAGAGCCGTAGATGAGACCCTCGGACTCTGACGCAAAGTAGTCAAAGAGACCGCGCGAAAAGTCCAGAGCGCCAAAGGGACACTCCATGCACTGCGTCGTCATGCGAACTTTCCTGAGCTGTTGAACGGACGCGTGGATGTCTTGTTGCTCACCTGGTCTACGACCTGCGCTTGGGCGGTCTTGCCCCGATAGTGAATCGTCACGGTCTCAAAGCAGTGAGCTCCGCCAGCAAATTGCTTTTCACGCGACGTCAATCATTAAATCCAGAGTCGTCTCACAGCTCTCCAGGTTTGCTTACTGGCACATTCATAGCTACAATCTAGACGCAGGCGGACAGACATATTAAAATAGAAATAATTATGGTACACATCTCTTGGCGACTTACAAAATCACTCGCTTTGGTCACCTTGCCACACGCGCCGAGCCCAGTGTCGAAGAACGAGAATCTCGTATTGTCGAAGCGTTTTTGAAGGTCGCTCGTGAGACGGCGCGAGACTGCCGTGCGTTCCCCAGAAGAGTGGCGCTTCCTGGGAATGGTCTGGAGACCATGATGGGACGCGAAAGCAGCATCAATTAAGGCGAGAGACAACAGAGCGGTCACTGCGGAAGCAAAGAGACGCATTTTGAGGGTATAGAAGGAGTGTATTGGGGTAATGAACGTAAAAAGACGGGTATTATAATGAAAAGGGGCTGTTGAGGATGTTGTGGACGTTTATGGGCGGGACGGACCCAAAAAAAAGTGAGTTGCACGTTGTTATGTCATCAAGTCCAATATAAATCACATTCTACACTAAAACATCTCTTCTAGTCCGTCTTTACTTTTGTAGGCCGCTCAACGAACGTCGTCTGACCTTTCTAGTCAGCCATGCGTCTCGCACACGTGTTGAAGACTTACCGTTATGAATTTCAGACATTCGTCAAGCACGATCACGGGGGCACTAAGATACAACACCGCCTTCCATTCAGTCCAGTTCAACGGCGTGATCGAGAACAACGTCTGGAAACCATGTCAACTCGCATCACGCTAGAACAAAGAACAAGACATCTCACCGTGAAGAAGGGCACGTATAAAATCATAAAATGCAATGCCATGCTAAGCGCAATCGCCGCGACGAGGAACGGATTCTTCCACACTGGCAACTTGAGCAAGCTCTCGTTCTCCGAAAGCGAATTCATCGCGTTGAACATCTCCACAGTGACCAGTATCGACAGACTCATCGTCGTTGCCCGGCGCGCCATCTCATTTGTGAACATCTCGCACCCTACCTCTGGGAATAAAACCGAGCACTGATGGAAGTGTGTCTGTTGATGAGAAGAAAAAGCCACGTAAGCCAACATCCATCACGAACAGGATGAGAAACGAAATGTCAAACGTGAAACACTAGAACGCACCAACTGGTAGAACGTGATTTGCGGCCCTCCTGAATAATACACGAACCACCAAGCATAACCGAAAACAGTCGCACAGCCGACGTAAATCCCAACCGTCAGATATCTGAGAAAGAGCCATCGGCCGACAAGTGGTTCTCGGCTGTTTCGTGGGGGCACCCTCATGATTGAGTGGTCCGCTGGGTTGAATCCGAGTGCCGTTGCAGGCAGACTATCCGTCACCAGATTCACCCACAGCAGTTGTACTGGTATAAGAGCTTCCGGCATGCCTAGAAGCACCGTCAAGAAGATGCTGGTCAACAGAAAACGATTCAACTTCAGACTGGGCGCAGTCGTCTTTCCGCACACACCTGACTACCTCTCCAATATTTGATGAAACTAAATTCACCGAGGTCAGTCAAGGAATAAAGAACTTGCAGAAAGACTGGACCCACTAAGGTATCTTATAAACTGTTTCGTGTTGTTATAGATTAATCTCCCCTCCTCAACCGCTTTCTCTATCGTAGCAAAGTTGGAATCCGCCAGAACCATGTCTGCGGCCAACTTGGCAACGTCAGTGCCGCTGCCCATGGCTACGCCGATGTCAGCCCTTTTCAGTGCCGGAGCGTCATTGACTCCGTCTCCTGTCTAGAATTCGTGACCTGAGAACATCTTCACGCTATTAGATGAAGAGAAATGGATTTACCATCGCGACAACCAAGCCCAAGCTCTGCAACATGTCTACAAGCTGACTCTTATGCCCCGGCTCCGTTCTCGTGAACAGGCTTGCCCTCTTTACAGCCTCGAGTTTCTTCTCGTAAGACAGAGCGTCGAACTCCTTGCCCGTGTAGCTCTTGCCCATCAAGTCTTCTTTTGGCCCAAAAATCCCGATCTGCCTGCAGATCGTCTCCGCCGTACCCTTGTTGTCGCCAGTGATGCAGATGACGCGAATGCCAGCAGCTTTGCAGTTCGCTACCGCCTCGCGGACCTCTGGACGAGGCGGGTCTAGCATGCCTACGAGGGAAACGAACGTCAAGTTTTGCTCGAAGCGCGCGTAGTCGTTGATGCTGTCCGAGTGGTAGTGCGCGGAATCGATGTCCTGGACGTCTACGTAGGCTAATGCCAACGTGCGCAAGCCATTGGAACCGTAAAAAGCCGTTCGTTCTAGAACCGTCGCGCGTAGTGCGGCTGTCAAGGGCATAGTCGTGCCATTCACAAGGACCGAAGTGCATCGTTCCAGAACGGACTCTGGAGCGCCTTTAACGAAGAGCGCTCCCGTGCCGTTCAACTGGACTAGGACAGACATCATTTTCCGGTCTCGAGAGAACTCGAAGGTGAGGAGTCGAGGTATTGTCCTCTCGAAGTGTTCATTGACGGCGTTCGCGCGGGAAGCTTCTGGCATAGTCTTTAAGGACTTGACGAGTTCGGCGTCACGGCAACCGATTTTCTCGACAAGGACTCTCAATGCCGCCTCTGTAGGCTCGCCGACGTTCGTGTACGAAGCCTTTTCCTGCAATCTGTCAGTCGGGAGAATTCTTCGCTGGAAGCTCTACCCTACCGGATGATAGACAATTTTAGCGTCATTGCAAAGCGAGCTGATCTCCGCCAGACGTTGGATAGGGTCTGACTGTAGTTCAGCGGAGGCATCCTTGCCATCAGCGGACTTTACCGACCCATAAGGAGCATATGTGGTTCCTTCGACCGCATATTCCCTCGGCGTGCCCGTCTCGTCTACCACCAAGAACTACGGGTGAAGTGAGGAAGTATATGTTGTAGACTGACCCTTTGAGGGGAAAAAATGGACGCACGTGGGAGACACTCATTTGATTCGTAGTCAAAGTGCCAGTTTTGTCGGAGCAGATCACGTTCGTGCATCCAAGGGTTTCAACGCTAGGAAGATTTCTGACGATGGCATTATTCTGGGCCATCTTCTTCGTTCCAAGAGCCAAGCAGGCGGTAATGACAGCGGCCAGACCTTCCGGAATAGCTGCGACCGCCAAAGCGACGGCAATTTTGAAGTAGTAAATTGCCCCCTTGAGAACGCCATGATGCGATGGATCCCAGAAATGGCGGATGTTGACGAGCCAGACGAGGATGCAAATGACGCTGATGACCTTGGCCAGCAAATCACCGAAATCGTCCAGTTTTCGTTTCAGAGGTGTCTTCTCCGATATCTGAGACGTTATTGACTTGTGGATGTCCCCTATGGCGGTCTTTTCGCCCGTAAAGACGACAATCGCCTTGGCGTTGCCATTTACAACGGTTGTACCCTTGGATGATTGAATATAAAACTGGAAATACAACACTAGATAACATTCTCCTTACTGAGAAAAGCATGTTGATCATATCCTGCTTTACAGCTTTTGCGTCTGGTACGACCTCAACGCCTTTGTTGACACTGATGCTCTCGCCTGTCAGAATGGCTTGGTCGACTCTGAAGCTGCTTGAAGACACGGAGAGAATTCTGCAATCTGCCGGAATTTTGTCGCCAACAGAGACAGTCACAATGTCACCTGGGACTAGCTCTGACGCATGTATGCGGCATAGTTGGCTGGAACGGGTAGCTTTTGCTTCGTCGGGAGAATACTCCTTCAAAGCCTAAATCGTGGGCGTTAGAAGATGTTAAAGTATTGATATGTCGAAGGCACTCACGTCAATTGCTTTTTCAGCACTAGATTCCTGAATGACGCCGACGGTAGCGTTTGCAATCAGGATTAGCAGGATGACCAGAGGTTCAACGAAAGCGCCTCCCCATGCTGAATCCGAGGTATCTTCCATCAGGGCCAAAACGAAAGAGATGACAGCGGACGCCAATAAAATAAGCACAAGTTGGTCTTGAAATTGTTCCAGTATGAGCTTCCAAAGGGGCGTTGGCGGATCTTCGGGTAGTTCTATGAAAGGTATAAAGATGAGCACCTATATGAAAGGAAATGGCGAATACACGCACCGTTCTTCCCGTACAATTCGGCATGTCTAGCAGCCTGGTCAGAAGACAGACCGACATTAGGATCAACTCTAAAATGCTCTAGTATCTCCTCTGGAGATTTTGTCCAGGGAGCCTCCATTGCCTTCGTCATGACTGACGAGCAAAGAGACTTGGGATCTAGGTGGGTATGTATATCGTCGAGATGCTGAGACGGCAGCTGACGAAGGGTGCCTCTCTGCGGCGGTCCTTCCGGCTGAGGCAGAAATATTGGAGATGCACGTGCTCCGACGGGAATGACGTGGCACTGATTGGACGCTCTCCGTCACCGTTTTTGCAGCATCTGGAGCAGTCTTGAAGCCGCTTGAGTCAACGTGCACGTCGGTCGAGTGCGCTGGCGGAGGCGATGTGCGTCGTTTGCGCGTCCCTTCGACGAGGAAACAATCACGCCATTGTCCAGGTCTAGGATGGTCATGATCAGCTCGGTCACGCCATCGTTTTTAATCTTATCTAAAGGCTCTCGACCTATAACATAGGCCTGCAGCTCTGGAACAACTTGAAGAACTTCATTTCCACTGTAATGTCCCTTGTACCGGCGATCTCTGCCCGTACATGCTGGGGTCAAGGACCTTGCAGTCTAGACAGGGGTACTTGATAGAAATCTCCGCCCAATTTAAAAGGCCAGTCGACCTGGAGCAAGATCCGACGTCACTCACGACACCTCCAGTCAGTGAACATGATCCTTAGCCTTTTCGCTGCTACACTCGCGGTCAACGTCGCGTTCGCGGCTGTTGTCACGCGTTCACCATGGCAGAAAATACTCTATGGCTGCCAGAATTCATTGCTTTCCAACGGAGACCTTTATCGTTTGGTATATTCGTCCACATACAGCCAGTACTGGGAGTGCAGGTATTTGCATGATAATGGCGACGGTAGTTCGTCCACGGCCTACTGTTTCTACGACGTGAGTGTCCATTCAGTGCCCCTTGCATGACATGCCTGTTGACATTTTCTCTCAGTACCAGAATCACACACTCTATCACTACCCCAACACTCCCATTCCTGTCGACAGCAATCCTAGCTGTCCAGATACCGTCCCTCTCGCCCAAACATATCTGATCAAGACTTCCAACACGGGAAAATGTGTCACCATGACGGGCGACAAAAGTGGTGCCGCAGTGCAGATTCGGGTAATGCATTTCACGACGCTCAGTACACCATTCTGTTGACCTGACATTCGAATCTTGGACAGGACTGCGACTATCGGCATGGGAACCCAGGCCAAAGGTGGTTCTTTGACGGGTCCAATATCCGGCAGGGCAACAAATGCCTGGATGTCAAGGACGGCAATACGGCTAACGGAGCCAGGCTGCAGACTTGGACTTGCACGGACTTGAACGCAAATCAGCAGTTCTATCATTGGGTACACGATTTCGTGATCGTGCCAGAAGACCACATCAGCTGGATGGCACACCCAGGGAAGTGCATGGATCTGACAGATGGCAGACTCGACAATGGCACCCCTGTACGTGGTAATCCTTTGGTCTGTCCATCTACATACTTAAGACACGGGTAGATACAAATGTGGGACTGCAACTACTCCAATCCCAACCAGGTGCGTCAGTTTTCATGTATCTCTACGCTTCCGCGTGACCATCGTGTTATAGAAATGGTATATCGAGCCTGTGGTGTAGATACGCTTTCTTTTATGTTGAGAAAAGGACGATTGACGTGTAATATCAGATTGTATCAGAATTGGGTTTTACTTTGAGGATGCTGCCCGCCACAAGCCAAACAGATGTAAATTGAGATCATTGCATGGGACGCTGACGAGAACTCGGAGAGACACAGTTCACCATCCGTTCCACCAACTCCGTTGTCGTCCCTGTTCATCAGAGGTATCCACAAGGTTCCTCCCCATAGTCTACCATGGGCAATAGTGCCTCCTCCTCAAGCCGAGGCCACCACGAGGAGACCGTCGACCATGGCTATCTCTCTCCCCAGGGTGTTTACACCGGCACTCGAGATTGGAACCAGGCAATCGTCACGCAGCTCATCTGCGCACGCAAGCTAGCTCCTTTCTACAGGCCCCTCGAGGATTACGATGATTCCTGGGATGATGACCAGATCCTCGCCGCAAGAAAGGAGTTTCCTCCTTCTGAGCATGAGACCGTCACGCGTATCGAAGCCACCATGTCCCCAAGCTCCTCCTCGAGATCCAGCAATAGCAAGAAGCCAGCGAATCTCAAGGAACCGAGCAAACCGGAGGTTGCCGTATACAGAGGCGCCGTTGAGTGTCCCATCTGCTTCCTCGTGCGTCGCTGGTTCTCTTGTGTTTTCCCCAGCATGGCATCACCTTAATTTTTGATATAGTACTACCCTCCAAATATCAATCATTCTCGCTGCTGTGACCAAGCCATATGTACGGAGTGCTTTGTCCAAATCAAGCGAAACGAGCCCACTACGACACATCTCGTATCTGAGCCTGCTGCATGTCCGTACTGCGTCCAAGAAAACTTTGGGGTGGTCTACACGCCTCCCCCTTGGCGTGCTGGCATTGGCGCTGACGGTTTCGTAAGTCATCAACATATATCTGCACCCCTTCCAAACTAAGACTAGTGCTCTTATCCTTGAAATTCATTCACCAGTCTCCCTCATGGGCGGATTTATCAAGGGCTCATCAGCAGCTCGAAGGATCCTCTACGCCTGGTCACAAAAGGCGTCAGAAGAGTTTCGGAGCCGACAGTCCCGAGGTCGTCACGACAGGCAAGTACAACGCCTTGTGAACCTGAGCCTGTGTAACGAATCTCTCACAGACCAGATTCGCCCCGATTGGGAGGCCAAACTCGCCGCTGTCCAGGCCGCGGTTGCGAGACGCGCTAACCGACGCATCATCATGCGGCAGGTTGGAGATAGGTTGATTCCCGTCGGAATCACGAGTGGACGGGTCCATGCCCTAAGCCCGGAGGAAGCTGGCGCTGATAGTGGCGAGGCCAGCGGAAGCCGACGATCGAGAAGGCGTCCACATGGCGCTCAAAACCAACAGTACGAGCAGTTCATAGGAATGGGTGGCCAAGACTTGGAAGAGGTGAGTCAAGCGGCAAGGCAGATATGTGGCACGGTCTCATCGTTCTTTTTCCACGAAGCTAATGATAATGGAAGCCATGCGCCTCTCAATGATTGAGCATGAGGAACGACAACGAAAGGAGGCTGAAGAGAAGAGGAAAGCAGAAGCTGTTGCACCTGCGGCGCAGTCAGCTAGTGCCCCTGATGCAGATTTGCAATCTGCCAGCAGCCCAGGGCCTTCTACCCTGGCGTCTAATCAATCTCCCTCGTCTTCATCCACTCCATCTCCCGCACCAACTGCCACAACACATGACTCGTCAGCTAGCAAACGTAATTCCATCCAATCGTCCAACTCTGGAGTGATTAGCTCATCAAGACAACCTCACAATACGCGTACTCTCAACACGCCGAATGCCGCAGAGCAGCGTCGGACACCGTCTCCGGAGCCCTACAATACGTGGACAGCGGCATTGGCCGCGGCATCTACCCCTAGTCCCACCATACCGTCTTCTCACTCTCGAGCTGCAAGTACCAACACGGCAAACTGTACCCCCGTGCTCGAAGCGTCCTCCATACCGCAGATTACCGTTGGAGACGATGCGAAATCCGACGTCAACGGCATATCAGCTGATGACCATAGCGAGCCTTCGCGTCGAATAAAGCACCAAGACTCCGTCAAGTCGACGTCGTCCTCGATCGATAGACAGTCCGAGACTATGTCATCGTACGATCCTTTATGCTCTTCGCCCGAGTCTTATCTCGCTCATGAGCCACTGCTAGGCTCCGGAGCGGTGCCTAACAGTTCTGCGTCTGAACGATAGGTGGAGTCGAGTCGCCGACTTCATGATTGGGTGGGCTCCCTGCCCTACGCTCGCCGCGCAGCGAGGTTGGAAGCAAGTCAGGGTATCATGTATGATCACCCATCTCCGCCAACCTTTCAGTTTTTTTTTGCCCTTTTTCCTCATCTGTTATAATACCAACCATGCATTGTAGCCTATTTAGACGTTTTCCCGCCCTCCTTGTCCATCGACTTCGTCGTGATTGCTCACATGAGTTTTCTCTGTCCATGTTTCCTTACTCTCCCCTCTTTCGTCAGTTTGATAGGGCAAAAGGATCGCCCCGAAACGAACAGTAATTCCATCGTGGGCAGTGGGATCTAGTGAGAAGGCATTGAACCTGATCTTGGCAACCCTCTGCTACATGGATAATCGAAACGTCTTCTACCGAAGATATGCCAAAGAAATTACAAAAGCACTAATAATATAACGAATATTATCGTCATCTAGTGGAACTTGAGCTCTCACATCTACCGGGAGCGGTGTGAGCATATGCGCCGAGGTTTGGCATTCTCGTTAAGAAATGGAGATGCGATCATGGTACTTGCTTTCGGGACGTAGCGACGATGAGCTATTTCGAGCCCGAAGGCCGTGGATCGGCCCATATGGGTTTCGTTGCCTCTGGATCTGTTTCATTCGCCCTCTGGTGCAAGGAATTTAGGAGAAGAAAGCGTGAGCGTTGTCGTAAGCGAGAGGAAGGATGAAGCTAAGGTGGCCAAGGTATGTGGAAAGCGAAAAGCAGTGAATGTTCCGACAGGAGGCTAGAACGAAAGACCGGCCGGGTGCGAGGCTAATTATGTGAAAGCACGGGAGAAAGAAAGGAGAAGCCAGTGACGGTGTGCAGAGGGAAAAGGATCGCAACGGCACGAAGAGCATTAAGAGTCACACTAACCTGCGCCGATATCTGCTTCCTGATCTCCGCTTCTCGGGCTAGCCTAGCGGCGCGTGCGGCGTCGACTTTGCGCCGCAAGTCTGGAGCCATTTCCTGCAGTGCAGTGTGGAGAGTTAGATTCATTCTAAAGTCAGTTTCGGGTAAAGTTGCAATTGCGGAGTTTCGAAAGTCATCCGAATAGAAGAGCGAAGAGGCAAGTTCTGGACCGAGATGACTTTTCTTAATCCTGCGTAGCTCGGTTGAGCACGGCAACGGTCATTTAGGGAAGGGAGACCGTGGCTCGAATTTTGGTGCCCAGACTAGCAGGCATCCGATGAAGACGAGGACAGTGAAATTCGAGAACGAAAGGGAAAATAAAGGTGGCGTTCGGTCAGATGAACAAAGTTCCAATTTACTCACATTGTAAAGCTGTTCTTCGGTCGGAGTTGTGACTGTAGATCGAGAGACAGATAAGCACGCGTGACAAGAGACAAGGGTTTTGGCGAATAAAGAATTAGCATTTGTGGAGATAGATGCGAAAAGCGCCAGACACGCGCGAGATGCTGTTGGCTGGGTGACTTTCTATGCCAGATCTCCGAATCGAACGCGAGAGATCGGGTAGGAAAGACGAAGGGTGGGAACACGAAACCCACTTCATGCTAGAACGAGGGGAAAGACTGGATTCCGGACGATGCGCACCTTTCATAAGCATGTAGCCCACAGCCATGACTTGACGGGCAGGAGTTGATGTCATTTCAGAACGTAATTCATGCATCATGACGACGGCCGGGAGCAGAAGGCGCAAGTGAGCGATGGTTTTTAGTGATTCGATACGCGTCGTCAATCACATGCCGCGTTTCAGTGTTAGGAGGGGGGACGAAATGGCGATGCAAAGGACAAGCCATCACATCAGCATGATACAACCGTCCAGGATGCGATTTTCGATGTTGGCGGGAGACGTGCGTTTTCCGTATTTCCGTAATGCAAACGAAAATAGTCCACAAATTAGACGGCGCGGGTTCCGATGAGTTAGGGAGACGGGTAACGCGAGGCAAGGAAAGAGATCCATTTACGCCCGAGACGACAATGAGGCGTCGACAAAACGAACATGAGGACGAAGAAGGGCCGAGACCGGGGATTAGAGAGGTCTAATGCATGAGCTACTCGGACGTTGACGGATTGGTGTTTGCAAGACTCACAGCTGAAAGTGACGCCGGTGAATTTGAACCACGGAAAACTGCTGGCCATGGGTGATGATGTTTTGAAGAAAGACCTGCTTACATAATTCAGGACGGAATGCATGTCACGAAATTATGCAGAGATGCCGCTTTAAAAGTACTCCTGGGTGACTATAATACAGCAAGACAGGTTAAACGTACGTTGGTAGCATACGATGGGGGGTAAAAAGAGAAGAGGGGGGGGAAAGATTACCCAGAACTTTGTGGATATGCGTGAACAGAAAAAAATCAGGCCTACGCTGGGTGGGCATCAGAAAAGACGAATTTGCTCAAAAAATAAATATAGCGTTTTCGCTATCGGTCCTGCTCGCGATGCCCAGGAAGCCCCGGCACCTTTGACACACCTATAGAGCGCTTCCGCCCCATGAAACCTAGCATGTCGCTCGATTTCCTGCTCCTCATCTCAATCTTCGCCAGCTCCTCCTCCCACTCTTTCATCCTACCCTCAACGTCGCTCTGCTCCTTTGCCTCGTCGCCAGCAGCCGAATGGCCAGAAGACGTGCTCCTGCTCGTCGTCGCGCTGTTGTTGCTCGCGCTGCTGCTGCTCCCTGTACCACTGCCGTTCATCCGAGGCGCTGGCGAGGCGGGAGAGAAGAAATTGTAGTACCCTCTGCTTCCCAGTCCGCTTTTACGCCTCCCTTCAGCCTGGCTCGAACTCTGGCTCGTTTCGGGCCTGCCGAGCTTATGTTTCTTGAACACGTTAGCATCGTCGCCCAATTGATGCAACGAGCCGTCTAGTTTGGCTCTCGCGTAATCCAGGGCTTTGTCCCGAGGGCCAGCGCTCGTGTGCGGCCGTCTCGGAGCGGAGACTTTGTTATTCTTCGAATTTCCCGCGCTGCTGGCCGTATCAGTAAACGTGCTCGACTGAGGAGCAGGTGGAGGGGGGATTTCAGAATCCCGATCTGGTTTTGATCGGCGTGGCGACTTGGATTTTGACCGTGCGGAACGAGCAGCCGCATGATTGTCAAGATATTCGTTGTATTTGGTGATGGCAACTTGGCGCTCCCCTTCGTTGGTCGACACTACGAATATCTCCTTCTCGGCCAGATCGACAGTGTCCGTGCCGGTCGCAGAAACGACGACAACCTTCAAAAGTGAAACTGAATTCAGCATTGACACTTTCATCAGTCAAGGAAGTCTGACAACCTTCACGCGGACAAAAAATTTGACCGACACCATGTCCGACTTGATGGTTTCGCCAATGGCCCAGCGGCTATGCGACTTGGAGGCAGGCCACTGCAGTGATATGGTCTTGCTCCAGACGCCTCTGCCATCCCTGACAAATTGGCCTATAGATTCTGCGCCTGCGACAGGTGTCAAGATGGTTTTCGTGGGCGCGCTTGGTGATCCTGATGCGGGCGAAAGCAAAGGGGCGTCGGATGCGGACGACATTAAACTGGGGTAGATGGAGTGAGGCGTGATGGTGGGATTTGAAGACGACGCATCGGAGTTGACAGAGGTGGTGGAACCGGTGGAATTAAAGTCGGTGGTGCGGGCTTCACCGGCGGACGATAGGGTATGTGACTCCACTTGGAAGGAGGGAGAAGATGGGCCTGATGATGACGGAGAAGTGTAAGGCGTCGTGGGTGTCAAGGGTACAGACGAATTATCCGCAGTTTCGGTGAGCTGTATGCGGCGTTCGATGATTACTGTGGCGCTCCTGATGACGAGTTCAGGATCCATGGGCAATAGATATATGGGTATAGATACAATGTCGAGAGGGCCAATTGGATGTGTTGGAGGCTTGACGGTATAGCGTAGTCGCGGTGCTCTGGGTTTGGTAGTTTGGAGGTAAAGAAACGGTTCCGTGTCGGGAGAGGTAAGCAGGGGGTGCTGCGGTATGTCATACCGAACGAGCGGAAGCTCAAAATGTTTTATTTGACGTGAACCGATGCCAGCAATGGGTATGTGATTGAGGACTGGATAGACCAATCACTGGTCAGACAAAGCAAGTCGAGGTAGGGGATAGGTGTCTTACCGGCTTCAATTCTCCACATGCATCGGTACTCGACAAAGATGGCGGTACTAAAGCCGGCGACCTTGGAAGGCAAGGTTATCCGAAACGGAAACTCGAGGTTATCTATGGGAGTGTATTCGACTCCGTCAGGTTTTGACCAGAGGATCTGGGTGTAGTCCACGAGGACGTTGGAGCTTAGGACGCTGACACGTCCGAGACGCGACTCGTAGCAGCGGACGGAGATGGTTATGGACTTTGCGAGGAGCTGCTTCGCGTCGTCATCAATTTTGGTGCGTACGACTGAGTAGAGGTGAGCATGGCAGTCCTAGCGAGTTAAAGTTTACTCAAGACGGACCTCCTTCGACCTTGACCGGGCTGAGGCCTAGATAACCGCCGTAAGGAAAATAGCGGAGGCCCTGGTTGCCTGTGGGATGCGCGGGTGAGGTGAGTACAGCTGAAAAGAAGGAAAGGAGGCTACCTTTGGTAGAGGAGAGGATGAGATGGACCATGAGCGGGCCTCGATGGAGAGGAGGAGAGGGAGAGAGAAGAAGTGATGTGGATAAAAGGCATTGGAATTTGAGAAGGACGAGTCGATTCTCCTTCAGTCTTTGCCCAATTTGGCTTCAGATCTATCCAAGATCCATCATGTCGTCTCGGTCACACTCATGTCACACTCCGTCCGACCGCCCGGTCACGCCCCGGCCTGCAACCTTTCCCGCTCTGTCTCGTTTTGTCTCTCAGTCGCCAGCACACTCATCTTCAATGCCCTCATCGTTCTACATACCCATCCTCCTTGGAGGAATGATCCTCACCGTACGTCTATTAAATGCCTAGCATCCCTCTGCTTACCCTTTCCATAACCCAGGGATCCAGTAACTCGCTCTGGTCCAAGTGGCAGGCATGTCCTAACTCATTCTCTATCAGCTGGGTTTCATTAAATCGATTAACCTCCCAGGACATGCAATGCGTCGAGAACTGCACAGATCCAGACCCTACCCGTCGCGTGCTCTTCGAGCAGCCGGTCTGGCAGACGCTTCAGATGTTCCGTGCGTCGCGACCTTTCTTCCTGCACACCCTTGACGCACGCCTAACATACCGCGCTAGTCGGAGAAATGCTCTGTAATTGTCACGTTTTTGTAACACTCCATATGCTCCCCTCATCCTTCTTTTTCTACCTCCAAAGGTTTTCTCCCAGTCCTCTACACGTGGTTCGCCACACGTCGCCCACCCTTTTCGGTCCATCTTCCCTCCGATTCCGACAGCGATTCTCCCATCCCATCCAAGCTATCAACTCAGCATCTCACCGGATGGAACATTCTTCTCTTATGGATTCCGGCCGCATGCGATCTGACGGGCACAACGGTAAGGTCATCAATGCCGACTTTCACCTCCGTGCTTACCTTCACCGCCAGTTGATGAACGTTGGCCTCCTGTACACACCCGTCTCGATATATCAAATGAGTCGTGGTGCACTCGTTCTATTTGTAGGGATTCTTAGTGTCCTGTTCCTCCGACGCCGCCTCTGGCTTTATCAGTTTAGTCTTTTCGAATCTTGTCGACGTCGCTTTGCTGACAGCCCCGCTTACCGTCCAAAGATGGGTATCCCTCATTGTCGTAATGGCTGGCGTGGGCTTGGTTGGTTTCAGCGGCTCACTCATCAAAGACGCCATTAAAGATGCTCCCCTTCCATCTACGACTGACCATCATAAGTCCGGTCTTCCCCCTCCGGAACCTGTCGAAGAACCCGCACTAACCCAGGTTCTCATCGGCGAGTATTTCTTCCGACCATTGCATCCGTCGTTACTCATTCTTCGTTCGTTGTACAGGCGTCTTCTTCATCATCTTTGCGCAAGTTTTGTAAGTCACCATCCGGTCTGTCATTCAGCTTCTCACACTCCTCGTTTGCTGCTTTTTCCCAGCACCGCCTTTCAATTTGTCGTGGAAGGTAAATTCATTCATTTTCTTGTCACCTCGTAACGAAATCTGATATAGCCTCTCTCCAGAAAAAATTATGGGTGTGTTTCAAATCGATGTCGCTTGCAAAGTCCGTATCGATCCCTTTTGTTAGCTCGCTTCTCCGTGGCCCCTTTGGTGGCAGTAGGCTACGAGGGGCTCTTTGGCGCCCTTTCGATAGTCCTTTTGATGCCTATTCTGGCCATTCCGTCAATTTCTTCCAAGTCTCCTTTCTTCGACTTGCCTCGAGGCTGGGATCAGATGATCGGCACTCCGACGGTACTTTGGTCTTCCGTTGCGATCGCTTGCAGTATCTCTCTCTTCAACTACTTTGGCTTGAGCGTCACCCGGCATGTTAGCGCCACCGCCCGTTCCCTTACTGACACTTGCAGGACTCTTTCCATTTGGTTGATCAGTCTCGGCCTCGGATGGGAAAGGCTGCTTTTCCCGATTTCTCTTTTGCAAGTCCTCGGCTTTACGCTTTTGGTGTAAGTCTAGTGACACTTTGCGGCTGTCCTGATGTTAACATTGAATTTAGTTACGGCACGGTAAACATTTCACCTAAATTCTCATTTGACTTGGCTGAACAAGATAAATCATACGTTTTTTCTCATGTCCATCCAATGTGCCGCAGTTCCTGTTCAACAATCTCGTTTCAGTGCCTCCTTGTCTTCCCGGACCAGCTCCAGAACCATCATATGTTCGTGTCACAGACGAGGAACAGGATGAATCAGAGGGCCTACTTTCTGCATCCGCTTTGGATGAAACAGCCGCGCTCCCCTCCGAACTCGGCCGGAGTGGTTTTGATGTTATCCCAGAAGACGAGCAACATCACCTTCAACATCATAAATCCTATGGTTCCGCGACGCATAACAATTGATGCGCAGGTTGCCTGCTCTAGACGTCTTTTTCGGATTTTTTAGATCCGCCCTTGCTTCTTGGCTATCATTATTTAACCAGCGCCCGGACCCATTTGTTGACCGTCACGATGTTACCATCGTGCTTATCTTCTTGTACCATATAATGTCGCTAGACATGTCGGCAATGATCAATCCCGATGTGGATGTCCGCACACAGTATCCCCGCTACTCGGACCCGAGAAAATATATAACACTCGCTGATGGTTGTAGTGTAGAACCTCGAAAGCAACACGTAGAAAGACCGATTTTCCAATTCTTGATGAGAAGATTCATCCCACAGGTCGTCACCCAAGCGTTCATGGGGCCACCTATCTGGCGCGGAGCTACGTATGACTTAAACCTCTGTTTCTGTCAACAGTCATGCGGCGGCCAGCCAAGAAGGATCGCCCAACATGCACTGTCACCCATGTCTTCCCCGGCCCGAGACAGTTCGACATGCATCTTCGCCATTTGTGCCACTTGCGTCAAAGGCTACGTTGTTGCCATTGTTCGCCATGTGTAGCATCACAAGGCTCCCAACGCTCAGGACATCGTGAAGCGTTAGCTGCACCAGTCACAATAGACCGGGCATTTCGGCTGATTATTAAAGTGAGCTTGCCGTAGCCCATAGCACTTTGCAGCCTTCCGGGTGAACGGTTTATCATGGGCAGGAGGAGAAAAAGGAAAGGCTAAAAAGGAGATGGATCGATCGGAGAGTAATCATCATGCTTATGCTGACAAGAAGCTTCTTTTTCAAAAAAGAAGTGTCAGCTCCCATCAATCTTCCAGAGGAATCACGCCAGAACAGGGTTGGATATACAGACGATATGTTTCCAGTATTTCTTCAGAGCAGTCTAAATGGGTCGTTCTTGATTGGGCCTTGTACATCGGCCGTGTTCTGCTAATGCTGCATGGCTTGATGTCTGTGTGTCGGTGTTCACGAGTGACAACAGAAACTCTTTCCATCGGTAAATGTCCCTTTACTCGACAGGACCGCGTTCAATTGCTAAGATGTATAGCACGGATGACAAAACTCTCACAGGCAACTCCACTGGTGCAGTTTAGCCGAGACGAAATTTATAGCCAACGCCGATGACCATGTTCTGTTTTTATGACAATGGCATGTTCCAAGTTCTTGACCTTGGCGCCCTTTGTTCTTCTTTATGCTGCAGGAACGGCGGCATATGCTGGGCGGCGAATAAGAGGTCCTTGGAAAACGACCGCGGTCTACATCAGTCAGCCATCGCGTTCGCAGAACATCCCTGACTGATAATCCGGCAAAACAGGGACGCGAGGAAGGTAAAAGCGCCCTGAAGTAAGATGACAGACACTTCTTTTCAGTCTTGTCTCCTTGACGCTTCCTTTCATATAACAAAACACACGCGATGAGGTCCAACTGTTCGGCAAAATAGGCGAAGTCCACGTCTCGTTTTGACACCAAAATGGATACGGAATTCGAACCTGACGCGCAATAATCGCGATTTCGAAGCCAAGCAGAAGGAAATCCAGGAAAACTCCTACAAATAACGGCGTAGTCAACTGCTCTTGACTAGCCAGTTGATCATCCTTTTGCTGAGAAGTGGCGACCGTTGATTCGCGACAATTAGTCATACAGTGCCTGCCATGCGCAGATGATGCCGAGCGGAATAGTCATCCTGGCCAATTACCTACAGCACATACACGGAACTTAAACATGGCAGAACGGAGTAGCACGCGCGAGTCGACAGGTGCTTACCCATCGCATCTGACAGCTTGTCAGACCTTTCATCGGCGTGTCGGAAAAGCATAGAAAGATTGTCCCCTGATTGAATGAGGCGAAAGGGATTCTGCATGACGAGGTTTAAACATAGACGAATCGAGCAAAGATAAAAAATGACAGATCCAACCAGAGGTCCATAAGTTTTCCTGAGGAATATCATCTATAAAGTTGCGAAAAGAAAAATCGCACGACGAAGGAGGGGCAAGCAACTCAATAGGCTTGCATGATGAAAAAGAATAGCCTGATCGGTTATAGATGCGGGACCTCAACATGCCACTGAGTATGGAAGATCGTTCAAATGAAGAAGTGCTAGTCACAGCATGAAGAAACGGAAACCTATCGTGATCCACCGTCTCCCCGAGTCACATCGGCGTCTCCGGGGCGTGACGGTGCCAGGACCAGCTGCTACTCTCCAATTGTGATGTCATGCCGTTATAATCCTGGTTCTAGTGCTGTGGGGCGGACATGTATGAACAAAGCATAACCGTCAGTCGACCGTAGTCACCATAGAAACTCACGATGAGCCGCCGTGGCACCTTCCCATATTTTGTTGCCCCGACATGTTCGGTGATATGCATGCCTGTCCAATTTTGCCCATTCGGTTCATGGCTACGCTGATATCGGTTAGGATCCTATTTCACCGTCCTATGAATATCGTGGAACAGCGGTCCGGCGGAGAATTGGCGCCGAGGGAATAGAATGTCTGCCTGATACCACCTTGCCTGGTGTAGCGCAAATTTTTTGGGCTAATTCGGATTGCGTCGCAATGCAACACTTCGAGTCCATCATTTCTTCTGGGCTGGTGGTTGCTCTTTGCCGCCACACAACACATCTTTGGATCCGATAACTTGCCGTTCGATGCAGCTAGGGTAAGCGGATGATCGCTGTAGAAAGTCGAGCGAAATCCGTCAATTCTACGTGCACGTGCAAAAACCTACCTGAACTTCGATGTAACTGCTGTTTCAGAGATACATATGGGTCTGGGGCAACGTGATCCTATGACCAGTCCAGATGGCCAAGTCGAACGAGCATCGTACTCAAGGGCAACAGCCATCCATCTGACTCGTGTAGGATGACTGCCAAGTGAAGCTAGCAATCACGATTAGGTTAGCCTCATGTTTGGGGCTGGCGATGTGATGGGGGAGGAATAATGCTCAAACGTGCCATGATAGCGGCGTCGGACAGCCATAAGCGAGCGACTCCTATCCTGCCGGAGTAGAAGACAGATATTAGAGTGCAAGATATCCTGTCCAGATGAGATGTGACAAGTAACATTCATGACCAATGTCCAAGCATGACATAGGGAAACTGCACACAGGGTGCATTCGAAACCGTAGTCTGCAGATAGACCGCAATTGCGACCGACCGACATGTCGAGATCGGCGGCTACGCAGTATATTTCATGCCTTGTCTAGAGTGGCGCTATGCTACTAGCTTCTGATTCGTCGTCGCTATCGGCCTCTCGTTCTTCGACTAGCCGCGTTGCGGCTTCTAGGGCATCGAGGTCCCATCCAATGGAGCTCTTCTGTATGCGAGTTCGGGAAACTACGTTACCCAGCTCCATAAGGGCGTGATCACTATGGCAAGTTTCAGCTCCGTATGATCAGGCTGTTCAGAACAGAAGAAAGTAACCTAGCGTATGTTTGACACCAGACGCAGAAATCGTCCACCCAGATTTTACTGTACACGTAATAAACTTCGTGGTGGTCCAAGATGTTCTTCATTTCAAGCAAACACCGAACCACCGTTCGTTTTCCTCGGAGCAGCAACTGAGCGACGTCCTGACGACAGGCCTCGGCAAAGGCGAAGGAGCGGTACAAAGGGAAAGCTAGTGATCTCCGATAAGACGCAACCATCACCCCAACAAGCTCTTCCTCTTCGAAAGAAGCAAGTCTTGAGGTGGACAAAGCCATAGAATGCGGTGGATCGAGCGCAGAAAAAGCTGGCGTCAGGGTACAGATAGTCCACGAGCTTTCCGGTGTAGGATCGCATTGGTTCATTCGAGACTCGTACGCATACGAGAAAAGGAGTGAAACCAACGTTTGATACAGGTCGTGAGCTTGTATTGGACGAATTAGATCTACAGTCCTGCTGTCAGAAGCCTCTTTGGTAAGACTGCGATAGTACTGACATTCTCTCCGAGGCAAACGTAGCATCATTAACTTTTCATCCTCGGTGTACTCAAAAGCTTCCGACGGTTTTGTGTGCGGATGTTGCCACTCTAGCAGTTCTTCCAGGTTTCCATCGTCAGCATAGTCTGCCCTATAGAAAAGTCAGGATAGCAGCGCAGACGACGTGTGCAAGACCTACATGTAATGCTCTTCATCAAATTTCTTGTCTTCATGCTCCAACCTCCGCGTGCGCCTCTCAGAGAGTGTGCAAGTTTCTGCATCCGCGCCAAGCTCATTCACTTCGTTCTCCGTGTGCGTAACGTGTTTGAAGAAACCTGAATACAGGTCCAGGAATCCGTAATATTTTTGTATAGAAATGTCAATTGGACGCTCCGGCTCGCCCAGTGGTAATTGCCAATCATTTTGGGCAGCTGAGTAGGGACAAAGCATTGAGACGAGCCATTGCTGAGATTAAACACTGGTTTACCACGAAGAATTTCTCGGCGCTCCAATGTGAGATCATCAAGTTTATCCGCGAGCTCATCTCCTGGACTTGTCAGCTGGATCTCCGATACCACCTCGATGGTGGGCGGAGCACGCGGAGGACGTGGGGCAAGCAATTTCGTTAGAAGGTCCAGATCTGAGAATTCCTGTCCTGGCGTTTCTTTGGTAAGAGTGAGAGTCAGATACCCCGTACTAGGGTCGTATTGAGCAGACGAAGCGTCATCCTCGACCAACGGGTTTGAAAAATTGAGCTTCAGAAAATACGGATTTACGTGGACGGAGACGAATAAGTCATCGACATGTATCTCAACGTCTGCGGCCTACTTCAATGCGATGTTCAAACAGTAAGTCACTAAGGGGAAGGGATAGAGCATAGCCGTACGCGAATGGATGGGCAGTAGATTGAGACAATGACGGATTCCGGTGTTTGACTGCAACTGAAACGAGGAGTTATCATGGTGTCTGACTTCGGTGCAAAACACCACAAGGGGATGCTATATCGTCGTCGCGGATAAAGAGCTCTTTAATAACTTTTACAAAGAGTTGATGAAGAGCAAGTGACAAACGAAATGTGGGATTTGGGTAAATTTCATATACGCGTTGGGTCACGGTCCCGTTGGGGATAACACTGAGGTTCTCTACAACGATCGTCAGGATCACCATCACCATCCTGCAACCTCAGCCGCTGCATAGGTTGTAATAAATCGCGTTCATCTAGCAGGTTTGTGCTGTGCTCGGGAATACCAGTATTAAAGGGCGCTATCAAGTATCCCAACGCCCCAATCATGGACCCCCATGTGAGTCAGATATCCAGCTCATTCCTTATCCATGCCTTACTCCAGTATACGATTGCAGAAACTGCCCGCTCACCCGACGCTCCCTGTCGTCGAACAACTTATCCTGACAGAAAAACGCGGAAACTGTGTTCCAGTCTATGTCGAATTGCCTGCAGATCTCATAACACCGTGCATGGCATACTTGCGAGTTGCCAAGGATTCAAAATACAGCTTCCTCTTGGAATCCGTCATTGGGGGCGAAAATGTTGCCCGATACAGCTTCATTGGCGCGGGTACGTTCCGTTCTTGCGTCAAATGCCCTTTTCATGCGCCGACGACGTTTCTTCTAGATCCGTTCAAAGTCATCAAGACTGGCCCCAACGAAGAGGCGACAGGCGACCCCATGGCCATTCTTCAGAAGGAGCTGGCGTTGTTCAAGTACGTCAAGATACCAGAAATACCCACATTCACAGGAGGGGCAATTGGATACGTTTCGTATGATTGCATTCAGTACTTCGAGTCCAAGACCGCTCGAGAGTTGAAAGATTCACAGGGCATACCGGAGGCCGTGTTCATGCTGGTCGACACACTCCTCGTTTATGACCACATCTTCCAAACCATTAAAGTTGTATCCCATGTTTTCTGTCCAGAGAACGTAGGGACAGGCAATCTTTCCTTCGTGTATCAGACTGCAGTCCAAAAAGCTCGCCGACTGGCAAAGTCGCTCCTGGTAGGCTCAATACCTGAGCCACCACAGCAACCCATTGTCTTGGGAAATGAGAGCATTTCCAACGTCGGGAAGGAGGGTTATGAAAGCTTTGTCACAACGTTGAAGAAACACATTATTGCTGGTGACATTATTCAAGCCGTACCGTCACAGCGCCTCGCCCGGCCGACCTCGCTGCATCCATTCAACGCTTATCGGCATCTACGACAAGTCAACCCGTCCCCGTACATGTTCTATCTGGATTGCGGCGATCTTCAAATCGTCGGCGCAAGCCCAGAGACATTATGCAAGGTACAGAAGAACGTCGTCTACAATCACGCCATCGCTGGAACAACAAGGCGAGGGAGTACTCCAGAGGGTGAGTTCCACTCTTACTTGATCTACTTGCACTAATTTGATGCTTACAGAGGACGAAAAGCTGGGTGCCGCGCTTCTCGCCTCGGAGAAAGACAGGGCTGAACACATCATGTTGGTCGACCTGGCAAGGAACGATGTGAACCGCGTCTGCCAGCCCAAGACTGTGAAAGTCGATCACCTCATGAAACTTGAGAAGTTTAGTCACGTCATTCACCTGACATCGCAAGTGACAGGAGTGTTGCGTGATGGGAAGACAAGGTCTGTCATGAGCGTCGTGATGGTGTCCGAAACTTACATCTCATTCACAGATTTGATGCTTTCCGATCCATATTCCCAGCCGGCACTGTGTCAGGTGCGCCCAAGATCAAAGCCATCGAGATTGTTTCGTCCCTGGAGCAGGAAAAGCGAGGTGTCTATGCGGGTGCCGTCGGCCGGTTCGACTTCGCTGAGGACGAGATGGACACATGCATTGCGATCCGCACGATGGTGTTTAAAGACGGAATTGCTTACCTGCAGGCCGGTGGAGGTATTGTATACGACAGTGTCGAAGAAGATGAGTACTTCGAAACAATTAACAAGCTCAAGGGCAACGTGAGAGCACTGGAAGAGGCCGAAAGTGAGTTTTCCGTGTTTGCACACATAGAATCAGGATAAGTTGTGACACTGAACGCCCCGCAGAGTACTGGTACGAGATTCAGAAGGGAAATCCGACAAAGCGCGCTGCAGGTAATTAGATTGAGTATATACCCATAGATGTCTATTGAGTTAGGGATGCTCGATGCCGGTGTAATTGCCGCCGTTGGTCTCGTTTTTGTCTTTTCTGCTCCTCCGCCGTCCGCAAGGCAACTCCTTCTCTACCTGCAACACTCAATAATCCGGCGATAAGCTCCGCTGTTCTTGTGCTTTCGTCGTTCGCTGGTATAGGATACATCACAATCCTTGGGTCTGTGTTCGAATCGACGACACCGATGGTCGGGACGTGTTCAATTGCGCATTCACGAATTGCATTCATGTTTGACAGGGGGTTGAGAAGAATAACAAGGTCTGGGACGACCTTGTGTTCGCTGACTACGTCAAGGCCGTGCATTTGGATTTTGTTCGTCAATGTCCCAGGCAACCAACGTTCACCGACGTGATAACCTTGAGAACCTAATCGCTCGGCCGCCTTTTGTACAACGGGGCTGAGGTCCGGTCTTGTCCCCACGAAGACAATCTGGCCGCCTGCAATAGCGATTGCGCGAACGAGATTTGCGGCACGCCGCAGCATCGGCAATGTTTGATCGAGGTCAATGATGGTGATGCCAGCTCGAGTACCGTATGCGTAGGGCATGAAATTCGGGTTCATTCGCGTGGACGCGTGACCAAAATGGGCTCCCGACGCGAGAAGGGCGGAAACTGTCGCGTGCGGAGCTGGCCGCCGCAACATTTGTCGTGGTTGGAAGACGTTGTCCTTAGTCTGCGTAGTGCCATATTGCGACATATGATCAACTAATCGAGCAAGGCGTCAGATGCGGCTCGAGGGCCTCAAATTGTAAGGAAAGCATCTTACACAACGTCTGGACCTCGGCTCGTCGCCTCTGGAGTCTTGACCAGTCCTCCACAGTCTCAAGAGGCTTGTTTGGGTCGATCTCGTAAATCCCAAAACACCGAGCAAAAGTCCTAGCAGGGTTCGGACTGGGAGGACATCTGACAGATGCAGCCAACCATGAACGGAGAGTGGGCTGGAAGGACATTGGGTTCTGTATTGTGGCTGTGCAAAATTCTGCAATCCTTCTGCTTACCTCAGTCGATCAAAATTTTTTCTTCACCACCAACCACAACCCAGGTCAATAGATTTTTTTCTTTCCCCCCCCTCCTTTTCGCAAAAAAATGGACGATTTGTTCGAAGGTGCAATCGGCATTGATCTTGGAACGACGTACTCGTAAGATCCATCTTGATCAATGTTGTCTGAGCGAAGCGGGGTTTTTAACATGATGTACCTCAGCTGCGTCGGTGTCTGGCAAAACGACCGGGTTGAAATCATCGCCAATGACCGTACGCACGTCCTGAAAGAGTTTAATTATTGTGTTTCTAACTTGATGCCTTTCAGAGGGAAACCGTACAACGCCATCTTACGTCGCCTTCTCCAACGAGGAGCGTTTGATTGGTGATGCCGCCAAGAACCAGGCAGCGATGAACCCTCGCAATACTGTCTTTGACGCGAAGCGTCTGATCGGTCGCCGATATGAGTGAGTAGACTGTCCCAGACGGTTTTTCCAAGTTTGACATTCATTTTCCTTATTTAGCGATCCGGATGTCAAGAAGGTTCGTAGATAATGAGTTGTTTCGCAAGTGTCGGACTCAATCGGTATGCAGGACATGGCGCATTGGCCCTTTGAGGTCGTCGAGAAGGATGGATCTCCGTTGATTAAAGTTCAATACCTCGGCGAGGAAAAGACCTTCAGCCCTCAGGAAATCTCTTCTATGGTCCTCACAAAAATGAAGGAAATCTCGGAGGCTAAGCTTGGCAAGACCGTCAAGAAGGCAGTTGTTACGTAGGTTTGCACGTACTTCTCTTTCCTCACGTGGTTGAACAGTTGCCAGTGTTCCGGCCTACTTCAACGACTCTCAACGTCTGGCTACCAAGGACGCGGGTGCTATTGCTGGCCTTGACGTCCTTCGTATCATTAACGAACCCACCGCCGCTGCCATTGCTTATGGTCTCGACCGCCAGACGAAGAACGAGAAGAACGTTTTGATCTTCGACTTGGGTGGAGGAACGTTCGATGTTTCTCTGCTCAACATCAGTGGAGGTGTCTTCGCCGTGAAGGCCACTGCTGGTGACACTCATCTGGGTGGCGAGGATTTCGATAATGCCCTTCTTGAACACTTCAAGAACGAGTTTAAGAGGAAGACAAAGCTCGACATCTCTGATGACGCCAGGGCCCTTAGGCGTCTTAGGAGCGCTTGCGAGCGTGCCAAGAGAACGCTGTCCAGCGTCACTCAGACAACCGTCGAGGTTGACTCTCTCTACCAGGTACGTCAACGCTGTTTTTTATCCTGGTGTCTGGCTGATGAAAGGTTGCTGTAGGGTGAGGACTTCTCCGCCAACATCACTCGCGCCCGCTTTGAAGAAATCAACGCCGTCGCCTTCAAGTCCACTCTCGAACCCGTTGAAAAGGTGCTTAAGGATGCGAAGATGCCTCGTGAGAAGATCGACGACATCGTCCTCGTGGGTGGTTCCACCCGCATCCCCAAAATTCAGGCCCTTGTGTCCGAGTACTTCGGCGGCCGCCAATTGAACAAGTCGATCAACCCCGACGAGGCTGTTGCATATGGTGCCGCCGTCCAGGCTGCCGTCCTCACTGGCCAGACTTCTGACCAGACTAAGGACCTCCTGCTCCTCGACGTTGCTCCCCTCTCTCTTGGCGTCGCCATGCAAGGTGACGTCTTCGGTGTTGTCGTTCCTCGCAATACTCCCATCCCAACCAACAAATCCCGAACATTCACGACCGTTGAGGACAACCAAACAACTGTCACATTCCCTGTGTAAGTTTTTGGAGCTTTCTGCGGCACTCAGTTTTGTACTTACAGCACTCGACCACAGCTACGAAGGTGAACGTACACAATGCCGCGATAATCGCCTGCTCGGTGAATTCGAGCTCACTGGCATTCCTCCCATGCCCCGTGGCCAAGCGGAGCTCGTCACCACTTTCGAGGTTGATGCGAACGGTCTGTTGAAGGTTTCTGCTCAAGACCGTGCCTCTGGTCGCAAGGCTTCCATCAGTAAGCCCTTTCAAGACCCCAGGTTGATTCTTCTCGCTCATCCTTACACTTATAATAGGCATCACAAACTCCGTTGGCCGTCTGTCCTCAGCCGAGATCGAGCAGATGATCAAGGATGCCGAACAATTCAAGCAAGCCGACAAGGAGTTTTCTGCTCGTCACGAGGCCAAGTCCGACCTGGAAGCCTACATCCACCAGGTCGAGAGTACCATCACCTCTCCTGAGATTGGAATGAAACTCAAGCGTGGAGCCAAGTCTCAAGTTGAGGCAGAGCTCGCAAGGGCTCTGGAGAAACTTGAAATTGAGGATTCTACTGCAGATGAGCTCAAAAAGGCCCAATTGGGCATTAAGCGCGCATTGCAAAAGGCCACTGCTGGTATTCGGTGAATTGGATGGCATCATAGACCGGTCTTGTTTACGTGCTGTTTTGTTGTTAATTTGCCTTATATCATTCAAATAACGTCTCACACCATGCAGTATGTCAAGTCTGTATAAAACGCCTATGACAATGACAATGTGTGCTACAATACAATGTGACAATCACGATGAAACAGCCCTATGAACACGGAGTGCAATTTCCAGAGTCCACAATTCTTCATCTGCTCCATCATTCAATGCTTTATCAGCTTCCGCAAATACTAAGGCGCACTGCGATTTTTGCCAGCCGTTTAGATTTGGATGTGACATAACTAAGTCATGAACCTGCCGCGATCGTATAGATGCATCAGCCAAGATATAAATCCTATTCAGACCCAGTTCGCACCTGTGATAGGATCTGACTGGCTGAAAAGCCTTCACGCATCAGTCCCTTGACCCGCGCCTTTATGTGCTCAAAGGGTGTTTTCTTCTGCTTCGAGGAGCCATCAACATCCATCGCTGTCCCGCCGTCAATGCTCAACGCATTTGCAAAGTCCTTGACAATTGCGTCCGGAATGACGCCGGCGATTTCTTGTATATCTCGAGGTGTGATTTGCGTAGGTGGATTGGAAGACGCCGCCAACCGGGATGCAGACTGGAGATAAGTGATTGCACGACGAAGGTCTCCTGCCGACGTGCTTATGAGAGTATCTATGACCGGAGGGTCGACCACAACATGCTCTGCTGTTGCAATCTGGGCGAGCCTCGCTGAGGCGGAAGACGGATCCAACGGAGTAAACCTGAACTTGGAACAACGCGAAGCAACAGGTTCTATTATTCTAACACACCCTTAGTGATATTTGACTCTAGCAAACCGGAGAACTAACCTTGTGACGTAGTTGCAAACCAAACAAAATCGTGTTATTCGAGCGTAAGTTTCCATTATACGTCGAAGAGCACCTTGCGCATCCTGTGTCATGGAATCCGCCTCATCTAAAATTACGATTTTGTACGGTGGACATGGATAGGTTTTGCCGTCAGATGCCACAGCTTGTGCACGGGGGGTTTGGCGGGCGAAGGATTTGATCTTGTCGCGGACGATGGCAATGCCACGTTCATCCGACGCGTTCAGCTCGAGTACGCGATTTCGGAAGTTGTCTGGGCTAGCTCAGAGATCGGACACTCAGCAGCGGACGACGGCACACAACGACGCACCCATATAGTTGCCTTGCCAATGCTAATATCGTCGACGTTTTTCCCGTTCCCGGGGGGCCATAAAACAGCATGTGCGGAAGCTAAAATATGTCAGAGACGTGGAGAGTGCACAATCAGACTGTTAAGTTCACATTTGCAGAGGTCAGCGTCTTGCGCAAAACGGCGACGGTATGATCTTGTGCAGATACATCATCTATGGTTTTGGGCCGACTATATGTGGCGTTAATTAACTGTCGTATGCGTAGCTTCACTAGACACGCACTATTTCTCGACCCATGGCTGCAGTGCAGGGTCAATAGCATGTTTCTGGGCGGTTTTGGTAGACGGCGCCTTGAGATCGAAGAAAGACATTTTATGAGCAGGTCATCACGCAACGCGTGACAAATGGCAGTCACGTCGCGTCAACTCCCACGGTGACGGCATCTGTCGGCCCCGACTCTTTTCCTCGACACCATGGACTTGGTTATCAAGTTCTCCTCGGATAGCGACAAAGGTATCTTTGTCCTTTCATTCATTTTAACGTACACGTCTGACTTACCTTTATAGCGAGCGAAGTTGCCCCAGGACCAAGCAGACAGGGTTTGTGACGCGCTAATAAGTCTATTGCCATGTCCCCTAACGACGCGTCAATAGTCCATAGACCGTCCGAGAGATCAACTCTTGTTGATTTGAAGAATGGAAAAGTTATTCTTAAGCAGAAACCTGTTTCTTTCGAGAAGCAGTCGGAGACCCTTCAAGGCGAGTTCAGTTTCTCTGATGTGTTACAACGCCTAGTTGAGAGACGACCACCTAGAGATTGTCAGGTTCAGAGTCATGTTGGAGGAACGAATTGACAAGCAAGAGCCGCCCTTGGACGCGTTCCCAGAGGATCACAAACCGGTTATTGCAAAGCTTGCTCACGAAAGGTTGGACAGAAATATTCCGTTTGGTGTGCATCCTAACTCTGACACTCCCACCCTACTCAGTGATAAGGCTCTCCTGACTCTCGCAAAACACATTCGACATGAGCTTCTGCCTGTGCAAGACGAAGACAATGATCGTACGACGTTGGCGCAAGCCGCACTTCCACTTCCTATAGTGGAAAATGCCATTACGGAGGTCATGAACCGTAGCAATTATGGATTGGAGAGTACAGGCAGCGCAAAAATGCCTGCGGCGCTGTGCATCTGGCGTTGGGAAGTCAAGGCGGAGCACTGGGACTGGTTGCCTAAAAACGCCCGAGAGAAGGCGGGAGCCCGGCTGTTGGAACGGGTCCAAGTGAGTTACTCGAAGTCTATGAATCGGTCACTCGAATCATCGCTATCCGTAGGCAAGGCAAGACCTGCGCAAAATTTTAGAGTCGTTACCACTGGAAGAGAGGACTATCCTACTGAATCCAAAGGGTAACAAATCGACGTCGAAAGATCTGGACACGGCAACTCAAACTGAACTCGTCAAATCCTTTCAAGACAATGACCAGTCAACTGCTACTACGTCGAAAAAACAGCGTACGAAAAACACCGAAAATGAAGACATCGAAAGCGATTCTGTAAGCATCTGATATTCTGATCGCATTCCTGTACTAGAGCGTTTCTCGACAGCATGAGAAAGGGTTAGCCAGGGGTGCGCGCACGAAAAAAGCAGTGGATCCCGAGAAAGCTGTCAGGGTGCGTATTGGTCACATCACTCGCCGCACACAGCCACCGAACTTCCTCAGGAAAAAGAGAGGCAGGAGAAGAAGGCCGCCAAAGCTGAGAAGGATCGTAGAGAAAAAAGCGCTCAGGATAAATCTCGATCCCTTATGGCTAACTTCTTCTCCAAGGCCAAGGTGGGAATGACGACGAAGGGCAGCTCATCCGACACTGGCACTACAGCTCCAGCCTTATCAGAATTCGAAAGGTCGTTCAAGTCTTTCACTCTGAAGAGGGATGCAGAACTTGCACCCATTAATTGGTTCCTGGAAACCAGGAAAAAAAGAAACCGCACCAAGACAATTTCCGACGATGTGATTGTTATTGACGATGAGGTTGAGGATGCATGTCAAACATCAGAGCCATCCGCACCGCAAAATATGGCCGTTGACATTGATAGTCTCAGTCCACGAGGTTTGACTCGGCTTCCTCTCAACTCGTGAATTAATGGGACTCAGATGACCATTGCAGAACATTTACGGACCATATTGAAGTCGATACCGAACTTTAAAAGCGCATCCCCTTATACCCAGGGCAAACGTGTTCCGGGTATGAAGATAAACTACCGCGACACCGTTCGTAACCTCATTTCTGAATTATCGGAAGCCGAGCTCGCTGGAGATATCCCGCTCGTCCGCTCACTCTTAAACAAGTTGAGCGACCGTACTTTGTTTCCCGCTAAGGTTTTCATCTTCGCGGAGGATGCACGGCCAGGCTATTATGGAACATGGACAAGGAATTCACGTGTGATTAGACCACGCGCACCTCTGGCGAGAGACGTGCTTGCCCATGACTACAACTACGACAGCGGGGAAGAATGGGAGGGCGAAGATGCTGGCGACGGCGAAGACGTTGTTGATGACGGCGAGGAAGAAGACGATGGAGAGGAGACCGACTCTGACCTGGACAGCTGGCTTGCTGATGACGATGAAGGACCAGAGGTTTCTATACACAGTATCGATCCGTCTCAGATACCCGAGATACCCTTGCAACCTTTCAAGCGAAAAGCGGGCGATCCAGAAAGCAATAAAGGGAAGAAGAGGAAGGTTGTTGTCCCTCTTGTACCCTTTGCTAAGGGACCTTGCTGGGAGAGCTCTATTGGGCAACGCGACAACGACCTCTTTGGCCCATATCAAGTTCAACTATTCAATGGTGAGTTTCCGGATGTAAAATCTAGTTCATTGTGGTCCTTGCTTAGACGGTTTCAGATACTCCGTTCCCAATTGACCCCTTCACATTCGTCTCGTGTGTCGAAGACAAGCAGGAGAAAATCAGGACTGCCCAGATTGCAGGCGGCTTTGCGGTTCCGAATGTTCCTGATCGGATGATAGCCGTCAAACCAGCCACGTCTTCAACGAAGAGGCCACCGATCGCACCCAAGACGACGTTCCCCGACGTGCATGTTCCTTTCTTGCTCAACAAAATCACCAAGATGCAAGCCCCCAATATTACCTTGCTGATCGAGACTCTCTATCAAGATTTGCGGGAACACAACGTGAAGAAGAATGCAATTGAAGTTAAAGTCAGAGAAGTCGGCGAAAAGTGCAGGGAAAAGAAAGTTTGGATTGTAAAACCAGATTATCAGGTGGGTACTTTCTTCCGTTCTTCAGCCACTGTGGCTCCACCTTGCTGTTCTCTTCCGGCCATAGGATCGATACAACACATTTCTCTGTTAACGGAATATTATTACCATCCGTATCTTCCCATTGCCAAGATCCATACGGTGTCATTATATTTATGTTGAGTAATAAGAAATGGGCCTATTATAATTGTACGATCATAGAATCGCCTTCAGGAGGCTACAATTTTCCACAGATTCTGTACGAGGTCAAAGTCCGATTGGTTGGGTTGTATGTCCACAGGATAGATGTCTCCTGATCGCGATCCTTTGAACAGGTTAGCACTGCGTTCCAAACTACACACAAAAAGTTTGCTCACGAATGAGTAATTTAATCAAATTGCCACGTTTATCAACGATGAGTTCAAAACCAAGCCCCTTATATAGCTTGAGTCGAAGGCTACGGAGAACAAACCTAAGCTTTTGGTTCCTCTAGAAAGGCCAAAAAAAATTAAATGCGGCTTACGCAGTTCCGTTAAGTTCTCTGCTGTGTTCGACGGCAGGATCGTAGTTCTCAAGGTTGTGGGCTTCTTCTTTCAAACGGGCGAGCTCCGCCTCTCTGCTTGCGATGAGCCCTTCGGCATCGCTTATGGCCTTCGCTAGCGAGAGCCTGCCGCTGTCGAGTTCGTTGAGAGCGGCTGCATGAGCCTCTGCCGAAGGCACGGACGCGGGCCGCGTGGAGGATACGCGTGCCGCTTCGAGCACCCGTGCAAGAGCTATCCACGATGAGACCTGAGTTCGTGGCCGAATAATATGCTTGTTGAGTGGAAGTGACTTGTGACTTGCCTTTGAGATTAGCATGTGCATCTTCCAGCTCTTTCTTCCGTTTGTCCTCTGCGATTGAGATTTTCTCCTCTGCTCCGACTATAGTAAGGTAATCCTCTTCTGGATCAATAATAGGTAGCATATCACGTATAGCTTTGCTAAAGAGGTAGTTTACGCTTCAGCTCCAGTCACACAGTAAAAGAATGGCAGCAAACGCATTGACATTGCTTCGTTAACGTCTATCGACATGGCGGATGGAGGACAAGATCACCAACACAGGCACGTCACGCATGACACGACACACGTGTTGTGACGAGACGCGATTGGTTGACCTCCATTCAGGCAACACCTTCTAGCCATGGGACATCTGGAACAACCTTTGCCTGTTGCTCTGAAGGACATCATCAAACTCATAGACAGAGCCTACTAAGGGTTTCAAGGAGCCTACAGGCAAATATGTTAGAACGATATGGATTCAAAACAAAAGACTATATAAATACCTTCTCGCAGCTGCACGAGGTCCCCCTTATTCTTGAGCATCACCTGTCTACGAAAGACCCTGGTTTGAGCCATTCTCTACATGACTATGCGAACAACGCACGCATAGCACCTTTTGGTACCGCCCAAGGAAGAGGAAGTATAAGCTACAAATATGATTTTTAAGACACTCCATATGTCTCCTGTACTTTCCGGCGAAGCCCAGATGTGATGAACAGTCCATCGGGCGCAAGATACGCGAGACTATGGGTATAGGTATAGAGTGACGGATCGACCAGAGCAACGGCATCCAGGATAACATGATATCTAGTTGAGGGCG
Organism: Macrocybe indica; assembly: GCA_030407095.1. Taxonomy (NCBI): domain Eukaryota; kingdom Fungi; phylum Basidiomycota; class Agaricomycetes; order Agaricales; family Callistosporiaceae; genus Macrocybe; species Macrocybe indica. The sequence continues at coordinate 2,196,937 of JARFTL010000004.1, forward strand.
GCTGAGCTGTCAGGTAATTTGTGAAGAGGCTCCTTGGTATAGTTGATGAACTGGGCATAGTGACGCCGAGCAAGTCTCGCGGTATTGTGAATCGGCTGGATGGATAGGAATCTCGTCCGCTCCTTATTCTCTGACAAACTCTTCATTCTCGACGGATGCAGCCGCAACAACTCGGGCACTTCTAGCTTTGGCGATTTGAATAGCAAAAGCGCCAACAACAGGATTGTCTACTCAGTCTCAAGCTTGCTTACGGTGAAAAGGGCTTGATATGCTGTCTGTGCGGCCAGTGCTATTCCAGAGACTTACACTGGCACGATATTGGGAGGACCAAGCACCCAGTGACAGCTGACATGCGCGGCATTCCTCCAATGCACCCTGGCTTATAGCGGGCAACGATTCTTTTGATAATCATGTCAAACATCACCAACAGCTTCCTTGGGGGAAATTCACCAACCCAGTGAAATACAGTCGAAAAAACTGATCTCCGTTGGAAAAATTCGGTCCCATTGGCATCACGATGATCCCCACCAAATCATGTTCAGCTGGCAAGGGGCGTCCACTGTGCGCAAACGTCGGTTGCGTCTTCATCAATTTATAACCATTGTCATTGAGGCGATTCCAGCATCCTGTCAAAGATTACAACCCGGCACGTACACAAAGTTGAGAGCAGTGACAAGGACCTGACCAGGCTGGAGTCTCGTCGGAAGAGGCTAATTTGTTCTCAGCTTGAGAACATCTTTTGGTGAGCACGCTTCTCGATAGTCCATGCGCGCTGCTGGATTGGCAAAGCCCATGGTAATGGCAATCCATGAAAGACACGGTTGAGCGTATTGAGAGGGTTACCAAATCTGGAGCATGTAAATTCAAACTCCGGTCTCATCTATGAACACGTGACGTAGAGATTACTGAACAAGGTTCAGGCCCTTTGCCCTGCCCCCGAAGACTATCTCATCGTGCAGCTCTTGCGCGTACCCATCGTCCGTCTCCCAATTTACTTGCACGATTTGACGGCGACGCACTCTCTCATCGCCGCGTTATCATGGAGGTCGGCATTTCCGCTCGTCCAACTCGCTTTCTCAATCTTAGTCCAACTTCATCAGGGTCTGCTTGATTTCTCGAGAGAGTTCGATGTCGGGCTCCTGGACAAGGTCGTCCTGTCTATGTACAGCGGCACAGGTCAAGAGGTGCAGGATATATAGACCGATTGCACCGCGACTTGTCTCTGATAGCGCGATTTCCAGCAACAAATGGCTCAACAAGTCCTGACCCAGTTTGAGGAACACCCGGACTCATGGACCCGAGTTCCCGACATCCTCGAAACCGCAACTCAGCTCCAATCCAAGGTAGAGACCGTATGAAACCTCGCTCCGAGGACATTCCTGATCACGATGCGCTATCCTAGTATATCGCGCTCCAAATCTTGGAGAAACTTGTCACAACACGGTGGAAGACGCTTCCTGAGGGACAGAGGCAGGGTATGTGATTTCTGTGTGACGGACACGGCGAGCGAACTGACGGTATCAGGTATCCGCAACTTCGTTGTCGGAATTACCGTAAAAATCGCGTCCGACGAATCACAAATGCGACAACAGAAGGCATCCCTCAACAAACTCAACCTTGCTCTGGTTCAGGTACGAAGCCAATGAGTGTTAGCTACGGAAATCTCATCACTGACGAATAATCCAGATCCTCAAACAAGAATGGCCGCACAATTGGCCCACTTTCATCACGGAACTAGTCGAATCATCTAAAACGAACTTGTCGCTTTGCGAGAACAACATGGTCATATTGAAGCTCCTTTCCGAAGAAATTTTTGATTATTCCGCGGAACAGATGACCCAAACCAAGATCAAAAACCTGAAGAATCAGATGTGTGGAGAGTTCTCAGAGATCTTCAGGCTATGTTTGGAGGTTCTTGAAGAAGCTCAAAAAACATCCTTGATCAGGGCCACGTTGGAAACTTTACTCAGATTCCTCAACTGGATACCTCTAGGCTATATCTTTGAGACCGTACTCATCGATCTCCTTGTGACGCGCGTGAGTCTGCTGCTTATTCTATCCTGGACACATGGTTGAAGAAGCTGTAGTTCCTAGAAGCTCCAGACTTCCGGAATATTACCCTCAAATGCCTCGCCGAAATTGCTGCCCTCAATGTTGGGCCTGAATATGACCCCAAGTTCGTCATCCTCTTTGCTATGGTCATGACGTCCATCAATCGCATGATCCCGCCGAGCACCAACATTGCCCAAGCCTACGCTAATGCCGGCGATGCTGGACAAGAGCTTGTTCTCAACCTTTCCCTCTTCCTCGCAAACTTCCTCTCCAACCATCTCCGTGCAGTGGAAACCGAACAAAACCGCGACGTTCTTCTAAATGCGCATCTTTACATGGTAAAGGTTTCGCAAGTCGATGAACGGGAGATTTTCAAGATTTGCCTCGAATATTGGCTCAAACTCGTCGCGGAGCTGTATGAAGAAATCCAAGGTCTGCCAATAGGCGAATCTGGCCTATTGATGGGCCTCAGTCTCGGAGGTAACGGCGGAGCTCAAAATATGCTTGGGGGCATCTCGTTGCGGAAGAACATATACAGCGATGTGTTGTCTAACCTGCGTCTTGTCGTCATCGAGAGGATGGTCAAGCCTGAGGAGGTATGTGTGGAGTTATAATACCTCCGTCAGAATGAGCTGAAATAATGCTGTTTACATAGGTTCTCATCGTCGAGAACGAGGAAGGCGAAATTGTGCGCGAATTTATGAAGGAGAGCGATACCATTGTCCTTTACAAGTCGATGCGTGAACTCCTCGTCTACCTTACCCACCTTGACGTCACCGACACGGAAACCATCTTGACTGAGAAACTCGCCAAACAAGTCGACGGTTCTGAATGGTCTTGGAACAATCTAAACACGCTCTGCTGGGCTATCGGTTCCATTTCTGGTGCCATGAGTAAGTTTGTTAAATGCTATGTGGCTTTGCTACGCCTTACATCGCCTGTCAAGATGAGGAAACCGAGAAGCGCTTCCTTGTGACTGTCATCAAGGACCTGCTTGGCTTGTGCGAGATTAAACGTGGAAAGGATAACAAAGCGGTCGTTGCTTCTGACATAATGTACATTGTTGGCCAATACCCACGTTTCCTCAAGGCCCATTGGAAGTTCTTAAAGACCGTCGTCAATAAACTCTTCGAGTTCATGCACGAAACGCACGAAGGTTAGCTTGGGAATGTTACAGTCTTTTGGTTTCTTGCGGTCCTAACTTCTTTATAGGTGTGCAGGACATGGCTTGCGACACATTCATTAAAATCGCCCAGAAATGTCGCAGACACTTCGTCATGCAGCAATCTGGTGAACAGGAACCTTTCGTGGACGAGATACTCCGCCTTCTACACAGGATCACCGTGGACTTGTCACCTCAACAAGTGAAATACTGTTTATCATGTCCTTTATACGATTTGCTGACCCTCATCGAAGGTTCATACTTTCTATGAAGCTGTAGGATACATGATCTCAGCGCAGCCCAACAAACCACAGCAAGAGAAGCTGATTGCAAAATTGATGGAGCTTCCTAACAATGCTGTAAGTCAATGCTTAGGACTCCCGATGCGTCATTGCTGATCAGGCTTGTAGTGGGACTCGTTAATGGCGCAAGCTGCCCAAAACATGGACGTCCTATCAAGCAGTGATAACATCAAAATTCTGTCAAATGTCCTCAAAACAAACGTCGCTGCCTGCACATCCATCGGCAGCTTCTATCTTCCCCAGATCGGACGCATCTTCCTTGACATGCTTGGTCTTTACAAGGCAGTAAGCGGTATTATCAGCGAAACTGTCGCAAAAGAAGGCCAGTTGCATATCCTGTGATCCCCTACCTTCGCTCATGCGTCCCTTCAGGCCTAATCGCCACCAAAACGCCCAAAGTCCGGCAACTACGTACCGTCAAGAAAGAAATCCTCAAATTGATGGAGACGTACATCAAGAAAGCTGAGGATCTCGAAGCTGTGAATAACAACTTTATGCCTCCTCTTCTGGACGCGATCCTCGGTGACTACAATCGCAATGTGCCTGCCGCGAGGGACGCGGAGGTTTTGAATGTTATGGCAACTATCACATCCCGCCTCGGAGTACGTATGTTAGATTCTGGAATGCGGGTGCTCGTTCTTATCACTTCTTCTAGCCCCTTCTTACACCCCAAGTACCCGCCATCCTAGACGCTGTCTTCGAACCTACACTAAGCATGATCAACCAAGACTTTGCCGAATATCCCGAACATCGTGTAGGATTCTTCAAGCTCCTTCGCGCCATTAATCTGAACTGCTTCCCCGGTATGGCAAACGTATTAACAGGATTGCGAGTGCTGACCCTTTGATCAGCTCTACTTGGAATCCCTCCTAATCAATTTAAGCTCTTCATGGATAGTATCATTTGGGCCATCAAGCACACGATGCGCGATATTGCCGATACCGGGTTGAACTGTGAATAATCCGGTCTTTCATCTTCGACTTTTTGCTGACTCTTGTCTAGTGTGCCTCGAGGTCGTCAACAACTTTGCGGGGGCTGCAGAACCCGCGGTTAGCAACGCCTTCTTCCAACAGTACTTCCTGAGCATAGTGCAGGACATCTTCTATGTCCTCACTGATACCGACCATAAGAGCGGATTCAAGCTCCAGAGCTTACTGCTGGCGCGCATGTTCCAGCTCGTGGAAGTAAACATGATCCAAGTACCATTATTTGATCCCAACCAGCCCGCGAATTCGAATGCAGCATACATGAAGGAGTATTGCATCAAGCTCCTATCCAATGCCTTCCCTCATGTTCAAAGGTGATTCAACGTATTCCCCTTCAGCTGTTTTGGCGATGTATTGAACCAGATTGCCAACCTTCAGCGCGCAAATTCAAGCCTCCGTCAACGCCATGAGCGAGAATCACAACGACATTAACCGCTTCAAGCTGGCTCTGCGCGACTTCCTGATCCAGCTGAAGGAGTTCTCTGGAGATAACACAGAGCTCTATCTAGAAGAGAAGGAAGCAGAAAGCCAGAGGCAGGCAGAAGCCGAGCGCCAGGCAGCCATGAGGATTCCAGGCATGCTGAAGCCCGATCAACTAGAGGACAAGGATGAGGATATTTGATTTATCGGACCCAGACCGGAGGATTATTGTTCTTTCATGCCATTGTGACCCTATCACTATCATACGTAAAACCATCTTTCATCCTTCCCTATTCGCCATGCACGCATCTTCCTTTGTGATTGACCTTGCTGATTTTTTCTCTGTCTGCGTTTCGTCTCTAAATAGCCTATGTACCATTAGCACAACAGATAATGTAAAAAATAAAAAAAAAACTGAAGTTGAGAACCTGAGTGATCTTGGCAAGGCGGCATGACCTATAATTGTTAGACACGCCTCGATCATGGACTTGATGATCAGTGGCGACAATCAACTTTTCTGTTTTGGCCATCATCATCATGTTCAAAAAGTATGCCTCCTCGCGCACCTCTTGACCGATCTGACGGGTTCGAGCATACTTTTCAGATTCAATCCGACCTCGGATATCTCTGGTCAGACGCCAGTCAAGTCGTCTGTGCAACGGAGCATCCGCACGGCTATCTTATCGCAGTGGAAGATAGAGCCTGAGACACTGGAAGCCGTCTGGCCCAAGAAAGAAGGGCTTGTCCTCGCCAAATGGTCCGTTTTTAGTCTTCCAAAATTGTGCCATTCGCGCCGAGTCATCTTCTAAATTACTGACATGCTTGCTGATCGCCGCTAGCAGAGACCACATCTCCATCTACGCCGTACGCAATGAACCCCTGTTTTTCCAGCACTTCGATGGTCCTTTCCTGCCGACGCTCCGGCTGCTGCATAAATGTGAGGCGACGGATTCCGCACTCTGACACGTCTGGCTTCTTGCTGTCCTCTCAGGCGTGTTTTTTTACGCGTTTTTTTTTATAAAATTCATCTTTAGATCCGTACATTTTACCCATGGTCAAGGTCGATCGGGGTGCTATACGATTCCTCCTCGGCGGTGCGAACATGATGTGCCCCGGCTTTACGTCTGCAGGGGGATACCTGCCTCCTGCCGATGCAGCTCTGCCTGCAGGCACCCCTGTCGCGATCCACGCTGAAGGCAAGGACAATGCGGCAGCGGTCGGGATCACGAAGTTGGGCACGGAGGAAATTCGAAAGGTGAACCAAGGCGTCGGCGTGGAAACGGTCATCTACCTCGGGGACGATCTGTGGGCCCTGCAATCGCTATGAAGCGTCGAGAAGAGAAACGCTGCTTTGTGTCATGTAGAGTCATCATGTCTGACTCGGTTGTGGGGGGAAGCATCAGGAAACCAATATTCAGGGTCCCTTCTTTATGACTCTGATTCGTTCATTTGGGATTTGACTACTATCATGTGGCATCTTTTGAAATGAAAGAAGGAACCGCTAACCCTTGAACGTGTTTTCTGGCAGGTGTTGCGAGATTTGTGCTTTTCTTCTCCGCTACAGCAGTTATATCAGTCTAGGGTACGAGCTTCGATGAACCAGTTCGTCGTTTGTTTGGTTCTGTTTAATATCGAAGCTGCTGATGCATACCAAATCCGGGTTTGTTCGTTGTTCTCCTGCATGTCCGAAGCAAGCGACCGAGGCGCATCACCCCAGTTTTCATACAACGAATTCACCCAGGTCAAGCATCGTAAAAAGCGCAGAGGACGGACGAGAGAAGTTAGGCCGATAATTACGCTCGTGGAGCAGCTCTATCAGCAGCTGGGACAGGATGAATGGATGGACGAATGCCGACGTCTGCACCCGTTCCCTTTCTCTCGCGATTCCGCACTATTTCCGATTGCTGACCGAAGGACCCTTTTCTAGGCATACTCCGCGAGTCGCTGAAGGATAAGCCTGGAGGCGTGCAGGAGATCCTCTGCCTCGGTTTGGGTAGTCCGTCGTCGTCGCTGAACGCACGAGCTCAACTCGCGTTCCTCCTCTGCATGAGCGATCATCTAAACATAGTGTGTACCACTGATGTCCGTAATGGTACTCTGGATCAGAATGATCATTCCTTCTTTTTCGTTTCCCTATCCGTTCGGCCTGTCCGACATTACGGCTTGTGCTCAGGAACGCGGGAATGTGCTTGTCTATGATCCTGTGCTCACGGCAGAAGACATTGCACTCCTCCAAGAACTCCGAGTCCAAGTCCTTATCGAGAACAAAGCAGGTCCACTCTCCACGATTTCTCCCTGAGCAGAGAGATTGTTGATCTCTTTCCCTTTCGTTTTTTTTTTTTAATATGCGCGGCGCATCGATATGTCTTTCTTCCAGAACGCGGAATACCCTGTTGAGAAGCCGACGCTATGTTTCATGCCCCATTGCGACTTGGAGCTTTATGAAAACATGATCAAAGCAAACTGGGACCCGGGACGACTGGCGAAATTAGTTCTCATCGCAAATCGGCTCGTCGACTACGTTGAAAGGTTGGCAGGCTTGTCATTTTTTTTCCCCCTTCATTGGACCTTTTCAGCGACACCTGTGCCCTGATGCTGGACTCGCCGGCGAAATGAAAACAAGGTTCGGCACAGATGTCGTCGAATAGGTCTGGTGTTCATCTATGGAAAGAGTCAATAATAACGAGACACTTTGCTATGATATAGCAGGCCCGAACATGAATTAGAGGCGGTGGCTCCGCACTTGCACCGACTAGGTATGGTCTCCCAGGTCTCACAACACGTCGAACGCTCTCACTCCACCTCTGAAGCGCCATCTCTCGAGTGCCATTCATTGCCTACGTCAATGGCATGGCCTAGCGCCTTCAACAATACGGCGGTCCAGTTCGTGGGAGCGTTTGATAGTCTCCACTTTCTTAATGGGGGCTAAAATTTTTTTTATTTGTATGGCGGTCGAGACACTGGATGAGCGTCGAAGGCGGTTATGATCGATAGCCAATACCCAATGGCGCCATCGCGCAAAAAACGATATCATATTGCACAATGACCATAGATGGATCTACAAAATTATGAACAGTAAAATGCAAGAACCAGAACCCAGACGAAAGCAGCAGTAAAAGGAACATATGCATGCGATGAATAACGTGAGTCAGATGCAGATGAAGCGACTAGCACTCTTGATAAGTATTATATGAATTGTGAGTATCAGGGAAGGGCAAGGGGTCGATTTCGAAGGGGTAGAAGTATGAGTCGTCCGCGTCGACACGAATATGAGGGGAGGCACGACGTAAGCTGCTGCGTTCTGCTGGAAGGGGAATGGAGGCCGGGTCAATCAAGCTCAAAGAATTGCTTGACCTGCCTAGGGAAGGGGTGAGAGGGGCGTCGGACTCGTCATCCGAGGTGTCTTCTATGGCGTCGGGCACGGACAAGTCGTCCGAGTCATGGTAAGGAAGGGGATCATCATAGGGAGCTGGAAGAGAAGAAAGAGGCGAGTCGAAAGAGGGCTCGTAATCATATGAGCTGAGGAGAGGAGGATACGGAACAGGGTAGGGATAGGAATATGTTACAGAAATGGGATGAGGATACAGGTTAGACTGATTGGAGAGATCGTCTGACGATGCCATCGGTGACACGATAGGGCTCAGCAGCAAGTGGTCCTCGTCGTCGTCCGCGGGTACGACCGAGGTTTGCGCTTCCGAGTCCACGCCAAAGTCTTCATCGTCATCGTCACCGAGTGTTTCTAGAAGGGAATCAAGCCATTCGGCTTCAGTAGCCTTGCCGTCGGAAGCACGCGACTCGACGAGCTTCCCGGCATCCGGAAACATGAACGAATCTGTCTCGTCGGCGCCCTGGTCTTCTTCAGAGTCGTCGTCGAGGGAATATGCAGAATTTGAATTAGAGCAATGAGTAGCATTGTTGCTTGGGGCAGCACTGGACGGGGAGTTGATGATCGAGTTTTTCAGCAAGACCCAGCGATGCAAGCTGTAGTTGTCCTTGCTGCCGATGGACAAGTTCAGCTTGTTGCGGGCGATGGAGAAGAGATTCGCAGGTTCAGACATGGGGAAGGCTTTGGAAACGGCGGCTGCGGGACTGGGGAGTGAATAGGCGCGCAAAGACACGCAAAAAGACGCTGGACATACGTGAGTCAGTGGCGACTGGTGCGGTGTATGCGGTATACGATTTCGGGTTCGAATAAGAGGGATCCGTTCTTGGAGGTACGGAACAGTTTATTGACCATTCTCACATAGAGAGACCAAGCGGTGGTCGAGGAGGACGCGATAGGAGAAGGGGAGGTACGACGACGACGACGACGGTGGTTAGGTGCTCAGACGGACATTGGGGAGAGAGTTGAGACTGAGTGCAGGCAGTTATGAAAAGTCCGGTTTATATAAGCTCAACTCGCTCCGAACGAACCGGCTCAGTTTCACATAGCCGAACCGCGTGCGAAGGCGCCATCATCAGACCAGTGTTCTATATACATCGCCCTAAATAGCATCATCCTTCGTCCATCCGACTGTCCTCCCCTCCTTCGTCTTTCACCGTCTCTAGCAGCTTCTTGATCTTGTTGATGCTCTTCGGCGAAATATCCCGCGCCACCGCCAGCGTCTGCGCCGACTTGGTCTCTTCACCCATCAGTCGGTACACCTTTGCTAGCTGGAAGACCACGTTCGACTCCTCTGGTGTCGTGTTTCGCAGGTATTCCAGGTCTCTGGCTGCCAGCTGTCGGAGGTTCAGACACAGGGTCATTGCTAATATACACGTATCTTCCGTATCTTGACTCACCTGATATCGCTTCATGGAAATGAAAATTTTGGCCCTCCGATAACGAACCAAGGCGTTATCGGGAGCCAATTCAACCGCCTTCTCAAACAGCAACAGCGCGTGATCCCTGTCGCCACGTCTTTCAACCGTCTGCGGACGCAGTCAGAGAATTCGGGACCTTCAGCTTCTCGTAATAGACGTCAGCATGACTCCACTTACCATCCCCAGGCATCCCAGCAGGACTGCATTATTTGGATAGAGTTTGACTGCTGCCCGATAATGGTATTCGGCCAATCGAATCTTGTTCATTCTCAGGTAACATGTTCCCAACCCGTACCTGTGCAATTAGGTCAGATGACCCATTGTCATGATCCTGTCCGAGTCTGGTCTGCTCACCATGCGTTGTAATGTCTCCGATCACTCCTCAGCGCTTTTTGGAAGAACGCAATTGCCTTGTCAAGGTCGTCGTCGATCGACTCGTGGCCGCTCAAAGTATAGGCGTAAGCGCACATCGGATCCAGTTGTGTCGCCCGCCCAAAACACGTTAGCGCTTGTGATCGGTCCTTTTGCAGCGAAAACGTGTTGCCCACAGCAATCCATGCTTGCGGCGATCGGGGATTGATGTTCAACAGCTCTTGCGCCAAAAAGGCAAGATCTACGCTCCGTTGCAGGTGCCACAACAGTGTTGAATACACTTCCATGTCCGCTGAACGATAAGGATCAAGCGCTCGCACGGCCTTAAACGCACGCTCAGCCTGAAAGCAAAACGTAAGGAACCATGTACGACGGACTGTCTCATCACAACGTACAGAAGCAAAATCTTGCTTCTCATAGTGAGCCCGGCCAACCATCGCAAGAACCGTTGTCGTGTGTTGGTGAGGATGAGGTAATAGCTCGAGCACATCCAGACACTTCTGGCACTCGAATTTTGCCAGCGATCGAGTGGCCGCGGCAAATTGCCGCATGATGTTATATATGTAGTAGTCTGCTAGCTCTGTCGCGTGCTCTTGCAACGCTGCTTGTTCTTGCGCTGCGGTCCTGTTGGTCGGGGAAGGTGAAATTTCAGACCGTGGAGTGTGCGCTACAGAAGGCGGCGACTGTGAGTAAGCAACTTCGCTGGTGGTAGCAGTAGCAGGGTCTTCCTCCATCTCCGACTCGGCAGATCGTGAGCCGTGTGTTGGTTGTCGCTTTCGAGTCGATGGCTGCTACGTAAATTTAGAACACAGGAATCATCAGAACCCGAACTTCAAAGAAAGTGTAAGACATCAATAGCTTACCTTTTGAGTCGCAGGCTGTTTTGATGTTGCCCCACTCAACAATCGAGTACTCCGCCGCGTAGGTACGCCAGATGGCTTAGGCATGGCATTACTCTTTCCAAGACCAGTTGTCCTAGAGGACGTCGTGGGCTGGGAACGACGACCGGAAGATGAGAAGATATTAGCAAATATCAAGGCCGGGCGTGCGCGTGCCTTTTTCAAGCTATCGTCTGCAGCCGCAGTCGGTTGACTCGGCTTCGACGTCTTGAGAGCTTGTGGCGGTCGTACCGTCGACCGCTGTCTCTTCGTCACAGGACCCCCCTCATCTGCAGAAGAAAGGGGACGTGATATGTGGGGTTGAGGTGGTGGAGCTAGGTTGGAGGACTGGGTGCGGGTAGTACGTTGAAGTTGCTGGAATGAATTGTCAGGATAAAACGACATGTCATTGGTTGCTCTACAGAATCTTGTCAGTCACGCTCCTTATACAGAGTCCACCGTCAAGAACCGTACATTGAGTCTCGGGGGCCCGAGGGTGGAGGAATGCGGAAAGATTGAGGGTGTGTTGTGTCGGGCTTCCAACTGCGAAATATGCCACCACCATTGCCCGTCTCTGGCGTGAAAAATCCGGCACCAGTAGCGACAGGGCCGCCTCTTGCCTGGCTTTCATCGGTGTGTATCTTGAGTATGGGTGGTTGCCGGGGGGGGAATATGTCGTCGACCTCTGGTGCTTCGCCTGGAAGGACACATATGAACTCCAGATTCAAAGACAGACATGATGGCCAGGCATACCGAGTGCACATAGACCTTCAAACGCCTCCCACAACATCGGGGTCAGTGTCAATGCTTCCCTAAAATAGTTGGCGGCGAGTTCTGGTTGATTAGCTTTGGCGGCCATGACGCCAGATCTGCAGCGCAGCAATGCCTCATCAGGAAAATATCGTGCGGTACGGGTACTCGATGACGCTATTGTGCGAGATGTGAGAGATGACGAAGTACGACACGTCGCATGGTTAAAAGACTAACCGATGGGAACGTAAGATGGGTCTTCCAGAGCGGACTGCAAAGCCAGACGGGAATCTTTGTAGCGTTTTAATGCAGCTAGACACTTGGATTTGATTTCAGAGCATCCGCTGCACTGTTCGTTCGTCGGGTTGTCCACCAGATTCAACGCTGAGTAAGGCACACCATCTTTGAGGAGTGCCGTGGCATAGAGGTGACGCGAATCATGGGTGTGCTGGTTTGCGGCAAAATATCTCTCCGCGTAAAACACGGCAGTCTTCGTGAGATCCGCGTCCAGACACGACCAGACGAGTGAATGGAAGCGTTGCGATAGCTGGTGCCAAAACAACGGGATTGACTCTCGCTGCATGCAGTTCAATCCTAGTTCATCAAATGGAAACCTGGCGTCCTAGCAGATGGGGGTTTAAGGAGCCGCAGTGGTAGAATCGGGTCCGACGGTGTAGAGATAGTGCAAGGAGGGTTCGAGGAGAACGCACTCCAGACCAAGAACGGATTATGAGGATGAGGGCAAATGGTTGATTCTTCACGTTCAGTGGCACGTGACTCCACGCGTTCCGTGTCAGTGACCTCAAATTATAATGCGGCCACAGACTGACTCAAATACAGCTAATATTATGCTTTTTATATTATCTTACAGATGGGCCGCCAGGGATATCATCCCGTCTAGAGTCTTAATGTCCATGTGGAGAAGGTTCATTCTTTTGTTCTGAAGTAACTGTCAGAAAGGGTATTTTTCTCCTGTCTGGAAGCTTCTCACCAGGTGCACATTGAATCGCATCATCGATACGGAGTAGGGATACCGCAGCTTCGTATGCTGATTTCAAGCTCTTGATCTTGCTCATGGTTGGTTCAAGGACACCAGCGGTGACGTTGTCGCGCACGTCACCATTCAACAAGTCGAGACCATAACGCAACAAAATCTTCTTGGGATCTCCGGCGGGTGCGTTTTGGGCCGCGTTGTGGTATGATCGCAACTTTGCGATCAATTCCGTCGAGTCCTTCGCCGCATTCACGGCCAAAGTTTTTGGTATCGAAAGCAAGGCACCTGCGAACTCGGCAATGGCGAGCTGTTCCCTTGATCCCTGCGCAGATACATCAGAATGATGTGGTAAATGCACTCAGTGAATGGGGAAACAGCATACCAGTGTCGTGGCAAAGTTCTCCAAGTAGATACTTAATGCTGACTCTACCGCCCCGCCACCCGGGACTACAGCTCCGCTCTCCAATGTCCGTTTGATGATCGACAGCGTGTCATGCAAAGCCCTCTCCATCTCATCTAGCATGTAGTCATTCGCGCCGCGCAAAATTATGGACGCGGAGTTCACAATTTTTGTTCCCTTGACGAGGATGAGCTCGTCGTCGGAGATCCGTTCTTGCACGACTTCTTCAGCGGTGCCGAGGTAGCTAGCCTCAAATGTTTCTTCGCCTTCCAGATTTGCCAGGCTAGACACCAGGGTACCTCCAGTGGCCTTTGCTATGCGGCGGAGATCTTCTTTTCTGCATCGGCGAACAGCCATGGCACCTGCCTCAACAAACTCCTTCAAGCAGAGGTCGTCGATGCCCTTCGTAGTCAGTACGACGTTGGCTCCGGCAGCCAGAATTTTACGAATGCGCTCTATTGTTATGTCCGCTTCACTGTATGAAAAAGTGTTCCATGCGTGTCCGGGCCTTATCCAACGGAAAACATACCGCCTACGGATCTCTTCCAGTTGGTTTGGATCATCCACCAATATTTGCACACCCAATTGCATTCTGGTTTTCGTGAGGTTCATGTCGAGGCATGCAATCTTTGCGTTAGCAATGCGCTTCTTCATTGCTAAACGGAGAGTAGTCAGTGGAACGCGCTTAGATATGGCAAATTCCACAATACCCTGGCTTGCAACAGTGCAATTCAAAGCATAGCCTTGGACGAATATGGATTCACGTGCACTCTTTCCGTGGGCTTTCAGAACGTTGACGGCTTTAACGGGGTACTTGATATCTCCTCGCAAGTTGATCGTCCTGACGGCTTGCATTGCATCCACCGCCATCGGCGCAAACAGATCATCATCGCTATGCAGGGCTTTTGGCATTTGTATCAACATTCAGGGCCACGAAACGCACCTTCCGATGATTTTGCTGGACATGCTCGTCTTCGCAACATTGATCAAGGCTTCCCGACCCAGAGCTTCGACTTTGATGCTCAATTGATCTTGCATGTACTTGACGGCTTCGCGGCATGCCAGACGATATCCTGTGATAATAGTAGTAGGGTGAATCTTTGCTTTCACAAGCTCGTTTGCGCGGCGTAGCAGTTCTGCGGCGATGATAACCACAGAAGTTGTGCCGTCCCCTACTTCCTTGTCTTGCTTTTGTGCAAGATCAACAAATATACGACCCGCAGGGTGTTCCACGGAAAGTAGAGAAAGGATGGTGGCACCATCGTTAGAAATCGTGACTTCCTGTCAAGTGTTTCAATTGAAGTTCAGAAGATGTAATAGCTTCGAGAGCGTCGGGAAACGGTGCGCACTCCGATGTTATCCACCAGCATCTTATCTAGCCCCATTGGTCCTAACGAACTTTTGACGATGTTCGCGATTGACTGGGCAGCGATGACTGAAGTCGATTTCAGTCGATTGCGACGAATGCAGCATACTAAAGCGACGAACCATTCTGATCGCGTATGTCCTGACCAGAAACACGGTCTCCACCCAGAAAGGCACCTGCTCGTGGGTCACGCTGAAACATTTTGAGAAGGAGAACAATGACTAGGCTGAGCGCGAAAGAAACAGTTCAAGTCTGCGAGCACTTCGGTTGCGGAGACGCGTTTACTGAAGTACGTAATCAATCAACGTTACAACCCTTGTCAGAACTTGAGCAAATTATCTATTTGAGCGCCGGTAAAAACTATTTGAGTATTTGTTGTCCTCTCAAAGGGCAGAAATATCGCGTAGACAGTGAAGAGTACAAAAGGTAAAAAAAAAACGGTTCGGCGAGATGGAGTCGAAAGTACGAGAAGAGAAATCGGTAAATGGATCAAAGGAAATTGGTTGATTGTACGAAATCAAAGAAGTGGGATGAGTCCATGACCAGGTTTGAAGAGACATATCAGGTGAGAAACGAGATACACTGCCGTAGGCGTTGTGGAAAAATATATATGTCAACAAGATTGGTAGAGTCCCGAGTAGATATGGGTATGCCAATGCTTGTAGAGTCGGAGGATATAGGGGAGAGAGGTTACACTTCCAGGGGCGGACGGGATTTCCATGTTGGCGAAGACTACGCATACCGGAAGTATTGAATCAACGAATGTCATTGCCAAGATGAAAATATGTTGAAAGGTTTGCGATGATGGATGAGTATGTAAGATCGTCCTTGGTCGTCGAGTATTGACCTGATATATATCATGAAGCGAAACTAATTCGCGATTAGCCTGTTAAAGAATATACACTGAGATATTCTCCTTGAGAGTCGATTAATATTGAACGTGCATGGCGCTGTAAGTTTCTGCACGAGTGAGGGGAACTCGTCCTAATTTCTTGCCTTTGAACATGTTCGTCTTTGTGGGGGGAGGACAAGGACTGTCACCAATGTCGGTGTCGGTGTCGTCCCCGTCGACTGTCGTATTGCTGTCTTCTGGCAAAGTCGACAACCCGCTGCCACTACCACCACGGCGAGTGCGAGCAGCATTAGCCGCTGCGAAGAGGGTGTTAGGTCCGCCGGTGGGAACGGTATTGCGTTTCGTCTGAGGCTGGGATATCAAAGACGTCTTGCCAGGGCCATCGCCGTAGGTGTAAGATTTATGACGTCCAAACTTGGCCTTGCGGAATTGATCTAAGTCTTCTCTCCTGGATGCGGCATGAGTCGGATCATCCATCGTGACGTAGCCTTGGGGTTCGCAGCGATGAGGTGATGTTTTGAAGTACTGGCAGTAGCCACCCTCAAGGATATAGACTTCGGGGAAGTGAATCTTTGGGTATATGTGGTTGTTCATTGCGCGATCCTTAGCTCTGAGGTGCTTAGCACTGCTAACTGGTTCAGTAGCCATCTTTGTGAAGAGTGGGCACGTATACTCACAAGGTGGGCGCTCTCTTAGCGCTGAATTCGCAATGGAAAACCAAGATGGTCTTCCGGACGGCATCTCCACTTGTCGACGGCGCGGGTTTGGACGCGTTCGCGGAGAACAAAAATTCTTCAACGCCCACAGTTGTGTTGATGTTGATAGCACCAGGGATGTGTCCGCCAGCGTACTCGTAATCGAACCGACAGTCGATAACATAGAAGTTGTTTATTTTGTCGTCATAGTTGCCATCTAGCAATTGATTCAACTACAAAGCAATCAGTGATAGGATCGAACAAAATAAATGATGAGACTCACAGTCTGACTACTAACGCGCATAAGACCGTCTTCGCGAACTCTGTGACAAGGAAGTATTTTGCCATACGCCTCATTGTCACCGAAACCCGGCATGCCGGCAGTGAAGAAACGCGAGGAGGGGCTGTCCCTCAACACCATCGCGGTCGCACCAGTCAGCGGCCTAAAGTCTTCAGTGCCGTCGCATCTCCTAATGGTCTTGACTTGCTGGCGCTTCGCATACGCTTGCGCAGGCGATGACATATCCGGCCCGTCAAAGGACTCGTCGGAGGAGGGCTCCATAGTGGATGGAGCGATCAAGGCCGAGAAAGCGCGGCGAACGGGAGGCGAACCCTTCGGACTACTCTCATCGTGCATGTTAGAAGTCAGAACGGGGTAGGCCGATTGCAATGGATTAAGGTCAGACGGATTGACCATCGCCGATAAAACGGGTCGCCTGGATCTCCTGCTTTGAGCGCAGGGAGCGCCCAGGCCTTGCAACATGGGTTTGTTAAGGCGAGTTGCCATGCCAGCGTTGACCATTCGCTCCAATTTCAACTGTGAAGGCGATGACGCAATCGGGGAAGATGATCCTTCATGCTCGAAACTCCTTAGGGGTTCAGGAGACAAAGAACGCCGTTTCTTGGCCTCGGGACTGATGGCAGCATCCAGTGAGCGTGGAGGGGACATAGTTCCAAAGAACAGGGTATCGAAACCGGCGACGGTGGGATCAGCAGTATGCGGCGCCTTTGCGAAATCGCGACGCTCAGGGCTAGAGTCGATTGCATAGGACGAATCGACATCCATAGCATCATCGGCGGGTGACTGTGGCTCGGGAAGTGGCTAGCGGCAGGTTCATAATGAAGTCAGCCGCAGTCGCGATGCTAAAGACGGAAGACAGACCTCAATTTCAGAAGGCTCAGGCAAGCGACTTGCCATCATCCATTCTAGCGGCAAAGCAGAACGTTGAGTCTTTCTGGACATATTGGTACCGGCTGATTTGAAAGAGGGCGCCGGTTCAAGCTGGGGACTGGACATCGAATTGCTCAAGTCGCTGCCAAAGAGACGAGCTCCGCTTGTCAGAGCACGCGGACGCGTCTTCCCTCGCCCGTTTTGAGCCTGAGTCGCAGTCGACTTGGTTGGTGGCATAGGAGAGATATCCATGGCGAAATCGTCTGAGCCAGCCAAGGCCACATTATCAAGAGGCGGAGAGTTGAGAGAAACGGTGGATGCAAAAGAAACCTCTAAATCAGAAGATAAAAAGTCTTCAACATCGTCGGGCCGACGAAAACGCTGGCTTCGCTTGCGCGATGGCGCAGCAGGCTGAAGGTACTGTGTTACGGAAGATGGAGCAAAAAATGCCATTTCTTCTAAATCAGCTTCAGATTCAAAACTCCGTCTCTGTTTCTTGTGACGTTGCCTCCTTTCTAAATCCCAGTCCATCAAAGTGATTTCGGGAGTGAAGTACGTCCGCGAAGGTTGTTGAAAGAGGCGCATGATGTTCGCAATGGTGATCAAGGTGAGAGTCGTTTACCAGCGTAGATGAGGGAGAGAGAGGCGGTGTCTATCAGTGTTTAGAAAAGAGATGGCAGACCACAGGGACAGACCAGGATTCTGAGGTCCTGAAGACCGGGACGCCGCAAGACAAGCTTACTATATAACGAGCCAACTGAGACAATGCATGTCAGTAACTTGGCCTCTCCGGAGTGGAAGAGTCGAGATCGGGACACGGGCACCATTGTCCACCAAAGTGGGCCACAAATTGACCGACCATGTGGTTCGCCCAGCGGGGTGGGACATGGCCACACCGACTGTTTCCCAGGCAAGAAGTGGACAAACCTCGAGGCGTAAAGAACGTGTTCACGGAGGAGGCCGCGCCTGGTTGGAAACAGAGGAGAGTGAGCGGGGAAGCAACAGAAGACAAAGCTGGCTGTGGTCAAGCGAGTTGAAGTTACAGATTCTCACGTCTCGAGCGAAAAGAGTAAGCAAACCAGGTTTGTGGACAACTGTGGGTCCAAACCGTCAGCCCCTGCCGAAATGAGTTTGCTTCGATATGATATCAGCATGCAAGCGATCATATACTCACCCAAAAATCGAGAAAATGGTGTCTATGGGTAGCCAAGGATGCGGAGAGTAAGAAAACCCAGTTCCCCGGGTGCAGAATGCAGAAATGCCGCGGAAGGGCGGTCCTCAGCGATGCCTTTCCCAGTATGTCAGTCTTTTTATTTGGCTCGCGTTGGCACATGTTCAATTTCTCACGTGACCGTGTTCATGTGCCTGGCGACGATTTCGTACAGAACGGAGATCTCAGCGCGCCGTTCCAACTCCCATCATCCTTTGTCTCTTTTGATTATCACCGAATATTATATCTCCGAAGTCTACAATTCGAAATTGCCCATGAGCCCTTAGAATTACAAGGACCGTTTGTTACGACATGTCCTCGGCGGCTAAGCGTTGTCGAAATTTGACCAGTGGTGTCCATAGCTATTAAGCGATGCTGTCTTGAAAGACTTGAAGCCAGGGAGGGAAAACAAAGGGAATGTTGTCGTAGTGCTCCTCGGGATAGCTTTCTCGAATGGCGTTAATTAGCTCGTCATAGACGAGCTCAAGATCGCGGCAAGTCAGTGGGCACACCGGCGATGTCAGGAATTGCAGAAGGGGGTCTCACCACGTAGCCTTCCCTGTTTGGGTGAAGTCCGTCCCACAAGAATTTACTTAAAGATCTCTCATCTTCCCCAGCAGCTTTCCAGAATGCAGTCCAAATGTCCACAAATGCCACACCTTTCTCCGTCGCAACCTCCTTTACTGCATTTGCATACCGCCTGGTTGTGTCGAAATCCCGATCCAACGCAAGCGGCGGGTTCCTTGAAGCCAGATCTGCTCCCCGCTGGTATGTATTCACGGGGGGCGGTGACATGAGAATGATGCATGTATCCGGCGAATGATATGGTGAGTCAGAAGACTGGATCATATCCACCAATTGGCGAAGGTTGGAGGTGAATTTGTCAAGCGGAACATGCTGGGCGGACTGCTTCAGACAGGCATCGTTCGCACCAAACCAGATTGTTAGGATCCTTATTTTGGGCACATTTGCAGATTCATGTTTCTTTACGAGACACTACTCGCGAAGAATGCTTATTCAAGTCCAAACTTGGAATGTATCGCGAATAGGACACACCTGTTCGAAAACGGGCATAGCCCATTCAGTATTGTATCCAGATAGTCCGCGGTTTAGAACATCTCGTCTTCTTGCGTAGACATCTAGAATAATTTTGGACTGTCAGTTCGCGCACCATATATCCACTGTTTTAGATGCGAACGTGAAAGCCGTTGCCCAAATCCTTCTTTCCCGTCTTCCCAACCTCCTTGCGTGATGGAATCTCCGAAGAGCATGATTACATCCTGAACTCTCGCGCCCATGATCGAATGAACTGCAGGCGATATAGCAGGCGGAGAGGGATAAATAGCTAGATATCGGTCGCGGCTGAAAATGAATCTAATCAATGTCCTTGCCACTCACATGATCAACCTTTCTCGTCACACTCTTCCCATGTCAGTTGGCTGCTCCCGCATACCACTTCGGATAGCAAGTAAAAAAGCGTATATCTGGGATGTTGATGGTAAGGTGTGGATCGTGAACGATGCGCTGGCGTAGGCATAATCATTCCTAGCGCAGACATTGCGCGCCTCCGTTCAGAGCACCACATATGCGGCATTTTAGTCGGAACCTTGCCTCATCTGTCTCAGCAAAATGTGTTCCTTGGAGCCCCTCTGGTTCTTATGCCAGAGGAGGTCGTCTTGCTTATCGAAAAAGGTATGACATTTAGAAAAACGCGGTCTTTCACGTCTTCATCGGCATTTTCAGGTATCGCAGTTCTTGTTGACGATCCAAACGCCCATCACCGTCCGACGATCGAGCAATTGAAGGGATGGAATTCTGAATACCAAGATCTTGTACGACGGCAACTTGCGATGAACGAGACGAGGGGTGCGTCCGAGAGCGCTAAATTTACCCGTGCCATCTCTGCAGAGGCACTTGAGAGGAGGCGCAGGCGAGAGGAGAAACGGCTGGCAGAATTAGCAATGACGCCTTCAGATGATTTTGTAGGAGCTCTGGCGGAAGGCGACGGATGCGATAACAGTACACTCGTTGGACCTTCACCATCTGCAACACCTTCAGCAGCAGGAAACGGGACAGAAAACTCGAGGTCAAGTAGTCCCTCGCTGTCCGCAACGCCTAACCGGGATGCTTCACCAGCGAAGACGGCTACAATGTCCCACACAGTTATCGTGCCAACAGAATCACCCAGTCTGAAATGGTACAATGAGTCGCAGAAATCATACAATACCCTCGAGTCAGCACGCAAGGCCGGCATCTGGGACTATCCATTAACCTTACAGGAACGAGCACGATGCGCCGTGTTCAGAGATTTATGGGAGAAAGGATATTTCATGGGAGTCGGAATTAAATTCGGCGCGGATTATCTCGTCTATCCAGGTATTGGCATGCAAATTGTTATATTGACAATGACTCTCATACTCCGCTACCAGGTGATCCTCTGCGTTATCATTCCCATTTTGCGGCTACGGTGCTAGAGGGCCCATTGACAACCCTCAGACCAATGGAGATTGTAGCACATGGGAGGTTGGGTACCGCCACCAAGAAGGCCCATCTCCTATGTTGTTGGGACGACGGAAAGAAGGAAAAGGAAGTGTCATATTTATCGATCGAATGGGCAGGCTTCGGATAGCATGCTCCAGTTAATATGATTGCGAGAAAGTGGAGGAAGATTGCTCTCTACCGTCTTCGATATGAATCAATCCAGTTTACGCCTTCCAATGTTCACGCGGCTTTTCACTGTGCGAGCAGTCGCTCGTTGACTGTGAGTAGGCTTATGCTCTGTGTTACTGCCTTCTTCGGCGCTCTCCGTAGTGTCACTCCATTTAGTAGAACTGTTGGGGTTCTGTGGAGGACCGCGACCGCCGAGGCTTATCACCCTAACTAGCAGATCATTTAGCCAGATGACAACGGCAAAAACAGGGAGCCGAATCGGGATGAAAGGAGACGGATGCTGAACTGTGCCCGAAGAATTGGGCTGAGGATTATAAGGGTCGACTGGCACCGGCCGGGCGTGCATGGCCAAAATAATATACTAGATTCAGATCTCAGTCGTATCTATGATGATAATTGCTGTCGTAAGAACCTACCGCCGGAAAGATGAGAGCAAAAATAGCCGCATTTGCCAAGCCGGTTCCCCATGCGCAAACTGTTGCAGACGGTAACCCTGAAAGCACCGAACGGTCAGCCTCACAAATGATGTGACACGAAATATGGACGGACCGAAGGCAAAATAGTAAGCCCATCGCTCTTCAAGGTGACGGACTCGCCGGGAAAGCGAATGACCTCGCGCGATCCAGACAAACCTATTGAATGCTCCTTAAACAATTTGGACTTTTCAGGCCATTCAGGAAAAGTGTACTCGAAGCAGTAATACCTGAAGGATCTATTGAGTGACATCCGAGGACGTGCATTAGGATTACTCACGAATCCATCCAGCACATGAACATGAATCCAACTATTGGCCCTATGTATGGAACTTGTTGAAGGCCGAACGACACGACCAGGGAAGTGAACACCATGATGACTCTATATGCAGATGTCGCGATTGCAGTAAGCATTCCGGAGTATGTGGAAGGCTGCACAGCAGCGTGGGTTCCATGTTGCAAGGTATATGTCCTTTTAGCAATTAGAGAACACCATGTACTCTGCGAAAAGTGGTAAGTGGATTGATCGAGAAGAGCGAACGAGAGTTGGAGACCGACATTCAGATAGAATGAAATTCCGATGACAGGAAAGAGCCAGAGAACTTGGTAGAACCAACCGATGTTCCTGTGAAACCATTTCTGCTGGTCGTGAACAAGCGGAGATAGCAGGAAATCGAAGGTATATATTGAGATCAACGACAAGGTGTTCAGTAGGGCAGATTTGTAGACATTAGCTCTTATCTCGGCGTCACTAAGGCAATGATTATTGGCTGCCCTTAAAGCAGAGGACAATAGCACAATGACACACTTTGCGATGATAGAAATTACAACATTCCAGCGAAACGCGTCATAAAGGCCGTGCCAGATCCAACGTAACTGGAGCAAAAGTGAGTCTGAGAAAGGGAGAAACTTCGGGTATGAGGCACGGCCGGAGACTCTGGATGTGCTCGAGTATTCAGCAGGCTGGTATTGTGGATGAGCGGCAGTCCGAGTCGAAAAGGACATTCGGGCCCTACTGTGTGCTCGGCATTCACGGAAAGCAACTTGCGAATTCAGGAAGGCACGATGCTTTAAACCTTAACCCTAGATTAGGTTGCTGCTTTTTGCAACATGTCCACTTCGCCAGCGTTGAAAGCCTCCGCTCGGGCAGCATACCGTAACCTCTACCGAGCAGCTTCTTTCACCTTTTCTGGTGCGTTCTAATCGTTCATAGTTCGCCCCTCATTCACTAGGAAACAAACAGGAGATGCCCGGATGCTCAATGGTGTGTACCAGAAATCGACCTTGTTTTGTGATCAAAATGGACTGTCTCCATGTCTCTTGAAGCATTCCGCGCCAAAATGCGTGCAGACGCGTCGGCAGGTCGTGACGTGACAGATTTAAAGGCATATGAGGAGCAGATACAATTGTCAAGGGAAATGGCCGACGTCCTAAGGAAGAATATCGTACAAGCAGTCAAAGTGTCGGACGCATCCGATGCCACTGAGACTTGGAGTATGTAGTGCGCTAAACTCGAATGGCTCTTTGCTAAAACGCTTTCCAGGACTGACGTTCACAAAGGATACCGAGTTGGGGTCTAACGATACGATCAAGAACCCTGCACCTGAGCAGTCGGATCGTAGCATGAGAAAGAAAGAAAAGGCTCACCAACGGACGTGCGTCTGTTATTGCTAAATTTTCGTCTATTCTAACAGGCGAGCTGACGCTCAGCTCTTCCATAGGTGTCGTTCCGCCCAATGATACCACTCATCCTCCGCAACGGCTTAACTTCTCCGCGCTCAAAAAGGCTCACAAAGAACGAGTGATACCCGAGTTGCGGGAAGAAGATTTAGAAGAGTCCTTCGTTCGAGGTAGTGGACCGGTATGTTGCCCAAGGATACATTTTAAACATAGAGATTGTGTTCAACGCGTCCTCAAGGGCGGGCAATCCATTAACAAAACGGAGAATAACGTTCAGCTCCTCCATAAGCCCACCGGGATTCGTGTTTCTTGCCAAGAAACGCGGTCACTGGCCCTCAACAGGCGGAAAGCTCGCAAGCTGTTGACTGAAAAGGTTGAGTAAAGGGCTTGACCCTCACTATTACACCCAACGTCCTGATGCTCATGAACGGCCGCTTTTGGTGTCGTCACGGCAGCTAGACAAGCTCTACAACCCAGGCCTGTCGAAAGACGACGTACTGAAAGCAAAACAACGCGAAAGGGAAAGGCAACGTAAGAAAAAGGCAAAGAAAAAAGCAGAGAAGAGATTCGAGAGTGAGACGATTTCATTGGAGGACGATGATTAGCAGCATGCCTGCTCTCGTTGAGGGATCAATAAATATAAACAATGCTATGTTCGTCGGCTAAAATAACGTGTCTACGGCGTTGTCACTTTCATCGTCTCTGCCCTCCAACGCGAACACTTGTCCAAGATGTCTGGAGGACTTTATTCTCTAGCCACAATCATTAAGCGGCAAGAACTTTCATTATGTCGTGTCCCGTATCTGCAAAATCTGATTGCCGATCCAGCCTTGAAGCCGCGACCTCTCGTATTGAGGATGTCGCTCAACTGTACGAGCGGGACGCGGGGTCCAAACCAGGTCCACGAGCAGTGGTCAGTGCCACGGGCGCTACGCACGAAGCTACTTCGGAGGGGCGGACAAGCGCTCCCCCCTCCTCCGCCGCCCCCTCCGCCACCACCACCAACGGAATCTCCTGCACAATCTGCAGGCCCAGCTAAGGATCCTGAAAGCGTGACTGCATTCGATGAAACCGTCGTCAATGCCAAGCTTAAGCCTTTCGTCGAGTTGACGGCATCCTTCGCGGGACGCAACGTGGTCGACATTGTAAGTCTTGTGCTTGTCTACGTGTTCGTCAGGAGTATCCATGTGCACTGGGCTTGCATTTTGTGCACCTTGTGACTATGTCATCGGACAGGTCAGTCTTGTCGAAAAACAGCACCAGGATCTCCGGGAACTGCTGCGCATTAGCGCTGCTTGCCAAAAGCCGGATCAGAAGACGTTCGAGCGCCTTCTGACTCCTTTGCAAACCGACATCGAGGCCATCTCGCGTGCCAAGGAAGCCAATCGAGGAGATAGAGACTGGTTTACGCATTTGACAATCATTGGCGAAGGCGGACCTGTCGTGGGCTGGGTGGTCAATGTGAGTTGCCCGCCTGGAAATTGAGATTATGTCCTTATTGCATGATCATAGCCCCGACCGGGAGCCTACATTGTGGAAATTAAGGATTCAGTTACGTATTATGGCAACAAAGTGATGCAAGAGTTCAAGTCAAAGTAAGTTATAGCTTTGAACCTGAGAGGAACGTGATGGACTCAATGTTTGCCTTAGGGATGTGAAACACATAGAATGGGTCAAGGCTTATGTTGGGCTCATAGAGGAATTGCGCAAATACGTTAACAAGTATCACGCCACAGGATTGGCGTGGAACGCTCAGGCAAGCATACATCATGGAGAAATAGTCTCTTACACCTGATCGGCTTGAGAAATAGGGCGTGTCAGTCACCGCCTTCCAGGCTCATCATGCAGCTCCAGCAGCGCCTCCCCCACCTCCGCCACCGCCACCGGCAGCGGCTCTTGCACCGGCCGCTGGTGGTGTAGCTGCGGTTTTCGAACAGCTGAATAGAGGCGAAGAAGTCACGAAGGGACTGCGGAAGGTTGACAAGAGTGAGATGACACACAAGAATCCTGCTCTGCGAGCAAGTAGTGTCGTGCCTACTACATCAGGGTCCGGAGGTAACGTGGTCATTTCCGGTGATGCGATAATCATATCTGATAAAATGATCGGTCTCAGCCAAGAAGCCAGTCAGACCATCGAAACCGCAAGCCCTGGCGGGAAAGAAACCTCCAAAGTTTGCACTAGAAGGAAACAAATGGATCATTGTATGTTTCAATGGCTTGTTCTTGTCTCACGTGGCTTGACGCTTCCTTCAAGGAATACCAAGAGAACGAGCCGGCACTGACAGTGGAGAACGTGGAAATTGGTCAATCTGTGAATGTTTACTCATGCAGGCACACGACAGTCGTAATCAAGGGCAAAGTCAATGCGGTGACTCTCGGTACGTCAAGTGAAGCCAGCAACGCGTCGTTTTATGTGGACTAAATACCGTTTGGGGCAGTGAATTGCCAAAATGTGTCAATTCTGGTATATTCGGTTGTCTCGTCCATTTCTGTGACGCGCTCGCCATCATTTGTGATCCAAATCATAAGGTCCGCCCCAATGATCCAGATCGACACATCGGATTCGGGGCAGATCTACCTATCAAGGGAGAGTTTGTCCGCAGAAATCACGACGGCGAAATGCAGCGCGATCAATGTCAGTCTTCCAGTGGATGGAGAGGAAGATGGTGTGTTCGAGGAGCAGGCCGTACCGGAGATGCTACGGAGTGTGGTGAAGGACGGAAAGCTCGTGACGAATGTGGTTGAGCACGTCGGGTGAAAAGGGAGCATTATGAATACCTGGATGACTAATATTTCCTTTTGGATAATTCGATCATGACGTCGACCTGTGCAAACACCGCATTAACACTGCCAATCACTCGCCTCGGCGTAATATATAGGTCAGACTGCCACTCTTTCCTTCCGTCAATTCTGCACAATGGATAATCCTGGATGGCATGCTCAGCGTCGCGATCGCAAGGTATCATCATTTCACTCCGAATTTGTAGTCATTGCCTCATCCAAGTACTGTACCAGGAACAACGGCTCAGCTACAGACTGACGGATGACCGCCGTGACAGCGTCGATGACATCGGGCCTATGCCTGAAAATTTCATAGGCGGTTTCCGTATACCACCGGCCCACCCACATACGCCGCCGCCTCCTCCAATTCCACCCAAGGACAACATCGTATACAACCATGTCCGCCAGCAGTCCTCGTCGTCCTCAATCACCCCTATCGAGCTAACACACATGACCGCAGTAGAGAGGTCTCAGGCGTTGCGGGTAGCGCGCATGAATCCGCATCTGCAAGTACGTCACCTTCGTCTCTGCTAGTTATTGCCTGTCATAGACCCCCTTATATGATGCCCCACGCGTAGTTCATGGTCGGCCCCCTCCTCCGGTACGTCGCACCTCATTGTCTCCTACGGATTTCATGTTGCTCAGAATGCAAACAAGCTACGATACCGTGGATGAACGCGGGATATGGCGCGGCGCGGTGCTCATTGTTACTGCAGACTCTGGTTCCATTTATGACCCACACCCAACTCTCACCTATTCTTGGGATCCGGATAAACGCACACTCTCTAACAGTCGCTTCACCGCACGCTCCATAGACCTGGGACCTCACCCGGCTGATCCCTATTCTACTGTCTTTCCCACATCTCCAAAAATGTCCAACTCATTGAATGGCAATAAGTTTCGCTCACCGGGTCCGAATATGCACAAGGAAATTGTCCCTGGCCAGGAAATCTGGGTGTACGCTGGTCTCGGAGGGTATGTAACTTTGGTTATGTCTCGAGTCAAGCAAGAGTAGACTGTTCTCGTTTTCTAGTACCTTCACATTCTGGCGCTTTCTCATCGAAATACCACTAGGCCCCCGCGAAATGGCCGTCACTTACTCTATCAATTCCGGTCAACGGCTTGAATTTTTCGTTCCCGGTCGATCGGAGAACATGAGATGGGCAGCCTACTCTGTGCGTTACATCGCATTCAGTCCCCTGCCCCTCATATGAAAGATATTCCGTTAGTGCAATGGTTTCTCGGCCGGCATCAACCCAGATGACTTTCGAGGCCCAGGATTCCAATCAGGTTATGACCCTGTGTGGATGGATCTGCTCAGTAAGCACGCCGAACGGCCGTTCCATGTCCTGGTTGGCGGAGGTGACCAGTTATATTGCGACGGGTCGGTGCCTTGGAAATTCTACAATGTAGTCCCGCCAGATAACCCATGACTTTCTACCAGCATGATGCGTGAACCTGAATTGCAAGACTGGGTTACCAAACTCAAACCTGAGGAGAAAAAAGCCTATCCCCTCAAAAAAGAGATTGCGGCGGCCATAGACAGATATTACTTCAATCATTATTGCCAGGTATTTCGCACCGGAGCCTTCGCCCGAGCGAACTGTTCCATGTATGTGCCTTTCTCCATCGATTTTGAAAATGTCCATATCTTATATCCCTCCCTCCACCCTCAGACCGATGCTGAATATGTGTGGTATGCATGCTTACATCTCGTTGATACTCAAATCTGTAAAATAAACATATTCATTTCCACAGACGATCACGGCAAGTGTCCATCTGATGTGCATTATACTTAATCTTATACATTTTATCCGCACTTTCGAACTGTTAGATATTGTAAGTTGTCTTCCTTTTCCCGCTGTACACTGTCCCATTGATTTTGTAGATTGATGGATACGGGAGTTGTGAGCAAATGGCTCGAGGCAAGATTGAACCATTCTGACTCTTTATTCTCGTTCACTTAGATCCCGATGACCTCCAAATGTCACCCATATTCCAGTTGTAAGCGATATCCGCTTGTGTTCGGTCCCTTCTCGTTGACTTGATACCAAAATGACAGTATTGGGGAGAGAGGATATTTCTTCTTCCTGCTCTTTCAATGCTTCATTAATGGTAAAAAGTCTAGAATCTCCCTCCATACTCCTTGCCGTTCGCTGACATGGAACGGATCTGCTATCAGATGATATTGATGGGAGATCCGATGCGCCTGGCCAGCACTTGCATAGGTCCGTCATCTTTGGCGAAGAGGGTCGTTATGTACGGAGTCCATCCCATTCTTTCCTGTCATACCTTGGCCCGCAGTGTTACATTCTTATGATGGACTGTAGGTGAGGTTTACCCGGCCCCTTTGGACTTACGACACCCTGCTGACTTGCTTTCAAGGGCCGAGCGTAGGAAAGACCAAGTCTGTAGCCCATTGGAGTACCAAAAAGTATTCGCTCGAATATCGCAACTCCCGTCATCGGTAGAGCATCTTATCGTCCAACTCGGTAAAATTTCCAGACCACCATCAATGTACCACCTGACAGTCATCGCTAGGAATCCCAATTGCATATCCCCGAATGGTTTTCCTTGAGACTGCTTTGGATTCAAAGTTGAATCCCTTTGTTGCTCTGGGAAGAACAGGGACTATGGGTCTTTCGGGCTTTGTAAACAAATTTAACGCCGAGGCAGAGTTGCTGGATGACCTAGTACGTTTTGGAAGACTCAGTGTTCATGCCTAGACCCACCATCACACATAGAACGATCATTGGACCGCAAGACATCACAAAGTATGTTGTCCTCAACTCCACCCTGCCATGGTCCTGACGACCAGCCTCCCTGGCTACAGAAAGAGCGAAACTGGTTAATCGAACAACTCCAACTTGTGGCCAAGATGCAACATCTTCGAATTACATTCTTATCTGGCGATGTCCATTGTGGTGCTGTCGGTGTCCTAAAGACCCTGAAGGGCAAACAGAAGTCAGAAATTCAGCCAGCAGCAGATTATCGCTACATGCTAAACATTGTGACGAGTAAGACATTTTCTCTGGAGGCACCTGATTACTAATCGGGGGTTGAAGGTGCCATTGTGAATACACCACCGTAAGACTGCTCAACTTCTGCGCCGTGGTTATCTGATGCTCACCGCCCTCTTTCTATAGTCCAGCAGGAGTAATTGCAATGGTTTCTTCGCTCGCTACAAAGATACACAAAACGTTACATCACATGGGGACGGATGAGACCATGGTGCGCACATTTCACGCAATGCTTAGGGAGCCGAAAATGAATGAACATTGAAAACGGTAGATTCCTCTCTTCCAAACGGAGACAAATGGATCCCCTCGGAAACAAAAGTTTATAATGGGCCGGCGGAACTGGTGTCAAATCGATTGGAACCCAAGATCAGGCGAACTTACTTTTGACCTGCGGGTCGAGAGAGAAAAAGGATTAGGCGAGACAGTCAGGTGTGCTTATGCTGTTCCGAACTTCCTGGAGCTTCTCGGCTTATCGCATTGCTGTGCTTAGTTATCCAGTTACGGTGCCACCACCGGGCTGGTCTCGAAGTTCCCAATAGAGGATCTTTCCTGTGGCGTAAAGTTTGACAAGAACGAAGAAGCAGCGTTCAAGCGATTGCTATTGGGGCCGTTCGCGATATACCCTCCAAACGCTCTTCTGACACGAGTGGTCTAATCTTGAATAAGTATGTATGTCTAGCTGTATTTGTCGCAAGCCTACAACCTGTATCGTTACAAGACAATAGGACGCATTTGAAGGTGTAGTATGTTGGTTTCGTTCTCTCCCAATGCTCAAAGGACGGGTCCTAGACTCGCAGGCTGGGTTGGCTTGTGAATCAGACAATGCCATCCAACAAGATATTCACACACTGACACCTACGTCTCGAGGCGAATGTGGTATAGACTCCATTGGTGACATGTCCTGCACGTGTAAACCACCATGCTCTTGACCATTATCTCTGTCCATTTCCGCGTTGTCAGTTGTATAACCACTTGGACCCCCATGAGGTTCGCCATTCGAAATGAATGTAGGGGCAGGGGAATTGTTGTTGTCGATGATATCTTCGGCATCATATGTAGCGGCCTGTCTCAAGGGACTAGGACTTGGCTGTCCTTGAACGAGAAGCGCAGAGACTGCAGGCCCAAAGCGCTCCTCATCCGCGGTAACTTGATCAGCAGCTTTCTTTGCGCGTTTGCGGGCCTCGACTTCCTGTCGCTTCTTCGCGCGCTGGGCTTTCTTCTCTGCCTCGGCCCTCTCGGCGGCGGCTGACTGAGCGACCTCCAGTCGCGTTTCCTCCTCTTCTTGAGCGTCCATGGCCCACTGCTCCGCCATGAATTCAGCGTATCTCTCGCACGCAGGACGCCATGTGCATTCTTTGACATCGGTATCTGCCGCTTCGTTTGTTCTCCCATCCAGCAAGGCATCTATATCTGGAGGAGGGGGGTAATCGAAGTCCGGCCCTGGATTGAGCCGCACGCAGGCATCATTGAAGAGAGATATGAAGGGGTAGTAGCCCAGCCATCCATCGTTGAATGGGTTCTCCCGGTGCTCTTTGATACCTTCTCTGGCCCGTTTCTTCTCTTTCGCCTTTTGGGAGGTCGTTGTCTGCCGTAGCGGTAAATAGTCATAAATGTCTTGGAACGCGGTCCCTTGACATTCGCCGTTCACAAAGAACGCGATTCGCGAACCCTGAAGGATTGATAACGGCCGCAGTTGTGGTGCGTTGCTTTTCGTGGCTATTGATGGCCCCCCTCGTTCTGGCAGCTTGCCACCAGCAGGTTTTTTGGCTGTCACTGGCAGAGAGGCCGCACTCGTGGCTTTCGTTGAATAGTCCATGAGGGCGGCCATTTCCTTGGACTGAGGATATTCAAGAATTTCAAATACTTCCTGGCCTTTGAGGTCAATGGGGATTCGCTCCCGTTTGATGTGTGCCGGGTCGAGTGGGTCTTTTTTGTTGGGCAGACAACGTTGAGGGAGAGATATGTACATGCCGATTACATCCCCAGTGCCAAACGGCTTTCCGTAAGGTTTTGGACGGGACAGCGTCACTTTGTCCCCGGTTTTGTCGCGATACCCATAACTGTACCCGTCCAGGCCGACCGGGCCGTTGAGTGGCGCCTCTCTCCTGCCCCAGCCTAGCCTCACATGGCTGCCATCGCGTCTGCTGTCCTCAGCGACACGTTCCCCGCCTCCGTGTAAGATTTTCACTTCCATGTACCACTTTCCTTCTGTCATGGGGGCGTTGCATCGTGCGCTTCTAAACCCCTTAGATCCAGCAAGGCCTAGTCCGTCTTTGGTGACTTTGATGAATGGGCTACGGTCCTCCCAGCTGACCCTATATGTCGTCGGGTTGCTCTCAATGGTGCGAAACGGCTGAGCGTAGCCTGGGGGGTTGATGCCGGCAGGCACATATCTGAAACCGATGCGATTCACACCGACGAGATCTGTTTTGAAGTATTCGGAGCCTTCTGTGGTCTGTATGAAAATCGGACCGCGGGAGATAGACAGGCGTTGCCGAGAAGACAGGTCGGCACGGGATGAGATGAATCTGTAGACGGTATGCGGTTATTCCCAACTTGTTTTCGTTACGCACGAGAACGTGGGCATACTCAGAGGGGTTCGGGGCCCCTGACGCGCTGCCTGTATCTGAGGGTGCCGGAGAAGAGGCGGCGACGGTTGCTCGTTTACGTTTCCTACCATGAGATGACGGCTGTCCGTTGACGACGTGGTTCAGAGTCGTGTCAGAGACAGTCGACTGCGCAGTATGGGTGTCCGTATCACGAGGTGGCGACGTGTCTTCAACCTGCATCGTGGTCGCGCAGGATGGTGGTGAGGAATTGGAAAGTGGCTGTTTGTGATCAAAGTCATACAAATTGAACCACCTTGGCCCGCCTTCCTTCTTCAGCACTGTCACCATCCAGCACCTTCCTGCTTTCATCTCGTCTAATCTGATATAGAAGCGCGCTAATGACGGCTGTTCGGTATGTTCGTCCTTGATTGTCGCCAGATAGCCTCACGATTTCACAAAGTCGCATCCAAAAGGTAGCTCCTGATCACCATCCGATTCGTGAAGCACTTTGTGATGTTTATTTGACCAGGAATTGAGTGATATCGCAAAGAACCCGATCGATGTAACATCTTTCGCCAACTTTGTGCGTCGTGTAGCGGGCCTTCTGAATTGGCGATCGACAGGGAATTACCGTTCATCCCAAGGAGGACAATCTCTTCGAGTGGGATTGCTCCCTGAAGGCTTCGGTAGGTTCGCATTATCTTGTCTCCGAATGCCGCGTCTCATATACCCAAGTCAGATTCGCCATACAAGGGCGGCACCTTTCACTTCAAGTTGACCCTACCTGCCAACTTTCCTTTCAAGGCTCCCTCAGTACGGCATTCCAAAGATACTACATTTAGTCCCCCTGAACCAAGTTTCTGTCTCGAGGTTACTTTCACCACAAAAATTTATCACCCCGGAATTAACGAGGAAGGTGCTATATGTGTTCCCATTCTCCGAGATGAAGTGCGTGCTGTCATCAGACCCCCTGACTTGTGCGTTTCGACTTGCCATTTTTGAAGTGGAAACCTGCCATCACGCTGTCCACGGGTGCGTTCGCTAATGACGCCTAAGGCCATTCGGGAATGATAACACCTTCCAGTTCTTTCGATCATCCAGGAGAAAGTAAATAATCCGAGCCCGGATGACCCATTTGAGCCAGACATCGCGGCGGTACGTCACGTCTTGTGCGAGTGATGCATTTTCTGAATGCCTCCGTAGCTTTTGAAGAACGATAAGCCCAAGTTTTTGGCGACTGCGAAGGAATTCACGAAAAGGTTGGTCACGCTTAGTCTATTGTGCCATTCCATGTCCCTGATCATTGGGCCTCATCAGATATGCCATGTAAGAAATAGCTACGCGTCTGATGTACAAAAAAACCTACCCAGCGTTGTATCAATACCCAGATTTCTGAATGATATACGCACCATAGCGAGATATTTGTTTCTATTGAATCAGCATCCGAATCAACGCCTTGTCCAAAAACGGTTGTGGCGTCGATGTCCTGGAGCTCGAGGTGCTGGAAATCGTCCATCCTCAACGCCTCACCTGTCGCCCCTTCGCGTCGTCCCTCTCTTGGATCATATCGGTCAGAAAGCGTCTTCTGAGTCCTTGTGCACGCTCTCTTCGATTGATTTCGCTTCTCAGCCCTCCAAAGATCTCCCATCCAAATCCGGACGCCAAACTCGTGTTTACCACGTTGCCTGTCGTTTCCCAAGTAGCTATCATACAATAATTTCGCTCCAACGTGTATAAAACGAGGGGAATAAGCACCCAATATGCATCGGTTTCGGTAAGTAGCCCCATACTCTTAGCCTGAGAAATTACTCTTATGTATTGTGCCTTGTATTCGGTTCAGCAAAAAGTCAGAGACCAGGCCCAGCGGACAAACACCCTCTCCAGACTCACTCATCGACGCCCCAGACGGTCAAGAATCACTTCCCCAACTCCCTCTCTCAGACGACTTTCGGACGTCCTTGATCTTGCCCGAGTGAGCGCCCATATTGTGCCACCAGAAGGATGTCGCATCTCACAGTCGGTTTTTCTAATCACCGCAGTTTGTCACGTCGGTTTTCCCTTCTTCGTTCGCCTTCCGGGGATCCTTTCTCGTTAGAAGGATTGAGAACCAAGTTTGCGCAGCAAAGGGCGAGAGGTGAAGCAAACCAAGTGTCGCCGGAGGAAGAGGACATGCTATTGGAGACTCTGCGTGGTATCAAGTTTAAAGGTTCAGGGCCTACGTCGAAATTGTCAGAAGATTCCAGCGCCGGAGGCGATCCATCTCTGCGGCAATCAATACAGTCCACAAGCACATTAAATTCCTCCCTCACCTCTTCACCTTCTCCCAGCAACCGTTCCGCCAAGCGCTATAGTAACAACCTCTTCAGCTCCGGAAGATTTCGCGATTATAGCTACATTCGGAGCGTCACTTCTAGTAGGACGAACTCCAAAACCATCTCCCTCACCCCAACAGAATCCTCTAATAGCCTTCAACCTTCCGCATCCGATGGTCAGCGACCAGTCACTCCGGAAAGCAGCGGACTGTCGTCGTCTGTCCAGTCGAGCCCCAATGGGAAAGCGTCTTCGACAACATCGCAAGGCGATAATGGCCCAGATTACCGTATCTTGAAACGAATGTCATTGGCCCTCCAACAGGCTATCAAAGAGATAGAGGAAGAAGCTGACGATGAAGTTGTTATGCCGAGGTCCACACCCATTCCTCGTGGACAACATGAACAAGACAATCGTGCCTCGGACATTACGGTGCGTGTTTCTCCTCTTCGCCGCTGCCATGAGTTCTGGTGCTCAACCCGCACAGAGAGCTTCCGCCGCTTCCAACACTTCTTCCGTATACGAAGCAGGAATGGCGATATCCTCGGACAGGCAAGTTGCTTCGAACCCTGATGACCGTCGCGCTTCCCCTGTCCCATCCCGCATATTACCTGGGTACATTCCGGGGATGCCCAGACCTATGACGCCTCGAGACTTGGACCTCGAGGATCAGAGGTCGCACTCCACGACACCTCGCGCGACCTCACCACTGGCGCCCACATTCGCCGCTGAAGCGCCGTCCAGCAATGCTTCGAACCTGCTGAGGCGTGATTCGACATCTTCGGCGTCTAAATTACCCATGTCTACGGCTGCCTCACCTCTCTTTCTGAACCGGAGCACCAATGGTCGGTTCACTCCCGACCCCAGCAAGCGGGAGCCGGCCGTCGAATTTGACAACCCATCGAACTCGACGTTGCTCACTCGAAGGCGACCTGCTTCCCCTTTGGCGGGACCGCCTTTCCAACCCATCGCTACGTCGTCGTCACGGCCAGGCACACCATCGAATATCGTCTGGACAGTCAATACGCAATCAAAGGAACAAGCATCGGGGCACCGCAGGAACGAGAGCTGGAACAGTGATGGTATGGCCAGTTCAGATATACATGGAGCGATGGGCCTCAACAACTCGGGTGCCCGGACGTTGCGATCGCCTGCGCTTCCGGAGTCTCCAACTGTGGGAAGCATGCCATCGAACCTCGGCAGCAGCTTGGATTCCGTCCAAGTCGTCGAAAACAGACTTCCCTCAAAGATGTCGATGGTTGATCTTAGCACTCCACCTCGACCGCCGAGGTCTGCGACGCCTACTGCAAATGTGGCGAACTCTCCAACATCCCCAACCTTCTCCGAGATCGGGTTGTCGTCGAAGAACGGCGCCAAGCGTTCTTCTAAGCAAAACCATTCTTCATCTCTCTTCAACCTCGGTATTCCTCCACTGGTCTTTTCGCCCATGACAAATTCATCACGCTCATCCCTAGAGTCTGAGGGTTCGAGTTATCATACATGGGAGGAAGACAAGTACCATTCTCTGAGCCTCTTTACCGAAGCTGATAATCAACACCCTGCTTGGCACGAGATTTCCTCATCAGAGAAATCGAGTTCGGACACTCCTGGTGGTTCAGCTGACGACGATTGGGACGCAGAAGAAATTATCTCTCGCTATGCGGGTCTCAAAAAGTCTGATTTCGCGGCTATTCAAGACAGGTTGGTAAACGTAGCGAAAGAGTCTACAGAAACTCGCGACAGGGCGCAATCATCCATGCGGAGGCGAAGGCCATCAACTTCCCAGTCCAACTACTCTGTCGGTAATCGCGATGCAAGAGTAAGTCCTTATTCATTCCTGCTTTCCCCGTCTTAAGCCATTCTTCAGGTCGCGAGCCCTACACCCCAGGCTCAGCCGCCGCCATCACCTGGTGTTCCTCTCGGCCCTAAATCGGAGCAATACCAGAAAGCCAATGCGCTCCTGAACTCTATGATAGACAGTATTGAAGCGGCACGGACTCCGCCAATTGCAGTTAATACATCAGACCCCCCAACCCCCTCGCGCGGCAGGGATATGTCCCCCACAACTCGTCGGAATCGAGACCTCGCCCAGATCTTATTTGGCTACCAAGAAATTGATACTAAATCTGTCGCTCCGGAGAGCAATCCGGACACTCCGCCAACACCAGCTGTGCAGGTAACAAGTGACGCCGAGCAAAAAGCTTCTCCACCCACTTCTCCTTACCAAATGCCTCACAATCCCTCTACTCCAAAAATCTCGCAGACGCCTGGAGAAGCGGCAGAGCTTGCCCGAGAAGTGCAACAGAAAAATGCTGCCGCTACACTTGCGCTCAAGAAGACTGCTGCCGGACCAAGGTCTCCTAATGATCCCTATGCGACGATCTCACGGAAACGAATCAATCCAAACCAGATATCCAATCCTCGTCTAGTTTCCGCGTCATCAAGTGTTGATGCAGTGCCCATTCCACGTGCGCCTTCTCTTTCCGCATCCAACAGTTCTGGTCCTTCTAAGATTGGTTCACGATTTAAAAAACTGAGAGGCACTCTGCGTGCGAAGCACCCTCTCCCAACCGGCACAGAAATTACCCCTTACCCTCTTGACCCACATTCTCCGCCGTCGGTCCAAACAGTCAATTATGATCCTGCGAAACTCAAGGTTCCAGGTGGCCCCGCAACATCGAGTGCCAATGAGACAAGCAGATTTAAATTTCCCGTTCCCAGCCCGCCGGCGTCTGCTGGACCCGGACTCAAAGGTTTCATGGCGAGGTTCCGGAACAAACAGAGGCTTACACATGATGGCTCGTCCGATTCCGACCTTCGAAATTCGCCGCAGCCTGCAGTTGTAGCTTCATCGCATGTCGAGACCAGTCAATCGCACTTACGCCCAGTGCCCAGGGCAGCGGAGTCTACGTCAAACCTGCCTGTAGTCAAAGAGACAACAGGTCAACCGGCCGCTGTATCGCCGACGTCGCCTGATAAGCCCGCTGTCAAAGATTCGGACGAGACAGCCGCACTGAAGCAACTATTCGACGCAGCGAACAATCTGGGTCTTGACCAGGAGGCGCTCAACGATCTATTGGCTCGTTCGGCTCCCTCCTCTTCGCGGGCCAACGACTGGGCGCAGATATCTCGGAGCAATTCGAGTGCGAGACAACTGCCGCGTGCCACAAGTCCTGCTGACAGTTTTCGGCTCAGCCCTTTACATCAACGACAAAGCATTGATTCACGAGCTCCTCGTGTCGAGACCCCGGATTACAAGATTGATAACTCTAGTCGACGGGAGGGGAATCAGAATGCTCCGGTGTCTAGGCAGTCCTCCGTGCGTAAGCAACCAGAAGCCACTCGGAGACCGCGAGAGCATGATGCCCAGGTTGAAAGCAGGGTGGCAAGCACAGTTGTCAGGAGGACTTTGATTTTCCCATCTGACGCCAAGTCCTCGTCCATCGACTTGAATGCAATTATTAAAAAAGCCGCTAACCGAGGACGAAGAGGTAGTGTTGCGTCAATCTCGGGTCGTTCGGTGCACGATAGAGTGCCCACTCCGCCTCCTCCCAAGTCTCCAACAGCGAAACGATTCTCCAGCGGACCTTCACCGCCCGTTCCTCAGCTCCCACCCGCCCTAGCAACCCAGGCAGAGAGTCTTTTGGCTGTCCCAGCGACATCGGCAGGAGGGCCGATCGAGAATTCGAACTCGGCATATGATTCGCTGTGAGTGGGCCTTCCTTTCCCCTTGGCCCTTTGTTCCACATATCTTGACACGTTTTTCAATTCCTTGTCGCAGGTACGAAATGTATGCCGGCGAAAACAGAACTGCCGGTTCGGCGGCAAACGATCCTCATGCCCCTGACGCATCGTACAGCCGTAATGATGGGCAACTTGCCGAATCAGGACCTGCTCTTGAGCTGGTCGAACTTGCGAATGGGGAAACCATTTGGTGAGTCGTATGTCCGCGAATATGTGATGGCCTCGGAATTTAAAACCCCCGGACATGCAGGTCGATTGTGAATGGGCTTAGAGATGATGATGAAGGGTCGCTGTATACGCGCCGCGCCAGTCTCACGTCCGAGTACTCCACACGCGAAGAGGGCGATGGTGGACTTCAGATATTTGTCAAGGAACATGCGCGGTCCGGATCCAAAGGCAGCAACTCTTCTTTCATGTCACGCAAGAAACCTGGCCAAGGGAAACATAGACCCGACACCAAGGTAAGCTGACCTCTGGCCGATCAGTCAAACATGACACCCTTGGTAACCAACTTTTTTTTCCCGCTTCGTTCCAGGTGTTCTACACTTCGTCGGCGCATATAGGGCACTTCATTGAAAGCCTTTCGCAAGGCATGGATGCTGGCTCATTCAATATTCTTCCCAATCGAGGACGCGGGCATTCTGCATCGTCTTCAATGTCGACCAACGACATGCATTGGACTGTGGAGGAACGACTCGAGCATATGCTTGGTACGATAAACCAATCCCCATAGTCCTTCTCTTTGCTTGATTTATTCGCCGACGCAACTTCCGCCACCTCTCGTATCACCCTTTGCTTCGGACATCCGCATATGATCACATCGCTCTCTTTCATCTCGTTGCACGTCTTTCGTTTTCCGGTTTTCCGCTTCATGGCTTCTGCATTTCCTGCATTATATGATTCCCTTATTTGACTGGGTACTGAATGGAATGGTTAATTATCTATGTCCATATTCCTGATAATGAATGAAAACTTGAAGACCCGAAATACAATTGTTACACCCCCAATTTTTTTTACACGCCATGCAAATCTATCCACCGATTCAGGCACAAAGACAGCAGAGCCTCCACCAAAAGGAGATCGTGGTTGAACGTGTACTGCAACAAGCCATGGGATGGCCCCACAACCGTCGCATGCGAATAGCGCCGAAAGGCTGCTATCTGGACGTTATGTGCGGCGAACAGCTGCACCGCAAAGAAATGTCAAGATTCATCTCCGCATGGGAAAAAGGAGCGAATGAGATGACCACGGACATCGTACGATGTGGGGTTATCATGGCGCTGACGCCATTCAAATTTTCTACCGTCCGCTGCTATGAAGGCCCGGGCACTGAGGCAAAAGGGAAAAAAAGTTCGGCAAGACGAGTTACGGTGTGATTGCTTCCGAAAGCGACGGGGCTGAGGGTGGGGCTCACCTAGCGGTGGAACCTGGAAGGACCAGTTGCGACATGGGCATCTGTCGAGCGCCAATGGTCGCACTGCCGAGATGATTTCCTGGGCTCCACTCCAGTCGGGCACAGACGTCTTTGTTATTTCTGTAGAGCTTTGAAAGGGAACAGGCCGACAGAGTTTCAGAACCTGTCGTCTTTGGTAGAGGGGACAGACGATCGAAAGCGTAGATACCGTCGTTCGTGTGGTGGGCATCAGGCCTCGCTCTGGCGTCTCGAAACAGAAATAGACGGGTTTCGTGTCTTCGCCAATTATAACACAGCAACGGGGATCGTCTCGGCCAGTGAAAAAGAGATCGTACGTAGAGGAAGGCATTTGAGAGAGATTTCGAAATGAATTCCGTCAGAGAAAGGCTAATATATGTTTACGGTCATAGAACTTGAGTTTATCGAGCCCTGGCTCCCGTGATTAGCGCGTCTCGGGTCCATGGGAAGATTTCCATCGATAGTGGCGCATGAAGAGAAGCGAAAGCCTGGCATGAGTTGAGTGAATGAGGAGGTCAATAGGTGGACTGGACATTTTTTGTATGATGGTTGGGAGAGCGCAGGACGAGCAGACAAGCGGGAAGACATGTCAAAACCGCCACTGCCACTAAAAAGTCTAAAAGCCAGTGGCAAAATCCGGCGCCATCCTATATCAGGTAACTATCACGTGATACACATACTAAATAGGCCTCTACGCGTTCACCTTCCACAGCGGTCGCTTGCGCAGCTTTCGTGTAATGTGCACGCTGCTCCCCCCGTAGTTGTTACTCCCAAACGCTAGGACGACAGTCTCCTCAGCACCGGTCCCACGCGCAATGCCCCGCTTCCTCAGCTCTATGGCCTCTTTCGCGAACTTGAAGCGCGCTTGATCAGAGCCTGTCAAGTCTGCAGCCATCTGTGAGTAACACAGCTCCAACGTCCGAGATAGTACCCAAATAGCTCACCCAGTCGGAACGCTGGAGACTCTACGGCCATCTTGAACATTTCGAACGGCACACGAGAATAGATCTGGAGCAGGATGTCTCGTCCACTCGGCTGGGAAGATGATTCGCCAGGTCTTTGGTGAACTTCAAGAATTTCAGGCAATGTGTACACGAGAAAATGGAAGATGTCGTCTCGCAATCTCTGAGCGTACAGGCCGAATACGGAAGACTTGGCCACGTCAGGCGTGGTTGACCCGTCGATCGGCGAAGGAATGGTATCGACGAATTCGAGCCAAGGCCCAATGGTCTCGACGGAGATGGACTGCCTACACGCTTCGTACGCGTACTGGCAGAGGTCATCCATCCCGCCGAGCAAAGAACCTGCTGCTAGGACAGCCCGAGCATTATCCGGCCTAATCGTGTTAAGTGAGACAGCAGAGTACAAATAACCTAGAGCTGTTCGAGAGGAATCACGCAGACGGATTTCAGTTTTCCAATCCATCGATCACTCAGCAAGATAAAGTGCATACCAATAGCAAATCCCTGTGGATAAAAGCCTGTCTCAGAAAGTTTTGCGACATCGAAGACAACACATGTACTCACTTCTTGCGTAACTTCTGGCTCATGATCCAGATTGACATATATTACACGTTGGCCACCCGCCTGTGGCGAAGTCGACATGAGATGGGCCAGGAACGGCGAACGAGAGAGGATGATGGCGTGAAGTCGATATACATTTTGATGGATATGCTGAGCAGAGAGACGAAAAAAAACGAAAGCGTGAGTCTGACACATGCAAGGCAACGCTCTTTCAACAGCCACATACGAGGACAGTATCCGCATAATTCTAATGAGGGAGTCTTCAGCAAGCGCCAGACACATCTCAGTAGACATCCACTTACACCGGTCTGAAAACCTGCATGGTACAAGTGGTTGACAATTTCTTCGTTATGGTGGTTTCGATAAGGTAGTCTGGAGTCATACTCAGTGAGCAATTCTACCGCCTCGCAATACCCAAATTCACGGTGAACCCCAAAATCCCGCTTGAGCGCGACCCAGGTGGGGTACAACCTAGAACACAACGATTGAAGGATAAAACGACTCACTGCGAATAACCATTGATCGGGTGCTCCATGGCCTGAGGAACCATCGCAGTCTCTTCATTGGATTGTCCAGCGTCAGAGCTGCCGAGGGATTTAGTTCCGTTGACATGTCCGTTCCTGCCATTCACGGAGGCCGACGATGAGGGGAGGGAGCTCATTTCTGGAGGCGTCAATAGAGTCGTTTTGGGGATACAAGGCGGGCAGGAAAATGGAGAAGTCAGAGAAGGAGCGGGACGCCGTTTTTTACGACGCTAAATGGAACGCGAGAACAAGGATCGAGGTCACAGTCACAATGTGATTATTTATTGTCACGCTCTGTCCTAGACATCCATTTGACCAAGTCCGTCTCTACTGTCCCATACGTGCTCTCTGCTGGATCCATGCATACAAAGTCCGTCATGAGATTATTGGTTATCCCGAGTTCGGCGGCAGCCTTTCCCTGGATTGGCTTATAAGGCGGAGGCGGTGCAGCCCAAACGATTGCCGGTTCGGACGTTCCGTTGAAATCGTCCTTTCCTCGAGCTCCAACAATCTGATCAAAAAATTTCGGGCATCCGATACTGGCGTCTTCAAATACAAGCTCTACGCACCATGTGAGACCGGTCGGATGCAAAGTACTGCAGATATATTTCACCAGGCACTATCCTGAACCCACTGGAATCCGTTGAGATGAACGGGACAGTTCTCCAATTGCATCAAAAGGGATCTTTTACCTTCTGTACTGCGATGGGACGTCTATGAATGTCATCACCACGTAATCTAAACAAAGAAACCACGGAGTGATGAGATGACTTCGCCTGAATGCGTAATTACAGCACTATAGGCACCTTGGAATATACACGGCATGTCTATTCGACTGTCGAAATCGTATATCCAGCTTGTGGAAAGCGCCGCATCAGGTGCCTGTGTACTAGCATTGCGAGGTCGCAAGAGTAGCACCACGTGGTAGTCCCAACAGATGGGTAGATGTGGCTCCTTTGCCGCCTTTTGACACCACAGAAGGACCTGAGGAAAGCGTGCAGTCTCAGTCAGTGACGCAATAGCTCAAGCCAGAGGTAGCAGAGAACGGACGGTCTTCGTGGAATTAGAGATGAAGATGACGAATATCTCCCAGCGTTTGATTATCTCAACATCTTCCGAAAATCGCTGGCACAACAAGTAGATGTTTTCTTCACACCAGCAACTCGTGTATGTTGCTTCTATGGGCATGCGAGGTGGGTCGCCAAGCATCCAGAAGTGCGTGACGGGTGAACGAACAATGACACAGCAAAGGTGTAGTGATTTCGCCTCGCGTCAAGCAGGAACAACCTCTTGCAGAGGCATAGTGGCACAAGTTGGCAAGTGTTGCTATTGACCCGAACGATCGTTCAATGGTTTGTAATCGCGCATGTCGTTCAATTCGCGTGACGTGTCAATTTCATTCGGTCATCCATCTCATATAAATCCGTGCTTAAAATCTTTCGTTACTTTTCGATGGAAAATGGGGTTGATGTTTGCAAGCTTCCTCCCGAGATACAAAATAAATGAAGACTGGGACTGGATCATAGCTAGTACTAAGGGAGATACATACATTGCAACTGTATTAGAAAGCCAGGTATCCAGTGAAAGAAAGGGAACACAAACGAGTTTAAAAGGATCATGCATCCTTGGACGAGGACTGGAGTCTCTGTTTGGCTTTGTTCACCTGTTCAGCATTGGAAGCAGACGGCGACGCTGCAAACAAGTCCTGATAGGATGGGGGCTGATTCCGGGTAGTCATGAATGTCGGATGGTGGGATGGCTCGGGCAGAGGGGGGAGAAGACCCGATCCGTTGGTGAATGGATGAATTGCAAAAGGATCGAAACCGTCTGGTAAGATGGACTGGAGCATTCTGCCAGCAGTGTAGGGTCAGCGCTGGAAAACGGTGTTTCTACGTCCAAGCATTCACTTGCTGGCTTTTATCAAGCAGATGAAGCGATGTAAAATATTCCGAAGTCACGCCGTAGCTCGGCTCTGATGCTGAGTTTAGGGCGATCTAGGTCCTGTCGCCTCCTCCCGTGGATGTCTTTCCTACTTAGAGGGGGAAAAAAAAGAAGGCACTGGGACAGCTGGTGATTGGCTGCGAAATTTGCAAATGACTATCGCAGCCCCTGCACTGGCTGTTGGTGAGGCTGCTGTGTTTTGTGCTGAGGCAAACGTACGAACTTTGTCAGATGAGTCGAGCATGCTGTCAGTGAAGAAAGCCCTCGGAACTTTATAATCGCCGGACCGACGATACCTACGCTGCCGTGGAGATAACCGGGTTCGTGGGGTTCAAGTAGGATCATTATAATTGAAGTAGTTAGTTTACTCGCTTCTCCCGTTGTGAGGAGTCTGGAAAGTTGACGTATTTTGCCTCACAATAACCGACCAAGGACGTTTCCGACCTGTCTATTGCTGAGAATATCCGTAGAAGAGCCGTTTTACCACTTGCACAGCCTATTCCTCATAACTGAACCTTGAGGCTGCAGGAGTGATGGGGAAATTTGTGTGGGATGATCCGAAACGGATATGATATGGCATTAACATTAATTGACCATGATGTCCAGGGAAATACCGTAGATGTAGGATGTTAAACATCGGAGAGAAGACATGCAACGCTCGCCAGCTGTCGTCTAATATCCTGATAATCAACATCATGGGCTGAGAAGCAACAGAACTCTAGTCAACAAGGGTAGCCTCTGATGTTAAAATGATGCTCACTATCTTCCACTTCCCCCCATCGCTCAATTTGGCTAGCTACTTCAACCTGTGATGCCAAGGAAGCCTGTTCAACTGTTAGATGCCGCTTGACTAAGGCGAGACCAATAATAAGTGATTTGGTAGCATAAGTAGCGCGCTCCAGAGCTAAAGAGAGGAAAAGAATCAACCTGATCAAATAAGGGGGAGGGAGTCAGTCCTCCGGCTCACCTGCCACCTCCCAGCGGTCGAATTCGGAGATAACTTTGCGTAGTTTTTCTTTCGTCGCTTCCGGTTGGGTATTGAAGAGGATAGAATTTGCTTTAAGTATTTCAACATCATAGGTCTCTCGAACCCATTCCAATAACGGATCCCAATGCTCCTTCTGTAGCCTTTCTAACTGTGGAGGATAATCTTGGTGAAAGCTGAGCGGAAGAGGTCAAGATCATTAAAAAATAATGCACTAGAGACCCACCATATCGTGTCAGTGTCAAGGTATTTCAACAGCGCTTCCTGGACCTCTCCTCGCGTTTGCTCGTCCACAAAAGCGTCTATCGCACGAGCCGCCAAGGATGTCTGTGACGAAACATAGGTTTACGCAAGAAAAAATAAGTGGACTTTGCTAACGATTGGAAGGGCATGAGGCTTCAGCAATTTCTGTTGGTGGTCCCATTCGGCAGCAATAAGCGATGCCAATAAGGGTTTGTTTCGAGGCAGGAGTAATGTCTGGCCGTTGGGTGTTTTGAGGGCACGGCCATCAAGCGTAACAGTTAATGAATTATCGCGTTCACCGACGCCCACTTTGTCCCAAAAGCGTTTCATAGTCGCTTCAGCACCTGGGGTTTGATCAGTATGAGCGTTTGTTTTCGGTCACGACTCGTGCCCACATACGGTTTGTTTCCGAAACCGCTGGCCCCTCTTGGGGAACTGCACTCATGGACCGTCGGACAGTCCATCGAAGATTGAGCGGAGC
Organism: Macrocybe indica; assembly: GCA_030407095.1. Lineage (NCBI taxonomy): Eukaryota > Fungi > Basidiomycota > Agaricomycetes > Agaricales > Callistosporiaceae > Macrocybe > Macrocybe indica. The sequence goes on from JARFTL010000004.1 coordinate 2,241,707, forward strand.
TGCGCGATACAGCGAGGTGGGTAGCCCACAAGAACAAGTACGTAGCCCAACCCTTGTGGTGAACATTTTTCGGTGGGTCAAGTTATGTCGTCACGTGGATCTCTATTGTATAACGCGTCGACTTGTTATCCCTGCGCAAACACGCATTCCACATTTCTCATAGCCTCTTTGCTCTATTTTTCTTGGATATATACGACCGGACACTTCGGACGACACTCACACGTAATTTATGCCCGTTCATGACTCAAGGCATCCTTCTCAGTCAAAAATATCATCCTACTTTCGGGCCTCACCGAGCAAGAAAAGGTCCCTTTCACCTGTTGTGGACCTAACCATTGACAGCGATGAAGAACCGCGAACAAAGCGTGCAAGGGGAGATGCTTCATCTCCTAATTCTACGCAGCAACCGCTATCCGGCACGACAGCAGAGCGTTGGCGGTTTACTCCTACATCACCAGACAAGTTTGAGACTCGTGAAGCTGAGCACCTTACGGCGGAGGAAACGGCTTCAAGGGTTAAGCGACGAGAGGCATTCAAGAGAAAGCTTCTATTGGAAAACAATCCCTTTTTGCGTCGTGATGCAAGGCATCATGAGGAGCCTCGGATATCCGTTGAGCCCAGTGATTCAGATGGTTATTCAGACGACTCGGCCGAAGGCACATTTAAGGAACTGAGCGACCTCTTCTCCCGAAAAACCAAGGGTAAACGCCACCCGAGTGAAGCCAAATCGAAGCATAGGAAGCAGGCTAAGAAACCCGAGTTGATTGGACCAAGTGGGCAGTCCTATACACCTCTAGAGCTCCAGGTAATTGTCCGCTTATATATGTGTCCGGTTGAGCCTTAACTATGAGTAATAGGTTCTACAGCTAAAGAAAGAGAACCCCGGCACTGTATTGATGATAGAAGTTGGATACAAATACAAATTTTTTGGTGATGATGCGAAGGTCAATTGTTTATTGCTCGTGTTATTTTTTGGAGACCATATTAACATTCCTATTGTAGGTTGCGGCGAGGGAGCTTGGCATGGTTGCATTTAATGACCGGAATTTTCTCGTTGCATCCATACCCATACACCGGCGGGATGTCCATCTCAAGAAGTAAAACACTCTGGCTGGAGCTTGCGACACGAGCTAAATCTTGCCAATTTTTTTTTATCAGACTCCTGGCTCAAGGCTATAGGGTTGGGATTGTGAACCAGCTCGAGACTGCCGCACTAAAGAAAATCAGTGACAACCGAAACGCACCATTCGTTAGAAAAGTTACTAACCTTTACACTGCTGCAACGTATGTCTTTGAGCTTGGCTCCACGTTTCGCTCTGACAGTCATTCATCAAAAGCTACGTGGATGGTCTTGACTCTGTGGATGATACCGAGCGTTTCACAGCTCCACCTTTTATGTGTATGGTCGAAGAATCCAAAGCTGCAGCCGGAGATGTTGCGATCGGAATGGTTACTGTTTGTCCAAGCACCGGTGATGTGGTCTGGGACGACTTTGAGGGTATGCTATGCCATCTCATCCTTTACAGCATTTGCTCAATTGACTCAGATACCCCTATGCGCATTGAGCTGGAGGTAATTTGTGGAACTATGCAATGGAGCATTTCTGACTCTCAGCCCGCTTACAAAGACCCGGCTAGTCCACACAAGGCCATCAGAGCTTTTACTACCGCGACACAAACTATCAGATTTGACGAGCAAAATGTTGTCACATTTCACTCGGTATGTGGCCACACCCGGTATTCGTTCGCCAGTCTAACAGGGTCCAGGGGTCCTAGTCCTGGGGTCAGAATGCGGCTCGAGCACTTCGAGGATCTCATGTCATATGCCGATGCCTTTTCCTTTGTGTCGGATTTTTATACTGACAAAAAGAAGGCAACTGCCTCGGAGAGCTTCAAATCAGGTCTGCCTAAAGCCTTCAAATCTTCGTCGTTCTGACCGGCTGGATCAGGGTTGTTGATGGCTGAGGTTACTGACTTTCCCAAGCGAGTTGTTGTAGCTCTGGCTCACGCCATCAAACACCTGTCCGCTTTCAATATCGCAGATGCTTTCTTGGAGACGAAATTCTTCACCAGATTCGCCACGAAAACTCACATGCTACTGGCAGCCAATACGTTGACAAACCTGGAGATATACCATAATGAAACGGATCAGACTGTTAAGGGATCACTTCTCTGGGTTTTGGATCGCACAAAAACGAAGTTTGGCGCACGAATGCTCAGAAGTTGGATCGGTCGGCCACTGATTGATAGACAGTAACCATTTCCAATATTCTTGGTAGTCGCGGCTGCTGAGATCTGGTCACACAGGGCGTTGCAAAGTCGCATAGACGCTGTTGAAGAAATACTACAAAGTACATCGGAGAAGTTGGCCATTCTTCGTCAGCTGCTTCGAGGGCTTCCGGATCTCTCAAGAGGGATCTGCAGAATTCAGTATGGTCAGGTAAATTTAGTTTGCTTAATTTGTAATGTCAGTGATGATCTTGATGGTAATAGTGTACCCCCAAAGAGCTGGCTATTCTTCTGCCTGCATTCAACAAGATTGCCACGGCCTATGAACCCTTCGATGACCTACAGAGTGTAGGATTTAAGTCTGACGTCTTAAATGACATTCTCTATATGCTTCCAAAGTTAAAAGAGCCTGCAGTGGAACTACTAGGAACAATCAATTTAAAGCAAGCAAGGGAAGGCAGGAAGGATTTATTATGGACCGATTCGGAGCGATACCCTGGTATTGTCGATGCCGATATGGTACGTTGGCTAATCACAGCTGCCATTATCTATCTCATTATACAGGCAATAAAATTAATCGAAGTGGAATTAATGGACGAATTGAAAGCTAGTAAGTGTAGATGGATATGAAAGAACATTTCTGCTATGAACTCACGCACTCTAGTCCGTAAAAAGCTACGGTCACCTTCGTTACAGTGGGCGACGGTGGCCGGTGATGAGGTTGGCCGTGGCCTTCTCTCAGCCTGTCTGTACTAATTTCCTATTAGTACCTCATAGAAGTTAAGAAGAGTGACAAAATACCAATTCCGGACACATGGATCAGCCATTCGAAGTACACGTCTCCCTCCCATGGGATTACAGAAATCTCATGTCCGATGTAGAACGAAGTATTTTGCACGATATCAGCCTCCGGAAGTTAAGCAGAAATTGGAAGAAAAGACCCGTTATCAAGAGGTGCTTCAGGTGAATCCCTCCCGATGTAGCTTACATCAAGTATTTGCTGATACAGTTTTAGGCGGAAGCCAACATGGCATGGGCGATGTTCCTTCGCGAAATCACCGACAAATACTACGGCTCACTCAGAGATGCCGTAAATAAGTTGGCTACGGCCGACTGCCTATTCAGCCTTGCTCTGGTCGCATTACAGGACAACTACGTACGACCGACGTTTACGGATGGTGACGATCTCGAGATCATTGATGGTCGACACCCTATGATTGAGGTGTTGAGAGATGATCCTTATGTGCCCAACAGCATCCATCTTGGCAATGAGAAGCCCAGAAATAAAATTATTACAGGACCTAACATGGGAGGGTATGCATATAGTGGTGGCTGATGTGAAAGTTTGCTGCTGACCGCCAACGGTATACAGGAAAAGTTCATGTGTCCGAATGATCGCCCTTATTACAATCATGGCTCAAGTCGGGAGCTATGTTCCCGCGAAGGCCGTAAAAATGGGTTTAATCGATTCTGTGCTTACAAGGATGGGAGGTAAGGTGCCTTACTGGACGGATTCGTTACCGATCTCGGAATGGTTGATCCTCCGAATTATGTAGCGTACGACGAATTAGCGAGAGGCCGATCCACCTTTATGGTGGAAATGTCAGAGACCAGTGAAATTTTGCATACTGCGACTCCGAAGACACTAGTTATACTCGATGAACTTGGGCGGGGTACTGCCACGTTTGACGGAGTAAGTAACAGGATATTCCCAGCATAACCTTCCTGAGATCTGTTTCATAGATGGCTATCGCGAGCGCAGTGCTGCAGTACCTCCTGGAAAAGGTGAAATGCAAGACACTCTTCATCACGCACTATCCCTTGATCGCATCCGAATTGGAACGTAAATTTCCCGAAGACGTAGAAAACCTTCATATGGGTTATGAAGCAGAGACTCGCATAAATGGATCTCGAGAAATTACATTCTTGTATAGACTAACATCTGGGATGGCTACAGGTATGCAGTATTCGCTTGCTTTCATCGGACAGATTTTTCATCTACCGTAGAGTCCTTCGGCATTGAATGTGGCCGTCTCGGGGGCATTCCCGAATCTATCTTAGATGTCGCTCTTCGGCGGTCATGCAACTTCCAACGTGAAGTGTCCCAACGCGCAAAGAGGAACTGGTATGCCATTCCATCGTCTAGCTTTCAGTCATTGTTGATCCGTTTATTGTTCGTACAGCATGGTGAAAAGCGCCCGGTTAATTAATCGATGTCTAGAGAATACAGAGAAGACGGATGATGGAACGCTGCATGAGTTGCGAGGCCTAGCCAACTTTGTTCTCAATATCGGAGACTAGCTTTCGTTCACCTTCGCTTTTTTCCGCTTAACCTTGGTCGTCTCCTCTGTTGGTTCCTTGGCAACGTCAACTTCATCCGCTTTCCGTTTTTGTGATGTGGGGCTTTTCTTCGACAGTTCAATGGGTTTCGTCAGCCCCTGCGCTGCACGGACGACCTGCTCACACATCTTCTGCAGGGCGAGGGACGTTTTGTATTTTGATGAGCTACTGAGCCGTTTCGACAATGATCGCCACGTCTCAGCTGTCCATATTTCTGGCGTCAACGAGGAGTCAACACGATTTGTAATTCGGATGCCGACAAGGGCCACTTTGAAGAGGTCCTTCATTTGGGCGGTATTAAAATTGGTCTTCTCGTCGCATGCATCGGTTGCCGTCGCTAAGATAGCTTTTTGGAGACGTTCCATGAAATTCGCAACGGATCTAGCATCGACATCACCCTGTGAAATATGTAAATAGATTGCACTTTCAGTGAAGGGGAGAGCAATCACCATCGCGGGTATCTGAGTTATCATGGTGTCCAGCAACAGGAATACCTGACATTGTCGATAAACGTTGACGGAACGACCTGAAAGTTCCAGTAAATCATTCCGCAGGGGCCACGCCGTAGATGGATACCGGCGAATGAAATCTTGGAAGAAGTTCGAGTTCAAGGCTGAGTTTTTGCGTGTTATGAAATCAGTGAGGGATTGCTGATAGCCGTCTCTAACGACTTTCTCGGCATTCAGATGCAGCAGAGTTTTCACAAGATAGATGCTACACTGGCTGATGGTCGCCAGTGCTTCAGACGAATGAGTTCTGCGGGCCCGAAGGTGGAGGTCATTGAAGATTGTCGTTAAATCCTTTAGGTCCACATCTGATAGAGTTTCTTTAGATTTCCCCAGCCGCGATTTCAAGATGCCCTTCGCCTTGTCCGATAGTTGGCGCTCGTCCGAGCTGGAGCTAACCATAAGCTCGACGAGTGGCATAATTATGCGCAGTATGCGAGGGCTGGTGGGCTGCTTCTTGACGAATGCGTCCACCAGGTCCAAAACTCGGTTCTTGAAGTGTGTGGCCTCACGTTGCGCACCGACCACTATTCTCACAGGCTGAGAAAATCATCAAGCTAAGGTGTAGTATTGGTACCCACCTTTATCCTTTCTCTCGTTGGCACGAGAACGGAAAACCTGCGCGAGCTGTTCATCGATGGCCAGCATCTGGTCGTCGTCCATGAGTTCCTCCTCATCGGATTCCCCTGTTGCAGCTTCTATCCCGTTGACTTTAAGGGCTTCCTCAATGCGGTTCCGCAGCTCCACGTCGACTTCTTCCTCGTTTGTCTCGTTCCCAGAATCTTCGGATTCATTTTCGCTCTTATCACTCTCAATGTTTTCCTCATCCTCGTCGTCATTGTCTCCATCTCCGTCGGCTTCATCCACATCCATCTCTTCATCCTCATCATCCTCTAATAATTCGCTCGGTTTCCTGCGCTCTAATTGCTAGAAGAATAGGTGTAAGCTAGGCCGCAGCAGAGCGAGACTCAGAATTACTCACGGTGAGAATGAGATCGATGGTCGACTCCTTAACAGACCCAGATAATAGTGAAAATGCTTGATTACTGACATTGCGAAGGTATGCAGTTGATTTCTCCAGGAAGCCAATGATAATATCAACCAGAACGTCGATAGGCTCCGGTCTAGAGTCATCAACTTCCGATTTTCTGGACTTCTTGCTCATTTTGCTCTGAGGGAACATTCGTTGGACCGCTTCAATGGTTGCCTAAATAGTTTTCGTCAATGATGAGGTGGATCGGACGGATCAGAGAGGGCCTTAACCTGCAAAGAATCGGAATGCGCCACCACATCACCATCCTCATCACCGCAGTGCTCTTGTAGGAGGGTTGCAGATAGAAGAAGCTCTGCACCCTTTGCGGTCTCCGTCTGATTTTCCGAAGCCTGAAGGACCGCATCAGCCGCAACGGCAGAGGAAGTTGATAATGGACGAACAGATTCAAGCCGTGAGATGAGTTCCGTGGCCTTCCTGTGCAATTCGAGATCTCCCTCGTCGACCTCGTTCAGAGCTGACACATGTTTTGTATCTTTTCTTAGAACCTCGATAGTTTCAAGGACCTTTGATATCCAGAATTCACCGTCCGATGCGACAGCTGCCATTTTCATAGACTTATCGTCGGATTTCACGACGGTTGTTTGAGCAGTGAGATCAGCGAGGCAGCTCAGAAGACGAGCCCGACACGCTTGTCTCAGGTCGTCTGAAAAGGCGGGCTTGGGTATCGATAACAGCTGTGCATATAGACACCGTCAATCATAAATGCTGGCAGGATTGTGAAAATAATCTTACAGTTCGAAGTGGACTCTTCTCCGATTTTTTCTTGACAATGAAAAGCCCGTTTAGAGCGAGCCAATCAAGTATACGTTGGACCCATTCATCATCTTTAGGTATAGAACCACTACGTATCAAGGCACCGAGTTGATCAATTATCCATGTTCTTCGAGCATTGACGGATCGGAAGTCGGCACTGTGCCATGGTTAAGAAAAAACGCATTCTCAGAATCCATTCCCTAACGTACACTTCTATGCCTTCCAAACCGTTGACCTGGGCAAGGAGATGGTCGACATACTCCTTGATGCCTTTCGTGTCCATAGCCGTGAGGATAGACTCGACCGTCTTCGTTTTCGTGAGCTTGTCAAACTGGTGGCTTCCGTGAACGCCCGTCAGTTGTAGTATCAGCGCGAAGCCCAGTTGAGGATTGCCTTGCGTGAAGTGTTGGACTTCGTTAGCCTAATGAACGGGGACTAAGCTACGGATTCTCATGTCTAAGAGAGAAAAACAAAGGCACACCGCTTGCTGAGCAATCTTGTGAAGATAACGGTCGCGATTCGAGAGGTGATTGATCCAAGATCGCATGAAGTTTTTGGTAAACAGCATTGGCATAGTATTCTGGTCCACTCGGGGTAGAGCTTTTTGGAAGACTTGAAAACCCCAGTATTTGCGCTCTTGAGAAGCGGTCGATGAAAACAGAGATTCTGAATCGATAACAATACGTGAGTGCTATGTATGAGCCTTTAGAATGACGACTTTACCGTCTACAACTACCCTGTAAAACTCTTCGAACGAGCCCTTGGGCTGCGTCGAAGAGTCTTTGTTGGGAAGGAGTTGATCAAGGAGAATATCCCAAACAAAGTGCAGCTGCGGCCTCCACGATCCTCCCGACGTCTTTTCACCGTCCGTTTCGATGCTTGCTTCCTAAAGAAAGGAAATTTAATTTGAAACTGGAGCCCAAAGCAGCAATGGCTCCAACCTTGAGTACGCGAGCCAGCGTTTGCAGGTTTCCTGAATGAAGAAGATCGGCATTCTTGAAAACAGGTGCAAAACAGGCTCTCCAGTCTTGATTTGGGTAGTGGCTCTGTAGTTTTAGTCCGAGAGCAACTTTTTCGGGCGTCCATGTTTTGTTTTCGAGAAACAAATGCCGAAGGGTCGCCGCGACGGCATCCTCCTTCCATCCTACTTCCGAACCTTTCAATGCGTCGACAGCCAGCGCTATGGACCACCACGCGCTCTCCCTCAGCCATGACTTTTTCTCCCCGAGCGCGACGAGTTGGCTTAGAGTTTCCTCGTAGCTTGCAGCTGTGGACATTTGGGCAAAGGACGAGCCGGAGGCGGGCAAAGAGCCCACGCGGAAAAGCAGGCCGGACTGGATAACGGACGTAAGACCAAACAACCTTGCGAACAAGACATCCCGTTCCTCCTGTCCGGTCATGGAGCCTTGCGTCTTGGTCACATCGACGATGAAAGTAACGATTTGCGATGCAGTAACAGTTTGTATTCGAGACAAGAGCTGTAGATGGGGCAGATGTCTAGTTTGTAACGGCAATTGAGAACAGATGGGACTCGCCTCAGTTAAAGCGACCGCAAAACCAAGCCTACTGCTCTCTCGTGGACTCGCAAGGCCTCGAATAAGCCGTCGGATGGAATAAGAGACATCTTGGGCATTCAGGGTATCCAGCCCATCGTCCTTGACCTTTTCTGTCTCCTTCTCATCGTTTTCTTCAACTTCCGAACCCTCAGAATCGGAGATGGCTGCACGACTTGAATCTTTCGGCACAAATTGCGATTGGAACTGTTCCAGAGCACTGATGAGTTTGACCGACGCATCGACGCGCTCCTTTTTTGAGGCTGAAGACAGGTGCCAGAAAAGAGGAAGTGTCGTAGTCATTTGCCCTGCGTCTGACGCGACGTGCTCTTCGTTTCGCGCAGTTGTTCACGGAATCCTGCTGCCCACTTTTTTGATCGAGTATTGGCAACTGTTTGCTTTTCAAGGCAATGCCAAGCAAAATCAAACTATCGATCAGGAATTACCATAAAAAGCAACTAGTACTACTGTCCGATGCTATGCAATAGATAATGCAGATGATCCATTTTCCAATGGCCATGAAAACCGTATGGTATCAAGCAGAGTTTGAAAGATCAATAATGTGCCCAATGACCTTTTATACCTTGTCGACATTTTTCGCAGTCATTGCGAGGGCCCATCGTGAAACGCTGCCTCCTTAGGGTGCTTGCAAACCCCCCAGAAAATGTCGACAGCGGAACATCAGATGATTCAGAAGGGATAAATGTCATTGGGCTTTCCGCTTCAGGGAGTTGAACTCCCATGGAGAGATCCTCTGCTTCATGATACCGCCCAACGTGCACAGGAGATGTCGAAGGTGGTGGAAAAGCGTGCACATTGGAAAGCTTGGATTCTGCGGATAATCCTGGCATGGGAGTCGCAGGCGATGAATGACTCTGGGGCAGAGAAGGACGATATTTCTGCGCGTCTTGTTCTTGAAACTCGGAGAGAAACGATGACGTTTGCGAATGCATATGAGGAAGCACCGGTCTTGGCTCTGTAAGAACTTGCTCGTCCACATCCAGATTCTAAGGGCATGGACAGATGGCCGAAGAAACGATATTTGAACCACGATTACGCGTTCATCAGCAAGCGAACGGGATTAGGGTGCAACCACGCACCATATCCACATCTGAATGTTCCCGCACGACTCCATCCCCCTTTCGCACTACCTCACTCTCCGCCACCGAACCCGCCAGCACCGGACTATTTATCGACAGCTCGTCGGCCTGGCGCACCCAATCCTCCGAGGGGTGTCTATGGTTTGCGACGCGCTGTCGGTGGGCCGCATGCATGTGCATATGCGCCGGTATCGTGATCGCGTCTCCGCTGGCCACAGCGAGCGAAAGACGTTTCTAAAGATCAGAACAAAAAAAGAACACATGAGAAGTGTATTCCGAGACAGATGGTGGGAGCAGGTGACAAGGTCTGCGCGGTTCAGAAGATGAGCGAGGAAAAGCTCATACAGTTGGACGATCTGCGGCATGGACACCATCGCCTCCTGGTGACCTGGCGCGTTTTGACGTGGCAGAAGGTTGGCCGGGATTTGGAGGACGCCCGTGTCGCGAAGGTGTGGTACGAGGGTCGATCTCCATGAGTTGGATAGAAACAATGCGAGATTAGCAGCTAGTTAAGATAGAACTACGACAGCAACCGAAAACCTAAGGGAATAAATAGCAGAGTGCAAGGAACCGAATTCAATGGGTGTTTTGTGTTTCAGTGTGTGTGAGCGCGCTGCTCCAAGTTGTTTGTTCAACCAGAATGGACCAACAATGAAGTAAGAAAGTTCAAAGGATATTCCTATTCCACCTTAAGAGTACAAGAAGCTATCTTTTACAATCATGGTACAATCAGATCTAGAGGTCCTCAAATCTAGGACAAAGGTGTAACAAGCAGCAAATGAATGTTTTCTTTGCGTCCAAATCGTCATCGGAGCCAAATCAGCTCACTGTAACGCTTGAACGTTTAATCCGCTCCGTGGCAACTTGGTCTCGCCAGCGACATAGGTTTCTCCCGTCTCCTCGCGCAACAAGTCGTTCAACCAGGCGCCGTTGGGATGCAATTTGACGCCTCGACTGTACATAACCGCCAGGTACAACCACGCAGCAGCATTGCCAACGGTGCCCACTTCGTCAGAGACGTGTGTTCTGGCATAGTTGCTGATCCTCTTGTGCAGTGCCTCGTCGGTATGGAGATCATAGAGATGTTGAGCCACTGCATCGTTGTCTCCTGGTGTCGTGAGGTATCCGGACTTGCCATGCTCAATCTGTAGCGGGATGCCTCCGGTCCGGCACGCGATGATGGGGATACCGGCGTGCACGGCCTCGGACACCTTGACCTCAAAACCTTCCCTAGTCGATAGTTGGAGTGCGATACGAGCGTTGGACATCAACGCGTTCAACACTATTTGAGGAGAAACATGTCAGCTTCCCGTAAATCCTTCCCTGCCCAGTGGCCTGCTTACGTTGGTCGCTCGGTGGCAATCTCATCACGACAATGTCCTTGGCGAACTCGACGTACTTCGTATTGATCAGCTGCATGACTTGATCATAAATGATGCTCGCGTCTGGGTCGTCGACCGCGCCATGTCCGCAGACCAACAGCTGAGGAGTGTCCTCCTCATCCAGTTCTGGCGACTTGGTCTTGAGCAGATTGCGGAATTTCGCATAGGAATCAATGACATTGGGAATGCCTGTTCAAGTCAGAGTTTCGGTCAGGCGGCAGATGCGTATTTCATCCGGGGACATTACCTTTTGCAGGATCGAAACGAGCGACTTGCACGATATAGTCACGTCGAGGCCATTTCAATTCATTCATCTTCTCCTTGGCACAGAGACTTCGGAACTCTCCCATGTAGTACTGCGAGTCCCTGATGAGTCAGATCAGCCGTGGGTTCAGGATCACACGCGGCAATAAGGACAACTAACCAGGAATCAAGTTCTTTGTTCAAGCCGTCGAGCCTTGAATTGCGGCAACATATCAATTGCGAATGTCATTCTCATCGGGGAAAACGAGCATACCAATCAGTAGCTGCACCTAGAAGAGCCAGTTTCTCTATCGGAACATCGCTAGGAACGAACTTGCTGACCGGATGGCCTGGATTGAAGCACGTCAACCACCGTCCGAACGCGGCATTAGCAGACGAATTGCATACTGATGAACAGATCTGCCAGTTTGATGTTGTTCCACAAATACTTCCACACTTCCTCTTGAGGAGAACCAGCTACATGTACAAGATCGCTCCGAATTTCGATGTGTGAGCGGTACACGATGGGAATTTCAGGGCGAATCTTTTTGATAAGAGGGATCAACCCTGGCATCTGGGGATCATCTGGCGAATGGCACAATTGTCAGAATTTTGCACAAATACGGATACCTCGTGGTCAGCACACCTATGAAGGCGATGTCGACACCGCCAGGCGCCAAAGGGCCGCCCTCTGCGGTCCAGCGCAGTCCATTTTTAAGAATCCAAGCGTCGAATGCTTCCTTTGCCTCTTGCGTGAGTCGCAGATCTGGGGGAGCAACGCCTTGAAGGATGTTGTGGTTGTTCTTCGTCGTCCTGAAGACGCTTGGAGACGGGTTGGGGACATACCTGAGAAATTTTGCCATAAATGGGTTTAATTCGTAGAGTGTCAAAACGGGGTATGGTTCCGCGTTATCACACGAGGGCAAATTTTCAAGACGTACCAAGCAACATCAACGTCCAAAGCGGTCAAGAACCTGATTAAAGCATGACGCATCTGCAAAAAGGCACGATGAATTGTGCTAAAATTAGCCAGTCTAGAACGGGTCGGACGTACGAGGGCGACACCGCCTGGTTTGGGAAAACAAGAAGTTTAGACGGGAAGGCGTGAGATGAGATTTCAAAGACGGCTGATACCAGCTCGACGTACCTCCCTGGGGAGTGGAAGAGAAAAAGCCAATCTTTACTTTCTTTTCTCGCAGCTCATCTGCAAGCTTGACAACGGCGCTCCATGTCCTGCCGGGTATGACACGATGAATATCAACACCTAACAGAGATGAGCGGAGATTTTACTTTGGACCGACTGTCTTCCTGTATTCATCCAAGTCATCGATCAGATGAATTTTACCACCGGCATCAACGGCAACTTGATTGCGGGGTCCAATGCTAAGACGAGGATTGTTCCCTGGGCCGAAGTACATGATACATTTGCGCGCGGCGGAGTCAGCCTGTTCGTCTAGTGTACGGGGAATAGGAAGGCGCTCGGATACACCCGACTGGATGGCACTATCGGGACTGAGATGGGAGGGATCATAGTACATGGTGGGAGTTTCCGTCCCAGAGGGGACGTAAGAACCCGTCGTAGATGAAATGCGATGCTTGATGTTGGGGCGCGTCAGTGAATCGGTGTGGAAGGGTTTGATGTTGAAAACGATGGGGACGATATCCATGTCTAACCACAACCTCGTGCACAGGTTCGGGACCTGGAGAAGGTTGATTTGAGTTGTAGCATAAATGACAAGCGAGGCTCGATCGGATTGGACGCGATCGACTCACCTCCCTGAGGAGACCAAGAGTCACACCAGCCCCAAGGAACTTGCATAGATGCTGTACGGAGAACTGGCGAAGTGTCTCAAGGATGTGAGCCTGGATGGCCTCTGCATTTTTTTCAGGGGAACCTGGAGTGTAGGGTACAGCGGCGGAACCGAAGTCGGTGCTATAAACAGAGTCGTGAATGGATATTGCGATCTCATACTGCGTGTTGTTGTTGATGGGGCTTCCAGCAATACCAGCCCACATGGGCTAGATGGGATAGACACGGTGATCAAGTGATCTGGAGTGATGGCGACGCGGAGCGACTCACATTGAGGCTGGCAAAGGTGGAGACGACATTAGGCTTCTGCCTGACATGGACGCTAGAGGAGAGCCTGCGCCTCACAGCGGCAGAGGAAATGGACTCGAATTCGTGATGCTGGGCCATCGGTGGGTCGAAAGTGGAGGAAGAAAGAAGGAGTGAGGCTTGGATAGATGGCATAATATATACTAAAAGATAAGATGGGAATAGCTAGACAAAAGGATGAAAATAAAAAGGAACTTGCAAGTCGGCGAGTCAGGGAAGGGTGATGATGGTCCTCAAAAGAAATCTCCACATAACGGCAACTCTGCCCCCAAAAAATGTGGAGCACACACCCACATTCGGAATGCTTACGTGCAGCACATTCTACACATATGATCCACGGTCAAGCCCACACCAGTCCTCGACGTGTCCGCGTCGTTGCAGCAGATCAGCATGCTCGCCGAGGCACAAGCGAGAGACAGGGGTCCCGCTAACACAAAACCAGGTACGAGCACGTGCCTAGCACGTGTTGTGCGCACATCACTGCAAGCTGTGCTCACACAACCGCCAACTATCCTTTCCTCCAAATGAGCTGACAGGCACGTTGCAGTAACCCATCACACTATGCCCGTCAAGTGCACAGAGTGCGGGGGCAGCACCGCCTGGGACGACGACGCTGGCTCTGCTATATGTACGACATGTGGCACTCTTGTTGACCCTTCCCAGTCGATCCTTACCTCCCATCTCGACAATTTCAGCAGCGCATCTACGTACACCCCCAATTTCTTGGAACAACCCGCGCCTGCTGTTCTGAAGAGCTTCCGAGCCGGAACTAACTGGGCCTTGTCCGGTCAAGGAAAAGAAGCCAGGGACAGAAAAAATTTGGTACGTTTATCTGCCACCACGCTTTGATCTCATCCTAGTTTATCAACATTTTGGGGGAAATGACATCGGTAGTTATACGTCCCGCAACTCCTTTACATGAAATTTTACTTCTCCTTCAAAACCCTTCTCTGACTCGGATCTACCTAGTTTGCCGTAACCTCGTATATTCAATCTCTTGCCCAATCCGTCAATGCTGCAGGATTATCTCCACGGGCAACCGCGCTTTTCAATCAGGCGCTGGCCCTACGACGGTTCTCCTGGGGGCGCAGAGCAAAACTAGTGGCTGGGGCTTGCGTCGCCATTGCTCTTCGAGAATCCAAACGACCAGATTCTCTCCGCGATATTGCGTTCCTCTCAGATGAATCATATCCCGCTCTTGCAAAGACATTCACCTCCGTAACTACCCTCCTTCAGCTATCTCTCACGTCATGCGATTCCTCCGTCCATATATCATCAATCCACACGCACCTCTCCTCCGTGCTTCACGATCCTACCCTGCAGAATGATTTCAATCTATCTCCGCCAACTGTCAGACAACTTGCGTCCGTCTGTCTCCGGACCGTAGCTCACACATGTACCGTGCTATCGACCCTTCTTGCGCGCCTTGCGCCTGACCACGACCTGAATAGACTGCCCAGCCCCCCGACAGCCTGTGCCATGTTCCTTCTGGGAATTGAGGCTGAACTACGAGAACCACTTGGAAACCTCGGTGAAGTAGCCCATTGTCTTGGGGCGCGTTGCAGCGCCAGTCAAAACGTTATTATGGGCCGTTACAAACTGCTGCAAGATCAGTTGAACACATGGATAAGAAATGTGCCCTGGCTCACACAGTACAAACGTTCCAAAGGACGCGCTCAGATCGGAAAACGAACCATTGTCGCCAAGGGGCTCAAGGACGTGTTGCAGTTTCAAGATGAACTGTGGCGAGGCGTTATCAAGCCGAAAGTGACGCTGGAGACGAGTGACGCAGAAACTGACGAGGATGACAATATATTGGGCCATTCACACGTTAACACCACCTCGCAGTCACCTCCACCGCTCGAAGCCACCTCTGAGACTGTCAAGACCGACCGCAGGAAAGGCAAGAGCCGGGCTCTTGATGATGCCACTCAGTTTCTTCTTGACCCTTTGTCCGTCGAGTTCACCCAGCGCATGCCTAAACGACCGCACGCCGCACTTGAAGAAGGGAACGTCTCATCAATGGTTCAATCCACCATCCAAGCATCTCGACGACCACACTTTCAGCATCTTCTTTCGCTTACGAGCTACATCCTCACCGCACCATCATCATCCCTCGCCTTCGGTAAAGCACCTACGCGATTACAGCTTCTAGCAGCGACGCGCAGCGTAGACGACATCGCCGACGAGGAGCTCTTTGCCGAGAGCGAGCTAGAGGGACTGTTCAGATCCGAGGCGGAGATACGCTCCCTGCAAGACCAGTTCGACGACTGGGGAAGATGGGACACCGAGCGGGAAGGGAGCGAAGCACGCGAAATCCCTGCTAGGAAGAGGCGGAAGAAGGGTGCTAGGGACGCGGAACGCAAGCGTGCCGGCCTCGAGAGCTCTGGGACAGTCAGACGTACGTCGCAACGGATCAATCTGGAAGCCCTCGCTCGGTTCCTTGAGGATGAGAAGTCCGAGCGCGATGCCAAGCGCTTCGAAGAAATGGCTCTTTCCGGCTTGGAATCCTTCGAGATCGAGGACACGACTTGCGAAGATGATGTGGACCAGTTCATCTGTGACGGGCTTTCAAATTCACGCAGCGAACACGGCGGTGAAGTCGTCATTGATGAGTGGCGCCCACCTACACCAGATCGATATCCTTCAACAAACTATGAAGAACAATACGATTGACACATTTCTCAAGATACAGATGCTGATAATCTTGTCATAATGTCACACTGTTAGATGCATCAAAACTTATCTCATAGAATAATGACCATGTTTATAATCGTCCTGTATCAGTACGGCGTCATTACAATACAAACGAACACGTTTGCCTCGAAATGCTGGACACTAGACGCTTTATGTAGACCAGGCTAGCTAACCCACATCAACAGCAAAGAAGGATCATGATACAGTAATGGAGGGATGAAAGTGGTCCGCGTGAATAGACATCAAAATGTTTAACATGAAGCATTCCATGGCATGAAAGCAGAAATCCGCCCTGATTCACCTTGCAAGCGCCGCGACAGATGAAAAACAAAAAAAAAAGAACGTGAGCCAAAGACGGGGATATGTGATGGTAGGAAAGAGCCATCCGTTCAAACGCGTTCCGTTCAGACGATTTCTCGCGCTCCAGCACGAGATCCCGGTCTAGAGCTCCTTGGAGACTCACGGCCGCCACTGGGCACGCCACGCGGGGCGGATACCGTATTTGCCCCGTCCTGCCAGACATGATCCAACGATCCTGGGCTGGGCCGCAAGACGGTCCCTTCGAGCTCGTAGTCCTCCTTATACGGTCCGCCGCCCACAGCGCCGTTGCCACCGTATGCACTTCCATGAGTCGGCGCAGCGACAGGCGCGAAAGGGTTCGCGTAGGCCGTCGATGAGGAGCCGTGCAGCGGTTCCTCATGCTCTTGTGCATGCTGAGCGGTGGGCGCGTACTGATGCGTGGGCAGCGAGTCAGCGTCCTCCCTCCCGATGCGCGGTGAGTAAGGCCGATGAGAGAGCTCTGAAGCCAGGTCGGGATAGTACTGCCTGTAGGCGAAATAGGCGATGACCGTGCCGACTAGAGAGCCGACCAGGACGTCTTGCCAGTGATCTATGACGCGAAACCGGTTTAGCAAAGAACTTGCAAGTCAGAACGCCAAGGGACATACGGCGGTAGTCCATCGTTCTCGAGATGGCGACAAGGGAGGCGCCTGCGAACGGCGAGAGTGCAAGCCATGATTTGGGCTGGATGAATGTCTCAGAAGGGGAATAGCTTCAAGTAGTGGTGCAGATAAACTTACTGCATAGCCCCTTTTGTCAAAGAGATGAAGCTTGCCAGCAATATAGAACGCCAAGAAACCGAGACCAGCGAATGACACTGCGTTCCATTGTCAATGTCGGTCGATGCAGTTATCCACAATAACGTACAGCTGGAATGTCCTGAAAAGAAGCTGCGGAAACCATCGCGGAGAATGGCGGCGTCCGTTTGGGTGCAGATGGTCACGTTGGAAAGGCCAAATGGAGGGTCAACGGAGCCCGCGGGAGGTTGGCATCGGTCAATAATATCTGTCAGGGACCATAAGAATAACGGTAATAACTATCGGGGATATTTATAGAGACTTGCCTGGCCGCGGACGGCCCACTGTTATCTTGACAAACTGGGTGATGGAACCAGTCATCGCAAGGCCCAAGATCACTACAGAATGGGGCGTCAGGTTAGATTACGGAGACGCTTATGCCGACCCACAGCCCAAGGTTGCTAAAGCGGATAATGCCAATGAGCGCCGACCACTGCACAGGGTAATGCGATGCTCACCGTTGTGGAGATCCCACCATGATCGTATCGTCAATAAATTGATAATTGGCTGAAGCAGCAAAGGAGTGACGAAGCAGATGAAGTACAGAGCCACGTTCTGAAATAAATTCAGTCAACCATTCAATTCAGGATAAGACCAAATTTGACGCACAGGGACACGTTCTTTCAGAGCGTAGCTAGAAAGAAACCAGGTTACATTGGGATGTGCCGATTATGGCATATGAACTAAGACTTACGTATGGCGCAGGCTAGGGAAAGGGTTCGCATGAACGGGATTGCAAGAGCAGTGTGGGTACGTACGAGGTATCCTCGAGAGAGAACTGGCGCTTGTATCCTTCGACTTTGTCCAAGGAAAAGAACGCGGCGCTGTTGATCTGGGAGTCAGTGAAGAGCACACATCACGATTAAAAACAGCCGAGCTCACGCCAGCAGAATAGTCAATATCCTGTCGAAGGAAGAGCTCAGTGGTGAACGTCCGTGAGATTTTGATGAGAGCAGGGGGCCTACCAGTCGGGTGCATAGGATAGTAGAAGCTTGCGCTTCCTTGAGGCACTGACAGGAGATTTTGACCTATGTGTGTCTGCCGAGTAGGAGAAGAAGGGCTTCATGGGTATAGTCTGACGGGTATCACGTAGGCGTGCGTAGCTGTCCGTCATGAAATATAACAGGGGTTCGGTCTCGCAGCAAGTGGGCTGACTGGAAGCCAGGAACAGAAAACAAAAAAAAACACGACTCCTCCATATGGCTGTACAGTTCTGTGCACTGCTCTCGTCATCGGGCAGTGCGGCTGATTCCTACTGCGGACCTGTCGAGCTCGGGACACGGCTGAGAAGCGGATTCCTCGATCGCTGGGGATGTCCTTGATTGAATCTCCATAACCTTTTCTTGGCATCAGCATGTCATCCACCGACGAAAATTACCAGTGGCTTCCGGGTCGGTGTGCAATCCCCCATAAACGTTCCAGGATCGTGTTTAACATCTTTGTACTCTAGAACACGACGGGCTCCTAAGCAATATCGCGTCTACTGATACGATTGGGCCACAGTGCGTCCCAACCACCGCTCCATTAACGTCGCAAAACTTCACGCTTATAGCTCGATAGAACAGACTGGACTACGTTGCGCGGTGCAATCAAACACAGAGTCTCTCAGGCAAGTGGAATGCTGGTAGACGAATCGACCTGATTGTGAATATCGCCATGCCTCAACAGAACACTGCTGCATTTTTAGCCGATGCTCAGCGCTCACCGACGCCTCCCTCGTTTGAACCAATCAACCTTGCCAATGGTGGTCTCAAACTGCCCCCATTTCCGCCTCGGCCCGCGACTCTGCACATAAACGAAACACCGGTCAGCTACATGACGGAAGGCCAAGCGAATGAGCTGAAAAGCTACATCTTCGCACAGCTGGACACTTTTGATGCGTAAATATTCTGTTCCTTATGAATTGACTGTCCTGGCTGACTCCGTTGCGCCTTCAGCCCTCCCTTTACTATCCAGAGGGTATGCGAACTCTGTGTCAATCCGAGACAACACTACAAGTCGGTTGGAAAATATCTCCGTGCCGTCGAAAAGTCTCTCTTGGTGACATCAGCATGGGACAGCTTCCCACCCATCTCCGAGACCGACACAAATCCAACAGGGCGAAGTGTCCTCACGCTGGGATCGGCTCGCCAATCAGCACCATCCACGCCTCTGTTCTCCCCAATTCCCTTCTTGCATGATGATGCTCGTCGATCCAAATCACGCAGTCCCCCGCCTTCCCCCTTGGCCTTGACTGCATCGGCTTCGGGTGCTGAAGGGGGCGTGAACGCCTCGGAGACCAGGGCACTAGGATTGGTAGACGAGTTCGACGATCCTGGGCCCGGTCATTTGAGCGAGCGTCCTAAACCCATTTCCTCTGTCACTTCTATCACCAGCGAGGGATCGAGTAGATCAAATTCCCGGCCATTGTTTGGAAGTCTAGATCAGAGGTTTATCAAGGCTGAGGACTCGGACGAGGATAAAGAAAACACAGGATCATAACTCCAATGTCTGCATATTAATACAAAACGTGGTATATTCTAGATGATGATACATTCATTAGCCTTGAGAAGCAAAATCCCTCTCTATCTTCGCCAGCATGGCGTTCATGCGCAACTTCATATCGGGTTGCCCCTTTCCTCCTTTCCTGTGTGGCTCGTGATCCTTGGGCGTGACGTGCCCTCGTTTTTTATGTAGAGGAGCTGATTTGTACGTGTGAAGGGACGATTTTGAGTAGGCTTGCTTGCTGATTTCGCGTAAAGATTGGGACGGAGTGACATTATCCTCGCTTTTTGTTTGGCTCGTTCGCTGCCAGCCTTGGTTGTTCTTTGTCGAACGCAGATTAGCTTTTGCTGATTCAGGAGAGCGACTCGTAGACCGAGAAGGGATGGGTGGTTTCCTGACGTCGCCCTCGTCTGAACGAGCGTCAGGCTCAGATCCCACGTCTAGCTCGTCTGACTCTCTGATGCCTTCCCCGTATTCTGGCACAGGCGCAACCGATAAAGCAGCGTCTTTCCGTTTCTGGGCCTTCCATTGAGTCTTGATTTTAGTCTTCTGAACCCATATCTGCTTCAATTTTTTCGCTGAAAACGCTATCAGAATTTCGACCGTCTTTGAGGGAAGTAACGTTTACCTCGTTCGGCAGGATAATGCTGAAACGTCGGCGGTCGTTTTCGCTTTGGGCGGCCGTCTGTGGACACCATGACTCAAAGCGGTGAAGTGACGAGTCAGTGTGACACCAATGTGACATGATAATTGCTTACATGAGACGCTCGATAAATTCAGCAAAAGTGGCCAAGAATCACAGCCTCCTTCAACTTTTTCCTTTCGTCTCTCAACCACCAACCACACACTCTCCACTCAGTCTCCTCTTTTCTTGTATATTACTCCCAAACCTCGCATGAGTGTACAGAACCTCAATTCTTTTGGTACGCCCTTACTTATCAGTCTCATCGCTAGCCCACAGAACTGACCTTATCAACCGTTCTGGCAGATCCCTTTGCAGACGAGGGCGACCCACTCGGAGATAGCAAAGACGTCGAATCTCAAGCGAACCATATCCACATCCGCATTCAGCAGAGAAATGGAAGGAAAACTTTGACGACCTTGCAGGGCTTGCCTAAAGGTGAGCACATCCCCGTACCCTGACAACCTGCAGATGCTGACATCCTATCCAATCAGAGTATGACCTGAAAAAGATTCTCAAGGCGTTCAAGAAGGTACGTTCACATCTGCGGTTTTCACTCCGCCACTACCCGCCATCCACTGCTCCAGCATATACTGACCCTTGGTTACTCAGGAATTTGCCTGCAACGGCACTATAGTTGATGATGAAACCATGGGCGAAGTCATTCAACTCCAAGGAGACCAAAGGACCAAGATCTCCAACTTCCTCATTGAAAACGGCATAAGCAAGTCCATCATCAAAGTGCATGGCTTCTAATGCGTCTGTTCCATGTGGTCTCGCCTGTCCCGCCGCTATCTCTGTAGTTTCGCTACGGACCTGATGCCCTATCTCCTGTTTTTATTCTGTTGACGTATCCGTATATTTTTCCAATTTTTTTTTTTACGATTTGTCATGTACCTTGTAGTCTCAATAAATATTACTCGAGACCTATACTGGTAGGACATGTCCTATTCTGTTCCTTTCTTGTCTGCGTTACGAGTGTGAAACTGCACCGAATCTCTGATTTATAAGCGATACTTAACTGTACATGCATACTGCGAAAGCGTGAAAGCCTGGCTTGTATCTCAATGTCAACCATGTCACTTAATTTTATCAAGTGGCCTGTGCAGCTCGTTAGCGGTGACACCAGAAAGAAACGCGACGAATAAGCCTGCCTGTTGAAGCCTCCACGCCTATCCTTTCCAATCAGTTCTCTGGTGCAAATGTGATATAGCGCGTAGCACGAACCTATTCATGTATTGACGCCACGTTCTCACCTTCTTGATATTTACGCTACCTTCTTGATTTCCAACAACCTGTTTGCCCTGGGTTAAACACACCGCCATGTCAGAGAGTGCGACTATAACTGAAGAAAACCGGAAAGACCTTTGTAGAACCGAATCCTGAAAGGCCCATCATGACCATCATCGCGGCGTCATCGTCATTGACAGCATCCATCTCCTCGCCCTCCTCCGCCTCTCCATTCTGAGGTTCTGGGGCAACACTAGGCCGCGAGAACTCTGGGGAAGTGGAGTCTGAAAAACAAAGCAAGTTCGGGTATTAGCATGGTACAGTGAAGGGATGATCCTGCATTAACGTGCCTACGTCGGGAGTTTCATCCTTGACAATCAGATTGCTCAGCGCTGGAGCTACAGGAGGCTGAGAACGCGACGGGTCCTCTTGCCTGCGTGAGCTGGATCTGTCGTCCTCTTTTCGAGATGATCCCTTTCTGTCCTCACGTTCATGATGACGGCCGTCCCTCTTCCTACTCTCTCGTTCTCGTTCACCTTTGTAGTCTCTCGAGTCTCTGTAGCGGTCGTCGTCTCTGTCTCGTCGATAGTCGTATCTATCTCTGTCTCGATCTTTGCAATAACTTGGTCAAAATCTTGTCGCAAGAAGAAATGGCATAGTAAACGCACCTCTTCTGTCCCTGTCCCGACGGGGACTGCGCGACCTGCGACGGTCGTCGTAACCACTGCGACCCCCCCTTGAGTACCTGTCCCTATCGCGGTCTCGCTCGTCCCTCTCCCAGCTTCGTTCACGCCTACGAGGCTCTGGGCGGGATGACATGGGGAAAGAGGAAGGAAAGGACGTGAGATATGCGTCACGCGTGACCTGCATCTTCACCTCTTCCAAAACCTCGTTCGTCGCGGCTAATGCGACCTAGTCCGGTATCATTTGCCGCGCCCATAACGCGATTTAGACCTGCAAGGATAAGGAACTGGGATAGTACGCTCCGTGCACTTTTTTCACCACGAATAGCAAGTGACGACTTGTGCTCTGCTTCATCTGGCTTTTGGCAGGTCTCAAAGACACGAAACAAATAGAAATCCAGGGCCTGCCAGCGACGAGTCTCCCTGCCGACGTTCAACGTGCTGCCCTTCGCCGAGGAGTGCAAGGCATCACTGATGGTGTGTGCATACCAGCAATTGGCCATGTTATATGTAGCGAACCTAGCTAACGAGAGACGCGCCTTTCGACCAGTGACGCTGAAATACAACCACTTCGAGCCTACGGGGGGTGCGATCATAACCTTGGCGCACCAGGACTACCTTCAGAGTAGTCTGCGCCTCCTGCTGGATATGACACATTGCGGAAAGATGATGGCGTGCAGACCTCTGAGCCAGCAAATAATCAGAAGTCGGATGCGAGGCCAAAAAGGCCGGGCCGACGCGGCAGCGAGGGGCCTCGCAAACAGTGAAGAACCTGAAGGCGGGATTAACAGGCCATCAAAATTTGTCTCCATTTCCGGTTTTCCAGGCAAATTCACACCAGACATAGTCGCGGCCGTCCTCAAGCAGTTCAAAATCGTACGGCGCCAAGGACGCGCGAAAATCTTCCAAGCTATATTGTGCGTGTTCTCCTCTGCTTGTTATGCAAGCGTCTTAGCGGACTTACTTTGCAGACCCCGAAACGAGTTCTCTCTCTACTCTCGATTTATCGTGGAGTTGGAATCCGAAGCCGAGGCCCATCGTTTGGTGCGCCAGATCCATTTGCGCCGCTTGCCGCGTGAGGAATTGCAGGCAGTTCATATTCTACAAGCAAGGGTTATCTATTAGGACCAGCCATAATAATGATGTCGCCTCATCCAATGACATTGAAATGAACGATGGTACAAATAATTTACATGACGATTATAGCAGCAACTACATCCGCTCGGCTTCCAACTCCTCTTCGAGTCGCGTCCGATGCGCCTGAGAAATAGTTGTAACGTACAGTCGGCTACTATTTTGATGAAATTCAGACGTACCATCCGACCGTTCTCACCCTCATCTTCCGGCGAGCGGGCACGCTTCCTCTCATGCGTGACTTCTTGCTCTTTCCATTCGCCACCACCTCCTGCGACAGCGCCCGGACCTTCCTGAGCATCAGCGTATCTCTCCTGGACTTCTCTCCTTCGCTCGATTTCGAGGCGTTGAGCCTGTGCGCCCCACCCGCCTCGCCCGGGATCGTAGTCTTGGCGGTGCTCATCCCGAACTTGTCCGCCACTCTTTCCTCTGCCGAACTGTCGTCCTTCTTTGTAGCCCAGATCCAAATCGCAACGGATTATGCGTTCGTCCAATTTTGTTCCGCTGATGTATTTCATGCACGCCAACGCCTCTGCATGTGTGTAGTATTCCACAAAGCAAAAACCACATGGTGTCCTGTTCCAGTTCATAAAGTATTTAGGAAAACAAATCTCGACAGAGGCGTATGTGGACGCTTACCTAGTGTTCCGATCGAGGCCCATGATGATTCGTTTTATGCCGCCACCGTCCTCCGGACTGGCGCATTTTGAGAATAGCTCATATATCTGTTCTTCTGTCGTATAAAAACTCAAATTACCAATCTGCGCGAATTCAGAACGTGTTCAGTAATCAGCGTCAAGAGACAACACGTACATATAACGTCGACGACTTGGACAGCAAATCAAGCTGCCTTTGGCGGTCAACGCGAGTCTGGGAATCCTTATAGTTGGAAGGCTGATCCAAAGCGGTTACAACGTGTGCCATTTCTCTGTCCTCACCACGGCCAGGTCAAGATTGAGCTGAAGCAAGACCCAGATATTTCTCACGCCTCGTTTTGGTAATCAATACGCGTGCTTGCAAGCCGCGTCAGCTTCCACTCCATTCAACAGCACCTCCCGTCATGGATGAAATTGGCATCGAAATCCAACGCAACGTATGTCTCCCAACCAGCTCGTTTTCCGGAGCATGTTGACGTTTCGGCCTCAGGAACCCACTTTTGAGTCTGTTGTCCATGAAAAGACCGCATTCTACCAAGAACTGCAGGAGGATGATCTGTACGTCAAGTACAAGAGACTGGAGCGGCATCTGGAGCTCCTAGAGATTCAAGAAAGCTATATTAAAGACGAACAGGCAAACCTCAAGCGGGAACTCATACGTGCGCAAGAGGAAGTTAAACGCATTCAGTCAGTTCCGTTGGTCATCGGCCAGTTCCTTGAAGCCATAGATCAGACGGCCGGCATCGTAGGCTCAACAACCGGCTCAAACTATGTCGTTCGAATCCTCTCCACACTCGACCGCGAACTCCTCAAACCTTCAGCATCTGTCGCATTGCATCGACACTCCAACGCCCTCGTCGACATTCTCCCTCCGGAAGCCGACTCCTCCATTGCCATGCTCGGGAAAGAGGAAAAACCGGATGTGACATACCAGGACGTCGGTGGTTTGGATTCACAAAAACAAGAAATCAGGGAGGCAGTCGAGCTGCCCCTGACCCACTTTGACCTCTACAAGAAAATAGGCATTGACCCGCCACGAGGTGTCCTCCTGTACGGCCCGCCAGGTGTGATAACTTTTCATATCATAACAGCGGGAGAGCTGCGTTCTGATGCAGAGGACAGGAACCGGGAAGACGATGCTGGTGAAAGCCGTGGCTCACCATACAACGGCATCGTTCATCCGAGTAGTGGGCTCTGAATTCGTGCAAAAGTACCTGGGTGAAGGGCCACGCATGGTCCGAGATGTGTTCCGTCTTGCAAGAGAAAACTCGCCGTCCATTATATTCATCGATGAAATCGATGCCATCGCAACCAAGCGTTTCGACGCGCAGACGGGTGCGGACCGGGAAGTGCAGCGCATTCTCCTGGAGCTTCTCAATCAAATGGACGGCTTCGACCAGACTAGCAATGTCAAGGTATCGTCGAGCTCTGCATGATCGCTTAAAAACAGTGCTTGAATAGATCGCACCCTAGGTGATCATGGCCACGAATCGCGCCGACACACTCGATCCGGCTTTGCTGCGACCAGGTCGTCTGGACAGGAAGATTGAATTCCCCCGTCCATCGCGTCGCGAAAAGCGTCTGATCTTCCAGACGGTGACGAGTAAAATGAACCTTGGACCTGATGTAGATCTAGAAGATTGTGTGTCTCTTCTTCCGACCGGGATCGTCGTTTCAATAACTAATGTGGGCCCTCCTAGATGTGTCACGGCCAGATCCATTGTCCTCTGCTGATATCGCATCCATTGTGCAAGCAGCGGGTCTTCAGGGTGAGGCATATTGAACGGTTGAATATGCGTGAAACTTGGACTGACCACCTTGCAGCCGTCCGTAAGAACCGTTACGTAATTCTGCCTGTCGACTTCGAGGAAGCGTGGAAGGTGTGTTTGTTTGGTCTTGTTGTCTTGTCCATCAACCAACTTTTTTTTTCTTCCTCCACTTTACCAGCAAACGATCAAGAGGTCGGACGATACGCACGAATTCTGTGAGTAGTAAAGTCTGCTTTTCATGTTTTACAGTCTCATCACACTCCACTCCAGACCGGTGATATAGATATGATACTTCTTGGTACGTGCCTCTCCTATGCTTTGTGGTTAGCGCAACTGACCAGAAAGTTGGCCAGTTCTGTTGTATTCTACGTTTTGCAATTCTATTCTCTTGAAGCACGCCGCACGAGATACCCGTGCTCCTCTCACTTTAGCGTCTTCCCTCATCTGTTCACGGGTTGGCGCTCATTCAAGCCGAGCTAGATTGACTCTGGACCCCATTGTTTGCTTTCCGTCTCATATTGTGTTGAAGAGGCGGACGGTTCATAATGGCGGACACACGCGTAACGTGCCTCTTTATTTCAAAATGTTTATCCAAGAATTACTGAAATCTTCTTCCCATGCATGAGCGTGACATGTCAGAACACGAATAATTGCTCTCCGACACTCTGGACAGCGTAGTCGTCCCACACGCTTTGTTCTCATTTTACGGGAGCTAGAAGAACTGTTCGGTTATGCTTACCTCCTGCGGCATGTTAATTTCTCTCTAGATGCGATGGAGAAGTTGAAGATGTGCTAGGATACATCATCCCTCTATTTTAAAAATCTCGATGTACATATACCGAGTGAACGCACTGCCTATTGTTTGGGTTTGCCCAAGTCGCACGCCCTTTCGGTAGCAATTTGAATGGCACGGGCAATGGTTGAACGAACTTTGCCATCTTCCATCGCGAGCAATCCGGCGATAGTGCATCCTCCTGGGGCTGATCCGTGGGATCAGTGATATTGATGGGTCTCAGGCAATAAACTTTGCTTACTGGTTACAGCGTCTTTGAGCTGTGCGGGATGTGTGCCTCCCTGAAGCACCATACGAGCGGCTCCTTGCAAAGCTATAGGGGGCGACACTTGAGAATCCAACCAGCAGAAATCCTTGAAGATCACTAACTCTGTGAAGCTAATTCCAGTGCTTCCGCGCGAGGAAGGCCCATCATGACACCGCCATCCGCCATGGCTTCTAGGAATATGCAAGCGAAAGCGGGCCCGGAACCTGACAAGGCCGTGCAGGCATCAAAGTGTTTTTCATCCAAAAACCGACATCTGCCGATAGAAGAGAAAATTTTGAGAATTATGGCTTCGTCAGTCACATTCTCCGCGGATGGTTTGAGTGTGGATACGACGGTCATGCCTTCTCGAATCTACGTTCAGAAGAGGATGTTTTAGGGCCACGCGAAGACTGCGAAAAGACGTAAGATGATTACACACTTTGCAAGGGGTGTTGGGCATGGCACGAATAACTTTGGTGGACGGGAGCACCATTTCTGAGAGTTGATTCATTGTGACACCAGCCAAGATGCTGATCAGAAGTTTTCCTCCCAAAGCCTCTCTCATTCCGGACTCGCCCAGAATGATGTGGGCAAGTTGGGGCTTGCAACTATGAAGACGGTGAAGGATATGAAAATCAACGGTCGACACGAACTCAACGTACCATAGCAGAACGACATCGGCTTGCTTGACCGATGCGACGTTTTGTCCGGCGACAACCTCAATGCTGGATCCCAGTTGACCTAGATTTCCAAAAGTGGCTCGCAGCTTTTGAGCAGTCGTTTCGCGACTGACACAGGCAATGAACCTGGTCGGCACAGTCGCATCCGGGGGCCCCGTCGGTGTGACGGTGCCGGGCGTGTGCGACTCCCACTTCTTAACATGCACGCCATTGGCTTGACGACCTGTCGGATCGAGGCTATCGACGACCCCTGACAAGATGGCGATGCCCATCGTCCCGCATCCTGGCGTGCATCTGAGTATGTTGCAAAAGGGAATAGCTAGTCAAGATACCTAGCACGCAAAGTGTGTAACCCATGACACGTTTTCTTTTTGGTTTCAAGTAAAGGAGGGATTGAAATGTGGAAGCGCTACATCTTATCGGATACAATAGTCGCTGATCGATCGTGTTCGGCCAGGGATGCTTGCATTTGTCACCGTGGGCTCGACAAAGTTCGACTCCCTCATTCAGTCCGTCTTTTCTACCTCCGTACTGTCTAGCTTGCGTGAAAAGGGCTATACCGAGCTCGTCGTCCAATCCGGAAACTCTGATTTTGCGCACTCTTCTTCCCTTGCGGGAGGAAAGCCATTGTCATTAGAACGAGATGGAGTGAACATAGAGGTTTGGAGATTCAAGCCGTCATTACAAGAAGACTACCGACGGGCGGACCTTGTCATCAGCCATGCAGGCAAGTTTGTTTATTCTCAGAAAATCTTCGACAGAAGTGATCTTGCGCCAGGTTCTGGTACTATCCTCGAAGTGTTGAGGCTCGGAAAGCCTGTAATTGCAGTGCCGAATCCAACACTACTGCACAACCACCAAGAGGAGCTGGCCGTCGCGTTAACTGATCTTGGTCACTTGCGTTCCTCGACAGTTTCGTGAGTGGTCTATCTCTGGCTGATCTCGTCGCCGGTCCCCATCTCTAATTTTAGAGATCTGCCTCGAGTCATTGCTGAATTCAACACATCGTCTATTGTGCCGTTTCCTCCTTTCGACGGCAGCAAATTTGCCAGGATCTTGGATGAAGAAATGGGATACTTGTAGTAGTTTCAACGGTTATGCTATGCTCGTTGTTTTGTATTATAATTGAGAATCACTGTCTTTGGTTCTATCGTAAAATGTTTGTATTTCCTCTCTTCCGACGTCCGTGACAAGGTGATAACACATGAATGCGCGCGACGTTAAAGCCATTGTCGTGGACGAAGATCCACAGGTATACGAAGACAAGAATGTCCATGCAATCTACGATGAGATCGCCTCCCATTTTTCTTCGACGCGGTATAAGGTGAGACTAGCTATCAAATTCAGCAAGGCCATCGGCAAAACTCTGAAAATCCAGCCATGGCCTATCATAGCTACGTTCATTTCCAGCCTTCCAACCGGATGGATAGGTTTGGATTCCGGGGCAGGGAATGGGAAATACTTGTCCTTACCATCGGAACGACCGGGAGATATTTTCACGATCGGGCTGGATAGAAGCCGTAAATTGCTTGAAATCGCTAAAGATGCTGGGGTTCCAAAGTGCGTCAGAGATGTCGTTCGGGGAGATGTGTTGGGTAGCGGTTGGAGAAGAGGTATATTCGTATGTGCTCATCTATCACTGATTAGGGAGGTCTTTAAAGCTTTATCGCCCCAATAAACACAGGACTACGCCATCTCAATAGCAACTATACACCATCTTGCCACCGTGGAAAGGAGGAAGGCTGCGGTTAAGGTAATGACATGAAGGGTCCGATGAATAAGAATTCTGAAAACCTCATGTAGCGTTTGCTTGAGCAGATTGTGCCTTCCCATGGTCGAATTTTGATCTACGTCTGGGCAATGAAACAAGACGAATTGTCGAAACGAAAGATACCGACCATTAGTGGAACAACAGAATCCAACCTTGGTCAAGACGTCGTCGTTCCCTGGGTCTTGAATCAAATGGACGGAAGGGCCACGGAGAAGCGGGCACAACCTCAGATATTCGAGAGATATTACCACATGTTCGGGAAAGGAGAGCTTTCTGGACTTGTCCAGAGTGTTTGTGAGGACATGAACATAAGAGTTGGACCCAGGCCAGATGCTGGGGATTTATACATCGGCCGGGGCCTTGAAATAGTTCAGGACGGGTGGGAGCGATCAAATTATTACGTAGAGCTTAGGTGTTGGGAAATACTGAGATGATTCTTTGCTCCTTTGCGATGATGTGCAGAAGTGCATGCGCATCGAGTATTGAAACGAGATGACAATTGATATGATAGATACAGAGAATGCGACAAACGTAAGGGACGTGGATCACTCGCTGGCAGCCATAACTGGAGATGCCCTTCAGAACAAGCTTCCGGCAGAGAGAACACAGGACTCACTGGCATTGATAAGATCTCCACCGCTCTCTCTTAGTACCCTGACGGCCTTGGCTCGTGAGCAATTCACCTGAGCCATGACAAGATCAATGTCTTTAGGATCGATCCCCGTTTCGTCGACTGGGCCATCATCATCCTGAGCCTCCAGCGCAGGAATTTTCTCGTTATCATCACCTCCGCCGAGGCCGGAATCCTCGAGGTTCACCGCCCCTGCACCACCTGAACTCATCTGTTGCGCAGCAGACAGCTGTGCTTGAGAGTTCATGTCTTCAATCTGTTCAATATTTCAATTGACATGCTGCACTGCTTGACAATCGGGCGCTCGCACCTTGGCTTCACCAAAGACAATGTAGCAATCACTGTTGGGAGACTTGTAGACATCCGGAGATGCGAGCACAAATAGAATCTGTGCATAGCGCCAGACTGAGTTGAGAAACCAATCTAAATCGTAACAAAG
Source organism: Macrocybe indica (assembly GCA_030407095.1). Taxonomy (NCBI): domain Eukaryota; kingdom Fungi; phylum Basidiomycota; class Agaricomycetes; order Agaricales; family Callistosporiaceae; genus Macrocybe; species Macrocybe indica. The sequence continues at coordinate 2,272,014 of JARFTL010000004.1, forward strand.
CTTGCAGCATACGTTTTTTGGCCGTCTCAAAGTAACACGCGTGATGTTGGGGACCTTCTTCAGACCCAGACTGAGGAGGGCTTTCCGAGCCTTTCTCTCCGCCCGGGATTGAATCTTTTCGAGGGCAGCCGCCGAAGTGGGATCTTCCTCTTGTTCTTCATGCTCGTGCTCGTGGTCAGAGTGGTCAGATGTAACTTCCTCGATGTGAGCAGACATCTGGAACGCGGAAAAGAGAGTCAGTCATCCAGATTCCAGAGCCCACATCCATTCAAGCGCATTCCACAAGCGTCACCAAGCATTTTCATTCCAAACCGCTCTCAAACGCAGAATCAGGCTGGTACTCACGTCTGATTTTTTTTATTTTGGGAGTTGGCGAGCTCGACGTTGGCGACGATGACGAGAAGCCTTTGGCAGAGATGTTTGCCACTGCTTGTCGCAATCTTCGGAATTTAACAAAGCGACAAAGGTCTTCAAATCTTTTACCTCATCCTGGACTTTCCGCGAACGGATGAATGCCATCTGGGCATGCAGATATCCACTCTTTCCCAATACGTTCGCGCAGCGCTTGAACTTGCGCCCGATGCTCTTCCAATAGCAGATCTCCTTAGCTATGTCGACGAGTTCGTCCTCGAATGCTCCTCGTCCCCGGAAGCCGAAGTGCTGTTATTTCACCTGGAAGAAGAGTTGCAAAAAATTCATCACGACGTTGTCGACCATGTTTCCATCTATCAGACAGAGATCTTCCTCGCCGTTCTTTATCACCTGGGGCCCATCCTGCCTTGCACTTCGGTCGTGTCTTGGTTCGATGTCGTCCTTCGGCCAGCTTTGCGAGAGCCAAGGCTTCCGACTTTGACAATAAATCACGCGAAAGAGCTCATAATCTCGGCATTACAGAAGACAGAACAAGTGTACCAAGAAAAAGTGGGAGACTTCCGGCGCCGATTGTTTGATCTATATCTCCTCGATGCATACAATGAAAGCTCAGGTGATGATGTTTTGGAGTGGGCCGACTTGGACGAGGAGCAGCGAGAAAAGCGGACACATTGGAAGCTGAATCTGGAGGATATACTTCTCAGATATGGGGCGGAGCGCCCTCAGGTAATGTCTCAAGATCTTTTACGATGTCGACCTTACCGAATTCATGGACCTTCAGGATCTATGTACGGAAATATACGTTCATTTTGCTAATCCTAGCTCGCGACTACAACTACTGATGCTGCTCAATTTGTACACTTCAACACCATATTTCAATACCTCCCCCGCTACTTTGGCTCCCCACCCGCTGATGACAAGTGTTCTGATGTCCCTACTTTTGGACAACTCGTCGACCGTTTGCTCTGCTGCCCTGACTTTGCTCGTCAAATTGCTTCCGATTTTTGCCGTTCATGCGCGTGAGGATCTCAGAACTATGCTCCCCAAGCTTCTCGCAGTTTTGGCGAGGTTGCTGCATTGGAAAGAGAGGCTTCCATCCGGATCCCATTCACTCACCGACGAGCCACCAGACCTCGAGTTCGAACTGGAGCTAGAGCGAGAAAACAATCATGCCCTTCCTATCAGGCCGGATCTTGGGTGGGAAAGACTTGAATTGACCTTTAATGCGACCCCTTCCTCGCCACCTTCTCCGCGGCCATATTTTACGATGTTGTACTATTTATACCCATCAAATGTGCTAAAATTCCTGAATGGACCGGGTCAATATCTTCTGTCCAGCGGCATTGCAAGTCCTTACACTCTAGATTGGGGCAAAGCCATTGCTGAAAATGAGATCCGACGCAAAAGCGAGGTGCGAATATGTTTGTCTCTTCGCCTGTCTTGCGGTTCTCATATCTGAACTAGCGTCTGATTCGTGAACATGTTTGCCACCCGCTTCTTATCTGGCGCGACGCGTCCGCTGAGTTGTCCGAAACTGAATTTTGGGCACATCACGATGTTTCGCGCATCACGAGTGAAGCGATTATGCTCGATGTGCGGTCAAGTGCCCTCGGAATTTCAACCAAACTCCCTGTTGACGCTTTGCACGGTGACGATCAATTGGACAATTCTCCAGGAGCCATTCGCCCCATTGACCTTTCCACAACCAAAACGACCATTTCTCTCGATGATATGATCAATACTTCGATAGCGTTGAAATCGAATCTGAACGTAGAGGTGCGGAAGCCGAGTGCCCAATGGTCTTCAGCGTTATTCCCGGCCGCAAAGCAGTCGCATACGACGGATGTCGTTGCTTCGCAACAGTCATCCGACAGTAGAGACGTTCCACCTCACATCATTCAAGTTATATCATCGTTGCAACGGGAGATATTACTTCTGCGGAATGAGCTCAACTTCGAGCAATGGCTTTCGAGGGAAAATGTCAAACACATTGGCCGTCTTTATGAAGATCGCGTCCTGACCAAAAGCGCCGAGAACGAACGACAAGGCTTGGTAAGTCTCATACATCTGAGCGAAGCAATTTCTCCGTCTGATCTTGAGTTGGCCATCAGTACAACAAACTTCGAAAATACCGTGCAGAAGTGATTCGTCTCGAGGCAGAGCTTCGTGACCACAAAAAGCAAGCTTCCTCTGCTAAGGACAAATATGCCGATTGGAATACGGAACTTCAGCAAAAGTTAAAGGAGCTCCGAGAAGAAAAGAAGTCTTGGATCTCAGAAGCGACTGCATTGCGAAGTGCAGAGAAAGAAGCTCAGGTAAGAACTCTCTACCGGGTCTGAAAATATGAGAACGCTGACCTTTCATGTGCTCAGGCTCGTTTCTCCGCTCAGAGCAAACTCTTAGCAGAAGCCTCCAAGAAGGTCTTCGAGTTGGAAACGCAGAGGAAAGAAAATCAGCACAAGATAGACCGACTGCATGACTATGAGACACAGATAGAACAACATCTCAATTTACAGCGACTATGGCGAGTAGCGAAGCTCCAATGTATATCTCTTCCCTCTGACATACAAGTCAGGGACTCGGACTTCACGGAATTTAATGATGCCAAAGAACAGATGAAGCTTATGCAGAGTCAATACAAAAAGATGGAGCTTTGTCTAGAGAGCTACGAGAAGACTCAAACGGAATTAACCGACCACCTTCGGTATGCTGTGTCTCCATCATTGCATTGTTCCTCCTGCATCTCACACGCCCTATGCAGCGTGTCTCGTCGGCAAATCCAATCTCTTGAAGCTCAATTGTCGCAAGTCGCCCGCGAAGCACGTCAAGCACATTACCCAACAGAGGCCGAGATCGCTGCATTCGAACTCGAGAGATCTGATATGATCAAGGCAAACAAAAAGTTGCGCGACGACAATAACCTGCTAAAGGATGAGCTGGAGGAACTGAGGGCAATGATCGAGGTTTTGAAGGGGCGGCGAGGGCTCGTATCCGAGCGAAAACCCAGTCCGTTATCGCAACCGCACGGCTAGGTCACGATTTTTACGACCGTCTTTCCTTTCATGAAATCGTATATGTATGTTGATATAGTGAGGAATAATATGTGCATATAACAATTTTCCGTCCACAGATTTCACGAGTATGACACAGATCGCCGCTTTTCCCGCCGTTCTTGGCCGAGGTTGGCAATTTCATCGAGACTGATGACCTTGAAAGGCCAAGTGAGCCAATTCCCGCCGCTTCGCAGGATGGGGAGGTGCATGTCCTCCAAGAGTTCATCAACTGCTTGAGGCCAGCTATCCACACGCACGACAATCAGTTATGCTCTGCTGAAGTCTCGAAAAAAAAACATACTCCCAGAATGCCAGATTGCTGCTATAGCTTTCATTCACCCACAACAACATCTCCGGGAATCTCTTTCTTAACCATGCAGAGTTACGCTCCGCGAGCATCATAGCCTCCTCAGGGGAACTCGGGAGACGCATGTTGTCTTCGAGAAAGTAAGAAGATATCCAGTGAGCCGACACCTCATACACATAGCCGTTATTGGTTGTGAACTGTACTAAGGATGTTAGGTTTGTTCGTATGGAAAGCGGTAAGCCTGTTTTTACGCACGACTGCACCATTGATAGCAAAATCGCGTTTATGGAGGTTATTGGCGGGAACAAGCCCACGGTATATCGATGATACCCACTGCTCCCTTCCTGAATGGCCAGGCGGCGGGTAAGCAAGACTTGTGTAATCCCACGTGTCTTTCAATTCCATGGAGGGTGGACGTCTATTGATGCCTATCTCTTCAGCTGTACTCTCTGCATGGATCAAATTAGAGCACCGAAACCGAAGTAAGAGGCGAGTTAAAGTACGCGCCGTCAAACAAACTGGTCCACGAGGATGCGTAACCTGTCGCCAGAATCAAAATGTCCGCGGGAACCGCTTTCCCGTCGCCGAGCAAAATGGATTTTCCATCTTGCGCAAAACATTTGGCTCGTGCAGGTGCTATGACATGTATCTGGCCAGCATTCACAAGACCGTGGAAGCTGTTGGGACGGTATACACCCTCATCATTTGTGCGTATGCCCCAGAATAATGAGTGGACGTTTCGCAAGGGAGAATCTCTCGGCAAACGGAGAGCGTCAAGCTGTAAGACCAAGCTTAATTAAACATCAGTAGGCATGAATGTTAGGGGCGTCCCCTACGGAAGTTTGAGAAATTTTATCCCAGATGAAGTGCACTATTTTGCTCCCGAGCCATGTCGTGTGCAAGAAGCGCCTTCGTCGAGCATGGGTTAGATCATCCTTGGAAAGATAGATTGCCAGTGAAAAAAGACATACTCCAATCTCGTTCTCAGCTCTACGTGCGGTGACAAGATACCCAGAAACCTGGGGACAATGTCCCTCAGCATTTAAGCGAAGTCGAAAGGATGTTGATGCACAACCTGCTTCGCCGAATGAAGTCCGGCAAAGGTGTAGAAACTGCTAGCACCGCATCGGCTTTCTCGAACACTATGGTCACTTTGCGTCCTTCATTGCCAAGGTAAGCTGCAATGCTTCGACGCAGAATTTAAGTCAGACAGAAGAGGAGTCCTTCGGGGAAGCAATCAGTCCGTACTCTTGCGCGGACTTCCCGCCGCCTATGATGACTATATTTGCTTGGTCTCGATCGGGAAAACGTTGCGTCTTCTCGAGGATGTCGTCTAGTCTAGACTTGAATTGCGCCGAGTGGATAACCATGCCACGATAATTTGTTTTTTTCACGGCAACGGTCGAAAAATCCTCGGGTATATTTGGTCTGCTGCATCCCTGTAGAAACGATTAAGCTCGATTGGGGCCCCGAACTCGAAAAGCTTTACTCCAGAGCATAAAACTAGTCGGTCAAAAACAATATCACTCTCAGAGCCATCACGAACGTCTTTTGTCCTTACAACCCAGCCATGATCACTAGCTCGGCTCAATTTGAGGACTTCTGTGTTGAACTGGATTTTATCGCGAACAAAGATATCCGCAAATTTCTCCATATAGGCGTGCATGTCTTCACCTGTAAGGCGTCCACCGCTCTCCGAAGCCTTCGCTGGTGGGGGCATGACGAGTGGAGAGAATCTAAATTCTCCGTGCACACTGGTGAGGTAAAAATAAAAATAAAAATTGAAGTCGAAGAAATCTACGTATGAAGAGAGCCACTCAGAACTCACTTGTTTATCTGGAGGCCGGGGTAAATGCGTTCTTTCGCCCATACGCCACCTGGAGAGTGGTCACGCGTAATGACTCGAACGTCAAAGCCATCCCGAGAAAGGACATGCGCAGTTATGAGACCAGCAGCGCCCGCACCGACGATGCCAACGCGTTTGCCATGAAGTGACTGTTCAGGGATTGTCATGGTAAGTTTGACAGGGTGATGGAGATTAGACGGTTGTCGCAATTTGCACCATATGATCCAAAATCCCCCAACGGGCCGAATTAAGGGTTGCCAGCGGGTCGGAGCCTATACCAAATATTCTTGCCAGTACCATCATAGGAAAAAATTGATCCGAACATGGAGGTCATCGCATGATGTGTTCATGGGAAATGGATCCGGATTCGTTGAAGAGCAGTTGCTCGATCGACAGTGGTGGCCGATGTCAGTTGCTAATACTGACGGTTGCTTTGTCCACGAGAGTGAGCAATCTCCCTTATCTTGAGTACGACGTGCCCATTGGTGTATAGGATTTCGTTGAAGGAAGTCGAATCTCAGCCGCAAACGGAATAACTCGCCACTTAATTGACACTTAATTCGAGGCGGCCCAAGTGTCATGGAGGTGGGAGAGAGTTGACCATCACTTCCAACAAAGGTACGGTCTTCTGAGAAACAGCTATACTTCCTTTTCCCGTAACATTCACGCTCCACGGACGTACGCGTAAGCTACGCCGTGCTAATGAGCTTGTGAATCACAATAACGCAAAACCATCATATTTGAAACGTGATGCGCGAATAAGTTAAAGTTCCTTTCATTTTCTCGAAATGCCCTTGGCTTGAAGTTCTCAATTGAGCAACCACGTGGCTGCGATTCTAGAATGGCCAATCCAGTATCGTGGAGGTATGTAGTGACAGAACCTGTGGTATTGAGGAGGTGTTTTATTCTTAAAAATCTGAGAACAGGAAAGAAAAGTACCTAAACAGCGTAGAGGAAAAGATTCGAGAACGTTCTACACCTATCATTTTCCCTTCCCCAAAAAAGGCAAGTTTCGGATTTTTCGAGAATCAAAAAATTGGGATACATAAAGGATTCAGACGCGGTAGATCCCTCGCCAGTCAATTTCCCCTTCCTCTGCATCCATCTCCACCAAAAAAAAAGTGAGCCTTTCGCTTGCATATCGTTCACACGTTCTAAAAGTTTATGATTGCGTCTGTAGACTCAGCAATGGCAACAGAAAGCTTTGGATTCCAAGCCGAGATCAGTCAGTTGCTTGACTTGATTATCAGTGAGTGGCCTTGCGTAGTCTTTCCCTTTGACGAGTCGTATCTTACGACGACGTTCGCCTCTAGATACCTTCTACTCCAACAAGGAGATCTTCCTTCGCGAGTTGATCTCCAACGGATCTGATGCCCTCGACAAAATTCGCTACGCGTCCCTGACCGACCCCTCTGTCCTCGACACTGGAAAGGATCTTTACATCCGCATCACACCAGACAAGGAGAACAAGGTTCTCAGGATTCGCGACACAGGTATCGGTATGACAAAGGCCGATCTGGTCAACAACCTTGGCACCATCGCCAAGTCTGGCACAAAGGTTAATGGCCTCTGAATTTCTACGCTCAGGAACCATAGTTCTGACGAGCTCTTCCCGACAGGGCTTCATGGAGGCACTCAACGCGGGTGCCGACATCTCCATGATCGGTCAATTCGGTGTCGGTTTCTATTCGGCCTACCTCGTAGCTGAGCGCGTCCAAGTTATTTCAAAACACAACGACGATGAGCAATACATCTGGGAGTCCGCTGCCGGTGGCACGTTCACCATCACTCTCGACACCGTCAACGAACCCCTCGGCCGCGGCACTGAGATTCGCCTCTTCCTCAAAGAGGATCAGCTCGAGTACCTCGAGGAGAAGAGGATCAAGGACATTGTGAAGAAGCACTCCGAGTTCATCTCGTACCCCATACAGCTCGCCGTCACTAAAGAGGTCGAGAAGGTGCGTTGCATTTTATCCTTCATTCTTCAGACAAAAAAAAAAAACAAAACAAAACTAATGGCTAATTTAGGAAGTCGAGGATGAGGAAGAAGTCACAGAGGAGGAATCGAAAGAGTCAAAAATCGAGGAAGTTGAAGATGAAGAGGAGAAGCCTAAGGAAAAGAAGACCAAGAAGATCAAGGAGATGGAAGTCACAAACGAGGAGCTTAACAAGACGAAACCGATCTGGACGCGCAACCCTCAAGACATTACCAACGAGGAGTATGCTGCTTTCTACAAGAGCTTGACCAACGATTGGGAAGATCACCTTGCCGTTAAGCATTTCTCTGTCGAGGGTCAACTCGAGTTCAAGGCTATCCTGTTCGTTCCAAAGCGGTAGGTTTTGTCTTGCTTTCGCTTAGCAACGCTTCTGAATCGTTTTCTTAGCGCTCCCTTCGATCTCTTCGAGTCCAAGAAGAAGCGCAATAACATCAAGCTTTACGTCCGCCGCGTCTTCATCATGGATGATTGTGAGGACCTCATCCCCGAATATCTCAACTTCGTCAAGGGTATCGTCGACTCTGAGGATCTCCCTCTCAACATCTCGCGTGAGACGCTGCAGCAAAACAAAATCCTTAAGGTTATCCGCAAGAACATCGTGAAGAAGTGCCTTGACCTGTTCAGCGAGATCGCCGAAGACAAGGACAACTTCAACAAGTTCTACGAAGCGTTTGGTAAGAACCTCAAACTCGGTATCCACGAGGATGCGCAGAACCGCAGCAAGCTCGCCGAGTTCCTGCGCTTCTACTCGACCAAATCAACGGATGAGCAAACATCGCTTAAGGGTGAGTTTGGGTTCGCGGTTTGTACAGTGCGGTCTGTACTGACGTCGAGATGCAGATTACATTGCTCGTATGCCTGAGGTGCAAAAGTCGATCTATTACCTCACGGGCGAATCGCTCGCAGCCGTCAAGGACTCGCCATTCCTGGAGGTGCTCAAGAAGAAGGGCTTTGAAGTTCTCTTGCTGGTCGACCCGATTGACGAATACGCGATTACGCAGTTGAAGGAGTTCGAGGGCAAGAAGCTCGTCTGCGTGTCGAAGGAGGGCTTGGAGCTTGAAGAGACCGAGGAGGAGAAGAAGGAGCGCGAGAAAGAGGTCGCGGAATATTCCGACCTGTGCTCGACTGTCAAGGATGCCCTTGGCGACAAGGTCGAGAAGGTGGTCGTTTCGAACCGCATTACCGATTCGCCGTGCGTCCTCGTTACCGGGCAGTTCGGTTGGTCGTCAAACATGGTACGTTGTGTTTCATTTCTGGTCGCGAATGCTGACGGATCAAAATTTTTGTATTGAACGAATACAGGAGCGTATTATGAAGGCACAGGCCCTTCGGGACTCGTCAATGTCGTCGTATATGGCGTCGAAGAAGACGCTGGAGCTGAACCCGCATAACCCCATCATCAAGGAGCTGAAGAGGAAGGTGGCCGAGGACAAGGCTGACAAGTCCGTGCGGGATTTGACGTACCTGTTGTTCGAGACGGCGCTACTCACCTCGGGCTTCACCCTCGAGGAGCCGACCTCGTTCGCCAAGCGCATTCATCGCATGATTGCGTAAGTGCTCGAGGATTCTGTCGTGTTATCTCCGGTTGCTGACTAGGTTGCGTTCACAGCCTCGGACTTGACGTTGACGAGGAGGAGGAGGAACAGCCAGCTGCGACATCTGCGTCTACAGAGGCCGCTCCGGCAGCGGAGGGCGCCTCGACGTCAGCGATGGAGGAGATTGATTAGAGGGCAACATCATGGGATGTTTCTTCTGTTTCACATCTGGGCTTATTTTACCCCCATCGTCTTCAAGTGTATCATTTACCGTAGTTGCTGTAGTGTTTTCCCGTGCAATATTTCGCTTTCCTTTCGTATTCTCTTTTTTTTTTACGAGCACAAGAGAGCAAAGTAGAGATGACTCAATTATAAAGAAATGACTAGTTTTGACTCGAAGGAATAGGTGCAAACAGATTTTAGATGTTTGTGTGGGACTGTGCATGATTGACGCGCGTTGACACGTCGTGGTGACCGCGTGTTTCTCGCGACATGAGCGACGCTGTGCTAAAACGAGTAGTTTGACTCGGTGAACGGTGAGAAGGTGCGTGACTGAATGGGGATGGTTATTTGGGCGGCACCATATCGGGGTGAGTCTGGGAGTGGAAGGGTTGTTTGTCCCCATTGTCGTCGCGTTCTACAGTCTCATTGTCTCCATAATGTCCTGATAATAAAGTCTTTCAATCTCTTCCATTGTCTACGACTGTCACCCACCCAGACATGCCTCCACCCATAGCAGCTCCCAAACCCATCCGCTTCCCCCCTTCCCCCACACCCCATGGTCTCCCAACGACTTCCATCCAGCTGCTGCCTCCGTCTGCTATTTATTCACAGCACTGCGAGATGACCACGGTGAGCTCTTGTCTTTCACCTTTCCCGCGCGTCCTGTGGCTCAGACCTGCCCGTCTAAAGCCCCAACGCCACGCCCCGTCCCGTCTCCTGTCTCCCATCCAGCTCGCCACAGCCATACACAGATCCACTTTGGTGCGTGCCGTTCCCTGTCCTCCTATTCTCCTTTCTCGCCCCAGTCCCCATCGTGTCGCGTTGTCTCATCGATGATCTCATGCAGATAACACCGCCGTCGTGCGAAGTCCCAGCTAAACGCCGCGCAAAACATCTGGCGGCCGCTCTGCGCAGGCGACGGCCCCTTTCGCGCGTCGAGTATCAGCCGGAGAGGTCGTCGCACGTCTTTGACCACCTTCCGTGGATTTCTGCGCTCGACGCCACTCCCGAACACTCGACACGGCGGACCAGCCACTCCGACATTGCAGACTTGTCCCTGTTGGACGCGCCAAATCGTGGCGGCATACAGCCTTCGGGTCCAGGTCCCATCCGCCACCGAAAACACGGGCTTCGTACCCGTCCATTTAGTCCCATTCCACTGAATCATCCGCCTGTCACCGAAGTATTGAGGACGTCAAGGCCCTCTCTTCCATTCACTGATAGCTGTCTAGATGCCCGGCCTTGCACTCCTCCTCGTCCTTCATTCATCCCGTCTCGTGTGCTGTTCCACAATCTCATGCCAGTTCTCGACTCTCACACTAATGAAGACACTCCGGAATGTAACGTTACTTCCCCATCAGGTCGACGCCGCTGAAACCCGAAAGTCTCTTCTTTTCTGCTTCTTCTCTTCATCAACTTCGTGACGCATAACAAACAATCTTTATCAATCACTCGGCTGTCTTTGAAAGTCTCTCGTCTTCCGATTCGATGACCTTCCACTCCAAACTCCGATCATCCGTTGCCTCATCCTTCGACATCCACTCATCAATCATTGTCTCGGCTTGCAAAGTCTCTGATGTTAATACGACGCACCTCCACGCATTTCAGCAATTATCATGGCATCACCTCTCATCTTTCAGCAGCCTTCGATCCATCTATCACACCTCAGCTCTCTAAACGCTGCTGTCCTATCGTATAATCTCGCCAAATATTCGCATCATTTATTATTATTACTTATCGACGCACTGGTGCTTCTCGTCCTCTGTCCTTGTTCGCTCGTCGCCGCCTTTGCTGTCTTTGCGCTTCATGTTGTTGAACGTCCTCATGCCTCACATGGACATGTTCTCGTACTCGCTGTTTACAATTGTTTGCCGTTCTATGTACGATTTCAAATTTTTCTTACTGCATCTTTCATGTTTTCTCCATGATGTCACTAGCTGTTGTCCAAATTTTTTTTCTTTTCGCTCGACTATATAATCTCTTCTCGATTGTGTAGTAGCCACTTGCTGGTGTATTTAACATTTAATTGAATCGAGCCCACTAGTTTCGTTTCGCTGTCCTGTCATGGCATGAGTCATCGCATGATGCGTTGAGGCGCATCGACCCAGGTCTGACTCAACTCCACTTTGTGTTCCTGCCTCCACCAGGCAAATCCGCAAACGGTATAAAAACCTGGCATTCACCCGTTCTGAATCATTGCTCCATTAAACATAGCTGTCACCTCCTTCTCTACGTCTTATCTAATCTATCTTATCTCTTCGACTTGATCACCATCCATGGTTGAAGGTCGTGTGGCCAACTTTGGCGCGGGCCCTTCCGCGCTGCCCGAGTCCGTGCTCGAGGAAGCGACACGCGGGCTGCTCAACTTTAACGGGACGGGAATCGGCATCGCCGAGATCTCGCACCGCTCCAAGGAGTTTGGCGCGTTCATCAAGGAATTCGCGACGCTCGTGCGGGAGCAGCTCGAAGTGCCGAGCACGCACGAAGTCTTGTTCATGCAGGGCGGTGGCACGGCGCAGTTCTCCGCCGTCATGCTCAACATGCTTGCCCGCCACCGTCTGCTCAATCCGGACCTTCCGGACGAGGAGCGCGTGATGGATTACGTCCTCACAGGTTCGTGGTCCCGCGCCGCGTGCGAGGAGGCGAAGCGGCTCGGAGGAGCGAGGATGCGCATCGCCGTAGACGCGCGCGCGCATTCGAGGGACGGCAAGTCGTTCGACAATATCCCACCGCATGACGCGTATGCGTTCTCGCAGAACCCGGCGCTGATATATTATTGCGAGAACGAGACGGTGAACGGGACGCAGTTCTCGCTGGAGGAAGGCGCGCCGACGTCGTTCCCGTTTCATTTGCTGCCCAAGGACAGGCTCGTCCCGCTCGTCGCGGACTACTCGTCTTCGTTCATGAGCAGGCCGATCCCGCGCCTTGCGGACCACGCGATCATCTATGCCGGTGCGCAGAAGAACGTCGGGCCGGCGGGGCTCACGATCGTCATCGTGCGCAAGGATTGCATCGTCGACGTCGATGCTGCAGCGAGGCTCGGCGCCGCGCCGATCCCTATCGGGATGGTGTACCGCAAGTTTGCTGACAACGACAGCATGCCGAACACGCCACCTGTGCTCTCGATATACATCTCTGCCCTCGTTCTCAAGCGCAACAAGACGCTTGGCGGCGTCAAATACTATGAAGAGCTGAACAGGAGGAAGAAGGACAAGGTGTACGCCGTGCTCAGGGAGGGCGTCGAGAAGGGTGTGCTTCAAGCAAAGGTTCAGGAGGGCTCCGGCAGCTGGATGAACATCGTCTTTGGTGTCCTTGGCGAAGGCGCGGAGGACCGGTTTATTACTGGCGCACAGCTGCAGGGCATGAAAGGTCTCAAGGGCCATCGGTGAGGACTTTGGAATTTCGTATATATCGTCATTCTGAACGATCTCTACGCATCTAGCTCGGTCGGAGGTACGACAACTCGCGCCAGATTCTGACTTTAGGCATCTGCTCAGGTCTTGAACAGGTATTCGCGTCTCGTTATACAACGCAGTCACAGAAGAACAAACGGACAAGCTGGTCGCATACATTCGTGACTTTATCGGCCAAGAAACCGCAGAAGTCCTTGCCTGAAGTCCTTCCCAAAAAAATACGACGCATATTCGCGATTCACGCAGTTGGTTTAGAAAGAGAGTCATCTACGATAGATTGTATGTGTACCAAATGAACGTATTGCTTGCTCTCTACCTCGTCGCGCATTTACGGTATATGAAAATGACATATCATTGGAGGAAATAGGTCACTTTGCCGGAGTGGTTAACGGGATCGCCTGCTATCCAGCATGAAAGCGGTTGGGCTTTGCCCGCGAGTGTTCGAATCGCTCAGGTGACGTCTTTTTTTCTGCTTGATTTTTTTTTGTTCTCCCTATTCATTGTCGTTGCTTGTCTGATTGTATTCATCGTGCCCTGACCCACATTGCCGACGGTTACCTCCAAAGTCTTGTTCAGTCGGGTTTGCTTCCTCACGGTGCCGGCTAGTCGAATACAGGCTCTGGCTTCTTGTAGCATTCGAGCGAATTAACGTCAACGGATTCAGAGCAGCAGGCCTTTTCTCTGTGCGCATCTTTCCGGAGATTACTAGAAACCTGACAGCCATCCAGATGCCATCGAGCCGAGGACGCAATGACACGACTGAATCTTTTTTTGGGCGTGCTTCCTCCTGTCTGACCAGTATCTAAGCATCGCGCTCACTCTGGACCCCTTAGTACTGCAAGTTCAAAGGTGCCAATATACAATCGAATCCAAGTGCTTTTGGAGGAAGAGTGCGGGACCCCAGCTGTCACATTAGAGCGGCCTCGTATAGTCCGGCACGTTCAATCTATGATTCGCAATTTTCCGTGTCCGCCTTGTGCACTCTACGCTCGCGCTTGCGCTCCATGGTCCGGAGGAATCCAATGTAACCGGTCGTGTCCATTCTCCCAACTCTCCGCTAGCCATGCAGGCCAGGACACCTCGACACTGATGTTCGCGTCGCCTACAAGCGAACTCGATTACATGCATCATACTTCGGCTTCTCATTGGATGGTGTCGTCTTGGCCTAAACAGTCAGCATTGGTGATCGACCGGAACGCGATCACGAGAGGATGCCGCATTTATTTGGGTTCTAGATGTTCGGGCGCGAACTGCGATTCCTGTCGTTCAAGCGCGTATTAAATTTGCCCGCCAGGTCTGTAACCCATTTTCGCGTCCGTTGCAGGTCATAAAATCGCGTTGACAGGTAGTGAAGTATATTTTTTTCGGGGATGATATCGTCGTATTTCCCAAAGAGGCAGTCGTCTTGTGTTTGTTTTGACCTCAAGTGTCAGCCTCTGCCGAGAATATAAGATTCCTGGACGAGGCGGCTGGACGGCAGAATTATTTGTCGATCCCATCGCCCACCTTTGAACACTCAAGCATTCAAAACTGCCCACATCGCTCACCTGAAATCATGATTTCCAACGTCCTTTTCGATTCCTGGGTCCCTGGTGGATCCTCGAGACAACTTTCCAGTATCATCATCCCCGCCGCCGCCATCCTCTTCCCCTTTGTGGAGATTATCTTTAGCCCATACGCTCGGTCGGCCAAGGAGCCCTTTGGACCTGTCCTGCACGTTGTTCCCAATCGCTCCATTAGTCTCTCCACTCCCACCGTCCTCGCCCAGCCGGATGCATTCAAGAAAGACAAGCTTTTCTACTTCACCGTCATGCTGTTACTACTTTCCGGCGGTGTCGCTGCCGGATCCACTGCCCTCGCGAGCAAGTCAAATGGACGAAGACGAGGGCGAGGTCGTGATGGAGGATCACCAGGCGGGTCAGATCCTGGTCCATTGACAAGGTCGCGGGCTTCCAAGACCCGAAGCTCGGGCAGACCTCTGGCATCTGATCCTCCCCCGCCACCCCCGCCGCCTCCGCCTCCTCCGTCCACTGGGCCTGAAGGCGATAATGATCCCAAGAACAACGCTTTAGACTTCTCCTGGTGGCTGCTTATCCTCTCTGGCTGCATCTACTTTGCTGTCTTGACTGTCCTGTACAAGCTGCTGAAGCGACAGATTAAGGCCGTTCGAAGAGCGTTTAGGCACCTTCACCGTTCTATGTCTGGATTTCGGTTCCCGAATTTTGGACATCCCGCCTTTACCAATTGGCTTAGAAAACTCGCTCTATATGGTCTCTATGCCACTGTAGTCGCCCATCAGCAACATTCTTCATTAAAGGCCGTCGCTCGGACTGATTCGGCAGGAAATATCGTTCTTATTCTTCCTATAGGCATCTCTGTCTTGGGTTTTCTCATCGGTCTCATCATCAGCTCTGTAGATGTTCTTCGGACCCTACTCATGGCTGGAGCTGTCACGGTTAACTTTTATGAAGACTCCGCGATCGCCCAAGTGGAGGAGCCTGCCACCATATCTGAAGAATCGACAGCAGCTCAAGTGGAAACGGGTGAAATTGTATCCGGAGACTCGGTCAACATGCATGTAATCCAGGAATCGTTTTACGGTCGTGACAACACCGGCTATGAATTGTTATTAAAGAATGTTCCAGTCCCTGATTTCGATAACGTCGACGTCGTTGGCGTCTATGAGGATTTCGATCCGATTGAAATCGTTTCCGACGGCTGCATTCTCGACGTCTTGGACCCCTTTGGCCCTGTTATTCCTTGTGTATCGGTGATTTGCTCGACAGCTGCTACAGTGCCGGGGATAGCCGCTGAAGACTCTCAAGTACCAAAGGAGGATGAATTTGACGTGGACTACCGTTCGGCTGAATTCTACGCCAACGACAAAAACGATTTGCTCTTGTTAAAGAACATTCCGATTCCCGAGTTTGGCGAAGCGGACATCATCGGCGTATATGATGACTTTCATCGTATTGATTCTGCTGAAATGTCTGTTGTTCCTGCATTCCTTTTACCGATAGTGATTTCAACTGACTTGCATTAATCTACAGTCCTGTTGTTGCCCGCGCCTCTCTTGACGCTATCCATGATGCCTTCGAGTCCGATTTTGACATGGACAGCATATTGGCCGGTTTCTACGTCGGTGACAGGGACGATTCAGCACTGATCGGGAATACAGCTCCTCTCCCTTTTGATCATGCGGACATCGTCGGAATCTACGATGACTTCTTGCCTTTACCCTCATCCATCCCGTCTTCATTCGTCAAGAAAGAGGCTCCTTTATTGCTCTCGTGGGACGCGACCAGTGTCGCTTCATTTGGCACTTCGGACATGGACTGCCTACTGACCGAGTTTTACGCTCATGACAAGAAATCTTTGCTTTTGAAAGACACAACCGTTCCTGACTTCAATGGAATCGATGTCGTCGGTATCTATGAGGATTTCTTCCCTTTGCCCGCTACACTCTGGTCGCCGTTTGACGGAGAGAAGGTGCCTTGGCGGCCAATTGAGGATATGGACAGCGATGCTCCTTTCGACATCGACAAGGCTCTTTCTGATTTCTTTGGCCCCCCTTCCGACCTCGTTGACTTCACTATTCGCACCATCTGTCCTCGTCCTCTCATCTGTAAGCGTCCCGAATCCCTTGCATTTGGTCTACTAACGTAAGTGACAGAATGTAACCCTTTCACTTCCCCCGTCGTCTTGGACCACTGGCACGATGTATGCGTCTTTTTCTTTTAGTTCCAGCTCATCATAAGCGAATGCCTCTTCGCGTTCTCCACGGTACGGCGGCTCAAGCTCCTTACTGTCCCATTGTTCTCCTTCTTCGACGTCGATTGTGCAGACGGTTCTGCCAATCCGTCAGCTTGAATCTTGTACACGAGGACAGCTTGAGTTCGCTGAACCGTTGACCGAGCTACACAGCCTACCATCTCGCCTGCCTCGGACGCCGATTTGGCGAATTCAAGACGCTCCGTCTTCCAGGAATAGATGAAAAAAATCGCAAAAAGAAAAAAAAGAAGAAATCACGCTCGCATTTGCTCCAAACATTTAACTTTTATTCGCTTATTCATTTTATTTTCTATTTTCCCTTCTACAGGCCGCCATGCCATCGCCCAGCATTCCTTTTCTTTTGGCGCGATTGAGACTTGGCCCTGTATTTTGTCTCCTTCACTTCACGGCCGTGACACATCACTACCCCTCATTTCGACCAAGGCTTCGCCCCGGATTTTTCTTCCGCTTCATTTCATGATCTCTCCGCCCTCATCTTCGTGCACGATTTCTCCTCATCTTTCCCAAATTTACTTGCTACGGCTCCGGCGCATTACTCCAGCCCGCCCCGAAAATTTCTTCTTGCAACCCGATTACCCGCTACACACAGCGCATTTTCATGACTATCAAATTACCATTACGACCTATCACTATTCCCCGCAATACTATACAGAGAACAGTGCATTCCTGCGACACATTATTCCCTTCAACACCATGCATGCAGTACTATACAGAGGGGTCCCCATACCACATTTCTATCCTAAATCTTACCAGGCCACACTGCGCAGCATGATATTGTGGCTCGGTGTGTATATTAGTGTAAAATCAGAGAACAGACTATCCTTTTGTTTTCGGATGAGGCGCAGAAACGGCCTCGAAGAGTCATTCTCGAAGATAAAGCGCGTGCAGGTGGTCATTCGCATGACACTTTGACTGACACTTATTATCAATGATTATTATTACCTGGAGGCTACAAAGTCCTCATTTTGAGCGCGATATCCGAGTCGCATCCTGATTGAACTCGACGCGTTGTATTAGTTCGACCACGTGATAATCACGGCACCGCGTTCTTTAGTCAAAGCCCTCCACTACCAGCCAGCAGCACTGCATCCAGCAGGCGACAAATGAATGCCTTCTTCTTGTCCGATGTCCCAGATCCAACAGACTTCCCTGGTGATTCGATATCACCTGGGCTTCGGAGCCTGGACGGCGCTCTGCGATGCAGCATCTGCGGCGAACTGTATGACGCACCAGTGACCCTTCCCTGTGGTCACTGTTTCTGTTCCTGCGTAAGGCAAAGCTCTGAGTTCACAACTTTCTGTCCGTTCCGGACCTTTTCTGACGAATTTGACTTGAAGTGTGTGAGAACGGCTATTTCGAATAAGCAAGAGTGCCCGAGCTGCCGCAAGGCTGCGAACGAGGGCCACATACGACCCAACCCTGTTATGGAGGAAGTAGTACTAGCGTGGCAACGCTCGAGGTGAGAGGACTACTTCACGACTGGGCTCAATTTAAACACTTTTCCGACCGCTGTGAAAGGCCCTACATGCTAGACTTATCCAAAGCAGACGAAATGCGGAAACGACGGCCGCATAGCGAAGGATCCGACTGTCGAAACTCCACACCATTTTTAAAGAAACGTAAGAGAGGACCAGAGTCCAGCTCGGCCGAAAGCAGCCGCTATACCACTCCACCCAGCTCACCAACGAAGAGACCAACAAGTACGCGAAAGGCCATGGCCAGCTCGGATGACGTCTTCGATCTAGGAGCAGTTCCGACTTCGGATGTGGACGAGGACCAAGCACAGGCCCTTGATCCTGGCCGTAAGTCTAGAAATTTTAACTCTATAGACCACGAGCTTCAGGACCTGAAATGTCTATTTTAGCCGATGCGGTCGTAAATTGTCCCCTTTGTGCTAAACGCGTGAAGTACAAGAATATAAATGCACACATCGACAAAGGCTGTAAAACCCTCACAGTGGAATCAGAGAAATCGGATAAAGTTGAATGGAGGAAAATACTGGACGCTGGGAATAAGGGAAAACAAAAGTCCGTCATGCCTTCCTCCGATACTGCCCTATTCCAGGATTCTAACACTGAAACAGGTTGACCAATGATGACATTGATGGTTTTCCCCTTCCGAAAGCCTCTTATGATACCCTTAAAGATAAGAGGATCAAGGAAATGCTGTTGGAGAACAACCTGCCTACGACAGGCGACCGTAGCAACTGGATACAGCGACATCAACGGTATGCAACCTATGCAATTCCTAAAGCGTGATGATGACAGATATGCGTCGTAGATGGGTGACAATTCATAACGCCAATCTTGATAGATCGTTACCCCATCGGAAGACCAAGGCGGAACTGCGAAAGGAGCTAAAACAGTGGGAGGAGGAGAAGGCGAAAAAGAAAAAGATTGCAGTGGACGATCCGCTGGCCCATGTCGTGTGTATCCCCATCTGCGCATTTCTTTGGTGAAGGGTAACCAAATGTGCCGCATTTTCCAGAAACGCCATAAGTCCGAGTTCGCACAGCTGATAGAGGTCGCAAAACCAAAGCGGCTTCCGAGTCAGCCACCATCTCAGATTTCAGCGGCTGCGGTAGTCCGGAGGAGTCAGTTCTTTAGCAAAGGGCGCGATCCGACTGATGAGGCCATTGTCTTGGACTCAGAAGAGGAAATTCTCGATAGTTAGTGTTTATTCCATACAGTTGTGCGTCTTACCTGTTGCATGTATATACAGACAATTTGCTTTATGAGCTCTTGGATTTTCCTCACGTGTGCAATGACACCGAACCTCAAAGCAAGACGGGCAATGCTGAACAATGGCGATAGACATGGGACGACACAGTAATATGTAGCTTATGGCCTGTGTTGCGCATATTTAAAGGTCTGTTGGACGAAAAGGACTTCATTGACATCACGATAATTATTTCATGCTATGGTGGCCGAATCAAAACCTGACACTGTGGGTGGGTGGTTCTGAAGACGGATGCAGTTCAGCTGATGACGTTCTTTCAAGCACTTTGCCCGCTCAAAGGCAAACATTGACATAGTAATAGACCGCTGTAAGCGGATGTTATCAAGCCGGAAGCCCGCCGAGGAGATGAAGTATATCCAGGTGAGTGTCAAGCAAGGCCGATCGTTCGCCGTGTGGCAGCATGTCGAACTACTCTTAACCCCTGACCAACACGCTGATTCAAGACGTCATCCACAGCGGCGCGCGCGGGCCAAACTTATCACCGAGCAACTTGTGCCGAGTCCGGAAATGCACCCCACGCGTGTTCGTCGCCACTCTGGGTGGCGCAAAGCTTGCTTCACTCGCGAAGGCATCAATGCGCGTGTCCTCTTGCTGGCCCCATGCGCCGGAGACAACCCTCCGTTCAAAAATTCGGCCATCGATCTGTATTGCCAATTTGGAGCGGTGGAACTGGAAATTGTAGGTCTCACGTTCTCAATCCCCAATACGCGTCTATTAGGGTCCTTGTGGTCCTCACTCGGGGCTAATGATCAAAAAAAATTGGACAATATAGATCAGGCCATTCGGGGCAGAAGACCACCGCTTCGATCTCACTATCACAACGCGTGAGGCCGATGCGTGTGTCTTCCTGCCCGGTAATATGCGCGGAGTCGTTGTGGTAGAGAGCTTCACCGGGCGGATCGAATACTGCGGCGCATTCGCCGACCGTGTGAGGAAGGGCCTGATCACGATCCAGACGGGAACATTGAGAAGCACGGTGCCCTATGACACCGATGCCGACACCATCGACATTTGGGCGTTTGGGACTATAGAGCTGCGCCTGATGGAACAGGACAAGGCGAGGTTCAAGTCCGGTGACTGGTCTTGGTTCCTTGGGGAGAAAAAAGTAAGGCGGCTGTTCAAGCGTGTTTTGAGCCTTCCCTTTGTGACAAATCGAGAACGGCGCAGACCTTGATTCGGGCGGGCTTCCATTCCGTGAGGCTCAGGGAACGCTTGGGTGTGTGACCATGCCCGGTCCACATTGCTGTCCGAGAGAAGGAACGTTGAAGGAATGAAGACAGGAATGAGGCGAGAACTAATCATTAGTATGGTACAATGGAAGGTCTGGGCATTGTGCTGTAATGAAATGCAGGGGTATATTGTTATTGTCGTTGGACCGCTATTGTTCGTGGCTGACTTTGTAGGAAACACATGGTATACCATAACGGGCTATAACATGATTGCTCGAAAAGGAAAGCCTTGTATCACAACGTGGCGACGGGACTGGTGTCTTGTTCCCCAATTAGGCACGAGACAACTTGGTACTATTTAACAGAGCTCATCGTCAAACAAAAAAGCCCGATTGCGTTCTATCAGGCTCCCCGCCCTCGACCTGTATCATCTACTGTAACAATTCTCGCTCACGATTCCCATTATCTCTTCACAATACTCTTGCACGCAAACAATTAGATTCAGCATGTCCAGTGACCACTCCATGGTCAGTTCTTTCAATGGCACAACGCTCACAGGAGGCTGATACACCCATCCCTAGTTCTCGTCCGAAAAGCATCTGCCATTGGTGAGCATCTCGGCGTGACACCGACCTTCTCTTCTTTCCTCAACTAACCAGCCTTTCTACCAGATTCAACGGAACCCAACAACAGGAACTCATAAAATCAAATACCAGCCAGATGACGACTGGGACTTTCACCTCGAAGTCGAGCGCCAGCCCATCGACTTGTCTTTGGCGCTGCCGCATTATCGCGCCCGTCACCAACCCGTCGACTACCGCATGAGCATCTTCGTGGCTGGCGACGCCGCTCCCATTAAACTGAAAATCGTGAGTTTCGAAAAGCGTGCGACGTGCACAGCAGTCGCTGACCGCAAAAATTGCAGTGCCGAACATACCCCCGTTCCAAATTTTACCTGGAAGTCCAAGCCGCCGCGTCAGACGTGACGGTGTGGTTGCCGTCCGACTTTCGTGGGCAGATCCATCACAGCGGCAAGGCGACGTTCTCTGCCGGATTCGTGAACCGCATTATGCGCAATGTGCGGCTGAATGAGCCCGTGCGGCTCGACGACGAGAATCTGAACGAGGACGACGTCGTCGTGGACACCCGCGGCCGTGTCACGTTCCGCATGTGGGACATCCAGACCGGCGCACCGGAGAACACGCACAAGGAGGCCCTGAAGCGCTTGTTCGGGTGCACGAATAGAGCTTCCGAGACGACGATCGATTGGGATTTCCTCTTGGAAGATTAATCGTGGAAATCCTCCAACCCTCCCACCCATCTTTATCAGGCCATGCCTACTTTGACCCCAGCTTTCAAACCCCTTCAATCAAACCTTTAGAAAGGCTAACTCTCGTCGCTCACTACCGTTTCTTTTCTTTTTTCTTCATCACATCGCATCATCGTCGTCTCTCGTTCTCACTCTCTTTAGTCATTGTGGTTTGGAACCTGCATTCCCGCAATTCGGCAACACCACACAAGTCTCTTCGCATCACAGTTTTTTGCAAGAACCTTCATATATGTATAAAGTCTTTCCGCCTTCGCTGTCCTTCGCATTCACCCAATGTTGTAGCTATAGTCTGGTACACTTATCGTATTGTCCCTCCCTACCTATTCTTTCTCTAGCTTCCATGCCATGTCATATGTAGCATAAATACCTATCATGACCTCCATTCTATGACAATCTCACGCACATGGATCTTTGACAGATTACTGTGTTCGCTTTATTCGTTTTATTGGTTCCATTCGTCCGAGACCGCGGAGCTCCCGACGGTCGCCATGGTCTAAGATCCTCTTCGTCATATTGCCAGGAGCAGGAATTCTTTTCCCGAGGACATCCGTAAGCCGATAAGCAGACGCGGCAACGCAACTATAGGGTGCGAAGACCGTGAACCGGCGGTAACTGCGACTAGCATTCTCTACATTTTTGGTGACAAACAGCACGACGGTCTCATACAATGATCGTTAATATCTAGATGCATTGATGGATGGATAAAATACAAACTATGGATACACGCATAGGCCGGACGTCCATCCGTTTCTGTCTTCACTCCGCCTTTCCCCTTCGTCCAGCCGTGGATAAGCACTGCTCGACCGTATCCACGAGGATGGCGTTTTCCAAGGCAGCGGCAACACGTTCCTTGTCGTTAAGCTGCTTGTTCACTGTACAAGACAAACTGAGTTGGCGTGGTGTTTGAATTTTTGAGCGCATGGCATTGCCAAAAAGGGGCCGATGTGACTCGGAGGGGGAGGACAGAGATTCGGCGCTGTTAGAAACTTACCAGCGTGTTCGCTTTGATGCGAGCCCGGTTTTAAGTGAATGTCGACTTTGTATCGGTTGGGGAGACTTCTCAGAAGCCGGACGCGGATGGATAGGCCTGAGCGGGGAAGAAGCCCATGAGCGTTGGCTGGGAGAGCGATTCGAGTGGGGTTCTCACCAATGAGAGTCGACATGCCGCAATGCGGAACCGTGGGGGTAAACTCGACGATGACATTGTTACCTGCGACGCTGATCTGAGGAGCTGAGACGACACGGAGCTCTTCAAGCGTGTTTGGATGCTCTGGGTCGTTTATGGAACGGATCAGATCTGGAAAAGTATAAAATCAAGATGAGGATGTATGCTGGTTTCTCGACGAGCGATGTGCACATACCAAAGATTTCGTCTGGGTCAATCGGCTCCACGTCGTCGGTCGCGTCTTCTGGCTCGGTCTGCTCGTCGATCCATAGCGAACGCGTGGCAAAGTCGGACGCCCTGCCTACTGGCTTTGTCGGCACAAAAACAGTCGGATTGGGGTTGAAGATTTCGGCTGGCATGGTTGGAGGAGTCTGGTTGTTGTGATTGCTAAGTATTACGGGTCCATGTCACGAGGCCAGGCGCGTCCACCGGCATCAGTCGTGCTCCCTTTTTTGTTCTTGGACCAGTCTCGAGTTTTCTCTCGCTTGGCCGTCCAACGCTTCGCTTTTTCTGACCAACTCATATATCCATTGATGCCACCGAAAGTGAGTCTGCTTCGTCGTTGTCGTTCGAGTGCCTCTTAAACACGTTCATCCGGCCTTTTTGAAAGCGAAAACACGCCGAAGACGCTGCTTCCGTTGAAACCACCAGCTCGACGCGGTCGACTCGAAGGTCTACTCGTCATACGAGTCAATCCTCGAGCGCTGCTACGACGACCAAGCCACCCCCGGCAAAAAAGGTTGCATTGTCAGGCACGAATGACCGAGAAGTAATGCCCCTTCTATTTTATGTGGATCTGATGGAATACTCTAACGTTCCGCGCTGATCTGCGTTGGTTTCGTCGCATCCTCTCAAGACTATTTCGGCTGACAGCGAATCAAAGTCCAAGAAAGCCACCAAGACATCTAAAGCTACCAAGAGCAGATCGGAAAAGTCCTCTGCAAAAAAAGGCTCATCTTCCCTGGCAAAGTAAGTGGCATCCAGTTATATGCTTCCGAAAACGTCCTCGCGAGTTGTCCTCGTTGTCGACCCGCGTCCGCGTTTTTTAAATTGACGTGTTTTTTTCATGGCGGGGTGGCTGACATAAGCTATGATGTTTCCTGATCTTGTTCTAAGCACGAATTAGGCAGTCTCATGCGCGTCAGACATTCTCTCTGCCCCGCCTGCGTTTCGGGGTCTTTTTCTGTTTTCCAACTTCTTCCATTCTCCATGCGTCTCCGCTCCCTCCTTTGCTGCTTATCTGACTCCCTGAAACATGTTTGCAGCGATGATGATGCTCACCCCGTTACTTCCGTGCCTCCCAAAGTGCGTTTCGTCTCTCCTTTAGCCGCCCCCCTCTGATTCGATTTTCGTGGCACTCTTTTCTTTTTATCAGCTCTTGTCAAAGACCTCAACCCAATCGAAGACCTCAGCCTCAAAAGCCCAACCATCTGCACAGAATTTCTCGTCTGAACCGTATACCCCAGAACACTCCCTCGCTTTGTTCAGGTCCTTCGTTGACGAGGACGACCCCAGAGTGATCGGTCCTGATGGGTTTGAGAGGCTGTGCTCGGAGGCGGGAATCGCGCTAGATGGTGCCTTGCCTTTAATCCTCTCTTGGCAAATGGAGTCGAAGGAGATGATGAAGCTGACGGAGGAAGGGTGGAAGCATGGCTCACACTTGCTCAAGTGCGCTTTTTCCCCTCCCTCTCTGCTGTACTTGGTTCATTCGAGCCACATCTCTAAATTATAGAGCATCTACTCTCCCGCAATTAGCCCTAGCCATGAACGACCTTCAAGACGTCCTCATGTTCGATAAGCCGCCGTTGAAGAAATCTGGAAAGGCCGATCCATACGACCGTTCTACCTATTACAAGTACTGTGAGAACAAGCAGGCTGCGTTTCAAAAGTTTTACATGTTTTGTTTCTTGCTCGCCAAACCGGAGTAAGTCTGTCATTGCCTTTTGCAGGCATCACGTTAATTTACCTCTTACCCGATTAGACAATCGAGAAATATAGACATGGAGGTGCGCGGGCCGTCAATTCTGGCGGGCAATGATTCCCTAATCCTCTCGTCAGACTGCCACCGCGTTGTGGTCGGTCTTGCTCGCGCCCAAGTTTCCTATTATGTTGGAGATTACAGAGTTCATCAATGTGTGTTTTGACTTTGAGACCTGTCCTGAGCTGGGGATGATAATCCTTTTCGCAGCAGAATGCTACAACTTACAAGGCTGTCAACAAGGACGTCTGGAATATGGTAGGTTGTGACGTGTCCTTTCGCGATTCTTTCTCAAGCCAATCTAGATGCTCGAATTTTGTCGTGTGGTGAAACCTGACCTGAGCAACTATGAGGGTGAAGAGGTATATTCTGACCAGACCCTACATTGTTTTCTTTGTAATATGTTTACCATTCTACAGGCATGGCCGACGTTGCTCGATGACTTTGTGTCGTGGAAGAAGAAGGGACGGACGCAAGCATGATGTCTGCCGAACTGCGGTCTTTCTTATGTCATTCTGCACGGGATACTCACGATCATGATTCGCATTTTCCCACTTTCTATTGTCATGCTTGTCGTTTGCATATGGACTTATATATATCTTTTATTGTAGTATTGACCACTGGTCATCCTGTCTTACATGCACTATGCACTGTTGTTCCGCATTGTCGACATCTTTTTTGTCCTTTCCTCCTCCATCTGCAATGCGGAGTCTTCAGATATCATGCTTCATTGGTATCGATCCTAGCGGGTCATTGCACTCGTTTTGCTTCCAAAGATGGTCGCAGAAGTGCGTGCATAGTTCGTCTTTGACTACTGGTTTGAACGCTCCAGTCCAAGACCGTCAGCCTAGGGTAGGTTTCCCTGTCCCTATACTCTTTATGCCGTTTACCTCCTTCTATCGTTCGTATCTGACTTGACTTTATCTTTTTTACAAGCCAAGTATAACATGAACCTCTACCTGCTCCCAAACGACCCCGAACACACGGTGCTCGTATCCACGAATGGCGTCGCACACTACCGCATCCGCACAGCCAAGACCAAGCCCGGTCTCTGGGTCTCGCGCATTCAGCGCTCAGCCGAGTCCGAGGAGGCCAGCATCGTCGCGGAGGTCGAGTGGAAGTCGCTCGTCAGGGGCACGCCGACAGTTATTAGGTGCCCGCTCCTGCCGCTTGTGGGCGCCGCAAACCCGGCCACTGCGACCAGTACGAGCGTGATGACGATGAGGAGGAAAGTTACGATGCAGAGAAGGACGAGCGGGCCTGTGAGGGGAAGGGCAAAGTCGAAAAACGCGAGTCTGGGTCAACACCGTGACGGACGTATTGCCGATCCCGCCACGGTGCCGCGACGCGTCGCAAAAGGGGGTAATGGCATTGTCGGATTTCTGTATAAGCGCAATCGTTTCAGCAGGTGGGTATCTTCCTACCGTTGGTCAGCCTCCCACGAGGTTGAGGTTTTATTCTCGACGTTGGCCTGTTTTCATGTCTCATTGGTCTTCTTTCTATAGTTCAAGGTATTTCATTGGCGACGACGGTGTGGAGTACAAGTGGAAGTCCTTCAACGGTGTAGGATGTATGGTGTGTCATCGTTCATATTCGATTTCTTCCCTCCTTCTATGCGTCGCCCAAACTAACTAGAAGCGTCCTCCTCCTACTCACAGTTGACCCGCAGCGACACGGACGAACAGGTAGCGGAATACGTTTTCAGTGTCGCAGACGAGGGTCTGTTTGCCGGGGAGAAGAAAGCAGTCCTCCACATCGAGCCCTGCTCCACGCTCGACATTGACCTTGTGATCCTCTCGTTCATGATCATGGAAAAGAAGAGGCGCGATCGGGCCGGTGACGGCAGCAGGCTTACGGCCCACTTCGAGGATCCTCAAGGCGATGGAGGTGGCGGAGAAGTTAGCGCCATGGAGGCCTGACTTTTTTTTCTCTGTCAGGTGGGTGCCGCGTTTCGCGTTTTCGCGTTTGAATTCTGTACTCATAAACATACAATAGCATGCATCCCGCGTTTGGACACTCCATTCCAAGTCTTCCTCAAGTCGCACCTAGAAGCAGTGGGAGTAGAATGTGCTATATTGTTACACTAAGACTACGGGACGGATAATAGTATGTATGTGTTTTCTAAGATGTAAGATAATAATGTGGTATAGAACGAGGTGTACAGTGATGCGTGTAAAGTTGCGTGTGGTATAGTTGCGAATGTAGTGTTGCGCTGCATAGTAACATGTTTAGAGTCGTGCGACGACGCCGTCATGATGCGTCGTGGCTAGATCTGAGAGAGATGAAGGGAGATGGATGTGATCAAACGAAATGCGTGACTTGATGATGTTACATACTTCGCGTGTTCAAGTTGGTCCCCCGCGGTTCAATCCCAAGTGGACTTGGCACGTCAGAACTGGCAGAATTTCGGTCAACCTCGACTTCAGCCCTCCTTTAATATTGCTTGTTCAAACTAACAGCAATTAGGACATGCGGTGCCACTCCATGTCGAGACTTGAGTTGGCCCTCTACCAGTGGGATTGCGATTTACATCGAGTCGACAGCTGGTCAAAGGATATTCAGTGTGCTAGCTCGATGGAGTAACCGATCGAAATTTGATCCTAGGCTGATCGAAGCGGACCATATGTCAGAAGGTAGGTCGAGTTCAGTTGCTTCTTCCTCCCCCGCTGGACTCTCACCGTAACGGGGGATTGTTAGGGCAAAATGAACCCCCCTATCGACAATCGATATCCGATAGTGTATATATAGTGTGAATTTCCTGGCACGCTCTCTTAAACAACACGTCGTAAACTTTCAAGATGAACGTGTTGTCCATATGCTCACCCGCTCTTGCAATGATTTGAAAACTGCCAAGGTTCACGATGTCCTGCGATGACCGAATCTTCTCGGCGGACAACTGCGCACACATGCTGGTGAGTGTTGGCACGTCTTCTGCCACGATGACACATGATGGGACTTTTGCCATAATGCACAGGTCGAGTCGTTGAAACCCGGCCCAATACGACGCACAAAATACTTTTCTGATCTCTGCGAACCACACTCTATCTCAGGCGCGAAGCTCCTCGCTGAACGAGATCCCCGACAAAATAGCGAAACCTTTCATCAATCCTAGGCAAGTCTAACAAACCATTGACTTCGATCGTCACGAATCATGAATACGTACCCGAAACTCATGGTAAGTGATCACATTTACGATATATCGGAGTATCTGACTTCAATTCAAACACTGCCCTGCGAGGTTCATCCGCTGCCTAGTGTAGATCTTATTCCTCGACACCCAATTACGGCCAGCCTTGGTTTTGGTGAATGGTGAACATATGACAATGTTAATGCATCTTCGGCACTACGACGGATATTCGCAAAAAATAATCGGCCCGTTCCCTTCATCCCGTGAGTGGGGATCTGCATGTATAAAAAGGCCCAGAATCGGCCATAGGACTAGCAGTCAGCGGAAAGTGATATGTTGAAACTCTACTCTCTCGTAGCCCTTTGCCTCTTCATTCAACACGCCACCGCAGTGGCTGTCTGGGGACAGTGTATGATCCATGCTGCCTTTCCTTATTCCATGCCTAATGATTAGATTTGCAGGCGGTGGTATTGGTTACTCTGGCAGTGTAAGGAGCCATTCTCGTTCCTTGTTTCCACCGCTCACGGCAGCCGTAGACTGCTTGTACGTATGGAAAGCTCTGTCTTCCACGTTTGACGATACATCGTGGTGCATCCTAGGCGATGCTGGCAATACTTGCATTTATGTCAACGACTACTACTCCCAGTGTGTACTTCGTGCTGCCACTGAATGTTTTTTAATCCGTCCGCCAGGTGCCAGCCAGGCTCTGCAACTGCGACTGCGACATCCGCGCCTCCTGCGTCGACTCAACTCAGTGGTTTGAGCTCGAGATTCCAGTCTAAAGGAAAGAGATATTGGGTACGTTACCTGAGATCCCCCTTGCTGTGTATTTGTAGTTGACGCAAGATCCCATAAGGGCTCGTGCGCTGATCCCAACACGCTTAACATTGCTGGTCAGTATTTTCGCAACAAATTTTCCTCTTCTTGAGCTTAGACCGTTTACCGAAGCAAATGCCAACATCTTGAAATCGGAATTCGGCCAGGTTACTCCTGTACGTGATCTAACCTCTTCCATATGCACAATCAGTCCGAACTTTTCTGTAGGAAAACTCTATGAAGGTAATCATCAACCCTTGGCCTGTTTATGCATGAAATAACTTTGAGAATTAGTGGGATGCAACAGAAAGTGAAGTTTCCACGCTGCTTTAGCGCTCGAAAAAAAAACAACCATTGAATTGCGCATAGGCACTAGGGGAGTTTTCAATTTCGGAAATGCTGATACCCTTGTGAATTGGGCAACATCCAATGGCAAGCTTGTTCGTGGACACACTCTTGGTGAGCCTTATCATTGATCGCTTCCTTCAATGCAACTGATTGTGTTCGTTGTGCCTCTCAGTATGGCATTCCCAGCTACCTGGATGGGTCTCATCGATCAGTGATAGAAATACCTTGGTGAGCCAGCGAAGGAACATGTCTGCAGAGCTAATCGTCCCTCTGAAAGACATCTGTCATTCAAAATCACATTTCCAATGTTGCTGGTAGATACCGGGGCAAGATCTATGGTATGCCGCTCTTTTCTTCTGACGTTGAACGCCATTGACGAAGGATTATATTGCTAGCTGTATGTTTTCGTATGCTGGTCAATGGGATGAAATCGATTAAGACATTTGTTATCAAACTAACAGTGGGATGTCTGCAAGTACGTTTCACAAGTTCTGGTTCTTAAACGACTCTTTGAAACTGACGTTTATCAGTGAAATTCTCAATGAGAATGGCTCTTTGCGCTCGAGCGTCTTTTACAATGTCCTGGGCGAAGTGTGTCATCGGCTTCTGGAACACAAAGTTAGAATCACGCATCTCATGCTCTACTGCAGTCCTTCGTCACCATTGCGTTCCAAGCTGCAAGAAGCGCCGATGCTAATGCCAAGTGAGGGTTGCATCCTGGAGCCATAGTTTGCTCTAACTTACAAACGGAAAATAGGCTCTACATCAACGATTATAACCTCGACTCCAATAACGCAAAGGTTCAAGGTGTGTTGAGCCATCGCAAGTGCCGATGTATATCATAACGCTGATTCTTGTTCATAGGCATGGTTGCTCTTGTCAAGCGCATCAACGCATCGGGCAGACTCATTGATGGTATCGGTACACAGATGCATCTTGGAGTACGCACACCAACCGTTTATGCTACGCGAAATTTTGACATGTCTTTTTTTTGCACCGTAACAGGCTGGCGGTGCTGGTGGTGCCCAGGCCGCCCTGACCGCACTTGCTGGTGCCGGTGTATCTGAAGTTGCCATCACCGAGCTCGATATTGCCCAGGCTTCTTCCAACGACTACACCACAGTCGCCAGAGCCTGCTTGGCTGTCCCAGCTTGCATCGGTATCACCAGCTGGGGTGTTAGCGACGCTGTGAGTCATTTTGCCGCTCCTCGGTTTTGTAACCTATTCCGACACCTTTTCTTTTTCTCTTCTAGAATTCTTGGCGCTCTGGAGACAACCCACTTCTCTTCGACAGGAATTACCAGCCCAAGGCAGCATACAATGCTGTCATTTCTGCCCTTGCTTAATTTCTCTGGATATATTTCGCCGGAGAATTTTGGCATGGCTTGAAATTTGTGTATTTATTTCGAAATCGAAATGCTGCTCACCCGGTGGTTTAAGTCCATCTCGCCTGACGAATTCAGCCAGGAGATAGGCCGGATTGTTGAATTCTTTGTGGTCGAGAATGAAAAGTGTTCAGTTTGAACACGCCGTGGAACAAGAACGGACATGTTCTTGTAGGGGAGCGCGTAGCGCAATCCGTCGAAGTCGTCGATTGTTGAGAACGGCCGTAGGATGGGGAAACAATTAAAATGTCGCTTTCCGGAAGAAATGCATTAGTGAACACGTAGCGAGTGCGAGATGCGCCACTCGGAATGGTCAAATTCGACTGCTTACCTTTGCTTTCCCGTTGGATGATGCTCCACATGTTGTTCAACGAACCTAGCCCGTTCTAGGCCTCCTTCAATCTTCAAGACACCACATTAAGTCGTGATAATGATGCTATGGCCATCGTTCCGTTGGAGCCCGTGCTCGGGCTATGGTCGGATGTGGTCGCTGTAGTGCGCGGAATGAAGAGATCCATCGAATCATCAAGTGGGAACCGGTGGGTTCTGGAGAGGTAGACCGTAGCACCTGTATCGAAATTGGAGCTGAGAGAATTGAGAAGGGCGATGCGTTTGAGGAGGTCGGCTGTGACGTTGCCAATCGTGAAAGCGCGATCGATTGCATTACGGATCTTGGCTGTCTTCGAGAGTGGGGCCTCCCTCGTACATTGTGTCGCAAGAGCTTGCTGTAGGAGATAAACTTGTCGAACAGGTCCCTCGTTCTTATGTCAGGAAAGCCAATTTGTCCTAATCCGCCTCCGCCGATTTCTTGATGTCAATGAATGGGCGTGAATGGGCGCTCGGAATCGGATATATTCATCGCGATCAAGGCGGTTGTGAGGCGGTCATTTTGCATGCCAATGTGTATTGGCTCATGGTTCCTTGTGGGAAACGTGACATAGGAGTGAGCCGTCAACGTAGCGGTCGAGCCTGTTGAGGGTGAGTGAGAATGTGATGTTGATCTTTGGCGGTGTGATGGATGGATCCGTGGATAGTGGGGAGGTTTCAGTTTCACCGCCGGCCATGATTGTTCAACGATGGGTAGTGGGCTTGAGCGCAGAGACCCGCAGCGCTTTCGAGTTGTCATATACAATTATCATTTGCCGAGTTCTAAGGGCCTTCAGTCATTGATAGAACATGATAAATGAACAAACCTATTTCGGAAACTCGATATCAAACTCTTCCTTTGAAAAGAAATCTCAAACTACCGCGCCTCCTCCCCAAATATCTCTTGCAGCCTCTTCAACTGCTCCGGCATTGGACGGCGCCAAAATAGCCTCTTCGGCCGCGTATAACCAATGACGAGCAGATTCAGCATCACCCCTTGGTCATTCTGAATTACTCTGCCCTTTGCCGCGGCTTCGGCATCAACCCTGCCTGGTACACAGTTGAAATGATGGAATCCGACATCTTGTTGCATGTAGAAAATTGCAGACGAAATGATCCCAATCTCGTCGTCCTCGCCGATCCGTGGCATGTCGATACTGCCAATATGATCTTGAGGAATGTCGTTCGTCACTGCCCAGCCTGTAGAGATAATAGTGATTGCTCGTCCTCCAATTGCTTGCAAGGTGTTTGTATCGAGCCGGACAATATGGGCGCTTCTCTTGCTGCTGAGACTATTCTACGTATGTTATCATTATAGCGTGTGACGATCCCAATACGTACCTTTGAAGGTATTCTAGCACAAACCGTCGTCATCCTTGGACGCGTTTTCGAATGTGGCATCAAGCTCAGACGCGTCCATTATTGCACGTGACCGTCGAGCCCATTTCCTCCGCTTTCCTTTTCCAATCTATTGGCGTATCTATCAAGAAAGTCATGAAATCTATGCAGCTTCATGTTGGAACTTTTGTTCAAATGGTTAGCATGCTAAACTATCAATCTTGTTGCAGGAATCGGACTGAGGATCACTATTTCCGAAATTCTTGTATCTCTGTAAATCCAATGTCTTCTGTGATTTTTACTTGGGCAATAGTGCCTGTTAATTCGACTTGCTAATCGCGGGCAAACTTGATCATGGTATGATCACGCCTTAGAAAGTCATCCGGTCGACTCGTCATATATGCTACGAGTTGATCTGCTAGACTTCGACCCGAAGGGAGCCAACGAAAAGTCGCCGCTGGCTCAGCAGAGGAACAGTCGACCTAGTAAACTGTTCCCTCCTGAGTTGAACTGTCTTGGCACGCTTGAAGTGCGGAAGTACTGAATCGCATGGCCATGTGCAATAGTTGGTGTGACACGCATCATGTCTGTGGACAACGCCCCACATCCTCCTTCATGACGCCGGTCGTTTTCAGAGTATGCACGCAGCAGCCTTTACTCACGAGCACACTATGGAATAACTTAACTCGAGCGTAAGACGCCCTTCAAAGTCGAGTATCGGATGAATACATCAACCCAGACATAGATATGCTGTGTCTCGTACTCCGTCTGCAGCCACCAACCCCAAGCCGACTTGGCACGTCAGATCTGGCGTAATTTCGGTCGACCTCAGTCGGCTGTGTCGTCCTGATATTCTGAAGATGTCTGTTCAAGCACAGGTATAACGGGATACGGGATACTGTATCATGGTCCTGCGATGCTCATGCACAGTGGAAATACTGTTTACTGCAAAAAAAAAAAAAAGAAAAAGAAAAAAGGTACGAGGTGTCCCGTCTCCACAGGAGGAATCTCCAGCCGAAGAATCCTTGGCCTCCCATGTCTCCTAATGGAGGCGACGAGAATGTCAGAAGGTCTGTCGATTCCATCACCTGTCACGGCCTCGGCGGATTCTTAACGGTCTGCGCCAATGAGAGTTCTCAGAGACTGACTAATTTCCTCTCTTGATGCTTGTATCTGTCATTACTGCAGATTTGTCGGTATGCATGCGGACAAATTCCAGAGCGAGACTGGAAACTGTCTCCCGTTTGTTGCCTTTTCGTTCCGTAGCTCATAACTTAAAAGGCGGAATGCGCCCCTACTCCTTCATTCCTTCTCCTGATAGAAGCCGCTCAATTCAACCTTCACCACCTTCCTGTGATAGTCCGGACAGAGTTCATACCTCTATATCTTGGGCGATGGTCATCATTTATCTTGCTTGTGGCGTTCCATGGTGAGCGACTGCGTTAATTGAAAAAAATAAGAAAAGTTCAGGAACTTTCTCCATGGTCCATTCACGCCGCTTGTCAAAAGACTTTCTAATATCAGGATAGAAAGGTAGGAACTGTTATGGCTACCCTGTCCAATCCTTGCTGAAAATGACTTAGGTTCAGCACTTCACCGTCTCTTGAAGTGGCCGCAAGTCAGTCACTCTACCAACATTATTCTGATCCGTTCTCATGCGTGAGCCGGTCCCTAAACAAATTCTGCAAAGCCTTTCTCATCGAGCCCGACCTTCGCGCGCACTGACCTGTCAGTATGTGGGTAAATTCCATGGCCAATGCTAATTGGCACATGACTGGAGTACCCCTTTTGATTGAATGCTTCAACTTCGGTTAATCCTAACAAACCAAAGGTTTTTCCTGGCTTTCACCACCTACCGAACTCCTAATTTCCTGCACCCATAGCACCGTGAACAGAGCTGGGGACCTTATTGCGGATGAAAGATATCCTGTCTCGGGTCGGCAGCCATAGGCAATTCTCAGTACACACCAACGGTCAATATGCCAAAGCCTAACTACCAGGGTCAGGCCATCGGAAGAACTACTTTCACAATGCCGGGCCGACTGGGCCGACAGCCTATTGGCCAACTGGTGTCCATGCAACTCAGTGTCGATATGGCGGACGTTTTAGTTATGGGGTTGCATGAAAAATATTTCTCCTTGGAATCCGACCAGTAGAGAGAGGCAGGTAGGTATCGCCCCCTTATAATCGTTAAATATCGACCTTTCATCCTGTTTGCAGATGACACTCATAGGTCAAGCAGCATCTCCGACAAAATAGCGAGAGTCCATACAGTTCCTAGGCGACTCCATTGAATCATTGGTTACAGTTCCGCTACTGACAATGCGGGCAGCTTGGGATTGATGCAGAGTGATCAACTGTTGACACATCGGGGTATCTAACTTTCAACTTGAAGAATCACTCCGCGAGGTTCATCCGCTGGCGCAGGCGCCAGCTTCAACTTCCTGTTACACCGGGCCATGGTTCCAGAAATTTCTGAACATATGACAACTTGGTTGCATTGTCGGCACCACAACGGATCTTCGCAAAAATAATCTCGCTGCTTCTTCCCGCCGATGCTTGGTCGCCTTTGGAGCGAAAACGCATAAAAGGCCAAAAATTGGTTGCCCAGAAACCAGCACTTCGCTGAAATCAACATGTTCAAGCTCTACACTTTCGTAGCTCTCGCTCTCGCTGCCCAGCGCGCTGCTGCAGTGGCTGTCTGGGGACAATGTACAGTTCATGCTCCAGTCCCGCCCTTCCACATCTAACAATTAGACTTCCAGGTGGTGGCATTGGCTACACTGGCAGTGTAAGTGATCATCTTTTCGTTCCCGCATTTTCAACACTCACTGATATCGCAGACTGTCTGTGCGTATGGATCCCAGTGCG
Source organism: Macrocybe indica (assembly GCA_030407095.1). Classification (NCBI taxonomy): domain Eukaryota; kingdom Fungi; phylum Basidiomycota; class Agaricomycetes; order Agaricales; family Callistosporiaceae; genus Macrocybe; species Macrocybe indica. The sequence continues at coordinate 2,307,183 of JARFTL010000004.1, forward strand.
ATGGATGGTAGATAATAAATCATGCTATCTGCCAGGTGATGCCGGTGGCACCTGCATCTACGTTAATGATTACTACTCCCAGTAAGCCACACCTCTTATCGTTGTCATATATATCCAATTAACCGAATTTTATCGCCGTGTAGATGCCAACCGGGCTCTGCGACTACGACATCTGCACCTCCTGCTTCGACTGGACTGAGCGGCCTGAGCACGAAATTCCAGGCTAAAGGAAAGAAATATTGGGTATATACACACTCGAGGACCTTGGAGTACATTGTAGTTGACGTTGAAATCAAAAGGGCTCATGCGCTGATCCAAACACCCTTAACATCGCTGGTCAGCCTCGTTCACAGGCGTGTTATCCTCACAAACCTCATGTATGCTTTTACAAAAGCCAATGCTGCGATTCTAAAATCGGAGTTCGGCCAAGTTACTCCTGTATGTATTCTGAGTTCGGTCCCTGCAACCATCTCAAACTGAAAATTTTCGTAGGAAAATTCCATGAAAGTAATTACTGAGCCGTCCTTATGATTTACGCGACTGCTGACCTCCTTGATCAGTGGGATGCAACAGAAAGTAACGCCTCTATTTTCCAGAAACTCGCAAACAACCCTCAAACATTGTATAGGCACCAGAGGCGTGTTCACGTTTGGCAACGCTGACACTCTTGCAAACTGGGCAACCTCCAATGGCAAGTTGATTCGAGGCCACACTCTTGGTATTGCTCCAATTCTCTGCATCATTTCTTGGAGTGTCTTATGTTTTGTTTCCACAGTATGGCATTCGCAACTGCCTTCCTGGGTCTCGTCGATCGGCGACAAAGCCACTTTGGTATGGCGTTTAAGGTGAAGGAAGACATTAATTCACTGATAATCGGCTTTCAAGACGTCCGTCATACAAAATCACATTGCCAATGTTGCTGGCAGATATAAGGGCAAGGTATACGGTGAGCTCATCATTCTAAATAATTAACCCCGGCCCTGACCCACTGGTCAATAGCTGTGCGTTGGTTTCATTTAAATTTCTTGGACGGGAATAGGACCTAAAGATGTGCTAACACCTGCTCACAATTTTTAGTGGGACGTCTGCAAGTGAGCTTCTAATTTCCTGTTCCGTTTCATACTTGGACCTCACATCTCGCTAGCGAAATTCTCAACGAAGACGGTTCCCTGCGCTCAAGTGTCTTCTACAATGTCTTGGGTGAAGTGCGTTGCCCCTCGTCGACTGCATTTAGAATCACTCGACTGATGTTTCCAGTCCTTCGTTACAATCGCGTTCCAAGCTGCCAGGAGCGCCGATTCCACGGCCAAGTGAGGCTAGTGTCCATGGCGCGGCACCCTGCTCTCTGACTCTGCCCATGTGAACAGGCTTTACATCAATGATTACAACCTTGACTCTAACAATGCCAAGGTTCAGGGTCAGCTCAGAAGCCGTAATCGACAATGCATGTACCACTCACTGATTTTTGCCATTCAGGCATGGTCAACCTCGTCAAGCGCATCAACTCTGGAACACGCTACATTGATGGCATTGGCACTCAGATGCACCTTGGAGTAAGCGCGCTTTGGACTAGGGACTTGAACATGATATATCTTTTTTCCCCTTCAACAGGCTGGCGGAGCCGGTGGTGCTCAGGCAGCATTGACCGCTCTTGCCGGTTCTGGAGTGTCTGAGGTCGCCATCACCGAGCTTGATATAGCCCAGGCGTCCGCCAACGATTACACTACCGTCGTCAAGGCCTGCTTGGCCGTACCCGCTTGCATTGGTATAACCAGCTGGGGTGTCAGCGACGCCGTGAGTTATTATTTGCTGCTCGTATTTCGAGAACACTTTTGATCCCATCCCATCTGTTTTTCCGCCCTAGAACTCTTGGCGCTCTAGTGACAACCCACTCCTCTTCGATAGGAACTACCAACCCAAACCTGCGTACAGCGCCGTCATCTCTGCTCTGGCGTAGTTCTTCAAAACCGCTGATCATGAGGTCTTGAAAGTCTTCGGTATTGAGTCCCTGGCTCTCATTGTACTTAGCAATCCCAAATCAAAGCAAATTGTCGTCTCTCGCTCATATTGAGGCAAAACGCTCGCTATCATTTTCTGCGCAGCAATTCACGAAACATCGGATATATGCTTGTACAAATCGATGCCATAAATATTAGAGCATATGAAAAAATGGATAGGCCATCTGACCTAGATAACGGGGATGAAAGCTGGGCAAAAAAAGAGTCGTCGCCGATCAAATGACTTCCTCCATGTCATCGTCACTTTCTTCCTCCTCTTCGGGCTCTGCCCTCATGCTCAAGGGACTAGCCCCTTCTCGTTCCGCGGGTGGCGGTGGATCACCATGGTCTTGCGACAAAGGATTTGCAGGCACAGCAGGGGGTGGCACGGAGGTCGCCGCTGGACCTGGCGGAATTAGCGAGGGATCTTGAAGAGAATTTGAAAGGGGTGGCACGACGGAAAAAGATGAGAGTGGGTTTCGGATGGGGAAGTGGCCGGCTGGTGCTGACGATGGTGGCGGTTGTAAAGGCGGACCTGGGAGAGTTGGCGTGGCTTGTGTCGCAGTCGTCACCGTCGTGGTCTGCGCCTGCCCGTCGTTCTCGTTTTCGAGTGCATACTCCGTCAGCTGAGCAGCCAGGAGCGCGAGCTGCGCCTGCAACTCCGCACGGGTATTGTTCACGGTGCTCCTCACTGCAGTCGGGATCTCAGGCGTCATTGCGCCGGGATGCGTCGATCCAGCGAGACCCTGCGGAGGCAGCACTGCAGCTTGGACCTGCTGCTGTTGCTGTTGCGCGGTTACACTAGTCTCGTCCGTGATCGTTCCGTCTGCCAGCGTCGTTGACTTTTCGGCCGAATTCTCAGTGCTGCTGCTGGCAACGGCACCGTCCACAGGTTCGGGCGGCAGTTTGAGCAGCTCGCCAAAGTTGATCGCCTTGAGGATGTTCTGCGCGGCTTCGTACGCGTCGGCCGTGTCGGAGCTTGTCCGACCGTCGACGCCCAGAGACAGCTGGGGCTCAGTGGAGGTTGGAGTCTGCTGCTGCTGCTGGGGTGGTGGGAGAAGGGGTAGCTGGAGGTGAGGGTAGGGAGGATATCCAGGCGGAGGTGGCTGGTGCGGGTACATGTATGGGTACGGCGGTGTAGGATAGGGAGGATGCTGCGGTGCTTGGTGTGGGACGGGCGAAGACTGGTGCTGGTGCACCAAGGGCGCATGCGTGAATAGCGATCCAGGTCCGGTGCTCGATGCACCTGCGGCATTTTGCGTTTGCGATTGGGTCTGCGGACGCCGTGTCGTGCGTCTGGAAGTCTAGCATATGGAAAAGCATAAACCGACGGCACGAATTCAGGAAATACAAAAAAGAATGCTGACATTACCGCCTTCCCAAGTAGCGTTGAGCCTGTACTTTCCACCATTCGTCTTCTCAAACCTGCCGCGTTTGAACGCCTTCTGTAGCGCTTGGCTCGCCGACGGACGAAAATTGGACTGTAAGGGGTACTTTGACGCCATCCACGCAAACAGGTCCTTCGGCGCACGTCCTTCTGGATCGGCACAGTCCATCAGAGCCTCCACGATCATCTCTTCGTAACTCGGTAGGTCATCATTGGCCATGGCGTTAAACGACTCCTGCGGCCTCCCGGCGGGGTTGAGGGGCGGGTTCGCAAAGATCGGATTGGGCTGGGGGAAGCCTGGATATGCGCCTGGTATCTGCGGAGAGTAGGGATGATACGACGACGGGGGATAGCCTGGATAGCCGGCGTGTTGGTAGTATGGCGCATGAGGGTAGTGGCCTTGCGGGTATCCGTACGGCTGGTGCGGAAAGGGCGTTTGTGGTACTGACGGTGGTATGGTCGTCAAGGGTGCGGCTGATGTTGGTGCTGTGGTCGACGTGGGTGTCGGTGCCGGTGTTGAAGACGGTGGGGCTGTCGCAGGCGTAGGCGTGTCTGCAACGGTCGTTGTCGAATCCGAAGCTGAGGAAGTAAGCTCAGACGACGACGGCTGCAAACTAGGCGTCTGGGGCTGTGAAGTGGACGAAGTATCGGGCTTGTCTGGTGGCCGAGGCTCAGCGGGCGGGTTTTCTGACTGCTGCGATACACCAGTTTGCGACAAGTCTGGTGTCTCCGCTAACGACGACATGACGGGCTGCCCATCGGGCTTCGACGATGAGGCCTGATCATTCGCACTGCCGCCGCCGTCGACTTGAACGTGGTTGGTGCCATTGCTGGTGTTTGTACCGCCGTTGGACTTTTGGATCGCTATGATGGCAGCATGTATGTCTTGGGGCCATACAGAATTCCTGATGTAGATCGGGACGTGAACGTCGAACGTCAGACATATCTCAATGATCTGCTGGGGCGGCAGAAGGTTAAGGTACTGCTTTTTGAGCTCATGGTCATGAGGGCCTTTATTTTGATACGATATGTTTTAAAAAAAAAAATCAGACACGACAGGATCAGTTTACTATGGAAGGGGTGAAAGTACAGGGTCTCGACAGACGAACCGGGGAGCTGAGGTTGGTACGGATTTTGATATGGAGGGTAAAGTGGAGGAGTGAAGTGAGGAGGGGATGGCTGCATCCCGCCGAGATGCTGCACAGTTTTTCGGCACAAGGTTCGCTTCCAGCCCATCTCCAAAATAGGAGCGATCATCGACAAATCCAAACAAATCTTCTGTCCACTTCAGTACTGTAGCTCATCAGCAAACGACGTGCTGTATTCGAGAATATTCAAAATCGAATCAGCCATGAGGAAGTGGAGTGCGTCGCCGATTCTAGTCGCATCTGCAAGGGTCAAATGAAAAAAAGAAAAAGTCACATTGACTATCACAGGAACGACAATGGACCTTGGCCTTCTCGCTGTTCTCTGGTATCCATATATTTGCAATGACATGCGGGCCTGGCCAAATGCGTGTGCTCTGTCATGGCTTGATCTGTCTATTTGTCTTTTTTCTTCTCTCGCCACGAACTATCCACAAACAGGAACGCCTGACCGGACGCTACAATGCTCAAACACGCCCAAGAAGGGAATAGCTCCGCAAACTCGCGAACGCTCGTGTTCCTTTTCCTTGGCCTAAACTGAGGTGCGATGGCAGCCCAGCGGCATATGGGTCGCCGTGGTTGTGCACGAGGCTATGTAGCTCTCGGCCTTGCCCTATCTAGGTGCGGACGCAGCATCCTCGGACGGCCTGCGTTTGCAGGAGCTTTCGCTGCTGGCACGCACTCATTTTACAAGCAAGCACCTACACGGCCTATCTACGCGCGCCGCACTTCAATCCGAGTCGTAGCTTATCGAACGTAACCCTAGACTGGCATCGTCAGGTGGCCCTGGCAAGCTGTCGTTATCAACATCAGCGTTCTGTCCAAGTACGAGATCTAGCTGATCATGATTATCTTGACTTCGCACCCTTCCCCTTTCTGGTGCCTTTGCCGCTGACGTTACCGTGCTTTTGACTCTGATCCTCTTATTTTATTTTTTTTTCTTCCAGTGACACGCGCCGCATGTGCATATGTCGCGTTATGTCAGACCTCCTTCCGCGTTCCTAGACCGGCTCCTCTCCACTGCGCACAGGCCAAGAGGAAAACGCATAAAAAGGACGCAAAGAGCTGCTTTTCGAGACCCAGTCCTCAGACAACAACCCATCATCAGAGCAACCCCATACTTCAACCGATTCACAATGATCTCTGTCCGTCGTCGATTCTGCTTGCCTCACTATTGTGCAGGTCCTGATCCCCTTCTCACAGAACTCTGCTGCTCCCGTCAACGCCGCCTGCGGCGCCAACAACTGCCAGTGCAACTCCGGGTACGGTGTTCGCGATTTTTCTCTTGTCTCTCACGGCCGATACTCTCTCCGTAGCTGCACCTGCAAGCCCAACGAGTGCAAGTGCAACTGAACGCACCGTACAGCGGCCCACTGGCTTCACGACTCATTTCAATCCTCCAGAATGTATATATTGTAACAATTTGCGATGGATAAATTGAAATGTATGCTGTATTGAATTCAAGACCATGTCCTTGTAGTCGAGTCTATTCCTGGCAACGTTCTCAGCTCAGCCCGTCGAAAGAGAAACGAAAACGCCCGCGCCAAGATTTATACACATGTTATGAACACATAGAACAAAGTCCCCAGAGCTAATAAATCATACCCGAAGCTAGAAAATCAAAACCAAAAGCAAGAAATATGTCCAGAGATATACAGTGTAGAAAGACCGGTATCAGGGTATCCGACGGTGAGAGCTTGCATCATCGTCCGAAGAAAGGTATATCAAATGTGTGTGCTGGATAAATCCTGTATGTTCTAGTTCGCGCGTGCGTGCACGGCGGTACGACTATCAAAAGAGGGAAAAGCTTGCGTCGCGACGCAAGCCAGGTGAAGCCGGGAATTTCTGCGCCGTTCTCTGTGAGGTCGCCCATCTCCCAATAATCAAAACGCAAGCGCTTGCAAAGAAGCGGGAACAAGGGCCGAAAGCATTACCGCCCGAGACACCCAAAAGCTCGCGTTCCAAACGCGGACGTGTACAGTTGGCCGGGGGAAGGGGGAAGGGGGAAGGAAAGCACAAGGTCTCTCTCCGTGCTCCATGTGGGCGATTGATCGAGAAGCAAGATGGCCAGAATGCACCCGATGTATGGCATCGAAGAGGCTTCGATGTGATTAGGTTGCTAGAACTCTTCGCATCACGTCCCGTGGTTTGATCAGTGTCATGCGTCATATTCATAAAGCGACTTGTTGCCCGCGCCGGTCGTCCCCTCATCCACCTTGATGTTTCGCAAGAGAGGATCGAGCGACGCGAGCTCGTCCTTGATCCCATTGCGCGCGAGCGTATCGAGTTCTTTCAGGAGCATCGACGTGATTTTCTGGAACAGGTTATCAGGAATCGAACGAACTGTGAACGAGGAACGACTCACCTTGAACTTGCTGTCAATCTTGAGCACGGTCTCGCCCCAGGCGGGCGTCCATACAGAGGGCGGACTGTTCAACGGCGCGCCATGCAAGCCCGCGCCGCCGCCGGCCATGGTCCCATTTGCGATGCCCCAGAGGCTCGCGTTGACTTCTTCCGGCGTCGCATTGCTGCCAGGATGGAAGAGCTGAAACACGCCTGCTGCGGCGGTCGATGTCTGCTGCTGGTACTGCTGCGACTGGTATTGGGTCGCGGTGGCGTTGCCGCTAGCGCCTGGTGGACTGTCGGCAGGAAAGAGGTAGGACACGCCAGGGTGAGGCGACAGCAGCCCGAGCGGGCCCATCATGTGCTGCGCAGCATGCGGAAAAGGTGAAGGCCCTAGGAGCTTGGAAATCTTGTTGTACACTTCGGAGAGGACGTCGAGGAGGGAGAGGAGGGTTTGATGATAGTCGAGAGCGAATGGCTATATTTGATTGTTATTTTTATGGGATATGGATGGACGCGTCGGACTCACTATGTGGGGTGTTATGAGATAAGAGGTATCCGAGTTTGCATCGGAGGACGAGGAATATTCCGTAAACCCTCCACCGAGCCGTTTCGTGATTTTGGTCGGCCGCAGAAATCGTTTTGAAAAGTTGGGCTTTTCGTTGTCGTCCTTGTTCTGGTCGTATTCCGTAATGGTATTGAGGAGACCGCGCAGGAGATCCTGAGGCTGATTGATGTCCAGCAGACTGGAAAGGGACATTCCAAGGACGGTGAATCGGAAGGCCCTGAGTTGATCGAGTGGCAAAGATCAGCCACAAATGCGATTTTCGGCAATGAGTACTCGCCGTTTCTTGATCTCTGGCAAGTAGTTGCTAAACTCTTTGTCAAGATCTGCACGGGTGATCAGCACGGTATGAAACCAGTGCGTTCGCCTAGTCCGTTCGGCACATCAGCAGCAGCAGCAGCAACACCGTCAACGCAAAAACGCAAAGACGCAGAACGCACCCTTCGTGCACGTTGCGGATGTACGTCAGCGTGATGATCCTCTTCTGAACGAGGTCGCGGAGGTACTCCGCGGACGTGCCCTGGCCCAGCTGCGGGCTGCCCGCACCTGCGAGCGCAGAGCCTCCCACCGACTCCGAAGCGAGCGACTGCGCGTCCCACTCGCGCGCGGTTGGCGTCGAAGCGCCTCCCACTGCGGCGGCGAAGGAGAGCGCGGTTGCGCTACCGAGGGCGAGCGGGGCGGGTGTGGATGCGGCGGCGGAAGGGGATTTGAAGGAAGAGAGAAGGTTCTGGGCGGAGGATTTGCGGCGCATTGTAGGTCGGGATGGAAGCTGGTCGGAGGAGGTAAAGTGGGACATTTCTTTATTTTAAATTTTTTTTTAATTTTCTCTTTTTTTTTTTGTCTTGATCTGTCAGTGTCCTGGCAGCGATGGACAGTTCACTGACAACGTTGAGCCGGGTGATGCGGGTGTGAGTGTCGCCTCAGCTGATCACGTGGTCATACCCCTCTGATCATCTTTATCAATTCGCTTCAGCTGCTCTTCTTTTTGATTTTCTTTTTTTTTTCCTTGGAATATGGCGGACATCAACGCAATCGCAAAACAGTTTACAGACTTTTACTACCAGACATTCGATGCGAACCGCTCCAACTTGACGCCTCTTTACGTCCGTGCCCTCTTCCGCCCCACATCCCCGCGATCTGACGCCCCTACCTCACCTATACAGCGCCAAGAGTCGATGCTCTCGTGGGAGGGCACCCCGATCCAGGGTGTGCAGGCTATCGTCGAAAAACTCTCCGTGAGCTACCCCCTTATTTCCCTCCACTCGACGCGTTCTTTCGATTCACGCGCCTCCGCTTGACGCACAGAGCTTGCCGTTTTCAAAAGTCCAGCACAAAGTGGTCACGATGGACGCGCAGCCGTCGAACCCGAACGTCGCCAGCCTGCTCGTCAGCGTCACAGGCCTCCTGCTCGTGAGTTGAAGACATATGATGCGGCGGATCAAATATCAATGATCACATATTCCTAGGTCGACGACGGCACGAATCCGCTCCAGTTTAGCCAAGTCTTCCAGCTCATTCCTGATGGATCGAGTTACTACGTGTGCGTACGCTGTTATTCCATTCCTTTGCTGCTCATGCTTATTCGTGTAGCCTCAACGACATCTTCCGTCTCAACTACGGCTAAACGTCCGTTTCACTCACTTTTCTCTTGAGGAGGCCTCTCTTTCCCTTGGACATCTGGAGCTTTTTTTTTCTCGTAGATACATTATTTGATGATGCGAAGCTGAACGGCGAAGTTGATACGGTGTATGTAATTCATCGATGTGCAGAAATACATGTAATTGTCTTGTTTGTAAAAAAAAAAAAAAAGAAAGGGTATTCGATAAACACGAGTACAACAGCATCAGATATAACTTAGCACGCTCATACAGCCTTTCCATCCGAGCACTTTGCGAGCTTGCGCTTAACGAGTTCGTTTCCCGCCTTGATAAAGTAATAATCACCTGCAGACCGTCGCAAGAACACGAACATGAAGATAACCGGTAGCGCTTACCATAAACGGTGCCCGTCAAAAAGTTGTTCGCAGGCTTGTTGACCGTCCCGTTGGACAGGATGCTCTGCCAGGGCGGGTTCCACGCGAGAGCCGTGATGTTGTGCAAAATCTGATCAACAGCGACATGGTCAACGCTGGCAAAGTGGCAGCGCGCGGGACTGCAAACTCACGCTGATGGCTGCGTCGCTGTACGTCTTTGACGCCGCGGAGGACGTCTCGAACTGGGAGAGCATGAGAAGCCCATTTGCGGCGATCGTGGCGGCGGAAGAGTCAGCTGGGCGCGGGGGCGGCGTCAGCGGGGCGTTAAAGTCCCTGTATCAACCGTCTGGTAAACAGAGGCCAAAGTCAGGAGGGAGGAGAGCCGGGAGCGCACCAGGGCACGATGCCGTCCGCGGGAATGTTGTTTAAAAAATAGGTCGCGAGACGGCGCGCGGTGTTGAGGTAATTGGTGTTTTTTGTGAGCCTGAACACTGGAAGAGACGGAGAAAAAATTTTTTAGAAATGGACGCGTAAAATAGCATCGGCGACTTGCTGTTCGCGAACCCGTATACACCCCAGGCTTGGCCGCGGGACCAGGTGCTAGAGAAATTCTTGTCATCGTGAGTCAAAGCAATATGCGAGACGCCCAACCTGCTGTCCGAAAAGCCCTGCGCGGTCCTCTTCCGAATGACCAGCCCGGTTGTCGAGTTGTATTCTACGACGTGCCAAGTCGAGCCTGGGCCAAGATTTGGTCAAACGAAGGAACAAAAGAGAACAAGAGTCCGAGCAACGGACCGTCATCTCTGATGTGGTTCTTCATCGTCGTGTCCGCGTGCGTCGTGGCGATTGTGCGCAGCGTCGCGTTGCCCGTCAGGTCCGCAGAGTGAAAGAGCACCTCGAGGTTCATCATGTTGTCAATGATGACCTACAACGGCACGAAACGTTTCTTTTTTTTCTTTTCTTTTCTGCAGTGCCGTGCGAAAACAAAATACCTGGAAATCTGTTGGATCGGACGTGTCCCAGCTCCTGGTGCATCCGACGACGGGGTTGAAGCGATTCGCGAGCAGCTTGGCGAACGCGTTTATAGCCGTCTGCGCTGTCTTGTCGGACGGATTCCTGCGTTCACGGATTCAGACGCTGATCTAAACGAGTCTACCAGGACCCACAACGCGAGCTCTTCCACAAACGGAAAACTCAAAAAGCCGACATCATGTCCGACGCCATTGCCAGCTTCGAGGGGAACAAGCCCCGCACTCGCTGCACGTCCGAGGGCGAGCCAGTCAGCGCTGCCGAGCGCGTTGGCGGGCGTCGCTCCGCAGAGGGTCCGCCGGGTGTTGAGCGCGTAGAGCGTAGCAGGGAAGAAGCCCGACGTCCACGTGTTGGGGGAGAAGAAGAGCCATTGGCCCGTGGTGGTCGTATACTGTGGGTACTGCACCGGGCTCGGGAGGGCGTTGTACGCCGCGAGCACCTTTTGCGGTACGAGCGGGGAGAAAAGCTGTGCCGGGACGGACGCGCCGCGACTTACCCCACTTGTGAGAAGGAGGAGGGCGATCGGGAGCGGGGAGATACGCATGAATTGGGGCTTCAATGCTAGGAGTGAGGGAGCGGTATGGCTCCATATTTATGGTGTGCAGGCGAATAAGCGGGCATAGAAACCAGCTGGTGCATGCGGCGCGTGTCATTGACGCACCGGACCGTGTATGTTTCGATGGGCAGGTAGTCGCGTGGACGCTGTGCTCACGAGACGCGAGTTCGAGGAAAGAAAAAGGTTTGCCAGTTCAAAGCCGGGCGGTGACTCTGCTGTAGGCTGCGTATTGTATTTCATTTTCAAGTTTGTCTCCGAAAAAGTGACTAGGTTCGGCTCCGAGACAAAAGTGTCCATACCTGCAATTCTGCAAGAAGATAAAAACCAGGAAATGATAACAATAGAGAAAGCGACGACGCAAGATGGAATGGTAGCAAGATTGATATGATATACAGTATTGTTGTTGTTTTAAAAGACCATAAAATCGACGAGTGAACCATGCAAAGGTCCGATATATGGATGACGGGGCCTGACTCGGGTTCAGCCAGCTTGAGCTGTGCTGATTTGCACCTTTTCCTCCTTTCGTCTGCTCATATAGACGCGCTCTCCGCTACAATTCCCTTTCAACGCCCTTTGCTTTTCGCCACGTTGGCTCCTCGTACAACAACCTCTTTCTCCCATGGACGCACTCAAGTCCCTCATCCAGCCCCTCGTCGGCGGCGCAGGCGGCTCGTCTGTCGTTGACGGCATGAAGCTCGTCGTCCTCGGCGGCACCGTCGAAACCGCGAGACGAGTCTCCAGCTCTGCATGGTGCGTTCCGTTCTTCACCTTCGTCCGTGTCCCTCACGTCGTTCACGTCTCTCTCAACCTTAGGTCGCATTTTGTCAACTGTGAGTCGACTTCCTCTCTTCCCGCTTTTCCCTGGGTGGTAGCGACGTCGACGACTGCGTGGTTACCCAGCTTGCCTCCGTCTGCCTACGACCTTCCGCAGTCGTGGCGAGCTCAATGCACGCCTCGTGCTTATATCACCCGTTTCATTATTCGTTCTCCTCCACTTACTACACCATTTCCCTCAACTCCGCCATGGCACCCTGCCGCACCCATCCCATGGCACCCCAGTCACTATGAGCACCTTGCTTCTCCCCATTAACTGCCACGAGCCCGATCAACTGACCTGTGCCATTTCCCCATCCAGCTTTCTTCCTCACGGCCCACTTTTCCGAAGAAGACTATCCCTACGATTGGCTCATGCTCTGGCTCTCCCGCAGGCCAGAGTGGCAGCGTTCTAGGGAGTTTGAGACCACCACCCGCACCTCCGGAATCGGCTCGGACAATTCCTTTGGCGACGAGGACTTCAACGATGAAGGTCCTTCCGTCGCTGCAGAAGAGGAAGACGACATCCCGGGCAAGGTCAAGACGCGAGTCGTCTTTCAGCCCACCTTTGACACCACTCACACCATATACTACCGCGGCCATTGGCTCCGGGTTCGCCGAGGCAGAAAGACAGACGGTAGTGGCACCGAGGTCCTCTCGATAAGGTTTGAGTCGTTCCCTCTGTCGCTTTATTCCATTTGGCTTAATTGCGTCCCGCTCTTTTTATTTTTTTTCCACCCACACACATGTAGCGTGGTCGCTCGCTCAAACGCCATCCTCAAGCAGCTAGTCCTCCAGGCCAAAAAAGAGTATGAAGCGGAGGCAATTCATCGCATCCAAATATATTTCGCCGATTCCCATGGCTCCTGGAGGTGGACCGACTCGAGGCATAAGCGTCCTATGAGTAGCATCGTGCTCAATCCCGGCGTCAAGGAAATGTTGTTGAACGATACCAAAGACTTTTTAAAGTCTGAAAAAGCACGCGTCTCTTCCCCCTCACGACCTGTATTTTTAATCATTTCCGTTTTCAGTGGTATGCAGACAGGGGCATTCCCTTCCGACGCGGCTACCTCTTGCATGGCGTGCCCGGCTCGGGCAAGTCGTCCTTGATCCACGCTATTGCTGGCGAACTCATGCTTGACATCTACGTCGTCTCTTTGTCCGCTTCGTGGATATCCGACTCGACGCTGACGACGCTCATGGGTCGCGTCCCCGCACGGTGCATTCTTCTCCTCGAGGACCTCGACGCTGCCTTCGTGCGTAGCGTCAGCCGCGAGGAGACAGAGAGCAGCGATGACAAGAAGGAGGGCCCTGAGGAGCAGAACCAGTCCGGCAATGGAAGCGGCAGTGGGAGTGGCGGACGCGGCAGGCCGAAGAGGGGCAGAAGGCAGGATCAGCTATCGGACGTAAACACACTCAGCTTGAGCGGTCTGTTGAACGCCCTCGATGGTGTGGCGGCGGCGGAGGGGCGGCTGCTGTTCGCGTGCGTGTCTCTGTTTCTCCTTGTAGCTGCTGAGCCTTCTAACTGAGTCGATTCCCCGCGCAGGACGACTAACCACCTGGAGCGGCTCGATCCCGCTCTATCTCGCCCTGGCCGCATGGACGTCTGGATCGAGTTCAAGAACGCGACAAGGTGGCAGGCCGAGGCGCTTTTCCGCAACTTCTTCCCTTCTGCGGAAGAAGACCTCACAGAGCCCGAGCCCGAGCCTGTAGTCCGCGTTCCAACGCCTCCCATACCGTCGTCAAACGCGTCCAACGTTCAGGATTCGACGCCGCGGTCGTCCCCGTGGAGCCTTTCCCCATCGTCGTCCTCCGTTTCTTCGTTCTTCTCGTCCGCATTCTCGTCGCCGACGCCGGATTCGCCAGTCGTAGACGGCGTGCCTTCACTACCACTAACAGCGTCTACGCCGCAGACAGGGCTGCAACAAGGGAAGTTTGGATCAAAGAACCGGTCGTATCTCCCGCCCGAACTGGAGGAGCACCTGATCAGCACATCGCATTCGGCCAAGCCGCTCGATGCGGCGACGCTGAACATGCTCGCAAAGCGGTTCGCGGATGGCGTGCCAGAGGAGGAGTTTAGCGTCGCTGCGCTTCAGGGATGTGAGTGTCCTCTCTTTTGGCTTGATCGATTGAGTTTTGGTGGTTGAGCTGTCTCGTCGTTTGCATAGACTTGTTGAAGAACAAGTCCCAACCAGAAGCTACCGCAAATGGCGTGGAGGAGTGGGTCGCCAGCGAGCGGGTGATGAGGGAGAGATTGAGGAAGGAAAGGGAGGAGAGGGAGGCCAAGGCGAAGCTCGAGGTACGTGCTTTACGTGTCATAAGGGGAAATAGTTCTGAACGCATTGTTGTATAGCGTGAAAAGAAGAAGAAAGCGGCAGCGGCCAAGGAGGCGGCCAAGAAAGAGCTTCAGAAGAAGGAAGAGGAGCTCGAAAAGATGCGCAAGACGTTGGAAGAGAAGGAGAAGGAGGAAAAGGAAAAGCGGGAGCGGGAGGAACGGGAGAGGGAGCGGGCGAAGCTAACGGAGGAGCAGCGGCAGCAAAAAGAGCTGGAAGACGCCGCGGAGGCTGCGAAGAAGGCGCGGGAGGAGCAGCTGAAGCGAATGGAGGCGGAGGTCGAGGCAGCGAGGAAGAGGCAGCAGGAGGAGAAGGAGGCAGAGGAGGAGAACGATGGCGAGGAGAGTGATTTGGAGAACATTCCCCCACCGTCCTCGTCCTCATCCTCGTCACGGTCGAGCGGTTGGGAGTGACTAGAAGGACCCGATCTCCAGGAACTGGAAGTGCAAGACGGATCCGCCAAAGACAGAGAGGCGGATCGGGATACCATGCATGATATTACCACCAAGACTTTATCTGACTCACCGCTGTGCATATCAAGACCCTCATCGCCGACATCCACGATAATCACAACTCACTCACGCAATCTCGTTTTGGACATTAATAATCGCGACGCGGCCACGTCCCGCGTGCTCGTCACGCGACACGCTGGTGGGTTCGCGTTAACGTATCTCCAGCTTTATTTCTTTCTCTACAAGATTCTACTGCATCTCACCGGGGGCACGGATTCGTGACGTGGTCAAGGAAGAGAGGCAAGGGGATCTTTTTTTTTTTAAAAAGAAAAAAATAGAGATATTGACATTATCCCTTCTTGCCATTTCCTTTGACATCCACAAGCCTCCTTTTACCATTTTTCTCATCTGTATATACACCCGCAATTTCTTTTGTCTTTCTTCTCCCCTACTCCATCCAATCATCGTTAACTGTATATTTGCTCGCCTCTGTTATTCTGGCTTTGCTTGTTTTTTCTTGGTCGCCATGTGTAGTTGTATATGATAAAGAGTTTTATAGCGACACTTTGAACTGCGGACGGAGGCGTGCTGCGGCCAAGTTTGTCGCAGTTTGGAGTCAAGGACACTCAGATCAAAGCCGCGTTGCAAACAACCCTCAAGCATCGCACATCCTCTCTTTCTTCCGCACCGCCCAGCCTTACTCTCGTCTTTTTCTTTTTCTTTTCTTTCTTCCTAACGTCCTCCACTTCTGCGTCGACATTGACGGTAGACAAAGCCCCTTCATCATGGCGACGACAACGACAGGTCTCGGTACGGAGATCGTTAACATGGTCAACAAGCTCCAGGATGTCTTTGCGACGATCGGCTCCTCGGGCTCGCAGATTGACCTTCCGCAAATATGCGTCCTCGGCAGTCAGAGCAGTGGGAAGAGCAGTGTGCTAGAGGTACTGTGTCTATTTTTTTTTTACTTGCATTTCTGGGTTGCTTGTGTCTTGTCATGCACGGGCGGGCAGGCTTGCGTATGCGCTTGTCTAGTTGCTGTGGTGGCTGATTGAAGCGCCTTTTTTCCCCTTATCCCCCCTACCCTTTGTCTTGCAGAACATTGTCGGACGAGACTTTTTGCCCCGTGGGACGGGCATCGTGACGCGGCGTCCCTTGGTGCGTTGGACTCGTCATCCATCGGGCGTCTAGGTGATTGGGTTTATGTTGTGTAGGTTCTCCAACTCATCCATCGACCGGCCGGCGGCCATCCCCCCGGTGCAAGTACGTTTTACGTTTTTCCTGCTTCAAGCTCGATCCTGGGACACTTCGTCTGACGTATCATCCTTCTTCTCTCAACCTTACGATTTCTGTAGCCCAAATTAACGGCGCTGACCGAGGCTCCGATAAAGCTGCCAACCCCGACGAATGGGGCGAGTTTCTGCACGTTCCAGGCGAGAAATTCTACGACTTCAACAAGATTAGGGATGAGATCGTGCGCGATACTGAGGCCAAGACGGGTAAGAACGCGGGCATATCGCCGCAGCCCATCAATCTGCGCATCTTCTCCCCGAACGTCCTCACCCTCACCCTCGTCGATCTACCCGGTCTCACCAAGGTCCCCGTCGGGGACCAGCCACGCGACATTGAGAAGCAGATCAGGGAGATGCTGCTAAAGTACATTTCCAAGCCTGCGTGCATCATTCTTGCTGTCACGGCCGCCAACACGGATTTGGCCAACTCGGACGGCCTGAAGATGGCTCGGGAGGTGGACCCTGACGGCACGAGGACTATTGGTGTCCTGACGAAAGTGGACCTCATGTGAGTTCGGCTTTTTCTTCTCGACTTTTGTCTGCGGTTTGCGGGGCGGTTCTCTTAACGATGCTTGTACAGGGACACGGGGACGGACGTGGTAGACATCCTTGCAGGGCGCGTTATCCCGCTACGCCTGGGGTACGTACCCGTCGTGAACCGTGGACAGCGTGATATTGAGACCTCGAAACCGATCACGCAAGCCCTTGAGAACGAGCGGCAGTTCTTCGAAAACCACCCGTCCTACAAGAGCAAAGCTCAGTTCTGCGGCACGCCCTTCCTTGCGAGGAAACTGAACATGGTGTGTCCAGATATCTTCCCCCGCTGTTCGGCCTAGGCAACATGCTGATTGTTTTGGCCGTTCTCAGATCCTCATGCACCACATCCGCGCCACCATTCCCGACATCAAAGCCCGCATCTCACAGCAGCTCCAGAAATACAATGCCGAGCTCGCATCGCTCGGCGGGCCCTTGGGAGATGGCAATGCTGGCAACGTCGTCCTCTCTGTCATCACAGAATTCACCTCCGAATTCCGCACTACGATTGACGGAAACACCAACGACCTCTCGCTGAACGAGCTCTCGGGAGGAGCTCGCATCAGTTTTGTCTTCCATGAGCTGTTCAACAACGGCATCAGAAGCATCGATCCGTTTGACCAGGTCAAGGACGGGGATATTAGGACGATCCTGTACAACTCTTCTGTGTGTAGCATTCCTCTGATGATGGAATTGGTCTTCTTATCCATTGCTCGTTTGTGCTATAGGGCTCCACGCCGGCGCTTTTCGTTGGCACCGCGGCATTCGAGGTCATTGTCAAGCAGCAGATCAAGCGGTTGGAAGAGCCGAGCTTGAAGTGCTGCCAGCTCGTCTACGACGAACTTATCCGCATCCTCGGGCAGCTGCTTCAGAAAATCGTAAGCATATTTGCTCTACCTTTTTCCTTACATCTCCTCATCCGTTTTTCACGTTTAACAGGCGGCGTTCAGGCGCTATCCTGCCCTGCGCGAACGGTTCAACTCTGTGGTCGTCAATTTTTTCAAGCAAGCCATGGGGCCGACAACGAAACTTGTCTCGGATATGGTCGCGTGAGTGTCTTTTGGGCCGTGCGCATTGAGATGACCTGTGCTCATATGTCGGGCTACGACAGAATGCAAGCGTGTTACATTAACACTACACATCCCGACTTCATCAACGGGCACAAGGTGCGTATCCCGGATGCCTACTTTGGGTGTTCTCGATTTACAGGGTTCGTCCCTCTCAGGCCACGGCCATCGTCACAGAAAGACTCAGCGCGAACAAGCCGCCAACGCCTGATCCCAAGAACCCGCGCAGCCACGTGAACAATAGCAAAGACCTCGATGTCGACCCTCGGAAGGAGGAGCAGAGCTTCTTTGGCTCATTCTTCAATAAGGGCGCCACAGCGACGAAGAAGAAGGGCGCGTCCGTCATGGACGCCCCGCCTCCCATCATCAGGCCTCAAGCAGCGCTGAGCGAAAGAGAGACGATGGAGACGGAAGTTATCAGTTGCGTCGTCCCTCCTTCCTTATTCCCTTTGATATCCTGACCGATGTAACGTAACTTTCTTTTACCGTTAGAGTTGCTCATCAACTCGTACTACAACATCGTCAAGCGCGAGATGATTGACATGGTGCCGAAAGCGATCTCGCTCACGCTCGTGTCGCATTCAAAGGAAACCTTGCAGCGGGAGCTCCTTCAGGAACTGTACAAGCCCGACGTGCTCGACGAGCTCCTGAAAGAGTCGGAGTATGTCGTCAACCGCAGGAAGGAGGTCGTCAGCATGGTCCAAGCCCTCAACAAGGCCGAAGAGTGAGTCATCTCATCGACGTTTTGCTATGATCAGTGTACTCATGTTTCCTCGGCACCGCAGGATCGTCGCAGGCGTGTAGGAATGGGCTCATTGGATCTTTTAGACGGATGTTGTTGTATGGTTTACATAATTCTCTCTTCATCGGGCGCTTTTCTTTAGTATGATACATTTGTGAGCGTTCAGTTCCGTCCATTCACGAATCGTCCAAGGGACCACCATCTATAGTTTTGTTTCTTTCCGTTGCTGTTCTGTTCCTACTTGCCCCTTCCATATCTCCGTTCAAGATTACGCTTTTTGCACTTTTCAATAATAATACCATACCCTTCTTCTACATGCGCATATTGATACATTCCGATCGCCTAAGCTAGGACTCGTCCAAGAACAGTGTGAAGAGGACAGATTAAAGTGATAATGATCTTATATAAAGCAACAAACGCAGTGGGTGTCCTTCAACTTCGTTTTCGATCGTAAACAGATACTTCTCCCGCACAATCGCCTCTGGGATTCACGTCAGAAAAGCAAGTAGAGAAGAGTGATATGCATCAACTGCAGGCGGTTACATACACAATGAGATCACGCTCCCCAGCAAAATGGTCGCCGATCGAGAAAAAGGCCACGTCTGACGACGTCTCTGCCAACACTCTGCCATTCGTGGGGTTGTCGACCGCGATCAAAGGGTTCCAAAGTCGGACGCAGCCTAGAAAACATTGTGAGTGACTGGCTGCAAAACATTCAGACAGCGAGAGAGGGCCTCTCACCATCGTTGCCGCCCGTCACCAGCCCGATCCCCCTCTCCACCTCCGTCCACTGAGCATGCAACACGCCAAACGACATGTTCCCCGGCGTGACGCGCGAGGGCCCAAAGTGCTCATAGTCGAACAGCATGCGGTCGAGCTTCCGCGAGTCGTACACGTGGACATGATTATCATTCCGCGCGAGGGCGAGATAGATGCCGTCTGGGCTGAAGACAGCACAGTTCACTTCACCCTCGACATCTGCAGGGAAGGGTCGCAGCCGCGTTTGGCGCACGGGTCTGGGGTTCCGCCGGTGCACGTCGTAAATTCGTAGGGAGTGCTTGCGGTCCTCTTCGCGAGTGAGCAAGGCCAGTGTCGTGCCTTGTGATCAAGTCAGGATGTGAAGAATATGTCTTCAGAGAAATGAGGTCTCACCATCTGAGGTGATGGATATGGCGTCGCCAGCACCTTCAGCGAGTAGTTCATAGGCCAATTTTTGGGGGCCAACGTCAAAAACTCTATGGTGGCCATCGTAATACCCGTTCCTTGGTTCCGATGATGCAAAGAGATGATTGGACGTCGGTTCATGGCCCCACACGAGGGCACCTGCCGCATGTCGACGGTTTGGGGAAAGTGTAAGCGCTGTTCCGACGGCTTCATCCGTAATGCCAGAGTAAACGAAGATCTTGCTAAACGCGATTTGAGAATCAGTTCGTATCGAATTTTACAAGGGACAACTACCCACCGCTCTGCTACTGCTAAAATAGATTCGCCCGGCTTAAATGCCAAGTCATGTGGAACACTCTTGTAATTCCCTAGAGCTTGTCACTCAGAGACTTCGAAATGAACAGAGTGGATAACACGATACATTTAAGGTCTAGAGAATATGGCCTATCATCATCGTGGTCAGATACTTGTGCTGATGGTTCTGGATCCAGTGTCCAGATATGCACTGTCTTGTCGTTTCCAGAAGACACAAGCGAATAACTGGAAAGGATGATCAGTAAGCAGAAAACCACAATGTCGAAAAGGAAACCTTACCTACAAGGATCAAATTTGATGTCGTTGATTGAATAGTTTTTCACTACAAAGTCGAAGGCGTCATGGACAAATCGTCAAAGACGACAAAGACATGTACCTGTTCCGTTACGAATTCGCTGGTGCCCAAGCAACTTATACAAACGGTCGCTCCATGCCATCAACATCCCATCCCCGTTCCATGGATGTGGCTCCTCTGCGGCGGCGTTAAAAAAAGTTGAAGAGTTACCTAGTCAGTACATACCATCAAGTTGGTCGGGATAACCACCAAGAGTGGCGGTACATATAGACACCCATGGACCTGATTGGATGATTTTATTAATCGCTAAAACAAAGTTATTCGTCAGTTTGATAAATGATCGGAAAAAGGGGGTAAATTCACGGCCCGGAGCACTCTTGAAAGTGACAAGAGGCGTGAACGGATCATTGCGAAGTCGAGTTAGATGATTATGGTTTGTGGGTCGAGCATATGGCGAGTTGCAAGTTTTCCGGCGATGTGGTTTGAGGTCGGCTGGAATGTTGCGGGCATTTTGTAGCTGGTTACAAATCGTCAATTGTCAATGACATTCTAAGAGTTTGATGAACAGCGGGATGCATACAGCTTCCCAAACGAAATCCGGATGCGATGCCGTTAGCTTCCACCTGCCTTGTCCGGGGGACCTTGCATTATGCTTTTTTAACCGTGTTGATGACACTGACAGGTCTTGCATTGCGTCGGCGAGGTCAGACTCGAGTCTAGCTTCGTTAAATTTCATCGGCTTCCACTACGAAAATATCAAAGTGTGCAACTCTAGGAATGGATTAGTCTGCGTACGTTCTCCGGGTTGGTTAGGTCGAAACCTGCATGAATATTAGCGTAATCCCACTCGATATCTTCCTCGGAACTTGAGGATTGCTCCCTTCTGATTTTCTAGTTGTTATTAGCTGACATATCGGAGATCCTTCAGCGGTAAAACTCACTTTGGAGAAGTGGTCGAATGTGATCTCATCTCCTTCCTTATCCAATTCGATGTACTCTCGTTTCCGCGCTCTTGCGTTCCAGGTTGACTTTGAAGGGGTCCGTTTCGGCGATGCGGGTTGGGGTTCGCGACTCAACGGTCTCTGTTCAACCAACCTCGGTTTCTTCGGCAGTTGATCACGCGGATAGGGAGGACCAGGTCGTTTCTGCAGATTAGACGCGCATAAACGAAGAATAGCCATGCATGCGACAAGGAGCGCATCCGTACCTGGAATGTACGTGCAGGAAGCTCAAGAGAGATCGATGATGGTGGGCCTAGGCTAGCCACAGATCCGAATTAACCGTTTGTTTCGAAAATGCCTTTTCTTGAAGCTTACTAGTTGAATTGCGGGAAAGCCGCGCTGTGGTGCAGTCTGCCCCGGTTCGCAGACGGCGGCATCACGCGGCCTCCCTGAGCTGGCTCTTCCTTCGAAAGGTCGATTACAATGTCCTGTGTAAGGTCTATCATGGGCGGATCGAGGGTGAGGTCGACGAGGACGGGGGCGTCGACATCAATAACATCGGGCATGTTCCACGTTTGGTCATGGGTGATGGACGAAAGGAGTAGAAGCCGGCCACGTGCCGGAACCAAATCAACCATGTCGCGTCGCTGAATCTCAGACACAAAATCTACGCGTCCCTTGATCCCATGCCTATCACAAACGTACTACGCCCACCCCTCGGAAGCACTAGCACCCTCTCTGCACCATGTACTTGATACGTCTCTGCGCTCGGAACGGCCAATGACCCCATGGTCATCTCTCCAGCCACCGGCAATGCAGTTACAGACACCTTTGGAAGCGAAAGCTCTCCATGGTGTAGTGCGATCAGCGTAATCGATGTCGTATATGTTGCATCGTCCTTGCGCTTTTATGAGCAAATGGAAACAAGGAGGTGGCCGGTCCTACCTTTGCTGTAAAATCGCCGCGTTTCTGCCCACTGACGAGCCAGTCCTTTACCATCTCCTCCATGTCGTATCTCATTCTGTACCGCAGATCCTTGTCATTTGCACCGGAACCCCAGTGAAAAGAAGTGTGGATGCTGAGCTCGGCCGAAATGGGCTGCCCAGCAAAAAGCGGGATTGATTTGCTATTAGCTATGTCCGCAAACGGTGTCGAGAGGATGCGTATGCGAGCAGAGGCAGCAATCTAAAGCAGCTTTAACCTGCGTCCACACAATCAACTCATCCTAGGGATGCTTACATTCATAAACGGAACATCGACAGGTATTTTGATCACCCGCCACTTTCCTTCTGGCGGAGAAGGATGCCTGTGCTGGCTCAGGAGCTGCGAGAATACGTGACAGCTGAAATTCCCGTCATACAAAAGTAGCCTATCGTACCGACCTTCTTCGCCTCTCTGTAGAGGTCGCAGACCTCCCCTCTCTCCTCGCGCGGTGTGCAGGGAACGTTCAACTCTCCCGTGATTCCATAGAGGTCGACCCAATTTGCATCGTGTTCAAGGCCTTCCACTAAGCCGTTGACCTGTTCGACCCGATCTTGCAGTGACGAGGACGGCGAACTTGCTAGTACGGTGTCTACGACCTTTTCCACTACTGCTTCGACTTCTATAGGTTGCGTCAGATGATCGCATACATGGGTGAAACACGGAAGAGCACACCCTCTCTCAACATACGATATTTGACCGATAAGGTGAGCGCCTCGCGTACTTCGTATCGAGTGAGCCCAACAGCCAGTAACAAAGATTCCCAGCAAACGTACCTGGTCCGTTTTTGGAATCAATGCAGAACAAGAAATGGGCGGGTTGAGCTGGAGTCACTGTCTGAATACATCTTCAGCAAGAGACCACCGCAATGCTCCAGCAGAGACTAACAATAACATCCCGGTTTTTGGTAGAGGTGGGTATAATTGTAACTCCTTCAAGGCCTGCTTTGGGAGTTTCTAAACACGTTTCGGCTATCCGAACGTGCTGGTGAGTCGTTGATGATATCGTGAACTTCGAAATGAGTCTGAATATGCGGATTCTGTAGTCCAGATAAGCAGGGATGATACCAAAGTTCGCACCTTGAACCTCGGAAGAAGTCTTCGACATTTACGGAGATGGGCAGCGATGTAAGGACGGCCCGTGTGAATTTCATAGCCCGCAGAATGTCAGGCTCCGTGACGGTAATGTATTCGACCTCGGCAAGAATTTTCTATAAATGCACCTAGTCAGTGTAGGAAACTGACAACAGGTAAATTTGTACATACCATAGCGTGCAAGGCTGATGAGTCCGAGTGAGGGACCATGATCGAAACCTTTCTGCCTTCGTCAACGTCCGAAAGGGTGATGGTACGGTCGACGACTTTCAATGACCCCTCCTGCCCTGCAGTACAAAGTCGTAAAAGGGAGCCGGATATAGATGCGTCGTCCTCACCTTCAGCTAAGAAAGCTTGTTGAGGTCGGAAAGCCACGCTTGAAGACGAGAGACGAATTCCAATTTTCGAAACTCGATTGCGTCCTGTCGATACAGTAACAAGCAGCGCGGGTGTCTCGCCCAATTCGACTGTGACTTTATGAATTTCACAAGCCCAGCTGCGTCCGCACACATCACTTACTTTGATCAGGGAGGGCGAGTGACACGTCCAACGCCAGGAGATCCCGTGGCAGCCGGACAAGAACCGGGGAGCTTCTCCTCCGCGATGATCTTGATGCGCTGTCTTTTCGATGATTCCACTGAAGTAGCAAACGCGATAAGCGAGCTTCGCTCGAGTCGAAAACGTACGTTCCCGCAGCGCATGTCTTTAAGGGACTCGACCTTGTCAACGACTGCTCAGCAAGGATGTTATAAACATTTACCGGACAAAACAATGTCAAAGATGATTTTCCGGCATGCAGGCCGTCCACTTTAGACGAGAAACGATATTTCTCACCGTCTCGACCTGCGAGATATATCGCGAACTCGTCAGCGGGGAGCGGCTGTAACGAAACGTGTGCGCAGATTCCCAGTAGATATGGAGAAGTCACGCACGCAAGGCAAGTGGTTGCGAGTAGTTATATCCAAGAGATACCCGTCCTGCATCTCTGCAAGCCGCACGTTAGAAGGCACCAACACTGAAATGCATGGGTGATCCGAGTGTAACAAGTCTGTTAGTCAACGCGTAAGTTACAGAAAGTCAGGGATAACGATTTTCACACCTGCATCAAGGCTGGAGGTTGCGAGTTTCAGACCGTCGACGAGACCGGTAATGTACTCGACTTTATCTTCTTCGTGAAGCAGGAGCTCCGACTCCGAGGCATCCGCGTAGGTTTTCAGGTACGACAACAGTATGTGGATCCATTCAACGTCTTTCTTTTTGTCTAGATCTGCGTGGGTATCTAGCGCCCTAGATAACATAAACGATTGCAAAGATGTCCACATATGCGGTGCATAGTGACTCGGTAACGAAGTGTATGTTGTAAGGGCAGTAGCGAGATTCCCGCGGTGTCTGAAAAGAGCCTTAAGGCTTGTCAACGAACAAGGAACGTAGGAAACTCACAAATCGAGGGCTGCCAGGCTACCATGGAGTTTCAATGCGAATTTACGCCGTCCTGCTTTGGTGTACATATCGATGGAACGGTTCGTGATAGCTATGTACGTCTCGTAAAATGCGTCCGCAGATTCGATCGCGGAAACCAGCATAGTATTCGTGATACCAGCTGGCAAGCTGGTGGCTGGGGTAGACTTTGGCGTCGCAGCCGAAAACGGAGGTTTCAGCGGAAGGTGCCCGACCGTCACGCCTATTGCATCCAGCTATGACACCAGATGACGTTTTAGTTCTGCAATCTTCGTACGGTAACCACTTCCTACCTCGTTCTTGGCTAACTCCAATAGTTCACCCTTTGTAGCATTGAAGACCGGGACATTAGCTTCCGGCACAGGTGATTGGGATGCCCACGAGTCGCATTGGTCAACAACACTTAGCGCCGAGGAGTATATCCACGACTCAATGAAGAATCTAGGTAAAGTCGTCTGTGGACATTAGTTGTGCAGAAATTCAAATAAGTAATGAATGTACTTCAACATCTCGCAGCCGCCTGCTAAAAGCACTGAGGAAAGCCGCCGATTTCTTACAGACTTCGTTCAGTCGACCCATCTTGGCTAGAAGTTCGCATTGTCGTGAGAGCAGGTATATACGGAAATCGAAGACCGATATCGTGTTCGCGAGGATAAGATCCCGATACGCCTTCCTTGACATGGATAACAAAGGAGCGGAGTCGTCTCCTTCGGTGTAATTTATCAGGTTTCCGAACCAGGAGAGATTCTTTTCCTTCAAAACTTCCTGAAACGTCGTTTCTAGCTCCTCGAACTGCGAATATGCATCTTCGGGGAGGTTAACACCTTCAAACGAACTTGCAAGACTTTCCTAGACTACGCGTCAGCTCGGGGATTTGGGCGTTCAGTAAAGTTTGAGTACTTTGAGTATGAAGAATGTACAGAAATTCCAGCCTGGCATTTGACGTTGACTTTCAGAGCGCTTGACTTCCTCTTCCCGAAGCGTAACAGCAGAATCATATGCTGAGAGAACACCGTCTTTGATCTTGTTAATGAGTTCCGCCCAAACAGTTGGAGTGTCAGTTTCTGCCGACCAAGTCACCTGTATACATCTGGAGAAAGCCAGCCTTAGACTATGCGCATAGACAAGGCGACCAAAATTGCGAACCGCTCCCGTTTGTCTGCATTAAAATCCGCCCTAATTTTCTCGAATACCGAACCCTTGAGTTGGAAGAAGTTGGCGCTCGGAGCCTTGGCATCTGGTTTCAATACATGGAGGATCAACCATTCTTGATTCTTTCTGGACGTTGCAGCAACATGCCAATCTTTTATCTGTTTCTTGACTGTCGTCCGATAACCGTCCAGGTCGGCATTCTAAATAATTGCAAGGAGATGAGATCAAGCAGCATTGCATCTGATGCCTGATTTTGCACCTGACAAGTCACTACATAGATGTTTAAAAGCGGTTTCTCTAGCAGCGTCATAGGTACTTGTGAATGTGCATCTCGTATCGTCTCCAGATGCACAAAGTTCACGTCCAGTTCTTGAATCGTTCGGAGAGACGACCGGGAAGCGGCTTTCCAGTGGATATTACGCAATGGAAATTGGGCGGTTAAGGATGTCTTCAGCTGCTGCCATTTCGAGGACGATATGATAGCGGCAGGCGCGGAATAGGTTACTATAACACTTTGGCCGGAGCCTAGCTGGGCATTGACCATTCTGGTCGGCGACAAAGGTACCGTCACGGTCGAGTTACCGACATGCGTGGCGGTGCAGTCATCAAGCAACGTGAGAAACACGTCCGAAAAGTTTTGTGTTCTCTTCTAGGTCTATATAATGCCGTCGCCAGAAGAGGCCAGCAGCTCCTCTTCAGCGCAACCCGCGACGTTCAAGTCACTCGGCCTTATTGACCCTCTTCTAGAAGCCATTGAGCAAGTTGGCTATGAGACCCCGACAGCCATCCAGTTGGAGGCATTACCTCATGCATTGCAAGGCAGAGACATAATCGGTGTTGCCTCTACCGGCTCCGGGAAAACTGCCGCCTTCGCGCTTCCTATTTTGCAGAAATTATGGGAGCAGCCGAAGGGTCTCTTCGCGTGCATCCTGGCTCCCACTCGCGAATTGGCATATCAAATATCAGAGCAATTTGATTCGCTTGGATCGGCCATGGGCGTACGATGTGCAGTCATCGTTGGTGGAATGGATATGCCGACACAGGCGATCGCTCTGGCAAAACGGCCGCACATAGTCATAGCTACTCCTGGGCGTCTCATGGACCACTTGGAGAACACCAAAGGATTCAGCTTGCGCAGCATAAAATTCTTGGTACGAATAATATTCGCATTCGTACGTCCATGTCCTGAATACCCCATGCCTGCAGGTTCTCGATGAAGCGGATCGATTATTGGACATGGACTTCGGGCCTATCATAGATAAAATTCTCAAACTTATCCCAAAAGAACGGACGACCTACTTGTTTTCTGCTACGATGACAACGAAAGTCGCCAAACTCCAACGAGCCAGCTTGTCAAATCCGGTTCGTGTAGAAGTATCGTCAAAGTAGGTCACGCATGTCCTGTACTAGATAGTCATGAACTGATGTACGTCGCTGTTAGATATCAGACAGTTTCTACGTTACTCCAGTACTATGTGCTCATGCCTCTGAAGGATAAAGACGTCTATCTCATCCACCTGGCAAACACTCTTTCCCAAAACTCAATTATCATCTTCACAAGAACTGTACATGATGCACAGAGGCAAGTGTCACGGCGTCGAAGTGTTAGAGTTTCCCTTGTATTTCTCATCACCCTATTCAGGCTGTCGATCATACTTCGCGTACTAGGGTTCCCGGCCGTCCCTTTACATGGCCAATTGAGCCAAAGCCAACGACTAGGGGCCTTGGGAAAGTTTAAGAGCGGCGGTCGCAATGTTCTCGTAGCCACGGACGTAGCGAGCCGGTCAGTGTAGAAATCCTTTCATCGCGCTGTAATTTCCGACGTGTTGCTTCGCAGTGGACTCGATATACCAACTGTCGACGCTGTAATCAACTTCGATATACCTACACACTCGAAAGACTACATCCACCGTGTCGGTCGAACAGCCAGAGCAGGACGAGCAGGGAAATCCATCACTTTTGTGACCCAATACGATGTCGAGCTCATACAGCGTATCGAAAAAGTGACCGGAAAGAAGATGGACCTATGGCCGACGGATAAGGAAGAGATTGCACTGCTGAAAGAGCGTGTGGACGAAGCTGCGAGAGTGGCCGTAAATGAGCTGAAGGAGCAAGCAACGAAGGGCCATGGCGGTGGTCGAAAGAGAAAGCGAGACGCTGGCGGGTCTAGTCGAGACGATCAAGATCGTGATGATGACGTGGTGGAGGCTGGTATGCCCATACGGCAGAAGAGATCCAAAAGCAGACGATGAGTGCCAGTAGAATTCGAAAAGACATCCTCATCTCATAAACATGAGGTCGGATCGGAGGACGTATTTATTCCCTTGGTGCACAGCAGAACCTTCGTGTAGCAAACATTCTTGGCCATGTCTACATGTGAGGATGAACTCGGATGACAAACTTATAGCATGGACTGGTAATTGACTCACCTATGAAGGAGTGCCGTGCCTCTGGTCAGCGGGGCAACTAGAGTTTCGCGAGGCTTTCCTCTCTCGTCCTTGTAGAACATAGTCTGCAACACAAGGCACATTCAGTATGCATGAAAGTAATGCACCATTTTCTTTCACCTCGCCCCCTTCCACACCATCCTCCACACCTGTCAAGTAGATAAGAAGAGTCCATTCCGACTTGGCGCCCGTCGTGGGATCGCGGACGGAATCATCGTAATGCGGTCTGGACTTCGGTCAGTAGTCGAACCATGGGCCGAAAACGAGAAAGAACGATGCAAACCCAAAATGTTGCGATGGCGTGTACTTGTACACGCGAATATTCGAGTTCAAAGAGTGCGGCAACCGTGGCCCCATATCTTCCGTCGATTTCATCGCTGAAGTGGAATGAGGGAATGGCGGAAGATAAGGTCGCAGTATCTGGTGTAGCTTATCTGCAAACTCCTTGGAGCTCACAGAGAAGCGATCTGCAAGTATTGGAAAATATAAGCCCATTATACCGCTGATGGCACCCGTAATGTGACGAACGATTCGCTCGCTCTGCCTCCCCTCGTTTCTTCGGAGGTGTAAGCTCAAGAGGCAGACCGTCTATGAATTTCACGAATGTTTTGCATTCTGCGGACGAAAAGAAGTTCTGACGCACTATTCAGCTGGTTCTTTTGCAGTAGGAAGTGTAGGTCAACACACTTCAAGCAGGAGTATTTGATTCGGGAGTAGAACACGACATTCCAAGTCAAACTTAGAGCTGATGTCTGGGAAGATGACCTTCATGTCCGCTTGGCCAGACGGTCGCTTCTGCCGCTTCGCAGTCGCTTTCTCGCTGTGTTTCTTCGCCATCGATATAGATAGACCGTCACTTGGTGTGGATGAACATCAAGTCACGATCAGAGCTGTGCATGGCTGAAATAAATCCCCTCCTTCCCTGCTGCAACGTGTTCTTTCACTGTATATTACTAATTTGAATCCAAGTACGGCATGGACATCAGTCTCTCAACACGCCTTCTTTTTCCTTGGCCTTAACTTCCCCTCCGGGTAACCGAACCATACTCCTATCAACAGTGCAACGTTGCAGATCAACAGGATCGATGACGAGAATGTTGTTGACGGAAAGACGTTCCATGCATATTCAATACCAAGCATGAAAGCTAGTCTAGAGAACAACCGGAGCCACGCATGAGTATGCTGATTTCATGGAAAAGTGATGTGACAAGCACTTGATGGGTACGGGATAGCGTGCTCTCCATGCCAGAAATGGTATCTGTTGGGCGTACCAAGAGTAGAATTGGTAGTGCAACGACCGGGCAAAAACTATGCCTATTAAATTGGACGTGAAAAGAACAGTAGCGACGTCTAGAGAAAGTCAGCCAAAGAAGGCCGCTAGGAATATCCTGACACTCACAGTCCGGAGAGACGGGCGATATGCCAGCCGGCAATCGAGGACGCCTCAAACCTCTGTCCAACACCTTCCAGACGCCACCATCGCTTCTACACCACCGGAAAAGTCCAAAAGCAATGAGCGTGAGCACATGCCCCACCAACAGGGCAGCCGCCCATCGTGGGTCCAAAAACGTCCCTTCATCCAGAAAGCGCCAGTTGACTGTCCATTTGTAGAGAAAAACTCGGCTAAAATCGAAAGCGGAGTGGAGGTACGCCCAAGCGTCTTCTTGCAGAAACGGGAGCGCCAGGATCGCTTGAGTTGCGACGAGCGTTAGCATGAGGCGAACAGTCCCCAAGAGACCTTTGCGTTTGAACAGAATGACAAGCAAGCCTGGAAGATATAGGGCGATGGACATTTTCACGGAGAGGGCGGCGCTGCGAACTAATAATCAGGGAATCGGCGCCTGTGCCATATGCAGCATACCTACCTGAATAAAAACATAGCCGTGTCATCCAGACCTATTTGATACAGCAAAATGGCGCCATATACAAAAAACGCGGCCCAGCAGTCGTTGAAAAGGCGTAAAACGAATATGGAGTGCAGCCGCTTGCTGAGCGGGAGTAGCAGCAGGACCCAGTTCGGCACCCCTCCCGCCGTCTTGTAGATCGCGCAGCAGAGGGTCAACGTCGCCACGTATATCGCCGCGTACAGGTGTTGCGCCAAAAGTATGTCTTTCCCGGAGTTGGTGATACTATACAATGCCCTATGGATCCGGACATGGCCAGCTGGGTATCTTCACGCTGGTTTCAACCTTCAACACTGGAAACGAAGAGTGTCGATACTCACACCAATGGACCCGTTGGACCTTCAATCAGAGAGTAGTTCCGCTGCCCCTCTATGAAGACTTTCGTCTGCACCATATACGTCTCCCAGTCAATTTCTGTATCTGCATTATGACATTATAAGGTCTTCGTTCGCGTCGCACAGGTGAGAGCAAGTTGTCTGACATGGAACGAAGCGAAGGATGAGTTGAGTAAGAACGGCATCGCCAAGAATCCCCAAGCTTGCAATTGTCCAGAAATATCTTGGGTCGTTCAGTAACGTGTTGAGACCGTGCAATAACTTAGAGAATAGGTTCGCATGAGGAATGGTCCTTGACATGAAAATTTAGTTTGGGAAGGGATGTCACGGCAGGCTTGATTGCCAACAAAGGACCATACATTTCCGTCAATCACTCAGTCCCACCGCTATAATAGAACAACTCTGTATTGTATTTGAGTAGGTGTACATGAAAGAATAAAAATGGATGGATGGATGGGAATGGTGGGAACATGCCAACACGACAAAGCCATAGCGAAACAGAGGGATTAAGAGGTAATGATTCTGTGGCAAAGGAAGGGATAGATAATAGGAAAGGGACGTGCACTACGATCCAAACTTTTCCCATATCAATAATCGTATCATCTTTTTCGAACGTCCATCTGTCTTGTAAGCGCCGATGTTGCACCTGCAAACCGAGGCCAAGGCGAGGCGATAGAGTAAAAGCCGCATTATACCGGAGGCTTGCGAGTTGTCTATGGTTTACGGAACTCGCATAGCACGGTGTAAATCGTGTTGAAGGCTGTGTAGATCTCTTCACGGACCTAGCGAAATGGCGGATTAAAATTACTGACAAGGGTGAAGTATGAAAGCTACCGCACCTTAGCACCAGTCAACACGATTTTACCGGACACAAAAATAAGCAATACGACTTTAGGCTTAATCATACGGTAGATAAGACCCGGGAAAAGCTAAAGCAATTGGTAAACGACAGTCTAAGTCGATGGCGGAGATCCACCTACCTCAGGCTCGTAGCTGCTGAACTGGCCGTGACTGTACGCCAGACCCTCCAAGCGGATAGGAAACTTCACATCGCAACTGCCCACGATGTTCTGAATTTTAAACTCGGAGAATTTGGCAACAAAGCCAAGCTTCTGAACAATCCGTGCATATTTGCGTGATGCAAGACGCGAATCATCCTCTGACTTCGCACCCGTCACAACCATCTTGCCCGAAGCGAAAATGAGGGCAGTCGTTTTGGGGTCGCGAATTCGCATGATCACGGCTGCAAAACGCTATGCGGAAATAACAGAGCAGTTCGAACTGCAGTGCATTAGATTAGGACAATTCTATACCAACCTTTGGATTGTACTCTGCATTCCGCGCGTGAAGGGCAATCGTCTTGAGGTCAAGACGACAATCAAGGTTGACAGTAGCAACAATATTTTGAAGAGTGGGTACAATGCCCTCAACAGCGGTGATGTGCTGTTGTTCAAGGGTCAAGGGAGCGGGGGTAGAGGGCACAGGAGTGGCGGCTGACGTCGCCGTTGAAGGTCCAGGAACTGCGTTTGCATTGTGCGCAGTCGAAGAGGGTGGCGATGGAGGCTTAAGCTGACTCTGAGCTTGAGCTTGGGACTGAGTAGGTGTTGGGCCTGGAAGCGCTAGTCCGGATGAGGAGTGCGGCACATAGGGATTGCCCGTCGGCAAAGCCAGACCATGTGAGGGTTGTTGATGAGCCTGTTGCTGAGTCTGTTGTTGATACTGCTGCTGCGGCTGGTACGGCTGCTGCTGAGCAGTAGAACGTCCAAAGGTGATTTGACGAGCAGGAAGTGCAAACGACATCAGCGGTTGAAAAAATTTGACTTCGATACAACCGTGGGAAAATATTCGAGGGGGAGAGAAAGCGGGATTGAAGTTGTCAGTGAGGTCTTTATATACCTCTCCGTATTTAAACTCCGCTCCTTGACTCATCGGCGCATTACGTAACGTCTCTTGTTTTGTGTTCTTCATCCGGAGCC
Organism: Macrocybe indica; assembly: GCA_030407095.1. Lineage (NCBI taxonomy): Eukaryota > Fungi > Basidiomycota > Agaricomycetes > Agaricales > Callistosporiaceae > Macrocybe > Macrocybe indica. The sequence continues at coordinate 2,339,472 of JARFTL010000004.1, forward strand.
TCAAAGGCCGCCTTTGTGCCCCCACTACGGCTCGAAGTTCCTCGTACGTCGCATGCCTTGTCGTAATAAGCTTGCAATACACCGATTATGGCCCCTTTGGAGTTTGTTTTCCATATTCTCGAAGTTAGTGAGAGTTGTGTAATAGGGGAAGGGGATGGGACTACTACACCCCAGACCCTTGCCACGTATGCATGAGCTTCGGGCTGCCCTGACGACGGTTCATCATATCACCTTGCCTTTCAACTTTGACCGCGAGCTAGAGGACATCCAGCGCATGGCCATGATGTGATGTCACCAACGAAAAGAATGTGGAAGTGAATGGATGATAGGTTGAAGGTGTCTGATTTTACGAACAAAACGCCATTGTATTGGAGGGAATTCGGAGTCCACGAGAAGGATCGTCAATGCTAATTTTAGTAATGATTGATAAGAATGTGGTCCAACACGTGATCGTTGATAAAATCACATTCATCTCCAGCGCAATCGACTGCGCATTGTTGCAGTTCCGTTCGTCGTATGCCAACAGATGTTGGCAGCCACGGATGCGAAACAAACCTGGGAAAATGCCGATTGAGAAGTGCGAGGCATAAAACAGACGGATGTAAGAAGAAATGGATCGCAAGGTTTCAAAAATAAAAAAACTTAACGTCACCTGAGCGATTCGAACACTCGCGGGCAAAGCCCAACCGCTGTCGTGCTGGATAGCAGGCGATCCCGTTAACCACTCCGGCAAAGTGACTTCACTGGATTTGGACATGGAAATTTTTATTATCCGAGGAAGCATTAAAATTCAATTTTACTCTTGTTCATGGAATACTAATGCTACTGAACCATGGCTAATATCCTCTGGTAATCGTCCCGAACGCTCTGAAATGTCTCTTCGAGTTTTTCAAGTCGTTCTTGCTTGTCGAGTTGCACGAGAACCTCCTGCAATGCAGTTAGATGAGCGAAATAAAAGTCACTGAAGCATCAGAGGCATGCGCACGAAATTGAAACGGTAAAGCCGCTCTTTGACTTGTAAGCGATAGGAACGCATTGCTTTGGCATCTGACGGATTCAACTGCCGTAAAATGAGCATTTCAACCAGTCGATGGAACTGACGCTGCACCCGAATTCATTAGCTACGGCCAAGTCCATACATCAGCCTTCATCGTTCGCACTTACCCCTGCGATTTTCAGCTCTCTCCGCCACTTCTCCGCCCAGGCCCTGTCTACCGGAGGCCCCATCTTCCCTTTCACGACACCGTCAACCTTTCCGCCTCTTCCACTTTTTCCAGCCCGGCCGATTCCTCCAACACGCCCACCCCCATATGATACGGAAGTTTGTCCGAAGCCTTCCTTCATGAACTTCTCATGGGATAGCAGCATTTTCAGATCGTTCCGGTCCCTGAGATCTTCAAATGCCTCTGCAGGATCCTCAACGGTCAATTCTACAATGTCTGATCGTGACAAGACGTATTGGTATATGGCTTTGTAAAGTTCGGCTTGAAAAAGGGATTAGCTTGAAGGCCATGTTATGGGGAGGAAATTTTCACACATCCATGTCCTCGGCGTTGGTAAGGCGGTACAACGACGAATTGACTAGCAGAGCCATCAGGCCGCGGAGAAGCAAAGAAGAAAAAGGGACTTCACCTTAACCTCATGCGGACCTTCTCAGGAAAGTGGTAGAATGGATAAAGTGAAGAGTATCCGACGAAGTGATATGTCGCTACTTGTGAGTTGTTTCTTCTTTTGCGCTTTTCATACCTGTGAGGCGATCACGGTAAACGAAAGCTAGGAGAAAAACTCTCCACTTACAGCACAACGAATTCCCACGAATCCTCGTCTTCTTGGATATACGAACCGGCTTCAATATATAGCAGAATAAATATTTGCATTAGTCGGTGATACTCTCTGAAACCTGGCGTATCCCATGTAGCCTGTTGCATGCTTAGTTGGAATGGAGCAGCGGGAGCGCACAAGTCGGATGGCTCACGTGATAAACCTCATATACGACAACGTCTTCGTCCTCCGCATCCAATTCACGAGAATTTGCCACGCCCTTGCCTTTGCCAGTCTGTGCGGCAAGAGGAGACGGTCGTGTGTATGAATATATTTTTTCACCAGAGGGCTTGAAGGAGATTGCATCATTTTCCACACGCGTAAGAAAAGCGTTCTCGTCGGTGTAGTAACCTGAAACGACAGTCAGGCTCGGCATCATAGCGCGTGGTCTGGAGGAAACTACCCTCTGGAATGAATTTTGACAATGTGCCCTTCATGTCGTCCACGGTGGATGTGGGCAACTTCTCGGAATACCGCGCATCAAGATACTGTACAAGTGAACCCGAGGCAAAGCGCAGCTAGTAGAGCATTGCACAGTCGGCGTAGCGTGTGGCTAGATATCCATGTCACTCACGTCAATGACAAGGTCGTTGTAGCCATATATCTTTTCTTCTTCTCCAAAAATCTGACAGAATAAGCGCTATATCGGGAGACGAGAACATGACATGCGTACAGGATATGTGAATGTCGGGTGAAAATCTTTATACGATTCCTCCTCCGCAAGGCTTTCCTTGTCTTCCCGCGCTCGAACTTGGCGATCCTGATCAAAAACTCCTCACCGCAGCTATTAAACAAGTCATACCGAGAGAAATATGCAAAGCTTCGTTGGAATTTGCCGTCCAGTCACTCATCGCAAGTTAGATCGTACGCCAGAACAATGGGAATTGATGCCTGTTTAGAGTGACAGCCGCACTTGACGCGTTCAAGTTGTTTGTCGACATTTGTGCAACTAGTCTTACATTTTTAGTCGATAATCCGCTCAAGGAATAATATTAGACGTCACTAAGATACATATTCTGGGTATAGTGTAAATAATACATGTTCTCTTAAACGATGTCCCCCGCACACCTAGGATTCCGAGTCCATTAATCTTTCCAGAGTGGAGGACCAGTCGACATCCTGTCCATTCCCAACGGGAGGTAGCTTCGAATTGGCCGAGGAATTTTTCTTGCGTTTCGTACCGCCAATGCCGCCCGAAAACTTCTTGCCATAAAATTTTTGTGCTAAACCTTTGACTTCGCCAAAATCATCGGTGGCTTGCGCTCGCAAGAACGCGGCGCTGCTCGCGCGGTGATTGAGGCAATCAGGTTTGGTGTATCCATCCAAATTACCCACAAAGTTTCGCTGCGTAGTCTCCTCCATAGGACGACCGTCGCTCCAGAGTGAGCCTCCGTTTGTCTTATTCAAAACGCCAATGATATCCAGACTTTCTCCAGGCGGGATAGGGTCAGGCTGTGATGGGGTCACGCACGGCATATCGACCTCTTTCCTCAGGACATGGTCAACGTCCACTGAGGAGAAGAACGCGACACCTTGAGGAAGGTCATCCATACCTAGCTTGTATGCGAAAAGGCTTCGGGTCCAGAGATTGGCGATCTGGAGTGCCAGGGCGGCCCTGTATTTGTCCTTCTCTTCAACCAAATATCGGAGCTCGTCGTGAACGGATATCAGGTATCTGGCCTTTATGTCGTATTTGGCGATGAGATAATCCATAGAGACAATCAGGAGGTGAAGATAGTCGACGCCGGATGACTGAACCACCCAGTTGATACGGGATGGCATGTAATCCGCTCCGAACTCCGCTGGGAGGTGCTCCTTTGACAATGCATAGGTAATTCCGCACCCTAGAGCCGGTGTCTGCGGCTTGTCGGACAGCGCAATCTCTTCTAATTTATTGAAGACGAAACTCTCCGTCCCTCCGAACCAAAACTTTCGTTCAAAGATATCCGTCCGGTGAGTATTCTTGCCCTTCGTCGACGCATAAAGGTTTTCAGCAAGCTTTTGCGCTTCTTCTGGAAGCATGCTAGCGTTAGATTGCAACAAAAGGAGAACAGCATGTCGCATGCCGGCGCCGTAAATGCGAGAGTAATTGAAGACCTTGGCCTGGTCCCGCGATATGCCAAGGATGCTCGCGGTCTTTGAATGCAAGTCCGTTCCGGCAGCTTTCGTTCCTTCAAGAGTCATCCAGCCAAGAGCTGTAGCACCGTGCAAGCCAAACTGCGCGTCACCCATGCAACTGGAGATCCAGAGTTCCTCTGAATCAACATCAGCTCCGACGATCGCAAAACCTTCCGGGGCGCGAACCATAGCTTTCAATTCCGAACCAACACGGTTCTTTTTTGCATTGCTTGCAGTCAACCAGGTCTTTTCGATTGCACGTCTTGTTACGGTACCCATGGTGATGACTTGGGGAAGGATCATGCCCCATTTCTGGGGTTGAGCTTCCAAATTGCCCGGTCGAAAGCCAAGGTTATGCTTTTCATCCTGCCAAATGACCAATTGATTCAGAATGCGATCTCGCGCACTAATCCAGTAGCTGCACTGTGAGTTCATGTCCAAAGCTTCTTTGGCTTCGTCGCCGGGACTCTTCAAGGTGCCATCTTGAGCGAACTTGAGAAATGTCTTTCCGAGAGGATTGCCCACGTTAGCCTTTTCTCCATCCTTATGCGGCAACTTGTAGAAGACAAAACCGCCATGTAGACAGCTTTCCGCAAGCGCATTGTCGGCTGGGTCATAGAATGTGAGGGACGTGGCTCTTGTCACGAAGTCCGTATCTGACGGGACTCGGAAAGTCCACCCGTGCTCGCGAGAGTGGAACAAGGGCCATCCCATCCAGGAAAGGCGCAAAAGCAGGGGTGCAATTCTGTTGCGGACCGTTATATCGAGACTGCCTGGAGGCATGTCCTTCTTGGGCTTGGTCGCATCCCAGTACCACTTGGGCCACATGACTGGGGGTGGTTTCAATGGTTTTGGCTTTACAGGCCTTTTCCCGCAGTTGGTGGGAGAGCTGGCGTCGGAGTTGGTGGCAGTCCAGTCTAGCTGTCGGAACCATGGATCGGTTTCTATCGCTCGGTTGCGAGTCTCGTCGATGATAGACTGGGCAAGCCGTCGAACCCGGTGCTTTGTATCTTCGTTCCTATCACCTCGAGAGATATCAATTGCTAGGTCAACATCCGCGGCGTTCATTGAGCCATTCTGAAGATAGAGAAAGGCGTGCCTCCGAGACAATATTTGGGTGGTCTTCTTGCCTTTCGAACTAGGCAACCGTGTGATGTGTCCATCAAGAAGGTAATGCCAGCGTTCTGCAGGAGTAAATTGCAGAGGATGGTCCTCATATGCAAGTTTGAGCATCAGAGGCAACAGCCGTTCCACCACCTTGTCTCCCAGAGGGTCTGCGGTGACAGCAAGATACCATGCAGGAAGGGTGTGTTCACTCCCCAGGCCAAAGGACGGGTGTATTTCTAGTTCTTTTGTTGCCGCGTCGGCTTCTAGCTAGATACGAGGTCAACATGACTCCTTAAAAGCCATGGAACAGTCACACCTGATCGATTGGAGAAACTCCTCTTGATTTTCCAGCGGCTTTTGGGGTCCAGTCCAGTTGTGACAACCAAGGGTCGTTTGCCCATCGTTCGGGCTCAGCCATGAATAACTTGGCTTCTTCAGCCAACTTCTTAAGCTTGGTCTTGACACTTTCTTCCATCGCCCGATACACACTGTCGGCTCGTTGAAGGTATGCTTCCCACTCTTGATTCACAGGCAGAAAACTTGACCCCATTGTCAAGAGACCTGCGAACGAGACCGGATGAGGGCATGCATCCAGAAATGCGGTTAGAACGGCGGAATAAACTCGGTGTGTCACGTAGACGTCGTTAGCACAATAAGAAATGTAGTCAATGATGTTTTCTCGAATCACCGCAGGAGGATGCGTTGCGAAGTCATTGCGAATCTCCTTGTCCATATCAATGCCGCAGTGAAGTTTAGCGACGTCGGCCAAAGAATTTGCGGATGTGATATCCTCCCAGCGTTTCGATGACATTTCGGCCTCAATTGTGTTGACGTCAACATCTTCTTCCTCGCCTCGGAGCATCAGAAGACTATCTTCCATCTCCTGACGCAATCTTCGAAGTTCCTCCTTTTTGCTTGCATCCAGCTCCTCAGCGTGTTTCTGGTCAACTGTTCCTAGCAATTCCACCACAGCTTCAACGGCTTCGTCCTGCCGTTCCTTCTCAGTTGCCTTCGACTTCTTGTATTTCATCCATGCGGGTCGCTGGTGAGAGGAGATGCCCTTCACGGCGACATGTAGCGACATTGTGTCCAGGAACCTGTTTTGAGTTTGGTGGACGTCGTACTCCTCCAGTACCTTAGCCCTGTCGTAGGCGACATTGTGTCCAACCACAATCCTAGGCACTGAGCCATCGCCAAGTGGTATTAACTGTTGAGAATCTTCAGACTCGCCAAGCAACCATGGAGATATCCAGCAGTACCATGCATTCGGGGATGCTGCACACGCCATGACAGCATATGGGTGCTGGTTGTGCATCGCTTCGACGTCGAAGACGAGCACCTCCTCCGGTTTTCCGTCATGCGTTGGATATTCCACATGCTCACTGTAGCTGGAACCGTCCGCACGATAGTGATATTTCGTCCAACCGCTCTGGATCTCCCAATGTTCCGGCATAGGCGGAAGTTGAGCTGCGGCAAATGACGTCGCGAGGTGCAACCACGGCTCCGCCGCTTGTCGACCGATACGAAAGAAGTGCTCTGGGAGGTCATTCCCCTGCAACGGTGGGAGGGTGAAACCGGTATCGGGCAGCACAGAGCCTTGGGTCGGGTCGAGGCCGTGCATTTCAAGGTGCTCCCGCGCAATGTGAACGAAAGAAGGATCTGGTGTGGGGAAGGAGGCGTTTTGGAAGATCTGCGAATGTAGTTGGCGTGACAGGAGCTGGACACCCATTTCGTTTCGTCTGACTATGAATTCAAGAAACGTCAATAAAATGAGTCGACATGCGGACTAGGACCGCGGGTGTGGTTTGCACATGCCGCACAGCCGTAGTCGAGCTGTGGAAGGAATCCACGAGACGCGAAGAAAAATGTCTACTGACCGTGTTGCGGCTGCGACGACAGCACATCCTGCTCCTGAAACATCTGGCTATTTCTTCTGGGCTGTTCTTCCCATGTTTCACTGGCTGGGGTCCGTTTCGGCGGCGCCGTTTGCTGGAGCAGCTGCTGACTGCTTGCAGCAGCGTGAAACCACCGAAGCTGAGGAGGATTTGGTCGTCGTGCGAAACATCTGACTGATCCCAGCATTGGCTGTACATGGACCAAGAACAAGCTGAGAACTTGAGCCTTATTAAGGACAAAGTTGTTAGGAGTCCTCAAGGCCGCCACAGCGCGTTTCTCACAAAATCTCCATTACTGTGGGAATATGTGTACATATATATGTGCACCCAGGAATCCGATACTGAGGCTCGTTGAAACGCATGGTGCCGTTGGGTAGGCTTTCTTGGTAGACGTCGGGATGGATGATGAGCTCGCTTGAGCACATAAAGTGATTCTTCTCGACCTGGCGCACGATCCCCGCCCTCCGCTCCGACATCAACGCCTGTAGAGGTCACGGGACAAGCGGAACTTGCTCCGCCCAGCATGGGAAGAACGTTATTCCGGAGGAGAGCATTGGCATTCCCTGGGAGATATACCACTGCGTTATATACCAACCCATCTTTCCTCCATACCCCTGTTCCAATCACCCCCGTCGTTCTTTGCAACAGCAACATCGGCATCTAGCTCTCGCCGTCCACGATGTTGCTCGTCCATGCGTACAAGGCCAGACTTGTTCCGGGCTTGACTCTGCGCGTGACCGCCCTTTTGCCAGTGCGAAAATACAGTGTCGCGACAGGCGCAGCGCCTTCCAATAAATCGAAAGTATGGAGTTCTGCGGACGAGGCGGTGAAAGATGTCAAATCAGGAGATGTCCTGCTGTGCGGAGGTTTGTTGATCTTTAGATTGTTCAACGTCATTTCCTGACGCATGAACCACTATCAGGCTTCGGCTTAGCTGGTATTCCCGGTACGTTATAGTCCGCCCTAGTTGTCCGTCGCCTATCTAATATTCGGGCTTCGTTAGACACGTTGCTTGGTGCATTGTCAAAACGCAAAGAGGTGACAAACTTGACTGGTGTATCTAACAATGCTGGAGCCGGAGACTCTGGCTTGGGTTAGTGTCCCCATTCATACTCAATCCTGACTCTAACGCGATGACAGGAAAGCTCTTGAACACTGAACAGCTCCGCAAGGTTGTAGCATCATACCCAGGAGGGTACGCACTTTCCGAATTTCATATGTATGCATATTGATCGTGCTTAAGAAACAAGAAATTTGAGGCTATGTACCTGGATGGCCAAATTGCATTGGAACTCGTTCCTCAAGGCACACTTGCCGAGCGCATTCGAGCTCACGCAGCTGGAATTCCCGCGTTCTTCACCCCGACAGGCGCGTCTACTGCGGTCGAAAAGGGCGAGATTCCTTTGCGTTACAACTCAGGCGGCATATCCAATGGCGTTGCAATTCCCGGCATTAAAAAGGAATACAAGGAAATCAACGGCAGGCGATATGTCCTAGAACCAGCTATCGCAGGTGATGTGACTTTCATAAGGGCGTGGAAAGTTGATGAAATTGGCAACTGCGTTTTCCGGTGACAACACGTTCCGGTCTTTGAGAGTGTTATTCCTTGCTGAATTCGCATCAAGATACGCGTCACAGAATTTCAGCACGCCCATGGGCAAGAATGCCAAGCTGACTATCGTCGAGGTAAAGCAATGTCACTCTCCGGAGTTTGGGAGACCTATTCTGATGCACTATTCATTACGAAGGCCGAGAACATCGTGCCTGTAGGATCGATCTCTCCGAATGCTATCCATCTTCCCGGCATCTACGTTGATAGGATTGTCCCGGCCACTGTCAAGAAAACGATCGAAATCGTCACACTTGCACAAGATGCCTCTCAATTCGATTCCGCGCTGTCTCCCGAGAAGGCAGCGGCGCAGGCTATGAGGCATTACATTGCTAGACGGGCCGCCAAGGAGATCAAGGATGGTTTCTACGTCAATCTTGGAATTGGAATGCCTACTCTTGTTCCCGAGCATCTTGAACCTGGCGTCAAAGTTTGGTTGCAGAGCGAGAACGGTATTCTCGGTATGGGCCCATACCCCACAAAGGAACAGCTCGACGCGTAAGCGTGAAGATTCTACGTCACGGGCCCGATTGACTTTAGTTACTTGGCAGGGACCTTATCAACGCCGGCAAGGAAACTGTCACTCTTCTTCCTGGTGCCTCTATTTTTGGCAAGTCGATGTCATTGAGACTGTTGATTTTGTTCTGATGTATGGAACCCAGACTCCAGCGAGTCGTTTGCTATGATTCGTGGGGGCCATGTCGATGTCGCTATTCTTGGAGTATGTCAGCAGTTCACAGTCTCTATGTTCAAAGCTAAGATTGCTTTCGTCCTGCTCAGGCCATGGAAGTCTCCCAAGCTGGTGACATTGCAAACTTTATGATCCCCGGAAAGATGGTCAAAGGTGAGATGATACAATTGTATGTGTCGGCCTACATTTCTGATGTGAAAATGTAGGTATTGGTGGTGCGATGGACCTTGTCTCAAACCCAGACAAGACGAAAGTCATCGCCGTCATGGAGCACACTGCCAAGGGTGGCAAGCCCAAAATTCTGAAGGAATGTGCACTGCCTTTGACCGGCGCCCGTGCCGTCAGCAAGATCATCACAGAACTAGCCGTGTTCGAGGTTAACAGGGCTGCCGGCGAGCTTGAATTGACTGACCTTGGAAAGGGTGTCACGCTGGACGAAGTGAAGGCCAAGACTGGCTGCGACTTCAAGGTCAGGAGCAACCTTGGGACGTGGTAATTTGAAAGGCGTCGGTATCATGGGTCAACCAACTCTTACCAGCTTCAAAATGGGTATCAGCGACTCTATTCCACTGTATTCTAGTGCATCAGATGATATGTATTTCAAAACTTTGCTGAATTGAGTTGCGGGATGGCTGTGTAAGAGACCCGAATTCCGCATTCCATCGTGTATACATATATGTTGTAGGTGTGCGCAATAAGGCCATCCATGCTTTCCGTGTACGCAGAATCATCAGCAGCCACGATGCGCGTTTTAGGCGGCCGCCTTGTTGATTTATTTCGACGACCGGGAAGACAAAAGTGATGGCGACTGACGCGCCCGCTTAGGTAAACAGTTTTGACTTTGCTGGTGGATCTGCCGGTGAACAAGAGTTCCAGCACCAGCGTTGTCACCGACCTCTCCTCGAGCCCTGCGCTCGTTGTTGTCTGTCTTGCGCTAGAAAAACACGGACTATGGGCTGGTTCTCGTCGTTATTCTCGTCGGAGAGCAGCCAGTACTCGAGAAAGGGCCAAGCCTTGTCCTCGACACACGAAGCCTTCTCTCTACCAATGTCGTCGCCCACTTTTCCCCCGAGCGCCGACGCATTCCACTCGGACGCACCCTCGACGCCTGAACCAGACTCTGCAATGAGCCCGTCCTACACATACCCTCCCCAAGGAGTTTACGGAGCTGTTCCCATGTCGTAAGTTGCTATGACTGTCCACAGCATACTGTCATTTTTTTCGAGTCTTATACATTCTGCTCCACCAGCGCCGGATTAACTTCTCGTCCGACATCTGCGTCCTTGCTTCCAACCCACATCGACCCCCATACCCCCATTTCGGCCAAGTTTTCCTATCCTCCCTTGTCAAGTACCTGGAACCGCATTCGCATATGGTTAAATCGCGAATACCCCGAGCTTGGAGATACCCTTAATTATGGAATTCTTCCCAAGGACCTTTCTCAAATAGAAATGCAGTTTGGATTCTCGCTTCCGGCCGTTGTCCGCGAGTCCTACCTTTGTGTCGACGGTCAGGAAGCTGAATCGGCCGCGGGTTGCTCGGAAGGCTTATTCTTCGGACTCAAGCTCTTACCTCTTGAAGATGTCTTTGAAGAGTGGAGATTCTGGCGCGAGGTTGATGAGGATCCTTCGACCGGTGCGAACGAGAAGCTGAGAGAAATGATGCAATCCATTCCACCCGGCTGGGTACGGAGGGAGTACTCATCGCGAGGATGGATTCCCCTTATCGCTGACAAAGCAGGAAACTACATTGGCGTCGATCTCAACCCAGCAGAGAGCGGCTCCGTCGGACAAGTCATCGTGTTTGGACGAGATTTCGACACCAAAGTGGTCCTGTGGCGCGGCGACGGCCTGACCGGCTGGGCCAAGTGGTTAGCCAGCTTCGCGGAGGAACTTGAGAGTGGCGAAGGTTTCGAGATTGGTTTGCAGTCGGAAGCTAGCGAGGGCAGTGAGGATGATGTGGGATATGAAAGTTATTTCTATGATGGCACCGGGAGAGGGCAGGGCGACGGAGGAGGAGACTCGGGGTCTGGAGGTGGTCTGCGTTTGACTGGAGAATACAGAGGCTGGAGTGTTCTTGAAGCATTCGCCGATCGAAGTGTGCGACGGTGGCACGAAGCCGGCGTTATTACTGATACCACATTACTCCCCGTTGAGGAGGAAGTCGAAGTAAGTTCTGTCTTCCATTCAGGCTGTCTATATCACTGACATTGTGGTTGAAAGCTAAGTGATCCGGCACCAGTGGAGCCTTCACGAGAGTCAAATGCGGAGACAATATTGGCTAACGATGGCGAGGGGACAACTTCCCCACTTACGACCGGAATTAAGCCGGTTCCTCCACTGCCCACAATATCTGTCACAAAGGTCCCACCTCCGGCGCCATTACCTGTTGACTTGCCTACCCCCCACGATATCATACCTTCCCCGTCTCCGCCCGAATCTCAGCATTCGTCTTTCGATGACGATCTAGAGGCTGGCCGGAGCCCGGGTATGCGCGAGATGCCCCGCGATGAGCTGCAGTTTGTATCGTCGTCTAAATGGTCAAAGCCCCAATCCCCTACGGAAGAGCAGGACCTCGAAGGCGAGAGCTCTGCAATCCCCCCGTCCACGAACATCACAGACATGCCATTGTCAGCCTCTCCACCTTCGGCCGAGGCTGTCTCAGCAGCTGGCTCTGCTCTACCTTCAACTCCGGCGCCTGCGATGCCCGACCTTCTTGCTGATTCCGCACCAACCATGGAGACGAAGCCTATCGCGCCCTCGTCGCCTACGGCAGTACAGGACAACCGTACAGACGAGCCGCCAGTGGCGGACGTTCAGGAGCGGTCCTCCCAATTAGACGAACAGCCGGCCAACGAAGATCCCGACACCACGATTCGATTGGTCGGTGGCGGGGGGATCAGCGGACCCGCGTTCGCGTTAGAAGATGAAGACTCGCGGACGACTGATGCAGAAACTGATACTGATGCGGGATCTGTTGTATCGGTCGTGTCGGAGTCGAAACCTCAACAAGGCGGCAAAAAGCACAAGAAGACGAGGAGTGGCCTAGCCGGTCTGAAGAGACTCAGCCAACTCGGGCGCAAAAAGGGTTCGAGCAGTAATGTTGCGGCATTAGTTTCTGAAACACCGAATGCGGCTTGATTTTTTTCCATACTCTACGAGTCCCGTTCAAGCCTTCCCTTATGTCTAACTCTTCGCGATACTTGCGGACCTACCATAGTATATTGCATCTTTTTCTTACTTTCCTTTTTCCTCCATTCCCTTCATCTTCCACTCTGCATCCTTCCTTCTATACCCTAAGTAGTATTTGCCAAGGTAAAAAGTGCAATTTACTATCTTTCGCAACGGAGAATACGCGGTCCAGTGACAAGCATCACGTGTTGTTTACATACTGTAATCAATTCTCGCGGTCGTTCCACGTTCTTACGCGTCTTCAACGCAGGCACCCATGAACGCCATCCTATCTTTCATTCTCCATCCCTTTATAACCCTCCCTGTACACGATGACGACGAACATGGAGGAATTGATTTGTTTTACATCCTTACATGCTTCATCGCCATTGGCATCTACCTCGTTTTCGACCGTTACCACAAGATGCACAACAGTCCCGTACCGTTCAGCGTACCAGCCCCAAATGTAGGCCCTTTCACTTTAAATCCATTCTGGTCTGTCTTTCTGATCCAGAATTTGTGATAGGCTTCCAAACCAGATTGGACGTCGTTGCCCATAAGCAACGCCTCCCTAGACTCTCACCTTCACAGAACCGAAGTCATGCCCCCATTTGTGGTTCCCGGAAGAAAATACATTACTAGTTTTGATCCGGCCACGGGTCTGCATATAGGGACGTTTATAGCTGACAATGCGGAGGAGATTCAGCGAAAAATCGGCCTGGCGGCTCGTGCCCAGAAAGAATGGAGATACACGACGTTCACACAACGCAAGAGGGTCATCAGGAGTTTATTGAAGTGGCTTGTTGAAAATCAGGAAACCTGTGCACGAATGGCTTGCCGGGACACCGGGAAAACGCGTGAGTCCGACTTATGTTACGGGCCAGTCGGATGTGGTTCAATCGTAGACTCGTTCAGTCATTGATGCCTCGCTGGGCGAGATAATGACTACATGTTGCAAGATGGAATGGCTTCTCAAGCACGGAGAGAAAGCCCTTCGCCCTGAAAAACGTGCAAGCAATCTCTTGCTTGCCTACAAAACGTCCGAGGTACATTATGAGCCTCTTGGAGTGGTCGCCGGTATCGTTTCCTGGAACTACCGTAAGTCGGTTCCGTCATGCGAGCATCTTACAGCTCACAGAATTGCGAATCAATCCAGCTCTTCACAATGCATGGTCTCCTATTCTAGCGGCGATCTTTGCCGGAAACGGCATCGTTCTAAAATGTTCGGAGCATGTTATCTGGTCCACTAACTGGTTCGTTGGAGCTATCACGGAGTGTCTGCGCAAATGCGGCCACGACCCAGAGCTTGTTCAATTGGTGTGCTGCTGGCCTGACGATGCGGAAGCCTTGACGCGCTCTCCTGACATCAAGCACATCACCTTCATTGGGTCAGAAACCGTCGGACGCAAGGCAGGTTCTCAATACTTACCTCGATAGGCCCGCATTAATTTGCCATTGCCAGGTTGCAATGGCCGCAACAGAAAATCTTACCCCCGTCACGCTCGAACTCGGTGGAAAAGACCCCGCTATCATCTTGCCAAAGACTGACCTCAAAAAATGGGCGCCTATCTGGCTTCGTGGCGTTTTGTAAGTGCCACCTTTAACTCTGGTTTTAGGGAGTTACCGATTCCCATCAGCCAGAACATGGGTCAAAACTGCATCGGAATTGAGCGACTCATTGTTCATGAATCTCAATATGATGAATTATATGAATTCTTCTCTGCCAAAGTCTCGAAATTACGACCAGGCTCCGTCATGGCAACATCGACTGAAGGATACGTTTCTACAATTGATTGTGGATCTATGATCTCTGGTGAGCGTTTTAGAGGACTGGAAAAAGTCCTCAACGATGCTGCAGACGACGGTGCGATCGTCGAAGGAGGCCAAGAATATAAGCATGTGTATCTCGAAAATGGCTACTTTTTCCAACCCACACTGGTGGGCGCGGTCGACCCGAAAATGGACATTGCCCAGCAAGAACGTGAGCTATACTAGCTACCATCTTCGTCCCACATTGATTAAAGCCTTCCCAGTATTTGCCCCTGTTGCTGTTATCATGACATACGACACGATTGAGAGGGCTATTGAGATAGCCAATGGCACGCGCTATGGGCTCGGCGCCAGCGTCTTCGGTCCTGACCAGCAACAATGCCTGCAGGTCGCCAAAGAACTCGAGTGCGGAATGGTCTCAATTAATGACTTCGGAGTATTCTACGTATGTTTCATCCGCTTTTCTGTTAGCCAGGTCCTAATGTTTTGCCTCAGATGAAGTAAGCTTTGAATGAGATTCCCATAACTGTGTTGTTCATAGTTATTTAGCCAGGACCTGCCGTTCGGTGGAACGAAAAGCAGCGGTTACGGCCGCTTTGGTATGTGTCTACCGTCGTATAAAAGCCTCACTTTTAATTCATGACAATCCAGGAGGACCGGAAGGCCTTCGTGCCCTTACGAACCCAAAAGCTATCATGAAAGACCGTTGGCCGTCTTTGTTCCAAACCAGTATTCCCAAAGTTCTGGACTACCCATTACGTTCCTTAACCAACAGCTGGTACGTGACGATACCGTCTTGCCGATACCTGGCCTAACTATTACTAGGGAATTCTGTGTCAACTTGGTGCAATTCCTTTACGCTGATGGATGGCGTGCTAGATTCCGCGGGCTTTTGCACGTTGTTCGTTCACACAACAAATGATGATACCCAAGAGATGTAAGGCGGAACTCGGGGAGCCTGGATGTGCATTGTATCTGCTGCTTTAACATATTCTGCTTTCTGGAGGTCTTGGATAACTATGATTTAGCTCTCGCTTAATGCAATGATGTAGTAGAGTACAGGCGTGGATCTTATAATATATCATAGCGCCCCAGGACTGCCTGCAACGTGGTCCGATAAGAGTACATGTGGCAGCACGTGGCAGACGATGTACGAGGACAAGTTGTGAACGCAGGCTAAAGAAGCATCTCTCCTATCCTGGACGTTTTCGTGGCCGGCAAAGCATTCGGAGGTCCAACGCACCGCTTCACATGCGCTACATATGCATGTGCACGAGCATTGCCGTGTCGCGCTATACGTAAAGCCCCTATGAACGCCGTCCTGCCATCAATTAATCTTGCCCACCCTATGGGCCCGATCTTACAACAAGCGTCATTCGAAATGCATAAAAATATGGGCAGACCTTGGCCACGCAAACTCATTCCTTCAGACCTGTTTGTCGAGCCATGGCAGTCTTATTTTCAATCAAGCCTCTCACTTTCGACCGCGTCAATCACGGATGGCCATGGAACTCCTCATTGCCGCTCTTTCGACTTCCGGTAGAGCTCCTGAACCACGTCACGCCTTACCTCGCAGCACAAGACCTTGCCGCTCTGGCACTGGTCGACCGTAATTGCCGCCAATTGGCTCGTTCCGTCCAATTCATGACCGTCAAGTTGGACTTTTCAAAGGCAGCCATCGACCTCTTGAACCATCTCAAGAACGAAACGTCGGTCAAGTCAGCCGCATCTGGACCACGCATAAGTGTCTGCATACGGCATTTGATCGTTGCAGAGGATTGTGGCTCGTATCCATGCTTGGAGGACCTGATGGCTTTGACAGACGACGAGATAAAGCATTACATGCAGATGACCAAGGAGACAGAGGCGGCATACGTGGATGCGTTATACACCATCATTGGCCAGTCTTTGCCGCATCTTCACGTCCTAGAATGGCAGAGAACCGCGACCATGACGCCGGACCTGCTAAAATGCATTCTGTCGTCTCCCATTAATCATCTCAAGCTGCACCGTATACGAGATACCCTCCCTTGGCCGGATGATCAGCCCGAGCAGATTGTATCAAGACGTTCACTGGAAACGTTGTCCGTCCGCATCATCTGGTCATATCGGGACATAGTCGCCAATGCGGGGTCTTGTCTCCATGCCCTCCTTCGTGAAGCAGCGCCGACATTGCACGAGCTCGCGTGGCTGGGAGGCTCCTTGACAAGGCCCGAGGGCTTGGCGAAAGGCGGTTTTGCAAACACCCGCAATCTGGTCTTGAACTGCGTTAACTTGGATGGTGACGCGTTAAAAGCCTTCCTTGAATCGGGGAGCCGCATAAATTCCTTGTCGCTGGACACAAGTGGTCCAGATGTCGTAGAATGCTTCGGCCAGCTGGGTACCATACCAAGCTTGACGAATTTTCGCTGGACGAAATGCGAAATTGACCATCTGGCCATTATTGTTCCTTTCCTTCGGTCCAATCCTCAGCTGAACTCTTTCGAGGTCACTTTCCCGTTACCGACGCTGTTCATCGACGAACATGTTGTGCCCGCTTTGCGGGAACTGCATCATCTCGTGGCCCTTAGCTTAACTTGGGACGCTAATTTCATTCCCCGAGATTCCTTGGGTCAACTCCGCGCATTTCAGACGTTGCAGCATCTTCAGCTGTCCGCGCGAAAATATGGTAGTTGGTGTCACGGCTGGGAAATCGACCATCGAGTCATTCAGGACGCACTGTCTCCGCTTTGCTGCTTGAAGAGCCTTGCATTTGACAGGGATTCGTATCGCGTCCAGAGTCATTCGTTACTGGGGACCTCGAATAATGTCCAGGATTATTACTTTAGCAAAGCACTCCCGCAAGACGTCAACTTTGCTTGTTACCTGTTGGACGAGGAGCTGGCAACGCTCTCGCAAGAGGCCAATATCGATGCAGCTCTATTGACACGTCGGAACCTCTGGGAACTCGCCTGGGAACGTTGGCACAAATCATGCATGACTGCCCTCGCCTTGGGATATGCCAAGTGCTTCCAGAATCTTACTTGGTGTCACATCGGACAATTATCAATGACCCTTCAGTCAAGCGTTGACACATGCCAGGTTTTGGGAGAGAATCCTTCCAGGGACCACTGTTCGGCTTTCCTGGAAAGGCGATGGAGTCAGACAATTCGTGCGCCACGGGCGTATTGACTTGCCGGGGTGACGGAAGATACGAAAGGTCTTCAATAGCATTATGATACATCATATAATCTAGATTTAGTATATCCATACATATATACAAGAGATACAGATGCGGATAGCAATCAGAGGATTAGCTAGCAGATAGAGAATCCAAGAATTTGACGATGCCAACGGTGTTGCCGAAACCAGCCAGCATGCACGCAGAAGATGCGGAAAATGTGGAGACCCTTGTGAAGGGTATTCGAGGTATAGATTCCCTTGGGCTTTCTTCAGGTCGGGGTGATGTTGGGCGACTGTGACATTTCTGCCGTCCCGATAGCGCAGCCAAAGAAACATTCTGCACCGTCGCTGTGTCCGGGTCTAGAGTCCAGAGCTCCCATCGTTCCAAGGTTGCCGACGTCAAGCCCTGGACTTGGAATTTGTGTCCGTCCACGGTAGACGAGTTGTTGCGGGTTTGGCCGAGCGTTCGCGGCTTCCTTCGAATCCCGACGATCCGCTGATTGTCGATAACCCAACCTCCCCTTTCACAAGTAACTTCACTAAAATGCATAACGAGGGCATCGCGCCAGAGGGATATTTTTTGGAGCGAAGCCTGCCGGCTCTGCAACGAATCCTCTTTTGGATCTTGTTCTTCGCCGGGGAACGGTACAGCCAGTAGTTCTGAAGATCGACGCCCGGGTTCCTTCTCAGATACCCGTCTTGAGTGTACGCCATGACCAGAAACGGGGAACGAGTTTTCAAAAGACGTGGCCAGTCTCGCCCTGGGTATGCTAGGCGAAGCCGATCCAACTTGGGAAGAAACGCTGTTACTGCGTGAGCGTCGTCCAAGGTTGTCTCGGGAGGATATATGGCTCAGTGGGCGCCGCGTGCACGAACAGCGCCTCGTCTGATCGTTGATGTAAAGCCTGTACAGCTGGACGAGGTGACCGACGGAAAAGGCGACGGCCAGGCTTTCCAGCGGGAGATGGCCACAGCGACGACAGGTATCACTTTGAATGGGTATCATCCGCATACAACTGACTCGGCCATAAGCTTCCTCTAGGATTGATATGCATTCGGTCGTCAGACCATCCCAAAGGGATATGATGCCACTGTCGGTAGCAGCGGCGATGACAATGCGTGCCTGTCCACCCATTTCGGCGCCACAGGCAGATACCTTCGAGATGGCATCCATCTGATTGCCTGCTTGGACGTAAAATCCCGATTGAATAAGGATATCGTCGTTTCGGGTATCTAATACTTCCAGCGTCCCATCGTTGAGGCCAAAAGCTACAAGGATATGGTTGGATGGGTAAATTGGGACGATGAAACCCTTGATGAGTGAGGCGTTCCGTGTCGGCGAAAAATGAACGGCAGAAGGTAAAGCCTGGCTCCAAGTCCATTTGACAACCATTCCGTTTTCGTAAGCTGCAAATAGAGCTGCGTTGGGTGACAGCGGCAACCCTGGCTTCGCTTTCGACGTCGATGTGGTCATGAAGCGCAGGTCTGCGACACTGGCAGAGACGCTACCGAGCGAGAGGGGCGGTAGAAGTTGTGCATCGTGTTCCTGTAGCTCCCAGACGGCGATAATCCCGGCACCAGTTCCGAGGGCGCAAATAAGGCCAGCATCGTCAACAGCAACAGAGGTGACTGTTGAGATGGCTGAAGACGTGCTGGGAGCACGCAACAATATCTGTGTTATGTCAAGAGAAAATCGCGTCCCTTCGTCAATGCGCCAAACGCTGACTTCATTATGCAATCCAACAGAGACAACGACACTGCCGGTGGCATTGGCAGCAATAAGCTCTACGTCACTGGAGAATGAGCGAGGCAGGGTGGAGAACAGAACTTTACTCTCCATGTCTTCCTGCAATTCCAGTGCTTCAATGGGACTTCCTTTCTGCGCCTCCAGGAGCTCCGCATTCTTCAGCAGATAAAGCAATAGAAGCCATAAAGCGCCTGTTGTCACGGCGATTGGCATGGCGATGATCTTCAGGAACCAGAAAACGAGATTTATGGTTCTAATCGAGAAACGCGGGCGAGGAGGATTGCTAGAATGCGCTTCGCTTTCTAGCCCGAAAGCGATGATCGCAGGCAACTCGAGGCGTAGATGAAGCAATGGTGTTTGAGTCGGGTTCAAGGCCTTCCAGATGTGCCAGGCTGCTGACTTCTCCTTTCCAGACGCCCCAAGTTGGGATCGTAGCTGCGAGATTGGGGCCAAGTTTGAGACCATGGATGTATGATCGGGGCCTGAAGTTGAAGCAGTATACGTCGCATAATAAAGCGTCGCAGTAATTGCCAACAGCTAGTAGACAGCAATTCAAGTCAAAGTGAATTTGAGGCAGACAAAAGCTTACCATGAAAAGACTGATGTTCGCCGCAGCACGACCTTTGAGTAAGCTTTTGACGGTGAAGACTAGCTTAGCGTGAGCTGAGGAAGGTTTCTTGATGTTGGGGTCTTTAGGAGTTTGTGCTTGGGGTGCTAGAGATGACGTGTTGTGTCTGAGTAATTCATCAAGCTAATGGACCCGGACGTCAGCAACAATGACTAGAGCTGCAAGGAGTGCCGCACCTCCAAGCGCTGGATATCAATCGACAGAACAGCCATGAAAAAAGTGTGGGCCAAGAACCAATGCGCAACAAGGACGACAATGGCAAACGAGCAAAACTGACGGACAGCTCCAGCAGAAAACACGGCGATGACGCCAAGGATGGCGTTGTATGAGATGACCTTGAGTGTGTTGGATGTTCCCGCCTTGCTGAGTCCCTCCGCAATACGTTGCTTCACTGACAGAGCGACCGAAGTCTTGCCGACTGCATCAACCTAAAAGCAAGATAAAATAACGCATTCTAGAGGTCATCTAAGGCGGCCACTCACGAGGTTGAACATATTTTCAGCACCGACAAACACAATGACAATGGGTAATATTTCCCTGTTATAGAGTCCTGTTGATCAATGAATAATATCCAGTATATATGACGGCGTACCAAGGTACCAGGGTAACCCTGAAACCGACAAGAGCGCATACACTCAAACTCGTGATAGTACTCACAGCAATCTCCACCAACGCCGTGAACGTCACCCCGAGTCGTGAATGGACGGCGTTCATTTTACCCATAGACCAAGCAACATATGTGAAGAAACCTAGATAGGCGAGATAAACGGCAGCAGAAAGGACCGACCACCGGTCTGACTTGGATAAACTCGGATCGTACTAGAAGGACCGACCAATATTAGCATAAATTTACATCAACAACAAGCGTGTACCTCAAGAGCAATGATCGTTGGCTCCTCAAGCTGGATAGGAACTTCAACATCTTGACCAAGAACGTTGTATACTGTTTGCAACCATGTTGTATGCTTTGAATCGCTCAAACAGTCAGATTGCGGGAAGAAGTAAGTTAGTGCGAGGTATGTAGCGTAGTCGAACTTTGATCCTGCTACATGAGGCTCATCGGAGCCTCGACTCGCGAGAACCATCTGAGGAGTTATGAGAAAGCCACCCAACGAGACGTTCTTTGAGGCATTGATCGAGTCCAAGAGCCTGGTATCCGCAAGTATGGTATCTTTGTCATAGTTCCAGAAAAGTAATGGAGAAAGCACGAAGCAACTGCCAGTGGATCGTTTGAGACACGGAATGTTCGTGTCTAAAATATGCTCTTGCAAGCGGCGTTCAAAGTCGAGGGTGGACAGCAGAATTTGATGTGTCAATGCGCTATCATCTTCAATCGAAGCGCTCTGTACCAGTATGCGTTCCACACGTAAAACACGTCCAACCCCGCATTTAGCACGAGAGACGGCGTCCTCGTGCGTCCGCAGGGTGTCGTGGTGAGACCATAGTTCAATCAAATCCTTTTGCGCTTCGAATCCGGAAGTGGCTCTATGAGGGATAAAGGTATCAATGATAGACAGGGATCTAGGATGCGAAGACGAATAGATAGCGAGAGCAGGATAGAACAGGGAAGTGATGACCACGCAGGAGACGAGAATAATGCGTATTTGGTGGGTTGCGCAGTGCCTTCGTAATGGACGCCATACAAAGGTCAGAGAAAGGTCGTCTGGACGTGACTAGGAGACTCACAGGCCAAACTTGAGGAAAAAGCGCTGGCTTAAAGTCCGAAACCACGGAAGCGAAGCGCTCGCATGTGCAAACATATTCCGTCCGCCGGGCAACGGTGATGCTCGCCGAAATTCTTCCAAACGATGGTGAAGGGGGAATTTGGCGAGGAATGGGGATTATGGCAAAGGAGAATGGGTAGAATGAAAGAATAAATAGGGAGAGTCTATGGCTATGGGCGTTATCTGCCTGCAGCGCAGACTCCCAGTCTGCCCGAATGCAGGATAGCTGCTCCTTCGGTGAGGGCGGGCACCGCCACGTGAATGTCCCGTGACCATGACAGCAGTTGGCCTTGCATTTGTTGGGGCGATCGAGAACTCCGAGCATGCCATCCACCATCGCATTCGCCGCTCTGACGCGCGCGAGCGTGCATGCCAGGCACGGACTCCGGAGATGTGAGTAATTGAGTGCAGTCATGCTGGTGCATTTCTTACGTAGATTGCTTCGCACAGGTCTGCACCAGAGCAGCGCACGCTATGCAATTACCAACTTCGAAATGCCGGCCATGTCACCGACAATGACTGAAGGTGGCATTGCGTCGTGGAAGAAGAATGAGGGCGAGTCGTTCAGCGCAGGCGACGTGCTTTTGGAGATTGTACGTGCCAAACGCTGACGTCGGAAATTTGGTTAACACATGTCTGCCAACTCTACTAGGAAACTGACAAGGCGACAATAGACGTCGAAGCACAAGAGGATGGTGTACTGGGAAAAATTCTGGCATGCAATGTTCCCGCCATAGAATGAGCTCGTCCCTAACCTCCCATGAACAGTACCCTGATGGGACGAAAAATGTTCCGATTGGCAAAGTTATTGCCATACTTGCCGAGGAAGGTGACGATATATCCAATCTTCAAGCTCCAAGAGAAGTGGAAAAGTCTGCTACCAAGAAAAGCGATGCAGCAGCTCCCGCCCTCTCAACCTCAACACCATCCCCTTCGCCGCCGCCCTCTGAGTCGCACCCTACAATACCTATTTCGCATTCTAGACCATTATTTCCGTCCGTTTATAGGCTACTGTCGGAATACAACATTACCAACCCCGAAGTCATCAAAGGGACTGGAGTTCGCGGGATGCTCACTAAAGGAGATGTACTTGCGTATCTTGGGAAAGCTTCTGGGCCTCTGGGCACGTTCAAAGAGCTTGCTTCGAAATCCGAGGAATCGGTCAAGCCAGAAAAGAAAGAGGAATACAAAGTATGAGCTTTCTAAGCCTCTTCTGAGTACATTTCTTTACGCTATACGAAACAGCTTCCTGATGGTCCCACCCTTCGCCGACTTATTGCTTCGAGCATGCTGCAGTCCTCGCTAGCCGCGCGTAATGCCGCAGGTGCGTAGCATTAATCAAGGCCGGCCATGCCTTCGACTGAACGCGACTATACCTGCAGCACCAAAATTGGCCGCGGACTTCGATTCCATAATCGCTGACTACCTTCCTCCCTCCAACACTTCTGCCACCTCAAGTACACCCTTAAGCCCCACCCTGCCACACAAGCAGAGTACTACCGATTACCTCAGTGGACTGTATTAATTAGCTTGCTAGATACTTCATAGACTTGAAGAACGATGCTTTCCCTACGCCCCGCTGAGATGTTCCTAATTCCTCTCAGTGAAATCGTTTGCACCATCCAGATGATCTGGGTGACAAGGCATGAGAGAAAATTCTCATATTTAAGTGGAATGCTAGCAAGGGATGGTTTGGATTTGTTACAATTTGAGAGACTCTGATTGCGGTCAGTCGAAGCAACTGCTGCCCAAAACGGGATATGATCACCTCGCGTCTGCCTTACCATGTCCGCCTCACAGGCAGATGAGAACCAGAGCCCTGTAGGTTTTCTTACGCGCTTGGCGCGTTATTGATTCATCTCAGTACCTAGGTCTTAACAGCGTCGGTCCACGACATTCGATACCTCGCGTCATTGCTCCGTGGCGTCAATTTCGTGAGCGTAAGTCGGCATCCTCTCTTTCACAGAATTTCGTTCCCGATTGACCTTTGCAAGAGAGCGACGGTGACGGTGACAGATCGAGGACTCACTATCACCGTTGAAGAGGCTCGCACTCTCCTCGGTACTGTCAGAATCGCATATGGTCACCTCTATGTGGATCATTGAATTATCCTCCCCAGGTACGGCATTTATCTTCGCGGACGTCTTTGACGAGTACAGTTACCAATCTACCAACCCACGACCGCGTCCGCACACTGGAAATGATGATGATGAGGGAGAAACAGCATACAACGAAGCCTTTGAAATATCCCTGAACATGCTGATCGAGTGCCTCAACATCTTTGGCACGGCAGGTCCCACCGCGCATGCGGCCGGCGGCCAAAAGAAATGGAGAAGAATGGGAGACGACTCTGGCGACGATGACGATGACGATAATGAACGTCAAGTCGAAGGTGGTCGGCGAAGGAAAGCAGGAGGCTTTAATGGCAGAGGGATTGAATCTTACTTCGGTGGAGGGGAGAAAAGGACTGGTATGCGCATGACATATGCCGGCAACGGGTGTCCTCTTACATTACTCATGTTCGAGCTTATTTTGCATGTTCCCTTCGACTGACTTTCTAACGGAAATATACCTTAGCGCAGAGGATGCTACAGGCCCAACTACCACCTGTGAACTCGCCACGTTTGACCCCGAGCCTCACCTGGAGCTCGACTTCGACGATACTCGGATGTGCGTCGCCACGCTGTCTGCAAACTTTGCAGGCGTCATAACATTCATTCTATGCGGTCTAGGGTCCTTAAAATCATCTTGAAATCATCCTGGCTGCGCGATGCACTCTCCGAATTGGACACCTCATGTGACAAGCTGACATTCATCAGCAATCCAGCGACCGAAGAGTCGTCTGAACAGCCTAATGCAATGTCTAAAGGCAAACAACGACAGCGCGATTTCACAAAACCGATATTTCGGATCCGAGCGGCGGGAATATTTGGAAGTACGGAGGCTAGTTCTATTCACATTCTTGGTGTCGCTATCCTCCGTTCACGCGGAATGTTGCGCATAGATGGATTATCCAAATGACAGGGAAGTTCTTGAAACGTTCGAATGCAACAAGTACATCAGTTTCAGGTAATCACTTCGTGTGCAGCCAAGCATTCTCATGTTGATATAACTGCAGCTACCGTCTCACACATATAACGCGTACCTTGCGCGCATTGCAAAGTTCTACTAAAACGTCACTGCGGATTGATGAAGATGGGCTTCTCAGTCTTCAGTTCCTCATGCCATCGCCGAAAAACCGACCAGGCAAAGAAACCCCCGATGCCTTTCTAGAATTCCGGGTTTGCGTTGTCATTTCTGTGCGGTGTGCCTTGTCTTAACATATTTACTTTAGTGTTTGGCTCTCGATGACGAAACATGACCGTATGGCATTAAAGGATTGCTCCTCCATGGTTTCAATCCGTGTTTAAGATATATGGTTAATAGTGCGCCGATCTAACCTTGATGCGTACTCTGTCCCTGCGCCGATGAGTTGATATGCTTGAGGAATGGAGTTGGTTGCAGATATGTCAAATAAGGCCGTCAAAATATTCAGCAGTTTCGCACTTCATGTTACGGGGCGTGAAGGTAGCTGTAGCTGTTAAGCGGCGTCAGGAATTTGCATTAGGATAAAATGAAATTGATGGGCATTACCCGATGCTGGAGTCCGAGCGAGGTTTGACACAATCATGCGACGAAGACTGGTGCCATCCAGCTGATGTCGACGTTGGATAATGGATAGTTGAGCAAACTGAGAGGGATGTGAGAAGATAACGTACTTGGTTTGGAATGCCATCTGCTATTTCTCTGATAGGTGCACTCCTTGGTTGAAGAGCACATGGAGTTGTAGAGGAGATAGGGGAGGCTATCTGAACAGTTGTTCGTGGGGATGGCGGAATAATCCTCAGCTTGGATGCGGAACCTCGCGCGTGATATCCGGTAGCCATGCCACGAGCGCCGATGTGATGATACGGGCTTGTCATGGTTTGCGTTTCGAATAAGGACTGCGATCGGCGACCGGGAGGCATAAACGACGAGGTAGAATGTTCCGAATACAAAGGAGAGGGAAGGGAGCGCCGAGTTGGGGACGTAACGGTACGTAATGTCGGTGTGGTCGGACTCCGAAGATCAGATGGAATGGTCAGATCGGCCAATTCTCTGACATCTTCATCTTTGGCAACGAGGGCGATGACTTGTTCTACGGGGACATTGGTGGTGCCATCTGGCACCTGTTCAAGCACTTGTCAATATCCAAAGAATGAACAAGTAAACCGCATGGAGCATACAAGTATCCTGCCCAGTATGCCTGGCGACTGGGCTTCCACGTCTACCATTGCGATGTCCGATTCCTGTGGGCCGTCTGATCTTAACAAGCAAAAGTGCGGCGCCACGAGAAGACGTACTATCTGGAGCAGGACGTCACCTGTGTTAAAGGCTTCACCCTCCTTCTTTTTCCAGCGGGCAATGGTGCCATCCATCATGTAAGGAGACATGGCGGGCATTAAGATTGCCTGTCGGGATTGCGATTGATGAAGCCCTATCGCCTCTTTAGCACCAGGAATGTAATCATGAGGTGGAGAGGGTTTAGTCACATCGGCGCTTGTCCGCATAGGTTCCTTGCATACCAGCACGCAAAGGACTACGCACGGGAGACTTGGAAAGAGAAGTGAGCGCAAGAGTGGTCATGTTGGCCAGCAACTTGAGGACGACGAATCGACTTCGGTGAACGGGCTTTTATAACGGCCTGTCGCCAAGGCATGCTTTGATTGTATTGACTTGCAATAGTTCGCCGAGGAGCAGTTGACCGAAGCTGCATGTCGACGGAGGCAATGCGTCGAACGACGTAACATCAAAATATCACCAGTTCACCGTTGATGGACACAAGCTGGAAACGCGACCACGTGATCTGTGCTCACTTTTGAGTCTCGCTCATTCATCGAGGATACATAGCGTCATACAGTGACGCACAGTTTCCAATCTGATAAAATGGCTTCGCACCCCGTCGCAGAGCTATATAAACAGGTCGATGCTCCAACGACTATCCCTCGCTCTTTGAAACCAATCCTCCATGTCCGGGGTCCGTACCGCCATCAAACAAGCAGTTACCTCAATGACCTCGACTGCCAAGGTTGCCGACCTACAGTGCAATGTCATAGATTCCAACTCCTTCCGGGGCTTGACCACGGATCATGGCGTCAAGATCTCCGATACAGATACCTGGTATTTTCTCCTCGATATATGCTGCTGCCAAGTCTCTTAGTATCTCCCACAGGCTCAAAGTCACAGATGGCTCGAAACCAGGCCCTTCACTTCTTGAAGACCAGATTGCCCGAGAAAAAATTCACAGATTTGATCACGAAAGGCGAGTCCCTCATCAACTGCAGCAAAAAAACTCGTCCTGGCCACTTACATCCGCATTTCCAGGATCCCAGAGCGTGTTGTCCATGCTCGTGGCACTGGTGCCCACGGATACTTCAAAGTCTTCGATGATCGCGCAAAGAAATACACTTTTGCTCCTGTTTTGACGGATCCCTCAAGGACGACTCCCGTCTTCGCCCGTTTCAGCACCGTTCAAGGATCCAAAGGTAGTGCAGTAAGTAACTATACATGTGATCATTCTTGTGTCAATATATGCGCAGGATACCGTGCGAGATGTCCGTGGCTTCGCAGTCAAATTTTACACCCCAGAGGGCAATTGGGATCTCGTCGGCAACGACATTCCCGTGTTCTTTATACAAGACGCTATGAAATTCCCCGACATCATTCATGCTGTAAAGCCGGAACCTCATAACGAGATTCCTCAAGGGCAAAGCGCACATAACAACTTTTGGGACTTTGTTGGTTTGCAGCCCGAATGTATGTCGATCAACGGGCGTGTTCATATTCATGCTTACATCTTTTACAGCCGCCCACATGATTATGTGGGTAATGTCCGACAGAGGTTATCCCCGTAATTACCTCGTTTGCGTTCTACTGACACTCGTTAAAAGGTATTCCCAGGTCCTTCCGAATGATGCAGGGATTTGGCGTCAACACGTATACCCTTGTCAATGACATGGGTGAAAGATTCTTTGTAAAATTTCATTTCATTCCCGAGCTCGGTGTCCATAGCCTGGTATGGGATGAGGCCCTGAAGATATGCGGCCAAGATCCTGGTGAGTTCGGATCTTATCTTGATTTGACATGTTTGACCCTCGAAATACTAGACTTCCACAGGAAAGATCTCAACGAAGCTCTTGAAAGTGGTTGCCCCGCGAAGTGGACATTTGCGATTCAAGTCATCGAAGAGCAGGACGAACATAAATTTGATTTCGACATTCTTGATGCTACAAAAATCTGGCCAGAAGACATTGTGCCCATCATTGAAATCGGTGAACTGGTTCTCAACAAGACAGTAGAAGAATTTTTCCCGGAGGTGGAGCAGGCCGCTTTCTGCACCAGCCACGTTGTTCCCGGCATAGGCTTCAGTGATGATCCTTTGCTCCAAGGTCGTAACTTCTCGTATTTCGACACACAAATCACTCGACTTGGTGTTAATTGGCAACAGGTACGAAACATGACTGCGAGAGAACAGGGATATGAAATATTCTGTGACAGATGCCAATTAATCGTCCAGTGTGCCCGGTCTTCAACCACAATCGAGCCGGCGCTCAACAGCATCGCATCGTCAAGGGTAGTATTAATTATTGGCCGAACCGACTTCAGATTGGAGGCCCCGTTCCCCCTCGAGAAGGTGGCTATGCAGAGTGGGTGTCTTACTCTTTTTCTTCTTCCATGATGAACCTAGTCGTTCAGGTACGCGCAGAAGATCAACGGGATGAAACAGCGCATGCGCGGTGCCAAATTCAATGAGCATTTTAATCAAGCTCAGCTCTTTTTCAACTCGCTAGCGCCCCACGAAAAGCAGCATTTGATCAATGCCATTTCTTTTGAATTGTCTCATTGCGATGACAAGATCGTGTACGAGAACTATACCAAGGTCATGAACAATATCGATCACGAACTGGCGAAGGCGGTCGCCAAAAATGTAAATGGAATCATACCCTCGTCTCCTGCACGACAAAATCACGGCAAGAAGATATCCACACTGTCTCAAACATACTATGCTCCCAAAAAGCCTACAATCGCTACGAGGCGCATCGCCATCTTGGTTGCCGACGGTTTCAATGCAACGGAAGTTGAGGCTGTCCGGGCTGCGTTGACTAGTGCGAAAGCTATCTGCTTCATCATTGGTCCTCGTCGCGGTGAAGTCGCCTCCTCGGGGTCATCGGCATTGGTGGCAGATCACCACTTTGAGGGTCAGAGGTCGACGATGTTCGATGCTCTTTTCATTCCGTCGGGAGCCGACCACGTCGAAAGTCTCATGGATAACGGTCGAGTTGTGCATTGGGTCCGCGAAGCGTTCGGACATTGCAAAATTATTGGCGCCGTCGGAGAAGGTTTGTCATGGCCGTCCCGCAAACATGCAATATCGATCACTTCTGCATTTATCAGGTATTCATTTCGTCAAGACCGCTCTGAGCTTGCCGCAACTCCAATTTGCTGGGGATGCGGACCGGGACGTGGTTACTTGCTATGGGGTCGTGACGATAGGGGAATATGGTGCATCATCCGCTTTCGCCGACGCCCTCAATATTACGCCCGGTTCTACTGGTTTCGCCTCCAATTTCGCTTTCGAGATCAGCAAGCACAGATGTTGGGATCGGGAAATGGACGGATTGACCTCTGCAGTCGCATTCTGAAGGCCAGATTCATTTCTCTCTTTGTCGGTGGTTTCAGCCGCATCGCTCTTCCCGGTTTGGCTTGCTCTTGAGGTTGATTGTGGGTACATTAGCTGTCGCATTCTGTATAAGAGGTTCTGTATTATGTGTACACTTTGAGACGGCATATCAGTGTTGGCCGCAGCACGAGATCCGAACCTATGAGACTTCATGAACTCCTTCACCCTCGGTCGATAGACGCAGATGAATTGTCAAAGTGATTGATCAGAAACTGGTTTGAAATTAGTAGCCGAACATTTGGAGTTGTGATCGCAAAGCGAGTGTCGGACCCCAGACACGAGGAGAAAGATGCCAATTTTGATGACGGCGAAATCAGACCTGAATGTCGGGAAAGGATATGGAGTAGAAGGGGCAAAGAAGTACGCACATACACCTCTAGCGATCCTGTATTTGTGGGAACACCCCGACCTGGTAGAACAGAACAAAATTTCAGGAACACGCATTCCTTTTATCAGAAACCTTCGTCATGCTTTGAGACATGGATTTTATTCATCAGAATGGGAGGAGGGAACTCGAAGCACAGCGGATCATTGCAGAGTGGGTGGCCATTTCAAAGTTCCAGTGGACATGACTGATATGAAACATGGAAGAAGTGATGGAAAGTCGAGACGTGATGGGGCAGGATAGTGGGTAGAAGGGGAGCTCATGATATCGTCAATGTACAACATTTGCCTGCCGGCACGAATCCTTCCAGTCTCTGACGGTCGTCCGTGATCGGTGTATGACTGACGACGGAGAACACAGCTCCTGATTCCAAGTCCTTCCATCGTCAGTGGAGAGGGTAGCAACCCAACCCGAGGTTAAGCCTATGTATTAACCGAATGTATAATAGTGGTGCGCACATTCCCATGAGGAGCGGAAGAATTCTCTCGTTAGAAAAAATCGCGGCACCGGAAACACTGCGTGGCTCACACAGACCCATGTGCGTCCCTCTACCACTTTTGGTGGACCAGAATTGCCAGTGTGGGAGAGGTGCGAGAACGCTTGCAATCCCCAGTCCCGCGGAGCTCGCGTCGGTCTCAGAGGGCGGCGTTACCGAAGTGAATGCGAGATTGATTCTTGGGGGACCGCTTTTCTTTGTACGCACATATGTAAGTCTGATTGACAGACGTGGCATCGCTTCCTGTTTCTGACGATCACTGCTTCATTTAGGAGCAGAACGTAAGCATTCGCGGAAGTGCCATAGTGTATAGCTACCCACGGGGTCAATCGGCCCCAATGACGTTGGTGTGAGAGAAGAACAGAAATGAAATGGACGTTGACGCTTACCATTTGTCATCGTGTCGATGGGCGGGCAGCGAGCACTGGAGCATGGCAATAACTCGCGAAATAGCTGCCACATATCAATCACCTGGCTTCAAATCCAAACGAATGCGTTCTCTGTCTGGCCGGTGGCGCATCTTCCTGCTGGCTCGACATACGTCCCATGATCTGCCGTGTGGGCAACAGCAAACAGGGAAGTGGCGACACGGTCTCGACTTTAAGGACACTGGCCAAATTCGAGGACCTCGAAATGAATCGTCTCCAGCAGACAACAATAAACCAGAAGCCATGCAGAAGCAATCCCGCTGCGGGTTCACATCAGTGTTATATTTGTACTCGACTAGGAGATAATTTTACCGAACAATGTGTAGACCAAGCCAGAAAAAGGCAAGTCTTGTTCGTTCATGCTACCAGAAGCCTGATTTTCGAAGCACCTATATTAGTATGTATGCTAGTAGTTCCGAGTAGTTGTCTCGGTGATGAATGTTGCGAAGGAGCGTATCGAGGCGATGAATTTCTTCCGGCCTGGACAATCTGGAAAGCACGGAAGTAGCAAGTAGCCGAGGGTATCATGTTCGAGGCTAACCTTGGATGGGTCGGTATTGACTCCACGATGAGTTGGACCAAAGTTATTTATATGCATCAGGGTTTTGCGTCGGACAAAGGCCATCGATCAATCGCCATGCTGGTCCAGTGACACCGAAGAACTATTTTTAGAGCACACCCTTCAGGCAAGACGAACCCAGTTTCAAGCACCTTACTTACATGAGACGAGTAATCATTGGCGCAATCGGGGTGCCCCGGAGTCAGATTAACTTCGAGGATACAGGAGATAAGTGCTCCGGACAAGGTCGGAAGTCTACGCAAATGATGTTTGAGCGGTGAAAAAATGCTGCACTGGTAGTGAATCATTCATGACCTTACGCCATTCAGCCGGAAGACGAAGCAGCTATGAATAGCATCTCGACTTGAATTCTCGATGAACATAGTGCAGGTAGAACGCCCGAATCCTGGAGTGGAGGCAAACGTTATTCTCTCCGTTCAAGCGAACGTGGTGGCTGGGGACCCACGCATGGCTTCTCGCAACCCATTTGAGGCAATGGCGTCAAAAATGATCCTCTATGCGTGACTAAACGGAGAATGGAAAATTATACGTCGAGTCGCATACATTAGTGACGTGCAGGCTTATCAATGCAGTGATCTGAACGCACCAGCAACGATAGATAACCACGCCATCATTCCTCTAACCTGATCAACGATCCGTATTGAACGTCAGGAGGCCGTGTGGCCCGGGTTATGGCCTGCCATGTGAGAGCACTTGTAGCGGGCAGTATACAGACAGTGCTGTGGCGTCGGCCTCACACATTCCCTTCTTGAGGTCGTTCTTGCAAGTACCTGACTAATACCTA
The DNA here is from genome assembly GCA_030407095.1 of Macrocybe indica. Taxonomy (NCBI): domain Eukaryota; kingdom Fungi; phylum Basidiomycota; class Agaricomycetes; order Agaricales; family Callistosporiaceae; genus Macrocybe; species Macrocybe indica. Next base: position 2,371,346 of record JARFTL010000004.1, read on the forward strand.
CAAACGTTCGTTATGACTTCACAGTTGCCCGTCACAAATGGGGACCCACGGTGATAAAGAGGATGGGAAAAATCTGTCGGTTTACGGATACTGCATGGCGCTACGCTGAAATCAAGGCGTCGTGATCAAGACTTGCTGCGGGGACACTATAGGACAAGACAGTCGGAATTACTTACATGATTGACCTTCCAACATCTCAGAGTCCGACCAAGGCCAAATCTGTTGTAGCAGGTGATCTGGCACTCCGAGTCACAAGGCGTTTGTGCGAATTCGGAAAAACAGGAAAATGAATGGACCATGACAGGTGAGTTGGGCGTGGGTCCCCATTTGTCCGTGTTGTGACATTTGCTATCGACCTCCGAACCGCCGTACATACTGTGCGACAAGTTGCTTCAAGGCCGCTGCTACCAACGACAATCGTGCCGAGCACTGATTTGCAGCTGCATCATCGTTAACCGTTTTACAGTACCTCGCGATGACCACGACGCTTCATCAGAACGCGAATTCGCCTGCGTGCGTTGCTGTAGTTTTTTGTCATATGCGTGTCACATTCCATCGCTGTAGCGGCGCCACCCTCGGATGTTCGGATATACACTAGATATGTCGGCAATCTTGGCGATAGCAATGCAAACTCTACCACGATAATGTCTTCTCTTCCGCGATGATCGTTTTCTTCTGGATTCACATACCCATCACTTGCCACCGCTCACCACAGAACCAACCGTGAGGGAAAAGAGCAATATCCCAAGTTCTATTTTCGCCCGTGTACTATCTAAGTGGGTAGCTAAATTTATTCGATTGCAATCGCCTTTGCTCTAAATTAGTGCCCAGTGTGAAATTTCCAGGTGTGGATGCAACGTTGCTGGAACAGGTGTCTACCTTCACTTCCCGGACAACGTCTGAGCTCGGAGATGGATATTTGATACCTGCTGCGTCCTAAAGTGCGTACCAGCTCACTACACGAGCTTTTAAATGGGCTCAGATTGTCACAACATTAGCTGTAGCCAGAAAATTTCATTTATGTACGACGGCGGCGCTCTACGTATCTACGCCACCATCTTTTTTTTTTTTGAAGACGCTCAGACGGCAGATTCCGACGGATCGTGGTTTCATGTCGTCCATGGTGATTCTATGGTCTATTTTTTGCTTGTCCTTCAGAGAAGCTGATAGTGGCAACATCGTGTTCTGACGTAGTTTGGCTGCTCGTCAGAGTGTCGGTTGCCAAATGTGGTCGGCCATGCTCTACAAATACGACGTGTTGTGCGAAGCTCCACCACGGGCACGCCACTGCATATGCTCACAAAGCCATGACACCACCGTCCCATTGTTCCCTTTTTCAACGCGCATGGCCGATTTTTCGTGGCGATTCGTCAGAAATAGTCTTCTGCTGTCTTCATGTCTGGCCGCATGTCGTTAACATTTGCCGCGTTAGCGAGCACGACCTACCTAATGGGATTCCCAACTTCTTCCGCGTGCCTTACGGGCGCTTTCCGTCTTTTTCAGGTCAAAATTGACAGCTGCAATTCGACTTTCTCGCGGACGTTTTTGAGATTTGCTGTCCACGCATTTTGGGCTTTGCTCTATCTACTCTCGACCCTAATAATTTATTCCCAAGAACCCTCACCTTTCCCTTCAAAGGCCAAGCCTTGCCTAGGCTTCCATCTCAATATCACACAACCAAGGTGAGTTTAAAACGTCCTCCAACCCTTCAGTTGCTCGACCAACTGAATTAGAAACAGAGATCGAATGATCGAGGGCGTTTTTCTGTGATTTCATACAATGCTTATCAGTCTCTTAATTGAACTGTGGTCATGCATACGCATATGATGAAGTATGTACTGACAGATCAGCCGTACTGTGCAGATAATTATTCACAAATCCCATATCAGAACAAGCCATACTGAATTGCAACTCGGAGTCATCTTCCCTTGAATACTGTTCCTTCTGCGGCGCCGTGCGATTCCGCACATGCCGCAACTTCCATACAGTTCTATCAGGGTCGGACAATGCAGTGAAAATGTTACAGTGAACAAAGAAAATGAGAAAAGCAACGAAACGCTGATCCCGGTCAGAAACTGGTTCTTGTCCCTTGATGCTGACCTGCGAATGTCAGAGTGGAGACGCACGACGCACCTGCGTGTTTATTGCCAAAATCGACCTTTTTTTCTCTCGCGAATTCGCAACAAAGGCCAGCCCTCTCCGACATCGGCTTATCTTCGTTCCCCTTGCTTTCCTCGCCCATGAACCTGGGGGCTTCTCTGGGCGTGTCTCGGGGGATGAACGATTTACGTTACCATGGGCATTTTGCGGTCGCGCTTATGAACGTGCGACATGGTGTGTCGCTGTGGAAACCCGACACTGCTTTCGGCTGTAAGTCGTCTGCAAATTTGACGGAACGCATGGATATAGATGAGAGATGACGCACGCCCGTTTTTTTTCGCCAGATGCAACACGTCTGCTTACTTGCCGAGATCAAACGGGTGTCGTGGACTAGCCCTGAGCATTGAATGCTTCGGCGCGGCACCTCGTACGTGGTCAAAGCCGGTTTCCTGCATAGCGCTCAGTTATCTCGTTATCTCTGATGCCAAAGTGGTTATCTGCAGTGTCCCTTTGTCGTTTTGCTGTGTCCTGATAAGACATGTACTCTTTGATTCTCATGTCGCAATGCATCATGGCCTGGTAGGTGGCAACGAGCGAGGGAGTCGGAGGGCCGTGCGATGGGAAAAGACAAGATGCTGACCTTGGATCGAGCTTCGAGAAAAGGTTTGGCATAGAAGCACATGCGTCGGTGCATGTTCACTTTGGGCGGCTCGAAGATCAGTCCTCAACGATACATCTGATGATGCTGCAGATGTCTGGTGGGTGTCCGAGGGAGTCGCTGATATTTTCCATTAAACTGCGGGTAGGCTTTAGATTGCAGAACCGAAGGAGGAGCGAAAAGACCGGGCAAGTCTGAAGAGGAGTTTGGGGATGAACGGTGTCGGGCATTAGCAAGATGCAGCGCTGGAGTGGAGGTGACTAGGCAAGGTGCCGTGATGTTCGTCATCACTGATGCAAGCCCATCACGACATCGGGGATGGAAGGAAGAAAGCAAAAATATAGACATGCTGCGATATCAGCATCACGAGTTCTGGCGCTTCGGAATCACGATTCATAAGGGCAGAGTAAGGGAAAGAAGCGAGGAGGTGAGCGTAACCGTCTGTGCGTCGCGGGATGGTCCTCACGGGGGAATGTGACCGTGGCGTCGAACATGCAAGGCCTCGTATTTCGAGCTTGACGACGATGTTGTATGTCTGCCGTAAGAGATCTGTTGATGATGGTTTCTGACTGCTTATCAAGCCGTAGGCAATGCCCGTTTCGCTAACCAAAAGGGCACAGGGGCGCGATGGCTCTGGAGCGCGAGCGTGAAGGCGGGGGGACCCAAGAGCGGTGAGAGCAGTCTGGATTCCCTTTTTCTCTCCTGTCACGATGGATTACTAGAGTACTGTACATATATTGCAGCAGGCGAATAAGGGAAAAAAAATATTCACGAGCGTTCCAGGATATGCGCGTCGAGTCTGGGACGTCATTTATCAATCGAGAACGAGCCATTTTGCCGTTGTGACTTGTGTTGATAATAAGGGGCGCCTGGAATTTCCGGCCGTTCGCTGACGCACGCTTGCCGTTTGTTACGAAGAAAAAAAAAAGGGTAGAAAAACATATGACACGGAAATTGAATGTCCGGTCGAGATAGACATGGAGGAACGAATGAGGGATGATGAGCGTTCGGCTTTTACCGGTCTTAGCGCCGCGGGCTCGGAAGTCGACTGACAGGAAAGAAGGAAAAGAAAGCGCAGAAACATAACAAATGTCACTGATCAAGCTGACAAGTGGCGCGGAATCTACTTGGATTGTGATAAGTCTTGTCAGCAGGATGGGCCGAATTACGAGTCACGTAAGTAAAGGAGACTTTTCGAGGTCCGGTCATAAAGGAGGGGTTACAAGTAATTTCTTAGGGATTTCGACCTGCCAAGGCTTTTGCTGCGTCGGAAATCGGAGGTGATCGAAGTGAAAGTGTTTGCGAGATGGGATCGAGACACGTGTCACGCTGACTAGGACCCCGAAGACAGCCCAGATCAAATCGCGGGCCAGAAACAAAGGCCAGCTATTAAGGTCCACTTTCCCCTGCACCCTCGTCTCCCAATCACCAAATGTCCTTCTCCTCCTCATCCTCCTCGTATCACGACGAGCTTCATACCCCTCTTCAAAGCCCTCCACCTCTTAATCGTAAGATTAGATTCGCACCTCTTCCTGACCCACGCAGATCAGTCCTCATCACCGACGACGGCGAGGAGCTCTTTTTACCGGACGACCTCCAAAAACCGGCGTCGTATCCAGACATTCTCCCTAAACCCACCTTTCCTCTCGACGACTCGTCCGCCTCGGCGTCGTCACTCTCGTCGCCGCCTAGCGAGTCCGACTATGCATCACCCTCCCCACCTCTCTGCCCCTCCCCTGTTCCGCCCCAGCCCGCCCCAACGCCCCAGCCGCGACAGGCTTCGCCCCCGCCGATGAAGCGTACGCTGCCCCCAGCCAAGTCCCGCCTGCCCTTTTTCCGTCTCAACAAAAAATCTTCTCCCGACTCGTCTTCGTCATCATCGTCTTCATCACATACACTTACACCTACCACCTCAATCGACAACGGCTCCGCCACCCCCACCAACGCGGCACGTCGTCCTTCCTCCTCACATAGCCCCTTTTCCCGCTTTAACTTTTCAACGGAGGAAATTCTTACTTTGGGGACCATCAACCTCTTCCGCACCTCCTCAAGAAACAGCGAATGTTCCGGTCATCAGTCTGACAGCGGTGTCGGCGGCTGGGGCCTTAATCGTTGGACTAGTGCATCTTCCTTTGGCAAGCCCAAGTCCTATGGATCTCCTCTCGCCCGCACCCAGAGCGCTGAGCCGTCTTCTGTCAAGACTCCTACCCAGCTTTCGAAAAGCACATCCCTCCCTGCGTCAGTATTCCCCTCAACCAAGGCTGCCCCTGCCCCAAAGAAGCCCACACCACTCCCATATGGGCGCAAGGGCACGCGTCTACTCAACGGACGCGTCTACGGCGCCCCAAAGAACCGCAACAATCAAAACGTCAACCCCTTTGCCAATGCCCGCGACGACGACGAGTTTGTCGAGTGGGGTTACGGTGGCATGGGCAGTGTCCGTGGCGCTAGGAGTGCAGGCGTCATCGGAAATGCTGGCGGAACTCGCTGGGAACGTCTCGCCCAGAGTGGCAATGTCAGTGTCTTTGGCGTCGACGAGAAGAAGGGGGTTGGAGGGGTTGGTGAGAACGATGATGATGGTAGCGGTATGAGCTGGGTGCGAAAGCGTCGAGCAGCAAAGGAACAGGCGATGCGCGAGCAGGAAGAACGTGAAAAAGCCGAGGCGACCGCAAAGGCTACAGCCAATGACTCAGCCAGTACGACAACGACGGAACCCATTCCACCAATCGCACAGACATCTTCCGCCGGCGATTCGGCCGCCTCTCCGCCCCTTGCTACGGATTCTGCTGCTGCAACCGACGATGCGCCTTCTTCTACATCCGACATAACGCCAGCTGTCACCAACACAGCCACGTCCCCATCTACGTCCGCCAATTCTTCCGCACCGTTCCCCACATTACCATCGCCTCCTGCGCTGGCGCGCTCCCCTTCGACCATCTCTTCCACGAAGCCATCATCTTCTGAAATGAACATGTCTTTAAACCCGGAGCACGTTCTTACTGCCGTAACGATTCCAGCACGCATGCCGCGTCACCGGCGTGTGCTGTCGAGGACGACGAGCATGACAGGCAGCGTGAACGCCTCTGGCGAAACCGTCACATCCGCGTCCACGACTTCACAGGCACAGGACACCCTCGCCGTTCCGGGGCCGTCGGACAAGTCTTCAGCAGCCATGCCCATGCCCGCGACTCCTCTCGAAGAAAAGCTGGAAGAGCAGAGCGAAAGCGACTCTGAGACGGAGAGCGAGTCAGACTCGGGGCGGCGCAAGAATGGTGCAAACAGGGACGAGGAAGACGACGATGATGGAGAAGAAGATGAAGACGACGAGGAAGCGGGCGTGCAAGAGGCGAAGCGTCGCACCGCACTTGGGGCGGGCGTTGAGAAAATCAGTCGTCACAATTAGGTGTTGCGGCTGATGCCCTTTTTATCTGCCATTTGGCGCCCATGTGTTGGACGGACGTTGTTCAGGGTCGTTTTTTCTTCCTCCTTCGACGGAGCCTCGAGGCATTATCTCCTGGCTTGATGGCCTTTGTCTGCCTCATGCCATCATCAATACCCCCATCTCGCGCATATTCTTCGCTTTCTCCGGCTGCATCTATCATCATGCCCGTCGTCATTCTTCAATTCACAATCACACATCCAAAAGAAAAAAGTTGATAGGTCCTCCAGAGGGGCCTAGTCTACTCCTGCGATTGGCGGTCTTCCCCGTCACTCCGTTTCTATTCTATTCACTCATGTTATCGTCTATATATTTGTCCTCGCAACCGGTGAGCATTTGCTACGTTTTTCAGAATACGCGCAGACGCTCACTGCGGCAACTTACATCTCCAGAACGCAGCTTTCTTCCAATATACTTCGACATTCACGACTCTTCTTCACGCCGACACGACCTCAATTTTCACTCTTCCGACTGTTCTTGCTCTACGACGTGTCCCACTCCACCCACTCAATTACTTCCCCCCCCCCCTCTGGCCAACGCAGCATTACCGTTTCCATTATTTATTCTTACGCGCGCTTGTTTCATTCCACACGTATACATATCTTTCAGTGAACATCCTCATCTCCGGTCTTGGGCCATAATTACGATAACGGCTTTAGCTATTCTTCTAGTCTCTTTTCTCTCTTTGGGTTTTTCTTTCTCCTCCTACACTCGTCACCTTCATCTCATATACAGATTCTTGACATCTTCCTGTCCCTCTCGCTGTGGTCAGGCATCCTGTCCATGGCCGTTTTATGTACTTTATTACATTGCTTTTCGATCTTCAATTGCACATTTTTCTTTTCTTTCTCCAATGTTCAAATGTGCTCTGTTTCGGCACCGTGTTTAGAAGTCAGCCTTTAGCGAACGTTTGGCCAAGCTCGAACGCGATGGATTTGCCCAACTCAACCCCCTTTTATCCTTTTTTTTCCCCTTGGCAGGATCGGTTATTGCTGCAGATTGGAGATGACGCAAATATGACATGGCCAAGGGAAGGATCTGCAGTCTTGGGAAGGGGGTGTGGCGTCATGAAGTACGAGCATCGACGTCGGCCAAGAACTCTTTGCTCTTGGTCTTTCGCGACGTCATTAATCATTGCTGATCACTTTTTTTTCATTGATTTTTTGCACTTGTTTGTAAGTTGGTATGCTATATGTACAGTAATAACGATAATGGCAAGTATCGCCTGCTCCGCCAGCCGGGTGGATCATGTCCGAAGATGCAACCTCGTTGTCATGTGCGTCAGTCATTACCATTAGAAGTCTGACGCTTTCTGACTCGAGTGAGAGTCCGGCGTGTCCTTTGTCTGAATAGAAATTTCCTTTCCTTTATGTATTGATATCCGGCTGTGCGATGTATTGCTTTGTTCGGCTTGCAGGGCTAAAGATTATAAAAGGGGACGCAGGATGCCTAATTGGAGGCCCGTTTCGGATCTTGGGATGGTTTGCCTCTATGTATACTTGTACATCGCTGTAGTCCATCACCTGCACGCTGCCAAGACCAGGAAAGCGCCGACAGCGAACGTTGCGCAGTGCACACCGCCCGGAAGAGCCCAAATCTCAAGGCTCGGTCCAAGGACAGACTCGGAAAAGGCAGGCGGACCCCTTCAGATTTTGTCTTGTTTATTTTCGTTACGTCCTCGGTGCTGTGTCTGGGCTGCATACGCGTGTCGCACGTACGCCGAGCCGCGCAGTTCTTGCGCAGCAGTTTGGAACGGGGGGGAAGGTGCTCTTGGGGGTCGCGCCCGCCAAGCCCAGAAATTCCTCTCCCTCCACCGGTCGAAGGGCCGGGCGGCGGGCATTCGCCGGGTCTCATTAGCTTCCCGCCGTTTAGCCCCCGCGCAGACGGAGAACAGAGCGGCGGAGCTGGTCTGTGTGAGAGTGCTGTTGTGCACCTTTCCATCCCTCCTTCCTCCGTAGCGCTGGTCCATGGCATATGTATAACGGCGTTCAGTGCAATCGCTGGACGGGAGGCGTCTCAGGAGTCGGATTTTCTTCCGTTAATGGAAGGAGTGATGTTGTGCGTGTCCTCGAGCCCCGCCAGGCTGTGCCCTTCTATTGCCTTTGGCAAACTAAAAATTTATCAGGGTGGGATTTCATACACCATCATATCATAGAATTTGATACTCCTTTCGATGCGAACAGTGGCCAGCAACAACCAGGGTCTTGTTCTGGAGATGTGACATATATCATCACCGGATCCTCAGAACGGAGGCTGTGGAATCAGTCCATTTTGTCAACGTCGTGCAGGCAATAGGCCACTACCACAGACCATCTGCGTGACGGTGTCCGGGGGTGGTTTCATAGATGGTAGAGACGCATAGTTAGAATGGAGAAATGCTGTGGATGTCGAAGGTGACTCGAAAACGGAGTGGAATTCCTTTCTTTCGAGGCGGCCCAGGAGTATGGATATGAACTGTCATCAGAATCATCATCACATCTCTTTGCAGAGAGATAAAGGCTATTGGTGATGCGCATTTGAAGGAAAGATGAGATATCGTCCGGACTAGAACCATCTGGCTTTCTATCATAACCACGTCTACCAACCTTTCGAAGGGCGACCGTCATGGTTCCGTTTTTGCTCCTTTTGATTTCGTGGTTTTGTCACGAGGGCGTCGAAGACAGGCAGTTTCAGCCACGAGCGCCGAATGCCAGAGCATCGCATTGCCTATCTGAGGCTTTGACGGCTGTTATCGATCCCTCATGTGATGTCCTGCTGTATTTTCAAGTTTACACGACAAGTAGCGTGCTTGCTTCAGCACGATGCATATGCAGTGGCAGTAATATTTGGAAAGACGCCATGTTTTGTGGCATCCTGAAAGCAAGTGCCGCTAAGCTAAATCTGGCGTAGAAAATTAAGCGGCTGGCCAGTCGCATTTATGTAGCTGAGGGCTGGATGCGGGTGATGCAGCGCCTATGGTGCACAGCGTAGCGGCAGTGATCCCATGCCCGTCCCATGCGTCTCGAGGATGGTGCAGAACCTGTAATTCCTTTGCGTCGTAGTCGCCGTTGCTGGGATTGTTCCGGCGGTCGCGTGCGTGTTTTGGCTGCACACGACCGACGTTAGAATCCTCAGCGTTCGCAATCGGGGCGAAAACAAAAATAGCACGAATGTGGGGTATTCTGCATACGACGTGACCGGAGCGGGGTTTTCGCTGTTCATGGTTCAGCGGGCGTTATCGATCGTGCGTGCCGAAGGTCACGCCAAACATGTCTTGGAGAACGAGGCTCAAAGGTCGTGTGCATCGATTTTCTGTCGTTCGCCAACTTCCCAGTTTGGACCTGTGACACCGTTTCATGACCGAGGATAATTTACCGATGATCTTTCACTCACGACATACTATTCATAGGTGCCCCATTACGACGACCTGTCCACGTTGTTATTTTGGCGCGGAAGAGGACCGGATTTGGCAGGAGACCTGGTCGCGAGAACGAAATCCGCATATCAGATCCCGCCACTCATTCTCCACCGTATCAGGAACGAGTCTCAGGATGTCAAGTCGACTCTCGTGGAGAGTGCTATTTTCCCCACAAAATCAGTGAGAAACTGATCTTTTCATTCGAGCGAGATTGACGGTGTTTTGTGGGCTCGTTCTTATAGTCGCGTGAAAAATTTCGTCATCGTGAAAAGACATTTGAATAAATACCTCACTCCTCCAGTTGGCTGCAACATAGTCAGCCATGATGCATCCTGACGCCTGATCACGAAATGCTAACATCATCTTTGTCAGCGAGAACAGCCAAAATGCAAAGCTGACAGGAAGCGACTTATTACCAGCCGAACTTACCTGAGTGTTTTTTTAGAAAAGAAACGAAGAGGCACTTCTCCACATATTTGTCTGTCGGCGACGGAGTGATAGCATCCTCAAGAGCCAACGAACAGGCCAGAACGACGGACTTGGTGATGAGGAGCACAAGTGACCTGCGCTGACACGGCAACACGTGATCAGCGCGACGCTTATACAGCCAGATTTCGCTTTGCTGAGTCGTCCTGGCAGCCCCACTGGCAAGTGCGTGCTCATTCGGGTATATAAAGGCGCAGAGTGCTGCGAATCCCATCAACCTGGCGTCCATATTGCGTCTGACCCAACTCAGCAGGCAGCCGAGACTATACAGTCCCAGCCACAGACTCCAACAGGTGAGTAATACTTCCGGATTCCGGTGCAAAGTGTGTTGGATTGAGCCGAGTGACACCTTTGCTTGTCACGTTTATCAGATCGCGCGAGCTTTCAGCACCAGTCCATCAGCTAACATGCCGCCCATTCACGATAAACCAACGACCGATAAATATGACTATATCCTGATTGGCGGTGGAAGCGGTGGCGTTGCATCATCGGTAATGTCTTTCTTGCCCCGAGACAGATAAGCATACATTGAACACGGCCTGATAAGCGTCGTGCGGCGCTTTATGGAAAGAAGGTCGCTGTCATCGAAAAGGATCCATATCTGGGTGGCACCTGTGTTAACGTCGGTAAGTGGAAGGATCCCAACGCATACGGATGTCACCTCTGAACGCCTTTCATAAGGTTGCGTGCCGAAGAAGGTGCGTACGATGCCGTTGCACTATCCAGAAGGCTAACAAGATTTCTGCGACAGATCATGTGGCACGCGGCAGACCTCGCAGATAAAGTTGCCCACCACGCTTCCAGTTACAAGCTCAATGGAATCGCGGCCCCCAAGTTCGACTGGGCAGCATTTAAGAAGAAACGAGACGCATATATTCATAAATTGAACGGAATCTACGCAAACAATCTTGACCGTGAGGAAGTCGAATACCACCATGGCTTTGGGCGCTTGACTTCCAAAAACACCGTCGAAGTCACTTTGCCGGATGACAAAGGCAAGTACACCCTGAAGGCCGACAACATCTGCATCACTACCGGCGGACACCCTATCGTTCCATCCGACGATGAGATCCCCGGCGCATCGTTGGGTATCGATTCCGATGGCTTCTTCCAGCTTGAAGAGCAACCAAAACGCGTCGCCGTCATCGGAGCAGGATATATTGCTGTCGAACTCGCTGGCATTTTCAATAGTCTCGGGACTGAGACGCATTTGGTCATCCGTGGCGAGACCATCCTGAGGACTTTTGATCCGACTCTCCAAGAAACACTGACGCCCTGGATGGAACACACTGGCATCAAGATTCACAAGACGAGCAAAGTCAAGAAGGTGGAAGGCGCCAAAGGCCAGACATTGACGGTCCACACCGATAAAGGAGAGAAGATCGAAGTCGACACCGTCTTGTGGGCAATCGGTCGCAAAGCCAACACCAAAGGCATGGGTTTGGAAGAAGTTGGCGTCAAGCTTGACGAGAAGGGCAACGTTATCGTGGATGAATACCAGAATTCCAACGTTCCGGGCATCACATCCATTGGTGATGTCCAAGGCAAGGCCCTCTTGACACCAGTGGCGATTGCAGCTGGAAGACGACTCTCTAACCGGATTTTCGGCCCTGATAAATTCAAGTACGAGAAGCTAGACTACGCGAACATTCCAACGGTGGTTTTCTCGTGCGTTTGATAACACCCAGGTTAGACTCGAACGCAAGGTTTATGTTATCTGTAGGCACCCGACTATTGGCACTGTGGGCCTAACAGAGCCTCAAGCCCGCAAGAAGTATGGTGATGCTGTAAAAATTTGTGCGGCGTTTCCTTCGTTGGGAGCCTTGTTTATGCTAACGACTTTTGCAGACAAGACATCGTTCAGGGCACTGTACTTTTCCATGATCGACGAAGAACACAAGGAACCATCAGTATACAAACTCGTTTGTGTTGGGCCCGAAGAACGCGTCGTAGGCATTCATATCATTGGCCTTGGCAGTGACGAGATCATGCAAGGTTTCGGCGTCGCTGTTAAGATGGCAGGCATGTCTGTTTATCGCCAGATGCCGGGACATCTTCTGAGACGTTTTCCCACAGCTCGAAAGCAGGATCTCGACGATACCGTCGCAATTCACCCTACCTCGGGAGAAGGTTTGCTGATTTCTTGCTTACGTCGTCATACAGTGATAACCAATCGATGCCTTTTCTGATCAGAATTAGTGACGCTTCGTTGAACATTTGACAGTGCATACGTGCGACATTCAACTTGTACTCTAGGGACCACTCAATTGAGCAAGACAAGCATGTTCTTTATTGTTGGTGGTCTAACCTTATGCAAATAGACTACTGTACCAGGGAAATATTTCCCCGTCTGATGGTGAGAATTGTCGCGGAGTCAACTTGCGAATGCGAATGATCTTGGCCTCTTGGCTACCGCCTTCGACCTCATCAACCCACGATTATGATCGGGGAAAGAAGCAAGACGCCATTCACATGAACGATTGCCATTGAATGTCAATCGGATATCTTATCAGAATATGGCCCTGGCGATTTTCGGTCATTTACAGCGTATTTGACTGAAGTGCTGTCCCTTGCTGATGCTCCAACTTGCCAAGCATTGAAGTGAAAGATCCCGCTTCCGATGTGCCTGGTTATTCCCTCCACAACAAGGTCTTCGCGAGGCAGCTCTTATCGGCCGTGAGGAAACGATGCGATTACTATCGGACCCAAACGTATGTGCCATCACAAAGGCCAATTTGTCGGGAAGCCTAGGTTGTACTGTGTTTTGCTCCCCGACCGGTATGTTCTATGATAGCTAGCAGTGGCGGGAGCTGGTTCATGAACTGGTCGAAAGGGAACCATAACAAACATGCCGGTCATGCGTACGCCTTAAACAAAGACTTACTTTCCGGACGGGTCGGTAAAACATGACCACTCACAACACGAGGCGTAAATCCCGCAAACATTAGCCCATGATGGGCCGAAAGATATCATGGACGATCTTCTTTGCCAACGATTGTGACTTGTTTTGAGCCTGTGCTTCGAGCTTAGGCCGGTCCCATTGTGTTGTTTTTCTCCACAAACGTGCCTGATCATTGGGTTCCTTTCGTGTTCTTTCCTCTTCCCTGCCATCATCGGTATGTGGAGGAGGGACCTTGGACACCCCGACCGTCAAGCTTTGATCGTGAATTATGCTGCATAAAGTAAAGGGTATCTGTGTGAGTGGGTTGGTTCTATGCAAGCGATATGAGAAAGGAATGGTGCGCGGGGAGTGGTAGACAGACGGCCAAGAGTTGCCCGTAAGTAGACCAGACGCCAGGGCCTTGTCTATTATGATGGCTTGGCTTTGACTACGACGCCGCGCACGTAAGGATTTGTTCTATGGAATGGGACAATACCTCTTGCGTCGCTGAAAGCGGCGACGGATCGCCTATGCCCCCCGCATTTTGTGAATTCGCCAGCGACCGTGCTGGACAAATCGGGTGCCTGTTTGGTGCTCCAAGGTACCATTCGCCTCGACATCACGTCGACGGACCCTGCCAATCCTCTTGGCAATAGCGTAAAACGGATGTTTTGTACGCATAGAGTCAGAGTGACTATAGAATAAGCGAGCTTGGTTCGTTCTACATGGAAAACATGCAGGGTTCGTTCACGTCAAAGTTGAGAGTCGTACACCGGGTAGCAGATTCCAGTTGCAATGATTTTCTCTCGCGGAGCCTAATGTAGGGGCATGAAAGCATGACATCTGTATTGAGGAACTTCAGCTACTCTGAATGACATGAAAAAAGGACAGGACACAGAAATGAGTGTGGTGATTAACATTGCTATTATCGCCCTGAGCGTGGTATAAGGTATTCCTTGCAAGAAATAAAAACGAGTGGTAAGTACCGAAAGGGTCGGATAGACATACACATAGCAGGAAGAGATTAATTAAAAAATCGTGAAAGAGGAATGGCGGAAGACATTGTCTCACCAGCCTTCCTCGCCTTGCCGTCGTCCCCTGTAATTGCACTCAACCAACAAGGGCGAGAGGGCGGCCTCAGGATCAGCATAGTAGTCCATGAGCGCCCATCCTCGGATCCGTGGACCATCCTCAGTGGCCTTTTCCCCAGTGGAAGCAGCGTCTTCGTCGCTCAGGAGGTCTAGGAGCCACTTGGTGAATCTGCTGTTGATGCCTTCGACCCCTAAGCCTATCTTAGGCCAGCCGAAGCCCTTCGCCACGGTGGGAGGAAGGGCAAACGGAAACGAGGCGGCCGATAGGTAGGACATGTTGAGCGCGGGCGTCGAAGGGTCCTCAGACTGGGGGAGGAGAATCTGGGTGGCGAGAGAAACCTTCTCTGGTATAGCCAAGAATGAGGGTATGTTGTACCTATGGAGTATAAGAATCGACGGCTCGAGAAGTAGACTAAGATCGAAGACTTTACCAATCGTGTGTTCGAACTAAGGTATCTTTGCATTGCCACGAGAAGCCATTCTTCTCGCTGTCGGGCCAAACTAGGGGATGTATACCCAGACCCTCGAGGCCGTTCTCCCAGCCTTCGCCATTGCCTCCGAAGCGACTGAAGAGAACGACTTTGCCCCTAACCTCACCCAAAGAAGGTATCCTGTTTTCGAAAAACCACATATCTCGGCCGCCCGGGCCGTTAAATATTTCCTCGCGGACGAGGCGTGAAAAATCAAGATACGAATTCTTTGCGAAATCTTCTTGCTTGATAGACATGACGACAGTTTCTCTAGATGTTTCCGGTGCGGTAAGGAATGCGTGCACAATTGCTAATACGTCTTGAAATGGCGTTCGTTCAGGATAAACACCGTGATAAGCTATTAAACGGGACTTTATGATAGAGAGACGGATGTCGATGACACGGACGCCGGACCGCAGCTGAGTCGCAAGAGGTGTCTTGTGGGTTTGACATTGAGATATTGGCCAGCCATAGAACGCCATCCTGTAGAATTTTTGGTTAAATTCAGGGCGAAGTCGAAGCTTCAAGGACTTACGTGTCATGGGTTCCTATTAAGATGAAAAGAATGAAATTTACACCTGGATGGCCGCTGAGTTGTGGCAGAGATTACCTGGTAGGCATAAAGAAGACAGTCTCAGACGATCAGGCATGTCTGATAAAAACGTGGACAGATTCCGACGAGCGAGTATGGTGAGTTTCTGATGGGTTCTGGAGATCTACGGCCTCCATGTGAATGACGGCAAAGACCCGAGCATCGTTGAGCTCACTCTACTAATGTACAGTCTCCATGGACATTTGTCTGGGACAGGTACAACGCGCCAAACGGCGCTGACAGCCAAGGAAAGGTGAATTAAGAAGCCCTCGACTGGGGTCGTTGCCTCGTTGAAGGCCTTGTCAGGCTCCTCGGAGCTATTGTGTGATAATAGAAGTTTGATGCACATCTTTGGGAGCTTAATGTCAGTCGTTTCCGGGAAAGGATTGAGGGCAAGCTGGACGCCTGCCCGGTCGTGAGCATGGGACGTAGAGGGTTTCTTGTGTTTGGAATAGATGACTTGGTCGGTGAGGTTAACGATGGTGAGCTGCATGACTGAACAGGGTGAGGAGCGGGGGACGTGGAGAAGGAAGGGACGGAGGGAACGACCGTTGAGAGCTCGAGGACGTCCACCCGACCGCGGCTCAAAAATCGAAGCCCAAGCTAGCCTAAATTGGGCATTGCAGGGTAACACATTGTCACGTGTTCGTCGCGGGGTTCAGGTTCCAGAGGCTGTTGGATAACAACACCAAATAAGCTCGTGGTCATCTCCCTGCCAAACAAGGCATCCGGCTGACACACCCATGAATCCGACATCGTTCCAGCAATCTCAAATTCGAGACTCAACCACCAGAAATGCCCTCCCTCGAACTCGTTACCAATGTCAAAGTACGTATGGCATCTGTTGATCAACGGAACGGCTATTGACGTCACGTCTAGATCGCTGATCCGAAGGCCTTTGCCCTCGAGTTTTCCAAGGTTTCGCTCCCGGTGTCTACTTATCTAGTGCAGCATACTAACGTTGTCAAAGATCGGAGCAGAGACCCTCGGAAAACCCGAACTGTACATCACCACCAGCGTCACATACAATGAGATCCTCACTTTCCAGGGCACGTTTGATCCCGCTTTTGTGCTCACCGTGGTATGTCTCACAATCGGAAGTAAAAGTCTCATTTTTTTTTCCGCGTTTGAACCGGACCCGCATTCAGATCAGCTTGGATAATTTGAATGAACAAGCCAACGAAAAGTATAGCAAAGCTTTCTTTGATTTCTTCAAGGAGAAATTGGGGGTGCCTGGTGATCGCGGATATATGTATGTCCTGCTTCGAGAATCAATTCCGGCGAGCATGTCTGATCCTGCTTTAAGAAAATTCATCGACCCTGGCAGGGCTTTCATGGGGTATGAGCTTTATTCTTCCTTGCGACATCTATTTTAATCGTGTTCTCCAGTCACAAGGGGACAACATTTGCCAACATATTCAAGAAATAGATCAGAAAACAGAGTTGGGCTATTACAAACTTATCGACTTATGTATTCCTTTGTACTAACAGAGCTGACTTGTGAAAGTGCTTACATTCTGTTTCTCCAAACTCCTTCAGCTCTGAAGAAGTAAATTGCCGAATCACATATGAAATCGGAAATATCATTCGTCGTGACAAGTGCCAACTGAATACCACGACGCCAAGATGCATTTCCCATCTGTCTGCCACAACTTTCTTTAGATCAGCACAAGCCTTTTTCCGTCCAACGGGAGCGGTTGTATCTCTTGGCAATGCCCTACTTGCAACTGATGTGCGTAATACAGTCGTTCATTCTGAGCTATGTACTGCGAGTGAAAATTTGGGTTACAATCATATTCACGTGTATGAAAACAAAAGCTCAATATAAAAAAAAAAGAAAAAAAACTACAAGGAGCATAGATGTCATGGACCAGAAGCTGAGGACCAAACATAATTGATAGGGCACGGCTTCGCGCGGGCTAGCGTTATGCGGATGTCGCCCTGTCGAGGTATTGAGAGCTGAATGCAAAATACGCATTGATAGAGGGGGGGTCGACGAAGCTATCTGTGCCAGAGTATACACTGAACGCATCCGTCACCGAATCGGACGACATTTCTGACCAGGGATCAAACTCGTCCCGTTCGCGGGTGGGCGAGAACAACTCCAGGATGGACGTGCTAGGCGTCAAAGGCGGCGGGGTCGACGAGACGTCCGAGATGTCGAGAGTGGGTAGGACGAAAGATTGCGCTGGGTCGATGTCCGCAGCAACCTCCACAGCTTCAGACATGGGTGGGGAGGTCCAGTCGCTGTCGTAATCCAACGCGCCCGAAAGAACAGATGAATTATCTGACGAAAGGCTGTCGTCTTCCTCGTCTTCGAACGGCAAGCGGACATTTTGCTCATCCTCGAGCCGTCGCTCCTCAAGTACACACCAACCCGTGCCGCTCTCGCCCAGTACGGCCCGCACCTCGGCCTTGGTCCACCCGACGAACTCGAGCTTGAGCATCGTGCAAACACCATCCATGCTGCCGCCGCCGTGCGAGAAGGCAGAGCATTGCACGCCGCGCTCCCAAACATTCGCCACATCGAGGCGCGCGAAAAGCGTCGAAACGCGCAGAGAGTGTAGGTCGTATGAGCCGTGCATAGACGCTAATACAGACAGGGGGAGAAGCGACGTGTCGGTGGGTGATACTTGAGATAATGGGACGCGAGTTGTGGGAGTCGGCGCGAGGGGAACGAGAAGGCAAGTGGTGACGGCGGGAGCAGCCCGCTTGGGGAAGTACTCATCAAGCTCAGCGGCATCGTTGGCACTTTCACCAGAAAGGGTGTTCTCCTTTCCGACAATGCCCATGTCCCGGGGCTTCATCTTCTCCTTGCCGGACAACTTCTTGGTCGAGGAAGAAGTTCTGGCAAACTTGCGCATGTTTTCCTTCTCTTTCTGCGTCTTGATCTCCCAGTCAGCCTCATAGAAAGCTCGGCCTGCCACGGGCACATTCTCAACGAGGTTTTGGAAAATTGGACGCGCCGATGAAAAGTTTCGTGCTGTTCCGAGCCCTACTTGGGCGATGCTCCGAGGGACGACTGGCGGCCGAGGGAGATGGAATGGCTGTAGGGGTCGGGAAAGAGCAACCCTGGCCGGGAAAGATAGTCCATTCCGGATCGACGCTTTCGTTGACAAGGACGTTCCATGAAGCGACCGAGAGGCAGACGGTGTGGACGGAAGACGGAGGCCAGGTGCAGTAAGATGGTTAAAGAATTGTGCTAAAAGGTTGCGAGATTGAGTGAAGAGTTTCTGAGCAACGCCTGGTTGTGGGATCTGCGTCGGGATTCGGCGAAGAGACGAAAAGTGCAAGCTCCGCGGGGCTGCAACGCCGTTCGCGCTTGGGCCTGCATGGCTATGCGCGAGGATGTTGGGAGCTTTGCGGGTGGCTACCCGGACACCCTGAGATGCGTGAAGCATCTCAAAAAGCTTTTACTTGCGGTTCTCTGTCGTGTGGTAGTGGTAGATGGTGGCAAGGTTAGGAGACGATGACCGAGAATAGGGGCACACGCTTTTTGTGCAGATTCAGCGCCGCGTTGCTGCGTCAGCACCCATGCCGTGTGGCTGTGCTGCTTTCTGACTTTCAACTTCGTCCCGACTGCGACGTATATTCATTACATTCTGGCATATTGTCAGGCATCAGACGCCTCTAATGGCTCATAACATTCACTTGGTCATGCCATTGGCCTTCCTTCGAATCTCGGGCTCTAACGGGAATCGTTGCTCATCAGGACCTACGGAATACAACCTTTTCCAGATAGGCTCCAATGGACCGGGTGTCTTCCACGCCAGCTCCTCGTTTCTCAACCACAAGCGGATTAAATGACGCCTATATCGGACGGTTTAACAAATTTTAAGCACATCAAGATGCCAAATTCTTACGTATGTTTTTCGTCATCACGGAACGCGTCTCGAGCGTGCAAGAGGCCCAAGCTGTTGATGTACTGAATGTCTCCCTTCTGGAAGTTCAGCGCGAGTGAGTATTTCTCAGCCAGGAAGTGCACCGCGTCCAGCGCCTCCGCCTGAGCCTCTGTGATCGGAGGTATGTGGGGACTGCGCCTTTGCCCTTTGTACCCCGTGAAGTGGCGACGTGAGTACTGGATGATGACGTGCTCATCTTCGTGATACAGCAAGGGCCTCGTGGTATAACCGGGATCACCTCCAAAGCTGTTGAAGGGGGTAAGTCAATTACTACGCCGGGAGCGAAGTCGTCGTGTCACCAACCTATCAAGCGGCCACGGCTCGGACAATGTCCTGACGAGGTCAGGCCTCGTAGCAGCCAAATCGTTATACACTCGACCGCCGCTGCTCAGGCGAGATGTCCCGCCCTCTGCCGCGCCGGACAACGCCATCAGAGCGATCAGGTCGCCCACGTCGGTGTGAAAGACTTGCTTGTCGGTCGTGTACGCCGCGTTTCCGATCCCTCCTTTTTCGTGTGCATGACTCACTGTGAGGTCTTTAATGTGCGCCAGCACGGCGCCCGTCGCGTCCTGTTTTCCACGCGCAGAGCCGACATGGGAAGAAATGCCTGAGTAAGATACAAGATCAATCTGATAAGAAATTCAATAGATTAGATGAGTATTTAATCACCGGCATAGAGAATCGTGATTTCTTCTCGGGAGTACTTGTCAACGGGAATCGTGCGTAAAACAAAGAAACCGCGCCCAGAATAAAGCTCCTCAGCGAGGTTCTTGAGTATTGCGCTCAAAGTCGGCAACGGAAAAGTTTCTCGTCCAATATACCCTAAAGCCTTGCTCAAACCTTTCGCATTCACGTTAGTACGCTAGTGTGTGGCAGCATGAATGCGAACTCGGAGAGTCGAGGGCCGAACCTTTAAAATGCGCGACAGCATCGTCGATCTCCTTGAGTTCTGTGTCGCTAAGCCGATAAACCCACTGGTCCTCGCTCGTCCAGCCCTTGCCTTCCCAGACGATCGGCCCCTCAACCTTCGCCGGAAAACCTTCGGGGAGAGGCACTTTCGGAAGATCAGGGTTTTCTAATAGACGACGTGCTGTCCGCGCGCGGTATTTTGCCTGATCTGGATGATACTCGATATCGGGCTGCTTGGGCGTTTCGGCGACCATTCGCGTAGGCTTGAGCGAGTCAAAGACACAGAAGTTGCAAGCAAAGTGGTCGAACGGGAGCAGGAGAAACTAGTTGTGGTCTCTTCTGTTTTCCCAACACCCGCGCTCTTAAATCTCTGACGACGGCCTTGGCACACGCACGCAGGTCCGGCAACCTCCAACCTTCAGCTAGCTTCAATGGGGTAAGATTAAAAACCAATCTCACGGCCCTAGGGAGCGCCTCTTGGCTAGCCCTTCAGCAGCGTATTCTGATGACCAAAAAAAATTCTAGACGTGGCTTTTCAAACGCCTTACCGATTGATCGCTTCGTCTTTGCAAATCGATCGCGCTTTGGTTGGTGGAAATTATCAGGGTATATGACATTGCTCCATACTGTAGTCAAGAATAACATCATGGCGTACGTGCGGGCCGGGTATTGGCATCTGCGTTTTATAGGCGATGATTGGGGATGTGAGTTGGAGGAATAGCATTCCAGAGAAGGCGGGAATCGCGCGGCTCCGGCAGTTCCACCCGCGTCGATGGGCATGTGTCCGATACTGAGTGAAGACTGTGACAAGTGATCCACGCTCTAGGCAATTGAGAGAGTTCCCATGGACCTGTCCGACTTTCTGAATGGAAGCACAACTCTCACAGACGTAATTAATGTCGCGCCATTGAACCCGAGCTCCGAGATTGTGCGGTGTAAAGACCGGCAGTTGGAAAAGATCCTGAGAGGCATCAGAACGGGTTGCTATCTGATAAGATCAGAATGATCAGATTGCCATGATAAGATAAGATGGAAAGAAGAACGCACCCGAGCCACGGTCGACGTTGCCGTTCCAGAACAACAGGAATGTCACAACATCTCCATGCTCTCTTGTTCGGGTTCTTGGAGCACGATTTCGGCCGATAGGGGTTGGGCTAGCTTTTCCTTAACACGCCGAGATGGTGGGCGGGGTTTCCCATTCCTCTTCACGCAGCCAGTATTGTCGCCTTCGAATTGACCATCCCCGAGTTTGATAACGACGCTCAGCGTGGATTTCCCGCGCGTCTCGTAGCTGATGTCTTCGTCCTCATCATCCGGAAGCACTTCATCGATCACCTCTACGGTGCCGGTGGTGGTTTCCATATGTATCTCGTCCGACGCGAATGGTAGTATTGGCGGAAGAGCCATCGCAAGCTGGAGAAGATGGGGTATAGCAGCTCCCATTGCGCTCAGGTGTAGCATTTTGTACCTGATATCGCCATAGTGGCCACACGTATTGATTGAAAAAGGCTCTCAAGATGATGTTTGACTCACGGACGTACCCATCTTTGATGATGACATCCTTGCAACGACGCATATATGAGCCTAGTGGAGTCTTCCTAGTCACGCAAATGAAATTCTTTCCCTCCTTATGTGCAGAGCGAGGGCCTGTTGCAGATACGGATGTCGGCACGACTGGGAAAGGCCGAGGAGGTGTTAATTTCTTGACGCGACGTCTCTGTTTAGGATCAGCTGCCTTATCCGTGGTCATGGGTTTCGGGGCGTTATCCGGCGGTGCGGCGGATGTCTCGACGGCTGGGTTGCTCTGTGCAACGGATCCGGTGTCGTCTGCGGACCTGACTCGTTTCGCGACAGGCTGAGCATCGTCCGAATCAGACTTGCGTTTCATGGTCGAGCTGGAAAGGGTGTTTGTGGGGAGAAGACGAGTGTGGCTGTGCAAAAATTGCCAGCGCCCAAATAGGGACAAACGCCGCGTGCCAGATTATATACCTTGTGTCATCCAGTCCTGCCTCCCTTTACCATCGCCTCCGATTGTGTCCCCAGCTGCAACTAGGAAGCGTATTCGTCGTTGTCCACTATGAGTCAGGACACTGCGGAGCAGAACATACAGATGTGGAAGGTCAAGAAGCTCATCAAGAGCCTTGACTCCGCCAGGGGGTAAAAAAAAATTTCCCATTTCCAACCTCATCTACTCCTCAATCTGATATTCATCCTCCTTCTAGTGCTGGCACTTCAATGATTAGTCTGATTATACCCCCAAAGGTGTGTAGCGATCGAATGTGTGTTGCCCGGAAACTTGATAGAGAGTTGTAGGATCAAATTTCGAGAGCGTCGGCGATGCTGACGCAGGAATATGGAACGGCTTCCAACATCAAGTCGCGCGTCAACCGCCTGTCTGTGCTTGCAGCCATAACCAGCACCCAACAAAGGTTGAAACTATACAACCGAGTCCCTCCCAATGGACTTGTGCTCTTCGTTGGAACCATCTTGACCGACGAAGGAAAAGAAAAGAAGGTGTCGTTCGATTTCGAGCCCCATAAGCCAATTAATACGTGAGTGCACCGTGCAATTAATCACGGTTAGTATCAAGATTCAGCGTGTTCCAGATCACTTTATCTTTGCGATAACAAATTCCACACGGAAGCTCTCTCTGAACTATTAGAATCAGATTCCCGCTTCGGATTTATTGTCATGGACGGTAACGGCACACTTTTCGGAACTCTTGCGGGAAACACAAGAGAAGTGATCCACAAGTTTACGGTGGATTTGCCTAAGAAACATGGTCGCGGTGGCCAATCAGCTCTGCGTTTCTCTCGTCTGCGTGATGAAAAACGACACAATTACGTCCGGAAAGTTGCCGAACTCGCTGTACAACATTTCATCACCAACGATAAAGTCAACGTTTCTGGCCTTGTACTCGCTGGTAGCGCCGACTTCAAGACTGAACTTAGCCAGAGTGATATGTTCGATCCCCGTTTGGCCGCAAAGGTTATCAAAGTTGTCGATGTCAGTTATGGCGGAGAAAACGGTTTCAATCAGGTGCGTACATGCTTGTACAATGGGGAATGACGAGACGTAAACTGATGTCGCACACACACAGGCCATCGAGTTAGCCGCCGAGTCTCTCGCGAATGTCAAATTCGTCCAGGAAAAGAAGCTCATCCAAAAGTACTTCGATGAAATTAGCCAAGACACTGGAAAATACTGCTTTGGAATTGATGATACTCTGAAAGCTTTGGAGCTCGGTGCTGTAGAAACCCTTATCGTTTGGGAAAACTTGGATATCACACGCTACGTTCTTCGCAACGCCGCTGGAGGTGAGTTGCCATTTCAGCAATGCATGTGATCTAATATACTGATATAGGGTCTTCGTCGACTTAGAGGAAAATATTATCTATGCCAATAAGGAACAGGAGAAGGATCGCGAAAAGTTTGTCGACAAATCCACAGGACTCGAGATGGAACAGGTCGAAGAACCTATGTCCCTTCTCGAATGGTTCGCCGAGAAGTATAAAGAATTTGGAGCGAACCTCGAATTCGTCACCAACCGTTCTCAGGAAGGCGCACAGTTCGTGAAAGGCTTTGGAGGCATTGGTGGCCTGCTCCGATATAAGGTTGACTTCACCAATCTTGCTTCCGTCGATGACGACGAAGACGAATTCTTCTCTGACGAAGAGGGCGTTTGACGGTACTGCTGGCTCTCCGGAGCCCCGCCAATCCAGGTCACGTCCGGCGGGGCGGGGGGTGGGGGCGACGGCGGTGATGTCGAGGCATGGCACGCGCGAGAGTTTAAGGTCGAGAATAAGTTATGTCTGTTCGAGGCTTTTCCCCGGTGCAGTGGACCGGTGGGCGGTGATGATGTTAGTTGTCCTGATTTTTCGAGGAGGAGCGATCCTTCAACATTGTTTGCACGGTCGCATTCCGAGCGTTTCACAACCATGTGAAGGTATGTCCCCGAACCCTTTATATGGGCAATCGATATCTGACATTGTGCTCCTGCAGCCCTTGGATTTTATTTCTACCAGGTGTTTCGTGAACATGTTGATTGCCTGCTTGTATGATCATCTCATGTTAAATATTCTGTCGTTTAAGTTATCCAATCGTTGGTTGTTTGTCTATCACTTGGCCATAAACGAAAGCGGGGCCGCATGCTGGACTGAAGGCTTATGCATAACAGTACTCGCAGGACGATATGGAATAATTGTCGGATGTGCACACTAGTGCTCGGAGAAGCTCTTGAGACAATCTGGCAAACCAGATGGCGGACTACCACGCCGGAGCAGAAAACCTGTTCAAGAGTGTTTGTATTGTTCAGACCAAATTGAAGATAAGCAGATCGACGCGACATTGTTCGGAAAAAAAAATAGACTAAAGTTCAATTTCTCATGTCGCTGTCAGCAAGTCACATCTGCGGTCTATCGATATGTCAATCTAATTTACACATTCCCAAAGACCGCGATACTAAAGGCAAGGCCTTTAATCGGCATTCAGTGGAGGTATGATCTGCCTCCTCCCCTTGACCGGCCATAATTCCTCCATTGTATTTGCAGACCAGATACGACCACCCCGGGCAACAAGCCAGATATTTTGTGTAACCGTGATGTCGTCGTGCAACAAGTCCACACCCGGAGGGTAGACAATGAAGTCGGCAAGTTTGCCGTTCGAGAGGGAGCCTAGTGACGAAAACAGTCCCAATGTCCGCGCAGCAGAAGATGTTGCTGCTCGCAGGACCTTGGAAAAAATAAGTCTCTGGCCAGCGTGGGCAGGATTCAGACACCAAAAGGTGACTGACCTCGTAATTGCTGAGTCCACCTTGTTGGGTGAAGAACATTTCGGCATGGTAATTTAGTCCTAGAGGCGCTTCTCCATGTGCACCGATGTGCGCTAGCATTCCCTTCTCGACCATCCTAGCCACTGATGCTGAGGTATTGAATAATTGGTATGCTACGTCGTACATGAACGGCGCCATTAGGGATGGATCCAAGAAGGAAAGTGGCATGACTTACAGCTCTTTGGTCTTGCAGTTGATTCCGTCAAGCCCTCCAGCACATCGTGCTTTGTGAAACGCCTCAACCTAGTCGAGATAAAGAGATACAGAGAAGGATATCAAAGATACCAAACAACCTATGCCTACTTTGGATCGTTCGACACATCATAATTTGCCCAAACAAACTGCTCGCCGAATGTGCCTCCGTAGTTGACAATGTGGGTAGGAGTATTGCCTGTTCCACTAGATGCAAAGAGGTTCTGGACGTCATCGTAAAGCACCGGTACTGGCATCGCATGCTCAACCGTGGTCATGCCTGTTGTCATCGATATGTTAAGAGGGCGAATCAAATTGTAGGAGTTGAATAGTTCACCGTCTAGGATGTATGTCAAATCCCAATCGTAATTCATCCCTCCTTCAGGAACACAGAGCATGGTCAGATTTCTAGCAGCAAGGAGCAATCTCTGCCGTGAGGCCCTACAAAGGACGTTGAGCAAAAAAGCAGCGGCAAACCCCAAGCGATCTACCTCGATGGTATATTGTAATTCTTGTATGAGATACTGGCAGGCCCGCCCTCAGCTTTGATTCTAGCGAGCGCGGAGTGTGCTTCAGCCATGTCAACGATGTCTTGATGGATGCCAGGTAAACCAGCGCCGTAGATAATATCTCCGACGGTAAATATCCTGGAACCGATAGTCTGACCTCTTTCAACACGACTCCGTTCGACGAATCCTTTGACAGTGTCCGCACTAGGGCTAAGCACCAATGATTTGTTATTCTAGAGAACATCAAACGAAAACGTACTTGTGAAGCGTCGTCACACCATAAGCGAGGAACGTCTCCATCTCCCAAGATGTAGAGGGATACCGGGCAGAGAAGCCCTCCCAGTGAGCATGGACGTCGATGAATCCAGGGACGACGTAACCTCCGTCAACATGTCAGACCTGGCAAACCGGTCATGAAAAATTAACGTTAATACCTCTTTGTGCATTGATAACTGTGGTTCCGGAATAACCGTCCAAGTTCTCGAGGGTGCCGACAGAGTGAAGAACGCCCCCGCGAATGACCAAGATGCCACCGGGAACGACATCAAACTCAGGCCTGCCATGCTCCATAGTCAACAATGTAGCATTGAAAATAACCACCGTGTCACTATTCTGTCGGTCTAGCCAAGGCTTGTGCACATGGGCAGCATCGGCCGCCTCTTTTTTGAGCCGGGCGATGTCCGTCGAGTGCTCGACGAATACTTCTTGGTACTGCACGAGGTTTCTGACGCACGCGATACCGAAATTGACCGGGTCGGCCTTTATTTCGGCGGAGCATTGGCTTAGCTTGTCGACCTCTATCCAGTGAAGAAAATGGCCTGAAATAACTCATTGGTAAGAAGAAGTAAATTTCTAGGCTGCGACGGAAATAACGCACCCAAGAACCAGAATACTCTCTTGCCATCGTCGGTCCACGTAACATCGTGGCCCCCGTCCAGACTCAATCTGGCCAAGTCCTTCGTCGCGTTTCCGGGTTTAGACCATAGACCTTCGTCCGGCGTGACGCTCTTACCCGGTGCAAAGTAAACATGGAAAAAATCGACAAAGGCCGCATTCTCCGCGGCATACCCATTCTTCTTGTCTGGTTTTGGTGAAACAGCGAGTTCCGTGGACATCCTCCCAGAAGCCAACACGGTATGCTTATACTCGCCATTCTCGTTCGGACCACCCGCGAGATCGATGACAAATGCACTGTTGGACTGCTGGACGAAGAGCTTCTTGTTTTCCTCGAGGAATCGCATGTTCAGCCGGTCACTAGAGTCGATGTCGGAGGGCACGAAATGGAGATCTCGAAGAGCGATCTTTTCAGAAATTTTTGCACCTTTTGAAGGCAGTGTGATATCCGCTATATAGAGCCCCGGTTTGGCAGTGACGAGAATATCTCCTGTCATATAGTCTCCATCACTCTTGACGAAAGCGATCTGCCGCCGCGATCCTGGGCACTCGCAGAGGATGGGCGAGAAGTACCTGCCCATGGGCAAGTTGACAATCTCATGCGCGACGCGGTTTTCCAAGTCGGCGATCTCAAAGGAGCTGAAATTTGTATTGGACCATCGGGCATGGATGATGAGGTTCTCGGCACCGTGCACGAAACTCGGGGAGTGATAGGCCGCGGAAGCATGCAGAACGGGCAGTTCCGTGACTTGTTTCTTTCCGATCGTTTGCAGATACGTCAACCCGGCGGCTTGAAACACCACGTTCTCTGCTTTATCGTCGACACGTAGCTCCTGGAACGCATGGACGCGTTGCATGTCTTGGGTCTCGAGCTTGAGGATATCGAATTCGTCCTTGCGTGTTTCAGCAAGCCGTTTCTGGATGTGTGCGATGAAGCGAATAGGGAAGGGCTTCTCGCCAGACGCGACTCGTTCTCCACGCTCGTTTGTCGATAGGGGAACGGAGTAGATCTGTCCTGCAGCCCATATGATGATAGCGCTGTCGTCAGGTGTGAATGCGAATGAAGGATACGTCCCCATAGGTGCGGATATGGCGGTGAGATCATAACTCAAGCCATACCACACGTTGTGGATGCTGCCTGTTTGCAGATCCCTGTGGCATCGTCAGTCAATGGGCTGCAATCGAATGACAGAAAAAGACCACTTGCTTGAGCACGAGCGCCTCTTGATCACGAACCCGTCGGACGAATGCTAAGGTCTTACCATCGCGCGAGAGTTCAGGTCGGCTGGCTCCGCCAGGGGATGCATCGACGATCATTTCGCCTTTATTCGCGGTAATATTTTGCTGGAATATAGCATATATGCCCTTGTGCACGTCTTTTGAGAATCAAGGTCGATAAACGAGCACATCACAGTGTGTCCGAACGCACCTTTGCTATACTGGAACGTATTCTCATCTCGGACATTCTTCGCGTAGATGACGGTATCATTACCGCCCCAGATGAGTTGTTCTGGACCGATTTGCTGGTCACCATATCGGTCAGCAGTCCATCCAAAGGGCAATGTCCGTGAGACAACGCGACGTCCACTTCTGACTTCGATGGGCTTCTCGGAATGAGGGTCTTCAAGTTCCGTCAAAGAGGCCACGGGATACTCCCAGCCTTCGCCAGCACCTAGAGACCGCGATGATGTGTACCATTTCGTTGCGATGACCTTAGCGCCCGAAGGGTGAAAGCGCGCGTCAGAAAGCCAGCGATACGTTTCGTTCGTGACGCGTCGCGCTTGGACCGACGTAAGCGCGGCAATGTGAGAGCAAATGATATACGATCTCACCACCGTGCCTTCCCTCTCTCAGCAGACGACGGACCTTCCGTTCAGGGGACTCAGTGACGCCCATGGCGAGCAACTCTTCGTCTTCTCCTTTGAGTCGCAACACGGTCTCGTCAACAAAACCGAGGTCCATGCCCTCACAGCCTTTCCAAGGCATAACCCATATGTTCTCTACGCCAACCCCAGCATCGCTGCGGAACACAAGCCTATCGCCTTCGGGCGAGAAGTGAGGGTCGGAGTCGTACGGCACACCGCGCAGAACGGGACGCGCGCGTGTCGCACCGCCGTTCGCGCGGGCGGTGAGTGACACTTCACGCGCGGAGAGGCAGTAAAGGTCGCCAACCATGTCGAAGACGATGTCTCCCGTCTTCGGGTGAACATCGAGGCGCAACCAGGTGCCCTCAGAGACGTCGTATTCCAGGACGCGTGGGTAAGGAAAGTCGGTGGAGATGTCCCATGGAGTCTGCTGCCGAATAGGCCAGACGTTGTCCTGCCATTCGGACGCGGGGTCGCCTTGCGCTGCTTTGAAGCGTGACTTGGGCCGCAGGAAGGGTAGAGGTGTGGAGAGGAGCGTAGTCAGGCATAGCGCCAGGAAACAGTATACTATGAGATGAAGAAGTCGCTTGAAGAGAACGGATTTCTTGAGCTGGTCTCGAGAGTGATGACGGTCTGTCGAGTAAGGCAAATAAAGCGAGTCGCCTCCGACTTTGAGGTCGGCGTCGAGGCCGTGGTTGGGCACCATGCAGGCACACACAAGTCTCGGTTAGGACGAGGGTCGTTCAACAACTCTGGTTAGTTGAACTAATAAAGCTCCGAGTCCAAGATCATCGCTGCGGCCGTAATGAGTTTCCAAGCCGAAGAAACATGTCAACGTCAGAAATGATGCCACGTCCACGAGGTTCGCAAGCCGTATCCATGCAGAGGAGATTGAGCGCAGGAGGTTCACTGTAATTTTCTAATGCCTCAACAGATCCTGGTATCGCTCGCAAATTCCACTTGGAAAATAACACATCTTGACTCCCTGGTTGGCACTGAACTGCCGCCACTACTCAACACAAAACGAAGAAACTTGTTGGCCGTGTCGCTCAAACTTCAATGGACCTGTCTTGCTGGAATGCCCTCCACCCAATATGTCCGCCGCCCGCCGGATGCCGGCCATACCATAAAGCACACAACACTCTAGAACGCGCTGATTCTCCCCCTTGTCCAGTTGAACGTTGTTCGCCACCGCCTTTGAGCCAGATGCTTCGAAGCCTCAAAGCATCAGCCTCCCACATGTGATAATCAGGATATAAAATGCCTTCTCTGCGCCTCAAGAGACAGAGCCCTTCTCTTCCCTCGACCACCATCTCCTTTCTGGGCTCTTGCTCCCGACATGCTCTCGCTCTTACCATCGTCTGTCATCCTCCGCGTCCTCACCATCATCTGGAACGATGGTGTTACACCTGACACGCCGACCTAGTCCGCCACTCCGTCAACAACCCTGGAGTACACATCTCGCCCAATACAAAACACTCATAGGACGCTTCTATCCCTCGGTGAGTTCCAATCCCAGTCGCAGGACCCAGAGCTCAGCCTACAATACAGGGGGTTGACCAAGTTCAGCTGCCATGTGTATGTTCGAGTCGCGAGTCTCGTGAGGGGGGGCAGTAGTGTGATCACTCACTTCCCGGGTGTGCTTGTGGAGCCTCTGTGCGGGGCCATAAAATGCAAAGGTGGTCATTCAAGTGCATGCCATCGTCGCCCTGTTTGAACAAAACTACCCGAGCACCCTGCACTCCAGGTCAGTCCCCGTTCAGGGAGGGCGTTTCCTAAGCCCTATGCAACTCGGAGGGCTCTCGAAGTGCCTCGCACAGCTTATGGGTGGAGTCCTTCGATTGTACGGTTGCACGGTGCTCTGGATGATCGCGGCTGGGCTCTTGGACTCGTCCAAAGGAAGACAAGGACATAGAATGCGGCGCTGTATTCGACACTCATCGCGACCTTGCTTCATAGTTCAACTGTTGGTCTAAGTCGGAGCTGATCTATACCCTCTAGCAATTTAATCGCTGCGGAAATCTGGGTTCAATTTTCGTAAATGCCTTGCGGGAGGAAGTTGAGAAAAGGTTCCTGCTCGATCTGTCTGGGGCAGTGGCCAAGGCGAAGATTGGAGAAATTGGACATGTGGGACACCAGTACGAGCCATTCCATACTAATCATTATTCAGATATACAAATTCTCTCCGCAGGTATGCTGCAAACTCCTCGTCTTCCCTCATGGAGAATGGTGTGTGGTTCAATGGTGGCATCTTGGATGCGCGCTGACTTCTCACAGGCTCTGTATAACGAGGTCAGATGATGCCTCCACCATCCTCGACGTAGTCCTCAATACTCCTACGAAACCCCTGAGCAGTGACACTCCACCCATGTTACCCGGTCACTGGCGCGGACGAATAAGTCTAGCTGAGGATGAGCAAACTTAGCTGTATTCGGCCCACATACACCATTAAATTCCGATGACAATCACAGCGCTTTATTCATTCCTTCCACTTGTACCCTCCAACCCTCGCGAGGAAACCCTGGTGCTCCCCCTTCGCTGCCATCCCATCCCGCCGCCATCATCGCCACCGCATATAGCAGGCCTCCCGAGCCAGGGAAATACGGCGCAGGCACTCTGAAGCCGCCGGTCGGCATGCCTACATCATCAAAAGCGAACAGCGGGTTCAACAGCCACTCTATTGCTTTGCTCGCGTTTCCGTTTCGGGCTGCGGACATGGCCAGCATCGGAAAATCCCATCTGTGCATGATGCTCAAAAGTCGGTCCTTCCAAAGAAAATGAAATCTTGACACACCCCCAGAAATCAGTCTGATTCCAATGTGTCCAGACCTTCTCTGCTGTAGCTTTCGCCATGTCCAGATCCAGTCCCTCCGTCGGCGGCAGCCAGCCGTGGAGCCCGACCAGTGCAGGATGGTCGCTGGTGTACGCCGGGTCATCCCAGAAATTGCTCTCAATACCTTCATACACAGAGTATGTCCCATTATCGACAGGCAGCTTTGCCAACCCCTGCCTGACTCGCGGCCACGCCTCAGGCACCTCCTCCCCCAGCCCCTCCACCCACGCCTCGGCGATGCGCAGGCCCAAGCGCCAATACGCAAGCTCGAACGCTGGGTTTTGTGTCACGTTCGGGCTCGTGTCCTCACTGACCACGAACTCGGGCGGCCCCAGGTCATACACATTCGTCGTTGCGTTGTACCATGCAAACGCGGCCATCCAGTCGGCCGTGTTCCGCACAACCTCTGCCCACTTCCGTAGTGTCTCGCATCCTGGGAATCTACGCCGTTCATATTCCGCAAAGATGAGCGGGTGTGGTTGCTGCCAGAGCAATAAGTTGTTGATTTCACCCGGAGAGGAGCGGCCCGACGGATCGGTCATTTTGGGCCAGCGCGCTCCGCCAGCCCAGCCTTGCTGCACTTGGGCGCGTGAGATGGAGCTAGGGAGAAAGCGGGAGTACACAGAGCTCGACTGTTGGAGGATGTCCCAGTTGTTCCAAAGAGCCCAATGCGCGCTATGCCAAAAATACATTTCTGGAATGCTCCTGTTACGAGGTATTGGCAGTTTGGGAGACCTGCTCACCCATGTGGAACTTTCTGTTGGCGCACTCATCAATATCGAAAAGAACCAGTTCGTCCTCCGCACTCACCCATACTACCGCAATGTGGGATGCTTACTCAATAACAAAATTTTCCAATGGATTGAAGATGGACGTACCCAGCCATTGTTTGCAAGGCCAGACTGCCAACGTGTCAGCACTCGGAACGGATACCTTGGCGACGGCATACCTCTTGAGGAGGAGTGTCGCCGGCTTCATTGACCCTCATCAAGTATCTAGACAAGATTATTCTTCTCTGCAGCTCGTCGGCTCGCGGATCCGTGGAATCAGTCAAGACGTCGACAAAGCCGCTCTTCGTCCAAAAGTCCCGCCAAGAGTTCGAAGACGAATCAAACACGTCTTGAGTGAGTTCGATGTCCTCCGTCATCATGTCGCTGGCGGCATAGTTGATGGTGAGGGAGAACGACACATCAGCTATCTTCGGCATAATGGTGTAGCGGTGCAACTCCGGACTATCTCGTGTAATGGAAAACTGGTCGCCGCCCAATGAAGTCACGAACGTTGATGCGTCCAACGTGTGTGTTATACGACTTTGGATGTGACCATGCTTTTCCACCTCCAGTGACGTTGTATGATTCGCGGCTGCATTCCAGTTTCCGACAAATGGGCCACTGAATTCTGCCTTTCCATCGTTCCAAGGAAAATCGAGGAATACACTCAATCTTCCACCCCGCAAGAGCGGCGAAGTGACACTCAAGCCTATACTACTTTCCGTGGGGGAGCAGGCCGTCTCAACCGTGATCGGGACGCCTTCGAATAACATGCGGCTTGTTGCCTTTCCCGTCCAGAGGTCCAGCTCCTGGCGAACAGCCGTCAAATTGCTCTCGGTGACATTCAGGATCTGACCATCAGTGGACTTGAACACCAGTCCGACCCTGCCCAAATTGACGCGGTTTGGGTTGGAAATGAGCCACTGCTCGATTGGGTTTCCGCCGCCAAAATCGTACCGGACAGGCCGCCCATGGTTGAGCCAACTCACACCCTTGTAATTCTCGACGTCCACCTGAGTCTTGCCTGGTGGGAGGCTGTCGTTTTTCCATCCCCATGAAGAGAGGATGGCGAAGGGAAGAAAGGTCTGCAAGCCAGTGACATCCGCGCCGAAAGCAAAGTTGCCGTTGCCGATCTGGAGGGGCGTTGTGAGACTGGACGCCGTCCGGACTGGGTTGTAGCGTGACACGATGGCGTGGCGGTTGATGAGCCCGAGGCCAGGTGCTGCCAAGAAGATGAATATGAAGAATAGTGATGGTGTTAGTTTCATTGATGGTGTTCAGCCGTGCTTTGGCGCAGCCCTGTCGCTTATGAGGCATGGTAGATGAGGAACACTTCAGTGGGTTGGGGAGCGGCCCGGCGGGTTGGATGTGGTACTCGTGACTTTCAAACATAGCTACTGCCTGTGTCATGCGACGTACGTTCGCGAAGCTGATGGCTGGCATTTTCTGATCTACACTGCGGTGAATACACGACGAGAGACAGCCGGATGCACTCTGCGTTCACATACAACCACAATCAATGAAGGATGGATTACAACGATTTCGGTTCACAAGACCTTGATCGTGTTGATACGAGGCAAACACGTTCTGGTTCATCTGTAATGCGACAAATCGACATCAGGCAATGATAAGGAATACCTCGCTCTCAGCCCAATAGCATCCAAACTGCAATTCGTTCAGATAGATGTGTTCACCACAGACGCCTTCACCGGGAACCCTCTTGCCATTGTCCACATACCAGAGCAGCACGAGCCGCTCAGGTAAACCCAAAAGCAGCGCATCATAAGAGAATTCGATCCGTCAGAGACCGTCTTCCTTCACGAGACCTCTGACCACAATGCACCGGTGACAATCGATATCTTTGCTACGACCGAGGAGCTGCCGTTTGCAGGGCAAGCTCGCAGCGCAGGACTATGCGAACGGACCCGATGCACCAGAGGCACTGGTCTCCATCGTCAAAGGCATAACGTTCGTTTTGATAGAGCTGGCGTCGGAGGACGCATTGGCAACTGCGGGCCGTCTTATACTGCATCTCCGTGGCTATGACAGGACAAGACTTACCTGCGTTACTGCTCTGATGCTGTCACCTGTTCTAGCGTCCTCGTATGGCCATCCTCGTTGCTTCCTGCCTTCTGTCAAGCGGTCTGCGAATCAGTCTCGCAGCATAGTACTTCTTCACATTTCTTGGGTTTTCGTTAGTAATGCTGCCAATCATTGTGATTCTAACTGACTCTGGCTTGACCAGGATGCAACTCGTGCAAAGTTTCGTGTTTAAGTATCTCGCGCCAATTGAAGATTACATACATCATTTCTTTTGTTAACCTGTCACGGCATTGTTGAGCGGATCCAGCAGGTTACTCATCATAAGCCTGTGTGATGCTCGGACCATCGTCAATCCCTGCAGGGCAACCCATTTACGTTCTGCTGTCCATCCAGGTGTTCTCCGATGTTTTCTGATGGTCAGTTTGCCATAGCATGTCTGGAGTTAGGGCGTTGACCGTCGCCGAGCTCGTAGCGTTGCTTCGTGTTCTCTAGGTATTTAGAAGGCAGCACGGGACTGCGCTACTGATATTAAAGCAAAGGAAATGACGCTCGAGAACCGACAAGGGAGAGCACACCAGAGACGAATGCTCGATCCACGAATAACAGTGTTGGACGAGCCAATGGATGCAGCCCACAGCCACTTGTCAGAAATGTGGATAGTAGCGCGGACTTTCCCAGAACCCTTTTTTCACCAAAAGAGGACGGGGGATGTAGGTTTCCGAATCTCATCACGGATCAGTTGTTGAAGTAGACAGTCAACTTCTTGCACGCATGTTCCTTCGCTCCAGAAAGCATGGTAAGTCATTGGCTACTATAGCTGATATATCTATATCTATTATAGACTTGCGCGGATCCTCCCCGTTGAAAAGCAGAAAATCATGGCTGATCTCCAAATATGGCCAATATCCACATCCAGGGGATATCCTGTGGTAGACTTATCGAATCGTTCTGCCGCTGGTGTATGTTCCATTCATGTGACAGTCTATCTCGGTTCAATAAGGCGGCGTTCGTTGGACTCCAACCGCACCTCAGAGACGCGTCAGGGTGCACCTGATGAGCCTTGCTGTATTCCAAGGAAGTTGCTCGGGAGCTGCTTTCGCCGGATTAGCTAGAGTTGATTTG
This sequence comes from Macrocybe indica, assembly GCA_030407095.1. NCBI lineage: Eukaryota > Fungi > Basidiomycota > Agaricomycetes > Agaricales > Callistosporiaceae > Macrocybe > Macrocybe indica. Next base: position 2,406,330 of record JARFTL010000004.1, read on the forward strand.
GATTAGATTCGCGTTACGGCAAGGCAAACATTACGCCGTCATCACGACCCCTACAACAGCAGGACAATCCATGTATCCGGAATCGTGGTGCAGGACAGGTATAAAAAGCCAGCCCGAAAGTGAAGGGCGCAAGACACATCTTCTTGCAGTCCCTCCTCTCCAACATGCGTTTCTTCAGTGCAATTGTTGCGGCTGTCCTATCGGCTACCGCTGCTCAAGCCTGCGTCAGCAGCTACCAGTGCCCCAAAGGCTATGTCTGCGACATGTCTAGACTGAGTCCCACGTACAAGGTGAGCCGCCTTTTAGCGGATGTCAACCACTTCATGTTGACGCTCTACAGAAATGCGTGAAAGTCGGAAGGATGGTATGGCCTTCGTGATTTTATCGTCGTTCCTCGTCGTTGATGATGATCGAACGATGCAGTTCTTGGACGATGGTGCCTTTGAAGAGATGCTGGAAGATGACGACGTGAAGGAAACCGAAACAATCAGAATTGAAGTGCTTCTCGGTGACGAAAGTATGCCCGTCCTTCATTTGCCATCCTTTGCACTCACCATGGATTCATCCGAATCACAACAGTTTCGATTGCTTGCCGAAGCAGCTACCAATGTCCCAAAGGCAAGGTTTGTGATCAACAAAGGGGCAGTCCGACTTTTGGAGTTCGTACATTCTTTTCGATGACATTCATCTGACGATGCTCACGTCTCGAATTTGTAGAAATGCGTTTAGGCATCTAGGAAAGTACGTGGTGCACTTTTCGTTTGTTTTCGTTCAGTTATTCATCCAGTACATCGGAATGCATTAGTTCCTCGGCCACATCATGACAACATCATGCGAACGAACCTGCTTTGAGTGCTTACGTAGCGAGAGGATGTATTACTTTTGAATGAATGATTTTGAAACTTGAACGATTCGACAGTTTACATTTCTTCAGTGGCATTTGTGAGCATGGTCTCTCAGTATTAACCAGGGCATAGGAATCGGTATCAACCAGCTCGACCTTAGGGCTTCCTGGCTAGGACTGTATGAATAGTGCGGTATAAGGATGTGATGCATTCGAGAATTAAATGTCGGAGGAGCGGAAACGGCCGATGGTTTGACAGATTACCATAGGGAGCCCGCTCATCACTGATATGCTGCGACCTCAGAACGAAAAATAATTCTGATCAAGAATACCAGGACAAGGCTCACTCTGTGATAATCTACTCTTGGAAAGCCGATAAGGAGGGGACGTATGCAATGTTATGCCATTGCGTCCGAGATAATATCGACTTCGTTAAGTTACTAGTAGAGGAATTGTCGGATTCTCGGGTCGTTGCCTTCGTTTCCGAGGTCCTTTCGGTCACGCTGCGTAGTGTACAGTACAGTATATATAACAATCTTTCCTAGCATGTATATACGCTCCTAGATAGACGTCCTCAGTATTTGTGGTTGATGTTAGTCGCTCGGCTCCTCGGATTTGCTTTCCTCTTCGCCTGCAACTTCTGCCGGCTCTTCGTTGTTTTCGTCTCCTTTCGTCTCTTCGTCGTCCTCGGACTTTGCCTGCTTGCTGCCGACTACGGTGGCGTTGATGCTGTGAAACCCAAGCCATTTCCATGAGACGGGAAAATGCCAACGGCAGAACGGTACGCACGTCAGCATGACCTGAACTTTTGGCTTTTCTTTCCCATCACCGGCATTTTGCAGCTCGACCGTGATTTTCTTACTCCCCTTCCATCCATAGCTGCCCGTGGAGAACGTACTGGGCACCAATGTCACCGTTCCAATGAGGCCAGCGTCTGGAATGACGTCCGATTCGGCCTGCTCCTCCTCGTCAGCGATAGTAGGCGGAGTGTGCGTTATATTGGCATGTATGGGCAATGCCATGGCCTTGAACTTCGCGGCCGGCAGGGGGGCCTGTCAGAGAGACGCGTTGTTGCCTGCTGCTCAGCGCGGACAGACTGAAACTTGTCGCACCTTGGCGGCCTTTGGGGCACGTTTCTTTGTCGCTTGCGAAGGACCAGATGATTGGTCTGTCTTGGCTGCCTTTGCGGCACGCGTGTCATCTACACTTTCTGGAGAGGTCCGTTTCGTGCCTGTGCAGCGAAGGCATCCGTTGAACATTGTTAACAACTGAAGCGGACGGGGACGACATACCAGCCATTGTAGTTGTTGTCAAAGAGTCGTCTCAAAGTGTGGCAACGAACGATTACAGAATTATAACCGAATCACCATGGTGGCCAGCCCAACATACGCATCTCGATGACGTCACGCGTCGCGCTGTCATTTCCAACTCTTGGCTATCCTCCGTACCGTAGACGTCATGTGTATCTGAGTTGGCTATTGCATGCGTGTCTAACAAGCCTTATGACATGGTGTTGCTAAATATTAGCGTGGCTCTTTCTTTTGCACCAATTCAAGGACCTGTCGGCATGGCTTCCATTTTGCAAGGTCCTATATGCGCTTGAACCAGTGGCCTAGATTCGCTAGCATTTGTCGTTAAAGCAAAGTCTCTCTTTTCGCATAGACTTCTTTTATCTTCCCGCCAAAAATCTCGTCAACTGCCACGTACCACGCGACCCCAAAAAAAACACCGGCGCCGATTAGAGGCCAGAGCCCTTGTTCTGGGTCAGTTCTATCGGCGTTAGGCATACTCGACCAGCTACTATGGAAAAATACTCTGCGGTAAAAGTCCGGAAGGATGTCATTCGTGGGTTTAGCGCGTTGACGAAGGCGTGTTTTCTACCCATATGCAGGCCCTGAAAGCTAGCTAAAGGTAAAACCCTGACTGGTCCAGTACTGTCATCCCACCTCGTGTCAACTTGGTTCTCGTTCTGTGTGGCTTCTGTGCTCGACGCCACCGATTTTCATCGTAACCAAAGATGACCAGTTTTCCCACACACATTCCCTGTCCTCACGTTTGCCTCCACCCAATTTTCGTTTCAGGTTCCAGTCACCACAAACTGTTTTCAAATATAATGGTGATGCTCGTGGCCTTTCTCCTCCGTTTGCGACAGCAACAGTGCCTCATACAATCTGGTATCGCGCTGAACGAATGGGCGCCAAAGAACATTACTGGCCCCAAATTGGCCGGACGTTGGCCGTAGATTAGCTTTTGCCGTACATGACCTCAATCCCATTGCGGGTTTTCCCAAATCGTCTGGATCTTGTTCTTGCAGGTCAGCGCCTTTTCACCGTCGTCAAGAGTTATCGCCAATCTCTTGGTCCTGTTACACGCGTCATCCGCCTGCCTGGTCAGCGTCCGAAAAGCATATCCATCCTGCCTTTTCCCTCTTTCTCTCATTTGTATGGCCCTCAGGTCCTGCTCCGCACCGGAATGGGAAACACGCTTCAGACCGCCACCACCACATCACGTGTGGGCCACCACTTCCCGCATATAAACCGCCCTCTATGGAACGGCTTATTTCCTGACGAACCCTACGTTGCAGTATATGCCTCTCATGGTGTGATGAAGCACGATGATACCATTCAAGGACAGGACCAATCTCCCAATCTTCATGAACCGCAAGAAGTATGCAAAGAATGAGTTTTATCGGAGGTTATTCGTCGAACTGCCTCCAGAACTTTTGACTGAAGTAAGTATAGCATTTCTGTTACTGCTCGAAACAAGGAATGACGAGATCCTAGATCCTAGGTTGTCTTGAGCCGCTCACGTTGCTATATATGAGCCAGGCTACTCGCACTCTGCATGCCTTTCTGGCGAGTCGCTCGGCAGGACCGATATGGCGATTATCGTTTTCCCGTGTAGAATTCCTTCCGCCTCCCGAATGTCCACCTTTCATGACGCCGATGCAGTATGCTCGGCTACTGTTTGAGAACCACTGTCACGTATGCATGGCGCTTTTTCCAAGTCTATCACATCCTGTTTACACAGTCTTCTATTATCTAGCATTGTGGTAACAAGAGCATGATTATCATCCACTTGACGCTTTCGCGGCTGTGCAGCAGATGCTTTAAAACGCAGTGTGGAATTCTTTTCCATTCCGTTTCTTCTTGGCCTCACATGGATTATTTTCAGCTTTAAACAGGCAAATGATCTACCAAGACCTTTCGCGCTGCCACGTGAAGTGATGAAATTGGCCTCCTTGAACGAACCAGCCATGCACAGTGGCTCCTATGCACCTACAACGAGCCGAGATTCAAAACGCGCAATTTATTGCCTTGCTATCCTTAAGAAACTAGAAGAGAATTTTATTTATGTTTCAGATGATCCTCGGAGTCAAGAACAGTGGCTAACCCACCTTGGGAAGGAGCGTAAAGCGCGTGATGCAGTCATGGTGTGTACCTATGTGCTTTCAATGATCTGACCCTGATAGCACCAAAAGGCAGTGTCGCAGACCTGGTTGGACAGCTATCGGACTCTGCTTCGGTCGAAGCGCCAGAAGCGATTCAAAGAGTATGTTCACCTTTTGTACCTGCTTTTCTTCCCTTTTTTTTTTTATCTCTGGCCTAGCATATGCACCAGACTTCATCCAGGTGATGGGCCTAATTCTTCATGGTTCACAGTTACTTATGTACTCCTTCTCCTCATCGCAGAATGGGCTGCAGAGTTAGATGCAATGGATAAATCCTCTTTGAAATCGCGAGCATTGGTCAAGAAGGCAAAGGATTTGACAGACACAGGTGAGTCGACGCTCTATGCTGATCTCGCGACGCTTTCATCGCTGAATTCTCCTGTGCGCCAGAGTGGCAACTCATCAAGCCGGCGATGGAGCAGATTATGCTTCGGATGCAACAAGACCGTTTGGTTCGGTTGAATCACGATGCCGTGCACTCACGGCGATCGATCATTGTCGAGTTGCTGGCAATGCACGCGCATCATGGCATGGCCCCGTCACCTGCTGATGTCGTCATGGCCGAACCTCTTCGCACCTTCATAGAACAACCAGCTCACAACGTGATACTGACACGAGAGATGTTGTCTCGCGAGTTGCAAAGACACGTAGATCCCATCTTTTGCAATCTTATCCACACGAAAAAACTGGAGCTGGTGAACATCATGCGGGATTCTGGGTTCTTCGAGTTCAAACCCGAACTAGAGCACCTCAACCTCGCCATGACGTTTTTCCTTTGTGACGGCGTTGAACAACATCACATGCAGTATCAGGAGGTGCTCAGGAACCCCCGTCTCGTTGAGCACGCAAGCAACTGGGACGTGCTGGACTCGGACACGCGGCGGCTCTTTCAAAACGTTGGAGCCGAGTTTTTCAACTTTGGAGGGACACGTATTAGGGTCCATACAAAGGCATGCGCCGCGGCCGCGGAAGTTGTACGGTCTTGTGGAATGGACCCTGCGACAGTCACGAGCGCGCTCATGGACAGAATCGCTCCGTATGTGGAGTGCATGGCATGCTTTGGGGTACGTTGTGGTAGTTCAAGTTGGCAGGTGATGGAATGGCGGCGGGCTGTGAGTGTCAATTGAGCCTTATCACCACCAAGTTTTCCCTGAGAGACTGACTGTGCTGTCTGTGTCCATCCAGGTTATCCATCAGATGGCACACTGGCTCTGGCAATGTCCGACCTCGTGGAGAATCGTCTGGTGGCGCGCTTCACCAAGGCCGACGGATTTTCTTCCGCTTCGACGGAAATGTGCGATATGCTACTTGTGTGGTGTTGTCACATGCGATGAGCAGGTCTTACAGACCCATGGCGTCCAGTGGTGCGTCGTCTTTTTTTTTAAAATACAAAAAACTTATTCGATCATGTTGAATGCTGCAGTCATCCGGGAGTTCTTGGTGCGATATGGGCGCCTTGGCCCTGCGAGGCCTTTGAAAGCCCAAGCAATCTGCTGTACACTCCCAGTGCACAAGAGGTGTCGTCATGAATCCAGAACCACGCACCGAACCAGCCGAATCTGATTCCTTGGAAATAAGACTTGATATTGATGTTGGCTAAGATACAATGGGCGTTTATGGCAGACAGATACATAATTACAAATCAAACTCGAAGTCCGAGTCTGAATCGTTAGTCTTTGCTTTGTCGCGGATGTTTTTCGGTGGTCGGATGATGGTTGATGTCGCGGACGAACGCGAGCGAGATGGGTCGTCGTCATCCTCGTCATCGCTTTCACTCTCTGCATTTGGGCGTCGGTTGCTAGGCTTGAGACGTTCAGAAGGGTGGAGGATTCCCATGCCGAGTAGCAATGCTTCGAGCTCTGTGAAGGAGATGGAAAAGAACATAATGAAAGTCAGCGGTCAAAAAAAAATGATGAGCCTAGGAATTGGGATGGACCTTCGAGCCGCCTCTCTCTGTCTGCACCCCATGCGACGATCTGATTGCGTATGTCGCCCTTTTTGTATATGATGAGCATGGGGATGCGCGTGTCGGGGAGGTTGGGGATGCACTTGTCGCCGATGATGGACACGAACTTTGTCCGTGGGTATTTGGAGGCGAGGACGCGTATGTGCTGGAAAGCCCTGTCGCTCCGAGGGATCCTTCAAAGTGGTGAGATGCACGTGTATCATTAGACGGTCGACAGACGTACCCGTCCTTGTACAAGAAACACACGACACCGGTACCTCGCTCCTCTTCATCGTCTTCCTCGTCGACCTGGCTAGCTTCGGTGACCTCGCGGGTATAATCGTCCCTTCCGATGGGGTACACGCGGCCGAAGCGCGCCTTGCGGGCCTGGGTGCGCTCCTCTGCGAGGCGCTGGCGTCTGTAGGCCTCGATCATGCGCTCGGTCTCGTCATCCGCGGCATCTTCGCCAAGCTCGCGCAGCTCTTTGGTGTCGAACTCGTCGAGGAGGTCGTCGAGCGTCGGAGACGGAGGTGGGGAGGGTGAAGGCGGGGGCGGCTCCTTTGGAGGGAGGATGCCGTGCTTGCGCAGGGCGTCGTTACTGGTGGGGAACTTTGCAGATGAGAAACGAACTGTTTTTCTTTTTTGGTTGTGTAGTAAGGCTTACAATTCGGTGTCTTCGTCTGGGTTTACGGCCATGGTTGGGAGAAAGATAAGATGAGATCAAGGGTGCTCTTGCTTTGTCAAGTTATCGAGCTAATCAATTTATGAGATTTGCAGAGCCTGCGGCGCAGATTGTTGTGATGCTTGGCGTGGATATGCACGAGTGTTGAAGGAGTTCAGATTCGCCGCAGTCTAGGGGATGAGAACGCTTCATCACATGATCAATTCCGCATCCCACCAACTACATCTCACACCAGTTTTAAAATCCATATCATATTTACTCCAGAGTTTCATCAACGGAAAAAGCAAATATTTCAATGTATGACAAAGTTATTGAAAAACCTATTCATTAAGAGCGGCTTTGGCTTGAATATGAAAATGGCAATCTTGTATCCCATGATGACAAAAAATTATTAACCTTCTCTGCTAGTGACACTTTCCCGGGTTTGACACATGGGAGGACAGAAGGTTCCTCACACCATCTGCGTTGTGCTTCTTCTGCTCCCCTTGTTCCCCTCCGACGCCGTTTCACGGCCATGGCAGCCCCCGCCATCGCAGACCAACTGAACGACCTCGTGCCTCGTCGTTACCAGGAAGAGGTCTTTCTCAAAGCCCAGACAGGTGAGGCGGATCATGGTCCTTTGTCCCTGAAACAGATCGAATCTGACCAACCGACGCAGGCAATGTCATCGCGGCCATGAGCACTGGTTCCGGAAAGACACTGATCAGCCTCCTGCTCATTCGATGGATAGCAGCCCAGCCGACCTCGAATGGCAAGGCGATCATCTTCCTTGTGCCCAAAGTCCCTCTCGTCGAGCAACAGGGAAGCTTCATCGCGCAGCACACCCCGCTGCGCGTCCTGAAGCTGCATGGCGCGATGGACATAGATTTAACGGATCGTCTCGGATGGCAGAGAAAGTTTGATCAGAACGATGTGTTCGTGATGACAGGTATCTTACCGCTCCATTTCGTCCTTGATTCTCCGAGTAGGTGGCTGACTGCATGTTGTCTATCATAGCACAGATATTCCTCAATATGCTGACACACTCAATCTGGAGCATAGATCGCGTCTCTCTCATGATATTTGACGAGTGTCATCACGCAAGGAGAAATCATCCATACAACGGCATCATGCGGGAGTATTCTCGGGTCTTCCCTGTTTCCTCTCGGCCCAAAATTTTTGGGATGACCGCCTCTCCGATTTACAATCCAAAGGACGCCCTCGGATCGCTAAAGATGCTGGAAACGAACATGGACGCGACGGTCATCAGCGTCCTAGAACATGTCGAAGAACTGTCCAAGCACTCCCCGAAACCTGTAGAGGTATATATATATCTCCCGTTACTGACTTGTCTGGTGAGATGATATACTTGCAGATCATCAAAAAATACGCGTATTCCCCAGAGCACTATGATTTCCCTTCGCCTTTACTATTTGATTGCCTATCTGTTTTTGGAACCACCTTTTGGACAGGCCTCGAGATCCCTTGGTCAAATATCGAAACGCGTTATCATGCGACCCTTAGTAACCTTGGGCCTTATGCTGCGTCTCTGTTTATATACACAGAGATGGAACAACATATCGCTCGGGCATTCCAAGATCACAAGGATGCTATCCAGAGGTCGACTCACGATATGGAATTCGACCTTCCTCCTGGACCGACACCCAAATCTCTACCTCCGGAATTTTGGGCCGCCTCGGAAGTCCTATCCGGTTTTCAGACTTTCTTCCATGATCCTGACTTTGCTACTGAAAAACTACCCGTGCCGGTCCCCCTCTCTTGGTGCTCGCCAAAACTACGCACATTGATCGACATCCTGATCGAGCACCACACTATCTCGTTTCAGGGCATCGTATTCGTAGAACAGCGCCAAATCGCAATAGCTCTTGCCAAGATTCTGCCCACGATACCGGAATTGAATGGTTTGATCTGTAGCCGGTCCCTGGTAGGGCAGGGTGTTGGCATCGATGGACCTAAGATCACGAATGGTGCGCAACGAGATAGCGTTGAAGCCTTTCGCTCTGGAAAGATAAATCTCCGTGAGCATTTCTCATGTCTTTAGGTGCACATATTTAATTTGGAAGCAATTAGTCATCGCTACGTCTGTTGCAGAGGAAGGACTGGACTTTCCGGTACGCACTGCGCTGTCTTCGTCTGTCCATTCCCGACATGAGTCAACCAGGCCTGCGATCTTGTGATACGCTTTGATCCCCTGTTCCATATGGTTGGCTACGTACAGTCTCGTGGTCGAGCGCGGAACAAGGCCTCCACCTTCGTCATTATGGTGCAGGAAAACGATATCTCTACTTTATCTCGATACCAAGCGTTGAAAAATATTGAACCGGACGTGAGGCAGGCTTACCAATCCAGACACATGTCGCTGGCCAGTAAGAACAAGAAGAAGGCCCAAGAAGGTGGATTTGAGGATGATGACGACGACGATGAGTCGCTGTCGCCGCTCGATGTTGCTAAACGGGAAAGATACGTCGTTCCAAACTCAGGAGCGATCCTGAGCTATGACAACGCGATCTCTCTCCTGAATTACTTGTGCTCGCTCATCCCCCGAGATCTGTTCACGCCCCAACCGCTGCCTGAATTCTCTGGCGATTTCCAGGCCACTGTGAGATTGCCAGGAAGTCTCCCGCTTGCACCTGACGACCTCGTCTTCACCGGTCCCGTCCGCGCCTCCAAGAAAGAGGCCAAGCGAGCAGCGGCTTTTCGCGCCGTTTGGCGCTTATTCCACTTGGACGTCTTTGATCAGTATCTCCTCCCCACTATTGGTCCCAAACACAAATTGAATGAAGATTCGGACGGTAGACCGATATGCGACGTGGGTCAGATACCTCCTGTGATGGCTGTGACCGTGATAGACCCGTGGACAATCAGACCTACACTATGGATACACAGCGTTTCCATTGGTGAGAAGCGTGTTGCTGGTTTGGTGTCTGGGACGTCCTTTCCGCCAGCCGAGGTCTTATGTGGCTTGACCTTGGTGAGGATTGGAGCGGGCAGGCAGTTGATGTTTTTTGACAAAGACGATGAACTCCACAAGCGTGAGCTGATGTGCGAGTATACCAAGCTTGGAATCTGGTATCGCATAACATCTCGCTTTCTGTCGGGGCCGCCGAGTCTCTACCTCATTCCGATTACGCACAAAGACCGCCCTGATTTCTGCGCCATCCGAGCATTGGTCGATGAGCCATACGGAAATCCAAATTGGCCTCATATTGACGAGAAACACTGTGGGAAGGGGGGGCTCCTCCTATTGAATAACAACGAATGGGGTCGGCCACTTCTGCTGCAAAATATACGCCATGACCTCACGCCGAGTTCAATGCCCCCTTCTGGTTCACGAGAAGAGGGGCATACGACGTACTATGACTTTTTCATGAACCGTTGGACCAGGAAGAAACGCATAGCGCATGTTTCGGAGACTGGACCTCTCATTGGGGTCACGATCTTACCACGTTCCTTCGATGGCACATATCCCCTTCATCCCGATCCCGGCGAAGTTGCTCCCCCTACTCTTACCGCACACGATGGTTATTTGGTGCCTATGGGGTGCTGCAAAGTAGTAGCGCTGCCCCCGGATATGCGCCGTGCTTTCGAAGTACTACCCGCGGTTTGTCATCGCCTGACCGACATCTTTCGTGCGAGACGCGCCCGCATCGAGCTGGGCCTTCCGCCGATTGATGACGATCGGCTCGTGGAAGCGCTTACGCTTCCAAGCTGCTGTGCCGGATACAACAACCAGCGCTTGGAAACCCTAGGCGACGCGGTGTTGAAGCTTTGCACGTCTGTGCACCTGTTTAACAAGTTCCCGTTCCGGCACGAAGGTCAGCTTTCGGCCCTGCGGCAGAGTGTTGTTACGAATCGGTTCCTCCTCTCGCGCGCGAAGGAGATCGGCCTCGAGCGGTTTCTGATCAGCGAGACACAGAGTGTGCGGAGCTGGAGGTACTCGGAGCCTGCAGAGAGGGGATGGAAGGTGGTCCCGGAGCGACGGGCGCAGAGGAATTTCCCACGCCGCAGCCTGCAGGACTGCATGGAAGCCATCCTGGGCGCGAGTTTTGTGACTGGGGGGATTCAGATGGCGCTGCATACGGGAGTGGCTTTGGGGTTGTGCTTTGGGGGGCCCACACCATGGTCGGTGCGGTTCAGCCGTAGGCCTCGCAGCTTGCATTCGTCGCGGTTGTTCCTCGAGCTGGAAGAAAGGCTCGGGTACACATTTCACCGGAGCGAACTTCTCGTCGAGGCCATGACTCATCCTTCTTTCTCGGGGCCTGCATGCGGACCATCATATCAACGTCTTGAATTTCTGGGTGACGGTAAGGACGATCTTTGAATTGGTCTTCTTTCCACAGCATCTTTGGTCCACTGACGCGGTCCTCAGCACTTTTGGATCTGGTGGTCGTCAAGTACTTGTTCGACAAATTTCCGGCAGCAAATTCCCATCAATTAGCGTGGCCGAAGACGAGGGCAGTCTGCGCGCAGACGCTAGCCTATCTCGCGATAACGCGTCTGGAGCTCCATAAGATCATGCTGGTCAACCGCGTAGATCTGACAGAGGTCATTGACCGATATGTTCCGGTCCTGCAGGCAGCATCCACCGAGGAGATTGTGAAGCGCGGATGGAAATACGACCCGCCGAAACCGCTCAGCGACGTCTTCGAGAGTCTCATAGGCGCTGTTCTGATTGATTCGGCGTATAACTATGAAAAGGCGGCCGCAGTGGTGCAGACCGTTATGGGCGATGTCCTGTCTCTGTTGACGCCTTCGCTTGCGAAAGACCCCGTGTCGGAACTTGTGACGTGGGCAGCTAGCAAGGGCTGCACCAAGGTCACGTTCGAGTGCGTTGCATTCCTTGCCTGCCTTTTCGTTTCGTGCTGGCACAGTCTTGAACTTGCGTCTACTCAGGAAACAACAACGCATGCGACAAGGGATTTCCATGGATGGAATGTCCGTCCTGGTTCATGGCAACGTCCTCGTCGGGCCTATCGTTGCGACGAGCCTGAATGTAGCGAAGATCATGGCAGCGGAGAGGTCGCTGATTATCCTTCGGGATACGAATTCCGAAAGGTCTCTCTCAACGCTATGCTTGTGTGGCCAGGCAATGGACGAAGATGCTGTCGAGGGACCTCAAGACGCCACGACTGCGGCGATCACCGCGATCGTCCAGATGGCGGACGCGGCGGTCGATGTCCGCGCATTTGCACTAGATACAGAAACGTCAACACCGTGACGCCAGCGATGGTTTCTTGATTTAGACGACGTCGGACGACGAGCTGTTTTATGAAGTGGCTGGTCGAGATTGGCTAACCGGTTTGCTAGACAATCGCGATCAGCCACCCACCATAACGGACAGTTCTGAAGCTGATAAGGATTGACATGTAGACGTAGTTGTAAATTTTTGAAGGTCGATCCACTGCTGTCGTTTAGAAGGACCGAGGTTGACGATGGGCTGGAGCGGGATATGAATTTGTACTAAATCCATCATTGGATCACTTCGTGGACCAGCCGAGTCTTTCCTTTTATCATCTGCATGAATTTTGGCCCGGAGATGTGCGCCATCGAAGAAGCATCGTCCAGCCCACGCAGTTTCCATCTTGCAAAGCTGACTCTGCTACCATGGCGGCACTCGCAACTCCTGCATTTTTGAATAGGGTGAAAGCTGCATTCCCTCAAAAAAGTCCAGCGACGTATTGTGCGTTAAGCAGTCCTGATTCGTTTCTATCGAATGGCATGATAGCTCATGCGGTACCTCATGGACAGTCTCCAACCCCTGGTACATCGTCGCCGCGGTGGCGTTCAGCGCCTCCAACGAGCCACAAGCCGTTCCATGCGTGTTTCACCACGTCCTGGACGACATCAAAAGCCAAGGCGCCGCGCTAGAGGACCAACGACTCCTCGCTCGGAAGCTGCGCGACGCCATATTCAAATCCGGCCTGACGAGCGGCTATCCACGGGTGAGTGGCTGACCTGTCGGGCCGGGAGCTATTGAACTTACGAGGGTTGCTGGCAGGCAATCAACAGTCTCATTGCGCTGCATGAAGCGATGCCGGAGGAGCTGCGCGATGCACAGATGATGAGGTGAGCCTGGTCCCAATTTGTGTTTTCGTCGCCCGGCCGAGAGCATGATGCTAGAAACAATCGCACGCCCATCGAAGAGCACGAACGTGCCGGACGCGAGCTCTTCAACAGCATCTATGGCAAGACTGCGGAGCATGTGCAAGGCCTCCTGGATGCCATCTATCCTGACATGGGTATGCGGTTTCTGGCAGATGAGTGGCTACTCCGGCGGCTGATAACGCTCGTCGTGAAACAGGCTGGTTCTCGAACACGATAGGCTATGGTCTGACATACGGCTACACTGGCGTGCTGTCGCCAGTCGAGACATCCTATACCCTCGTCGCTGCGCTCATCGCGGGCGACACTCCTCGTCAAATCGGGTGGCATCTGGATGGCGCCCGTAGGGCCGGTGCGACATATGAAGAGGCGCAGGCTGTCAAGTGGATCTCAATGGAGGTGGCTAGCCATGCTGGTATCAAGTGGCGCGAAGAGGTGCCGGAGGTGAAGCACTCCATTGACGAATAGATACGCGCGCCCGAGATGTTGCGTTGAAGGTGCCGTGAACAATACCGCCCCCATGTCAGCCGAGTGCTCCCACGTACTCTGGACAACATTCTCAGCACCTTCCACGCTAAATGTATTTTCTCCCATATACTTTTTTTAGATGGTGAAGCATCTTACAAACATTAGTTCGTCTTGACTATGAAATCAAATTTCCGCAGCTCTCGGAATCTTGATTTCATAGGCTTAAGAGCCGCGGGGCATAACGTCCTACGCCTCTGTATTACGACATTCCTTGGGAGAAGCGTGTTGTGGCTCTACGTTACGAATGCCGATTCTTGTGCCTGCGGATGGCGACGATGACAGTCCTCAATCTGTTCGCAGGTGTGATTTCAAGGCGCATCTTATTGTCATTGGATGCTACAGGAGCGTCCTTTGTGTCTAAGCATCGCACTTTCATATACCAGGCAATCATGCATACACGCAATGACCATTATTAAAGAAGCAAGCATTGCTGGCGCGCTGATAACCCATGAGCTGCGGAACTTATGCTCGAGACCAGATGGGCGATATTCACCGGGATGCGTCACACGATGCTGGTTCGCCCCAGTATAGTGCCACATTCTCGTCCATCATGATTTATTTGCTTGGGTCAACGAGTATTTCGTTCCTTTGATACGTGATTCTCTCTCTGGGTTTCATTATTGGAATATCGAGACGAAATACTACATATCCTTGAAGGAGGTCCGCCATACTTGAATCGACGCGTCCACGATGTTGTGGCGTGTTGGTGGTGTCCTGATCGCGTCCTGATCGCGTCAACGTGTTTACGATCATCTTTCGAGCCGCATTTTCCATTGGCTGCACGAGACGGCATTGAACATCTCATAGTGCAGTGGCAATGACGGACTTCAAGGAAGCTGGGAACACATTCTTTAAGACAGGGAAATTCGCAAGGTGAGATGATCTCTGCCGATATACGCCAGGGCTACTGGGAAAAAAAAACGATTCGTAGCGCGATTGAATGCTATGCCAAGGTTGGTCCCTTCTGGATAAGACACCATGTTCCGAATTTAATGTAAACTGACACAGGGAGAAGCGGCTGAACCTTCAAACGTAGTCTTCCCATCCAATCTAAGCGCTGCTTATTTCGAAGTCGGTGACTATCGCAAGAGCATAAAGGCTATTCTCCGAGCCAGAAAATTTGTTTTTGAAGGCTCTAATACCGGCCTTGCGTCTCGGCTTTCCATTCGGCTGGCTAAAGCTCTATGCCATGGGTTGCATGATGGCTCAGTCTCCAAGCAGTTCGTCCTCGAAAATGCCGATTCGATTCAAGAGTATGAGACGGTAGGAAATGAAGACGTTGCTTGGAACGAGTGGAATGCCATTGAGAAGAAGATACAATACTTCGCCCACATGCAAAAGGAGGCCCGAATTCAACTTACCTCTTTACCCATATACAAGCAGCAACTGTGAGAACCAACATAATCCTCGCAGAACGTTTCTAAAAACAGTGCTAGCCTCCAGACGATGGAATTTTACGGGGTCAGCTCGGACTTGCTTACTATCGAAATATTTGCTTTGACAATAGCTTTCAGATCGGACAGGATACTGTAATGTCCTTGCTGCATAGTTGGGACGGAGATGCAGACGTGCGGCATCCCATGAAGCTGGACAAAAAGTCAGAAACAGAGCTTTCAAACATGGCGTTTCTTTTCGGTGGTGTCGGAGACGGTAACGAGCAGAGCTTTACTCTCTGACCTATAAACCTGATGTCTTGTGCTCGAAGCTCGGCATGTCTATGCGACGGTGGCGGCAATGGGTCTGGTTCTCAATGACCTTGCACCAAAGAAACGTAACGCTGTACGGGTCCATTTTACCCTTCTGGATCACCATCCGGCCATCATTGCTCGCGATTTGTGCGTCGTCATGCTCCTTGGCGACCTTTCAGATGCGAAGGAGGACAGCGCAGCTCAGGATGAGATCGTCTCGACCCTCCTCTACACGCTGTATGGTGCATGCATGCCCTCATATTGTTATAAATTGTGGGTGTCTTGTACTCCGCCCATCTTGTTATTCATGTCATGTGAAGGCTTTCGGGTGTGATCGAAAATGTTCAACACCGTCTCCGCCAGAACCCTCCTGACTTCCCATCATGGATACACATCAGCAAACGTATTGCAGAGCCTGTGTTGGACGTAATTGACAAATGGCGCTCGACATGGCCCCAGCTCACCACTCGCCGCGCGCTTGATGGTTACACCCTAGACGATCCACTACTTGCTAGCAAAATACTCTCCGATCCCTCCATCTCTCCTTCATATACGCAGCAGATGCAGAACAATCTCGCCACCCATCGCGCAATGGTCAAAGAGTATATAGAGACGAACCCGGACTTGCTGAAACAATGGGGTGTTTCTGCGCCTCGTCCCAATGCAACTGCGAGAGAGAGGAGGCAGTATGAGTCTGAAAAAGAAAAGGCAATTGATTCTATGGTCGAGCTCTTTCTGGACTACAAAGGAACCGCGCACACCGAGTCCATCACGTTCAAGTTCACGAAAGTGTTTTTGCCACCAAAGCGATTCTGGTCGCGCCACCCTGGCATTGAGAGCATGAGCTTTTCAAGTCTAAAGAAGGAAACCGAGGAAGACCACGCAGATATACATAAAGTTCGAATATTCAATTACAGGGCACCGTTCAATATCGACTGAATCCTGTTATTAGGTCATGAGTCACATACACCGGACGTGGAAACCCAATATCACTCTTTATGTGCGCTCATTATTTCTGTGTTCTCTGCGCGGCCGACTTGACGCTGTTGTTCAGGACGACATGACAGGGAAGCTCAGAGTCGATGGCAAGGATCCTTTCGATGTCATGAACGGGATCGAGACATTCAACAATCAATACAGCCTCGGAAAGCCTCGAGAGGAACATGCAGATACACCCGTATTTGGAATATTTTCAACCCATTTCCTTGCTGCGGCATCGGCGTTGAAAAAATGTAAAAACCAACTCAGATTTGAATTTATTCTAGGAGAACTGAACAAGGAGATGCAGCGCATGAGCCTTGGAACAGATGATGACCGACCAACGGACTTCCCGAGGTTGTATACCCGCGCTTACCTCAGTAATGTCCCGTAAATGATTTCATCTTTGCTATAAGGCGCATTTACCAACGGCTTTAAATTTGGCGTCTAGGGACTATACTCATGGGCCCATGAACATGCTTACGTTTGGCCTTCCAATCGAATCGCATGACGACGACTCTGGCTTTGGCGCGAACTGCCTGCTGAATACCGGGATCTGGGCGAGTAACGACACATACTTCTATACGTTCGTCAACTAGCTCTTTCATGTCGCCTTATTTCATGATCTGGTCTTAGATATGCCCTTCTGGTGCCGGCGCAGATCGAGAGGTATTTTGGCTGCAGTTTCCTCGACAAGACGCCAATACATGGATCCATCGTCATCGCGAAGAAACCATATCCACGGCCATTGGAGGAGCTGGCCAGTCGATCCGAACTTGTCGACTGGTTGACTCGGGTGCTCATATATACTGTCGTCCCTGGCAAGGGCGGACCTCAGCCGTTCAGAGTCAGGCAAACCAATAACGTCACTGCCTTCGTTAATCTCCTGCTTTTTCTGCGCAAAGTTGGATACCCTGCGCATTGGCTCAGCGATTTCTTGAAAACGGTCCTTTCCGGCGGTCTCGTTACAGATATCACGCCCTATCTCGACGAATGGCCTATGCCACTCTCTGATGCCAACCGACGAGTTCCTAAACGGCGTATCCGATTGGATCCATGGAGAGCAGAGTTCGAGACCATTTTGGCGTTGGTATCGCACGCATTGCCGTTTGCCATATCGATTCCTGCAGATTTCGCGTTGTCGCCTTCGGACATAGCTTTATACGAAGCGCAGATGGATGCGTCAATCACTGAGGAGGGTCCTTTCGGCATGACGAGCATGGCATTGTTAGACCCTGCAGGCCTTGATCCAGGCATCTGTCTCCTGTTCTATAAACCGTCGCCAAATCAGCTCATAGTGTCTCTCGTAAATGATTTGCCTCGCATCTTAAATGGCGCCACATCTCCCCCACCGGGCGATATTCATGTGCTGACTACCATGGAGGTGACGAAGGAACAGGTTTTACGGTGGAGATTTAACAAGCAGAGGGTGGAAAAAATGCGTCGGGAAGGATGGGTAATGGGTGTCTTCAAACCTCATTCTCCGGTCTTACAAACAATGCGTGAGTTTGCATTTCATCATCGATCATTCCTAACTAAAGGCAGAAACGTCACTGATTGTCCCCAAGTTGAGAAACCCATTCCCGCAAACAAGTGGCAGGAGGTCAAAGTTTTGGAGGATTGAACTTCAATTGCATCCATTGCTGGTCCAGGAATTTTGGAAGTGCACGCTATCTGCTATATTCGTGACTATCTATCAGTCCGTCTCATCTACGTCTCGGAGTGATTCAATGTCCTATATATTTTGAAGGATTTAGAGGCCACTACTGGTATTCGAGGCGAAGCCTGTGCAAGGCGGCAACCTCGTCCCAAGTCAACCCAAGCCAATGCCAATCATTCTCATTCAATGCACCCAGAACGACACTCTGAATATCATCAACTCCTACCTTCGCATGTCGCAATTGGCCAGAAGACTCTTTTTCCCTGACTTTCAAGAAATTCACCAAACGGTTCGCAATGAGCATATGCTGAAGAATTTTGAATGCCTCTGCCTTTTTCCCCTTTGTCCAGAATTTTAGAGCTTTCGAGTAGTCAAGAGAACGTCGATCTGCCACCCAAGCGCTTATTTTCTCGCTGTCTATGGCGAGATCATTGAGTAGTTTCGTCTGCCTCCACACGCATCGCTCCTCGTTCCCGAGAAGGCAACATATGGTCTCAATGAGCGAACCCTCGTGAACGCGAGCAGTGAACGCTGATTCGGTCATGATAGTAAAATCGTACTGTTTCATATGCTGGCTCTTGGGTATTTTGGCATTTTCGGGGGTGTCAATGAGAACTAGAAAGAGGTCGTAATCGCTGTGGTCTGTATTGGTACCCCATAACCGCGATCCAGTAAGGTAAATGTGTGAGATGTCTTGGCTAGGAAGTCGAAGAGCCGAGAGCATGCCATTGACTGTGTCTATGAGAGCCGTCGTTGTGCAACTTGCTGTCGGCTGGTTACCTCGGCAGCAAAGGAAAAACGCGGCGCAAATGACTGTGTAGTGTATCACGTGCACAGAGGCAATAATGACCTTTCGCAGTAACATTCAATACTCGACTTGTTGAGCAGTGCTGACCTTCCTTACAGCCTTTTTTTCATTCTTGACGGATACAACGTAGCTGTGCTTTTGCGGCGCGTATGGCCAGAAGGAAACCCCAAAGCGGCCAGGTGTTCTCACAGAGTCTGTCTGTGACATCTCTCCTCGGAATTAAAAGTCCCCTGCGCTTCCGGCCCCATGGCTCTAATCAAAAGGCGCATGTGGTGCTGCGACGCGTCGTCGTATCTGAAGACTCGGGAGATGGTAATGAAACAGGCAGCATCGTCCGATACAGCTTATTTGCGCAGAAAAGGATTGAAGTCAAGCCCGGCAAGGAGATCCTCCTCTCGCTGGCATCGCCGGATGGGCCATTCAAAGACCAGGCGATTATTTTCGAAGGAGACGTGCTAGATGCGTGTACTTCCTCGGACGAAGATGCTGATTTGCGGGATGGGGGAGAACCCATGTCGAAGGATGCCCCTGTAGGTGGTGTGATCCCTCCGAAAATGCGGAGGGCTTGGTCGAGAAAAACAGAAGGGACCGAAAGCGGAACCAGTAAGCTTTCATGTATCGTAAATCTCGTTCTTCACAGGTATCCCGCAAATTGCAGAAGAGGCGACGTCCAAACTAGCATCAATTGGTATTCAAGTGGACACCCCGCACGCTTCGACATCTGTACAGACGCAGCCCTCAGTGGTATCTGCTTCCGTGCAAACCTGCATATGCTCGGTTTCGGTTTCGGTACAAGTTGACATGGCTCCTGTCAAGGAATCAATTGCCATTCAAGCAGTTGAAAATCGTGAATTTACTGATTCGGCTATGCAAACGGAGGAACGTTTGCATTATGCCGAACCAAAAGCCAATCAAGATTACAATCCGGGTACACTTTGGTATGCACCTCAGAGCTCACCTCAGGACTTCATATATGTAGGGGTTCAAAGCGTCATCTCTATGGCTTATTCTCAAGAAATATATAGAAAGGCTTCGATGGGCGGATCACGGCTTGGGACGAGCCTCAGAGCCCAGCATGGGTATGAATTCAAAGCACCGTTTCTCTGTCTTGGTCTGATTGATATTTAGAAACCGCACGACTGCAGCCCGTCGCCGATGGATATCTCTTCTACCCCTTCTCAATCACCGTTACTATGCCCAGTCTTCTCCCCCACCACAGTCTCAGACATCCTCCAAAAATCGCAGAATTCACCATCCCATTCAACAGCCTCGTCCGTTTCATCCATAGCATCCAGTTCCGGTACTCAGGACGGACACGACTGTGGCGTTATATCTTCTACAAGCCACCACAAGGATACCGCGTTGATTCGGCGGGCTCAAACTGAAGCATTGATTCTGCAACGGAATGATAATGCAGCGGATGCAAAGGTGTCTTCAAACCAGGAGACATTGACGCAAGCAAATCAATGCGAACGTAAACCGCTTGCGAAGAAACCTGCTATTCCCAATCCCTTTGTGTCCGCTGGCTTTATGACGGAGTTTGTCGGTACGCCTGGTGACAGGGCGCCCCGCTCGAACTTCGTATCGGCGGATTTGCGGCCTTCCAATGCTCGAGGGAAAGGACAGACGGTCAGTGCTTCGGGTTTCCTCCACCTCTTCCGTTTTCCACCATTCATATATTGTCTGATTGCCTTTCAGGTCGATATCCAGTTACCAATTGAAAAAACACAGTGCCGGTCATTTGTAACGAAACTGGCGGGTTCTGACGACCCCCAGTTAAAGAAAGAACGTGTCGCGCCACCACCTCATCCTACCCTTGTGACACTTGAAGAACAACCGTTTTCGGTTCCTCCATTGGCAAAGAAGACGGCATTGCCTATCCAGCCTGCAGAGCCCGTCTTTGAAGTTCCGCAATCCGAATCTCCACAATTTGTAGGCTCTCGCAGCAGCAACGTTCCTGCTACCGTTCCGATACCGATAACGATACCGATACCGCATATACCCTTCAAGCAGGCCCCGCAAGTCCCAGCCTCTCTCCCCAAGACGACCAAGCGGCTAACGTCGCCCCAGCCAGACATGAAATCCTTGGCCTGCATATCTTCAGGACCGTCGCATAATCCTCTGAACATCAGGCCTTCGTTAATATGTGCCAGTCAGGCACCTATAGAGCAGCAGCCACAACAGCGGGGTCCACCGAGAGGCCCGAAAGCACTCAGGTCAGTGCACGGCCAGAAGCCTGGCCCAGCCACCATTGTAACTGCGTCTGCTGTTTCTACGTCTGAGGCAACCGCAGCTAGCCCAATCCAGCGACTACCCGCTGGTGCCTTTGTCATACCCAATGCGCCGCGAAAGCGCATGGTCATTGGAGCGAGCTGGACAGCTTCCAAGCAAGCAAACGGGGCAGACGGCAACACCACTGCTCGCGAGGTCCATTTAACCACGAGCAATGCTGGTAAATCCAACAGAGGTCTAAGCACCTTGATACAGGCGCCAGGTGCCCCGGTTGCTGCAACTCTTTCGACGCCAACATCGGCATCGACAGCGCGGTCAGTGCTGGCACCTCGATCCACAAGGAATCTGTCGAACGTGCTCTCCTATGGCTCGCCTTCTCCGCCTCCAACACCCGTGAGACCGACTCCTGTTGCGTCGTCATCGAGAAGAAAGAAGAGAAGCGGGAAAGGCGGCGCCCCGAAAAGGCCTCATGCTCCTTCGCTGTCGACTTCAAATATCGCATCGGGACAACGTCAAGCTTCTAGCAGCGCATCTGACAGTACAGTTCAACCGTCCTCAACGCCCACGACATCCGAACATAACGCAGTTGCAGGTCCGAGTACGGAGGACAACTCGAAGTCCAAGCAAAACAACAAACGAGCCTCGGAGGCCGGAAACGGAGGAGGCGGCCGGCGAGTCAAGGGTGCTGGGAAGAAGAATTCGGAACCTAGTGAGTGCCACTCCATGTTACCTCCTTTTATTCGATGAGAATTTGGTATATAGACATGCCGTTGTTAGACAGGTTGTCCAAGAATGCAAAGAATTCGGAACCGATACCGTCGTTGCTGGACAGGCTGAGTGTCGGCGGGCCCGCGAACGACCTCCGTAGTCGAATATCGGAGTCGTTACATTTGAATTCCAAGGCGCCAGCCAATACCGGAAACGCAAACGTCAACACCACTTCGCACAACGATAAACGCGTCTCACCGCGGATACCTGGTACGTGCTGCGCTGGCCCTGATGTCCTTATATTGTTCTCTTGAATTTATGTACGGTATGTGCACGTATAGTGGCCTCGCCCATCCTGCCCTCGCCAGTGTTGGGCTACTCTCAACCGCCTATTCACGTTTTGCCCGTGAAGCCACCTCCACCAGCACCTCCGCCGCCACCGCTAAGCGCCAGCAATGCGACAGCGCTGGGCACGCGAGGGGTGAAGCGTCCACGCGTGCCATCGCTCGAGGATTCAGAGGCACCTGGGACAGGAGCATCATTCACATCGTCATCGTCATCGTCAATGTACGAGCATCACACCCTGACGCCTGCCTCTCCGTCGTCGTCTTCCCCGCCCGCAAGGAGACGGAGATGCTCATCGTACTCGCACAATAGGTGGCCGGTGGTGCCGTACGGGTACTGTCAAAGGCTGAGCGGGAAGGGTGACGTGTCGATTTTGCAGATCGCGGTAAGCTCGGATGGGAATCAGCTCGCGGTGTGTTGTGAGTGGTACTATTGCTTCCCCACCTTTTGTGCCATACACTGACTGTGACGAACGTCAAACTCGTTGGATGTGCTTCGGTTGAACTTGTCCCATGTCATGTATGTGTCAAGGCGCGGACCGCTCTGTGCGGGTATGGAACAACCACGTTCCTCGGATAGAGCTGGCCAACTTGGTGCATCAAGAGCCCATCGTGAACATCGCGTGGATGAACAAGGATCTGGGGATCATGTCTCTCGGGTGGGACGGCATAATCGGAAAATGGACGCGCAGTGTTAGTCTTCCCCGACTTCTCCTGATATCCAGTTGATGTTCTTTCCCCTTGTATAGGCACATAATCAATGGCTATATTCAAAAGTCTTGGATACTGAATTCGGCATCCGATCCTCACAACAGACGCAGGATGAAAAGCCATTTCTTGCGCACTTCCGGGACCGGATAGCCGTATCGTTCCCCCGGATGGGCGTCAAAGTGTGGCTGTGGAAACAAGGTTCGGACAAATTGGGGATAAAATATCAGGAAAGAGAACCAAAATGATTGCTTTTCTCTGACAGGTACATGGCAGCCACAACGTTCCATTCTACGTCAGAATGTCAGCGTGATTCGATTCGTGGAAGACGGTGCCGCGCTTCTGGGGGGAACAAGGGATGGCGTGCTGTAATCTGTCGTTCTCTCTGATAACTGCTCTGCCGGACCTGACTAATCGTCATTTATTTTCTGTCTATAGATGGCACTGTGAGGTGCCCAACGGCACGTTGCGCGCGTACGCGTTTCTCAAGACGAAAATGTGCGTGTTGATGTCTCCAATCTTGATTGTTTCCCAACGGAGACTGATAAGACATCGCGAGAAGCATGTCGCTGGATCTGTCGCCGTCGGGCACACATGCGCTCATCAGCCAGGCGGATGGGTGCGCGCGGTTGATCGACGTCCGGGCAGGCAGCAGCACGCGAGGTGCCGTTGAGCAGACGTTCTTGAGCGATGAGACGGCGAAAACGGGCTTTGGGGCGGTGTTTCACCGGGCAGGGGAGCGAGTACTATTCGGATCAGCGGAGGGCTGCGCGCTTGTGTGGACTAGAAAGGAAGGCAGCATCATACAGGGCCTGAGACAGGAAGAAGGCATGCAACAAGTTTTTTTTTTCTTTTTTTAGTTTGTTGATTTGCTGATGGATTTGAAGATGACCCGCCACAGGCCACCGCGGTAAGAAACCTTTGTTTTCCTTTTTTCCTCTTCATACCGGGATTTGACTCGGCAAGCGCAGAGCGTGAACGGAATGGTAGTGACGGGGAGTCGGACGGGGGTGCTGCGGTGGTGGGATAGTTAGTGATTGTGTTTGTATTTATTTTGATGTTGAACGGGAGGGGCCGTGCACTTTGGCGATCAGCGTTGCTAGCGAACCTTTTCAGACCGTCAGCGACAGTCCTCCACAATTCCGTCGTCCAGCCTGCCTTCTGTCCGTCTCTCTCACCGTCACCTATTTTATCACCCTGACCTCCTCATCTACAGTGCGAGCTTCCCGCCTTCAATAGATCTCCCCGCCCAGACAGACCCTTGCAAAAAAGGACGATTCAATTATCGACTTTTTTTGTTTTACCCAGGCCGCCGTTCGACGCTGCTGCTGCTCTCTGTTCGTGTGTCGTGCGGTCGTGTGTCATCCCCCACCAGATCGGTAAGCCCAAGTCTTTGATCCGCCGCAGCGCTCGCGCACGCGCGCCACCCAACAATGCACGTTTCGGGAGTCATACCCTCAGCTGCCCGGTCGGCTTCTTGTTGTCCATTGTTGGGCATTCGAGACGAGGCTGTACCGTCACGCCACCATAATCCAAACCACGACCTTGCCTCGCATCTCTCTTCCGAGGCCAAGGCGTTAGCGAGGGCCTTCTTGTTTCATTAAACTCCGCTCCATTCATTCCGTTTTCCTCTATTTGCGCTTTTTCCACTCTCCTCAACGTTCCGTGCTGACCGCATTTTGCTCTTCCCCTTCGGTGCCCTCGATTTCTCCCTCGACGCTCATTCCGCCAACGCAGATATCCCTAGACTCTAGCTCAAGATGCAGACAATCAAATGTGTAGTGGTCGGAGATGGTGCAGTAGGAAAGGTAGCGTTTTCACCTTTTCGACGGGTCATCGACGTTCTGAGCTCACGCTTTCCTCGCTTCTCTCTCAACCCACCTGCATTCCCCTTTCTGCCCATTCCAGACTTGTCTGTTGATTTCATATACCACCAATAAATTTCCTAGTGAATATGTTCCCACTGTATGCTTCTGTCTCTGCCCTGTCTCTCTCACCAAGTGATGGAAAACGAATACCTCATAGGTATTCGATAATTATGCGGTTACTGTCATGATCGGCGAAGATCCCTATACACTAGGATTGTTCGACACTGCCGGTGAGTCTCCACCATAATTCCCCAAACGCGTTCTGACGCGCATTCTCCTTAGGTCAGGAGGATTATGATCGTCTCCGCCCATTATCATACCCCCAAACGGATGTCTTCCTGGTTTGTTTCAGCGTCACCTCACCCGCCTCGTTTGAGAACGTCAAGGAAAAGTGGTTTCCCGAGGTGCACCACCATTGTCCCGGCGTGCCTTGCCTTATCGTCGGCACGCAGATCGATCTCCGCGACGACGCGCAGGTTATCGAGAAGCTTGCAAGGCAGAAGCAGAGACCCGTTACAGCGGAACAAGGCGAGCGCCTCGCAAGGGAGCTCGGCGCCGTCAAGTACGTTGAATGCTCCGCTCTCACGCAGAAGGGGTTGAAAAACGTGTTTGATGAGGCGCGTGGCGCATATCTTCCCTTCCTTCTTCAAGAGACTAACTGGCATTCTAGGCAATCGTAGCAGCTCTAGAACCACCCGTGGTGAAGGTCGGGAAAAAGAGGTGTCTTGTCTTATGAGCTGGGACCTTTCTTTTTTCATGCATGTCGTTTCTGTTTCCTGGCACCCTTTTCCTCCTCCTTCATCACGATTCGAACCATCATGACCATGACCTGCTTATATATCCCCCGCCTACATTCGACCGGTTCTCTCCCCTTCCCTGTCTCCTTTCCCTATCTGCTCTCTCTTAGTCAAGCATTTGTTTCCGCACCGGTTTATGAAGACCATTACTAAGTTACGTATTTGCAGGGTATATATTGTTCTTTTTTCTTCTCTCAGGTGACAGCTTCGCTCGCCTCTTTGACTTTTTCTTCCTTTGGTCTTACGCTCTCTCCATTTGGGAGCCATCGCGTCGTGAAGAGCCCCTGTGTGTTCTGAATGCGGTTCTTTTTTGTCTTCTTTTTTCTTCCCCTTTTTTCTCCATTGGCCCGAGTCCAGCCATGCGTGTGCACTGTAATGAACGAGGATGTCTTTTCTTGGTCTCTTCTCTTCGTCGCTTCTTGCTTAGCTTGTACTTGTCCTTACGTATACCTCGCACATGCATGCCTGCCCTCAGATCCTTAGCCCAAGACGTCGTCGATGCATCAGAGTTTGGCGTCGTACTTCATCACCAGGGTCAACGGCCCACATTTGACAAGGCAAAAACAAGAGCCTCTACGCATGGTCAAAGCGGAATAACAAGACGGAAAACAGATTCTTCCCATGTATTGTGCTATGTATACAATGTGTCCTATTCTATTAGGCGTCTCGGACTAGATAAAAGCAAGGTCACATCCGCTCCGAATAAGAGCAATTGCAAGTCCAGACAAGGCAGGCTTGCCTCGTTGATCGGAGCGATAGAGCAAACTTACAATGCGCCCTTGCAGCCCCTGTTTCCTTTAAAATCATAAATCACTAAGGCCAAAACAACACATCTAGCAGCTCCACGAGGACGGCCGATTCCTGGCAGTTGTCCGTATCTAATTGTTAGCATATCAAAGCAACTACGATAAGACAAGATAAGACATACCTTTGGATCCCGAACTGTAGGTCGAGTTTCCGTAGGACCCACAAAACCTTACCTTATCAGCGCTTTTCACTGGATAGATAAAGCGCCGAGGGCGTCTCGAACCCATCAGATTGGGTCCAAGCCCATCGAGTGAGGCGCGCCTTCTCATAAAGAAAAAACGAAAAAAGAAAAAAGAAAAAAAAGAAAAAAGAACTTGGAGATGCGAAGGCTCTCTTGAACAGGCGGAGCCTGCCATTCTTCGACGACCTAACAAAAACGTACCCCTTCATCAGCATTTTTTCGCTTGAAAGAAAAAATGCCGAGTGCGTCTCAAGCTCGGAAGACCGGGCCCTAGTCGCATCGGGCGAGACGCACCTCGTAAACCGAAACAGAACCATCACCCCTCTGACGCCGACTCTAATACGCTTTCTTGACGGTTGCGCAAGCGATGCACGCAGACCTGTGGACCTCACCTCATCAGCACTTTTTCGCTTGACAAGAAAAAGTGCTGAGTGCGTCTCGAGCCCGATGGACCGGGCCCAAGCCACATCAAGCGAGACGCACCTCTTCAAAGTCGATGTCCCGCCAACTACCAACTCCATACATGGACACGCCCTTCATCACCTACAAGCCATCGCGCACGCCGAGGATCTGTTCCCTCCCTCATCAGCACTTTTTCACTTGACAAAGGAAAAGCGCTGAGTGCGTCTCAAGCCCGGTGGACCGGGCCCTGGTCGCATCGAGCGGGACGCACCTTTGAAATCAGTGCGGACGCTAAACTACGAGGTTTTGCTTGTTTGCGAAGAGCGAAGGAAGAAAGTTGGGAAGACATGAGAGATGATGATAGGGCAAGATGGCGAGGTTCAGACCATCTTTTATACATCTAGGACATGGTCAAAGCGCTCTGTAGGCTGGCGATCGTTGTTTTCACATGGAAGAGGGACGACAAACTGGGTAATTGTGCAGTTCTGGTCTGAAGTGAAATGTACGAAACAGGAAGTCAGGTGCCTATATTTGGTATTTCAATCCACACTAGTCTGATGCATCACGGAATTGTTAGAAAAACCATGAAGCTCAGTAGATATGGCATATTCTAACACGAAGAATCAAGATTTTTGAAAAACTGTAAAGGGCGAGATGTTGTACAGTCCTGCGAATGGCGTTGCTACCAAGTTGATTTGAGGTTCATTCGCCGTTGAAACCAAATAGATACAAACAAACACATCTCTTCCTCCACATCCCATCATCGTTAGTATGTCGCGTCCGCAGGACGACAGAAATCAAGAGGCGACGGTATACCTTGCAAGTATCTACTTCGTCCATGTTTATTCTGCTACTGGCTTATCAGCATGGTAGGGAAATCTCGACGAGCGGTGTACGGATGCCCTTGTCTGGGAGCTAATGCTGCAAGCTGGCCCTGTCGGTATGTCGTTACTCGCCGGTCTTCTGTCTAAGTTTGCCTACTCACCAGGCCTCCGAATAGTAAACGTGCATCTTCCTAAGGACCGAATCTCAATGGCACACCAAGGCTATGGCTTCTGCGAGTTCCAGACCGAAGAAGACGCAGAATACGCTTGTAAGATCATGAATCAGATCAAACTCTGGGGTAAACCTATCCGGGTTAACAAGGTTCGTCACAGGTTGAATGCTTCTTGTCAGAGAGGGCGCATCGTAGGCCCTCCTGCACACCGAGGCACCGCTTTTGTTCATCCACACCTTATCATGTTGCTGATATCATTTCTCCCCTTCTTTTAAACAGGCATCCTCCGATAAAAAGCAACTTGATGTTGGCGCAAATCTTTTCATTGGAAATCTGGATGAGAATGTGGATGAGAGACTGCTTTATGATACTTTCAGCGCTTTCGGACTCATGGCGACGACTGCGAAAGTGGGTGTTCTCCCTTCTTCTTGAAGCGTTCACATTGACTTCCTACACTCCCTTAGATTGCTCGAGATCCAGCCTCAGGAATATCCAAAGGTTATGGATTTGTCTCTTACACAGATTTCGAGGCCTCGGATGCCGCCATTGAAGCCATGAATGGCCAGTTCCTCATGAATAAAGCCATAACAGTTCAATATGCATTCAAAAAAGACGGAAAGGGCGAACGGCACGGTACGTCCGCGGAACGTCTTCTCGCCGCACAGGCGCGCAAGAATAACGCCTTGCCTGTCGCCGCGCGACCACCGCCCGCTCCTATGGCCTTCGGCGCTAGACCTCCAGTGCCAGGCTTCCAGGGCCCATACCAAGGCCAGTTCGCTGGAGCCCTTGCTCAGCCGCCTCCACCACCTGGATTTACGCCTCAGCAAACCGTTGTTCCTCCTATGCCGATGGCTCCGCCTATGGGGCCCCCAATGGGCGCCCCACCCATGCCTGGGCCGCCTCCACCCATCCCGCCTCAAAACATGCCCATGTACGGTGGCTTCCCTCCTCCACCGCCTCCTGGATTTGGAGGTCCTTTCCCTCCACCTCCACCCGCAGCAGCCCAGCCCCCCCAACACTGATTGACTCCTTTCGGTCACACTGTCAGGATTCCTGGAATGCTACCCCGTTTATAAGTACAGTTTAGTAGGGAGTGTGTTGTAAGTTATGACTACTAATCGACGACCGCACGGTGAACTGAGAATTACTTCCGTTGCGGGATGTTGCGCCCTGACAAGCACAGATACCATTAAGGTAGGCCTCAGACAAAACCCGCCACGTCACATGATCAAAAGCATTACAAAAGCGTTACTTTACCACTGATCCTTGAATAACTTGTTTTAAACTCGACTTGAAGGAAAATGGCTTCACAAAGTTATGGAGAAATTGATATACAAGAAAATTCTGTAGCAGATTTGGATAAAACGACTGTTCGAAGGAGTTATTTCATTATCAGTCGTGCAAGATTGGAATCTCTGTTGATCACGTGGCAATTTACAGCAACACTCCTCCAGAAAATGGGACGTACAAAGGCATGGGAATGGCAAGTCACAGCACGATTACCAAATGTGAAGAGGAAGAGAGAAAGAGAAGAAGCTGACAAGGAAAACCAAGTGTTAGAAGCTACAACACGTCCTCAGTCACGTGGTGAGCATAGCAACTGAGGATGGTGATGCCCACCGTCGCATCTTCTGTAGTGTCATTATGTAATCCTATGAATCCGCTGCCAGAGAGGACATATTTAATGTTCTTGACTGACGTACACGTGATTCGCATCACAGAATGGTCACGGCACATGACGTGGCGGGGCCCACCTTAGAACATGATAATGGACCAATGTTTACTGCATGTTTACTGCATGTTTACTGCGATTTATTCTTCCGGCTCTCTGGGATGTTTCTTAGCTTCTGCAAGATATGCCTTCTCATCTTCCAAAGCGAACTCAAGCGGTTTGGTCAGAGGTTCGAACCGTGTGCCACGGTCTTCGAGCTCTTTTAACCTCCGAGCGGTAGGGGGCTTTGCTCGATTCACGCTGTACAACTTTATCCTGGCTCGACGAGGAAAAACGATTAACTGGTTCTTTCAGAGGAATGCAGGGAATTCACCTGTGGGAGGATGAAGTGACATGGAGATCCCAGCTGCGCGAATCTCGTTATCAAAAACGATTGCAATGCGAACAGGGACTGACGCACTTCCAGGCAGACCGAACGAATGTGGGCTCGGTGTTGCACGATGAATCCCAAGTGCGGACGCAGAACTCTAACCATCCTTCCGCGTCGACGGGCACATCGATCTTCCATATCCTCCAGGCATGATAATGCTGGGCATTGGACGTTAGATGATGGCCCGAAAAGGATCGGAAAGTGACCATCTGACTTTCTCCGTCATGTCATCCTGATCGACGGCGTACCACACGCTCCCTCTGATCCATTGCAAGTCAGTACGAGTTGCCTCTGAAATTTATGAAAATACGAAAATCTACCCGTCCGGTGACACCTCAACCCGTTCGACCCAATTTCCGCCCCCGCTATATGCCCAACCCTTCAACGTGATCTTACCGTGGTGTATAATGACTTGTTTGTCTTCGGGGAAGATGATTGCGCTCCTGGGATCGACAAACCAGTGAGTGATAGATTTTATGCCGTCTGGTTGGCGAACACGAACGAGACAGGCATTTGCTGAATTGAAAATCCATTCGATAGAGCGGTGTTCTGTTTCCCGATTTGAGAAGAATAATACAGATATTCTTGCCTCTGCACTGGACCCATGCTGGCATCTGCCAGCGCATTGATCTTGTACAACCATTTGCAGCTCCGCGCGCCGATGTAACCTGTCACGACGACACGCAGTGGCGCTCCGTGCATCTTCAGAAGCGGCTTGCCGTTCATCTCCCAGGCAAGGAGTACCTCCTCGCCCTGCTTGACCTTGCGCCAGGGTACCGAGACAGCGTAATTATACACCTGCTTCTTCCTGTGCACAGCGACAGAGATGATCGTGAATAAAGATATTCACATTCGACAGTCCAAGAAGCTCACTTGAAGTAAGTGTCGGCGCCTAGGAACTCAATATGCTTGCACTCTGGCAGGATGCCTCCACACGCTTTCTTGATTACTGCTTTGAGTGGCACACCTTTATAGCGAGCCGTTCCTCTGATCCACGCAATCAGAGACAAGCAGAAGCAAGCGTCCTTCGAAGCTCACATTGCTCCCTCGCCTACTCAGCACGTCAGAGCGCAATGAGTGTCATGCCATCAGGACGGAACGTACCCCATGGTGCATTGATCAACTCATCGCCATCGCCTGGGTATTGCTGAATTTGTTCAATTCGCCTAGTCCCACTGCATTGCAGAGTGACGGTCAGCTCCATTTGGCTGGCATTTTAAGGTAAGTTTATTGAATATATTTCCTAAAACTTAGAGACTCGCGGAAATTTCTTGGGGTCCCTTAGGTCGCTCAAATGTATCTTTACAGGTCGTTTGACGAGTCCGCCGATTTCGAGTTCGAAAGCGTCTTCGTCAATCTTCGGTACGTTACCGTGGTTTCGGACACTAGGAATCAAGTTAGTTATCATCTCATTTTCTATCCTTGCCTGCATTTTCGAGAATAATGAACGAACAAGTGCTGATGGTTGTCGGTCAGTTTCCCAGCCAGAAGGTGTTCTCGCCTCGTCTCTCCGTTATAAGGGAACTTTAGAACATGTATGAGGTTCGGCTTTTCCTCTTGAACGACTTTCCAGCTGTCGGTCAGAAAACGTTCCAGCCCGAGAGCCGCGTGATACTCCAACCACCGAGGTGAATCCAAAACCGGGTTGGATATCGGCAGAGGCGCGAGTTGAAATTCTACGTTATGACCGACACGTATCAAGTAATAAGATGCTGAACGACGAGAAGTCTGCGCACCCGGTGGTGGGGAGAATTGTTTCGCGTTCAAGATTTTGGCTGCAACGGCTTTCTTGTGGGGGTAGTCCTCCCACTCAATATATCTGGTGCGTATTAGATTACACCAGCTTCAGATTTCGACGTTACCGAGCTAAGACTCACCCTTCCCAACCTGTTTTTTCTTCAGCAAAGATCTTGTCCAAATAGAGGTTTCCATTTGGAGCGGTCGCCTTGTCCGTTTCGGCCACATTATTGGGACTGACCATCGCGAGAGACAAGGACGGCGGCCATGTAAAGGGACACTTATATTCATTTCATGGTCATCTGCGACACCCATACGGAACAGCTGAATGGCCGTGGTTTGCCAGGATTCCTCGTAGAGAAGTTGGGCGTGAGACCGCAGAAGGCCTTGATGCTTCTTAGGCTGGCTGATAAACATATTTTTAGAAAGACAATGCATTTGCTCGAAACGTTGCCATCTGTTGCATGGTCTGATTAATGGGTGGCCTGATAGTGGTTCTCCGTCGCAAGAGAGTGTCATGTCAGTTCTTTCTGATATTGTTCTGATAGCGACAGCGTGGCCGTGGACACTTACTTGAATCAGGGAAGAATCCTTCATTACCGAGTTAGCCAGTGGTGCATCACAACGGCATTCTCTCAACCATAAACTGTGGTTTTGGCGTCGAACAAATGCGGTCGTACTTCTCTTTCATTCCCCACAAAGACGTCCTCTCCCAAGGATGACTCGCAGACTTTAGAGCTATAATTGTCCAGCCTAGATGAAGGATATGCATTCCAGAGACTCTGTTTATATGCCTCATTTAAGTGTACCCTTCGTCCGTCTCATGTAGAACACCGACAAAACTCACAAGATTCTTCAGCATAATCAAGACTTTGATGGCGCTCCAGCCTCCTTTAGTATGTAGACACGTGGCGGATTGCAACCAATGTATCCAATGTGATTTGTTTTAGCGGCAGCGTGCTTTGAAACGAAGGACAATTCGTACAAGTCCATCTCGGTAGAAGTCGCCGCCGTCCTCTGAGAGGTTTACAGAGGTTCAAAAAGTTGTTCAAATCTCCCTGTCTTTGAGCAGACACTCACAAGGGAGCACTGAGAACGTTCTACGAGACGTGAACTTCAATATTGAAAGAAAACGTACTTGGACATATCAAATTTTGCAGAGGGTATAAAGCAGTCATGTTTGCAGACCGTGGGCAGCACAGTCGCCGAAAATGTTCCACAAAACAACTGAACGGGGAGACACGGTGCGCTGCCAAGCTTGGCTTCGGAAGGCACAGCTAGAATTACAACGGACCGAAAACCGACGCCCGGTTGTGCATAGCAAATTGAAAGGTCCTACCACGAAAGAAAGCCTATTCCGTTCCTTGGATAAGGGGCCGCATTCAGAGCAGACACAAAGCGCTGTCACGTGCCAGAAGGCATCCACACCTTGAACTTGACCTCGAGAGCATCCGACGAAGATGGCACGGACGATTCTTGACTATGCTACGCTCGAAGCAGCACCGAAGTACGTTCTGTTATGTTTTCCAAACAAGAAACTCAATTTGCACCTAGATGGAAGCAACTTCCTCCTCCGCCAAGCTTCTCGAAGGATACTTCGTCATCGGTGAGCTTCATATGTTATATCACGACACAACCGATTAAACGCGGACCCTTCGCTCCCTCCAGTCCAAGGACCTCTCTAAGCAGAAATCCTCCACCGAGTCCTATGACAAGCTCAAGGAAAAACGCGCATGGGATCACGCCATCTCGCCCGCTAAAGCCCTGCCGATGCAGGCGTTCATGCTCTACATGTCGGGAGGCGGCGTGCAGATATTCAGCATGGGAATCGTATTCATGCTCCTCCTCTCTCCTTTCAGAAACATAGTCGCCATGAATGAATGTGTGCATCGTCACTTGTCGTAGCTTCATACATGGCGTCACTTACCTGTTGCACGTCCTATGCAGCGTTCTCTTCCTTCGCACCTACCAATGTGCCACCAAAGGCGTTAACGACGCTCACGCTGCAGAAAATTGTGTTCATCTTGTGCAATTTCCTCACGCTAGGCGTTGGGCTATGGAAGTGTCGGTCGATGGGGTTGCTACCGACCGGCACAGGGGACTGGTTGGCGTTCGAGACAAGAGGACTGGTAGGTGAAGAGTTGTATTTGTGGTGGCCATAGTCTGATGGAGATCCCTTCAAGGCTCCCGAAATTGCACTGATATGACCACGTCCAAATATTCTATAAAGTGCTGTCTACATTATACCCCATTATCGCACTGTATCACCACTGCAACGAAATGCCATTGAAGCTGTCATCATTCGTCGCGACTACCCAAAGGGCCACGAAAGGCTCCGTGGATTGGCAAGCTTGTTCGGGTGCACTTCTTTCCTTGCAAATCTCTTCCACCTACTCCCTACTCGGACGGTAATAGGGAATAAACTTGTCCATTAATCGCGTTTGATAGACGGATGGTAGTTATACATCGAGACATGCTGTCAATCACGTCTACAATAATTGCTCCTATTAGGCAGCCGATTGGACGGTCTGAGCTTGAGGGTGTTGCCGTTCCCATTCTTGCAACTCTTCGAAGGACAGAATCCTTGGTTCAGGAATTTCCGTAAGGTATCCTATGCAAATCCCATGAGTTCCTCCGACAGACCAAGGCACAGAACGGCCACTCACTAACTGGTGGGTCATCCTCGTCTGGGAATTCCCTTGCAAGGTCCCAGATATCGTCCTCAAAGTAGACTTTCTGCGACAGCGGCATAGTGAAGATGACGATGCGGGGATCGTTGACAGAGAGCATCTTGAGCTTAGCCTTGGTCTGCACCTTCACGCTCGCGTACGTGTTGAGCATGACGACGACGGTGCACATGCGCGGGTTCGCAGACATGTACGCCAGCGCGACGTTGAGGCGCTCAAAGTCCACGTCCTCGCTGCGGAACATGACGGCAAGATGCGTGAGGCGCTTGAACCGCGCGAGCTGCTCCTTCGTCGGCGAGTTGTCCGTGATCGCGAGGTGCGTCAGCTTGAACAGCCCCGACGCGGGAGGCACGCTCGAGAGCAGCCATCGGAACGTGTCGTCGGTGCAGAACAGCCGCTGCAGCGGCAGCGTGTGGATGTACGCTAAAAGCGCGGTGGCCTTGTCGCTCAGCTGCGGCGCATCGCGGTGCGAGAACGCAGAGTACAGCCCGAGGTTGGTGATCCTGTTGCACGTCTCGAGCACGCGCAGCATCTGCTCCTCGTCGAAGCGGCTCGCAAAGTGCACCGTCTTGACGACGTCGGCAAAGAACGACGGATCGCGCTGCTCCGTCGTCCACAGGAACTTGGCCATCTGCGTCAGGCTTTTGAACTCGCTCTCGCCGCTCTGCGGCGGCCCGCTGGGCGGGGTGTAGTAGTGCAGCTCGCGGAAGTAGACCTCCGAATAGATTATACGTTCGATCCTGGAGGTGATTATAGTAAGCTCAGGGCGGATGAATCGCGGACGTGGCGACTCACCAAGGGCGTACATCTTTCGAAAGCAACGCATATCGCAATGCTGTCTTTGGGTTTTCGATCGCCGTGATTTCCAAGATCTCTCGCTTCAGTTCCGGGGGAAACGAGGCGAGGTCGACCGCCTGTTTTGGCTCTTCGCTCGAGGGCATTGTAGGAGAACGCGGCAAGCCTCGATAGGAGAGCCTGCTAATGGCCGTCCTGTATAAAGGCCTAGCGCCTGTTCATGGCTGATTTGTCTTGGGATCACCGACAATTGACATCAACGCCACGGTAAACTGGTCTGTTCAAAACAATGTAACATAACATGCTATGTAGCTACGGGTATAGACGGTCCACGATCACAACTGGATATCCTGACGACGGTGATTGTCCTACATTCCTTGTTGTAGTTCGGGCCTAGCACCGCTGCTCAAGCGGGCCTTGACAAACTCCTTTCCGGCTCTTCTCAAAAGAGCGCGGCGACCGATGCCCCGCATATCGACGTACACCAAACCGACGTTTCTAGCGGTTTCGGCTATGTGCAGTGAACTCTGCGCTGCCTCAGGTCCATATCTGATGCACACGATCAGCCCATCAAAGTATTCTGCTTCTATGTGCGAGAAAACACATACTTGTGACCAACCACGGTGCCGACAGTCTCAGTGCCTTTGTCGAGAACGCGACGCGTCGAATGATCAATGGTCGACAGAATGAGGTCAGCAGACAGCAGCAGACGGTCTCGTTTGCGAAGTCGAGGAGGTGGCGCATTCGCTATAGGACCAGGAGAAGTAGCACCCGCTGATGGGCGCCCCGGAATCGGTGGCGGCACGGGCGAAGGCGAGCGACGTGGAGGTAGGGGCGGCTTATCGGCTGGGTAAGCTGGAGGTGAGCCATGGTACGAAGGAGAGAGATAGCCCTTTGAAGGGGATGGGGATGGCGTCCGCGGCGGAAGAGGCGGAGACACCGGCGAGAAACTGCCAGGATACCCAGGAGAGAGAGACCCAGGCGGAGGTTGGTTGCTACTAGGTGGCGTGAACATTCCATTCCTCTTTGGCCTCCCACCCATGGCCCGGCGGATCATGTTGTCGATCATGTTGACGGTCTTGCTGCTGACTTGAACCGCGCGGCCGCTGACTGCATGGACATTGGCGAGGCCTTTGCGCGTCCTATCAGATGTAAGAAAAACGAGCGCACGCGGCGGAGGCGGGGGTGGGATATTAGAAGAAGCGCCTGCAGAAGCGTTTTGCGGATGATGGGGAGAAGGCGTAGAATGCGCTACATAATAGGTCGACGCAGTGGTGATTGTGGTGAGGAGCAAGTCCGTGGTCTTGGAAATCGCATGGCTGTGCACAAAGGGGCGTTAACAGCTTTGCGACGAGAGACACATTCCTGTCAGTTACCTGACGATGGTGGCGGATTTAGTAATCCAGTCCTGCTGGTCTGGTGGAACTACGCGAACGAACATATCCAAGGCAATCGCATCCTGTTCACGAGTACTTTGTTCGGGTACCTCAATGATGACTGGATCATTTTCATGTCCGCGCTCATTCAAGCGTTGATCTTCTTGGATCCTGAATTGTTTATCGTCGAACTGGCCGATGATCTCACCGGTGTCTTCATTAATCGCGACCAACTGGCCACGCAAGTCGCCGTGGGCACCTGGAAGGGCGGATCCCATCAGATCACTGCCGCCCGGAGCCGAAGCTGCTGCGTGGGGCGCGTGAAGGCTGGGGCTACCTTGAAGTTCCGCATACTGAGCGAGTATGCCCTCGAATGTCTCTAGGTCCTCCAAACGATGGGATTTGGTATCATCCGGGTATGCTGGGAGTGTGACTGTGATGGTAAACTCCACGGGATCGCTCTCGCTGGCGAGAAAGGTATACGTCCTCAAGCCCGATCCGTCTGTCCTGCGTATCACCCTGGCGGGGTCAACGGGAGTCTCAAAGGAGTTGAGGTGGAGAACGAGGTATACGTCGCGGTCTGACGAATTGTCCGCGCCGGGAAGCTGAATGGTGATGCACTCAAGGCTGAGCGTGCCGGACTGATGGACGCCTGGGGTATCGATTGTGGTATTTTCAAGCGTCAATAAGACAAAGGCATCGTGGGCATGCATGGTGATGGTGGTAGTACGAGGTAAAGGAGAGGCACTGCCTTTGAAATCCCATGCTCAAAGAGGAGAATACCAAGTCCAAGGCAGAGTGGGAGATTGCATCGCTTTGCAAAGTCACAATGCAGTCACTGTCACGACCACCGTTGGCCGTAACTTGGCATTTCTCCTCCATCGCGGTCGTCAACCGCCACGCTTCTGTCCATCAAACGCTGGTTAGCTAATTCAAGCCGCACCTCTCGGGACACACGCACGACAAGGCATTTATCACTCCAGTTTTGATACCCACACACTATGGCGGCATACTTTTTCGCGTCTCCGATCGACATTGACATCAAGCTCGAGAATGAGCAGGCGAGAAAACAGGTGGAGATTAAGACGGAGAAGGAAAAGACCGTCTCATGTCCCGTGTATTACGATGGCGACTCAGTTATCGGCCAGGTTCGTCCATTTTCCGCTTGAGTGTTTTGACGTGTCCGCAGCTGCGTTTGCGGTGCAATATTGACTACGGTTGTCGCATGTAGGCCACAATACATGTCCGCGATGGAAAGAAAATCACACATGAAGGAATCAAGGTCGAATTTATCGGCAGCATAGGTTAGTTTACTCTGAAATGCCAAGTCTCGGGCTGACGCTCGACGTCTATTCGCAAGAGCTGTTTTACGACCGAGGACACCATCATGAATTCCTATCGCTGTCACAAGAGCTTGCATCACCAGGGGAGATGCGACAAGCGCAGACTTTCGACTTCCACTTCAAAAACGTGGAAAAACAATTTGAGAGTTACCAGGGTATCAACGTCAAATTACGGTCCGTCGTTAATTTGGATGTTATTTCTACCACATCTGATGTAATACTTGAACCAGATACTTTGTACGCGTCACAATTTCGAGACGGATGGCAGACGTGACGAAAGAACGGGATATTTGGGTGCATTCGTTCCGCATGCCTCCAGACAGCAATAATTCCATAAAAATGGAAGTTGGGATTGAGGACTGTTTGCATATTGAGTTTGAGTACAATAAATCAAAGTGCGTCGCGTTGTGTTTTGTAGACCTTTTGGGTCTGTCTGGACGACTTATCATATTTCAAAAGGTACCACTTGAAGGATGTAATTGTTGGAAAGATTTACTTCCTTCTTGTACGTATAAAGATCAAGCACATGGAACTATCAATCATCCGACGCGAAACGACTGGGTCGCCTCCAAACCAGTATAACGAAAGTGAGACGATCACAAAGTTTGAGATCATGGATGGCGCACCTGTACGAGGTATGAACGGCAGGCGCATATATTCATCATTCCTCGGACTCATCTCGTTCCTGCAGGCGAAACAATACCAATACGGTTATTCCTCGGTGGATTTGACCTAACACCAACATTCCGTGACGTGAATAAGAAGTTTAGCACACGGTATTATCTAAATCTCGTCCTCATCGACGAGGAGAACCGGCGATATTTCAAGCAACAGGTTCGTGGATCCAGTTGGAACCTTCATAGACACCTAACATCATTCCTCTCCCTCCAGGAAATAACGATTTTCAGAGTACCAGAGGTATGGCACCGTGGTTGTTGTCCTCAAACCTTACTAATAATCTGTGCAAGAACTGACTTTCATACTTGCTGTACTGTACTATTATGTGTAATGTGGATTGGTCTTCCGTCAGACGCAGAATCTTCGTCGACGTCATATCAGCAATGCTGAATACCGCTGGTCTTGCAGGAGGTGGCTCGTGCATTATGAGCGTCTCGGTAACCTCTGCTTTTTTTCCATACGTCAACCCAAGTCCCGCTTCTTGACAACGTCCTTTCGTTATCTTTTTTCGTTTTCAGCTTTGATGTCATGACTTTGGCGAAGATAGGATGCCGCAAATGCGCTTTGGAAGTACAATGCTCGACCCTCGCCTCTATCGTCAAGACCGGCATGCTTCGTCGGGTGTCATTGACATTGCCGCTCAATCAGAACGGGTTCCATGAATCAATGCCTTGTCATGCAACCCACATGCGCAGGAATCTTGGACCAGCAACCACGGTGTGTATGGCTTAAGTGCTCTCGAAATTCGATATATAAAGCGAGCGATTCGCAGTTCAGGCTCGTTCAGATTTCACCTGGTGGTTCGTAGAACGAATTGGACTTTTTCTTGTTTGGATGAATGTGTACGTCTCGTAAAAGTCATCTTGCCTATACGAACTAGGCTCGCGCTGGCAGCAGAGCGATCCAGCATCGTGTTGTATTCTGCGCAACTTTTGCTACTGCAAGAAGAAGATGTCACTAACGCCGTGCAGAAAGCGAAAGGGGACTGAAGGCAACCCTCAGATCGAGTCAGCCTGAGAGCAAAAGGTCGGGGCATCGAGCGATCTAAACCAGGTCGAAACCTCGGTCGACGCGAGATTGGAAAGAAGATTGATATCGTACAAATCACGCAAAAGGCGCTTGCGACTTGACCACTGGATTTACATAACAAGCCGGTGCTATACAAAATACTGCTAAGCGTTCACAAGAACGCCGGAACGCTAGACCAAAGCACGGCCCTATATGAAGGGAGGAAAAAAGGAATAGAGGCGTGGGAGAGACGGCAAGATAAAAGTTGGGATATCATAGGGAAAAGGAACCCGAAGGAAGAGTGGCTGCGGAACAACTCTCCAACGAAATCATCATCCCTCAAAGAAAAAAAAAGCACGCGAGACAAAACTACGATCGGGCTAATCGCCGCGCCCGGGCTTATCTGCATCCCAAAAGTCCATCGCAAAATCGGAACGTTCCCGATGATCGTCTGGCGCTTGGGGCAGCGTGTCATGGGAGCACGCCGCTATGACGAGGATCACGGCGGACATGAGCTCCGTCCCGAGCGCAAAGAAGGACCAGCCGTCCAAGACGCCATCGCACCGCAGCGCGACGTTATCGTGCGTGCGCAGGCCAAGAAGCGCACGGACGAAGAGCGCTACCGCAGGGATGAGCAGCGGTTCCAGCGCTTTGTGCTGTGCTTCAGAAAAGGGTCGGAAGAAGGAGAAAAAAAAAACAGAGAGCAAGAGCGTCAAATGGCTATGCAATACGAAGACGGTGCGGTTCTCACCGGTGCAGATGAGCGCCCAGACGGACACGAAGCCGGTGGCCAAAAGTGCCGAAAACGCGGCGGCGAACAGCATGCCGTCCGCCGTCAAGCTGTTTCCTTTGCTGAGTGTGTTGTAGAGCCCGAAGGTGCGCAAGGCCAAATCAGGCAGAGCAAACGCGGCGACGAAACACCGAGCCATGAACGGGTCGAACCGCGGCTTGAGAAGGGCGCCCGTCTTTGGGTCGGTTTGCCTTTGCGCCGTAAAAGGGGGGAAACAATCGTGTTAAACGCGGTGGCGGAGAAAACAACGATGAGAAGATCAAAAAAAGACTGACTGAGAGAGGAAGAACGCGAAAAGAAACAAGAGCGCGACAAAGGCCGCCTCGTGCAGAAAGTCCACCAGAACTACTTCACCCAAGCTCGCAGAATTCCCGAGCGCAAGTGAAAGACTCAACGCAAACTGCGCCACAGTCACTGCGAAAGCCGTCGATAAGGAAATATGGTCAAGACGACGAAGATGGCGCGTCGAACGTACACATTGGTGGCGCGAGCGTGCACAAGGCTCTGTCCCAACCAAATCTGGTGCTGCGATCGACGTACATCTCATGCAGCACAGAAAACATGAGCAGAACATTGAAGCTCGCGATGATCCATGCCCACTGCTCAAAGACGTAGCTGTGAAAGTTGAACAGCGCGACGTAATTGACGTGATTATCGTTACTCATGGTAATGA
This sequence comes from Macrocybe indica, assembly GCA_030407095.1. Classification (NCBI taxonomy): domain Eukaryota; kingdom Fungi; phylum Basidiomycota; class Agaricomycetes; order Agaricales; family Callistosporiaceae; genus Macrocybe; species Macrocybe indica. The sequence goes on from JARFTL010000004.1 coordinate 2,447,249, forward strand.
TGAAGAGTGCTAGCATCCTGAGGCGTCTGCATGACGCTTTATACCAGATTGGTTGAAGCGCCACAAAGGACGAGAGACAAGCGCACTACAGCTTTGGTGAACGAGTAAAAAACGTGTATTTGATGCGAGATTATGGCATGCGGCGTCTGAAAGAAAAGTGATTAGAACGTGAAGCTGTTGTTTTTATGATCAAAAAGGTTTGCGAGAAGCGCGATCTGCTGCGCGACTGACGGCGTGCCCTGATCTCCGAAGACTAACTCGGCAAGTCCTGCTGGTTGCGGAATTGCTTCCCTGGCCAGTCAAGGACGAATCATTCCAAGTCCTTGCAATTAGTCACACGCTTACGCGGTGATGGACTGTGGAAACCAAGTTTTCTGGAGGGGACAGCCTTGAACCAGCGCACTGACGGATTGGCTCGCTGAAAGTTGCCCACTCGCATTCCCAGAGTGGCGACCATTACAGCCGCTGCACCATGAGGTCATGTTTTAAATAACTACGATTAACTTTAGTAACCCAATTCCACAAGCATCCCTTGCGGTTGCCACCCAAGCGCTTCTTTATATCCACACACAATGCACATAGCCACTTGTCCATCGTCGCAGGCGCCCGGCCCTCCACCATGTCCCTCATTGCGCCTCTCATAGAGGCATTCCGCTACACCCTCCAGCCCGTCGCGCCCTTTGCATGGTTCGGCTTGCCCATCTCGACGCTCGACGTCGTCGCGACCGTCCGCCTGTGCCTCATCCTGCGCCAGCTCCGTGAGCAGCTCCACGCGCGACACGTCACAGGCGCCGCCACGAAGAACCAAGCGCCCGTAGCGCCTGTTGAACCAAAGTCCCTCGTCAGGATCCTCACGACGACGCTACTGGTCGTGTACGGCGGCGAGGCCGTCGCAGGCAAGTATATGCTCTGTTGTAAAAATTTTTTTTTGCCGTAGATCTTGACTTGTTGTTGTGGATTTAGCGCCTTTCCTCGGCGTTCCGCCGTCGTTTATGCTCTCGGGTACGGTGCCCGCACTGTACGCCGTCATCCAGGCGATCGTGGAGTCCCTACCCTCGGTGCCCGAAATCTCCGCCGATCTGGAGCTCCCAATGTCGATCGTAGACGGCTTCACGCGCGCCTATCTCCTCTGCAACCTCATCCCGCCCGTCGTGACGACGCACGCTTCCCCGGCCGTCTCTGCCTCGCCATGGACGCTCCTCCTCACATCCCTGGTACGCGTCGCGCCGCACTAAGGAAAAAAAAAATTAACACTTTCCTGCAGATAGTGGCCAACGGAGGCTTCTTCTTCACCAACATGTTCTCCTTCCTCAACCCGACGCCACTCACGCTGCAGACGCCACCAGAGCTGCAAGCTTACGGCTGGACCACCGTCGACCTCTGGTGCGCCCCGCTCATAACGGGGCTCTACGCCCTCCTCACCCACGCGCAGCCCTTTTGGGCTGATGTGCACGCACTTCTCGTCGCTCTCCTCGCCTCGTCCGAGAAACGCGTTGCCGTCGAAGCGGTGGACCCAGAGACGGCGCGCGCACTGTGTGCCGCGATCCTCTCTGGGCTCTTCCTCGCGCGCACGGTCCACAATTTTGGGCTGTGGAAACCTTATCCAGGCGCGCAAAAGAAACTCGGCAGTGAGCCCCACTTTTTTCTTTACCTCAAATGCCATTGTTGATACCATTTTTGCAGAGGAAAAGACCAAGACGCAATAGCGTCGTGATATAAAGAGATTTTCGTTTTTTTATGACGGAATTAGATAACGCGCATTACGCACTCACGGAATCGCTATACATTCCAACTAACGGCCGTTACCCGCATTTACCCCATAGACTCGATGCAATTGCAGGAGCAGTTTTCCAGAATGAATGAATAATGATTGATGATTTAGTATACATATGCAACCCACAGCGTATCTCGTCATAGCGCGTCAAAATTGATGTGATGCGACGCTCGTCTTCGCTCCAACTCGTCTTCTCTCTGCAACGACAAATCGACCCAGCGTCAAGAAAAAAAAATTAAGGAAAAAAAACGCGTAGGGCGCACCTTTTCATTCAAGTGCAGCACAAACACGATCACGGCCAGGACAGCCGTACCCGCGACGACCGTGAGGGTGACCCAAGGGATCCACTCGCCCGGCCTCAAAAACAGCTCGCGCTTCCACATCTCGCCCTCTCGCGCCGTCGGCAGGATCACGAGCCTCGAGTTCGGAATCACGCCCTCCAAGTGGATAAAGTGTTCCGCCGCGTGGATCGTCGAGCCCACGAACAAGTTCTCAATGTAGTTGTTTGTCCGGCCGAGCCCGAAGAACGAGTATGGCGTTTGCAGCGAGTGATAGGACGTTTGCGGAAGTTGCCCGACTGTGAAAGATGTGTCTGTATCCTTTTTCTTTTTCTTTTGACGTCGCATGTGACATACCTTGTGCAGCGGAGCGGCGTCCAGTTGTGCTGAGAACGGTATACTTGTATGATGCCCCAGAATAACTGACGCCAAATGGCTGTTGAACTTCAGACCACGTTCACAAGTTAAACGCCATCATCAAGACTTACGTGGTACCTTTCTGTGCTGTTGGGCACATGACACCATCCGTTGTCACAGGCGCCATTAAGGACTGGTGCCATCTCGGTCTCAGAAGTACGGCTACTGCGTCACGTCTGCCACTCACCGATAGCTTTTAGGAAGAAAGCGTCATAGTAAAAATTGTTTTGTATGAATAGAACGCTCCCTTGGCCGGCTTGTCCCGTCCGCTGGATCATAATATCCAAAGTGCCCTGGATGACGCAATGAGGGCCGAAACATCATTATGAACAAAACGACTCACGTCTTCGTCCATGTCCAAAAACGACACTGCTCTAGCATCTTTGATAGCATGCAGTGTCTCCGCGCCCTTGTCCGCCACCCGCCAGCCGCGTCTACCAAGTCCTTTCGAGTCACATCCAACAACGCCCTTGGCGCATGAGACGGAAAATATCAAGCTGGGAGTCCGATCCTTGCCGGTGGCGATTATCGCCAGAATGTCGGGGAAGCCGTCGAGGTTGGAGTCACCAAGCTTTAGTGGCAGCGGAATGGGTGGGTCGTAGGTCGTATCAAAAACAAGAAGAGAAGGGCTATTTGGGTATAAAGACGACAAAGGGAAGCGAGAAAAGAGCTAGATCGGAGTGAGCCTTGATTAGCGGTTTGGATATCAAAACGGCTCACATGATTGTCCGGACTGTCAGTCAGGTCAAACTTGAAATTCGGATCCAGAGTACATAGATCGTCGTATGGCCTGCATGTCCGCACGCCTTTCCTCATGCCGCTGTCGGTCGTGGACGAACACAGCGGCAGCTGCTTGTTGAACGCGATGTTGATGTAGCAGTCAGTCCCGACACCGTCGGAAGAGACATGAAAGCACGTCGAAAAGACCATGTCGATCGTTCCGTCGCGATCTTGCTCAATAAATGTAAATGAGGTCGTGTCAAGCAACCTGAGGCTTGCTCACTCACCAACGTCGGCGAACGAAATAGCCTGGACTCCAGGAGGTAAGTTGCCGTGTTGAGCCAGAGAAAAGCCCTTGTCCTTGTTGTTCACCCATACTTGGTATGACCTCTTGTCGCCGCCTTCGTCACAGACGAGGAATATATCTGATGTGCATTTTGACCAGCTTAGTAGACATTTGAATAACGAACAGCAACAGACATGCCTGCAAGACAGTCTCCGTTCAGGTCGACGACGGCGTTACTGTGTGGGTTCGCAAGGGTACATTGTGGACCATGGAAATCAGGATCCATCCTAGGGCCAATCAGAGTCTCGCAAACTAAACAAGTACTTGAACACACATGTGGAATAGGTCTGATGTGGAATCAGAAGCATTCCAGACGTTTTGCCACAATTTCAATGGAGACTTGGCGTCATTTTTGGATGAGGGTGTCATTCCGAGAAGGTCTATCTTCATGTCTCCATCCACGTCGACGGTTATCGGCTGCGCAAGCGTCGATGCCGTGACAGAAATCGGATGAATAATATCTGGGGAAGCTTCATTAAGATCTTGATAAAAGGCACTAGCGATTCAAAGACCCACCAAAGCCCCCCGAAGGCAGCGCTGGGTATAGAGACATGTCCAGCCGATCCTTGCTCGAGCTCTGACTCATGACGAGCAAGTCCAACTTTCCTGTATGCGTAAAATCTCCAGGAACGGCATTCACAATCTTTCGAGGATGTCTGAATGATTTTGAGGGCTTGTATGCAAAATCCGCTGAAATATCATCATTAGCCCTGGTTCGGAACGAAGCGAAGAACTTTCCGCGCGAGCTCAAAGAACAAGAACACACCATGACTCCAGTGGTATATTGATATCGTCTGCTGATCTTTTCCTAGCGAGAGTACATCCAAACTGCGGCACCGGCACCGAAAGCACCAATATTAGAACCATGCGTGCAAAGCTTAAAGATGACCACGCACAACTGGTCTCCATTGAAGTCCCCAAAGGCCACGATTCTGCCTTCAGAACTTAGACCCATAGACCCTGCATCTATGAGCGAGTTTCCCGTGAATCGTTTAGGCGGAAACGGCCATATAGCCAGCACAGGCGTGGCTAGCAGCGATATGACTCCAAATAATGTCAAGATGAAGTAACAGCATTTCCGACGCCCCATTTTGTAAGAGTACATCGCACGCCGTAAGGAACGGCCTCACAGAGGGTGGACGTGACGGACGTAGATGGACGTTACCGTTCGCCATTGACGACATTGAAATGCCTTGTTTGCTTCTGAGGGCACTGACAATCAAAACCATAACAGGCAACTTCCCAACTCAAGCTATGTCGTTCAGCTTGCCAGCTTCGAATTTCCTATAGCGACGGACATCGGACCTCGGACCTCTGCATGCCTTCTTGTCGTCTACTGTGGAGCGCTGCTACACCATGCTGGCTCAGACTCCATCACTCTAGTGTGTTCTCATCATTGTCGCTCCATCGACTGCAACTTCTAGGCTCGAAGACGGTCTGATAGTTGGAGACACGCAAATCAAGTTGCTGTGCTACAATTAATGCAAACACTGGGCCAACCTGCTCCTCGATTTGAAGCTCAAGAGGCTCGAAAGTTCGCCATCCTTGTGGCATTCATGAAATTCCCTCAAAGCCGGCGGCGCAAATAATGAACTGAGGGAAAGACCTGAAGTCCATCCTTTCAGCAATTCTGGATGAGATTTATCCACGTAAACTTATGATGCAAGACTGGGAATGACTTGCAAGTGGCTTCATTCCGATTCTCAATACTAAGAGCTGCGATCACAACAGCCAACATTGTCGCATGTCAGCTATATCACAGCATTTTCCTGACGTCTTGACGCAGATGCAGGACCACCGCATCTTCACGACATGCATGTTACCGTGGAAATATGCTGCTCATAAATGCCATCTAACAGCCGGATGTCTGTAGGGCCTACTCTTCATCGAATCTTCCCCGCCGAGTCCCCAGTGCATCCTTTTGGTCAGGCTAACCTAGTAACGAATGTCTATATCTGATGTTGGAAGTTCTGCAACTCATGTGAAGACAAGAACCTCCGTATCGGCAACCACTCTCGCGACATTCCCGAATTCTGTAGCACCGAAGTCTCAGCCTGATCAAGAAACACCTCTCCACACGCTTTGGAAGAGGGTAGTCAAAGCGGCTCTCAAGCTATTTAAGCATCCGCCCAAGACCGATGTGCCAGTATACAACAATCCTCATGTTCGTCGCGTGGTCAAAAACCCATTATCTATCTGCTTTCTCCAAGAAATTTAGAGGTGGCCGTTTCCATCTCCTTATCCCCCGGTTACCGCTTTTCGGCCATCTACCCTCCGATCAATGCATCGAATAACGAGGCGGGGAACCAGCGCATCTGCTTGGATGTTCGTACGGATCCGAACGGCACGCTGACCCATATCAACACGGGACTGGAGTTGTCGTCGTTATTCTGGGAAGCGGAGTGAGGTCGGATATTTGCATATATCACGAGCTGCTCACCGACAGGTTTCCCAGGGCGGACATGTTGCGTACAAGAGAGTCATCACTGTATGACTTGAACGACGCCAATTCCGTCGTTCTACCCACGGTGGGATTGACAGTGTATTTGGAAAGAGTCCTCTCTGAGTTGGGCGTCCATGTTGAAGCGAGGACGTCTTTCATCACGTAGGTCATCCGTTCTATTGCCTCGAATGCTTACGATAGTCCGTAGATTTTGGCTTCCGTCCTTCCTTAGGCACGACCACATCGCATTTCGCTTTATATTGCGAGAAGAATATGCAGAGATGGCGAAACTGGAGGTTATACCAAAGCCTGATGCGATTGTGCGCATCTTCATGGTCTTCAAGGGCGTTGATAATGTCGAGTCTTGGACGGCTTCTCTTGCACGAGCCCAAGAGGATGTCAGTTTCTGGATAGACGTCATCGGCGTGGACAAGAAACTATTTCAGAATAAAGATCTGTTCAGAGTATTGGAATGGGGTGGAATGGAGGTCCCGTTATCCGCTTAACTGATTCTCGCCGATCCTCCCATATTCATTTGCAATTCAAGTACTTCTGGTCATCGCGTCGAATTCATGCTTTCTCTTTTGTATCTGGTGGAAGTGAAGATTGACGAGTACAATGGTGTCGAGGTAGGAATCTGACTGTGTTTGACATTGATTTGACATGAGGGTGACTGATGGCGCCATCAACGCGTCAACTGTCGCCAAGTATCCCAACGCTTTGCCACATCACCTCGCGTCTCTTTGACAGAGGAGTCATTCAGATTTGCCCACAGTACGATGGTGCCGAAATGTTGGACTGCTAGTCCATATGTGCTTCTTGACCTGGAGGTCCCTTACACCACACTGGCATTCCCTTTCCCTAGCCAGCCGATTCAGTGCCATTCCCATTCACATCCACACTTCTGATGACGACAAACAACGATACAGACGCTCCTCTCCTCAGAAGCGGCCCGCCAGTCTCATTCTCAGGCCATTCAGACCTGGGCCAGCGGCCGCCTGGCTTCTGCCGGTTTACAATACAGCCATCACTCTCAACCGAATTCTCTGGTCTGTCATCTATTTTCTTCTTTTCGACAAGCCTCGATGCTTCCCTTCCCATCTTTTCGGTCGTTTTACCGATCGTCTGAGTATTGGATGGGCAGATGCAGGACTAGAATATCCGGCAGGACCTCCGCACGTCCGCCCTGAATCCAACGACATTCTTGCGCTCATCGAGACAAGGCTGGAAGTGTCGGACTGATTCTGTGACGCTTTATGAACGGGGTCGTCTTTTCCATGTCGTCACCTGATCATGCGTCCTCTTTCTAGGATCCAGGAGACCGGAAACTCCGGTCCAAGAGGGAAAGAAGCGCAGAACGACTTTAACGATGTTTCCCTACCCACGGTCTCTTCCAGAGCTTCCTTGGAGAAAGCCTCTCTTCGAATTCAGCCTCCGCATAGCAGGAAAATCCTTTGTATCTGTCCTCTGGAATAAGGAATGTGGCTTTGGTGTGTAGGCTCTGTTGTTGCACTTTCTGCGGCGTAATCATGTGGCGCCGAGGCGGTTCCATCCCGCGCAGCGAGCATGCCGAAATCTTGAAAATTGCTATCGCACCGGAGGAGGCCGTGGCTACCCAAGCTGTTCAAACGTGTCGGCGATCTTGAACCGCAGATAATCCCCATTCTACGGGCTACAAGGGCAGGCCAATAACTGGAGGAAACGTTGCCTGTATTGAGAAGAATTTGGCCAGACAGGAAGATTATTCACAATCCCGGAACCAAGTGGAATAGAAGCTCAGTTCAGTGTGTCTACTACCATTCTATAGTTCACACAAACTGATGACGAACAGGCCTATGTAATGCGTTGTCTTCTGACCTACGTCGAAGCTTACTCATTCTCGATGTCGGATCAACTCCGGTGACGCTTTCGTCCGAATTTATCTTCGGTTTTCGATACCATTTCGAAGAATGGCCCCGGCATGCAGACAAAGCACCTCGAAAGAGGTTCTCGATAAGATGATTATCACTTCCCATGAAATTGCTCAAGTCTCAGACCCTGTGTGCTCCTTGTGCGTCCTGGAGCGCTTGTCCCCCCAAGATTGATCACTGACGTGCGCGAGGCCCCACCAGACCACGCTTCTCGGCATTCTAATGCCTTCTCTACCTCTTCCGTCGGCGATACTAGGGCAACCCCAATTTTATGTTTCTTTAGACAGAACACATGATTCCGATTGGCATGGTGGACGGGATGCTCAACCCGCCATGGGACCTAGCGCGGCCAGTCGACGTCCGGCCAGGTTGACCCGCCTTCCTCGGCATAGCCGCTGCTTCCGAGTGTCGTTTGCTCGAAGACATATAAAAAGGGAGACGCAGACGCAACTTCGAAGAGGCAACTCGTGTGTCGGGTCACTAAAAGTCGTTCAGCTTTTTGGGTTCTTAATCTCTCTACCTATCCTCGAACGCAAAATGAAGTTCACCGTCCTCATCGCTTCCCTCGCTATCGCTGCTTTGCCCACGAGTCTCGCGGCAACGCTCGCTTATGATACGCACTACGATGACCCGAACGGGTCTATGACGACTGTCGCGTGCTCAGACGGAGCCAACGGGCTTCTCACCCGTGGATTCCCGACATTCGGCTCCCTACCGAACTTCCCGCACATCGGCGCCGTCGACGCCATCAAGTCGTGGAACTCGCCCAACTGCGGCTCATGCTGGCAGGTCACTTACACCAACTCGACTGGTGGGAAGAAGACTATCAATGTCCTCGGGATTGACGTGGCTGGGAGCGGATTCAACGTCGCGCTGTCGGCGATGAACGAGCTCACGAACGGCAATGCTATCCAGTTCGGGCGCGTAAACGTCGATGCTAAACAAGTCGCATCTTCCGTGTGCGGGTTGTAAAATGATGTGTCAGTGTAGGTCGTTTCTTCGATGCCCCAGCGCTGGTGGATGACCGGATCTCCTGAATCTAGATGATATGACGCGCACGAGCTGCACGGACTTGCCTTGACTGGACGTTTCGCTTTTCTTTTGTGTATATTGTTGGGATACGGACTTCAGTGTTTGTAACATCCTTTTACTCCGAAAAATCACGTCAATGCATCTGGTGTACCAAAACGCTCAAACCCACAATGAGCCTGGAATGAGAAAAGATAGTGTACAATGAAAACCATCTACAAGGCATTATCCGATGGTAAAGATAAAGTCAAGCGTTGGAGCACATACGGTCCGAGGCGCGTAACGACCACATCATCGCCGTTCCCTAACCTTGACCCACACGATTCCTATGACACCCAACCCAAATCCAGCAATGAACGCAAACAAGACCAGCACATCCCTGTAATAATTGTTTGTCCCAAACCCAAAAAGCTAGTCATCGCCCAACGCACTGAGCTGAATGCGTTTCAATGTCAAGAAGCCGCACACTCACAATTTGCATGATCAGACTGGCCGATACGCTGACAGGCACACCCTCCAACTTGTCATTGATCATTAGACCGGACCCTACTTCGTTCACCGATAGAGCCTCAAGGGTATATTTCAACGGGCACAACCATTGCAGCCAGCGAAGAACGGGTGGTATCGCAGTAAGGTGAACGAAAAAGCCCGCAAACGTCATTTGGTATAGTGCGGACAGGGCAGATATCAGGATCGCGATCCCTCCATTTGTGAACGCAGTGCCAAGAAGGAAATTCTGGAAGTCTTACAGGTCAATCGCCGTGACAAAGAGGATTGATGAATACTTGCAAAGAGCGTCATCGCGAGCGTAAACAAGACGAGAATGAAGAGGAACTTGAAGAAGTGCGCGGCATCTGCGGCTAGACCGGCCATCCAGTACGTGCTAGGGTGTCATAAGCGCTAATATCCAAAAACGTGTCTTGACACGATTCTTACATGGAAGATACAATTATGGTCGGGAGTAAACGTAAGGGAACGACGTCAAATAGGAAGCGGGATATCAGCCAGGCAGTCGGGCTGATTTAAGTCAGCAATATGCTAGCAGATGGCGAAGCGGTGGCGACGAACCTGTAATACATGCTCGAGCGCTCTCTAAGGAACAATGGTCGGGTTTCGACAACGTTGTATAATGCACTCAGAGAAGAGAATGCAATAAGGGCGCCCTTTGCAGAGTTATGACCAGAGGCTTGATAAAAGGAATTGTAGCTCACCAAGAAGAACAAGCATCCCACACGAGACTGAAAACCAGCAATGCTATTATCTGTTTTGTAATACAGGCCGCCTGGGAGTAGGAGGAAAGGAAATTAGACGTGAATCAAGCCAATACGGCGTCAATCTACTTACCACAGAAGACACCCAATACAGAAGCGACTGCCAAATGTGTGAAGAACAGCGTCTTGTCCCTATTGGGCGAGCATGTTGGGGCAGACCATGGGATAGAAGGGCGAGACGAACCTGCGCAAGATTTTCCATTCTCTTCCCGAGAGATGTTGCAGCTGCGTCAAGAACGTGGTCGCATACTTGGAGTGCCCCAAAGGCTTGAACCACAAGCTCCGATAACCTCCATTTTCACGCAACGAAACATTAATTTGCGTTTCCGGCGGACCACCGCTTTCAGGACCAGCCAAGCCAGCATTCTTCTCGGACACGGCGTCGCTCGACTGGTGCGCGCCGATGTCATGCGGGTTCCCATTCTCGTTGCTCGCACTCGAATTCGGAGCCGAGGTGTGTGCGAGCTGGAACAGCGACACGTGCGGGTCGCTCGCGACTTCGAGGAGGTAGTCCGCGACGTTGTAACCAGGTTGATACTTTGGTACGACCTCCGACGCGGCGGTGGCGAAGTAGTCCGAGGGTCCAAACAGGCCAGGGCCAGAATACAGCGCGCGTCCATGAGATAGGAGGAGGACCGAATCGAAGGACTGGTACAGCTGAGAACTAGGTTGATGGATCGAGGTAATCACCGGAATAGGGTTGACGGGATCGTGCGCTATTGAGTGCAAGACGTTCGCAATCCGAGCCGCCGATACCGAATCCAGTCCTTGAAGAAAAGCCATTAATCATCATAAATCTTGGATATTGGAGAAGAATGACAAACCTGACGTCGGTTCATCGAGGAGGAGAACATCAGGCCGCGCCAGAAGCTCTAGTCCGATACTGACTCTTCTCATTTCACCGCCACTGATGCCTCTTGCCTTCCCACCGCCAACATACCCAATCCTAACATCTCTGATTGACGCAATGCCGAGCTTCGCAAGAAGCTCTTCTATGATTTCCCGCTTCTCCATTTCCTGCACGCTCTCCGGGAGCCTCAAATGTGCTGCGAAGAGCAACGCTTCAAAGACGGTGAGAGTGGGAGGCAGAGTGTCCTGCTGTGGCACAAAGCCTACGCGGGGCACATTGTCGAGAGAACCTCTCGCGGGCGAGAACTTGACATTGCCGGTTACGATGCCGGACTTGCTCTTGCCCGCCAGAATCTCCACAAGTGTAGTCTTGCCAGCACCTGACGGACGTCAGAGCAGACACGCGATGCCCGGAGCTGAAATTGCTTACCACTTGGGCCAAGGATGGCCATCAATTGACCAGCATGGACTCGTCCGCTGAGGTTATCCAAAATCACTTTGTCATCGCTCATATCATCCCTGCCTCCCGGCGGCGACAAACCGAAGATACCTCTGGAGCCGGGCACAGTATAAGTCACATTGTCCCATTCAACACTGATGCTCATGCCCGCCTTATCGTCGTAGACAGCTTTCCGAGCTTTTCGCCTCTGAAGACACCCGAAGAAGAACAGAACGATGGCAAGTAGAAGCAGGCCTCCAACAACGGCCAAACCGGCAATGACGCCTCCGCTGAGTGACGTGCCGCCAGAAACTGTCTGCGACGACGTTGTCCCATTGCCTCCGTTGTCGATGACACTCTGCCGGATACATTCGCCAAACGAACAACCGTTGAGGACAAGGCCAGATGAGCCGAATACGTTCCTAATAGTCTCCTGTTTGAAGCTGCAGGTCGCAGTGTGTGTAGTACCATCCAGAGCGCCACATTGGATGGCCAGGTTGCCCTTGAGACCATCGATGGTTTCAGTCAAATCACTGATAGGCACTCCTCCACAGAAAGTGGAGCCAGGCCTACATGTGCAATTCAAGTTTTGACAGTTCCAGTTCGCGGTTGAGTTGTCACTCGGTACATCTTGTGTACAGGAATCAGCGACGCAATAGAATTGCTCGACCCCAGAATAGAAGAGCTGGGCATAAACGGTACCCGCAGCACCAAAAGAAGTCGTGTTGGGTATAGGGATAAGTGAAGGTTGGAGGGTCCGCATGATGTTGAGTGTAGATCCGAGAGGGTATATTGCTTGTAAAGTTGGGTTCTATTAGGCGGATCAGCCAGAGAGTTTGAAGCACCACCAGAGAGACGTACGTTGACCTGACAGCTCATCTGGCTGGATGCCCATACCCGCGGCGTGTTATTGCACACCAGAGTATTATTCTGCCCTGTAGGAGAGCCTGCAATGATGTTCGGATCGGATGACGCGTTGCCCGTCGCACTGAACGCAATCTGACATGCATTTGCTGACTGGCAAACGTTGCACCCCGTTCCAGTCCAATCTGACTGACAGGGACACCCGGCTTGCGTGAGATTGGCGAAGCCATTGACGATGGGAACCAGAGGGCGCTGTGAGCCCTGAAAGATGTTTCCCCCACATCCCGGCTGGGAACATGTCGGGCCGCCAAAGCCAGGAGGGCAGGAGCAACTGGAACCATTTGAAGAGCCGTAGTTTTCACAAGACTGCGCTGTTGCAAGACCAGCGGCCAGCGTGAAAATCAAGCAAATCGCACGCATGTCCACCGCTGCCTCTGTCTTCATTTGTAGGGTCCTGCGATGGTTGAGATAGAGTAGTCACTGCATGAACTGACCTTGCAGCGAGATGATCTTGGACACTGGAACGTCTCGAGGTGGTGAATCGTTCGATTGATGCTTAATTGAAAAAAAGTCCTCATATAGAAGTCCACCCCTGTTGCAAAAAGGGTGGGCTGACAGCTGCGTGGGATCATCGCAGCCTGTCACCGTGACGGTCCAGGTGAGGAGGTGTCAAGTCACGTGCTCAATTTCTTCTTCATAATCCTCTGCCGATTCCCGACCGAACGCTGCGCTCTCTTAGTGTATATCCGCTATCGATTCAACATGCTTCAAAAGGTTTTGCTGCAAAGCGTACCTCTGAAAAAACCGTCACTTATCATGGTTCTCGATAGATTACGTCTTTCTGGTCACCGCCCGCTGACAGCGAGAAACCTTATGACCCGACCGATCCCAAAGTGAATCCACTCAATCCTAAGGGTCTGAAACCGTAAGTCACCGTCTTCTGGAAAAAGTCTCGGTTGCTCCTACCCCCGTCAGATGCTGCGCTTGCTCACAAACTAAATCTGCACGAGACGACTGTTTCTTGAAGAACGACACTCCAGCAGCAGAGGAGAAATGCAAGGAGGTCGTGCAAAACCACCTGGCTTGCATGCGATCACTGGGATTCAAGGTCTGATCACCTTGGATGCTAAATATAACCTTTTTGCTTCGATATAGATCTGCCCAATACATATCCTCCACTCACTCGAGTTGGCTAGTCCGGACATGGTCATGAGACAGTGTACCGCTTTCCCTCAAATCACGCTCACCTTGGAACGTTCGATTGTCTGCGCAGCCTTTTATGTTCCGGACTCCTCATCAGTCCTAGTCCATCAATTGCAAGTGTCCAAAATTGTGCTTTCCTAACTGACCGGTATTGCCCTTATCACAACCTGAAAGGATTCCGAGTCTTCTGCTTGTGCTTACTTTTAGACGGCGAATATCTCTCGTTCGCTTCTTGTTTGAATGATTATCCTGATATTGCTTGGTACTGCCCCATACATCTCTAATACGTTTCAAAGCTCGCCAACGCAAAGAAATGCAGAACAGTGCGTCAGCTTTGCCGCTTCCATCTGCACCACAATGGCTCCCTCTGTTGAGTCGGGAAGTATTCGCTGTGTTTGAACTTTGAACAACAGTTCGCATGTGACTTGATATCGGTCCAGAAAAGTCTGACGGTGCTCAATGACGCGACCCATACTGGTGTTGCTAACACCGGCCGCGAACTCCGCCACCTGTATTTTTTTCTTTCTGGTTGCGTTAAGCGAAAGGTTGACACTGATGCGCCTTTTGTTTGTTTGGTATCTATGTGAGGATTCAACAACAATTTCAACAGTCGTAAGTTAGACGAATTGGCAATTTCAGCCCATCTTCGTCCAAGTCCGATCGAATTCCAGTTGCAACTTGAGAACAATCGATGGTGTTTCTTCCCGACCAGGTGATGTTTTCTTATGAGCGTCTGATTCACTGATTCATTGAAGTTTGCCACCCCACCCATGACAATGAAACAGGCAGTTACCTCATAGGCCAGGTCCACTGGTCTCGTAATGAACGGCACCTGGAATTATCACACCGTCTTGGAATGGAGCATTGTTCATGTACGGTACGGTGCTATCGCCTTTGCACTGCATTAAAGGAGAATATTTTATTCTTAGAAGGTCTCTCCAGGCACGTGGATGAATCAAACATTCGATGAGGGTTTTTGGCCGTTTGCTAGTCGGCTACATCTTATGTCCAGACGACGTTGATTCAAAGGAACCCATGCCATGTCATCAGGGCTCTTTTTTTCTTTTTTTCTTTTCTTTTTTTTTTGATGCCAGAAGGGAAAAGATAGTTTATCGGGAACGTTTAAATTCCCCCCTTTGAGTAGTCTCCTCTGGGATTCTGGGTCCGCCTTCAAGCTTCACCCTCTATCACCATCTTGACCATGAACGACTCTGAACCTAAAAATATGGATGCTTCTAGCGGCCATCCCGCATCCGAGGACGTCACGGCCATGCGCATCGTCGTGTTTCCCGATGGAAAGGAGGCTCACGAGGACAAGCATATCGGTCAAATGCGTCCCAGGGGAGTGGAAATGAATCGATCATTGACCAAGGAAGACAGAGAACTCGCCGCAGCTGGCTACGAGCATCTCGACGCTCAGAAAGCCAAAGCGAGTCGCGACACTGCCGCCCAGGCTCACGTCGATATCCACGAACACCAGCTTTCTCTCAGCGATGTGCAGGAGAGTCTCAAGACCTCTATAGACACCAAGGAGCCAGGTCATTCCTTTGGTCTCACTTCCGATGAAACCAGAACTCGCCTTCAGCGAGATGGACGCAACGTGCTGACGCCGCCAAAGAAGAAATCGGCATTGAGAAAGGTAGAGCCACTTGCTCTAGCTGTCTCTCTATGACTTCTCACGCCGGGATACTGCCAGTTTATGGACCGGCTTCTGACGATGTTTAACGTCCTTCTCATTCTCGCCGGTATCCTCGAATACGCTTTGCTCGGCATTGACTTCAAGGTGCGTTCCCCTGCGGATCTTCCTTACCTTTGAGATTAAATCTAGCATAATCCAGGGCAACTTCCAGAATACATACCTCGGAGGAATCTTGATCCTCGTCGCTTTTATTAACGCTTCTATCGATTTCTATCAAATTCAGAAGTCTGAGGCGATTCTTGCGTCCTTCCTGGCCCTGATCCCTCCTTCATGCCGCGTTGTGCGGGATGGTGCCATAATGTCGATGCCGGCTGCAGACCTTGTCAAAGGGGATGTTGTGCTCCTGGTACGTTGCTCAGCAGCCCTGATGCCCTTGACCCGTTGATAAGGGGTCGACAGCGTACTGGAGACAAAGTGCCAGCCGACCTTCTCCTATTCGCTGCTTCAGACCTTAAGGTCGATAACAGTAGTTTGACCGGAGAGTCTGAACCTCAAGAACGCTATCCACTCCCAAACGGCTCACGTTCACGACCTGTCGAAGCTGAGAACCTGGTCAGTCCACGTCATATATCGACTCTCTGTCTTTTCATTCAGACATCCTATAGGTCTTTAACTCCACCCTTGTTGTCAATGGTGAAGCCTGGGGAAGTAAGTCGGCTGTCCTCGTCATTCATGGTTAGGGGAATTGAGTCGCTTTCCATTCTTGAGTTGTTCTTCGAACGGGTGACCACACCTTCATCGGTACTGTTATTGCATTTCTACGGGGAGGATTATTTCTCATTGCTTCGTTCAGGACAAATTGCTAGTCTCACTGGAAGTGAATCCGGAAATCAGAGTCCTCTTGCCATTGAGATGTATGTCGAAGCTGGGAGACTTTTCATTACTATCTTCGGCTCAACATACGTTTATAGCGCCCACTTCGTCATCTTCGTGTCTTGCATTGCCATCATCTTTGCGATCATCTTCTTTGCTGTTGGTATCTCGACGGTTTACAAAGGCCGTGCAGCACAGACAGTTACGTTCGCGGTATCCGTCCTCGTCGCCTTCGTTCCTGAAGGCCTGCCGTCGGTCGTGACGATGCTACTGGCAATCGCGGCAAAACGCATGGCGAAGCAAAACGTACTTGTGAAAGATCTTCAAGGCGTAGAGACCCTTGGTTTGCATTTTGAACATCCTATGCTCATGTTCAATAATGGTTAACCCAAGTTTTACAGGCTCTGTGATGCTTCTACTTTACCGCATTCGCAATTAATACTAATTCTGCATACAGTTGACTCTCCTGGCTACGGATAAAACTGGTACTCTGACAAGGAATCAAATGACAGTTAGTCGACCAATTCTTCGCCTCTACAATTGTCGCGATTGATTTTGGCCAGGTTACGAACATCTGGATCGGAGAGAAGATGTATTCTGCATTTCAGGTACCGATCTCTCCTTAATCAACACTTTTCGACATTCCTGATTTGTTGGACAGTCTAATAATGACGATGAAGAAACCCTTCCCTTCTCTACCCAAGCTTCAGGCATAAAAGACATCGTTGACAACGCAGCGCTGAACTCTCGGATCAAATTTGACAAGACCGACGTCCCATTTGAACAGCGTGCAATTCTCGGCGATGCGACGGAGACTGGTTTGACGCGTTTTGCTGGACGATGTCTTAGCACCGATTATGATACGCATATAAAGAACTGCCCTAAGGTTTTTGAAGGTAGTTCGATTGTTCAATGTGTCTCTGTGTTGACTCATCTCGCTAAACTAGTGCCATTTAATTCAATGAACAAATGGGCTTTGGTCATTGTAAGTTCCCACCCTCATTCGGTGCCCTGGCTCACATAGTCGCAGCTTAACAAACCTCACGAAGACGGAGCCTTGACTTTATATATCAAGGGAGCTCCTGAGCGTGTATTGGCTAAATGCTCTACCTATTTTATGGACGGTATCGAGCAGCCCATTACAGAGGATTTCAAGATTGCGTATGATAAAGCATACAATGTAAACTTCGCCGACTCGTATCTCAAACGCCGCTCATTCATCTTCTAGTATATGGCTTCGAGGGGACATCGTGTCATTGCATGTGCGCAAGCCTTGCTTCCCGGGGATAAGTTCTCCGTCGATTATGCTTTTTCAAAGAATGATGGGAACTACCCTTCATCGGATTACTGCTTCATGGGACTTGTTTCCCTCGAAGATCCTCCCAAGCATGGTGTTAGGGAAGCTATAGGAAAGTTGAGGATGGCTGGTATCAAGGTCATAATGGTCACAGGTCAGTCGCTGTTTCTCCTTTGTCGCCATCGAACCTGCAAGTGATATTATTCTGCTCAGGTGATCACCCGAAGACAGCTGAAGCCATTGCTCGCAAGATCAACCTTGTCTTGGGTGACACAAGAGAGACTTTGAGCCACAAAACTGGTAGACCGGTTGAGGATATCTACGAGGACGAAGTCAGTGCAGTGATCATACACGGTGACCAGATTGACAGTCTTGAAGGATGGCAATGGGATCAAAGTAAAATGTTGTCTTTTGGCAGCTACCGGGGAACTAACGATCACAAAGTTTTCAGCAAACAGGAAATCGTATTTGCGAGGACGTCTCCGAAACATAAACTTGAAATTGGTCCGCTTATTTCGCCTGGTTTTGACTGCCTCTGACATCGTCCGCATTCCAGTCAAGCACGCTCAGGCATTGGGACATATCGTCGGCGTGTATGCGTCTCCTCATTCGACCATGAGAACAATTGTTGATATAGTTGCAGAACTGGTGATGGTGTCAACGATGCCCCTGCTCTGAAGAAGGCACGCCCGTCTCATGGATCAATTGCAATCCTCCTTCTAACCTCCCCTCAACAAGGCCGATCTTGGAATTGCTATGAACATCTCAGGCTCTGATGTCTCTAAAGAAGCTGCAAACATGATATTGCTTGGTAAGGCTCCTGGTAAACCGGTGCTTTGACACTATCTGAATGCATCTGCCCTCAGATGATAATTTTGCCTCAACAGTTAGTAAGTGTCTTGGTTTGCTTTATCATAACAGGTTCTCACGAGTATCTAAATACAGATGGTGTCGCGGAAGGTCGTCTAATTTTTGCCAATTTGAAGCGGTCTATCCAGTATGCTTCTTATCTCAAAGAACCTTGAAGAGCGATGTACTAATACAAACATATTAAGGTATACTATAAGTCACAGCACACCGGAGATTTTAGCACAACTGTTATGTGAAGATTTTCGGCTGAGCTGATATCCTATGGGAAGCTGACTGCAGTCTAAAGATGTCGTCGTCCCTATACCAAATCCCCTCACTGCCATTCTCATCCTCGTAATTGGTATGCTAGCCGTTTTTTGATAAAGGACGAGTTTGACATGTTTTGCAGATCTCGGATACGAGCTATTCGCTGCTGTAAGTATCAGCTTTTCGAGCGTCTGGCGGGATGTTGACGGAATAATTTATTTAGCTGTCTTTCGCCTGGGATAAACCAGAGACCAAAGACGGCTTAATGCGTTTGAATCCACGTAAACCTGGTATGTAATTTCAAGCCATTCCAATTGGCCATAATTTGGAGTCTAATTTCTTAGTTAATGAACGTACAATCGTGGTTTTGAAAAAGAGAGCTCTCCGTAGAACCAAAACTATCATCCGTGACCCGGAGACAAACGAGCCGATCGAACCTACTCGTGTCGCTAAAGTAATCGCAAAGGTCCGAAACCCATTTACTCGCGCATATTGGGAGGATGTGTTTGCGTATTCCGAGGACGAGAAGCTTGTTGATAAGGGGTTACTAAGCTATTCGTACCTGGAAGCTGGGGTAATTGAGGCGATCTCAGCGTACGTTTCAAATTGAACTTGCTTTGTGGACCACACTAACGAGCTTTGAGCAGTTTGCTCTCGTACTTTGTGGTTTTCTATAAGCACGGCTTCACTCCGAGCGAACTCAAGCGGACACAGCAAGCAAATAGTGCGTAGGCTTCATGTCAATGAAGTTGTTATATTGTTAACGATGTTATAGCGTATTTCACGAAGACTAGTCCTGATTTCATCAACAGTCGCGGACAAGTAATTACCGGACCCATGCAAGTAGACGCTCTAGCGCAGGCTCAATCGATATTCTATATATCTATTTTCATTAACCAGGCTTTCAATGTAAGTTCTTCTTTTTCCTCCCGCATAACCGTATCGTGGAACGCGCATTGTGTTAGGTGTTTGCTGTCAAAGCCAGGTTCCGGCCTCCCTTCGGCAAACGCGTTGTCAGCAACGTTTGGAATTTTGTCGGAATTTTCGCCGGCGCATGCCTCGGCGTCTTCATCATCTACGTGCCACCTCTGCATGTCGTCTTCGGCGGATCTCACCATCTGCTGCCGTTGTACTGGCTCATCCCCGCAGCGTTTGGATTTGTGCTTTTGGGTTGGGCTTCTGTAAGGGTATTGCTCCTCAGAAAGTCAGTGGAGCGTGCGACTGTCAAAGATATTAAGGGATTGATGATGTGTGAGTATCGCCTTCTGCTTTCTTCTGGCCTCTTGAGAATAACTGTATGGACTTAACAGTTCCAACGATGCGGACGATGAGTATGCGTTCTCGTCACTGATAAAATTGTCGGTAATCTTTACGAACATCATGGATATGACGATGCGGGTGTAATCGCGCACTGTCGCATTATGTATCAGTTGCATTAGATACGATAAAAGAATGATTTATTGTAGACGGCCTCGAGACGGCTCGCCATACTAGAAAACAGCATGAGAGGCTCCTTGGAGAGGGCGTACAATCCTGTCATCACTGGCACGGCCAGTCCCGCCAGCATCAAAATCATGTTCCTGCGCCTGCGCTGGACAGCACCAGTGACCCATTGCTTAACATCCACGACAGACTCCTTCAGCCATGTGTTCCAAATGATAGCCCCTCCGTCGACCATGTGAAGAACGACGGGGATCAGCAGTCCCGCGTAAAGGAACCAATTCCGCACAGGCCACTTTTGCAGTCCAAGTTTGACGAACTCGTAATCTAGCTCTGAAGGTCCTATGCCCGAAATGGGGGGCGCAGGGTCCATTGGGTTGTACCGGTGAGTCATGTAATGCATTGGGAGGAAGAATAACGCCGTAGCGTAGCCTGTCCAGCTCAACAAGGACGAGCACGGCCTGGGCGGTTTTGCGGAGGGAGAGAGCAGACGTTTTGCTGTTCCCGCAACAGCGTGGACAATCAGAGGCCCAAGAAGAAGGTATTTCTCGCCAAAGGCGACTTGGTAGTACTCTCGACCTAAGAGCTAGATAGTTCGGAAGGATGGTGATGGACGTCAGCCGCGTTTTGCATGTGAGGCTAGAATAACGCACCATTGTCTGCGAAGCAAGTGAGGAACCGCCCAGGTTGGCCATAGCCGGTGCGGCTAGGTGAATTATGACGAACGTCGAGATGAACGGGGCGGACGCATGTGAGAGTCTGGTCAAGTTCTTCAGCAACGTCTTGCGAAGAGAATTGCCTGCAGATGGCCCGCTGTTGAAGGTGCCGCGCATGACGCTTGGAGCTGATCGACACAGGACGCGTTGCGGAGGGGATGTTTCTTTGTTGCCATCAACAACACTGATCGAAGCTTGGACTCGAACAACAACCATGGCACTATGCATGCACAGCTTCTTATGCTCCTGGCTTTCGACGCAGACAGATGGGAAGAAAAAGTTCAAAGCCCTCACACGAAATTGGCTACCGTTGTTTCTATCGAGCGGCTCGAGAAGCAACTTGTGGTAACCTTGTATTTTTTTGCGGAGATCCTTGTTCCGTTCGCTTTATTAGCAACTGTCTAGTCAGAATGAGGACCAGACGCGCATCTACCTCATTACAGTGCCAATGGCCGACAGCATGATACCACGGCCAAGGTTCAGATTTAAAACTCGACCAAAGTCACCCGTGGTGCGCGATGATGCAGCCATGGCGAGGCTGCGTCCGCGACTCGCGCAAGAGCTGCAAGACCTGATCATTGATCACCTACGCGATGACAGAGACGCGCTCTGTGACCTCTCTCTCGTCTGCCGCACTTGGTGTCGTCTCTGCAGGCGCTATCTCTTCCCGCCGAACAAGCTCTTCTACATCGCATTCTCGGAAATACGGCAACAATTGACCCGCGCGCTCCTGAACTCGCCCCATTTGACGATCGCGGAGTACGTCAAGCGGATTATGGTGCCCATACAACCTGATGAGGATACTGGAAGCATCCTCCGGCCATTGAAGCATCTGCGAAGCGTCATGTATCTCGGGTCATGGCCGGGGCCCGTGTATGGGCTCAACAAGCTCGGGCCGCTCCTCGGTTCAACGCCAACAGCCATGCTCAAAGAGCTCATCCTGGTAAACATGCACATGGACAAATTGTACGTTTTCATCATGCTCCTGAGGATGTTCAAAACTCTCCGCCACTTGTCTCTGACCCATGTGAAATGGGATGAAAAGACGCTACCCGGCCACCCAGAGGTCTATAGGGATGGCTCTGATCCGATAACTACACTCAAATCGGTGATCCTCGTCGGCGACGCCATCCTCATTATGAAGTGGCTCACGTCGTACAAGCGACCCACAGGCCTGTATCAACCCAAAATAGCGAGAATGGACTTAACAGCGTTCAATGCCGCTGATAGAGGGCAGCCTAGGTCAGACATCGAACAATATGAACGCGACATTCGTGACTATTACCGGTCTTTTGGTCCGATTATCGAACAACTAGATGTCTATCAATTCAATTTTCTCAGCCAAGGTTAGTTCCCTTCTCTGGATTCATCCTTGTACAGACTGATATTTCAATGCCCGTCGACTTCTGCAGAGGAACTCGATCTCTCACAGAACATAAACCTGCGTGCGATCTGGTTCCACATCTCTCCAGACATACCCTTCCTCTGGACCGTTTCCGCCCTCCGATCCATCACCTCTTCGCACTTGCACACCATCACCTTCGGACTCTGCCATTCTGTCGAACAAGGCGGGCCTGGATGGAACAACCAACTCGGGCACTGGGACGAGATTGCCGACGCGCTTCTGCTCAATCCACATTTCCATTCGAGCCTGCGCATTATCCGGTTCACGCGGTGCGAGAACCGGGCATTCTTCGAGTTTCTGACTGAGAGACTGGCGGCCATGTCTGATGTACGTGTTGTAGTTGAAGAGGAGCTAGATTTATACGGGCTGGACTTTGGCTCTGGTGTGCGATACGCTGATAGAGTACTTCTATGATGTACGAGGCTTAACTGTGCATATAGAAATAAATAGGCATGGAGGGCACGACCATTGGCAGTATGTTCGGTTCTTCAGGCACTCAAGATACCGTAGTACTAACGACTACACCTACGTATGCACACAATTTATCGAAACTATGTTCGTCTTGAAGCTGTTTCCAGAATCCCACAAGCGTAATGAACCATAGTATATCATATTATACTGGCCTGCGGCTCGCGTCTCTTAGCCTGCCGCTGTTATCCACCAGCCATTATGAGCTCCTGTTGTGATCTCTCGTGGTGGAAAGCGACGTCGCCTATCATCTCCATAAGGTCTGTCTGCATTACGGGGAACACTGCCTTCCGACCAATTTATACTGAGATTTCCGTGCAACTACTATGAGACTAGGTTAGCGAGATCAATGGAGTCCTGTTCAGCCCTTTTTCGAAGTTTCTATGAGGGCGTCTAATGCGTCGCCTTATTAGTTGGGCGTTATATCGTTGTCTAGCTCGCCTTGTGGAAGGAAGTCTCAAATGTTTACAGCCAACATCTACAACAATAACAAAAAGCCTGGTCTTTTCCATTTTCTCGGACAATCATTGTACTTGTACAGCTTTTCAGTCATTTCGAAATATGATAGCAAACATGTTCTCAATTTCAATCGCAAAAAAGCAGGTTTTCGTTACTTGACGCTGTCAAACTATCGGGCTGCAAGGATATATCAATAACATACTCACATTGGCCAGATCTACCATCCCAGCTGCTCCGCTGTCCATCCCCATACCAACCCGTCCTTGGGGTAATTGCAGAGCCTCTGGCCACAATCCAAACCCGTGATTCTATCCACATCCGCGGGCTCAAGTATCGGAAGCTTCATTGGAACAAAAGTGTGCATCTCAGATTCAGCAGAACGAATTCTGAAACACAGAAGCGATTCACCGATATGTTCTCCTTCTGCCGCTCTTCGTTCACACTCTTAGGCACGATTATGTGGCCCCTGGCGAGGTGCCACGCGAGGGTGATCTGGTTGGGTTTGACTTTGTATTTGGCCGCCAGCTCGACGATGACCGGATCAGAGCGGACATTGGCATATCCACTGGGAGCGTAAGCCGTCAGAACGATACCTTTCTGCTTACAATAGTCGTAGAGGTCTTGCTGCACGAGATAGGGGTGGAGTCTGGGGATAGATTGTCAATTGGTCGGTTCGATGCAGCAGCGGCAGTGTTTACACACTCGACTTGGTTCACTGCTGGCACGACCTTTGCAGTGGACAACAGTTCATTCAACCTGCACCCACGAACGCGTCAGAATGGAATGATATGAATAGCAGATGAATCCTCTGGGACGAACGTCTTGATGGAGAAATTGCTAACACCGATGGCTCTCACTTTCGGCTTTCCACCGTTTGTCGGCTGCAGGAGCTTCTCCATCTGAGCCCACGCTTGCTTGAAATTGACTTCATCCGTCAGCTTGAATGACCCGTCAGGGTTTTTGGGTAAATATGTGCCCTCTGGTCGCCAAGATGTGCGTGATTAGGACTTGGCTTCGTTTCAACGAGCGGCCCTAGGTAGTCTCACGAACCTTCATAGACCACAGCTTGCGGCCAGTGTATAAGAAACTAGGTATACGAGGTTAGCCAAATCGGCCGCTATATCATGGATCGCTGGAACGCACCAGGTCGACATAATCCACACCAAGCCTCTTTAGACTTCCCTCGAGGGCTTCTGCAACGCAATCCAGCCGATTCCATCTATAAGGCAACGAAAACAGATCAGATTCCCGCCGAAAAAGACACCTAAGAGGGTGCGAACGCGAGCTTGGTGGTTATGTAGATTTCTTCTCGAGGAATTCCGGATTCCTTGATGGCTTGCCCGACTGCCTCTTCGGTGTCGTACATTTCCGCGGTGTCGATATGGCGGTATCCGACTTGAAGGGCACTGAGCAGCCATCCCTTGACCTGCGACCTGGGCTCTTCGTCGGGTGCCCATGCTCCGGCGCCTATTCAACCAGAGTTGTCCTTGGACATTCTGAGACTGTAAGTAAAAGGACACTAACCTATGGCGGGAATTGTTACGCCGTTGTTTAACTTGACTTGAGGGACGGTCATTGCGGTCAAATTGAATACGAAAAGATGGCCTAGATTGGTTTGACGTTGATTTCTCAGGAGGTATTTGTCGCGATGTTACTTGGATTGAAGACGTTCGCGGGCTATGAGTGGCGGGTGCTGGGCTACTTCAAGCAGTTTAAATAAGGGTCGCTCTTCCCACATGCCGGAGGCGATAACGTATCTGCTGGTCGAATAGCGCTCGACGGTTTGTCAGATGATTCGGGCAGATGATTCCCAAGTGTATGATGTGGCGGGAAAGTTCACGCATGCGTGATGACAGCCCGAGTAATAACAGCATTCTTGCTTATGGATCTTTAGCCTTTCAGCCGCTGCAGTCCGATGCATAGTATGCACTCATGGTTGACCCAAGGTCAAGACATGTCACGATTGTCGAACCAGAGTATATCTCACTTGAGCGCGATGAGCCCGAGCCTAACTTACTTTGGAGCGCTCATTAATCAGGACCAGAAAGCGCCAGCGATCGACAGCAGAAAATTCGCTCGCCATTGAAACCACGTCGAGAACGAGTGAGTTAAGAAGAGGCCGATGGGTGACGGAAAAGACTATTTGTCGGTGTCGTTTGATGTCGTACATTATATCAAATCGTAGTTCACTTTAGGGATCACATCGCGTCAGCTCTACGGGTGAATAATAGTGACCGTACAAATCAATTCCGTCAGCACACACCACCCAACTCTGTCACGGCATCGTAGCGTCTTGATCTTTTTTCCTGTAAAAGTCGTTCGGTGACGGTATCGAACCCGAGATAGGAGAAAAGAATAGGAAAAAGACTGACTGTTGAGTTTCCTTTGGACGAAAAAGAGAGGCTTCCACCATAGCCGCAAGTTGTGCATCGTGCGTGTGAGAAACATCCCAGTGAGGAGCGCTGCGCACAACGCGCGCGCCGTCTCGTCATCTAGCGCCTCGACCGTCGGCTTCCTGTCTATTCGCACCCATGCAGCCAAGGTGGGCAAGGCGCGACCTACCGCGCTGGACAGGACAGTGACGAAGCCGTCCAGAACAGAATTTCGGAGGCCGACCAGGCCGGCATGCGCGTTGGCCCAGAAGGGCTGCGCGTGGGTGAGCAGGGCGTAAAACCCCGTGACGAGAGGCGCACACCAAAGATCGAGGGTCGTCCAGCGGTGAGCCTGCGGGTCGGGCGGGATGTAGAGCGTGGAGGGCGTCAGACGTAGGAAGGTGAACGTGTTGGCGACGACCTGAAGAGAATGATTTTTAATGAGGTATTCTCGAGGTAAACAGAAAAAGCGATGAACACGTACATAGGAGGTGAGCAAGAGCGTCCACGGAGAGGTGGAGGTGGCTGAGGAGACTATATCATCACGACAGTGGGCGGGATGAAGCTGCAGAACAGGTGGGCACGTGAAAACCCGTCCTCGATGCTGGCCAAGGATTTGGGCTGGCGGCGTACAGCACGGGCAGAGTCCCAGAAAGCATGAACGCCAGTGGCCTGTATCAACCCAAAATAGCGAGAATGGATTTAACAGCGTTCAATGCCGCTGATAAAGAGCGGCCTAGGTCAGACATCGAACAATATGAACGCGACTCATTCGTGACTATCAGATGTCTATCAATTCAATTTTCTCAGCCAAGGTTAGTTCCCTTCTCCCGACTTATCGTTGCACAGACTGACATTTCAATGCCTGTCGACTCCTGCAGAAGAACTCGATCTCTCACAGGACATAAACCTTTGTGCGATCTGGTTCCAGACATACCCACCCTCTGGACCGTTTCCGCCCTCCGTTCTATAGAGCACTCCCTGTGACCTGCGGCTCCAAGCGCTCGGGACAGTATAGTGCAAACGGTACCTCCACGCATGCACACAATTTATCGAGACCATGTTCATCTTGAAGCTGTTTCCAGAATCCCACAAGGCGTAATACGTCATATTATACTGCTACGTTTTGACGGAGAAATCGGTAACGCCTGTGGCTCGCGTCTCTTAGCTTGCCGCTGTCACCCACCAGCTATTATGAAATTCTGTTGTGATCCTTCGTTGGTGGAAGGTGACATCGCCTGTCATTGCCATAGGTTCTGTCTGTGTTAGGGAGCTACTGTGAGACTAGTAGCGAGATCAGTGAAGTCTGGTTTAGCCCTTTTCGAGGTTTCTACAAGGGCATCTACTACGTTGCCTCATCGATCGAGCATTTGTGCCGTCGTCTGCCTTGTGGAAGTCTCAAACGCTGACAGCTGCCAACATCTATATATGACAATACCAAAAAGCATGGCTTTTTCTATTTTTGCGGATGATGATTGCGACTTGTACATACAGCTTTGCAGTCATTTCGAAATATGACAGCAGATATGTTTTCAATTTCAGTCACAAAAAGCAGGTCTTTGTTACCTGACGCTGTTAAGTTATCAGGCTGCAGGGATATGCCAATAACATACTCACATTGGCCAGATCTACCATCCGATCTGCTCCGCTGTCCACCCCCATACCATCCCGTCCTGGAGGTAACCGCTGAGCCTCTGGCCACGATCCAAACCCGTGATCCTGTCTACATCCGCGGCCTCAAGTATCGGAAGCTTAGTTGGAATGAAGGTGTGCGTCTCAGATTCTGCAGAACGAAGTCTCAAAAGAGGCAAGTCATTCACCGATATGTTCTCCTTCTGCCGCTCCTCGTTCGTGCTCTTGGGTAGGATCATATGGCCCCTGGCGAGGTGCCACGCGAGGGTAATCTGGTTGGGTTTGACTTTGTATTTGGCCGCCAGCTCGACGATGACCGGATCAGAGCGGACATTGGCATATCCGCTGGGAGCGTAAGCCGTCAGAACGATATCCTTCTGCTTACAATAGTCGTAGAGGTCTTGCTGCACGAGATAGGGGTGGAGTCTGGGGATAGATTGTCAATTGGTCGGTTCGATGCAGCAGCGGCAGTGTTTACACACTCGATTTGGTTCACTGCCGGCACGACCTTTGCAGTGGACAACAGTTCATTCAACCTGCACCCACGAACGCGTCAGAATGGAATGATATGAATAGCAGATGAATCCTCTGGGACGAACGTCTTGATGGAGAAATTGCTAACACCGATGGCTCTCACTTTCGGCTTTCCACCGTTTGTCGGCTGCAGGAGCTTCTCCATCTGAGCCCACGCTTGATTGAAATTGACTTTGTCAGAGAGCTTCAAGGATCCGTCAGGGTATTTGGGGAAAAATGTGCCCTCTGGACGCCATGATGTGCGTGATTAGGACTTGGCTTCGTTTTAATGGGCGGCTCTAGGAGATCTCACGAACCTTCATAGACCACAGCTTGCGGCCAGTGTATAAGAAACTAGGTATATGAGGTTAGCCAAATCGGCCGCTATATCGTGGATTAACGCTGGAACGCACCAGGTCGACATAATCCACACCAAGCCTCTTTAGACTTCCCTCGAGGGCTTCTGCGACGCGATCCAGCCGATTCCATCTATGAGACAACGCAAACAGATCAGACTCTCACCGAAACAGACACCTAAGAGGATACGAACGCGAGCTTGGTGGTTATGTAGAGTTCTTCTCGAGGAATTCCGGATTCCTTGATGGCTTGCCCGACTGCCTCTTCGGTGCCGTACATTTCCGCGGTGTCAATATGGCGGTATCCAGCTTTGAGGGCACTGAGCAGCCATCCCTTGACCTGTGACATGGGCTCTTCAGGGGGTGCCCATGCTCCGGCGCCTATTCAACCAGAGTTGTTCTTGGACCTTCTGAGACTGTAAGTAAAAGGACACTAACCTATGGCAGGAATTGTTACGCCGTTGTTCAACTTGACTTGAGGAACGGTCATTGCGGTTAAATCGAATACGAAAAGAGGCCTATATTGATCTAACGTTGATTGCTCTGGATTTTATTTGCCGCGATGTTATTTGGATTGAGGACGTTCGCGGGCTACCAGTGGTGGCCCGCCGGCCTACTTCAAGCAGTTTAAATAGACGGATAGCTCTTGCCACAGGCTGGAAGCGATAACGTATTTGCGGGCCCAATCGCGCTCGTTGGTTTGTCAGACAACTCGAGCTGATGATTCCCGAGTGTGATGTGGGGGGGTAAAGTTCATGCATGCGTACTGAGTTCGGCCCTGGTAATAACAGCGTTCTTGCTTATGAATCTTCAAGCCTTCAACCACTGCAGCCTGATGCCTAGTATAGTATAAACTCATGGTCGACCCGAGGTCAAGACATGTCACGATCGTCGAACCAGAGACATCCCACTCGAGTGCGATGAGGCTAAGTACCGGCGGGAGTGGACTAAGTACAGTTGTCTGTCCCGTTCCGTTTCACAGGCCCTGAATGGAAAGGCCGTAAAACGATCGGTAAAACCGTGCCCCGCCAGATGGTGCCCGTTTTGGCAAGGTGCCAAGTTCCTGAGATCGATAAAATTTTGGCTTTGTCAGTGGCGAGCGATTTCAGCTTTGTCAGTGGTGACCGTGAGGGCGGTGTGGAGAGCCGATTAATCAGCATTCGAGAGCGCCATCGCTCGCCATTGATGCCATATTTGTGGCGTTGCTGCAACTTTTCCACATGTCATTTGACGATATGAAGTATATCAAATCATTATTCACTTTGGGAATCGCATTGCGTTAGAACTATGGGTGAATGATAGTGACCGTACAAATCAATTCCATCAGGACACATCGCCCAACTCTGTCGCGCCATTATAGCGTCTTGATTTTTTTTCCTGTCCAAGTCGTTCAACGACGGCATCGAACCCGAGACGGGAGAAAAGAATAGGAAAAAGACTGACTGTTGAGTTTCCTTTGGACGAAAAAGAGAGGCTTCCGCCATAGCCGCAAGTTGTGCATCGTGCGTGTGAGAAACATCCCAGTGAGGAGCGCTGCGCACAACGCGCGCGCCGTCTCGTCATCTAGCGCCTCGACCCTCGGCTTCCTGTCTATTCGTACCCATGCAGCCAAGGTGGGCAAGGCGCGACCTACCGCGCTGGACAGGACAGTGACGAAGCCGTCCAGAGCAGAATTTCGGAGGCCGACCAGGCCGGCATGCGCGTTGGCCCAGAAGGGCTGCGCGTGGGTGAGCAGGGCGTAAAACCCCGTGACGAGAGGCGCACACCAAAGATCGAGGGTCGTCCAGCGGTGAGCCTGCGGGTCGGGCGGGATGTAGAGCGTGGAGGGCGTCAGACGTAGGAAGGTGAACGTGTTGGCGAGGAAGAAACCGCCGTTGGCGACGACCTGAAGAGAATGATTTTTAATGAGGTATTCTCGAGGTAAACAGAAAAAGCGATGAACACGTACATAGGAGGTGAACAGAAGTGTCCACGGAGAGGTGGAGATGGCCGAGGAGGAATACATCGTCACGATGGGCGGAATGACGCTGCAGAACAGGTGAGCACGCGTAAACCCGTCCACGACCGACAGCAGCAGCTCAATGCTGGTCAAGGATTTGGGCACCAAAGGCAGGTATTCCACAATCGCCTGAGTGGCGGCGTACAGCACAGGCAAAGTCCCAGAATGCATGAACGATGGCGGAACACCGAGCAAGGGCGCTAAATCGATGTCATGTAGATCGGCACGTGAAAAAAAAAAGGAAAGCGTACCTGCAACGGCCTCGCCGCCGTACACGACGAGTAGCGTGGTCATAATGATCTTCCCCAACGATTCCACTTCGAAAAACACCTTGGGCAGCGCAGGGTGGCGTCCGCGAAGCATGCGCAAGAGGAGGCAGAGGCGGACGGCCGCTACAACGTCAAGGATCGAGATGGGAAGGTCGAACCATGCAAATGGAGCGATGGGCTCAAAGGTGTAGCGGAAAACACCTACGAGAGGTGCGACAAGGAGGCTAACCCTGGTGGGTGGGGGTGTTGGAATCCTCACACCGTCGTCCAGCTTGACTCGAGGGAGGATCATCGCCAGTTTAGTCCTAATGTTGATGGCAGCGTACGCCTGTCGAAAGCCTTTGTGGGGGGCAGGCATCGTCTTGTTCGTTTTCCTTTATAATGTACTTCCTGTCGTCCGATAATCTATCAGACGCTGAACCTATCGATGAGGGGAAGCGCGTTAGTTACATGCTTTTGGGGAGATGCTCGATCTTCCCGCTGCGGCTTTGCTAGCTTGTGCATAAACCCGATCACAAACCTCAGTGCGTGTTAGTCGAAAAAGGTGAGTTATTGGCCATGTGTTCGCGTCAATCCTCAGAGAGACTGACAGACTGATATAGAGAATGCTTGAGAAGTGTGTCGTCGCATACAGATAAGCTGCCGCAGCACCTTTGCATCAACTTCTTCGGGGGACCTCGTAGGTGTCCAGACCCGATTCCCAGCAGGGGGATCGCTGCGCTTCTCGGATAATTCCATCGTGTGCCCAGAAAAGACAGTTAGCCAATACACAAAGAAGCGCGTAATTGAGACGGGCGCTACCGGACCACGAGAACTATCGACCTGTTTGCGATCTCGAGTATTGGAGTAGGTGACCCGGTAACACATTGTCGAGAGAAATTCCATGCGTGTTCTCCGAATTCGGACCGAGCAATACATCGTCATGAGACTGAATGAGATTCCTTGTGAAGTTCATTCCTCCAGCCGTCGAAGCCCGATGCGAGTATGCGTTTGTGGCTGGCTCAAGCCAGGGTCATGTTAGCACGTTAGTCGTGTCGTGATGTACAGATCCCGTCATCCGTTTCTGCAATGTAGACCGTTACTCCACGGGGAGCTGACCCCACACTATCACCATATCATCGCCCAAAATATGGTTTACGTTGACTTCCCATCCGCAGTGAGAGCACCACCCAATTATTAAGAACACGAGGCGACTAAGGAGCATCGGTTAGTTGGATCGAAGAGGCATGATTGATCGCTCGCAATTGAACGTGCGTCGATAAGATGGAGCATAGTGGTACCAATACAAAGAAGGAGTGGAGGAGGATGGAGCAAAGTCGGCGTTTGTATTTGTCAGTGTTGACTCTCACAGCTGCTCCAAGTTTTTTCTTCATGTCCTCCTCCTCCTGACCCTTCCTTCGCCATCCTTATCGACGACGACCATGGACTGGATCGAGCTCGACGACGACGGAAAGCCTCTCTCACGACCGTCTTCGGTCTCCTCTTTTCAATCATCCCACTCTCGCTTGTCTTTCCTCACCACGTCCTCTTCGCTCTCGTCATCCTCCACCTTTTCTGACATATCCATCAATTCACTCGCCTCTGTGCCCTCGCCCCCGCCCACCGCGTCGAAAACTCACGCGTTTTTCTCATCGCCTTTCCCCACACGGCCCCCATCCCCCGCCCCGTCGATCGCCTCCTTGTCCTCGCAGGCTCAGCGACACCAACAGCACCAGCCATCGCCCCCAGCGCTTGCGATATCGACGCAGGGGTCTCCTGACTCCACCTCGTCCCGCTCCAAGTCCAAGACAAACGATTTCTTTGCGATACCGTCCATCGATATCTCAGCGCCGAACGCGCAGCAAGACGAGCAGACTCCCCGGCCTCCTAATCTTGAGCCGTCCCTCTCTCAGCTTTGGGGCAGACAGTCCAACTCGCTCCGGCCTCCGTTGTTGCACACGACGCTGACACCGAGTTTGTCCAAGTCATCGCCACCATCGTCGCCGTCGCGCTCTCCGCCTACATCGCTTCCGTCTACCTCGCCTCCGTGCGACTCGCCCCGGCCCGGTTACGTCATCTCCTCCAACTTGCCAACCTCGCCCCTCACTCCCGCCACTTCGCTTCTGTCCTCCGACGCTAGCAATGCCACGCCGCCTGCGACTCCGACGGCTACTACCAGTCTTCGCCTGGTACGGCTTTTGGGTCACGGGGCGTTCTCCAGCGTGTGGCTTGCCGACGATCTGTCGTCGGTCCCTCTCGTGCTAAAGACGAGGAAGAGCCTGCGAGATCTGAAACGCCAAGCCAGCCTGACCAGCCTGAGCTCGGAAAACCCCATCTCGTCGTCTTCCTTAGTGGCACTTCTGAACCCGAGCGCCTCGTCGGACATGACGCTCTCCCGATCAGGTTCTTTGAAAAGGCTTAGGGAACGGGTGGGCGGCACGAGGCCGATTGGGTCGCTAATGGATGGGTCTGAAGAGAGATTCTTCGTAGGGGACGAGAGCGAAAGTCCGTTGCCAGGATCACCATCGGCCGCATCTGCGGCGCTGCACAGACGGCATACCACAGCCTCTTCGCCTTCACATCGCGGGGCCAAAGTCGATGATGCTGTCCTTATGTCTCAGATCGGGCGAAGGGGCGGCAGCCTGCGATTGCTCGAGCAAGACCGACGGCGCTTCCGCCGCGATCGCGCTGTCGGTTTAGGTATAAACCCTGATTTGGACCCGCACGACGCACCTAACATCGACTACGCGACGAGCGACGAATACTGGAGGTCCGTCCATGCACACCTGCAAAGACGGAAGGAGGAGCAGCGGCTCGTAGCTGTCAAGATGACTGTTCGATCGGGAGCGACGGGATGGTGGGGCGATAGCCATATGTTGACGGTGAGTGAGAGGGAGGAGAGGGAGAAGGAGAAGGAGAGGACGCGGGTCGCTTTCGTGAGGGAAGTCGAGGTGCTCAGAGTGAGTATCATCCTTCGTCTTCTCTTTTTTTTTCGTTCTTTCCTTTCTTTGGGGCTTCGGTGGAGGTCTGGGGAAAGTACTATAGCGAGGATGTTTGCGAGAACTTGCCCAGTTGCCTCTCCCTAGAAGACACCGAATTTGCGAGGGTTGTTTTGCTTTCGGGAAGGGCACGCTGGTGCCTTGCGGTGCCTCGCCCCTCGCATTCACCATAAATGATCGATTGCGTAATTTTTCCCTCAAGCTTGGTGTCTGCTCTAGGTCGACGCTTCTTTGTCGGTCGCGGGACCTTTTCAGAAATGGTGCATTGCGGGAGAGAGACTGGCTTCAGGGATAGGGGTTTATTTCGATTTTCTCTTTTATCATTAGGATCTTATCTTTTACCCCGGATCTTCACCATGCTAACTCAAACTTTTCTTCTTCCATGCTATTGTCGTCTTCCCGACCAATCCAGCACATCTCTCACCCGAACATCACTCCTCTCCTCACGCATCTCTCGACTCCGACGCATCATGTCCTCGTCCTCCCATACTTGCCCGGTGGCGACCTGCTCTCCCTCGTCAACTCGGACAATGCGTGGAGCAAGCTCAGAGAGAGCGTATTGAGGAGGATGTGGAACGAGGTCTGCAAAGCCGTCGGATGGATGCACAGCGTCGGGATTGTGCATAGAGATTTAAAGCTCGAAAGTATGCCCTTCTGCTTTACTCCGATTTACTTGAAGCTCAATCACCCGACTCTAGATATCCTGCTCACGACGTGCATCTTTGCCGACCTTGCCACGGCCGATCCACACCCTGCCGATGCCTGTCCCGACGACCTTTCAGAGAATGCGACGCCAACTCCAGACGATCCCACGCTAATGGCACCAACTCTTCACGATTTCCCGCCTCCCCCACTTCCCCTCATCAAGCTGACTGACTTTGGTCTGTCAAGGTTTGTGGACATACGCAGCGATGAGGAGAGGGACCGGGATCGGACAAGACGAAGGGAAGCCAAGCGAGCTATCATGAACGGCACTGCATACAATTACGCTCGATCAGACGTAGTCCAATACTCGGACGAAGGAGACAACGTCGATATCGAGGAACTCGATGACGAGGACGAGGATGAGGGACCGCTTCTGCACACGCGATGTGGTTCCGAAGCGTATGCCGCACCGGAGCTCGTCATGGGCGGAGGATCGTCAGTATCTAGCCCCGTGACACGCTCAAAGAAGTCGAAGCCCGCTGGAATCTATGACGGGCGCGAGACGGACTCGTGGGCGTGTGGCGTGGTGCTGTATGCGCTTATTGCGAGGAGGTTGCCGTTTGGCGAGGGCGTCGTCGCCGCAAATGAAAGTGCCGGCGTCGGGCATGTTGGTCACGGAGGAATCGGGACAAGTGGTGGGAGGACACAGGGTGGGCGCCTTGAGAGGAGGCAGTGGTTGATGAGGATCGCACGCGGCGAGTATGAGTGGCCAGGAGTTGGAGATGGTGACGACGTCGACGGACACGAAGCTCGCGCTGGCGAAGAGGAGCTGATCGGTGAACGGCTGGCTCTGAGCCAAGGTGCCAAGAAGGTCGTCGAGCGGCTGCTGGTCCGGGATCCGAAGAAGAGGGCGCGGGTTGCAGATCTCCTGACGGACGAATGGGTCTGTGGATGGGACGGGAGCGTGCATTCGACTCCGCGCTCGTCGAACGGCGGTGCCGGCATCGAACCGAGCCCATCGGTCGTTTCGTCGGCATCGTCATTTTCCAGCTTTGGGTCGTGTCTGACTATTCGCGATCTCGGTCTGGATTCCGCAGCGGACGGCTATGGCTTGGCCGGGTATCAGGAGCAGCCGGTGGTAGACGCGCCCGACGGACATGATGGCATGAACGATGCCGGCGTGGGGGAGGATATTGGTCTTGATGATGTTGTGGACATCGTGGAGGACCTTGGTGAAGGTTGGTTGGTCGATGAACATGGGATCGACAAGGTTGCGAGGAGGGAAGTCATTGCCTGAAGCGTGAGGCTTGGATTACTTCCTCCTGTCCTCCATTTAGCTAAACTCGATATAAAGCCACGCTCGCAAATGCGTAGGCAATTTTCTCAGGATGCTGCTTCACCGAGTGGTATCATGTCATTTATTATCCTTATTCCCCTTCCCCTTTCCTCTTTTTGCACCCAAGTATTTATTCCGTATGCGCTGTCTGCTTTTTTATCCCGCTTCCTCGCTAGTTGTTGTAGACGTAGTCTGCGTGTAGGATCGCTTTACTGTACACTGCACTTTTCCGCCATCCTCGAGCTGTCCTTTCCCCCTCATCCATACATTCGATCTTATACAACCCCCACACATTTTCTTTACACTGATACATCGTATGTTCAACACACGTCATTTCACACGAATGTAGATTTCTGTATTTCTTTTTCTCTTCTTACGGTCCACTTCTTGTCGTCGCTGGGTTTCTCCCTGGTTATGCATTCAGTCGAATGTCTCCTACATATGTTCGTCAAACGACAATTTTGGTGTGCATTACCATATATCCTACAACACCAATACTAATGGTTGCTCTGGGGCCTACACGTCTGTTTGAGCGTTGCAGAGCCCGTCTATGGCATGTCATAAGCTAATGACTTCTGAGGCTCCTCGCGGCTGTGAGCGGTATCATCACTTAGATTTATAGAACGCCATTTTCTTGATCTCCTCCTGGAATATGCATCAGCACCTACAGTGGAACCAATATGGAAACAGTCACTTGCCTGCGTCAAAGCTTTTTGGAATACACGCAGGCGATAGAACTGCAATACGGGAAGGTATGAGGTTCCGAACAAGCCACAGGATCGAGCTTAATTACCGTGCCAAAGGCCTGATACGGAATCGTTTGGATGCCTGGTCTGTTGAACACGAACGGCTGTTCCTGGAAATGAGGGGCAAGATGAGTCATCACTGTCCATCAAAAGCCACGAAAAGGAAGATTTTGCTTGCATACCAGATCTTCGTATGGCATCATCGCACATGTGTCTTCTGCTACGCCGTTGACGTACAAAGTCCATGTGCCTTTATCCTTTGTAACGTTTTGAACGAAGGCGACGGAATAGGGCTTGGATTCTTCGAGCCAGTGTCCGTTAGGTTGGGTAAGAGCTTTCACAGGCGATGTGCTGGTATCGCGCTTGAAGTCTAGCGAGATCTGTTTAGAGGGTGAGACCATAAACGAGTACCCAGGCGGGTTGTCGCCGCTGCCATTGGTAATACGTGCGACAACTGCGTCCGGAGAGGGTTGCGCTTTCTGGAACTCTGCGTCTACCAGAACGGTGAAGGATCCCCGACAGTGGAAGTTCGATAATTTGAAGTCCGTCACGACGCCTCTGAAAGAAGAAGGGAAAGAACAATTAAAATGCTGACACGACAAGGATCGACCCATTACTCGTAACGTACGGTTGCTCGTCCTTGAAATTCCCAAATACCTCCATGCTCGGCTCATGACGAAAGATTGGCTGCGGAAGGACTATGTCAAGGTCATCAAAGAGATCCTGTTGAAATGAAGCTCCAATATCGCGTTTCGTGAGACGAATGGTAATGGTAGAGGTAAAAGTGTCAAAAAGCGTGTCCTCCACTTCAATAGCGTCCTGTAACTTGTCTCGGGCAGCTTCATTTTCGACGTAACATAGGTACTGGTCGAGTCTCAACTCCGAATATGACGCCCGAGCCACCCGTAAGAGAATGGATATTTTTGAAAACGCGTCAATATCGACGGGATCGACAAGGGGGGGAACCAATGTGAGAGCAACGATAGTGTCAGGTTCAAGCAAGATGATCTTATCACCTATGTCCTCGAGACTGGTGATAGTGAAGCCAGCCAGCTTGGCAGCGTGCCTGAAATCCTCAAAATCGTGAAAGGCTTGCTCCAGCTCGACCAACTTTGGAGTGGCATCTTTGTCGCGCGTCAAATGCTCCCGTACCAACTCAATCACTTTTGTTACAAGCTCTTCGCGATCGACGGGGTTTGGGACTACGCCCTCGTAGTAGTTTGTCAAGTATTTTCCCAGTTGAGCCTGGAAGGAATTGTATTTGTTTCTTAACGTGGAACGTGCACTTTCGATGGTGCGAGCTAGGCTTGGAATGATGGTGCGAGAAGCTTGAGTGTAATCATAAATAGCGTCGAACCGGGCCTTGATGTCGTTAAGTTGGGAAAACACTTGTAAAGTGTTCTTGATGACGTCGTCTTCGAGTTCATAGATGCGCGTTTGTTCTTCAATGATATCCTGAGGAATAGGTTGCAAAGTGAATTTGATGGGCACCCCATCGCCTATCGCATTCGCTGCCTCCGGGAGAAAGTCCAAAATGCTTTGCAGGTCCGTAAGCGCGACGGCAGGAATGTCTCCATACATCTGAACAACGTGGCTGAGGAAAGCCATTCAATATGAGCTTAGATGGCTCGCACCTTGAGATCGAATTTGTCATTCAGATCTTTCAGCTTGCCCTCAATTTCTACATGACCTTTCCCGGAGAGGTCGACAAGGCCCTTCAGCTTCTGAAGCTCGACAGACAATTCGCCTTTGATCTCCTCCACCTCCTCGATTTCAACTCGGCGAGCGAGCAAATTGATAATGACTGAGCCCCCGTAAACGATAGAGGATACGAAGTGGGTGGGTTTGTATTTCTGTATCTCGTGGACGATGCGTGGGGTGACCTTATTTAGGACGGTCTTTTCTTCAAACAAGAGCCGTTTCTCCACCAGACGTTTGAAGAGTGACATAGCCCAGCAGTGTTGCTCTGCGTTTGCTTTAGAATCGTGGAGGTAGGAGCCCGAGCCCTCGATGCGCACGAGGCCGCCTAGAACTTCAAGCGCTAACGAGGCACTGAGGTTCATTGTGGACGCCTTGTCCTCGAAGGTATTGGACATGCTCAACTTGAGGTCAGTGTGTCCAACAGAAATAGACATTTGGTCGTCGTCGGTGACGTCTTCGAAGAGCGATATGCCTAGAAACTCGCCTTTCGTTGCATCGTAGACATCTCCGAGAAGGACACTAGTGCGTCCGAGAGCGGGCATGTCAAATGTGATCGGGTCGGACATCGTGTTGTAGAATGATGTGGAACGGCGCGGCTGGAGTCCACATTTTAAAAACGATTCCTCGATAGGTTTCGGAGATTCATGCGACCGACTGTGTGTGCTGACATGGGAGTACAAGTCAGTGGGTCTGATGGCGGAACCTATAGGAAGGAATATTGCTGGACTGCGAAGATAGTGAAAAAGTGAAAAATGGGGCAGAAGGCTAGTAGACGTCTTGAATGGAAGATGTCATGATGGGGTCAATTTCACCAGTTCACTGGTTTGTCTGCCTGGGATTCTAGCACCTGATATAATCGATGGCGCTCGCCGGAGATACCATATCGGTTTCAATCGTGGTGTTAAGCTTGCTCTCTATTGAGCTTGAAATCCCCTAAGCACGCATTGCTCGACAGAGTTCCGTGGAAGGACATGTCAAAACAAGATGAACAGATGACAGGCTAGACGCGAATCCATATCTCAGCGACCTCGGTTGTCGAGATGTTGAGTGATTTCAGGCGTTTGGGAAAAGAGATATAGCATCGCAAACTGCCGACTCTGCGATAACAGGGCAAAAGTTATGGCGGAACCTGTAAAGGAACACATGTCAGGTACGACGCTAGACAGCGAGAATGAAGGGGCAGTACGAAGTGAAGTTGAACGTGCCGGGTGGTCAAAAGGAAGATTTGAGATGCATCGATATCAGAACTCTCGGTTCATTGACTTGTCCGACTCGAAACCCCATACCGTGAGTGACTGACCATTTAAGATAGATCCAGGACTTCAACCTTCCCCAAGAATCCTTATCATGAAAGACGGTTCGGATGGCACTGTGCTGAAACTCAAAGCTCTTGGACGAGCGATCGCTCCTGGAGAACTCTACGATTCTCGAACGTCGCAGTTCTTGGGTGTCCAACTCTGCCCTGCTGACGTAATCGCATCCACCACGAAAACCAGCCGCACGCCTCAGTTCAAATGCGACATTCATCAATCCAAATCTATTCAATCCAAGGCTCAAGTGCTCGATGTCGGAGCCGAGGTTTCAGCGGAAATCCTCAGCGGCCTGGTTTCCGTCAGTGGCGCCGCTTCTTATCTCAATAACTCCAAATCCAATTCTGAAGATTACGCTTGGGGCCTCTCACTTTCCTGTGACGTTGAAACGACTCGCTTCAGCTATCTCGATAGGAGGGTGGGAGAGAGCATCACTCGGACGGACATAATCAAACACTACGGCAATCGTGCTACTCATGTTGTGACCGAGATCGTATATGGAGGCACCATGATATTCAATCTCGTAGTGAACGAACAGACGAAGGAGGAAGAGCAAGGAATCGAGGGAATGCTTGAAGTCAAACTGAAGAAGCTTCCGGGCGCGATCAGTGCGGAAGGAAAGGTCGATGTGAAGGTCAAGGAGGAGCTTTCTTCAGCCGATAAACAGTTGGACATCATGGTGAGCGGAATCGATGCTGACACCAAGCTGCACAATGTTGATCCCGTATAATCGGTAGATCAACGCGGACGCTGCATTGGACCGCGTCCCGGTTGATCTCGAGTCAGTCTTTGATATGCTACCTGATGCTATCGCGAAAGTCAACCTTGAACCGGTTCCGGTCTCAGTGGTGCTGCATGCAATTCCCGTTGAAGATTTTGAACACAGTGGTTTCATCCGCGAGCTTAATGACGCTATCCTTGGCAGCATCGTCGACGTCTTTAACCAGCTACGGGACATACAAAATCGGTTTGCCACTCTCCAGCAGTCGGTGGCAAAGTACAATGATATCGTTCCGGCTCTCGTAGACACGGTCAATGCAGAGGTGCTACCGTTCCAAGCTGAGAGTGCCAGCCTTCTGAAGAGACTGGCTACGTACCTCAGGGCCTACAAATCAGACGAGCCGACGGAGGACATTGGAGAGCTTCTGGATGAAGCCCAGCGCGTGATCGATGACCAGCTTCAAACTCCTATACCTTCGCCCATATATCCCAAGCACCTGACGGGTCTCGAGAGCGCCTATCGGGCTTTCGGGAAGATCGTTTTCTACCTCAAACCTACCCTCTACCTGACGTCCTTGTTGGGCCTCCGCGAAGAGGTTATCAGCATCGTCTCGGCTGCGGTGGTGATAATTCCAAAGCTTCCTCGGAAGCCGACTTACAAGCAATATTCGGAGATTGTCACCTTAGCCAGGGACGCCTCCGCCTATTATGCCAGCCAACAGCCTCCAGTGAACGTTTATATCCTGTATGCCGAAGACCCCGATACTCTTGATGCGACGATGCATGGCGGCGGCCAATTTAAGCAGCTGCAGTCGGCCACATGCTTCCTAGGTCAGAAAAAGATGGGGAAAATCTCATGGACGCAAGTAGATCGGGACCAGATAGCCAAAGCCCGCGATCTGCTTTACGATGCATCTCTGAACCAGATAACTGAATATGTGAATGTGACGAATGATACCTTCCGGTATGTTTATTTATTTATTTTTTGCACCAGCGTGTGCTTATGCCTTTTGTGTGGAAAATCAGCCGCTGTTATTACTCCACCCGCGGTGATGGACTTGACGCCACGACGTCATACACGTTTGTCATAAAAGCTCGGTACACGAAGGATGAGACGTACACGTCTAATGGCTTTAGTCCCTTCGTCTCCTTCGAGTCAGGCGACAACGAATTTATCTTGGGTTACAATAGGACCTCAGCCTTAGTGGATTATATCGACGTCATATTAGCCGACCAAGGTCAATTTTTCGTCAAGAGGCCGCATGTGAAAGAATTACAGGACGGGAAGAATTTCCACTGTGCATTCGTGCAGGATATTGACAGACGGAAGTGGATACTCTACTTCAATGGGGAGAAAGTCGGCGATATGGACGTCCCGCAGGGCAGGTACCAATCGTCCTCGATAAA
The DNA here is from genome assembly GCA_030407095.1 of Macrocybe indica. Taxonomy (NCBI): domain Eukaryota; kingdom Fungi; phylum Basidiomycota; class Agaricomycetes; order Agaricales; family Callistosporiaceae; genus Macrocybe; species Macrocybe indica. The sequence continues at coordinate 2,488,189 of JARFTL010000004.1, forward strand.
CGTCTACAGTGCCCCAGTACAGTCGCAGAAATCAGCGATTTCGCCTGATCATCAAATGAGAGGGGCAGTGCGTTGCATTACTACCTGCTCTTGCGCTGTTGCTGATGTCTAAACCAGCTATGGGAAATGCGAGGATACAACGAGGCTCTCAGTCAGGTACGTAAATAAATCTCCTATTGTCCCAAGCCATGCTTAAGACCAAAACTAGCTTCAACTTGCCTTTGACGCCGGGAGCGTCTCGAACAGGAAGTAAACAGGCGGAGAGCTGAAGAATGGGTGGAATATATTCTTTATCATCGCCTCTCCACCAAAAATCATCTCGTATCATTTTCAACGGCCTTTCCGCCAAGTCGCGAATGCAATGTCTCTGCGCATAGGCCCTAGTATATTTGGTGTACCGTACTTCTTATCACTGCGTCTAGAATCCGGCAGATGCTCGCACGGTGAATCAAAAACGTCTGCCTTGGCGTACTGCTTGCTCGTTGCTGAGATACCGGTAATGAGCAGTATGTACGCCTTAGGCGTGGTGTTAGATTTGATGGGTTTGTGTGTGGGTGCATGTTGTCGTGAAGAGGACGGGATCAATCATCAACGTGTCTCTCTCCTTTTATGTGAAACACGGTCCTCCACATGCATTACTGAACCTGTTGGTATCGACCCCAGAGGGGATGTCCCTTGCGTCTATCTCGGAGAATGATTCAGCGCTTAAGAAGCCTGCGAATCCCCCAGTAACAGTTTATATCCTCTGACTTGACCTTTTTTTCCCTTCGCAACATATCACTCTTTGCCTGCTTTTCGCTTTTCCACTTTAAAGACGTATTAACGCTCATTTCACACCACCGTCCTTCTGTAACGCGTCTCGGGCACAGTTGCATACATCCATTTGGCCCAAGTGACGATGCGCACGCTCTATCTATTTACTCTGATCTCCACCCTGGCTGGAGCGTCGCTCGCGGCGCACAATGTCACGCTGAACAGCACAGATCCTGCTATTCATGTATGTCCTGTCTTTGGCGCTAGAGATGGGTCGTTGACAGGGAATGCGTTGCGTATACCTAGTACGAAGGAAATGCAGGCGACGCTTCAGTTTGCCAAGTCAACCCAGACGGCAATGTGTCGTCGGCCCAGGGTGGGTGCTACCTCATCCGGCCTAACTGCACAGTCGGCGTGGCTATGGGCCAGGGAGGCACCGGCACTGCGTCTACCAAGTTCAAAGGCGAGAATGCTCTTTTCGATTTCTCTTCTCGATGGTGTACATTCTCGGCTGGGAAAACCATTTACTGACCAGTCTTTTATGTGCGTAACAGGGTCGGCCGTTTACGTCTGGTCAGCGCTGAACCAGCTCTCGCCGATATACACGGTGACCGTCGACGGCGAATCAACGGACGTCGATGGCGTGCGCGACTCGCTACCGTTCAGCTGCTACCCGCTCTTCAGCAAAACGGACTTGGACCCGTCCGTCGAGCACGATGTGCGTCTTAGCGTCAAAGGCCCGTCTCCGAACAGAAACATGTCTATCCAAGGCAGCGAAAACGCCTTCAATTTCGCTCTGATCAGCTTCATGCAAGTCTTTCTCACTCGCTTGTTATCTTACTCGTCTTTGACCCGATTGGGAAACCCTTTGTACAGCTATACGGTAGGTGATGACGCTACAAACTCGTCCTCTACTACGACTAATAGTTCGACGGGGACCAACACAACAAACGCGCCGGCTACGTCGAGTAAAACTTCCGGTGCCACCGACTTTAGCCAAGTCGTCGCATCGCCGTGGTCGATGATCGGGTCATTTGTGGCCTTGGCATATGCGACACTGTTCGTTTAAATAGTGCACGCATGATATACCCACCTGTATTACGGCTTAAGAAACGATCAATATATGATGTTTCATCAGCAAGGTACCGAGACGCATTCGGCGGAGAATAGAAGGCGAAAAGAGCACCCTCGGCTTTGGAAGACAAGGCCAGCAGTGCTTAGCGTCCAAGGCTCCCCCAGACGTGTTAGTGTGTTAGGCATACGCTTCTTGTTCCATGTAAATCCTTCAGTGTGCCTACAACACGCGAACGCAGACTTGGCGACGCGTCCTCTATGAAAGATAGGTTTGAAGAGCATGCAAACTACAAAACAAATTTAGACAGCATCTGCATCATTCAATAGAGATCCTTTGCTCCAAACGAAACGGGATCAAGCCCCATCTTTTAAGCAGAAATTGTTCAGGACGTTGACGAAACTCAAATTCAAGGCCATGGTTATCACAACTCGCTGAATCATTGCCCGAACCATCCGCAAGAATCCCGTGTCGAGGATGTATTGCCCAAGTCAACTCACGAAGCGGCGGGCACATTCACAAAAACCCTTCGAGGAAAATCCGTGTATGTATTCGAGTAGCAGATAGATGATCAGTCAAGATATATCTACTCCAAAAGAATAAATCTAGCACGCTCGCCGGCTCTTCCGTCCGCGGCAAGATCGATACAGGCATAAGGTCATCAAGACCTCACCGGCTTGACGGTATCAATCACGCCTCCGCTCATCCTCAGTGACCAATAGGATGTACGGATCAAGCAAACGAAAGATGCAAGGCGGCAAACATGAAGGGAGGCCAAAGCCTGTAGTCGATGAGAATGAGCTCCAGCGAAGGGTTGTGCAGGTACTGGAACCGCCTTCAAGGCGATGCCGATACCGGAAAGCGCCCATCGTAACTCCTGGAGGGACAAAGTATCGAACTCTGGCCAGGAGAGCGGAATCCATCCGCGGAGAAAAGAATAGAAAGAAAAAAGGAAAGAAAATGAGTGAGAAAGAGTAGCCTATGTATGATCCTATAAATATGGATGCAATGAATGCGTGTGCAATCGGAATGCGGTGTGATGTGCAGAGATTGTAGTGATCGAATGAGTGTAAGGTTGATCCCGTTCGTCAGTCGATGACGCGACGGATGGATATATCATCAGATGTCGGTTAGCGTTGGTTAGTACGGAGTATAGACGTTAGAAGGGATGGGAGGGATTCCAGTCGATGGTCATGTCGGTCGTTTACAGGGTCTCCGTGATGGCGACGGAGAAATCGGAAAAGTACACATTCTGGTCCTTGGGCGAAGCAAACTCGGGATGCGAGCCGCCAAAGAACGTCTGCATCTGAAGGCCCCTCATCTTGCCCGCAGCGCTGTCCCGGAGGATGAGCCCGCTGAGGTTGATGACGCTCTTTCCGTCCACGAACAGCTCGAGCTCGCCGTCCGCCTTGCCTACGTCGTTGAGCCGCACGCGCTCCGCGACGGTCGTCCACGCGCCGGTGCGGAACTTGAACGAACCGCGACCGATCGAAGCGCCGTATGTCGGATTGCAGTCCGACTGCGGCTGGACGTTGCACTGCTTCTTGTTGGCGCTGAAGCGAGGGTCCGTGAAGGGCGGCAGGTAGGTGTAGAACTCGCCCGCGCCGTTGGTGCGCCACATGAGCCGGGCAGAGAAGCACGCCGTGGAGCGACGACCGCCAGAGCAGCCGATAGCCTCTTCGTCACTGTTTCCGCCATCTGAACCGAAGAAAGAAAAAAGGATTGGGGAGGGAGAAAGTCAACCACGTTGCCTAAATCAGGGACATGCATAAAGAGTTTGCTCAGACTTACAGAGGCCAGGGAGTTTTCCACCGAGGTTGAATTGGAAGCCTTCCTCAAAGAAGACAGAGTAACCAAAGGTCGCCTCCTTGGCCGTAGTGAGATCGACCGAATTCGGGCCGGGAGCGTAGAACGAGAATCCACCCTGGGGGAAGTGCTGGAAGTTGTACGAGCCCTTCGGATAGTGCGCCTTCATCGCCTTCTTGCCGTCCGGTGCAGAGACGACGTCGTGCGATAGCGCAGAGAGCACGTGATTCGGGCGGAAAGTGCTGTCGGAGAGCGAGAGGACGTTCGACGCCGAGGACGAAGTGGACCAGGACAGGGAGGCGCCGCCGACGGGGAAGAGCGCGGAGATACCAGTCTTAGAGCCTTTGCTATTGTTGTGCTGCGGGGCCGGAGAAGCGTCAGGGGCGCTAGTGCCGGTGGCAGAGGGTGCTTCGGAGACGGAAGAGGTCTTTGAAGGCTGGTTGTCCTTCACTACTGCCTTGGTAGGCGTAGGTGCGACGGTAGCTAGAGAGCTGCTGCTGCCGGATGAACGGGGACGGCACGACGACCTCCGCCTGGGAGTGCGGGCGACGGCTGCGCTTCGGCGGTGGACATGATTGATCGGGTGAGCGGCCGCAAAAAGAACGAGGGTGGCCAGGAGAACGATGACAGTCTTGAAAGTGTACATGACGCGATTTCAGATTTCTTTCCTTGTGCTTAGAGAAACGGGGTCGTCGAGGGGGTGAAGACCTGCAAAGAAAGAGAACTCGACGGAAAGGAAGGGACCGGACTGGAACGAGGGAAGGGAGAGGTGGTGAAGGAGGGTGATGGAGACGAGGAAGGTCTTTTATAACAGAAAATTTACAATTGGTGCCTCAACAATGGCTTGGCAGATCCATCTCCGTTGAATGTTGAATGTTGGTACAAACCAAAGAACGCACCGCGGTTCCTCATTCCGCTGCTCGACGTGGCATCTGTTTGCATGCATCTTTGGATCCCCGGGATCTCAAGAATGCTCGCAAAACGTTGCTCATTCTCGGAAAAGACTACAGGAAAAACGGTGTGGAGAGGGAAATAGTCGGCATTATGTAATCACAATGATGGTTGTTCGATCTTTACACCAGCGACGCTCAAGCCGCACTCGCTCCCGAACCACTAGATCAGCGAAGATCTCAAATGGATATAGCTACGGTTTTATAGTTGAAGAGGCCTAGGTTTTGACAAACTTGTCGCGCAAGAGGGTCATTTACGGACAATGGCTTTGGTGTGGACATAGCCTTCTTCGACCAGATGGTGTTACAGACTGACTGTTACTGGTCTCGAAACTGGCAGAAGATCGACCTACGACCTAGACCTCAGTTCCTCCCTTCGAAATGAAAGACTTCTTCCAATTCCTAGAAATTAAACAAGCTATCAAAGCTGTCATAGATGACTCGCGAATTGATAAGCTGCATACCGTCCACCACGGCGTATCCTTTCCACTTCCTTGAGCGCCCTCGACAAAGCTCTCCTGCATCGCATCCGTCACCTTCCACCATTCCTGCGTAATTGGATCTTCTGCGACTTTCTTCATGTCTGCTTCGTAGTCCTCGCCTGTGTACTTGAAAGTGGCGATGAGTAGCTGGAGCGGCGGATAATGGTATATAGAGTAGTCGGCAATGTTCGCGCGCTCCAGGGCAGCAAGCACGTCCGGCCATACGACGGCGTGGATTCTCTTGTATTCTGCCACTGCGGACGGCTTAAGCTTCGCGATGCAGATGGACAGATAGGGCCGTTTGAGAAACACAGGAACTGGGGTCAGTAGATAGACGCGCGCCACCGTGCCTCGGCGATGGACGACAAGGAAGGAACCGATGACATACTTTGATGATTTGACAGACGCGCCTCGACATGATGCAGTGGTGCTTACGAACAGAGAGACAGAGCCGTTAGGCCTCTGGCCTTGTAGCTTTATAACCCGTCAGTCCGTGGAGGGACGCCGGTTGCTCGGGCCGTACGGCAGTACCGCCGTCGCATGACTTTCGAAGAACGCATGCAGCATTGAGATATAAATCCTGTCCAAAAGCTGAGGTTCCATTGGCCCTGCGAGAGATCCTCTATCAATTAAAAGAGGACCGCGCAGCTCTCGAAATTGACTCGTTCTGTGTCTTGACGTGAATTTGGAATTTGTGACTCGCGTCCCGTCCAGCACTTTCGAGCAGCTAGCTATGCACTCTACTGCGATCCTAGGAATGAATCCTTAACGTTGGGCTGTTAAAAAAGCTTGGATCCATTAGCTGGCTCCGTTCCTGCAGTCAGCTCGCGATGGGGATTTTAAACTCCGCCAGACACTCTACATCAAACAAGTGGTTGAAACGCTACCACCACAAACCTCTATACCTGCCCACATACACTACTTTTTCTGTTCCTTATACATCTGCAATGGCTGAGGGAAGCAACTACGACTTTCTTTTCAAGGTGCGTTGCTCTTGCGATGGTCTCATTGTTGGCCAGTGTCGCTGACGGCTCGGCACGCTGCGCTGTTGCCAAAATCTGCCAGGTTGTGCTCATCGGCGACTCTGGCGTCGGGAAATCGTGCGTTGTGCTTCCTTCTCATCATATCTTCTCTCTCGCTAACCTCATGCCCTACTGCATCCCCTTCGCCACAGCAACTGTATGTTCCTTCCGTCTGTTTCGCCATCGATGTGGTCCAGCTCATGTTGCCTCCACTTGCCCAGTGCTTTCACGTTTTACACGTAATGAATTCAACTTGGAGTCCAAGTCGACGATTGGTGTGGAGTTTGCGACGCGAACGATCAACGTGGATGGAAAGACGGTGAAAGCCCAAATCTGGGATACTGGTGAGTGGTTGCTCCTTCCATGAGCAAACATCTCTTCGCTCTCGGAACTCCGATGTCTTATCCGTGGTTTTTTCGTTCAGCCGGTCAAGAGCGATACCGGGCAATAACATCTGCGTATGTCTCGCCTCTGCGTCTTACCGCTGCTCGGACATCTCGCTCACAACATCCGGCCACACAGCTACTACCGGGGGGCCGTCGGTGCACTGCTCGTCTATGACATTGCAAAGCACGCAACATACGTCAACGTCACGCGGTGGTTGAAGGAGCTGCGGGACCATGCAGACTCGAACATCGTCATCATGCTCGTGGGCAACAAGAGCGATCTGAAACACCTGCGGGCTGTGCCAACTGATGAAGCCAAAACCTTTGCAAGTCAGTTTCAAGTCCCATCTTAAATTCTATCATTTAGGCCTTCATCATGCTGACACGTGGCTATCCTCACTTCAGCCGAGAATGGACTGTCGTTCATCGAGACATCGGCGCTGGACGCCTCGAATGTCGAGAGTGCTTTCCAAACCATTCTGACGGGTGCGTTCCTCCGTGGGCTTTTTTGGGCAGGTCATACGGGGTTCTGATCGATGACGTCTTCAAACGCAGACATCTATCGCATAGTGTCCAGCAAGTCGCTAGAATCATCAACCAGCAACATCGAGCCACCCAAGGAGAGCATAAGCGTCGGACCGAGCGTGGACTCGAAAGCGAACCAAGGCGGAAAGTGCTGTTAAACGGGCTGCTTCCCTCTTCTTCGTTCTTCTCAACCGTCTGGATACCTCCATGATTTTCAGACTTCGTACTTAGACGATGATGATGATGAATTTCTCTCGCTGTTGTTATTTTGATGCCTCTTGAGACGTGGTTTGGGAAGGGAAGGAGGAAGGGGGAAGGTCCCTCGGCGTTGCGGTGCATCTGACGATAGGACACGTTTTAGTCTTCTGTTTCTGTTTCTGTTTCCATTTTTCCCCTTGTGTTCCTAACTCCTTGGGTGTGTGTCGACCAGTATCATATTTCTCTTTCTCCCTTCCGTCCTCGCTGACGATCATGCGCTTGTGTCTGACGTACTGTAATCCGCCTAGCGTTGTTTTACTTTGAAGTTCCAATTACATTGCAAGTTGAGTGCGTCTTGGTCACGGAAGAAAATAAGGGAGTCGACCTAGCCTCGGATGTCTCGTGTTCTGACAATGTTTCACCTTTTGTTCATCTTTCTTCTTTTTCCAATGCCTGGATCGGCGTGCTCGCCTGCGTGTCCGGAGCACCAACAAAGATGCACGGCAGGCTTTTTTTTTGGCCTCGTGGAATTCGTCAAGTGCTCAGTAGGACGATTCCTGGCGTTCTGAAGATTAATTTGCGGCGAAGCTTTTAGTGCATTTCGGGAAGCTGTTCTGGCAGCTTGGAAAGTGGCTTCTTCATTGACCGGCGCGTTGTAACCTCCGACCAATGCGAAGATGAGAACGAGCCTCAAAGTCACTCAAAATCTCATCCAGCCATTTTCCCCTTTCGTGAGATTCGTAACAATAAAGAAAATCGACAAGACTTGTCCTGTATGCATGGACAGGAAACTAGGGAGTTTCCTCAACCATGCACCCAATGACTCGGAGGATGGCTTGGAGGTCCACGGATCATGGCACCCTGATGGCCGAGCGTGCACAGCCACTGAGCCAATCAGGATTGGGTTGTTCGGTTGCGCCGCTTCGACGAACGCTGTTGTGCTGAGCTCGAAATCCACCCGTCTTGGCTGTCCCGTTCCGCAGCAGCAGCAGTCTTACTTGTCCCTCTTTTATATCTGTACTTTGGGAGACTTCCCTGCTGCGTTCTCGTTGTCGGCCGTCGAGACTCTTGAGGACGAGAAACGGTATTTTTTCTTGCCTCCTCTCCTTTATTGAATAGTCGCCGTTTTCGTCGCCGCGTTTAGGCTAGGCGTTTGGAACTTTTGCTGTGGCGGTAGCCGAACTTGGGACACACCAAAAGAACGCCTTTTTTTTTTTCTTTTGACGAGACCAAGTTGCTCGCACTCTGAACGACGCCATGCCGATTCCTTTGGATTTCTCTGAAATGAGTGCGACGACGGCGGACGCGCTGCCGCACTATTATCGCTTCGCACGAGACTTTCAGACTCGGGTCACGCCGAACGAGACGCAGAGGACTACGCTGATCGTTGCTGGGATTTACATTTTGGCCATTGCGATTCTGTGGTACGTTTTTTTTTTCTTTTCTACGCTGTGAGGAAGAGACCGTTCTGAAATGCGGATTCTCTCCCTTAGGCATGTGCCTTATCTGAAAGTCATCAGTGGGTATTCTTTCTTGCGGAATGTCTTCGTTGAATTATTGAATGACGGGATGTCTTGCCCGATGGATTGCAGTATATCCATTCAAGTACGTCGAACGCTCATTTTACATGTCATCAGGGCTGAGCTTACTTTGTGTGATTCATAGACTGTTAACGGTCGGATTCCACGAAGCGAGTCTCCATCTGCAAATGTGCAATCTAGTCCCTGACCCTCCTATTAAACAGATGAGCCACGCTTTCATGGGCGTGTTGACATGTGCGACCATACATTCCATCGAGCTGGATCGTAAGCGCCTCTGGCCAATATACCATACCGCACGACTCTGACAGAACTTGAATCAGCCGACGAAGGCGGTGCCACGAGCATGTCAGGCGGCATTCAATGGCTCACACTTCCGGCAGGCTACTTGGGATCGTCCTTCATCGGCGCATGCCTGATCGCGTGTGGCTTCAACACCAACGCGAGCAAGATCGCTTCTCTCGTCCTCGCCGGGTTCTTCCTTTTCACGCTCTGGTGGGCGCGGCGGAACCTTCTGTAAGCGGACACGGTCCTTGTCCGGTTCATACGTTGTGGTGGGGCCTGGGCTGACCTCCTGCTACAAAGGACGTGGGCGCTTATACTCGGCATGTCGGGATTGATCGTTCTGTTCTGGTTCGTCGCTGGTGGGGTTGCGCTGCGTTATCTGGTGAGCGGCAGCGCGGAATAGAGCGTGTTTGCGTTGACCGCTGATCGTTCGACCAGGTGCTTTTTATCGGAGTCATGTCGTGCATGTACGTTCTCTGGGACGTCGTCGGTAAGGAATCGCACCCCTCAATCTATTGTTCATTGCGCTGAACCGGTCAACCCTGGTTTAGATGATACCATCGCCCGCAAGGTCAATACCTCTGATGCGTCTGCCTTTGCACGCATATGTGGCTGCTGCCCCTCTAGAGGTGCGACCCGGCTCTGCCGTATCTAACGTTTGCTTACCCATGTTTCCACCTCTTCTCGCCCAGTGTGGGGCTTCATCTGGCTCATTCAAGCGCTAATCTTCTTCGCTCTGGGAGTGATCGTTGGCCTTGTCGCATTCAAGGTGGGATGCTTGTCATGCATTTTGTACATTTCCCTCACAGAACGCTTACGCTGTAAATGTCTTTTTACCGTCCAGCAATCGGCACAGCAGCAGAAAGAACAGTCGTCGCATTTCATACCCGTTCCGGGATCCAAATCCGGCGCTCTCTCGATATCCCCGCCGTCCGTCCTCTCTGCGTTTGTCTTTTTCGGACTTGGCTTTCTGGGACTAACTTTCTAACGACGATCAAACTCGGAATGAACGAAAATACAACGGAAGAGGATGTCTTGTATTTTGTGGATGTTTCTTGCCATCTTGTTTATCTCCTTTAGAGATGTGACGGACGTTTGGAGATTGTAAGTTATGATTTGGACTGGTGGACGATGCTTGTAATGTAATATCTACCATTCTGAACGTCGCCGTCTCATGCACGAATGTCTGGGTCAATGAAAACATATTCATGAATAAAGAGACGCATTCATCGACATTATTCGTCTTTTTCGCTGGCAGCCCTCTCTTCGACTTCACTGACGCCATCTCTTTACGCCTATCAATTAGCTCTGGCGGTTACAGGACAACCGCATGACTGGTGCCCTGGTAGAAGCCAAGCACCCACATGCATCGCGGTCACGATACCTTTTCGCTGCCCTTCGATCGGGAACGTGGGCAATGATGGGGCTGCACGACGTGCATTATTAATTTTCTTGGTTTCCTTGGTCCTTCAGTTCCCGGTAAGCGTCACCCGCTTGAATTTCAGGTGACGAATGAACGGAAGCTAAAGGAAAGAAGAACACATGGCTTCACGCGGCGTTAACCACACCACCACACCAGCTGGTCTGTCCTTAGACCCGCTCAGACCAACAGGTACATGACGGTTCCGATCAGTGCATTTCATGGACGCCTGAAAACGAAAAAGAAGGCCAAGTGCGAGATCTGCTCTGAAGCCCCACATTGGCCGAAATGATATAAAACGCCAGCAGACGAAGCGATCCACGTCCAGGACTTTTTCCCCGCAAGGTCCTTCTCGGATTTCTTTTCCCCCGTCTAACCGATGGTGATGCTGGGCTTGATCGTCTCTACTTTCCTTGCCACTGCTGTCGTGCAAGCCGCCCCACCGCTGGAGACGCGGCAGTCGGTCACCGCTCTCACTGCGGCTCAGGTTGCGGCGTTCAAGCCCTACACGTTCTATGCGTCCACTGCAGCTTGCAAACCGGCGAATACGTTGGCGTGGAATTGCGGAAGTGTGTTTCGTTTGTTTAGGGCTTTAGATTCGGATTCGACGGGTGTTCATCTTGTTAGGCAATTGTAATGCTAATCCCACCTTCAAACCCGTCGCGTCTGGCGGCGACGGTGCGTTGGTTCAATACTGGTATGTGGGATACGATCCGACGCTCAAGGTATGCCCTCGTTGACCTGTTTCCTGTCATACTATAAGCTGATTCGCATGTCATTTCGTGAAGACAGTGATTGTTGGTTTCCAGGTATGCGAAATCCACACAACCCAGGATTCTAGACATACTCATGCCAAATATCTTCGTCGCAGGGAACGGATGCTTCTAAAATGTTTGTTGGTTTCTCTTGCCAGTTTCAGAGGCTGTCCTGACCAAGCGTCCCGACAGTCTGCCACTCATCACCGACGCGGACTTTTTCTTGACGCCCTTGAATTCGAATCTCTTCCCCGGCATTAGCAACTCTGTTGAAGTTCACAACGGCTTTGGCAATGCTCAAGAGCTGCAAGTCGTGATGCTCAATCCAGAGTGTCCACTATCTTCTGATGCGTACTCTTGTGCAGTTCTGCTTCGCAAGTGTTGTCCGCCGCGAGGGCTGCATTGACCGCGAACAGCGCCACCAAGGTTACTGTCGTCGGACATTCTCTAGGTATAAAACGCTTTTTTTCCGCGTTCAGAGAATTTTTTTGAAACAGATGATCCGTTATTACAGGTGGAGCGATTGCGCTTCTTTCTTCGGTGCACTTGAAATTGCACCTTCCTGCGGGCACTGTCGTTCGGACCATCACTTACGGAATGCCCAGAGTATGGCTTGTCCAACCCTTGCATGGTAGTTGCTTATATGGCAAACATAGGTTGGAAACCAAGCGTTTGCGGACTACGTCGATGCTCATCTGGACGTCACCCACATCAATAACCAGTACGTTCTGACAGAAATGATATGATATTCTCTGATGATTCTCTAGAGATGACATCGTTCCCATTGTGCCCGGTGCGGATTCTTCCTGTGACCATGTGGGCATGTCGATGGCTGACTGCTCACGCGCACTATCAGGCCGCTTCCTCGGATTTCATCATCCGAGGGGTGAAAAGCACATCGTAAACTCTGGTGCCTGGATGGACTGCCCGGGTACGGCGCATTATGTTCGGAAGTTTTCGTCCGCGTTTATTCTTTTTGTTTTTCAGGCCAAGACAACACAGATTCGCAATGCACCATTGGATACGTTCCGAACATCTTTGCTGGAGACCCCAATGATCACGGCGGTAGGCATCTAAAATTTGAGACGACTCGTCCGCGTGGTGCTCACTATTGATGGTACATCCAGGACCTTACGATGGCGTTCAAATGGGTTGTTGAATACCTTGAGCCCTCGACCGTCAGACTGCGTATTACCAAGTTGCAATCATACCACATGCCAAAATCCTAGGAGATGACTAGAATGGATGTATTATAAGGTCGATCGGAGGTGTCGAGCTTTGGACACGTAAGATCCTGTCCGTCCCAAAAATCACTGACGTTGCTGTGCAAAGCACCCGTATTCCCGTTTGCGCACCCCAACCACCCTCAAAGTACACGAGGAGAGTCGAAGCTCTTGCTTGACAGGTTCACACATACAGTAGCTGGTGACGCATGGCACGGAGGTGCGACTTGGAAACCGCAAATTGACGCTTATAAGTGCACCACGTCATTCCAGCTGAAGTTTCGAAGGACAGACGCGACTGTGTCATTCCGTCGACTCATATCCGCCAGAAATCCAGCGTTGCGTTAATTCAGATGAGCTTAGGCTGCGTTTCCTCGTATTACACCCTTGTTCCGGGACGCATTACGATTCTCAAGGCTTCTAGATGAATGTCATGGCAGGTAGTACACCTTTTCCGCTGGATAATATTCGAGCTCGAGCTGCGGGAACTAGACCTGCATCGAAAAGTGAGAATGACCTTGTATCACTGCATAGACAAGGCTCTCGGGAGGACCATCGATCATTCGTATGCAAGCAATAGAGCTGCAGGATGACGAAAAAGGTCGAGTTGACTTGTTAGCGAAATAACTTAGATATATTTCGCGAACAAATTGTCGGCAACGAACATACTGACAAGCATACAGTCCAACATGACGCTAGAAGAATGCTTCATCTCGGATTACAGCGAGATGTTTCGGAACCTCTACGGTAGGAAAACATTATTCCTTACATAGCAGAATGGTCACAATAGATACAACAGAATATAAGTGACATAGGTAGACCATAGGCAACAGACCAGTAAGAACAAGTGAGTACGAGCTGTTCCTCGCTTTTAGCGACGTTCGTAACCGCGATCTCTCTCGCGATACACGGAATCCCTTCTCTCTTTATCATCCCTCCGAGTCGGAGGCGTAATAGAACGAGCTCTGCGATCCCTCGGTCCATCCCGATCTTTATAACCTCTGTCTCTAGAATCATCCCTCCTTCTCTCATCCCTTCTCGCCCCGGGCGATCCAGAGTTGCGCAGGGCACGGCTCTGATACGGCGGCGACCTAGAGCGCGAAGGCGATCGGCCGTATCGCCCGCCAGAGGGCGGAAGCGGCCGGCGATCCTTTTCCCTCTCTCTATCCTTGCGATCCACAGAGATGTCGCGGCCAGCGTTGGAACGTCGTGGAGGAGAATCCTTATATGAGGGCCTGCGGTCCTTCCCTGCATCATCATAGCGCAAGCGAGGAGGCGGAGAACGGTCCCTGCGACGGGGTGGAGAGGGTGATCTCGAGACAACCCTGCGGCGAGCCGGAGGCGATGGGGACTTAGCGTCACTCCTGCGACGGCGGGGAGGCGAAGGCGATCTTGAATCGTCTCGGCGTCGACGAGGCGGGGATGCGCTCATTGACTCATCGCGTCCCCTGCGTCGAGGAGGAGTGGAAGAGCGGCGCCTGCGTCGAGCGTACCTGTCAGATTCCGAATCTGACTCTGCACTGTCCGACAGGGAGTCATCCACATCCGAATCGGTATCCTCTGAGTCCGAATCCGTGTCGCTCGAGTCCGAATCCGATGAAGATGACTCTGCCTCCAACATGGCGCGACGTTGCTCCATGATAAGCCTTGGTGCATTCTAGAAAGAGCAAATTGAGAAACGTGCTCGGAGTCAATGGGAGGACGAAACACACCTTGAGGTACTCCCTCATCTCTTCCGTTATCACGCCGAGACCAATGCTGGTGAAGTAGTTGATGGCGAATCTGGTGTTCTTGGGAATATCCATCGGGAACATGCCCTGACAACCGCGCTTCACTTCGGGATCCTTGAGACGTTCCGCAAGAGCCTTCAAACCCATGCTTTCCATCATCTCGTTCATAAGAATTTTGATGAAGATACGGCCACTGGACGTTGTATCCTCTTCGTTAATCTTTACACATTCGAAAACCATCCACGAGACGGAGTCCGTGGATAGAAGATGGCCAAAGAATCGAGCGATATTGCGAAGGCGGTTGGTTTCATATCGGTGAATGGTGTTATAATAATTTCCAAAGGCCTGCTCAAAGCAATCCGTCCAGACTCGGTTGAGTTTACTGAACCGCTCCCCAACGAGTCCATAGAAGGTCGAATATGATCGTTCTTGAGAGCAACATTCGATAATCATGTTCACGAGCTCAATCTGAGAGAGATGAATGTTCAGACCAGACTGATCCATGCTGCAATCAGCTTACCTCTTGCCCTTCTTCAAGCTGGATCTTCAAAAGCTTGTGCACGGCTTCTTCATAATTGAGGGCATTCATGATCGATAGATATATGACCCGACGCAAATTCACCAGGTTCGTCTCTGTTCGATCTTCGATGCCCTCCTTTTCTTCAACTAAATACCGGATAAGAGCAACGAAAGTGATAAAAATGTGGAATCCATACCTTCTTCCCCAGATTCACTCTCTTCGCTTGATCCTTCTTCGGTTTCCTCCTCGGAATCTTCACCAAGAACTTCAGCTTTTATAGCCTTGTATTTTTCTTCGTTCTCAAGATAATTGGGATCGAATTTGAAGACATCTAGACGAGGATTAACCAGAGATCGGGGTGAAAAACAGTGATAAACGTACTTAGGCCTTCTTGAACTTGGAGCTCTTCCTCTAGTTGAATCTGATGTGTAATTTGTTCATCTTCCTCAACGAGATCCAAGCCTTCGGGTATAACTGGGTTATCCTTGTATTTGTCCTTCCTAACCTGCATCAAGACCTCGATCATATATTGTACGCGCTGGCTGATGTTGCCTTCGTTGAGTACTGCACGGAAGCGCTCGTAGATGGTGGCATTGGCTTTTGGAGAATTTTCGGCCAGGAAAGCGCCGACTTCGCGCATGAAGCCGACAGCAATTTCGATGGAGTCGTCCGTCGGACGTTCCAATAGAAGCAGCAGGATCTGAAGAGCGACAATTTCGTGTGCGACAGCCTGGTTCACCAAATGCGCGATAAACGTTGTGCTTGAATTGCAGACCGTCTGCCATAAAACTCATCAGCTAGTCCAAGTATCGAGGAAATTAAGGAAACATACCTTGTCATTACGCTTGAATGCTCGACGGAACTGACTAATCAGTCGAGTCAAAACCAATTCTCCAACTTGCGGTAACTTTGTGTTTATGATGGCGACCAATGCCGCAAATACGGATGTGAAGGGCAAACTTGCAGCCTGTGCTTTCATAATACTTCTTGCAAAGAGACCCCGGCCACGAATCAAGTTTTCTGAGAATAGTTCCGGGACGACCTGCTTGATATTCACAACGTTCACTCGGTTAACGATACCAGTGATTGATTTGCGGAGGGCGTCCCATGAAAGGCGCTGGTATTCCGGACTGGACTTGTCGCCAGCAGCAGCCTGCTGCATGGCGCGGAGGCGGGCGGGAGGGATGTATACACCGCCCGACTTTGTGCCGACCAGCTTGGCGAACTCTGCCTGCGCGTCGAACGGTTTCTCTTCTTTTGGTTTTTCGGCCTTCTCCAACTCCATAGCGGCGATTTTGGCAGCAAGCTGCCGTTCTCGTTGGGCTTTCCGAACCGGATCGACGTCTGAAACTTTTGGAAGTTCTATTCCGACTCTGGAAGGAGGTGAACCGGAACGGCGACGACTGTACGGAGGCGCATTGTCGTCTTTTGAAGTTGGTGAACGAGACCTGATCATCTGTCAGAAAAAACGATAAACGAGAAGCAATATCCTCCTAAATACCTTTTTCTCTTGTGAATAGGACCGTCTACATCGACACGAGGAGTCATAACAGCGGCCGACATCGTTGAGCTCGTCGAGGAAAGTGTCCAAGTTGTGCCCAGAGTGTGTTTGGGTCTGTTTGTGTGCTCATGAGCTCGCTGACTAAGCACCAGCTCCTTTCGGTTGGCTCGATAGCCTGAGTGAGGTCGTTGCAGATGCCGTCGACGAGCGTGATATAAGACTTCCGGACCTATTCTATGGTGTCGTGGGCTTACAGAGTTCTCTGGATCTACCATTAGCGGCAGCAGCGAGCTGAGTGTCTCCGAATCACATGCACAGTGCTAGTTTGGGAGTTGGATCATTGCGCAATTTCGTCACCGGTGAACTCCATCGGGCACGGAGGGCTGCACTTGCGAATATTCACTTATATCGAACAAGAATCAGTATGGAACAACTCGAAGTGCTGCCATCCATAACGCGAGTAAGTGTTATGGATGGGTCATTGAAAGTCTTGTCTGATGTCTGAACTTTTCATAGCTCAGCGATCACGTCGTTAGGGTGCTGGGTCAGGTAAAGCTTTGCGCCCCAGTTTCCACCATGGATGAAGCTAAACGTCTTGATAGAACCCGGGAAAGTTTACCCTCCAAGGTACGCATCTCCTCAAATCAACGGCTTCTGGTCAGTGAAGCCACCCAATCTCAATCTTTAGGCACGAACACATATCTTATCGGGAAACATAATCCCTATGTCCTCGTTGACACTGGCGAAGGCCGCGAGCAGTACATCTCAGTCTTAGAATCGGCGTTGAAGGATACAGCCAAACCCGCCTCCACAGATGAGCCTGACGTCTCTGACATCATCATCTCACATTGGCACCCTGACCACGTCGGCGGTCTACCCTCGGTGCTGACGCTACTCCGGAAGCTGTGGCAGGAGCGTAGTTCCCTGCCCTACAAGCCTCCCCGTTTGCACAAATTTCCCTACGAGCCGCAATCAGCTCCGCATGCGCACGACGCACACTACATCTTGCCTTCGCTCATCGAGTCCGTGTCTCCAGAACTATACACACCAAGCCCAAAGGGCACGCCATTCCACGACCTCCACGACGGCCAGACACTCACCTCGTCCGGCTTGCACGTGCTCCATACCCCAGGACACACAGAGGACTCGATATGCCTCTACATCCCGCACGACCGCGTTCTCTACACCGCAGATAGCGTCCTCGGGCAGGGCACAGCGGTCTTTGAGGACCTCGCCAAGTATATGACTAGCTTGGACACGATGCTGCACTTCGGCGATGGGAATGCGGAACTAGATTACGAGAAGCTCTACCCAGGCCACGGGCCTGTTGTGGGTAAAGGGAAGGAGGTTATTGCGGGGTACATCAAGCACCGTCAGGAGCGCGAGGACCAGATCCTACAGGTCCTTCAGAGCGCGCCACCCGGCTCGACAGACGATCCAAATACCCATTCGCCGTATTGGACGACGTGGACCCTCGTGGCGACGATGTACGCTGCATACCCAGAGTCGCTGTGGGCACCCGCCACACACAGCGTCGACCTACATCTGAGGAAGCTCGAAGGCGAAGGAGTCGTCAAGAGGATGGGCGGAGAAGGGAAAGATACCAGCTGGCAGGTTGTTGACATCCTTTCGTCTTCGCCAGTGGACTCGCACCAAACTGAAGTATGACCACATGTCTTGCCTATGCACGTATGTAAGTTCTGAGCATCGATAAGCCGCGATGCGGTCTTTGAAGCAGGTTAGTGAACGCAGCTCTGGGGGCATGTTGTATCAAATATAATCAACGAATCATTTTTCCCGTTCAGGGTGATTGTCCAATAAATAGTCCGCATTGCTGTCAGGTATCCCATGAATTACACATTTAAGCTTCTGCAGTGAATAATTAAAATGCGTCCTGTAGTATGCGCAAAAGCATCGCAGCCACGTCTTTAAAATAGTTCAGTAGGGACGTTGTGAAGGGGCTTCATGTTTTCGCAACTGTCGCAAGAAAAAGGAAGTCCGTCAGTATCAATCAGCGTACACCATCAAACGAGCAACGCCTTACAAGATATCTCCAAGAACGGCTTGCGCGCCTCTGTGTCCATTCGAAACACGATTTCTTTCGACGCACAGCAGATGGCGACCGGCGAAAAGTCATGCACAGACGGGTCCTCACCACACGACGCGACAACCATCGATATCCGGCGCGCAGACGCCTGTATGCACTGCACCATCGCCTCCAGAAAGCTATTATCATCCAACTGCTTCTGCACGCTATCCCAAAAGCCATAAAAATCCGTCACTCTAAGCGTTCTGAGCGTCGACGGGAGCACCGCGAACGCCGACTCGTGGAAGCACGCGTGATTCGAAACGTGCAGGCGCTCTAGCGCAGGAAGCCTGCGGAGGAGGTGGCAGAACCCGCTGTTGGGGCTCTTGAAGATGCTCAGGTTGTCAAGGCGCAGCGAGCGCAAGTTTTCGCCCAGTGAGATTGTCTGCGGGAGCGGCCTGGAGTAGAGGAAGGGCGGCGAGGGGCGCAGGAGGCTGCCGATGAAGCGGATGTCTAGGTCCTGGACCGAGTCCGCGCATAGATGCAACGCGCGGCAGAAGAAAGACACTGCGTTCTCTTGGTTGCTGTCCAACCGTACGGCGCGCAGCTGGTGTTGGCTCGGCAGATCCACCGGCGAAAAATACATAATATGGCAATCTCTCATGTGCAGCCTTTTCAGCCTGGGAAAATGGTCTAGGATCGAGGGCAGGATGCCTGGAGCGTATGTCGTAGCGAACGTCGTGATGTTTTGCAGCGGCGCGACGTCCCATAGTACGAGAGGGCACTGCGCAAGGAACAACGTCGTCAAGTTCGGCGTCGCGGTCAAGAACTCCGTCAGTCCAGCCTCCAGCGGCTCCGACTCACTGCAGAGCTGGTAATCCAGCGCAGCGGTCTGCACGTACCGCGCCAGCTCCGGCCGTTCCTTCAACGTCCGCAGAAGAAGGCGCAAGCTCGCGGCAGGCCACGTCGGCTGCTTCCTGCCCTTCCAGCCCGTAAAATCCACGTGTATGTCACGATACATTACGCGTTCCACGGTCCTGCGCAGCGTCGAGCACACGCGCAGCAATGAGAGCAGCCAGAATCGGGAGGTCGAGAAGGACGTGTACCGATCTTCGATGTAACGCCCGGCAGCATCTAAGATAGGGAGCTGGTCGCCCATAGAGGACGCGATACAGTCAATGATTTCGGTCGGCAGGTCAAGCAGGGCGACGCGCGGTGGTCTGGTATCCGACGGAACCGTGTCTATTTCACACATTGAGCAGTCGAGTTCCAATCGTCTTGACAAGATGCTCTCCACCTACCGGTGCCATCGCTCTCGTCTGCCGTCTCCGAATCGGAGCGGCTTTCGTCGGCCAACTCAGCTTCGTCGTACTCCGAGTCAAATTCCTTGTCTAGTTTCGGGGCAGGCATGCAATGTCCTGCATTGACGCGAAACGAGAACCCGTATTTTGAGGATTGAAGGACGGCTCCCTTGCCTATGGGAGGAGGAACTACGTCCTGGTCGGCGACAACGTCATGTCAATAGAGATCACAGATCACGCGCCGAACTGTGTGTTGAGTTGAGCTCTACATACCGTGTTCATCCGCGTTTTGGGCGAAATCATTCTCCAACGGTCAGGAACGTGAAAGAAGTCGGGATGGCTGGGCCTCGACAGCGCGCTGGCGTTGTGGCCATCACATGCACACGATCATGCCACACGCTGCCGAACTCGCGAAACACGCGCTACATGTTATCACACCAAAGAATACAGCGAAATCATAATCCTAGAGTATCATTATGCAAAAGTGTACAGACAAACATCATAAAGAGCCTAGACAATGCTACAGAGACAACGAGAACAAGAGACATGCGGACGATAGAAAGGAAAAAGGACAGCAAGCAATGTCGTCGATGACTTCTAGAGCTCGTCATCAGTGACTTCCTCGCCTCTCTTTTTCCGCGCGATGCGCTCCTTCTTGAGCTTAAATGGAAAGCAGGTGAGCCTCAATTTGAATGAAGACAATAATATAATACCGACTTTACGGAGTTCCGACGACGTCAACTTCTTGTTCTTCTTGACATCGATCTTGTTGCCCATGGCGTCATACTGCACTTCGTCCTCCTTGGCATCCTTGTCGATGCGAGGTCCGGAGCCCTGGCCTTCGACCCAGTTATGGCCGGAGGCTTCCAGGTGACCATCGCGCATGGCCCAGACTCTGAAAATGGACGTCAATATCATGTATGCACGTAAAGCAACAACAGTGCTCACTCTTTGCAGAGTGACTCGGAGAAGTCGCGGTTGTGGGTGATGACAAGGACACCACCTTCGAAAACTTTCAAAGCCTCGATGAGTGCAGCAAGCGATTCACGATCGAGATAATCTGCATGGCAAAATCAGCAATCACATGAGATGAAGTATCGATAGCTCGAAACATACTGGTAGGCTCGTCCATGCAGATAACATGAGGGCGGCGCCATGTCGCAGCTCCCAAGACAATCTTTACCTTCTGGCCACCAGACAGACCCCTCATAGTGTTGTGAGACACGAACTCGGGTTCGAGACCAAAGTCAGCAAAATGCTTCTCGATCTCGCGGCGAACGAGAGGACGCAGGAGACCCAGGCGTTGAGCTTCACGGGTATCGACCTCAACGACTTTCTGTATTTCCAGATAAGACATAAGCAATTCATCTACAAAGTTCACGGACTGAACTGACCTTCTCGAAACCGCGCTTGACGAGCTCATCGCGAGGCAACCAGATGTTCTCGGAGGAGCTAAGACCCTTGAAAGAGACCTCATACTCATATGACTGCTTGAGTTTCTTCCTCGTGATAATCTCGTCAATCGTGCGTTTCTGTCCCTCCACGACAATGACAGAGCCATCTTTCATCCTCTGGGCTTCCTCCTCGGAAATCTGACGGTTGGCTTTCATCATCTCTTCCATATCCTCACCGGTCTGGTAACGCCAGAGCATGTACTCGAGAGGAGTTTTGTCAAGGTGATTATCAATATGGTGGAAGGCGTGTTGGGCGACGTAGCCAATGACCAAATTGGGGTGCTTCCAAATTTCACCACCCTTGTTGGGTTCCATGTCGCCAATGAGGAGCTTAACGAGCGTCGATTTACCGGAACCGTTAGGGCCAAGGACAGCGACACGAGAGGACAAGGAGACTTGGAGAGTGATGTCGTGAAGTTGTTGGACGGAGGAGGTGGGGTACTGGAAGCCAACTTTGCGCATCTTGAGCAAACTCTTCTCCTTGGTCTTGACACCTTCGAGGAGAGGAGGATCGGGAAGCTTGAACTTGTAGTCTTCCTGGGCCTCGAGAGTGTAGTATGACTTGGCCTCGGGAACCTGCTGCACAAACTTCTCGAGGTTGCCCCGGTACCTGCGCAGTTTGAAGCGGTTGAGGTGGAGAACGTCGGTAATCGTGTTGTTCAAGAATCCGGAGTCGTGAGACACAATGACTAGTGGGTGCGCGATTAGACAAGATGTTACTTTGCAAGAATAAACAACGTACTAGAAGTGCAGTGCTTGAGGTTGACAAGGTAATTCTCCAACCAGGCAACGTTGACGACATCAAGATGGTTGGTCGGTTCATCGAGCAAAAGGATGTCAGCCTTGAAGAGCATGGCGCGGGCAAGGGCAAGTTTCATCTTCCAACCACCCGACAAGCTACCGATAGGCTGCCCCTGGCGTTCATCGCTGAAACCGACAGATCCCAATGTCTCAATGATCTCTTCCTTAGAAGCTTGAACACGCTTATCATCCAAGATAAATTGGAGGACGGAGATCTCGGCCTCGCTGCCGTCGATGTCGTGCTCGACATAGAAAGTGCGGACTTCATCAGGCGAAGGGAAGCCTTCAACTTGGCTGTAATGACAGTTTATCAGCCACCAACAAGGAGATTTGAATCGAATTTCCCTTACCCATTGTTAATGGCCCTCATCAGGGTCGACTTGCCAGTACCGTTCTTACCACAGAGACCGTAGCGGTGCCCACGCTTCAAGCGGAGTGTTGCGGTGTTGAGCAGAATTTTGGCTCCGTATGCCAAAGAGAATTGACAGTTGCAAAGATCCTCGCCCTCCTCTTCATCTTCGGGAACCTCATCATCGTTGCTGTCTTCGGTGGCAGATCGGACGACCCATTCGCGAGACACGGCTATAGGCTCAGGAGTGGAAGCAGCGAATGCGAGGTAAGAAGCAAGCATCTCCCATTCGGGAACATCAAAGTTCTTGGTGTTGACGAGGTTAGCTGCGAGTTGCGATGCGTAGATCGTGGCGACATCGGAGGTAGAGATTTGTCCGCCGAGTTTCTTGTAGATAGCAGCAAGGGAGTTCGCCAGTTGGGTGGGCTCGGCTTGCTTAAGAGGAGGAAGATCGGAACCGTCACCCTCAGGGACCTGCCCAACTTGGCGAAGCGTGGCGATCGCCCGGGCAACAACACTGCGTGCTTCAGGATCACCGATCGCACTTTCAACCTTGATCAAACCAGGAAGCAGCTTGGGAAGGAAGGGTCGGACCGTAATGTGCGAATCGACGAGCTTCGACATGTTGTCAACAATACTTAAAACGGAAAAAGACGACGTCAGTTTGACAGCGGAGGTAATAAAAATTTTCAAACCCAACTCACACGGCGACCT
Organism: Macrocybe indica; assembly: GCA_030407095.1. NCBI lineage: Eukaryota > Fungi > Basidiomycota > Agaricomycetes > Agaricales > Callistosporiaceae > Macrocybe > Macrocybe indica. The sequence continues at coordinate 2,511,000 of JARFTL010000004.1, forward strand.
TACGCTTTGTGGCAGTCAGCTTTTCCGAAAGACCACGCGAAAGGAGAGGAACCATGAGCGAGAGGGTAGGGGAATCGACTTCCGAAACGAAAGTAGTAGCCGAAAGAAGGTTGATGGTGTTCGGAACCTCCTCGACAGGATTAATGAGAGCTTTAATAAGAGCTGGTATAAAGCGTTCTATATCCTTGTTCGAAATGAGTGCAGTGGCCTTTTCGAGTGAATCGCGGGCGGCCTTTTTGACGTCGGCTTTCGTGTCCCATATCGCTTCGGAAAGGACAGGAACAATGTCTGGCATGAGCTTCGCAGTCTGCGTAGGAGCACTCTTGACAAGCTGGTTTAGGGTTTCAAGAGAACCGGTCTTAACCTGCCATTTGCCAGCAGTTTTGATTTCGTGAAGGAGGGCGGGGAGGATAAGAGCAGCACTCCATGGGTTCATGGCAGCGACGTACTCCCGGACGGCTTGGACCGCGGCTGTCCTGACAGCGGGCATCTTATCGGCGAATGTCTCGAGGAGAGCGGCATATACGCCAGAGTCAATGAACGTCGGCTCCAAAGCCTTGACGGCGCCAGACTTGACTATGGTCGTGATGGCATTAGCAGCGCCTTCACGGGCGGCAGGAGATTTTTTGTCCGCAAGGGCTTTCAGGACGGCCTCGGTAAAGCCGGCGGATTGAAGGGCAGAAGGGCCTTCTTTTTGGGCGACAGAAGCCAGATGGCTGGCGGCCGTCTCGCGTGCGGATTTGTCGACGACAAAGAGCGTTGCGACGTCAATTTGACCGTGGACGGGAACGGCGGCTTTGAGCGATGCAGGGGAAGGTGTAGCGACAGCAGAAGCGGTTGCAGCAGGCATGTCTAATGTATCTTCTGCAGGCACAAAACGTCCGAAAAATGAGGCACGCGTTATAAAACGAGATGCAAAGGCAAAACGAACCTATACAAGATATAAGGTTGATTCTATGCGGTGTTCTAAGTCGTTAACGAGCAGAGAAAAGCCGAGAGGACAAAGGACGCTCTATATATCTAGTGGGTATGGCAAAAGCTGCCCGCAGGACGCTCGGTTATCAGAAATGCTGTCTGCAACGCTGCCGTGAGCTTACCTCTATGAGGGAAATAGAGGGAAAGAAAAAAGATGGGAGGTAAAGAAAAAGAGAGAGCTGCGATAAATGGGTTAACACTCTTTTTAATCTAAGCGTCGGAGTTTGAAAAATTGCTGAACGCGGCAGTCTGCGGCAGTGCAAGCGATATAAGCGGACCAATCAAGTTACGTTTTGATCAAAATCCCGTGACACGCGGCAGATCAACGCCCTTGCGGAGCGCCGGATATGCCCTTGTTGCTTAGGGAAAATCAACAACTCATTACAGATTTTACGACAATAAAAAGAAAGGCATCGTATACAGCGAAACACTCCAATTACGAATTTCAACGGGCGTCCTTTTATTCCTTCGTCACGTTGTCGGCAAAAGAAAGTGGAATAAATGCCTGCAAACAAAAAGGGAAAAAAGGTTTCGATTCAGTACGTCGCTGAGGAAACGTGCCCAGGAACGCACATGTCCGCCACCCTCGAAATGCTTGCTGTTCGCTTCGACCCAGTGTAGACGTACGGCGTGCAAGAAGGCCGATAAACCCTGACAACGCTTATCAACACACGGTAGATAAGAAAAGAACCACGCCGAAAACGCACTTCCATGACGCAAAGAATTCCGACGGTCGCTGCGAACCAGAAAACACCCATAAATGCCAGCTTGACCCAATCAAAAGGTGAAGCCGGTTCGAGGAATTTCTCAAGCGTCATGGTCCACAGAACCTCCGACAACTGCGCATGCGCAAGCGAGAGGGCCCAAAGACGAAGGTAAGACGCCGTGTGCGAAATGCAGCCCAAACAGAACTCGATTGTGTGGATGATCTGATGGATGACAACTTCCCCGAAATCATGATGTTCCTATTGGAATAGACATGTTAATTATCATAATTATGTACAAAGACAAGAAACTTACATGTTCTTCATTGGCATCCTCCGCTATCGCTCTCCCGTTGCCTTCTTCTTCGCCCTCGAGGACTTCATCATCGCGTGCATTGTCAAGTCCTGTGTATCCTTGACCCTCAATGCGTCGCATGTCCTTCCAGATTATGTATGGTTTTGTAATTAGCAACCAAGGGACGCAAACGGCCGCCAGCAACAACAACACGACTTGCACGAAACCCTGTCCAGGGTAGAGCTGCATCTCCGGCGAGACCGTCCCCGGCTGCAAAAACATGGTGATGAGCATGTTCAGAAGCGAAGGCGGCTGCGTGCTGGCTTTCGACCAGTCCACGGACCACTTGTAAAGGATGCATATGACGAGATAGCCGAAAATCGACTGCAGGAAGATCATTTGCGGGATAAAGTTGCCGTAAATGTCCACGGGGCGTTTGAATTTGATATGATTAGGAACTTGCAGACAAAGCGCAAAGGTCATCTGTAGTCGGAACAAGCGAACATCAGCCATGAGGTCACCGGTACAACAGCACATAGGTTTACGTGTATGACACCAAGAACAATGGACATCTTCATCTTGTACGAGTTGGTAAACACGAGGGCGTTGTCGGCTCCATGCCAAGCAGGGTCTATACCGAAAGGATATCTATGGCTGGTGCTTTCACCAATGAGAACCCTGCTTGTGCTGTTTTCGGGGAATTTCCAACCCGAATGCCAGATATGGAGCGATTTGGAGAAGATGTCGTTGTACATAAGGCCGGTGTACATCGAAAACATGCCCATCATGAGGATGATGTAGCGACCACTGTCGCAATCGATATCGGTAAAAGATGAAAATCAGACGGACACGATATGACTCACAAAAAGAATTGACCAAAGATCTAGAAGTGTAAAGATTTGTTCACCATGCGTATTCCATTTGATTTGAGAATATTGCTCACCTCGCCCAAATCTTGCCTCGCAAGTTTCCGCTCCCTCAAAATCATATACAGTGCCGCGGCAAATAGGATGAAGCCGTGCCCAATGTCGCCGAACATAACGGCAAACAGGAAAGGGAAAGTAACAACCGCGAACAGCCCTGGATAGATTTCCTGATAGGCGGCGATACCGTAGCTATCCATAATCGCTTGGAAGCCCTCTGTAAACTTGTTGGTCCTGACAAAGGTGGGAGGCGTTTTGTGTGTCCTCAGTTCGTGCAATATGGGTGGCACGCTCGTCCCCGACTCCTCCTTGAACAATGATCAGTTGAGAATCTGAGCAGTCAAAATCAATCGATCACCCACCGTTGCGTGTCTTAATGCTGACTGAATGAGAGTGATGTCCCTAGTTGGTATCCAACCCTCCGCAATGAGAGTCTTCCGGCGCACATCGTAGTTGAAAAGGTTGAGGGTTTCGTAGATCATCTTCTCCTTCCTGACAACGTCCTGCCAGCTCCTTAGGTGCTCACCGATTTTGACCAACTCCGCGCGCCTGTTGAGGGCAGTGTTGAAAAGGACCATTTGAAGGTCCTCGAGACGAACAGTAACCTCACGAAGCGAATCCGTACGCTTGTCGGCGTTGGCGTCGATAGGGTACAAGGTGGCACCCATGGACTCTGCCACCTTGCGAATTTTGGCCAAGAGAGCTTCACCATGGGCGAATATGATAAATACATCCTTCCAAGTTTCCTCCCCCGTCGCTGGGTTGACGAACGGCTCCGTAATGTCGGTGTAATTCATATAAAGATTGCCTCGCAGCACCCGCCACAACACGCGCTCAAAAGTCGAAACGCGCGAGCGCTCGATGGTTCCTGCGATGAATCTATTGGCAGCCGTGAGTAGAGAAAAAAGGTCGTTAACGTTGACAGCTCACTCGAGATCGAACTGGACAGCTGAGGCAGTGAACTGGCTCTCGCGTTCTTCATGCTGAAGCAAAGGAGCGGCACTTTCGTCGAAGGACGAGCGGATGTCACTTTGGTGGCCTTGTGCCTAGAACAGTGTTACGGGAATCTAGCAGTATGTCACGGCTGGCGCACCTTCTCGAAGAAGATCGCCGTCTCTCTTAAAACATGCCTCGCTTCAATCAGTTCGCGCGTCCTCTCGCTCAATGTTTGGTAGCTCTCGTTCATTAGGAGGACCCTGGTCTCGTACTCTGAGAGAGTGACGTCGAGCTCGTCGATAGTTTGCGCAGCACGCGGTCCGACCGTAATGAGTGGCGCAGAATCGTACAGAGGCCGGATAGGAACAAAATCTTTCTCTTTCTCAATCTGATTAGCGAGAAAGCGCACACGACGAGCCATCTCGTCAACGCGCCGAATCTCCCCGACAAACGAACGTTGGAAAGGATTGACTGTGGGATTTAGCTGAGGAATGATTAGAAACGCCATGAAGGCGAGCATCAGTAACGTTACGCGTACATCATTGAATTGAACATTGCCAAGTTCACCGAGTTCAGCTACAGTGTCATGAGCAACTTCGGTTGGCACAATGAACTGCACCAAGCTCATCTGCTCCGAGCCTGACAGCGGACGATGAGTAACTAGTCGACACAAAACAGTAAACGGTACTCACGGAGCATACTCGGGTAATCGTCTGACATTGCGACAGTACCGTTGCTGTCTGCTGGAGTCTCAATTGAAGATGCAATGGCCCCAGCTCAGCAGTGAGGAGAATAGTAACTTGTTTGTTGACGGTTGTTGTGTTCAGCACCGCCAGAAGCTACAAGTTATGAAACCATGTATATTGTACCTATAGTGTTGATGCTATAGTACGGTTAAGCACCATGACATCGATACCCTGATTTGATCCTCAGGCAGTCCGACGAATACAATGATCCAGATGAAATAATTGAGAGAAGTGAATAAGGAAAATGTCCATGCGTTGTTGTTTGTCCATGTTGTTGCCGAAGCCATTTTGCTTGTTAACCGTGACCACTTGAAAGTCCATTCATCTCATCCTGGCAAATTAGATTGGTTGTCGACCATATAAAACTTCTGTTGGACGGAACAATGCCAGCGGATGCGCTGCCCGTTCTACTTCCTGAGAGTGTGCTCTCAACACCGTTGAAAACACCTCACCTTGAATGGAAGCCGAAACGATACCTTTCTGCCCCACAACCTCCGCCCGTTGACGAAGCAAAGCTGGAATTGGAGCAAGCTGCTGCGCGTCAATTGATAGATGGAAAGTTGATTAAGAAGACGAGACCCCGCCGGACTGTAGACTATAACGGTGGTATGGGACGATGGGTTTTGGTATGTCTCTTCAAGTTAGTTGAGGTTCAAGCGCAACTTCTACCGTCGCAATTTAGATGCGGAAGCTAAGGCCAAATCCAACCCATGTACCATATTTTAGACCTGCTCCGCCATATATCATTGATGTACGACGCCGACAATCTAAGACACCTGCAGCATTGTGCTCAAACGACTTGCATTCCTAGGTCCTACCACCTAAAGCATACCCAGACAACTCCTCAACGTCTTTGTGCACGAAGTTTGTTCACACGTCAACGAACAAAATCCGATGTCCTGTCAACGTTGTCACAGTACGTCCGAGCCTTGACTGCCATTACTCATACCGATCTCACTGTGTGGTTAGTGGACGCCAGAGGGGCGTCGAGTCTTGACCGGTTCAACAAGTGGAGAATTCACGCTCTGGAACGGGCTGACGTTCAATTTCGAAACCATCCTCCAAGCGCATGACACTGCCATCTGCACCTTCTGCTTTACTCATTCGGGCGCCTACCTTGCTTCAGCGGACAAGAACGGCATCATCAAATACTTTGAGCCTAATATGAACAACTTGACAGCCTGGCAGGGCTCAAGTTCGCGAGAAGCTATCCGCGGACTGAGTTTCAGCCCGGACGATCGTCGGTTCGCAACAGCGAGTGATGACTCTAGCGTGCGGATATGGTCCTTCCAGGAGAGTAGAGTGGAAAGTGTGCTTACAGGTATGAGCGACCGCACATAGTTAATTGGCTGATCATTTACTCTATTCAGGACACGGATGGGACGTGAAATGCGTTCAATGGCATCCAACAAAAGGTCTCCTCGTGTCAGGCAGTAAGGACAACCAAATCAAATTCTGGGACCCCCGAACTGGCACCGTGCTCTCAACCCTGTGAGACTTATTTGCTTGCGTCTAGCGACAGGGGCTGAAGGTAGATACAGGCATTATCACAAAAACACGATCCAGGCTCTGGCCTGGTCGCCAAATGGCAACATGGTCGCAAGTGCATCTCGGGACCAAACAGCTCGCGTGTTCGACATCCGCGCCATGAAGGAATATCGCGTCCTCAAGGGCCACAAAAAAGAAGTCTGCTGTGCGTCCTCCTTCTCTCCCTCCTGGCATCAGGCATGTCTAACGCCCACCTATCAGCCGTCACATGGCACCCCATCCACCCGATCCTAGTCACCGGTGGGTCCGAAGGCTCCATCCTACACTGGGACCTCGCCACCTCCGAACCGACCTTCAGCCAGCCCATGTCCTCCCCGCGCGCGACGCTCTCGCAAGCTCACGACTCGAACGTCTGGTCGCTAGCATACCACCCGCTGGGCCACCTCCTCGTGAGCGCGTCCAACGACCACACGACGCGCTTCTGGTCGCGCGAACGCCCCGGCGACGTGTCCTCCGTCTTCTCAGGAGGAGGCGAGAAGCCGCCGGACGTGACTGATTTCAGCGGCCAGGACGAGGACGAGGACGTCATGGTGCCCGGGTTCGGCGGCGCGTGGTGGGGCAAGGAAGAGGACGGGTTCGGTGGCGCAGGCGCCACAAACGTCATTGGCCACGGTCTCGCCGCGGGGCCTCCCTCCTCCCTCTCATCCTCTTATGACCACGCCAGACGTAGTGGCGGATACTCCGAGGCACCTGCTTCGGACGACTTCATCCCTGGCTTCGGTGCGTCGGACCATTCTGGACGACAGAGCTCTGCAAACACGAGCCGCGATGAGGCTTACGGATCGGCCCCAACTGGCGGTGATTGGAATCGTGGCGAAGGCTCGGGTGACGGCTGGAGTAGGTCTGGCGGTGGTCGATCCAGCAGGTGGGGACCAGGAAGAGGCAGATACTGATGACCTTGTCTCCCGCTCCGCGGATTCATCTCTCTGGTTTCTACTCGCCATGTACGACCATAAATGCTATGTATAGTGCAACGATAATAATAAGAATAAATCGAGTTAGGTAGAGTCGTAGAAACTATGTGTGTCGAGACATTCCAAAGGCGTTTTGCCCGAGACTGTATCTGTAACATGCGTAAAACGTCTATTACTACAAGTGTTAAAAAAGAAAGAGAAAAAGAAAAAAAAAAGATGCCAAATGTGTGTGGAAAATAAAGGTCCTAGTCCGTGAATCTGGTCATGAAAGGTAGAGAATATCGAGAATAAATAAACAAAGAAAAGGATTTGAACAGTCGGACGCTCACAATGAGAAGCGGGAGGGAGAAATAATCCATGGACGAAACAAAGAAGCGAGATTTTCTAAAGCAAGGAGTGACGTTTTTTGAACGCGGATACGCTCTATAACGCGTGTACAAAAAAAGGGGGGGGGATAAAATACGCGTGAAAAAGAAAGGACATGAAATCTAGACGACTATGGACGTCGCAGGAAACATCGACGTCGGAGCCGCGGTAGGAGTGGGCGGGCCACTCCTCAAGCCCGAAATACTGTCCAAGCTAGGCGAGCGCACCGAGGCCGAGACAAAGTGGGCGACCGAGGAGTGGAGCCGGGGCGAGGCAGAGGTGAGGTACTCCTCCACGCCCGACACGGACCGAGTGCGTGAGAGTCGCGTCAGGGGCGTCTGGACGGAGCCTTCTATGCCAGTGAAGAAGCAGAACCTGACCAAGAAGAAGAGAAGCAGTCAGCAACAAAACTCTGCCAGACCAAAAAAAAAAAGTTCGCCCATCGCACTTGTTCAAAAACTGACGATAATCCACAGCAGGATTGACCAATTCCCCACCTACTCCCCCCGCCCCACCTCGGAAGGCAAGCCGGAAGGGCGATTCGGTATCAGTGGGTGAGGGCGTCGTAGTCCTAGATGAACAGCAGGAAGAGGAGGAAGAGGAAAAGAAGGACGGAGTGGAAATATCGCTCGCGTCGTTGTCATGCGTACCCGCGCCTGGCGTAGTCAGACCGAGCCCCAACGCAGGCATCGCGCGAGCCCCAAGCCTCGGCGGGAAGAGAAAATGGCGTGCCGATGCCGGCATCGGCGTAGCATCATTCGCATCCCCGTCCAAAGCTGCATTGGAGCTGGAGCTAGAGCCGGAGCTGGGGCCAGAACTAGAGCCAGAGGACGACGATAACGAGCGCGCCAGCGTAGGCGGCTCCACGGAGCCCACCTGCGGCGTGCGTCTGAGCGCCGTATCCTCGAACGTCCGGGCGTCGAAGCACCCGCGCCTGTGGTTACGCGCGCTGGCCTCCATATGTGGATCCGAATATGAAACGGGCTGCGCAGCGGGCGTTGCGAAGACCGGATCCTCAAGGTCAGAGACCATCCTCGGAACAGCGACGAACAGCCCATGCGGGTCGTCGTTCGCGTCTCTCGGCGAGCCGAGGATGGTGCGCGGTGATTCTGCTTGAACGCTGGCACACCGCACGCTTTGGACATTCGGAACGCTCGGTTGGGGCCTATCAGGCCATGAGATGGCCTCGGGCGACGTCATCGATGTGGATGGATAAGACTTCGTCCTAAAGTGGCGAAACGGCGTCGTAAACTCTGCACGCTTCCACGGCTGCTTTAACGATGTCTCAATGTCGTATCTCGCCGCCAGCGATAGTGACATCGATGCAAAGTCCGCGTCAGGGGTTGCAGCAACGGCGGTCGAAGTATCGGTATCGGCGTCCTGCCTCCTTGCAGCCTTTTCAAGCCTGTCTCTAAGGTCTGCCATGTTGCTCTCCGAACATGCGCGCGTCTTGGCCAGCGACCTGTCCGTAGTCCTCGAGAACACGGCCGCATAGTTGCTGCCACTATTGTTATCCCAAAACTCCATGCCGGCGACGAGGTACCTCAAAGCGAGATAAAGCACCTTCTCCTCGATACGTGCCAAAAGATCGTTTAGACGGATGACGAACGCGAACCGGTCGTGCTCAGCGCTGAGCGACTCGGTGTACTTGGCTGTTACCTCGCTCGTCGTCTGCCACGAGTCAAACGTGAAGCGGACAGCGACCAACTTGGCGTATGCAATGTTGCGCACGCGAACCTTGCCCAGCACGCATGTCTTGTCCGCAGACAGCGCGAGGTCCTCCAAGACGACGTCCGCGCAAGGGTTCACTACGGTAGGCATGTTGTGCACCGTCATCGAGAGATTCTTTTTTGCCTTGACGGAGTCATAGTCGCCATAGATAAAGGACGGAAACTCGGTATCCGTCCCGCTCGTGTCCTCTGTCGGGCTCCCATCGCGCGAAACAGCCAGCGGCTTCTGCTCTGCCAGGAACAGCTTGACATGTTCGAGCTTGGAATCAAAGTGCACGGCCTTCGAATGTGTCGGCGTACTCGGCTCGCTCCTGCTCTGACCTCCGCGGACGTCAATCGTTAGGCTGTCCCTGGACTTGGACGTCTTCAGAGACGGCTTGACGAGCTGGCCCGATTTTTTGCGAATGAGCTTGGGCTCCGAGTGGGACGCTGTTGTCGTCGCGACAGCTGGGGACTCTGAGGATGCGCGTCCGTGCGTGTGCGAAACTGCGCGCGGCGTTAAAAAGTCGGTCTTGACGCGTAGTGGCATCCCCGGTACATATATCAGCGAACGCGTCTGCGGCCTAGGTGTGCTATCCTCGGATTTCTCGCCCGATAAGAGAAGCGCTGGGGGTAGAGAAGGTGATGGTGAGGAAGCATCAGCATTGCATGGGGAGGAAAGGGCCCGCAAGCGCAAAGCGTCGTGGAATGCCGGCGTGGGGGTGGACTGCTCAGGGGGACGCATGAGATGCGACAGGCGTGTCCGCCTGGGGCGGACTGTCAAGTTGGATCGAGTATCGTCCGAGGAGTCTGAACTCGAGTCCGAGTCTCGCCCACGATGAGAGGGCGACGCGGTGGGTCTGCGCGCGACTCTCTCGGGCGTGGACTTGTGCACGTTGATTTCGAACGGGGCGGCATGAGCGGGAGTAGGCAGTGACGAAGTGTTTTTAGGCCTTGAAGATACTCTTCGTGGAAGCACGCTCAGCGGCGGCGTTGCTGCATGGACGGGTAGAGAGTGGGAGTTGTCTTGAAGAGAGGACATGTGTGCTTGGATCGAGATAGTTGCAATCATCTTTCACCATTGCATTGCAACCACAACGTCAGGTGCTGAACTTTTCACAAAGTTTGCAAGACTTACTCGCCACAAAAGAGTAAGGATACCAGGACGTAAGGTCAAAACCTACACTTTATCCAAGAGAATAGTCCGGAGTGGTCTCGACGTGCTCAAGGCCAGGGCGGGGTGTCGCAGAAAAGAAAAAGGAAAACGTCTAATGGAAAGCGCGTTAAAAAGCCAATTTGGAGTGGAGAGACTTGAAACCGCGATAGTCAGCCGCACGGAACAACCGAGTAAACTGTCACAGTTGAAGGAGATGCGTTCCAAAAACTGAATTCAACAACGCAAAGGGGGGGCTGACGGTATCAATATCAAAAAGGGCTAAAAGGGGGTGATAAGATACGCAACGGTGTTATCAACTACGTGCTGAGAGCGGCAGCGGCGGGCTAGTCGGGTGATGCTGGAATGCAGGCGAGTATTAAGGAATATTTAAAGGCAATTGGGCGGGGATCACAAGCGGGGCATTGGTGGTGGGGAGAACAAAGAGGGTATAGGAGAGGGACCAGTGACGGAAATGGTGAATTCATCGTCGAGACAGGTCCGACATCCAAAAAAGGCAGGCACGCTCGTTAGCCGCCCCGCTGCACGTGTCATGTTCTTTGCCTTTTCCAGAAGATTGCCTGCCTCTGTCAGACTGGTTAATGTTCGTGCCAAATGTCGCAACTATTTGCTAGCTGACCCATGCTGGTTTCCGCAATGAACAATCCAAGAAATCTCAGCCAATGCGTTGACGTCTCGTCGGAATTTTGAAGTGTTTTATCTCCAAGGCATCCGCAATTTTCAAACAACCGCCAAAGCTGATATCGCCGAGGCTATGACCAGTAACTGATATCAGCACTGTCCCAAATTCACGACTCTTTGAATCAAAAGCTTCCTCTGACACCGACGATTGCTGGACCGCTTTCCTTGGCAAGCAAACAAGCGTAAGGGCCGCCGCCCCGCGATCGACGGCCCCAATCCATGAATGTCATGAATGTCCCAGTGCAAGCCCGCGGCAACGGAAAGTCTCGGTGCCACCAAAAGGCATCAGGGTCTCACCAGCTCCCACGTCTCGCCCCCCGTGAACAATAACCGCCAGCGCCTTCGCCTCCACGCCTGACGCAAACAAAAAAGGCGACCTGCTAGTTTATTTGCGTGAAGAGCCTTTCGCGAGCCAATGAAAACAGGGCACTCATCGCGGACATTAGCTGCGATACGTCCGATATACAACCACTTGGTATAACATGGCGAACGTGTAGAACTCGCGACGCTGAGCTTCGGTGGAGAGTCGCTAGAGTGGCATTGGGTGAGCACCCGGTGCAATTCGAGAATGCGCATTATCCCCAATTAGTAGAGCAATAAATTATATGTCATCCTTCCCACAAAGTACAGCCGATCCTCATGTACGAACAACATGAATTAAAACTTAAGAGTATCTTAAGAGTGTCCAACATAAAACATATTATACATAATGACAAGTTCACTTGTCATCTCCTGTAAGCAACAACACCATGAGCCAATGCATTTGGATGACATGAAGAAATCGGCGAGAGAAGGATCAGAAAGTAATAGGCAATATGAAGTTTTCTCCACAAGGATCAGAACAGGTCTGAATTGGTATTCATCCGTGCGATGGTGGGGGTGGGGCATTGAAGACGAAGAAGAGATACTCACAGAGCCACATAATTGCGATGATGATGTCAGATGTAGATAATGCAGCTATCAAACGAGGCAAGTTAGTACGACGACATCAACCAGCAAACGCATTTGAAAGAATAGAAATCAGAATGAATAAGGCAATATAAGTTATCCTCAGGCCAAGAGGCTCGGAACAGGTCTGAAATATTTCTCATCCGCGAAAACGAAAGAAAGAAAATATGTAAAACTGCCACTCACTTTAAAGCAAACAAAAAGAAAGGAATGAAAAGAGGAAAGCGAAACGATCAAACGGTCAGAGAGCGAGGCATGGGCGGCAGCGCCGTCCGCTGCCACCTCAAGCGTGACGACATCGTCTCGCCATACACCCACTCCCCCTCATTCACATCAGCCTCCACCCCACCATCGCAATCCTCCACATACACGCCGACACCGGACCCCTCATGCGGATCGAGCAGCACCTCCATGCTCGGGCGACGTTCACGAAGCTGCAGCCTCCGCAGCGCCTGCATGAGGTCGTCCGCGAGCGGAGCAGCATTCGGAGGGTCCTCCCTGACCTGCTCCCATCCGACAGGCGGCGAGCCAGGCGGTGAGATGAGGAAATTCTTGTCCAGCGCCGGCGGCCGTAGGAGTGCGTCTGACGGGATGGGCTCGTCGCCGTGCCGTAGCAACGGGGAACGGTCCGCGCGATACACACGTAGCACGACTTCCGATCTGTTTTTTTCATTTTTGCTTTTATCTCAGCAAGAAATTCGAGCCAAAGGACGTTTTGAAATCACCTATCGTGGAAGCCTGACAGGATGATGGGATCGCATTGTATCTTCGCCTCCTCTGCGGATTCGTCCATTTCGTACACGACTATGATCCTCCCAAAGCCGGGGAGGGGTACCCATCTATTGATCTCGCCAAACGCCAGGAAATACTTCTTTAGAATGTCCAGCGCGATTGGATGAAAGAAGGCTCTCGGGATGGACGCGACGATGATCGTGTTCGTCGTCGAATTCAGGCTCCTCTGCAATTGCGAGGGTGCTGAAGTCAAAACTGAGAATGAGTGGATGGTCATTATTACTCAGAACAGGGTGATGGAATGGATAAGTGTTGGTGGTCTGTCGACGACACTGTGGCAGCCTTTTAACCAATTTTTTTTTCCTTTGAGGCGAACGCCCCGCTTATGTAATGCTGTGTTGCTACAGGCGGTGTCAGCCCGCATGGCTGTCCTTATCCTCATCATTACATTTTCTGTGTACTGCCCGTACAGGCCCAGCGCAGCAACTCAGGCTTGTTATTACATACTGACAGACGCAGGGAGATCGTCAGCCTGTTTGCGTTGTCGTGTCCGGTGTCCATAGAGTGCTAACAAAAAAAATCATCTAGAAGTCTGCCAGTCGGGAAATGTCACGTAAACCCCTTCACAGCAAACCCTCAGAATGACGCTAAGAAAGCCCGAGAATCGCTCGGAATGATCCAGCCCAAGACACCTCGTGTTCTCTACGCCGACTTGTCACGCAGACGCTCCTCGACCTGAGCCTTCTTTTCTTGCAATGCCTTGATCCGCTCCTCCTTTGTCGCATCGTATGAAACCACGGTTTGATTGAATCTGCAAAAAAAAAATCGAGCAACCACGAGCCAATGAAATTTTAAGATCAGATTATGACTCAAATGCTCGAGGGACATACGGATTTTCAGGGGATTTCTGGAACTGTTTGTACAGCAGATCCTGGACGCGTAATCATCAACACCTGATAGGATCGCCGAGAAAACATAAACAGCATGTTTTAAAACCGAACCTTGTACTGCTGCAGTCGGAGGCCAGGATGCTTGATATGGAATAAATTGGTTTCAATTATCATGCTCTGCGGCGCAACAGACTCACCTCCTGCTTGAGCTTCGGTAGCTCGCGCTCTTGGTAAGCCTCAAAGGCGGCCTGCATTGCAAATAATCATTGAGAACCGAGTAAACGATGGGGGTAGCTGTAGGAGCATATGACCTTGAATCGCCTCTGTGATGTACGAAATTGGTCGGGCAAAACAGAGACGAGAGCAATATCAACAATCAGCATTTGAGAAGTAACGTCTCGACGCACCTCTGGATGTCTCTCGATGCCAGCAGCCTGCTGTCCCACACTCGCCTTGTCCATCTTTGCGGTGACAAGATCCAAGAGATCGAGCGCACTGTCGATGCCCGTCGCTGAGTAGCTCTCCACCTGAGGCGCCTCGGCAGTGCTCTTCGTAGGGCCGCCAAGCCCACCACCCGCAGCAATCGCGCCAGGCCCAGCAGGCTTGGCAGCTGCGGCCTTCGCGACGGGCTTCTTCCCCGCTTTTGGCGCAGCTTTAACAGTGGGCGGTGCACTTGCCTCTTCCTCTGCTAAGAGCCGTGCATTCTCAGCTTTACGCGCGAGGTCCGCCTTGCGCTTTTCTTCCTTGTCAAGCTTGCCCGATCTCCCGCCTTTCACCTCGTCTTTCCATAGCTCTGCTTCCTTCCTCTCCTAGAAGATGAATACAAGAGAGATTGTGAGGAGGGATCCAAAGGTCTTGGATGAGTCAGGCGATTGGGAGGATGGGAAGTGAAGTAAAGTGAAATCTACGGACCTGCTCTGCGGCCGCTTGCGCGCGCTTATTAGCCTCGTTCTCAGCCTTTTTTGCCCTTCCCGATTCTTTCTTTGTATTCACTCCCTTTGGCGCCATTGCGGAATAGAGATAAGGTGATGAAGGTTGCGGATGAAATGACTCTTGTTAACTTTGCAGTGATCGTATTATTATCTAATCTCTCACTGATCTAATGACGCATCCTCGAATTTCATCTTGACTTTAAATCGCAGTCACCAGCCGTCAGAGTGAGTAACAAGCTCATTGGCTGTTCGCCATGTCGGCCAGCCTCTGATTAGCTGGAATTTGTCAGGGCTGATACCTAGAAGGTTCCTCTGCAATGCTAGCAGGCTGGAAAAAAAAAGAGATTAGTCTGAATGTCCTGGAGCAGCCTGACATTCCAAGCGTGCAGAGAAGGTCATGGGTTGTTCATAAAGCTGCGAAGCAAAGAATATCAAGAGCTGGCGCGCTAACGACCCGTATGCGGTGCCCAGCACCCAGGATCGGTTAAGCGCCTATTTCCTGATCTAAAATCGCCGGTTGATGGCCGGACCAACATCTTTTCTCGATCCTTCAAGTTCTTCCTTCGTAGCCTGTCCCTCGTGTTCACCGACTTGTCGTCGTCCTTGACTCACTCCATATCTAAGCTGCTTATCTATTGCGACGCCATCTTGGACGATTTCTGCTTCACGATCACTCGTCTCTTCTACCATTTTGAATACAACCCAATCAACGCACATCGGCGTCATCTTATTCGATGAGCATTGCAAAGTTTGCCGCTGGGACAGCTTGTGCGAAGAGTCTTGTCTTTCTTCATGTGCAATTGCTCTCGCTAAATGTGCCAGCACCTACGCAGATGGGCCTGTGCTGTCCCAGACCGATCTGTACTTATTGAATACCGAGTTGGAGATTAATCCTATTCTGATTGGCAACAGCGCCGCCCATCTCGTCTTTGACGTCGTATCAGGTGCTTATCCAGCTGAAATTTAGGAGCCTGATATGCGTTTCTTTTGGCCTGACCGCTCGATGATGCAGGAAACGCAAGGGGTTTCAACCAAGAAACCGCCAACTTCCCCGCAAGAGACGAACCAGCGACGCTTCCCCGCGTATCGCAAGTGATCATCATCACAGAGCACAGCCCGTGGTGCACCATCGTCAAAAACGAGAAGGGTGTCACAGTCGGCGACATTTGCGCCACAGTATGGAAAGAGTGCGCTTTGTCATTCCAGCAGTCAAGACTATGCTGATGTCGGATTGTGCTGTCAGATATACAGAAAACATGGTTACAGACGCCGAATTTAACACCCTACAGCCAAGAATTCAGGAGCAGGTCAGGAGAATGGCGATGGTCAACTCTCAAGGAGGAAATTGGGGCGCAATGTACTACTCGCCACCTCCAGCTGCGCCAAATAGGTTCAGACGCGTCGGTGAGTCGTCTGCAATCTAGATATCCACACAATGCTGTCTCGATAACGAAGTATGAAACAGATTGGTTGAGAGAGCGGATCTATTTTGACACGTTGAAGAGGGATGACGGATACGCCAAGTCGCGACTAGGTTTCAAGGCTCCGAATATCTTCATCATGAATCTAGTAGCCTAGGCACGTACTTCCATGCTCATGGCTGTGTTGTAGTCACTCCTTCAACATTGCTGCATTCTGTTCTATTTTTCTCGTTATCATTTGTAATCTGCGCCACTCATCAGTTCTATAACCTATGCTCCTTCCAATTCATTCATCATTTCCCTGTTATCTGACAGACAGATTCACGTTCATGCTTATGTAGGCCAAGAAGAATTCGCTCGGTTACGTGCCCAGGCACATGTATCTTGTCCAGTCTCCTGATGCGACGCAGACAGGAGTGATCCACGTTGCGTGCCGTTTCTAGGTTTCTCTTTGCTGTAGCTGAACTATCACGGCACCTGTCTGTACCTACGGTTCAAGGTTAGCTCGTATTAGGAAAAGACCACCAGAGAAGAGACCCCGAAGGTTATCTGCATGCACATCATGTTTCGTCCTGGGCGTTTATTTCCACAACAGCGTGCAAGGGTCGACGGAGTCACTGCCACTCCAGAGCATTTATGCAGAGTGCACTGGATTGCTGTAGAACAACATAAAGGATGAACAGGTTCTACAGCAGATGAATCGTTCGGAAATGCAGTAAAGCAGGTTCAAAATGAAAGACCCACATGTCGATCACGATCGACTGGATGTGGCTTCGGAAATGGCAGCAGATGGACGGAGGTGGAAGTCAGATAGAGTCACGTGCATCGATGAACCTACCACAATTGCCCTTGCGTTCTCAAAAATCTACGTTCCTCGACTCTGAAACGCACCGCACAAAATTTCCGTCATTTCATTCTATTCCATACTGGATATTTAGGGTCTGCCAAGTCAGTCCTCCGGTGAACCGTCCTCTCGCGATGCTGATCTCTCTTGCCTCCATCAAGTTGTATAATAGTTGAAGCTCGTAGGCTGGCCGTCACTGGGCAAACTCCCCGAGTCATCATTTCGACATTTTACGGCAGACATACCCTTTTAGCTTCAGAGCAAGTTTTCTCAGGGGAAATATCAAATTTGCATTGCAGATCTCGGTCAATCTAGGAGACGGCCACGAGAGCCAGACATCGCGGGCACTGCCTTTTCTTGGACGCAGCTTCGTTCTCTTCGTCATTCCTGTGATAGTCGGAGTCACCCAGGCCAGTTCTTTGATCGTTTTCTCACTGGAGTGTTCGAGTCATTTTTCCTAATTCGTGAGTATTCGAACTGAATTGAGCCTGTCCATGCCTCTCGTCAGGTCATCCGTTCGGTCACTAATGCTATTCAAGGCAACAGGAAGCCTCGCTGCCTGCAAGTCTTCCGGAATTACCCCTTGCTCGAAAGGAACCCCCCATTCGGAATAAGACGGTTCATTCAAAATGTCCCCTAGCACGACACCTTTCATCCCGCCTCTCCCTAGTCCACAGCAGTCCCCTCAGGTTCCAGTCATTCCGTCGCCCGTGAACGGATCTATGTCTGGAGGCCCCCCGCCACCATCCGTCCCCCCGCACTCACCATGGACGTACACACCTAGGCAAACACCGCCTTCTGGATATCCCATCTTCCCCAGCACGCCTTATAACGCTCCCCCTTTCATCCCCAACGCGACGCCCTCGATGCGCGCTGGCCCAATGCCGGGAACGTATCCCGCAGCGCCCCCCGTCATCCCACCCCCGCCTGGTGCATCGCACAACGGTATATCCGTAGACTATGCGGGGTACCCTCAAGGGGGGCAGCCTTCCCCATGGGGACCTATGCCTGCGACGCTGCACCCTCCGCCCCCATGGCCTGCGCCCATGTCCGCTCCTGTGAGTGGTCCGCCGCCTTCGTGGGCGCGCCCCGGTCCGCCATCATATCCACCCTTTCCTTATCCGCCTCAAGGCGGCCCCGTTTACTCCGGAAGTGGACCAGCACCTGGCTGGGGTGGTCCCTTCACCCCTGGCATGACCCCTGGCATGTTCCCCCCTCCGGACTGGGGCATGCAGACGCCGCTGCCTCCGACGTGGGCGGCACAGCATAATATGATGATGGGAATGCCCCCGCCACAGCCGCGCCAGCCGAGCCCTGCACTACCGGAACATCTCGTCGCGGCACAAGCTTCGAACAAAGTCGTGCATGCTAAAGCGTACATCGGCGACCGCGTCGACCCCTTCATGCCAGGGAAACATTGTATGTGTGCCGTTTTCCCTGTTTTTCCTGTCTGCTTGGTTATCAGGCTAGAATTGAGAGTTCTTCCGCAGATGGACCCGTTCTTGAACCATTCCTCGTCCGTATCGTCAGCGCTGAGCTGAAACTGAATCCGCTGCTCGATCCGCCCCCCGAAGATGGCAGCGAGAAGGTCCATCTAGAGTGGAATATGGTATTCCCTCCTAGCAACTGTCGGCGCTCCACGGACCCGACCGACGTCTCCTGGTCTGCAGGACGAAACGCACCGGCAACCTTTCCGCGCGTGACGTCTTTGCGGATCGTGTCGGAGACGTTCCCGTGGGTCGTAGAGATCCGCGCCAAAAGCCCATCCGTTGGAGTGCTTTGTGGCGAAGTTATCGACAGCCTCAGCGATCACTTCTATACAGCCGCGAGCGGCGGTGATTTCAATGCCCTGCCTCCGCGAAAACAGCGCGAGGTGTCCGACACGTACGTCTATAACCGCTCGCGGGCGCTCGACGTGCCCGGAGGGCGGCTGGGTCGGGGGACGAAGCGCCTGGATTATCTGTGCAAAGATACAATGTTTGGCGGGCTTACGTATGACGAGAGGGTGATCAAAAATCAATGTGGCGAAGCGTTGCCATGCACCTTTGCTTTAAAGTGTCTGCGGAGGTATCCCCTGACGGCCGAGGAAGCGAGGCAGAGGGCCGAGAGACGTAGAACCCCGCAGCCCAGCGAGGCGGCCCAAAGCGATTCCCCGACGGAAGACGATACCGAGAACGACGACTAGGATGCTGTCCTTGTTCTCGCCTTTGTTAGGTTGGATTCAGGTATTTCGTTGCTATTTTCCTTTCTTATGGTTATTCCCCTCTCTTGATGGCCCTTGTAACGGTATCCCTATCTTGGTTTCCCATCGTCTGCGCCAGCCTATACGCATGCCTATACTAGCTTTCTGTCTACCATCATTCTTCCTTCTTCGTTTTCTAGTCGTGTTACGATATCCCCTTCACCTCATTGCACTATTGACATTTGCTCTCCGCCTCACGATGCCATACCACACAGGTCTACGATGTTGTATCCCCACTCTACCTCGGAATTCTGGAATTCTGCCAGATACTTGTAATGTACCAGGTACAAGACGCCATTCACCATTCATTTACATCAGATACCATCGCATCACTGCATGCTAAGTAGACTACACCGCATCGTCCGTACTACATGCGTCGCCCCGCACTGTATTTACTCGATTTGGATTTTGCGCTCTCTGATCCAGCTATATTTACGTTCCTGAGCGCTTCAGGCGACCGAGTGATCCGAGGTGTGACGTTGTCCGCCCTGTGGTCCAAGTGAGAAAGACGCGCAGTATCATGTGCAGAGGCGTCATTACGCAGCCATTTGTGCCGAGACATGTATCACTGATCCTTCGCCGGAGTCACCGACACGACTCACAGCGGTCCTCCATCGACATACGTGGCCTTTCGGCTGGCAGACAAATTTGACAGACAGAGAGACATAAAAGGTGTGTCGCAGTAGCGTTGTCGAGCATTTTGACAGCTGTGAATTACGACACTGCCTCGTCCTTCGACAGCCTCCAAGACTTGATCAGCTGGTGTAGTTACACGCATCCAACGCAATATTCGCCACATTCCAGGCAAACCCGGGCAGTTTTATATTGCATTCTGTTCGTTCCGACCACCGTGGGGCGCTGATTGAACAATGCGAAGTATACCGCAATTGCTGGGCTCGCTGATCGCAACTTTGTTGGTTTATGGCGTATATCGGCTCATCAAACTCATCTATGCGGAGCTGACATCGCCCCTACGCGACCTTCCTGGACCGAAGTCCTCAAGTTTCATGTATGGAAATCTGAAGGATATCTGGGAAGCTGTGAGCGTCTTGTCGTCATTGCTCTTTTGGCTATGCTCAGCAAATCGCAACATCTACACGACCTGATTTCTGACTGTCTTGTGTCATTTTTTTAAGGAGAACTCTGTCCTTCACGAACAGTGGGTGCAGCAGTATGGAAACACTATCAAATACAAAGGTGTATTTGGGGTGTGTGCTTCGCCTTCAATTCTCATTTGAATGTATGTGCTAATATCAAGTAGATGAACCGCCTGTATACAACAGATCTGAAAGCATTGAATCACGTACTTATGAATAGTAATGACTACCAAAAACCAGAGGCTGCACGGCACAACCTCAGCCATATCGTGGGTCCTGGTGCGTGCAACCTGCCAATGCAAACCGTTCTATTAAGACTGATTCCTCATCTTCTCTAGGCGTTCTTGTGGTCGAAGGGGAGAAACACAGACAGCAGGTGGGTCAAATGGAACGTAATGTCAGGCTATAGTGTCTCATTGGCATGTTTCTTTCAGCGCCGCATCATGGTTAGTGAATCAGTGCACATTTCATACTTGAGATTGCGTAAAATGACGATGTTGCCTGTTTGCTTGTTTTGAAAGAATCCCGCCTTTGGCCCGTCTCAAATCCGTGAGCTGACTCCCATCTTCATTGAGAAATCAATACAGGTGCGTCTTATGCCTTCAACCCGAAATCGATCGTTGTCCATGCATTGACAACGATCTTAGCTGCGCGATGTTCTGGCGTCTCGGATCACAAACAAGGAAGAGCCTGCGCGCGTCGACGTCCTTTCTCCGTTGAGCAAGACGACTCTTGATGTCATCGGCCTTGCTGGTGCGTAATCATTTCGGGTCGTCCTTCGTGTGAAATTGTTAGTTAACTCGCTTTCTACAGGATTCAATTATAAATTCGACGCCCTTAGTGATCATGCTAATGAGCTTAATGAAGCATTCTCGACAATCTTTGGCGCCAACTCTCGCATGAGCTTAGTTCCTATATTGAGGGCTTGGTTCCCGTTTTTGAGGTGGTTGGTATGTGTCACTACATTGAAGTTTCTGTTCGCAGCAGACTCCTCATATCTTGAATCCCATTTTCTGTCTTCCTTAGAGGGTTGAGCACGATGCGGAAGTTAAGCGGGCGCGTCAAACTATGGCTCGTATCGGAGAACAGCTGTTGCACGACAGTAAACAAGCAGTTCGCGGCACAAACGAAAAGGAATCTTGGAGAAGCCGCGATTTGTTGTCTATCTTAGTCCGGGCTAACATGGCCACCGATCTTCCCGAGAGTCAACGCATGTCGGATGAGGATGTGTTGGCTCGTTCGTGATTTTATGGTATTCTCCGGATGTGTTTATCTAATCGCCTGGATTGTAGAGGTTCCGACGTTCCTTGTGGCTGGGCATGAGACGACGAGGTGTGTTGCCCTGCATTACAACATTTATCCGACCCGACTCGATCTTTCTGCACTTCAGCACCGCTACTACCTGGGCTCTGTATGCGTTGACGCAAAGCCCCGACGTCCAAAAGAAACTCAGGGAAGAACTCTTCACCATCGACACCGACAATCCGACCATGGACGAGTTGAATGCATTGCCCTATCTCGATTACGTTGTCCGGGAAACGCTGCGCGTCCATGCCCCAGTTCCATCAACCATCCGAATTGCCACGAAAGACGATGTCCTGCCCTTGAATAACCCCGTAACGGATTTGAAGGGAAGAGTACACCATGACCTCCAGTGAGTGTCTCTGCACCTGCAGTTTGCTCATCATTCACCCCTTTTCCGTGTTGCAGTGTAAAGAAGGGCCAGACAATGTTGATTCCGCTCCTAGCCATCAACCGTGATAAATCAATCTGGGGGGAGGATGCCAAACAGTTCAGGTGAGTCTATTACGTTCGGAATTCGTGCGGGGGCCAGTTATCTGATCCCTCGATATCCATTAGGCCTGAAAGATGGGAATCTTCTCCGGAAGCTGCTAATCAGATCCCCGGCGTCTGGGGCAACTTGATGTCATTCCTCGGCGGCCCTCGGGCATGCATTGGATATCGGTTCTCCCTTGTTGAGTAAGCTTATTCGCTTGCTATAAACCATGTCGAGTTCACCGCTGAATTCTCATCTGCCCTCAGGACAAAGGCTCTATTGTTCACTCTCGTCCGCGCTTTCGAATTTGAGCTTGCCGTCCCAGCCGAAGACATCGGCAAGAAATCGTCCATCGTCCAGCGTCCCATCATACGCTCGGATCCTCAGGCTGGTAACCAGATGCCACTGCTCATTAAGCGCTACAGTCATGCTTGAGTCTACGTCTACATTCTACGAACAGTCCACCTTCTTTCTCCGTTTGTTCGTTTTAGCAGGTATTTATGGCTAAACGTAGGATCTTTGTAGTTCTGCGTACTTTTCGCTGATTCTCATGTGCTTCCGTCATCCTCAAACCGATTAACAGCATTGTTGATGCATAGCCATGGTCCAATAGCTGTGAACGGGGACTTATCATGCAATCAGATGATATCTATGGCACTGGTTTTCCACCAGAGCAGATGGGGGAGGACTATGGCCGATGCACATGCAAGATGTGTAGGTAAAGTACCGTATAAGGGCTAGTGGTGTATGTACGTACAATCGTCTGTGATGGTGAACTCCCAGCAAAATGAACGCGACAAAAGAAGTTCAGGCAAAGGATGGCACAAATGAAAGCAACGGCCAGATATCAAAGAAGCAGCGAGCGTAAAGCTGGCGAGTCCAAGAAAAAGCAGGAAAATGGAGCAAATAAACTTCTTAAATGACTGCGTCTGGTCTGGGTGGTTCTCCTGTCGTGGTGTTCCATTTCGGCCCTTCCGGGACCTTCCAGTCGCCGTGGCAGGTCCAGGCCCAGTCCGTCTTGGCGATGGTCTCCTTCTGAGCCGCAACGAACGTGTCGACGGGGCACATTCCGTCTTCTTGCTTCGGGCAGCCTTTGACGCCAGTGAGAGGGACCACGCCGTCGTTGATGATGATGCGTATCTGTGGCCCGGGGACAGATGTGCACTCGAGGACTGGTAAGTATGAAAAAGAAAAGAAAAGAAAAGAAGGACCATTTAGCGCTGATAATTTGGAAGAGCATTATCTGTAGGAAGCTCACTCTGAAAGTGGACATTAGTAGCGAAAGGCGCCACCTCGGACACCCTGAACGTCCGATTCTCGGGGATATGATCGATGGGGAGGGGTCCTCCCTCAGCAAAAGAAGTCAAATTTAAGGCGGTAATGACTGATCACGCGTGACGATCATCAGCATGAGCCAGCGAGAATTATTAGAAGAACATAAGGAGACTGACCATTTAGAACGACGACCTCGTGTGTGGCATCAACGTAGAGACTCTGACTAAGAGGGAAGGTTATGGGGTTATCGTCTAATGTCGCGTTGGTAGAGGAGTTGTGGACGGGTATCGGGCTGCGTGTGAGTCGAGCTACAAGTTCTTGAACCCAGCCTATGCCCAAGCTACGAGCCAATGGGGATCCAAAAGTATGGCCGTACCTGTCGGGGGTACTCAGCATGTCAGTGGGTGCAGGAAAGGTAACGCTCACCAGAACTTGAGATCGAGGCTTTGGAAAGGTTAGTGCATGAATTTCATCAAGAATGTTGAATGCGACTGACGCATAGTCAAACCCATCCCACTCTTCTTCAGTGAAGAGCTCGCAGAATTTAGAGTAGCCCAAAGCGACGGTCTGACAAACCATTCAGCTTACGACTCACAAACACCGGCCGGAACGAACCTCGTAGGCGCACATGTGTTGCATGGCAGCCATGTCCTCAATGGTGAAGTTGTAACCCTTCATCTGGCGTTGAAGTCGCTCGACTGCGTCCTTGAGATACTTATTCGACCACTGCTCAACATAATATTGTCCGCGATCACCCTTGGCTGGATCACGAGAATTTGGACATCTAAAGGCGAAAACCGTTGATTGAAATATGTACTGTGAGTATATTTCTCGTCGTAGCATACTGACGTTTTGTATGGAGCAAGGGTATTATTGAACTAATTATGCACGCTTCAATGAGACCTGCGAACAATACGGATGGATACAGACTCACATTCTCCGCTTCTATGGTGATGCTCTGCTGGTATTGTCCCTCAAAAGGAAATCCAAAGAATCCTATTGCAAAGTTCAAGGCGCTGTGCAACATCCTGTCCCTGTGTAACGTGACGGAACGTTAAGATATCCAGACTGTATTTTAGCTGGGAGCACTCACTGTGATTCCGTCCTAAAGACGGGAATGGTATTGGTATCCGTGAAGTTCTGGTGGATGTCAGTAGAAGCCAAGGAATGGTAAGCTGACTGGCCTTCAAAAGGTATCCATATTTCAGGCGCGTCGATAAACCCAGGTCGACTACGAAATTGCTCAAAGTCAGCTGGTTACGCGGAGGCATTATAATTTGTACTTGCATAGTTGCTGTCGACCAAACGGGGTCAGAACTATTGGTGCTGATAATGAACATTCAAGGAACGATTAGCTGGGATACATAACGTACTTTCTTCGCCAAGTTTATAGGTCCTGCGTTGCGCATGTGAAGTAAATTACTTAAGTTTACTTCACCTCGGGAAGTCTAAGACATACCATTCATTCAAAAACTCCAGGTCCCCCTCTGCTTTCCAGTGTTTTGCACGTTCGTTCAGCCGCGAAGCTAAACCCGCCGGTACCCCATAGCCAGCTAGAAAGGAGGAAAGTCGATACGGGAAACGAGGCAAATAACATGAAACTCACTGTAATCTGTGGGATAACGGGCACCGTGTCTGTGTAAAAGATGCAAGCCAGTGACTCGACAGGTTTCAGGTGGCTCGGGTCCCGAGTCCAAGCCAAAGGTCTCCCTGCCCACGCTGTACCACGGCGACAAATTGCCCCACTTTTTGAGCATATCAAATTTATCCGATCCTTTCTCCTCTAGGTCCTTGGACAAATTTGTCGGCACGACGAGTTGCGCTGCTCCAGTGTGAACTGGGTATCGTGGAGCGGTGGCGATGACAGCCGGCTCAGCGCCGGTGGGTGTGCCTCCTGCATAGCCAACGCTGGTAGGGAACAAGGACGGGTAGGCGTTCGCTGGAGACGTGGGCGGGTATTGGTGGCGCTCTGTTGACCCAGCGTAGGGAGGCGCTAGCAGGTGGTTGCTCTCGGCCAAAGATACATCCATCGTGCTAACAACTTTGGAGAAGCATGACGTGCCGAAAATCGCGAGCTGGCCTAGAAAACAGACCAGAAGACCTGCCAGGAAGGCCACAACAAGGTGGAGGGTGGTGAACCGGCGCGTGCGAGACTCCTTCGCTTCACCAGTGACTACGTCTTTGGGTGCTCCACTTCCGGAAGGAAGCAGCAATTCCCGTTCGTGACCAGTTAGCTCTTCAGAGCCGTAAACGTCGCCAGATTCGACGTCTGGCTTGCCGAGCATGGTGGAGAGACGAGAGAGAGACAGTCTCGGGAACCAACCGTAGCCAGTGCCGCCCTGACTTTCGATTACATACTGATTGAACAAACATGTCAATTACACAACTTTGGACGAGAATTCACAGTATTCATGGGCAACAGGTATCAATGACAGCTCGTTCGATGAGCGGACGAGTATTCATATAGTTTTCTTGTCCGAGAAGAATTATGAATGTGCCATAAGTAAGATTGTGATAAGTTTCCACGATGCATAACGCTGACTACGTGGCGCACAAAGTACCATGTCGACCCCGAGGGACGGAGCTCACCAAGGCGTAGACGCTCTTTGGGATGGCGCTTTCGCAACGATCAAAGCACTAAAAGACTCCGCGGACTGGAAACCTCAGCTGAAAGCCAGCCTTGGTGGGGTAGTCGCATTTCTTGAAATAGCACAGGTAGGCCACCATCATAAGCCCAGCACCAGAATCAGTGTTGAGACTGTAATCAGAACTTTGTTCGGGTTCCGGAAGAGATCGAAAAGCTGCGAAACTATGTCGAGAAGTTGTCCACGATCGTAGAGGTATATCGTGATATGCCTCATCAACATTCTATCAGTGGCCGAATAGAATCCCTCATAAAGTACATTCCTATTCTCACCCATGCTAGCACTCTGAACGCTACGTGATTTAGCAATCTCGATGAACAGACCAGGGAGTTGACAGCCAAACAATCTCGCTCGGTCCTTTTCCGACTCTTCCAGAGCCAATCTGACCCTCAGGATATAGTGAGTCGCTATCAGAAGATTATGAGGGAACTTGATTCTTTCTTGGTATGTATCCAAACCTGCTCCCTGTTGGGAACCCACCGATAACTTGCTCAAAGCTTGACACGGCCTTGAACATCGAACGGATAGCATCGGATTTGCTCAAGGTACGCCCAGCTCATAACTTTATTATGGCTGGAATAGCAACTGACGGTGATAATACGAAGCACGCGACTATTCATAATATGCGTCGATCGAAGCATGCGGAATATAATGTCCAGCTCAGTGGTGTTGGCTCGACCAGACGTTCATGCATGCCTGACACATCGGAGCAAGTCCTAGAGCTTCTGTCCGATTGGGTTCAAGACCCAAATTCCCAGGATGTCTTTATCCTTACAGGCATGGCGGGTATGGGCAAGACAACCATATCTTACTCGTTCTGCGAATCTGTAGATTCCCTCATACACTCTACAACGCCACTGGACGATGTTCCTCTGCTCGGGTCGAGCTTCTTCTGTCATCGCGAGTTAGACGACTGCCGGCGTTCTGTCTTTATCATTCCGACCATCGCTTTCCAACTTGCAAGGTTCTCTGGAAACTTCGCCATTCATCTCATCAAAGCTCTCAAACGTGACTCGGAACTCCCGAGTAAGCCTTTCGATCTTCAATACAAATACCTTCTTTTAGCCCCTTGGAAGGCGGCAGCTGGACCCAACTCCGCCATCAATCGGAGGAGACCTGTTACAATCGTTATTGACGCTTTGGATGAATGCGAGGATGGAATGCAATTTCTGGAGCAACTCCTCCGCACCCTCAGGGCTGAGCCTCTACGTGGTCTCAAATTCCTTCTCACCGGTCGCCCGGAAAAAAGTCTGTCAGACAGGCATACCTCTGAACGCGACGCAATTGGCCTTTTCCGATTGCATGATCTCACCATCTCTAGTCGGAATGCAGACATCAAGAAATTCATATCCACGAGCCTTATGGCGGCAGTGGAGAGAATTGGTGTCACCTCTGCTAACGAAATCGACGCTCTCGTTCGTAAATCATCGGGTTTGTGGATATATGCTTCAACCGTGATATCCTATGTCCTACCTCCGAATCCTAACGTGGACTCGAGGAGCCGTCTATCAGAAATTCTATCCTCATCTACTGGTGGCTCGTCGGACATGCGCACGAGGCATCTGGATCAGCTCTACAATACCATCGTTTTCAATGCCTGTAAGGAATTCAACGATGTGGAAACACGCCAATTTGAATGCGTCCTAGACGCACTTACGACCTCTCGCGAACCGCTTTCGCTGAACGTCATGACTCGACTTTTAGACGTGCCCCATCATCGGCTCTGCAGCATCTTGGCCAGCCTTTCCTCTGTGTACAGGGTAGATGATGGCGCCCATCCCGTATTGCCTCTTCATGCATCCTTTACGGAATGCATGTTGGATCCATCGCGTTCGACAGTCATGTTCAAAGGACGCCTATTTGAGCGCCATATATCAAACCATATCTTCCTCGCTACGAGATGTCTGCAGATTATGGTCGAGAAAGGCATAATGACCCAACTTGCAGTCCGGGAATTATGTGAACAACTCACCTCAGCATCTAAGCGAGAGCTCGTGGACTGTATTCGAAGGCGGGAATTAAGATGGCCTGAGATACCCGCTCATTTGGAGTATTCATGCCGGCACTGGAATGCGCATTTAACAAGATGCTCTCCTTCAAATTCCGCTCTTCTGGAAACATTGGGAAGTTTTGTTGCTGGATGGGGCATCGCAACTTGGACCTATATCGTGAGGCGTAACTGGTCCACCTCTGTGCTATTCCCAAAGACGAAGGTGGCGCTTGTTTTGACAGAAGTAGAGACATGGCTCGGGGTGCGTACTCGGTTGCCTCGTGTGAAAACTACCAGCAAACCATTGTGTCTGCAGAAGTCCTCGATACAGCCGAAATTCCAGCGAATCGTGACTCAAATACAAGAGTGGGGGCTGTCCGTTGAAGCCGAGTCACTTCCGAGTTTGGAGCTGGAGACATGTAGCACGTCCGATGATGGTCGCCAAGCTCTCATAGCATGTACGACGCTTTTCTTACTCCTTTATGACATTGTCTTCGCTGAGCACGCTAGCATTTACGCAGATGGTCCTGTCCTGTCCTCGACCGATTTATACCTGACCAATACTGAACTGGAACTCAACCCAATACTGATGGGTCGAGGCCCCTTCTGTCTCAATTTCAACCTAGAATCAGGTGCCATCCGGACGCATATCTATCCAGAAACTGGAACCTGACATGTTTCTTTTGATCCTGACATCTCCCACCACAGGAAATGTGTCTGGATCTAGCCTAGACGAAACCGGATTCCCCCTAGTAAATGACGAACCGGCAACATTTCCTCTAGTATCCGAAGTGATTATCATCACCAGGCGTAGCCCATGGTGCACTGTTGTAAAGAATGACAAGGGGGTGATGATTCACGACATTTGCACCACAATGTGGAAAGAGTGCGACTATCATTCCAGCTGTCAAGGCCATGACGTCTTGAGTGAACTCACTCTTCCCAGATACACCGAAAATACGGTCACAGAAGCCGAATTCAGCACGCTACAACCGAGAATACAGGAACGGGTCAGGAGAGCTGCCATGTTGCACTTGCAAGGAGGGAACTGGGGAGCTATGTTCTACTCGCCACCTGCAACTGCGCCTGATCGGATCGAGCGTGTCGGTGCGTGCTTTGCCACCCAGATATCCGCACGTCTCGATAACGGATGAAACAGATTGGCTAAGAGGTCGAACATTTTTTGATACGCTGAAGAGAGACGATAATTATGCCAAATCACGACTAGGTTTTCAGGCGCCGAACATCTTCATCATGGATCTAACATATTAAGCATCTTTGACAGAGTTCTAGCTGTTTGTCGGTCTTGACCCGTTTTGCTCTGTTTATCTCATTATCATTTCTGATCTGTACTACTCAGCTCCATGTCCTTCCAAGTTCCATCCGTTTTCCCAATGATTCGTGTATTGTACAGTACATACATACAAGTATAGTGTCTATCTCTTGACGCGACGACGGACAGAAATGATTGAAGCCATACTATCTATTAGCACAAATACAGCACAACAAACAATCGGACACCAATGTTGATCTTGCTTGCTGTTCACATCGTTGCAATCTTCAGCTATGTTGAAAGATGCTAACAAGCAATCAATGGATCCGTACTGTTCCACGTCTGCCATTTTTTCTGTCGACAACCTCAATAAAACTGATCCGAATGCTTTCGGAGACTTGTTCTGTGCAGCTCGTCGTTTTCCCAACCCCGGTTGGGTTGAAGCGCAGCTCATGTTGTCTTTCGGTGTCTAAAGCATGAAATGATGCACTAGACCTTGTCATAGATGCAACGCGAACAACTTCGTTTCCAGCTAAATCTTGATCTGCCGTACCGTTTTCGCCGCAGACGGACATCCGTCGAGATCAAGGCTGCATCGTGATTCCTCGCACAACAGTGGATCTAGCAAGCGCATATTACCAAACTCCTTCTGGCCGACTTATTTTTGGCCGCCAAATACCTCTTTACGAGGTGCCAAGCCGAGTATCCAGAGACCTTTCCTATGGTGTTATCGTTCGCGAGCTCTCGGAGATTCTGATGCTTGTTACGTTTGAGGGGCTTTAACTTGCACACTTTCCTTCTGCGGAAAGTAAATCTCCAGCCTTTCGAATCGTGTATTTATTGCCATTTTCATCGGCTGAACCCTCTCGCCACTTTTCACTCATGGACCATAACGAACTCAAGTCCTTGCAGCTGCGTTTGATCGCTCTCCTTTCTCTTTACGACCTCCTTCCATCGTCTATCCAACAAGCAATGATGTTCGACCTTAATTCTCCCCTCGCCACAAGTTCCCTGGAAGACGTGGACGACGTCCTCGAATCGCTACAAAAGATCGCCCAAAAACTACACATACCGCATACTGGGGCATTCTCTGACAAACTTGTGGAGCATCTCCTCGCCAATGGCGAAGTTACAGTGAGCATGTATCGCTGCTAGTGACTATTGTGCAACTCTCCGAGATGTCATGTTGGGTTTCAGGAGCTGCTAGAAAGTCTAGATCGATCCAGGCGACATCGTTACGATCATCCCCACCATTCACTCCCTGCCGAACACAACCAGGAATGACTCCGCTTCGGGGCTCCTCGGCCCATTCATGGACCCTTACGGAAAGTCCGAGTTAGGAGTATACCAGGTACTATCAGTTGTCATTTGCTGGTCTGTTTTCTCTAATTGAAATGACCCGGAGGCTGAAATTGTGTTGCTTTTAGACAGGTACATTGGTACATTGGACCCCCCATTTGGTGATGATTCAATTTTGTAACGTTCTTGAAGGGGCGGTTGAACGGGTTTGACGGGTTTTCTCATCGGGATGCAATATATCTAGCCTGTACACTGTTTGATTTGACGATGCATGCCGGACTGCGGGACCGCAGAGAAATTTAATTTGTCAAAGAGACAATGGCGCTGTACCTGTTACAGCGTCCTACAGAGCCCAAGTCTGTTTCGAGATTTGGGTGCTGACATAATCCACCATCGACCACACTTGTTTCGTTCTGGTCACTCTCCAATCTGACTCGAAAACGTTGATGCGTTCTAGTCACCGCTAGTGCTTCTCTTTCCTGCTTTACTTACAAGGACGGACATGTGTATTCGCAATGGTGTCGGAAAATGCTTCGCAAAGCAATTCTTCCGATTACTTTGGACAGGATGATCCTGATTTTTTGGAAGCGCTTCAATCCGTCGTGTTGCCAGGTGATATCGTTGCGAACGCGAAAGAATCGGACGATTCGGAAATTGAAGAACTCCCTGCGCCTGCGCAGCCTCCTCGTAAACGATCCTTTTCTGCTACATTGGAAGATAACCAGGAAAAGGGTCAAAATCTCGAAGTCACGGCTAGCGACGATGATATTTATGGACCGTCTCGGTTTGGCGGATGGGGCGAATATATGCGGCGAAAGAGGGCCAAGTTGCAAATACAGAATGCAGAGCTCGAAGAAAACTCGGAATCTAGCGCATCTCAACCTAAGATATTCAAGGGCTTGTCCATCTACGTGAGTGCCATGCACTAGTCTGAGTATCCTCTATCTTACTAGTGCGCCAGATTAACGGTTGGACCCAACCATCCGTGCAAGAATTGCGGCAACTCATCTTGAAGCATGGGGGGATTTTTCGGCCTTATCTTGACAAGAAGAGTCTGGTGTACGTCTCCCAGAGTCTTGGTTCAACACTAGTTCCATGTTAATTGCATCCTTTACCTAGAACGCATATCATTACGTGTTCTTTAACTCCTGCGAAAATGCAGGAATTCAAATATATGAAGGTCGTTCGGCCAGAATGGCTTACAGAAAGCGCCAAAGCGGGCGTTCTCCTCTCTTGGATGAACTACGTATTCAAGCCTCAAGACCGACCTCTTGCTGGCCAGATCGCCACCAGTACTCAACGCACGTTGCCTCTTCAGTCAATAAAGTCATCATCAAATACCACGGGGGAAGGTTCAGTTGTCGATCTGAGATTCAAAGGACCGGCCTTGGAAACCAAAATAAAAGGACAGACGATATTACTGGCGGCTGATAACAAAGACGCACAATTAACAGCCCCAGCTGCTCCGACCTCTGGCGCAAAAGCTATTGTCACAGATGCTCCTCCTCAGTATGCTGCAGAGTCGTCAAACCCTCTTGCCAAGCGCGTGATGGCCAATCCAGACTGGCGGAAAGCTCATACATCCGTGGCGCCCGACTTTATCGACGGATACTACAAGCATTCCAGGCTTCATCATCTGTCGACTTGGAAAGCAGAACTGAAGAATCTTGTACACGAAGCATTGGAACGCGCAGAGGCGGGTACCCACGAGCACAATGGGAGTGACGGCAAATCCATAGGCAAGATTAGCTCTGAAGTTGGGGTGCATGCCCAGGGTGTCAGCATGCGTGGCGCAGAGTTGAACATGAGGTCGCCCTCCAAAGCCAAGGGAAAGGAGAAAGCCGTGGACGACCGCGTGATCATGCATTGCGATTTCGATTGCTTCTTTGTATCGGCCGGGCTTGTAAGCAGGCCTCATCTGAAAGGCAAACCTGTTGTAGTTTGTCATTCGCAAGGCGCTCAAGGTGGGGGCTTGAGTACTAGCGAAATTGCGAGCGCCAGCTATGAAGCCCGAAGCTTCGGAATTAAAAATGGAATGAGGTAAAGGTTTTATTGTTTTTCCTGTCAAGGGATGTACTATTAACATGAAACACCGTCTAGTCTCCAACAAGCCCGAAAGCTGTGCCCAGATATACAAACCATTCCGTACGAATTTGAAAGGTCTGTTTAGTTCCTCTAGTGATCCAAACGGTTGATGGATTAGTCTATCAGATACAAAGAGTTCTCCTTAAAGTTCTATACGGTCTTAATGACGCATGCAGACGATGTCCAAGCTGTCTCTGTCGACGAAGCGCTCATCGAATTAACAAACACTGTTGCTCAACTTCGCTCGCACATATCTGATGATTCTTCCAACGTTGATCCCGCGAAGGACTTCGCAGAGACGATACGCGCCCAAATCAGAGCAGCCACCGGGTGCGAAGGTAACATCAATATAGATTGAATTTGTTCGTTCAGTCTTAAATCCCCGTCTAGTCAGCATCGGGATTTCGCACAACATTCTGCTTGCACGACTCGCCACCCGGCGCGCTAAGCCGGCTGGCTCATACCACCTCCTCCCTGCAGACGTCCCTGAATTTCTTGCTCCCTTGGATATATCCGATCTTCACGGTTTCGGCTGGTCGGCGAAGCAAAAGGCGCGAGAGAAACTAGGCGCTACGACTCTCGGCGAACTGACCAAAAAGAGCAGAGCACAGCTTTGCGATGCTCTGGGTAAGACCACTGGCGAGACGCTCTATAACGCTCTACGGGGAATCGATGACAAGAAACTCGAGTCTGACACACCAAGGAGATCCGTATCATGTGAGATCAATGTGAGTACAACGACTGACAGCAAGTGACGGATCTGATTGATCATTGTTTTATACTGAAGTACGGGATCAGGTTTGAAAACAATGAACAAGCCGAGACATTCGTTTACCAAATGGCCACCGAGGTCTCTAAGCGTTTGCTGGACATTAACATGGCTGGGAGGTCGATCACGATGAAGATCATGAAGAGAGATCCTACTGCGCCTGTGGAGCCACCTAAAGTAACGTTTTCCAGATTTCGTTAATTCGGACATAAGTCTCATTGTTTGCATCAGTTCTTGGGCCACGGTGCTTGCGATCTCTTCAATCGGCAAGCACCCCTCATTGGCCCTGCAGGAAGGGCTGTAAACGATGAAAGAATAATTGGCCAACATGCCTGGCGACTGCTAAAATCGTTTAATTTTGATCCAAGGGAACTCAGGGGAATTGGAATCCAGGTGCAGAAGTTGGAGAGCCCATCAGCTCGTGGAGCTCCTGAACAAGCTACGCTACACTTCAAACAACTTACAAGTGTTCAAAAGCCGTTGCCCACGTTGGCGGACCATACTTCGGCCACGCCTTATGTCCATGTCCAGCCGCATTCTGAGGGGAAAGACTTGTACGTAGACGACGGAAAGGCATTAGGGCATTCACCGCAGAAGATGAACGCGACAACTGACCTGCCGTCCTTCTCTCAAGTCGATCAGAGTGTCTTCCACGCTCTTCCGCTTGACATTAAAAAAGAGTTGGAAGACGAATATCAGCGACGCTCGAGATCCCGTTCTGTCTCGGTAGGACCTTCTAAACTGGCGTCCGCGACGAAACCAGCAAACCGCACTGCGGCGCCGCGCCCTGGTATATTCCCAAGAAAAGTAGCTGTCAAGGGCCCGAACTACCAACGGATCGCCCAGCAACTAGCGCCGCGGAGCAGGGCTGCCATGCCAGCGAACAACTGGTGGCTGGTCGGCCGGAAGAAGAAGCAGAGCGCGCGGACATCAGATGCCGCACTGCGCAAGCTCGGCATCGATCCTGAGGTCTTTGCGGCATTACCGCGCGCTGTGAAGGATGAGCAGTTAATCCGCGCGCGACTGTTGAAAGAGCGCGGAAGCCTCCCAGACAGCCCGACGCAGCGCAAGATCATCAAGCCGCGCAAGCCGCCACCAATCCCTGCACACCTACTGTACCGCGCACCGCCGCCCCGAGCGCGACACGTCCCGCCGCCAACCCTGCGGCAACAAGGCGAGAAGAAGGGTGAGAAGATCAAGTTTTCAGAGAAAGAGGACGTGTTAGGCCTGATCGATAAGTGGATGAAGGCGTATTACAAATGGGTGCCCCAGGAGAAGGACCTTGAGTTTTTCTCAAAGTATCTGCTCAAGTGTGTTGACAGCTCGCAATCGACGGATGCGGGCGTTGAGCAGGCGGTAGCGGTTATGAAGTGGTGGTTGGTGCTGTTACGACGGTATCATGGCGGCTCTGAGTTTGTTGAGGACGAAGAATATGAAGATCCGAACAGTCAGAAGGATACTGTTGGGGAGGCGTGGTGGAAAGCGTTTAGAGATATCAAGGAACAGATGGATGTCATAGCGCGCAAGAAATTTGGTGGACGATTGTCTCTCAAGTGATCAATGGCAAGTTTCGGTTGGGTTAATCTCTTAATGCAATACAGAAATAGCTAATTACTATTGGTTGCAGATGGTGTATCTGGTCGCTCAGTCACTCAAGCTTCAGGCTTGTTTCCTTTCACGAGGAATAACTCTGCATCCTCTCCGTCATGCTTGCCCTTTGCGACGATTTCAAAGCTGAAGGACTGCAGTCCTGCTCGTTCAAAGGCACTGCGGATGTCTTCCTCCTTCACACCATGACGGTGCGGTACAACCTGCTCGTATTTGTCGCCAATTGCGTTACTTACGCGGTGCATATGACCATGAAGCAGGTCAATGACCAAGAGTGCGCCGCCTGGCTTCAGGAAGTAGGCCAAGATCCGGGTCGTATCATCGATTGATGCGAAATGATGGTATGAGGAGGCGCACTTTCACGGTTGTCATCAGGAGGAAAGAAATATGTCGAGGAGCAGTGACGTACTATGATAACGTCGAATTTTCTGTCGTCCAACTCTCCAGGCACTCCTTTGAGCTCTGTACAAAAAGCTTGCATCTCCTCATGTGGTATGCCTTGATTGCCGACGCGTTTGTTGAATTGGTCAACCACTCCTTGGCTGATATCGACGCCTACGATCGACTTGCAATAAGGCGCCAGCTCCTGGGACACTAGGCCTGAGCGGACGCATAAACTTGTTCAGAGGCCGTTCATGATGCTTCAAACGAGCCGCTCACCTGTCCCACAGGCAAACTCCATCACAGTCGTACTGTCCTCCTTGAAGGGGTACGCATCACGGAAAGCCAAGGCAGACCTGGGCGATCCTCAGTTGCTATTCTGTCCTAATAACGCGTCCGAACGCCTTACCGTCTCGCCCGCTCCTGCGCATGTGGGATGTCATCAAACTTTTCCGCCAGCTCATCGAACAGGGCCTTGTTGGAAGCGACGTAGTCGTGTCCCGGGCCCGGATGTCCGTGATTTCCTCCGTGATGGTGGTCATGTTTGTCATCTTGGTGGGCTGCAACGATAGTGGGCTTGGAGGCGTGCTCGCTGGCCATGATGGTGAGTTCCTTTCAATCCGATGATGCTGATATTATGTTGATTACGGTTCTAGCAACGATTTCTTCTCTCTTTTTATGCTAGAATATAGGCCGATCAACGGTGGTAGATGACGGATGGACCACTGGTGGGGTCCTCAATCGTATGACAAAATGCAGTCACATGTCACGGGACGCGTTTACCAACTTGTGTCAGTCAGGCGACCAACTTACGAAATCCTCAGTATGCTTCAAAGCCCAATATGCGCACGGTTTCTCTGAGCATTCCTAATGGGCTTATGCATCTCGTGCAACTACCCTTACGATAACAGTAACACTGCTGCGGAATTGAAGGGACTTGTGACCTCCAAAGCACATGACATTTCACCATGCTCAAGGCCAGTGGATAGCACACAGAACGAGTTCCTACAATACTTCGCACTGCATCTCGACTTGGAAACAAAACTGCACTTATAGCAATTACGGCGTAACCGAGGATTGTGAAGTGGGCTTTATGAGCATCGATTTGTCAGGGCTATACGAATTCGCACCGCCATGATGAGATTTGACGCCTATTAAACAGCCTCAACCGAGGCATTTTGAGGCCGAAGAGTATAGGCTGGCCCTGGACCCACAAGCTCTGGCATCGTAGGCCATCTTCAATGGACGCTATCGAGATGATTAGAGTGAGCCTGCCAGTTGTAGCGCCGATGGCCGTAGACGGTATGCCCATCTTTGCCGAACGTTATTTTGGCGATTGAATCATTCTTGCTCCAGGACGATCGAGGGCTGACGTAGCACCAGGACTGCCCCAGGTCCCTTCAGGGGTTCACGAAGAGCTGGTTTCGCCTTCAGCTCCTGTTCGAGTCACAGTTGAACCACCCAGCCCTCCCAGACGTCAGGCGTTAGAGGTGGAAGAGCATTCGAGCGACACGAGATTGAACATAAGTCTTCCTGGCAGTACCCTACCAATTCCATCATCTTCCTCTTCTTTCGAGTTTTCGTCAGCAGCGAGGCGCATTTCATATCCTAGTCCTGTGCCAAGTGTTCACGTTTATGCACCTAACGAATCACATAGCGGACATTTAGTTGAGCCTTCCGGGCCAATCTCCTATCCACCCACGCTTTCGGGCGATACAGTCCATTCCCGGAGCCCCAGGCATTCTCGCAGCCCGTCTCTACATGCAGTTCCATCGCCAGACATAGACGCTCCGTTTCCGACCGGCTCCAGCACAAGCGAACACAGTGCATCGCCGTTTGAGTCCAATATTCCAATCGCCGCAGATGTCCCGTCCTCTAGTCTCGAGGTTTCGTCTTTCCCAAATTCACCTACCATTGCAGGATCTATGCATGAGCATGACGCATCTTCTCCTCAACCGTCCCCGGTCAACGAGGAATTCACGCCACGGGATCCATTTGCGCCTTCCATCGCTGCGGCCCTTCCCAACAATAACGGAAATAAAGACGACAAATCGGAAGCCGACTCTGCGGTCTCCCTCTCCGCTTGGGCATATGTGAAAGCCTTTCTCATGGACACGCTGCCGCGCCAAATCTACCTATACCTCCTGCTCCGCATTCCGTCTTTCTATTTCTCGCGCGTCTCTCGTATTTTCGACGAGGCGGAACTCAATATGCCAAGTATCAAGGAGCTTGCGATCAAATCTCTGCTGCCACGAGACATGCTGACGCCTGATGCGGACCCGAGACATGGGCACTCGTCTACTCAGAAATCTCTGAGAGCGTTCGCGCGCCTCAAGGACACATGGGACTCATTCATTTCCTCACTCATAGAGGAATGGAGGATAGGGTTATTCATCTCTGGATTGCTTAACGCGTACGTTTTTTCTTACTCTAAGGAAGCTTCCGCTGTTGACTGTTTCCTACGTTCAGAGCGATATTAGCTTTGGTCCAGTCACCCCAGAGTGGACCCCGAGACCTCTACGAGTATGTTGCATACACGTCGGGCATATTTGCCTTCTTCAGCTTGGTATATGGATTTGTGTTTACTGTCACATTCGGAAAGATGCGCAAAGCGCACAAGGCATTCGAGTGGGCGGAGGTATGTCGATCCTTGGGCACATTCTTTCATGTTTTTTGAAAGTTTACACCTACTAGGAAGCACAAAAGACTAGAACTTCTGTATTCTGGAATGTCTGGGTTTTCCTGTCGATGCCGTTGCTGTGGCTAGCTTGGTGAACTAATACCGCACGTTCCTCAAACTTTTTTTTAAATTCTTCCCTTCTCAGGGCTTGTATCCTATTCATGGTCGCGCTCATGCTTAATATCTGGAGGGATAGATCTGACAATACTGGTGTTTCCCCTCGAGTCGAGCTAATCTTTAAGTGCATAGCTTCGGCTATTTTGGGTGTCGGTCTCCTGTGCCTGGTCCTGATTTTCACTGCGCTGTACTGTTATGGTAGCACCATGGACAGATCCTGGAAGCGGAAGGTCAAGAAATGGGTTCAGGGTCATTCGAAACTCTTGACCAAGGCTCCACGAGGTAGTTTTACATCACAAGATGGCCCTCCTCCCCAAGGCGTACGTGACTTCAACACCGCTCCTCCTGGGCCAGCTCCCCATCCAGTTTCACTCCCGTACCCATACTCAAACTCATATCCGTATCCATATCCATATCCACATCCTAATCAATATCCGCACCCATATTCGTATCCGACTGCTTATTCAACTACTTATTCGATGCCTTACAGGTCAGACGAGACGGGCCCCGCCTTGCGCTCGAACGGCTCGCCGCCTTTCGCTTTCAGCCCCTATCCGTACTTGACGCCGATGGCCAACAATCCCACGAACTTTTCCCCTCCTTTCGACCCACCAGGTCGGCAGCAATGGCGCCATGTGCCGACAGAGGATCCCCATCCAATCGATGTCTGAACGTATTTCAGACTGGTTTCTTCTTTTTTTTCAATGGTTCGGAGATCTTCGTCCTATACATCAGGTTGGACGTGGTATGTACACGGCCTTTGTGGGCTCGAAGACGACCGACGACGTCCTGATTGTATCGTAAACGCCTTTCAATCTGAAGTATACGCCCGACTGTCTAATACATGGGCGAGTAAACCTGCTGTATGTATCTACTACATACGATGTGAGACTAGAGCCTAAAGATTACGAACTACGAGAGGACCGTTGACCTCATAAGACAATGTGAGCTCAATGGTTCCCTTAGGAGGGATCGAGCAGTTCCAGAAGAATTTCCCACTCTGTCCCAGCGTAGTTGTGTCATACTCCGAGTCAGGGGTGACCCACTGCGCGGTGATTCCATGGCCGACTGGGATAGACGGGACTTCATCGTAGGCAGAGTGCTCGGCGCCTGTCAAGGCCGGTTGGATATGCTTCACGGCCACCTCGGATTGATAAGACACCGGAAACTGGTCGAAGACTTTGACCACCGTCTCCTTCGACCTCGAGTTCCGCACCCTGATCTTTTGCGTAAAGGAATGGTTTGATCTCGATTTGTGCTTCGTCGTCTCAACTGAGGTAGGAAGATACGCCACATGGATCGACGGGTCTTGCCTGCGAGACGAGTGAGGTTCTCATCGGCGCTAATGCAGAGAGAGATGGCCATACCCGAGGTGACAAACAAAGCTGTCTCCCGGAAACACAAGTGGCACATCCATACGTCCAATAAAACATCCGTTCATATAGACATTTCCTGTCCCTTTGAGAAGGGCGTAGTTGCGGATGTTGGTAATCTTCACCTATACATGTGCAAACCTGTGTCATAAATCGTTAAAATAAATTGATGGGAGTAAACTCACTGCGGCATATACTCGGGGAATTTCTTTCGGTACCGTGGACCAGGACATCCGCGATTCTATTTCCACTCTTTCGATCGAAAATTTCTGCAAGACGCCGTTCCCCGATACCGTGATCAAAGGCCAAGTACGAATCGGCTCGCCAGATAAAGCCACGTAAGTCGTTCTTTCGGCAATCCTTCTTCCTGTATCCTGGTGATAGTCATCGTCTCCATATGACCCGACGGACGCAAAGCTAGACAGCAGTTGTCTTCTCGGCATATGAGCCGAGATCGTCCATTTCTCAAGAGCGGGGATCTGCATCTTGAAATCTGGAGCCGTGGCTTCGAGTCTCAAGGAGACATTGGTCCAGTCCTTTGATAGCGCTCAGTACTCGCACTCCGACGGAAGAGAAATGAAATTGGTACAGACTTCGCCAGTATTCTGGGTGATGCCAGCGTTGTATACCAAGGTGACCAAACCGTCGGTGACGTCTGTGTCTGTGTCAACGCGAATTTCGTAAACGGCTTTCCAACCTGCGTCCTGAACAGCTATATGAATCGATAATGAGAAGTTTCGTGCAGCGTTACATTCTTAAAACATGCCATATGTCAAGCCAATTTCCACTTCTTTATTACTTTCGCCAAATATGTCGACTATGGCGTACGTCGTGAGTTTGTTGTTGTCGACCGACCTCGAAAGCTTGACTTTCTCTGCCTCGATATCGTCGTCGAGTTTATCAACGATCTTCTGCACCTCTCTCATCTTCACGGACAGTTTTTTCATAGTCGCATCGCAAGTATCAAAAATGTCGTCGAGTTGAGAGGCATCTCTAATGCTCATCGCGCTCAGCGACTTCAGATAGCCAGTCACCGTGTTTGTATAGGTAAAATAATTGCCCCGTTCGGCGATCATCTCTGCTTTGGCCTCTTGCAACCGGTCGAGGTCTTTTGAGCTCGTCGGAGGAGCAGATGGCAGGTCCTCATGTACGGTCACTTCATGGATGGTCGCACTGCCGCGGCCGTCGACTCTGGCACGTCTTTATCAACAACTGGCCAGTGCTGGTTAGAATTCTAAACCTACCTCAATGTGCCGTGCTCTAAAGCTGACGGCAAGCCGGCAATGGTGACGCGGTTCAAGCCGACTTTGACGTGGAACTTGTACAGGCGAGTGACTTGCGCGAGACTGGGGTAGACGACAACATCAGTAATCATGCTGTTTGTCTCTGAAGACACCTTGAACGAGTTCACGGGGTCGTAGAGAGGAGGAGGCTGAGGCTGCTCGCTTGATTTCGACATCTCAAAAGCTTCGCGTTGTATGGAACGAATGCGTCTGCAACCTTCGCCTGTTTGCCCCTGGTATTTATGTGCTCCGGGTACACAGCAGATTCTCCTGGAGCTAAAACGGCGGACAAGTCCGCAATTCCGTAGTTAGAACGACGCTGGTATATGCAGCGAGGAGTCCGTGCCAAGTCATTCGGTGGCATCTTCCACAGCATCCCTCATTCCGCCACATTTTACGTCACGGATGAACTTCCCTGCCGGGGTAGGGTTTGGAGTTATTCTGCATCGCTCGTGTGAATATGAGTACCAGAGCATCTCTACGTTTAAACAAACGTGGCACGGCGTCTTTTCTAGACGATATTCTAATTCCAACTCCACGTAGAGGCGCCGAATGTGCATGTTGAACAGCGCGGAAGGCGCGCGACAGACGTTCGGATCCACACTTGTATGGCATAACCTGGCCATCGAGGCGCCTGATAGTCCGTCCACCGCATGAAAATGCAGTGAGCAGTTCCTGGTATGGTCCTTCGATCATTTGTTCGTGAAATTGCTGTTGGATTGCTCGATCACCTGTCCTGAAACGTGTATGCAGATATCTGGTATCCTCACTGATTGCCGCTGACGTAAGCCACAGACGCCACGCGGATGAATGGTCTTTCTTCTTTTGTTAAAGAGAATTGAGCGAAACGAACTGCCGAAAAATTTTCGTCTTAAATAAAATCCGATTCAATTGAGGCGATCCTACCTACCGGCTCTCCTGCTATAGTGCATAAGAAAAGGTGCAGAACTGAAGTTAAAACTTGCAATTGAAAAAATGATTACACTTGAATGATGTGAAGTTTGTGTAACGCAACAATAATTTGGTAAATTAGAGAGATCAAGGCCCGACGAACGAGTCATCAGCTTTCCCCTAACTTGGCGTTCTACCTACCCATCGCACTCACTGTAGACCATGGCTTCGTCCCCTTCTCTACCCCAACTGGACGCGATCCGTGAAGGATGGAAAGAGCTGAGCAAGAACAAAGCTGCGTTGGAAAGAGACTCGCAGGGTAATCCGCGCTGGCAGCATTACACCGGCATCCTCAAAGATGCATGCGCGCTTGTCGCAGACGCCGACAAAACAACACCGCGGTATTCGGAGATTCTGGCGAAAGTCGACGATCTCATCAACGACGCTGTTAGCTTTGGCTATGGAGAAGAGGACCTGTTCGAGCACATGCCCTCTTTTGCTCACTCGGACAGCCGTCCGCTGGTAGAGGGGAGAATACTCGATGAAGGAGATTTTCGTCAGTCACGAAGTACTTCACAGTCTTCGACCGTCTTACAAGAAACATTCGATCCCGTTCAGCTGACTACATCATAAACGCGTTTCTCCCGTTCGTCCGAGAACTCCAAGGCTTAGGCCCAAATGGTGGGCGTTCAGTCATGCTCTGAACACGTTGGAATATATTGACGATCGGTATGTATTACTATTTTTTTTTTGCAGATCCTGTCATCAACCCAAAGACTGGCCAACCGCTCAGGGGTCCGGCA
Source organism: Macrocybe indica (assembly GCA_030407095.1). Taxonomy (NCBI): domain Eukaryota; kingdom Fungi; phylum Basidiomycota; class Agaricomycetes; order Agaricales; family Callistosporiaceae; genus Macrocybe; species Macrocybe indica. Next base: position 2,553,326 of record JARFTL010000004.1, read on the forward strand.
CCATGGGAGAAATCGTCAAGACCGCATGCTCTGACCTCCAAACTTTCGCGCTTCAAAACTGGCGTAGCCGTCACTGCGACGTCTGCCGCGCCTCTGGCGACCAACGTCATACAGGCTCGCTGTGAAATCCAAAGCGACTCTGTTGCTCCTCCTCTAGGCCTGAGCATCTCTGCGAACGGCGAATGCATGATCATGCCGTACATGGCTGGTTGGAAAGAACGCGTGCCATGTCTGGCGTACTACTTTCTTGATGAAATGGAATATGGCTGCCTTCCTAACGCCAGTGTGTTCAAACTCGGACTGGAAGAAGGCGTTTTTGATTCGATCGTGGCCGAGCAATGAAAGCTCATGTTCGTCGCTGATTCGAGCCGTGTCAAATCCTATGCCTGGGGTCCTTCTCAGGGAGGCAGATACGAAAGTGCATTGCCAACCCACACCGTGGACTCTGCGAAATTTGAAGGACCGCTAGCCATTCTGTCTCAGAATCGGCTCATCCGTGCTGGCAAAGGTTCCGTTGCCGTCTGGGACCTCGATGCCATGCCGACCCACGGCCCGAAAGGGGAAGAGCTGATAGGTGAGTCGATGGATGCTGAGGGGCTGGAAACCTGGCGGGACGACCAAGACGAGATCGAACTATCAAAAGGAGCCAGTCCCACCACGACTTTTGACTTTGAAATCGAAGGCTTTTCTCCTGGTCATTGGACGCCGCATCCATCTCTACCCTCAAACATGATCTGCGGCTTTAAACCACCCCGTGAGAGCGACGACGGCAAATATTCTTGCATCTCTTTCGACATGGAGTACGGCGGGAAATACACAACGCGATTCTTAGGCCACGGAGGCGATGTCATAGACTTCTCCACCAGTGATGGTGACCGAAGTGATTTTGCGTCCGCTTGCAGTGATGGTGTCGTGCGACTCTATGATGTCAGGGAACCTCTTCCAATGCTCTCGCTGGACGCGGGTATGGGGAGTGACAGCTGCACCTCTGTGGTGTTGATTCACCCCGACGGCATTCCGAGTTGAGTAGCATGCGTCGCCGTTCCTCCATTTCGTCATTGCCTACTTTTACGTAGCTGTGTTCAGCGGACTGGACGGTGAAGAGCAGATCAAAGTCTGGGACGTTCGTGCCAAAGGCATCGTTTACGAACTGTCAACAGGCAACAGTCAAGTCGTCGGCCTGGCATGGGACCATCAACGCAGTGCGCTTTACGCGGCGACACATTGTCCGTATGTTGACCGTCTGGGACACCACTTCGACTATCAACGTGTAGCAGCTCATGACGAGGATGACGAGGCGGGGGATGAAGGCGACAGCTGGTGGCCCAAGAGAGCTCGCCACGGGGAAAACTATTTTGGACACCGATTTGACGCCGCAGAGCATAGCCTCCGTGAGTTCAACAAACGTTCTTATAGTTATTATCACTCGCCTGCTCACAGGTCACGACTTCTAGTTCGTTACACGTTCAAAGAGAATCCTGACGCCGGCGTCTTACCAACGTCGGGCCATGTTTATGGTCTCATTGGTGAAAGAGAATAATTTTCACTTCTAATCTACCTCGCCGCAATTCGCAGAAATGACCGACTTTGTTTACCTACCTAGCTGACTTACCTGTAAGATGCGATGCACGCCACGCGATGTATTGCCCCTATCGACGAATCTGCAGTTTAATTAATGCGGGTAACCTGTCCGGAAGGCTGTTGAAGGCACTTATCACACACCTTTCACAAGTACAATCTTGGGCATGGGCACGAAAGTTGCCCCTCTCATACCGATCCTGCCCTGTGACTGGGAAATAAACAGGCTCTGTAAGACGTAACGTATGCGACGTCTTTTACAGCATTTTTAAAGCGCCACACGCATGCACACAAGTTCTGAACCGAATAAAGCAATGCTGAGGCTGGTATTCATCACATACATGATGAGAGGTTTACAGCACGTCCCATCGTGCTGTGAACTTCACCTATGTCCATCTGATAGCCATATATTTGGGACGAGAAAGGCGCGGCCGGGCAAAATGAGGCGAGTTTCATGACATGTGCTTGCTCTTGCGCGCTTGCAGTAGAGATTCGATAGAAAGGCTCACGGCCCAGGGCCGTCCATTAAAAGTCGAACAATCCAACAGGCCTTGTCCTCATCAACATCTCCACTTGCAGCTCAATTTGTGAGAAATGGGTATCTCTGGAACAGGAACCGCTGCTGGCGAAACGAACGTCATCCAGCTCCATGCTTTGCGAGACGGCGCAATAGAGAGCGTGCACGTCTATCGCGAGTGCGCATTGGTGGCTCGCGTCTACACGTTCAGCGTCTACAGAGGCATAAACGAAGTCGTCTTGAACGGCTTTCCTAATGACGGCGTAGACCGTCAAACCTTGAGGTGTAGTATCCGAGACTTCTCCATCGATGTCCTAGAGAAATTCATCATGCCGCAGAGTGGAATTCACAGACTCGGAAAACCCAAAACCAACCGTACACGACGTGGTGTTCGTGGACGTGCCTCCGCCACCCTGTCCCACCAAACGAAAGTCACGGATCTACACCACAGACCAGCTGCCAGAATTGCAAGCCTCCATCATGTTCAATGCGACATACCAGCACTTCAAAGACCGGGCCGATACTTGGGCGACCGCAGACATCGATCAGCATGGTATCACAAAGGAGGCTTTCGCGCATGTCCAAAAGAACTTGGCGCAGAGAATGGCTAAGCTCGACCAGGAAATCCTTCAAAAGCACGACAAGGAGGAAGCAGCTAAAGAGCAAGCTTCGGGCGACAACAAAGCCCAGGCACAAGTCGTTATCGGCGCCTCCGCAGGTGAGGCTCACGAGGTCGAGTTGAGGCTGAGTTATGGTGCGTGCACAATATCAGTCGCGCTGCGTCCCTGCTAAAAGATGCTGAATCGCGATTTCAGTCATCAACAGAGCAGGCTGGGACCCTGCGTACGAAATCAGAGTGAACACTAATAGTAGCGAAAAACCCATATATTTTACCTACAGAGCAAATATTACTCAAGACACCGGAGAGGTAATATGCCAGTTTGCAACCCCATCTTCAATAGGGACTTTTCACTGAGGGTGAAAATAAACAAAGGACTGGTGCGCTGTGCCGCTGACCGTTGAAGCCGGCAGGCCCGCTTTCGGCGTCGGTCTCCCCACTCCCAACAAATGGGTCATTGAACCGGAGAAACAGGGGGAAGGCGCAGAGCGGGCAGCTGCGGACATTTACGACGTTCTCACCTCAAGCCCTTCGGCCGAGACGCAGCTCAGATGGAGTTGGACGTCGTTGTTCTCTAGGAAGTTGAAAGGCAGCCTGGATCACGCTGCAACACAACCACGAGGACCCACTTCATATGTGAATGCTGGTGATGAGGGAATAAGGAGCACCTTTCCTATTCCGCGCCAAGTCACAGTTCCAAGCGGCGGTGGTGCCAAGCATGGCGTCAATGTGATTCTATACGAAGGAACGCTCGAGGCGACCTTGTCGTGGATTGTCGTGCCCAAGAAGGATACGAAGGTCTATTTGAAGGTGTGAATATTCTCTCTATGCAATCGTGCGATGCTGAATGAATGCATCCGATCGGTGGGCGCGCCACTCGCCAGGCGGCCATCCGAAATAACCTGCCTTACAAGCTCGATAGTGGGCCGTGCAGCGTCTCCATCGATGGCGTCTTCGTGCAACGCTCGGACTGGCCGTCGTTGGCTCCGCGAAGGGCCCTGGACTACCTGCTTGGGTGAGATTCGACACCAATTAGCCGTCAGTCAGTCCCACACAAACTCACTCGGGCGTTCTCGTGCCCAAGGACGGATCCCACAATCCGCGTCATGTACGCGCCAAGCACGCTCAGGGCGACGCGCTCGCGCCTGTTCGCGGCCAGAACGCTAAGGCACGTCTACACACAGCGCATCGCGGTTACAAACACTCGGCCGGCCAGAGGCGACAGCAACGATACCAGTCACGGCCGAGGCGCTATCGCCATCCAAGTCGTCGACCAGTTCCCCGTCTCCAAGTCACCGCGAATCGTCATGAAGCGCATATCGCCAGCGCTGGGGGGACAAAAAAGGCACTTGCGCACGAGCATCGGCGCTACCAGACCCTCGGCCGTCGCGCACGCTGTTGGAGCAGAGGCAGACGGTATATTTCTTTGGCAATGTTTTGTCGCACCTCGAGCCACCCGCGTCATCGCTGTCTCGTGGTCGTGCCGATCCGTGCTCGGGAGCAAGTTGAGCGTAAAGTGAAGTCCAAAACAAGGCTTACAGTTTGCGCATCATAATAAATAACACAGCAATGTAACACAGCCCAATATATGACATGACCGTTAATCGCTGCATTTCTTTTGTCCTTGTTCACTCGTCTTTGGGACCTTTGCCTCCCGCCACTCTGGCGCCAGCATCGGAGCCAGCAAGCCAGAGCGTCGAGAACAGGAAGAATGCGACACTCGTGCTGATCGCACCTACATAGTACGGCCATGCTGCGCTGATGAAACGCGGGTAACCGTCGTGACGAGGTGGGACGACTGCAACAGTCGTGCTACTTTCAAGATATGTCCACCTATGGGTGACTAAACATGAGCGAGCGAGGCGGAAAAAGGAATGAATCTTACCCTTTGCGTTTCCAGTCAATCACGAACTTGAACACGCCATGCCTGTCTGGAGCACGGAATGTTACAGAATATTTGCCCGGGACATTTGGGTCAGGCAAGAGGGCGGTGCGTATATGCGGATCAAGCATCGTGAATTCTAGCTGGAGATCCGTGATGCCAGGGTAAGGTGACCACGAATTGGTTGGGGGATCGTAGATGGAGATATGCGCCTCAAAAACCTTGCCATTCGTGAGATTTTATGAAGTCAAGTAACCGATTGGAAGTCTTACAATGTGGTCATTGATGGTATATTGCTCACTTGAGCTCGTTGCGTTCACCAAATGGTGAGTCGTTTTGTCAATTCGGAGGACATGGGACTCTTGGAAAGTCCACGCAGAGACATCACGAACGAATTGCGCATTTCCAGACGGAACTCCACTATCAAATTGACGTACATTTGCGTCAATGATGCAATACAACTCAGCAGATAACACATACTCAGAAATAGGTTTCCTTGCAAATTCGTCCCCAAAGACTTCCTTACCGCCAACCCAAGTAACTCTTGCTCCGTTCGTTGCTTGGAACCCGGTTACCAGGCCGAGATTGGACCCAGCCCAGAGGCCCTCGCCACCCCTCTCGGCAGCATCCACTACGACATCATTGGGTGCATCAGGCTCAGAAGCGAAGCTTTCTGAAGGTGCCCGGAGAATGGGGACGACGAGGGGATTGACAGCGCCGTTCGGGGTGGCTGATGACGCGGACGCGAATGCGTGAGGTACCCCGGAAAACCATATCGGCGATAGGTTGGGCGTGAGGATGGTTTTCTGATCATGCTGGTGTTGAGTGTGCTTGGCTTCGTGGGGTATATGAGCGTGGGGAACAGGAACTGGGACGACAGTGATGGGTTCTTCACGGTCGGGGAAGTATGACACAAGAGGCGTCCCCGGAGGCGGAAGGACTAGAGAGAATTCCGTCGCAAGGGAGGAAAGCGGTGTCTGTTTCGTCGAGAGAGCGATAAGGAGGTTGGTGTTGCTCGACACGAGCTGGACGAGTGACTGCGGAGTGATGTCTTTTGCGAAGCCTGGGAAATAGGCATTTCGCACTTGAAATTTCTAATGTTTCAGGAAAGACATAACGCACTCTTGGTTTCCGACGCGAGAATGACGACGTGCTTGAAGACGGGTGAGTCGCCGTCCATCAATGTGGGCGAATCGGCCTTTGGAGCTCGGAATGTAAGATCATACCCTTGCTCTATCACCCATCTTTCAGTGTCACATACCGTGATACAACAGCAATGCAACACGCACCCTCGAGACCTCCAAAGAATATGGAGTACTTGTCCTGTTCTGCCGGTTCAATGATGACTAGCACAGAGCTGCCCGTGCTAGAAATTGCATTCACCGCCAAGAGGACGGCAGACAGGCAGAGCACCAGTAATGAACGGAAGTAGCGCATGGTTGAACGACGGTGACCACTGCGCTCGATACAAAGTTACACGTCAGGGGAGAACTAAATTTGGAACAATTGGCATTGACGTGTGATCGAAATAATGCCAAATACTCCACAACCAAGTCCGCAATCCGTCAAACTCCGACACGTCCGACGAGAAAGTCGAGCGCGTCCACGCGTAAAGTCCTGCACCGGGGTCCTTATATCTGCCTTCCTTCTTCTCTCCGTCCGCTCTCTGCATCTCTTCCGTTCTTCTAGATCCTTTGCTTCTTCAGACCTCTGACTAGACCTTCCACTAGAACTTGGAAAACAAAATGGGTGCACAGGAGGAGCTGGAGTACCTCAAGTCGCTCGTCGCACAGCTGAATGAGAAGATCCAGGCGTTAGAGGCCAAGGCAAAGTCGCCTGTCCCTCAAAAGACCCCCGCGCAGCAACTGAGGACTATTCTCTTGGGGCCTCCCGGCGCAGGTGGACCTTTCATACTCCGCCATCCCCGCATACATCTGACGTTGGAGAACCAGGCAAAGGCACGCAGGCGCCTAGAATCAAGGACGAGTTCTGCGTGTGCCACCTCGCAACGGGTGATATGCTGCGTGACCAAGTCGCGAAGCAGACCCGGCTCGGCGTCGAGGCGAAGAAGATCATGGATGCTGGCGGACTCGTCTCCGACGACATCATGGTGAACATGATCAAGGACCAGCTTGAAAACAACAAGGAATGCAAGAACGGGTATGCATTTGACTCGTTCATTTTCCATCCGTGTCTTAAGCGTTTGCTAAATCGCCGTTTTTTCCTGTGACGTGGACATACAGGTTTGTGCTCGACGGCTTCCCACGAACCGTCCCACAGGCGGAAAAGCTCGACAGCATGCTCACGGCTCGCAGGGAAAAGCTAGACTCCGTCGTCCAACTCCAGATCGACGACAACCTCTTGATTTCCCGCATAACCGGCCGGCTCATCCACCCGGGATCTGGACGGACATACCACAAAGAATTCAAGTAAGGCAATCGGCTGCTTTGCCGTTCCCCAAACGTTCCTACTTACTTGCTTCCTCTTAGCCCGCCGAAGAAGTCCATGACAGACGATGTCAGCGGCGAACCACTCATTCAACGATCGGACGACAATGCAGAGACGCTCCGCAAGCGCCTAACTGCTTTCCATACTCAGACCGGCCCCGTCGTAGACTACTACAAGAAAAAGGGACTTTGGCGCGGCATCGACGCCGCTCAGTCGCCCAGCGTCGTTTGGGACAACCTGAGCAAGGTTTTCAAAGCCAACAACAAACAATAAAAACAGATGTCGGAAGTGGTTGCGGACGCTATTTATTCCCTGCATTGCTACTACGATATTTACGCTGTAGTGGGAGGACGTTTTGCGGAATAGAAACAACGTTTGCGTAATCTCCCCCATTGCGAAGGCAGAGAGCGAATCGAATCCAAAGAAAATCGTGACCTTTCTTGTACATGTTAGATCTTTCGTGTTACGCTTTTCCCAGCCAGTCCTCCTTGCGGCAACTCGACAGAAATCTGTTTCCTTGACCCGTTTCCGCCGCACGACGCAGAGGCAGCATCACCGCTCCATTCCAAAGTGATGCCGAGGCTGGAGAGGGTCTGCGAAGGGTCAGACACCGTAAGCTCGCACGAAGCCAGGTCGAAGAGGACCGCCGCGTTCCCGTCTACCGTTATAACCAGCGACGAAGCCGCTGTCAAGGGCGAGGTCACCGACCCGCCCTTGGCGTCCCAAAACACGCCCATGAACGTCCGGCTGCTTTCGTCGTACACGGCCGACACTGATGTGTCGCTCTGCACAGATCGCAGCTTCAGCTCCCGCCGCTTGGCTTCGAACGATCCAATCGTCACACCCGGCAGAACGGTGTACGCCACTGGCATCGATGCCAAGGAGTCGTTTCCGGAAGCATGGGGGATCCATGCTGCAAACAGGTCGACACGGCTCGGTGGCTGGGTGGATATCCCAATCTTGGACCAGTTCCCTTCCTTCGTCTCCAGGTCCAGCGCTAGCGGCATGCCGGTTCCTGGAGCGCTGGGCGCGCCAAGGACGTACCCCACGCCACCATGCCATAACGTCATGGCGTCTTCATACGTTTGCTTCCCCTGGCCCCCCACAGGAACGCCGTCGACGATGACAGGCCCAGCCCGGCGTCGCTGGTCGAGCACCGAGAGGACGGGCGCGGCGGTGCCCGACCGGACGTCGGACACGACGACGTGCTGCACGTCGTTTGGAAGGAAGAACCACGCTTTTTGCCAGCTCAGGGACTTTGTCGCTGGGTTTGTGTACCGCATGGCCGCGACGCCGATGCGCCCGTTCGACGCGCCGCCGACGAAGCCTTCCACGCCGAGCAGCTTCGTGTTTTGGCAGGTCAAGGGCGTGGCGCCGTAGTCGGTCGTGATGCCGGGTATGAGGTTCCAGTCCCAGGCTGCAGCGATGTCTTCGTACTCGTTCCCCTGGAGGTAGGTGTAGAGGACACCATCGGCGAGATGGAAGCCTAGTGGCTGCGATCACGTCAAGGTCGGCAATTGATCCTCTTTTTCAAGTTCTCACTCACGTTCTGGGAATTCGTGCACTCCGTGTGTCTCGTTCTCGAAGACCACATCTTGAGAGTCGACACGTAGTTTAGACCTCGATGAACCTGCAAAGAGCCATAATTGGGACCCCATTCACCGCGACGGGAAGCAGAAAACAAACCATATAGTCGTTAGTGTAGAACATGCGATTACCAACGAGTGACCCAGCGTTGGCATTCCTAGCATCCTGCGATAATTTCTGTTCAAAATCCATGAGTGGTTGAGATTGCCATCGCCGTCCAAGCTCTCCGACAGCAGTCAAATTAATCTTGATGCTGCCCGTTGCTCTAAGTAACAAAAATTCAAACCAAATTCGTGTCGCAAGATCTTGCTTGACTCACTGTTTATCTGCCACAGGAAAGCTGATGAAACGGCCGAGTACAGACTAATGTGCGATATGATCAAGCTAAAACGACAAAGAAAAGGGGCACGACTCACAAAGTCCCAATGGAGCACCTTCGTGATTGAGTTGCCATATATCATCCAACGATTGCCGTCCATCAATGTGCCAAACGCGTCTTTGGACACGGGATTGGCGGCAAATTGTGTTCCTGCTGCCTCCAATTCGATGCCAAGAATTGAGTTCACGCTGTTACCAAAATTTGAGTTTTTTTTTTTTTTAAAAAAAAGAAGACAACGCGGGCGCAAGAGATCACGCACTAGTCCTTGCCATAATTTCCGTTGTAAAGCATTCCATCGTGTTGGCCTGATGGTCCATAGCACTTTAGCGAAAGAACGGGACAATCATGAGTGACCTTACCGAAGGATCCATCGACGCGGATGCCATCTGCCCTCACTTTATTCATGATGATCAGTTCTTTATGAGCTCGTCGATAAGCGTCATTGAGTAAATTCGCATTGGAGGTGACCAAGGCGAGATCCATTCCTATGCGAGAGACGTCCAGAGCGTTGGCCCCGGTCATACCGTCTACATTGTAGTTGAAGGAGCGAGACATCATACGGACAGCGATCTCTCTCTGAGAGGGTGTGAGGGTATCATTGCCAAGTAGGACACACGCTTGTCCGACAAATCTTGGGATTAAGATGACCTGAGCTTAGAGCATTAGAATAAACCTCGAAAAATTTGACCGACCATTGAACTCACATTCGAGAACCAGTTTGTATTCCTAGTAGAACGGAAAATAAAAATATCAGCCTTCAATTCAGAGGCAAGTGAATACGACCGAAACGCACCACAGCCAATTATTGGGATTTTCGCAAGGACAATCGGCCTTGCCGCCCTTATCAAGACAGGCATCGTTCGTGAAATCGCGTGCAAACCAATAATCCATCGCGCGCAAAGTGGCGTTCAGGAGTTCAGGGCTTCGATTGTGTTGCTCAGCGCCATTTAGGCCGCCGTGCCATGCAGCAGCCATTATGACTAAGAAGGAGATTGGGATCAAATGAGACAAAAAGAAAAATGGCAGCTGGACGTACCGATCCTGGCCCAGTGGTCCTGTGCAGGCCAATTCGCACGCCGTGCGGCGCATCCTGTGGTATAATCGATCTCTGAATCGGGCCATTTTCCGTCAGCTCCCAAGGACGAGAGCCTGCACCCGACTTCAGCAAGGATAGACTCGTGCAAAAAATCGGAGCACTCACCAATTTGGTATGCTGTCCTTCTTCACCGTCAAGGAACTTACGATGGACGTGACCCGACGCTGATAAACCACGTCCATCTCGTCTTGATCGGTATTTTGTCCTGCTTGCTTTCGGCTACCGAATGCGGAGTGAACAACCTTTGTTGTATTTGCTCGTCTCTTCAGTCCGGAATTCCCAAGTGACAATAAACGACGGTCGTGGGCTGATCCAGAACCAGCTTCGGCGATTACGAGGTAATGACGCCAGCCTAGGCCGGCGCTTCGCGCGGAAGGTAGACGATCGTGGTGGTCAAATGCCCGCTGGTGGCGCCGCGGACGCTGTGCTGCGCAAATTTGCAAAGAAATAAAAAGAGCGTGGATACAAAGGAGTGTGAAGGAAAGTCTTTTCATCATTGAGGCTGGATAGAGCGCTCTATAGAACAGAAAATCCGAAGGGCAAATCGTCTTATTCGGCACCCCCATAATTTATAGGTGGTCGCCGCCAGGGCGGCGGACTGCATGCCGTACACGATTCTTTGCAAAGCTGCTGTTTGAGCCGATTGCATTCCAGTCAGCCATGTTCGGTGCTCCCTCGAGTCTTCCAGTGGAACGTGAGATGAAAGGGAACGACGTCAGATCACCCTCTACAATGCGCGAACTGAGACTTCGTGGAGAAAACCGCATACGAAACAGTTTTTTGTACGGAATGATTGAACGTAGAGAATGACGGGCCCAATGACGATTGCCATAGACGGCGCCTAAAAAGGAAAACAGGCCCTCACAATGTAGTTGCAATGTCCACAACGGAAAACAGCGGAATGAATAGAGGCATATATACATAGTAAAATGCAGACTACGCGCAGCCGCAACTTGATTTGGAGGATCACCGAACAGGATCGCCACCGCTACCTGGCGACAATGAGCTCACAGTCCGGCCACATCCATGCGCACAGGAGTGGTGACTTCGTAAGAAACTACCAAATTGATCTTGCCCTGAGGTGGGACTGAGCATGCAAAATAGAATTTGCCATCCTTGCTCAAAGCCGTAAGATCGTAACCAGGCTCATCCGCGCCGTCCCACTGCGCGACCACACCATCGTTGACCTTGACAGGCTTGGGTACTTGTGCTTCCGTCTCGGGAGGCGTTTCTGGAGTCGTTAAAGCAGGTGAAATGGTCTTTACAGTCACCTGTGATGTCTCTGAGATGGGGAACTGGTCGAGGACTTTGAGGTTATCGACGGCCGTTGGCTTGCTGTTGAAAATCGTGATCCTCTGGGTGAAGACCTGGTTTGACGCCTTGGACACAAATCCTGTTTGGGTGATCTTCTTGCTTCGAGGGTGGTATGTCACTCGGATTGACGGGTCCAATCTGTCGCGCACGAACCACCGATGAGCAATAGGAAGAACTAAAAGGTCTGCGGCTACGCACCCAAGAGGGCAATCAAAGCTTTCTTGTGGACTAACCAGGGGTACAGACGTTCGCGAAATGAAGCTTCCGTCTACATAGACGCTACCCGTGCCACTGAGGAATGTATATTCAGACGCATTATTGATCTTGGCCTTGAAATGGGTCTTTGCGTCTTTCTTGGGCACGGTCACCCATGACATAGTCGCGTCCAGTTGCAGTTCAACAACTGTGACGTTGTGCGCCGCTCCGTCGCTGGGGACCGAGATCAAGCCAGGAACCTTGAATGTTGCCGTGATATTGCCCTTCGAAGACACGGAAAGTTCCCGATGTTCCATGGCGGCTTTAGGCGGACTGTAGTCCTCTCCTCCTAACAGAGCCGCAGTCTCATACATTCCAGGCGCGGGTGAGGCTAAAGCAAGCTGGTGGAATGTAGCTCGAGAACCAATCTTGCCTCTTTTCACGATGGGTGCATAAATCCGGAGTACCCAAGGGTCCAGTGTTGGAATATCGAGGCCAAAGGTTGGAGTGGCTGTCTCGAGAGAGAGCGGCACATCATTCCAATCCTGCAAGATGAAGAAAGGAAAACCATGTGCCGTTAAAATCAGCCAGAGCATGAAGCAAGTTGATCTGACCTCGCCGGTATTCTGAGTTATTCCAGCCTTGTATGTAAGCTTCACCGGTTTTTCCTTCGTCTGCGTATCGACTCGAATATCGTAGGCGGCTTGCCAAGTCGCCTCGCGCACAGCTGTCACCAGATGTCAGTCACCGCATCAAACAGTAAAAGGTAAGGTAACATGCCATATATCAGAACCAGTTCGACGTCGCCCTCCGCGCTGCCAAAAACAGCAATCGAGGCTTGAACTCTCGTTTTCTCATTCGGCGGCGGCCCAGACAGTTTCTCTTTTTCCTTCTTGATTTCCTCGTCCAAACCCTTCAGGATCTTCTCCAGCTCGATGACTCGATCGTCTAGCCTTTCGGCCGCCTGGTCATAGCTTTCTGTTACCTTTGTCAGGTCGGTTGCTGGGAGATATTGCACATTCAGGCTGTTCAGGTACGTTTTGAGAGAGGAAAGCGCCTGCTTGGTCCGCGCCAGCGCATTCTGCGCCTTCTTCTGCCTCGTGTTGAGTTCCTCAAGCTTTTCAGACGTAGATGGAGAAGTTGGGGCAGGAATATCGGAGAGTGTAACATCATGGATGGTTGCAGAACCGCGCCCTTCAACTCTGTCACAAGGAAAAGAGGTGAACAAAGCTGTTATTCAACTTCCTGTAGTCGTCCATACCTCAATGATTCGCGATCCAACACGTTGGGCAGGCCTTTGATAAGAACCTGGTTGAGACCGACTTTGATGTGGAAGCCATAGACACGCGTGATTTCCGCCCTCCCCGAGTACAGATTCACATTCGTGATGTTGCTCCGCTCCAGAGAGGCGATTTCGATCACGTTCGCTGGCTCGATCGCGGGCGGTGCGTCTTGCACTGCAGGGGCGGAAGAGGACATTCTCAATTGATTCGCGAGCGCCCGGGGGTTATGACTTGGGGAGGTTGACGATGTGGTGAGACAGTGCTCTTGGTTAGGACATGAGGTTTATAACCCTGGCGGACTTCTTCTCAAGCTGTGAATGATTTCGACATTGCCCCTGTTGGATGGCGGCCTCCATTGCCGAGTCAGCATTATAACAGAAATGGATGCTGTTGGTGGGAACCAAAGAAAGGTCCTCGAAATGTCCACGCTTGGCAGTCTGTAGTTATGGAGATGATTGACAGGATCAGATTAGTGGAAAAAGAAGTCTACCAATGTGATTCAGGAGTCTTTGTTGACCGACATATTGGTAGATAGGACTGTTATTCAACGCGCGGTGGTGTACTCCAACAGCGCAAACATCTTAACTCTGCATAGGTATCGACGACAACTGGCGTAACAGGATTATGGCTCATAATCATCTACTGCAACACGAAGAGGCGCATTGACCTCCCAAGAAAGTACTAAATTGATCCTCCCCTGCGAAGGCACCGAACACGCAAAATAGAATTTCCCGTCCTTGCCCAAAGCCGTGAGGTCGTAGCCGGGCTCGTCGGCGCCTTCCCACTGCGCAACTACCCCATCGCTGACTTTGACAGGCTTGGGGACCTGCGCCTCCGAGTTGGGCGGCGTCTCCGGCACCGTTAAAGCGGGCGAAACGATCTTGACTGTCACTTGCGATGTTTCGGACACGGGGAACTGTTCGAGGACCTTGAGGTCGTCGATGGCCGTCGACTTTGTATTGAAGATCGTGATCCTTTGCGTGAAGACGCGACTGGACGCTTTGGACATGAAGCCCGAGTGTGAGACTTTCTTGCTTCGAGGATGGTACGTCACTCGGATGGATGGGTCCAATCTACCAAACGCAAAACCATCGGTAATACGGACTATGGTACGAACTACTTGGCGTGACTTACCCAAGAGGGCAGTCGAAGCTTTCTTGAGGACTGACCAACGGCACGGACGTCCGCGAAATAAAGCTGCCGTCCACATAAACGCTGGCCACGCCGCTGAGGAAAGTGTATTCGGACGCGTTCTTGATCTTCGCCCGGAGGTGCGCCTTGGCGTCCTTCTTGGGCACCGTCACCCATGACATCGTTGCATCCAGCAGCAACTCCACCACCGTCACATTATGTTCTGCGACATCGCTCGGTATGGTAATTAGCCCGGGGACTTGGAATGTCGCTGTGATGTTTCCCTTCGAAGACACAGCCAGCCCGCGATGTTCGATGGAAGCACTACCGTATTCCTCCTGAAAAGCCGATGAAGAGAGACGGCTCACTGGGGAGTCAATCGCCGAAAGCCGCATAAATCTCGAATGCGAAGCAGGAGACTTGAACTTCTTCATTGGCACGCGTGTGGAGATAGTCCAGTCATCAAGCGTTGGTATACCGACCCCAAACGTTGGCGCTGCTGTCTCGAGTGACAATGGTACATCGTTCCAATCCTGGAAGCAAAGAAATACCACCTGAATATCAGCCTTAAAGCTGATGAAGAAATAATCGGACCTCTCCTGTGCTCTGGGTGATGCTAGCTTTATATATGAGCTTGACTGGCTTCTCCTTAGTCTGCATATCGACTCTGATATCGTATGCAGCATGCCAAGTCGCTGCATAAACACCTGATAACATGGCTGTTCGACAAAGCACGAAGGACAATCAAAAAGCGCCAACATACCATATATCAAAACCAACTCAACATCGCCTTCCACACCGCCAAAAACGCCAATGGATGCTTGAAGCCTCGTCTTGTCGTTGGGAGGGGGTCCAGAAATACTTTCGATCTCTTTTTCAATTTCTTCATACAATCCCTTCAGCATCTTCTCCAGCTCAATGATCCGGTCATCAAGTATTTCGGCCGCCTGATCGTAATTCTGCGTTACTTTAGTCAGGTCGGTTACTTGAAGGTGTTGCACATTCAAACTCTTGAGATATGTATCGAGAGAGGAAAGAGCTTGTTTGCTTCGTGTCAGAGCATTCTGGGTCCTTTTTCTCTTGAGATGTAACTCCTCTAGTTTGTCTGAGGTAGATGGTGCAGGAGAAGTGGGTATCTCGATGAGTGCGACGTCATGGATGATTGCAGAACCGCGTCCTTCGACTCTGCCGCAGAAATGAAGTTTTGTGAACGGAAAGACGAAACGCTTACTCACCTCAATGATTCACGATCCAACACGTTTGGCAGGCCTCGAATGACTACCTGGTTAAGGCCCACTTTGACGTGTACCTTGTAGACACGCGTGATTTCCGCCCTTCCAGAGTACAAGCTCACATTCGTGATCTTGCTCTCTTTCACCGATGCAATTTCAATGACATTCGTGGGTTCCACGGGAGGAGGCGCATCCTGTAGAGGCTCGGACATGGACATTCTAGATGCAGAGTTTGAATTGGGGTTGATGGATTGAAGCTAAGCCACGTTCATGCCCCTTTTGAATGTCTTGGTTTATATATTCAAACACAGCCTATGTGGTTAGCGATGTTTATCGTCAGCCCAATGCTGTACGTGGTCGTCAATGAGGATGCCATCCTATGGCATCTGCTCGAGGCACAAGAGAAAGTTCTGAGCGTGCACTTCTAAATATGGTAGTTACAACTACTGCCACAGCAGCTGTGAGCAACGACGATCACAGTCTCACAGAATCTTCGTGAAGTGTTTTCCACTTCATTTTGTTGCATTTTACTGAATGCGCTCGTAGAGGACAGTCTCATGGAAAGAAAGATGACCGTTGTATCTCGCCATCGAGTATAGCAGCGCAACTTTGAGCATTTCATCAAAGAGGATCAACCAACCGCATTTCGCCAGCTCTCGACAGGATTACCAACGCCGCCATACTAGTCAGACTCCCCATATTGTGGTCTCGCCCTTCGGAACTCTAAAACCTCGTGCGCTGTCTATTCTTTGCATGACGGAAAGGCCAGTTGATCTTGATCCACTGAGAAACGGGGCGATCCGGGACGATCCTACGAACACTCCGGACGGACTTGTTTGTAACCGGTCTTTCTAAAACGTTCAGTGCACTATGCCAAACGAGCTTAGGACAAAAGACCCCATATGACATGCGTTTGAGGTTCGCGCTGGGGTTGGGTGCTGCTATTGATAGCGCAGCGTTCCGTTCTGCCGGTGGAACAAAGATGTACCTCTCTATCAGAAACTTCAAGAACTCTGCAGTATATGCTTTAAATGTTCTTTCCAAAACATTCCCTAGATTCGAATTCTGAAAGATACACAAACGTTGCTCTTGATCTCTCCACCCGAGTTGATATGTTGCGTGCGAGTCTTGGTCATCGCGAACAATTGCCCGAGTCATAAGCGTTACCACATTCGGTACCGACATCAATATTGCTTAGAATACCTTCCATCTGCTGCGTAAGACAGATGATGGTCGAAGGCACAATCAGCGTGGCAGTGGCTTGTAGCAAAGAATCGGGAAGTCTTTGAGAAGCTGGGCTCTTGTCTCCGGCAAGCACGCTTCCTGACTGTGATACGTTTGCTACATCGAGTTTCGGACCCTTTCACTGGTATAGAATCGTGACCGAAGGTCTTATAAGCGCGTCATAAGATTAAAAACCGGGTCTGATTACTTCTCTTCGCTAGCAAACCAGCCCTCGCAGAGATGACCAGCAAAAAGACATCTTCACCAAACGTACTGCGTAGAGGCTCAGCGTGTCTCTCGTGTCGGTGGGTCCCTTGCACAGCACTACTTTTCGAAACCGTCGGCTAACGGACCGGTCTATCAGCAAGAGGAAATTAGTGAGCCTTGCGAAGATTTGCAAGCTATCCCTCACTGACTTTACCTGTGCTATTCCCGCAGAAATGTGACGGCAAACGTCCCATATGCGATCAATGCACAAGAATGAATCGAGGTCGAGCTTGCGTCTACGATGATTTTCGTCGAAAGAGCCGTACTCAGGTCCTCAAAGAGCAAGTAGTCCTGTTGGAGAGGAGATGGGAGGAGCTCAAGCACCGTTCGGTCGAGGTGAAAAGTGAGTTTTCTTCCGCCATGCACGCCATGCGCACGTCGAACGAGTGCTGAGACGGCCATTGGTAGCCGAACGTAGTCCAGAGTCGGAAACCAGCTTAGACGACATGGATTCAGATTACCATGGATTGAGTCCTCAATCGCCCATATCCACGCCGGGATCCATGGGTATCCCAGACTTTCCGGCTGAAGTCCTGCTATCTCGCGCAGGGTCATCTGCAGGATCCTCCATTGCCACGCTACCCGACGTTGAGAACTCACTAGAAGCCCCCAGTCTCGCTGATGTAGAACCAGACTTGACTCCCATTCGGAAATTCGATTCGGCCGATATTGACCACATGCACGCAAGTCCGGTTAATGGCCTATCGGCGGGAACGAAGCTATTTCTGTAAGCGCCCACTGCACGATGAAGCTTCCACACGCAGAATACTAATTGGCATCTCCCAACTTTCCTTTTTCCTTTGCGAAACTTGCGAACTAGGTTGAACGTGTTTCTCGCGCATAGGCATCAGTGCTTCTTCTACACGGACATCAATCGCTTCCTTGATCACGCGAGCCACTCAGAGCCCCACCCAGCACTCGAGAACGCCATGTGTCTGCTCGGCTGCCATTTCGCCCAGTCATTGTCATTCTCAACCTTCGAATCCATCTTCTTCACAGAAGCACTGCGCGAAATCGATAACGCGTTGGAAACGTCTGATCGCTTGATCGACATCGTCCAAGCCTCATGTCTCCTTGCGACCTACCTGTACTTCAACAGTCGGCCTCTTGAGGCATACCGGCACGCGTTCCTAGCTACACGGTTCGCCCTCGGCCTCAATCTTCACAGGGTCGCCGCGAGTGTAGCAGTTAGCGACAAAGGCAAAGCACCATCGACGGCCCGAGAGTTGCCGTTGTTGCCGATAGGCGCCTGTGGCAGCGACGAGGAATACAGTGACAGGGTGATGGTGTTCTGGCAGGTGTTCATGCTCGACAAGACCTGGACGGCCCTACATGGCTATCCTCCTGCGTTCCCGGAGGACTGCCGCATCCAGACGCCTTGGCCGATGGATGTGGATAGCATTCAGTGCGAAATGGTGACTGGATCATCGGATTTTACCCGGGAACTTCAAACTTACTTTTGATCAGCTCAACAAAAGCTTTGACGGTCCACTTCAAGACCTTTTCCAGGGACAATACGGCTTCATTGCACCCCCATTGCATATACCAGCCATCAAGGCTAAATCGATAGCTCTTTATGATGTGACTTCGCGTTTTAGTACGCGTAAGGAAGAACTTTTGCAATATGCCGCTCCAATAACCAGATATTGACAAGTATACCTCATTCTCTTTAGCCATAGACTCTAATGGTTCGGATGACTGGGCGACTTCACGTCGACTCTCACACATGGCGCTGCAACGTTTCGCGTCAACAGTCCCCCCATTCATCGCCGAACCACAGCGCAACGCACATTGGTACACTCAAACATCCCTAAGTTCCTCTCCACTTGAACATCTCTTTGTCCAGACTCTCTTTCATGCATCTTTCGTCAATCTCTGGCGGCGCGACGGTCTCATAGATCCTAAAACGCTAGATATGGGAAACTCCCTGATCCGGCTGGTGGGTTTTCTGACGGATGAGGATTTCCAGTTCCTCGATCCGACGATAGCGGTCCGTATTTTCACGGGATCTCAGGTGTTCGTGTGTATGGAACACTGATGCTGTACTGATCTGCTATAGGTAGCCTGGTTCCGGACGGCAAAAGTGTTCGTGGATACACTAGCGAGCGCGCAACGCCTGTTTGATCCCAACGAGACCGTGTCCAAGGTTGTCTTGGCGTACACGGAAGGGCTAGACGTTTTCATTTCTGCACTAAAAAAACTAGGAGCGTTCTTCCCCATTGCGGGTACGTCCGCGCGCGTTCTTGAGGACCTGTAACAGTTGTATAACGGCATTTCAATTTAACAGGAAGCTTGGCGGCTAAAGTAGAGCTGATGCGCGTCCAGGCGCTACTCTCTCCTTAGCACCATTTGGTGTTGTCAAAATCTCAAAACCAAGTACCGCGCATAACTTGTAATCTCTACATTTTTTTCCCCTCTCTGAACCCTCCATCTTCTGTGTTCCGACCCGGATTTCCAGTTGTATACAATTTCAGCCTATCGCATGTACGTATTGTAGGCATTCCCTCTAGCTATGGCTTTGATGTACCTGTACGGACTCTAGTAATGGATGTGAATTCGTGTCAAGAGTGTCCACTGATAGTTGAGTGGTTGCGATTCTGCGACGACATGGCCAAAGCCTTTTTGTCTTGAGTTTCTCGAGCAGGACGAATTAAAATTTTTCGTCCCTTGTACAATAATTCAGCATGTGCGAAATATGAATTTTTGCGAAACATAAGCTTCTTGTTCGTCATAATTCCTACCAGTACGTTTGAAGCCCTTCCATCTTTGGATCTGTTTGGCGATCGGCATAACCAAACAACGCGTGAGCACGTGCCGGCTCTGCCATTGTTTCCGAAAGAGGAAATGTCCTTTGTCCTCTGCAGGACAATAAAGCTGCGTGCTGAAATGGAACAATGGGCGGCCCTGTCGGTTGCTGCGGCAGTTATCAGCGCGGCGGGGAACGCCTACTTTTCCGTGCTGCCATCGTGCAGTTGTTCCTTGTAGTTTCTGCACCTTTTTCATATCTCTTTTCTTCTCTTCGCTTTTTCGTTGACGAGGCTCGACGATGATGATGTTGGGCTTCCTTGCCATTCCCATAGCGTTGGGCTGGTCTGTTTGTGAGTCGAATCTGGTGCTTTTGATTCCAGCTGGCGCTGATGAAGTCGTGTAGATGCACAGTCTTCCTCTTCTGTTGTTTGCGTTGCTGGGCAATGTATGCAAGGTTATGCGAATGTTACGAGTGCGTGGCCAGCTGCTCCAGACGTTCGTAGAGTTGACGTGTGTTTCAAGTCGGTGCAAGGCTTACAGCCAGCGGAGCACCCACATCTATCCAACTTCTCCCTGGTCAATACACGACGACAACCAACCCTCAACTCCTCCATGACATCCTCACATCACCATCTGCCTCTCTCTCACCATCCCCAGGATTTGAAAACTCAACATCCTCGACCTCGTTACCTCTAAATCTAGCTTTAGAGCCTGGCCTCGCCATCTTTTCTCAAACACACTACTCTGGCCAATCCGGGTTCTCAAAGCTCCCAACCGCACCCGTCGGAAACACGTCCACCCCTTTGACCGCCGGCTCCATCGCACTCTCTTCCAACGTCTGGGTGGCGCTGACCACCGGTTCCAACTCGCGCATCGTGCTCTGGGACTCCGTGCCCGACGTGAATCAGTTGCCCTCGGGCGCGGCGCAGCGCGGCTTAGCCCTTGTAGACGTCCAATCGACTGCGTGCTCCCCTGCCTGTGCGGGCTCTGGTGTGTGCTCTGCTGCAGGGACGTGTGTCTGCCCGCCTGGGTTCACGGGCTCGTCATGCGAGTCGTGCGAGAAGGGGTTCTTTGGACCGACGTGCCAGCCTTGTCCCGCTGGATGTACGTCGTGCGACGACGGAATATCCGGGTCGGGGAGGTGCCTGGCGCCTGTCCTTGCCAATGCTCCCTCGACCTGCAACTGCCTGAACGGCCAGTGCGGCTCCGACGGCCAGTGCGCTTGCAACGCTGGCTGGACAACGGCGGACAACGGCACCGCTTGTGCCAAGTGTGCTTCAGGTTTCTTCCAGACTTCCACTGGCGACTGCCAAGGTGAGGACTAATAATTCGACACCTGTGGTGTTTCTGAGGACTTTTTCTCGCATGTTTCCAGTCTGCCAGCTCGGATGCACACAATGTGCGGATGGTACTGGGGCTTGCATCGCGTGCAAGTCTGGGTTTACTCAAGATGCGAACGATAAGACGAAGTGCAATCCCGTGCAGTCCGTAACCAGTACTGGGACCGTGTGCCCTGACGGAAGCTTCAGCGATGGCGCGAAATGCTCACTATGCTCTCCCTCCTGCAAGACATGCAGCGGACCGACTTCAAACGATTGCGTTATTTGTGCTGCCGGTCAATACATGTTCAACGGTCACTGCATCGGGACGAACAGCGACGGCGTATGTGAAGAGTCTAGTCTGATTGCGAACAATAACAAACACGAGTGTGACAGTGAGTGTTTTACTACAAGAGAATTTTTCATCAACCCTGATGATTGACTGTAGCGTGTGGGGCGAAATGCACCTCCTGCAAGATTCCAAACTTTAGCGTGGCGTCTACGGTCGATCAGGCGCAATGCACTGGGTGCTTGCCCGGCTTTGTTCTATCGCAAGGAAGATGTGTGGAAAGTTGCCCCTCCGGATCTTTCGTATCCCCACAAGACAATTTGACATGTATCCGTGCGTCTCTTATCTCTATATTCCATATGGCTATCTGGAGCTGACTGAGCTCTTTCAAACACAGCGTGCAGCTCCTCGTGTGGCACCTGTGCGGGCTCTGCCGACTTTTGCCTGACATGCCCCGGAAACCGATTGGCGTCGAGCGGAAAATGCGTCGACGCGTGTCCGTCTAACACATTCAGCTCGTCTGGGAGCTGCCTCACCTGCCACCCCGATTGTGCTAGCTGCTCTGGGCTGTCCTTCACTCAGTGCTCGAGTTGTCCGCCGAATAGGCCTGTACTCGCGAACGGGCGTTGCTTGCCTACGTGCGGCAAGTCTCAGTACTTTGACACGACGACGTCGACATGCCAGGCGTGCGACTCGAGCTGCTCAAGCTGCTCCGGGGCCGGGCCGAGCAGCTGCCTCGCATGCTCAAATGCGAACCAGGTCCTCCGTGCAGGTGCATGCGTTGCGGCGAGCTGCGAAGGGTCGGCTGGTGTCATTCCGGGACTGGGCGTGTGCCTTTCTGAGCTGGTGCGGGTCCCGGCGCCGTCTGGGACGGGTGGCGGTGCGCCTGCGTTGCCCTCAATCACGGGGCTGACGAACCCGACGGTGGTGCACACGACGACGCGACGGCCGCTAGCGTGGTGGGAGATCCTGCTCATGACGCTAGGGTGCGCGTTCATCTTTTTGGTCGTGCTCATGCTATGGCGCCGCCGCGCCCGCAGGCAGAGGGCGAAGCGCACTGTGAGGTTCGCGACGGCGAAGAATCTGGTGTTCAAGCCGACCTGGCGCTGGAGACTTGCAAGATTATTTGGGAGAGGAAGACCATGCAATTTTGAGCATGTGCATCCGTATGTGTATCCGTATCCGCGAGGTGGGGTAGGGCTTGAGGAGAGGAAGGCGCGTGATCTGGGCGAGGCCGAGGAGGCGAGGGGTGGTTCCGGCAGTCGGCGCGATACGCGACTGCATTTGAGCGACGACGAGTTGGACAACTTTATCAATGCGTACGATTACTCGCGGTCGAGCCGGGCACCGTCGACTTTGCCGTCGCTGCATGATTACCATAACGGCAGTTCACAGAAGAGCGGCATGAAGGAGCTGAAGGGGAGCAACAACCGGCTGTCGTTGCACTCGCTTTATTCTCAAGTGACCGGAGTACCGAGGCAGATGCCGGAACCGCGTCAGCCGGTGCGGAAGGAGCTGTTGTTGCCATTGTCACGCCCTGCGTCCTCGGGCTCGTCGGCCAGATACTCGTCGAGCACGCTAGCGTCGTCGAATGGGCGTCATCCCGGTAGTGCCGATGCGGGGGATAGTGGTGGTAGTGCGATGGCTGGTGGCGGTGGCTGGGCCCAGATACAGGAACGTGCGCCGTCGCTCCTTCCCGGTTTAGACTCGGTCGAGGTACATCGCCAGCCGACTGAGGCGGAGGCGTATGCTATGGCGGTGAGACCGATGCTAGTTGGAATAGAACCAAATCAGACGAGTGGATCTTCATCTTCACGCAATCCATTCCGTATGTTGTAAATAATTCTTTCATGGACTTTATGATACATCCATTCTAAATATGATATATTATCGTCCTGATCACGTGTGTGATGAATTGTCTACCGGGGATGCTAACGTCCAGCGTTTATAAGGTCGTAATCTCGGCTCGAATGACCAGCTGACGCGTTCCCCGCAACCTGCCCCCTCCTCTTTCTCCGTCTGCGCCAACAGCGACACCGTGTTCTTCTCAACGCTGCTCTCTAGCCTCTGGGCCACCCTCACCATGCTCGTCGAACGCACGTCCTACAGCTGGGCTTACTCGGACGACATTCCCGGATCCAGGTGCGGGCCGGAAGATGGGCCTTGGCCGCGCTCGTACCAGGTCCTTGACGAGGCTGAGCTCTGGAAGGAGCTGCGCTTCCTCGCAAAGCCGCACAGCGTTGCCCTTGACGCGACGAACGGATACAGAGCCGATAGCATCAATTTCCAGCCGTCCCCGACGACCAAGACGCAGGACCGGTATGTCGTCACGAAGCTGGACGTGCATGGACGTCAGTGGACTTTGACTGGCGTTTTCGATGGTGAGCGTCAGCCCAGATCCTTTCCGCACCCCACATCCCCACGGTGTCCTTCGCACCCCGCACCCCCTCAATTCCCGCTAATATGCTACGCCTTCTTTCATATTTCTCATCATATATGCGTGTGTATTATCTGGTGACGGAGAATGACGAGTCTGTTTCTGGAGATTAGGTCACCTGGGTGATGTGACTGTCGAACACGTCGCACACCATCTGCCGATCATCATACGGGATTTTCTTCGCGACGCCTTTGCGGACGAGCGCCAGCATGCTGCTTTGCTTTCCGACCCATCCACTATCGCGGACCTCTTCTCACGCTCGATCGTTGCATTCGACGATGCGATCGCCAATGACGTGCTCAGCTTGTTCGGTGGCCTCGACGGGCTCGCGGATTACACCGACTCGCAGATTCGCAATATCATAAATGACCAGCATCGAGGAGGCGCCAACTGGAAGAAGGCGAGGTTGTGCATGTACGGAACAACTGCGCTAGTGGCGCTCGTTGATCCTGATCACCGGAACCTGTGGGTGGCGAATCTGGGAGACTGCCAAGCCAGTGCGTCCTTTCCGGTTAAACGAATGCTGACAATAGCGTTGCTCATGCGCTCTCTTCGGCATCCATTCTGCGGGGATTGCCAGTTATGGTCACGCATGACATGTCCGCGGATCAGTGGAAAGTCGAGAGATTGACGACCGATCATAACGGAGACAATGATGCCGAGGTGGAACGCGTCATGCGGGCTCATCCTGGTGAACCAGAGTGCATCATTGATAGACGCGTCCTTGGTGCCCTAGCGCCTACGAGATGTAAGCTTTGCCTGACATAATTTCCATCACCATCCTAATCTTGTTTCCTTCGAGGTTTGGGGGACATACCCTTCAAACAACCACCTGATTTCACCAGACGAATATTGTATAACCTCTTTCCCGGGTTTCATAACACGTCACCATGGGAGGAGTTTCTCGTCCGGAACCTGACCCCACCGTACATCACTGCATCTCCAGAGGTGATGCACCGACGCCTCGATGACGTTTCCCCGCTCTCGGGGTCTCCGTCGTCGTCATCATCTCGGCCAACGCGGTTTCTCGTCCTCTTCTCGGACGGCTTCGCGGATCTGTGTGGCGATGAGGACCAGAATGCAATCCTCTGCAGCTGGGCGGAGAGCATGGCCAACCTGATGGCCAACGCACCTGATGCCGGCTCCTCTCCACTCATGCCCTCCCTGTCGCCACCGCAGCACCGGCACTCATCCTCCGTGTCGTCAGTGTCGTCTTTGATGTCGGTGTCGTCATCAGTGTCGCTCGCCTCGGCGAGCAGTAACATGGCCCTGCGTTTGCTCCGGCATGCGTTAGGTGGGGACGACCGGTTCAGCGTTTCAAGGGTCCTCACGCTCGATATGGACCGTGCGTGGATCGACGACACGACGATCGTCGTGCAGACGCTTTGAAGCGGCTTCCACCTTCTGCTTTCTTTTCTTGTTTCTGCGTCTTGGTTCTCCCTCGTTTTCATTCTCGTGGTCGTCACATTGTGTAATTCCAGTTGGCATTTCACCAAGCACTCATCCACCACTCAAACCTCAATATTTTTATCCCACTCACCGCATGCACCTATGCAATCATCAGTAATCATCACCATCGTCAATGCGTCATTGTCATCATCATCAAGGTCACTGCTCTATCATCGCATTTTGTTGTTTGGAGGGCTCGATTCGATATGACTTGGGTAGTTCCTTTGTCTTGATTTCTCGCTTTCTTTTTTCCCTTATGTAGTACGTAATGTATAATTCTCGTCCGCAAACAGGTCGAGCGGGTTTATTGTACCTGATGTTTTATATACCACTGTATTCGTCATTAAGTCATTAAGTATGCCGTCTAGCCCGTGTTGGGGGTAGAAGCGAAAAGTTTTGATTTTGTCTGAGTCCTCCTAAACTAAAAGTACACGAAACCGAATGAAAGACAACATGCGAGATACATAGGACACATACGATGCCAAAATAAGAGAAAAAAAGAAAAGAAAATCAGTTCAAAAAGCGTCATAAATATAAGACGAACCAGAAACACCCAGGGAGAAAGGCCGGCCAATGCAGAGCAGATGGGAATACCGTGAAGGTTAAGCTTTCCGGCGAGAATTCTCACAAGGATGGCAGTGCATCGCAAAGAGAAGGTTGGATGAAAGAAAAAAAGGAAAGAGGTACATACACACGTCGACGTTAATTGTCCAAGGAACCTGCAATCTGCGAAACAGCGGAGACGGACGAAAAATAACAACACGACACAGCGGGATACGGGAACAAAAGGGGAAAAAAACAAAAACAAAAGGGAAGTGTCCAAGAAGAGGGGAATAGATTAGGCTCGGCTATCGTTGGTCTGTTTCCTTGCTTTGCAAAAAGGGGGGTTGGCAAGGGGAAGGGGGGGGAGGGTCTGAGAGCGGATATAGCGGTGCATGCGAGAGTAAGGAGGAGCGGAGAACGGACGCGTGATGGACGGGATGAGCTTGAGCTTGTAGGGGGGATAGGGGAAGCAAGGAGAAAGCTGACGCCAGAGCCGGGATTGCTACCAAGGGAAGGGAAAGGTAAAAGGAACAGAACGGAGGCGGGTTGCGCAGGGGCGCTAGAAGTAAGTGATACAAGGATGGCGAAGGCGAGAAGAAGGATGAGATCGAAATCCTTCTCTGTTGCCTCGGTCTAAGGGTGGGAGGTCGGGTTTGCTTGCACATCGCCTGTCAGTTAAAGGCAACAAGTAGCAGCGCTTTCCCTCCCTATTCCGCCGACGTCTCCCGGCTTGTCCGGTCGTTCAAATTCCCTCCACGAACTTTGTTCCGCCCTGCAGCGTGCGCATGACGAGCCCCGCCTGAGTCGAGAACGTGTGCCCCTCGCCGTCCAGGTTGACCATGCCCGCCCTGCTCTGCGCTGACGGTATCGGCGTCAACGTCCGCTCCTGCTCTATTGGCGGCTGCTGTCGTTCTCCGTCCCGATATTGCGATTGTGACGATGGTCGTGGTGGTTGTTGCATGGACATGGGCGTCGACATTGACTCGGGCGACGTCGAGCGCACGATGGCAAATGACGGTGGAGGCGACGGCGAGCCAGCGACGCTGCGCGCGCTACCGCCGCCGCCGCCAGCTCCGTTCCCTGCTCCGCTCGGGCCCAAACTCGCCGTCGCTACTGCCGCAAGCGAGGAAGACGAAGGCGAAGGGGAGCCAAACGAGAGAGAGTGCGACGGCTGGGGATGCGGGTCTGCGAACAGGCCGCCCAGCCCGCCCAGCCCGAGTCCAACACCGACGCCGCCGCCACCGCCGCCGCCGCTGCGTAGGTCGAAGCGCACGCTGGGGCTGCTGAGGTTTGTGTCGGAGGTCGTTTTGGGCGGTGCGGGGCTTGAGCTCGCGCTCGGATAGGCGTATGGATGCGAGTATGGGTGTTGGTACGGATGTGCGATGGAAGGCGGTGGGGAGAAGGATGTGGAGGGGGACGATGCGCGGGCGGGCGCGGGGACTTGCTCTGGTGTTGAGGAGGACGTGCGTAGGGGGCTTTCGGCCATCGCGCGGGCGAGCATCATGCTGCGTACACCGCTGGGGCCGCTGCCTGGACGGTGCGGGCTGGCACCGCGATGCCGGGCATCGTCCACAGAGTCGGTTTCCCAGTCATCGCGCGAGCTGGCCTTCATCCACCCGCGCTCGCTGCCGCGCTTCATGGCCATGTGGTCCGAGCTTATCCGCGTGTGGTTTGCGGAGCGCCGGGCGAAGAGCTGAGGAAGCCAGCGGGTGGGGTTCAGCAAGGCGAGGAAGGCGGTCGTCGGGGCGGTCTTGTAAGGGCGGTCGGAAGAGGCGTGGGATGAGGAGAGGTACCGCCTGTTCTGCCCTAACTGGGCATCGTCGGATTTCTCTTCGTGGATGAGGTACAGTATGCCTGCACATGATATGAGGATGATGAGGATGAGACACACTACCAGCGCTATAAAACCTGGACGCATTCTCGGGCGTCAGCGAGCAGAAGACGTACAGAGCCGTCCACGCGCAGGCCGGGCGCTGGAGCTGTAGAAAGACATACCGCCAGAGGAGCCATTAATCTTGGGTATTTCCCGTTTCGTCACCACTATGCTCCTGTAATCCGATGGAGACATGACGCCCCTCTGAACCAGTTCGTCTTCGATTCTACTAATGTACATCTTGGCGGCCAAAAGGATCTCCCTAGCGTCGCCAACGTGTATATATGACTTGCGAAAAGGGCCACCCTAGGCGGTAGCAATATAGGAGAACGCCGTCGTTGAAGGAAACTATACGAGTACAATCGCCAAGCGCCCACGACACGTTTGGGGCTTTCGAGCTGTCGGTGATAATGGTACACGGAGAAAAGGAAGAAAGGAGCAGTTCGTCGTCGTGAATGGATTGTTAGAGAATCATTATCTGGTTGTGAAGTGCTGGTCGTGGGACTTGACAGCGAACGACAGTGGCAAACTGTCCCCGTTCTGTTCGGGCTATTCTTTGGTCCCCGACGGTCAGCCATTCCCGTTGCATCTGCCTCTGCTCTACCAGCTGCTGCCCCAAAGCGCGGTCTCTCGACGAAGGGTATTTGGTGCGGAAAATGCATGTTTTCGTTCCATGTTCAGCAAATGGACAGCCGACTACGGTGCGATCGAACTGCGACATTTCGCGGAAAGCAAGGCGGCTCACCATTCCTCCGCTCTGCACCTCCTGAAGGCTAGCTTCAGCTCCATCCATAGAGATTGCCAATTCCGAGAGTAGACATCCTGGGCCTCGTCACTTCTGTTCCCCTCTCTCTCCACACCCTCTAGACTGCATCGAGCGGTACAGCTACCTCTGCATGCACGAAGGCATTCTAAATTCCTCTGCAATACCCCAAACACCAAACAATGGCATCTTGGAACGACCTCCTATTTTTCTGTTCATTTCAGGTCAATCTGAAATCTTGCCATCCTTGCGAGACCCATGGACCAAAAAAAATACAAATAGTGTCGAATTAAAATGCAGAGAAAAAGAAATCCCCTTGCTACGTTCAGTTTCCCCATAGGAGTTGCTCTCTGATAACATTCTTTCGGTCAGAACGGGGACGGTTCATTCCGACCTCTCGTTTGTTTGAGATTCGACTGTCGGAGAGGCCGGAGCGGAGCAGCACGTCGGAACGGAACATGTATTTGTTCATGTTTACGTCCCGCATCATTCCTCCACTCTCCGCCCCTTTCCTGGGCTAGCCATGGGGTCATCTGGTTACTGTTGCTCGCGGCTCCGAACGATAGTCTTGGAGCCCCTCTGAAACTTTTTCCTTTACGTCGAGCGCTCGCGACCGAGTCTAGCGGTGTTCTGAGACAGGCCGAATGGCTTCTTCGAATAGAGAGCTCTGAATAGCACTCTGGCTCGTTTTCCGTGTTTTCTGTTCGCTTCAAGTTCCGTATGCTTAGCGTCAGGTGGGTTATAACGTACTTTTTTCTGATGCTCGAAATGCGCTATCTTACTTTTCCGCCTGCCCGTATTGAGGCCGGTCTCCAATACACGTTACACGTCGCTGAGCTCTGTCGTCTGAAGACTCTATCTACGCGTACACTCTTACGGGACTCTTCAACTCTTCACGCCTACTACTCATCTCGCATTCCAAATTTCGAACAAAGGAAGGTCAACAAAGGAAGGTCGGGTAAGCGCGTTTCGACTAGGGCGGCGCGACGGCCGCTGACGCGTACAATTCGACCGCCCTTTGCGTCACGTAGCCGACCGCGCCATGCTTCTCGTCATGTAGGGCTGGAACAAGGTGGAAAACAGAATTCTGATCTCCGCGGGTTGAATAAAATTGGACTTCTCTCTTGATCAAAAAACGGTCCGTTTGCAGATTTCGAGCTATCCCGTCATCCGTGTGCACGCTTTTTCTTTTGCTCTAAAGTGTCTGATACATCCCTGGCTTGTCAAGAGTGGAGCTCGATATGCTGCTGGATAAAGCAAATCAAGCAATTCACGCATCATCGCGCTGACTGCCCCCGCCTGAGACGAAGCACACGGAATTTGACTGATTTCCAGCACAATCTAACGCGCGCCGCTCTATCCCGCCCTCTTTTCTGATTGGCCGCGTATCACGCTACAAAAAAAGATGGATTAGAACATTGGTGTGATGAGAGAGGGTCGGTGTCGGATACGCTCCGGTCTCCCTGCATCTCGAAAATGCCCAAGGACCCTGTTCTATCCCTATCCTCGGCTTTCCCTTCCCCACGTTCTATTGAGTCGCTCCCAAAATTCAAGAAGCCGATGTCGACCTCAAAGTCCTTCTTAGTAACCGTTCATTGTGCGACCTTTGCCTTCGAGAGATGCGTCCTTTCGACTGTTCGACGCTGCAGGTGCAGTGCGCGAATGTTGGAGATCTCCTGGAATGCATCTGGTACCTGAGTACGCCCATTGTTTTCCACGGACATCCTGAGTGTTTCACTGGAAATTTTTTCGAAAATATGGTATTAATCAAAGGCGAAAAAAGGATCCATATGTGTGGTGACTAATCCCCTCCCTCAAGACGTCCTGGGAGCGGCTGGACGAGAGAGTGCCTATTGTTCCATCAGAAGGCCCAAGATGGCTATGTTTTCCTTCTGCGAATGCCGCCGTGAGGAAAATAAACAGAAGACAGACAAGGAAGACAGAGATGAAGATCAAACTAGTGCGTCTTGGTTTCGCAAAGCCGCCGGTAGCCTCGTAAACGATCGTCATCGACTCAGTTCCTTTTTGTCTTGCTTTCGATGTCAGTCTTGTTCACCTGCTATCGGAACTCTTTTTTTTTTTTCAACTCTCGTTCCGTCTGCAAATGTTCGTGGCTCTCGAATTGGCGCAGCACCGAACTCCAAACGAAAACAAAAGAATCCACGCGACCTTTAGTCCTCGGAGTCCGATTGATTTGAGCACCGCTCTCGAGAATGACGGGCACATGCAACATTGCCGAACGCATCATCGCGCATCGGTACCGCCCAACCGGTCTGAATCGGGGTCGTTTTCTGTCCGTCCAAGCTGACTTTGGACAACATTTTTGCACCCTCAACTTGGGGGATCATTTTTCTTCCAGGGACACTAGATAGCTCGGTCATCCACACCCCCAACTTTTTTTCACCAAAGCAGGATGCACGACTGCCAGCGAAACACGTCGTCGTGTTACACCTCTGTCAGAGATGAATTTCTTTTGGAATTCGAGTTTTACTGCCTTGGACCTGTACGTATATTTGGAATAGCCAATGAAAGAGGCTTTTCCGCCGGTCACGGTCTCTCTGAAATATTGCTATACCATTCGGGCTCCTTATCGGGGGAGAGCTTAAAGGAAGATCATCGAGTGATATTAGGAGTGATTTCATTCGCGTGCTCAACGTCCTTCTTTGGGTCTGTCCTGATGCGAAGAAAAGTAAATTAGATCGACATCGTATTTGGTAAGCCTGTCCTCTTCCTTTATCCCAAGCGCTTAGCTCAGCTGGTCGTTCTCGATTCCCTATTCTCTAGGGAAAGGCTTTTTGTCTTGCGAGCAGTTGGCAGCCATAACGGGAAAGCATTAGGAGACGCCATCTTACTCAGGCACTGGCTGACTTTTGAAAAGCATTTACGAAAAGGTGGCATACCTGCGGTCAACTGATCCTGATCGGGCTGCTTACGCGCAATTCGTCCTCCCCCGCCCGGCGATTGAATTTCATACAGCTGACATTTGTTTACCGTCACGAGAAACTTTGGACTCAATTTCCAAAGGTGATGCCATTGGCGCCCGTGCTTCCTTCTAGAGCGCGGTTGACGGCGTCCCTCTAGACTAGAACGCTGCGAGAGAACGTTGCATCTCGGCCTGTTTGGGAATCGCTTCCTCGGCTCTGCGAATAGATATCACAAGCAAAAAAAAGAGAGAGAAAAAAACAAACACAATTAGACGAGACACTGTCTGCTGACGGGGCGCGTCATCCCCTCCTCGTGATCCCTTCTAGGCCCCTGAAGCTGACAATATGGCCCTTGGGGAGGCTATCTCTGTACACAAAAGCAAACTCGGGGGGGACGATGGCCCTGCCTTCGGTTCGAACGTACCATTATTGTCCGGTGAGATGAATCTCGATGGACATGATATGGGATATATCTGGAGATTTACACCCTCGATTTCAGCACAGTTAGCTCTTTGGAAGCGTTCAGATGCCCATGCCGATCACGATCGAGTCCAATGCCACAAGTCAAAGAACGTATCTCAGATCTTCGAATTGTGACCGGCACATTCATAATTAACAATGCAAACGTTTGGCTCCCGGGACGAATTGGCCTGTTCAGACGCTTTAAAAAGTGACCCATGCAAAACTTTAAGACCCTTCCATATAATCTTCTTTTTTTTTGTTGTTGTTGTTCAGGCGACGCTATTCCCTTTCTGCTTCCCTTCGGCCATGTCTTCCCTCGCACGAGCGTTTGGCTGGAGGTCGCCTAAAACTGAGGAAGACACGATAAGCGCCGCGCCACCGATTCCTTCTCATCCCTCGACGCTCACCCTCATGGGTCTGCAAGTTCCAGTTCCTCAGCCGTCCGATGACGCTCTGCAGCTGCCGAGCGGCAGGTCATCTCCGATCCCTCTCGAACCTGCCTCTCCCGCCTCGAGCACGTCTTCCCTCTCGCAAGAGGGAGAGGGAGATTCGAATCAGGCGGCAGAGCCTGTGCGGCGGGGCGATCCGGCGTGGGTAGCGCGCCCCCGTAACCCGTTCATCATCTTCCGTTGCGAGTACTCGCGGACGCATACCCGGGAGGGCAAGCGGGTGCGTCGACCGCCTGGCTCACAGGCCGAGAAGACCTTGTCGAAGCGAGCCGCCGAGGCGTGGCATCAGCTTCCCTCTGAGGAGAAGAACCGGTTCAAGGAGCTCGCAGAAGAGGAGAAGAAGAAGCACGCAGAGCTGTATCCGCACTATCGTTTTCGCCCTATGCGCCGCAACGTCAAAAAGCCCAATTCTCAGACTTCACCGGCAAAGGGGAGCTCGCAGGCGTCGTCGATCAAGTCCCCTGCGTCGTCGGTCGCGGATGTCAGCATGCCGCCACCGGAGCTTCCGAGCGCGAGCGCCCAGCCCGAGGCGCCGGAGATGGCGTCCACGCTCCCACCGCTGCCTTCCGTCCCGACAGACATGTCAGCGGTGAAGGGCAATCGGCGTCGATCAGCGTCGGTGCCATCGCTCCCCTTTGGGCAGCATCCATTCATCTCGGGCGTCTGGGCGTCTCCTTCTCCGAGATTGGCAATCAAGCGTTCCAGATCGGCTATGGGCAACCGACCTTCGATGGCTGGCGCGGTCTCCTCGAACGTCTTTGACCCTAGGTATTTTGAGGTAAGGAACATTTTTAACAGCCGTGTTCTGTTCTGTTCCGACTTCGGACCGTGGCTGACTTTTGTTCTTTGAACCCCACGACACGTTGCAGACCTCTTCCGGATCATCGGTCAACTTTTACACGCCCGAGGGACAGCTCACTCCCCCGCTCGACATCGACCCCGAGTATCCGTTCGGGAAGCAATTCACAAGCCAAGAAGTGAACATGGCCCCGCAGATGTTCGCCTCGTCTTCTTCGCTCGCGAGTTGGGACGGACAGCCGTCCGTCGCGCCTCTCATGACGGCATCCAACGCTTCCCCATGGGGTTCACCTCCATCGGTCGATCACTACCAAGACGGCTCGAGCCCGTCTTACACAGACTACCAGCCTATCCCCGGAGAGGAGGAGCTGGCGCTCGCGCTCGCGAATTATACCCAGATCAACGATCCGTGGATGGCGCCAGCTCAGCCCTCTTTCGCTCCCATGGGCGCTGCCACGGTGGCAGAGTCCGCTCCGAGCTTCCAACAACCCGCTCCGAACTTTTACGACACGCGATACGAATTCAGCGGCTCGCAAAGTTACGACGTCGCCACGTATATAGACACTACCCAGTTGGGGGAAACGACCGCTCAGATGAGCGACGAAGCGTTCTATGCACAGGACATGAACACTTATTTCCAAACTTACTGATCCGTTTATGATTCTCCTCTTTTCCGGTTCTTCTGCGTTATGACGTCTGTTTTTTCGTTGCTCGCCATAAAATCCTCCCATCCGAGCCGCAGGATGTATACCCCGAGATTCGCTTTCGATATTCACCACACTGTATCTATTCACTGTTGGACTAACCTTCTCTGTATTTTTCCCTTGTCGTTAGGTCGGCGCAACGTGATTTATTCTGTACTTATTGGCTCGCATGACATGCCCATTATTTATCAATGTCGATATTTAGATTCGTACCTCGCAGACAATAAATGTCAAGGTTGCCGTTAAAAAGTGTGTGACGGATCCCTGCAGGAGAACATGCTTAAACGGGTATTAATTCTACTAATGCCTCCGAGTTCAAGACAACGGAACATCCATGATCCATCTAGTGATTAAATCCTGCCGCGAACGATCAGTCACAGCAACAGAGTAAACGGAAGAGAAATGACACACCAAAGCTGCTTCTGGCTGGTCGTGCGGGACCATATGTCTGTTCACAAAAGCTCAACCATACGTCGGCGCTTCATATCGTGCGGACAAACTCACCCAGCTTCATAAACTTGAACAAAAGTAACGTTGCCGGCTCCAGATCCGGCTCCCCCGGCGCTCCTGAACTGGCCAGCCACTCGTCCCGAGCCCATCGTCCGCCACGGAACCGGGTCCGCTTCTTCGAATTCCTGGTGGAACTTGGTATCCAGTTGCTCAACCCATCTTTCATTTCCCTAGACAAAGCAACATTGTCATAATTTATCAACGTCCATCTGCATGACGCCGCTCACAATGAAGTTGCACATCATGTCTAGATAAAGTTTATCTCATGAGGAACGCCGAAGACCATCTTGAACAATAACGGAGCCGCTGACCTGCGTCGCCGGCGTACACCAGCAGTCTGATCCCATCGTTCACGAGTTCCGGCAGGAGAGCGGCCGAGTTGTGCATGCCGTCGCCCTGCATCGTGAAAGCGCGATTGACGTCCATATTGCACGACTCGAAAGTCTGCTCAGGGTTGACGCCGAGGGCGGCTTTATTCTTGGGGTTGTTCATCCATGTCTCTACCCAGCCGAGCTGTGCATAGCAAAGCTCGCCATCCTCCCTCCGGTCACATTTCAAACGAACGTCGTACGGATTCAGGCCCGTTTCTGCAGAATTTCATGAATTGAGCTTTTAAAGCATTTGGGTTCACGTACGAAGAAGCGGTGCCATAAGCTGCGCGTTGCAGTAGAGAACAGCAGGGACGCAAGTAAACTGCGATCCAAAGGTGTAACAGGTCTTGATTAGCCGCTGGCACAACGGGACTCTAGTCTTGAATGCCTGGCACCTAGGTCCTTCGGGATCGCCCAGAACAGGATAGGGTCCGCCGCAAACATAATCTGGCAAAGCGCCGTATTGCACATATGGATCGGTCAGCCCATTCGCCAGGACGACGGAGGCGAGGTTGATATGCTTCAGCCTCGGGTTCGGGGCAAGAGTCAGCTCCTTGTTCGCGTGGTGGATTGCACTGGCAAAATTCGGGGCGTAGGTGCCGCCATAACTCTCCGCCGCAAGGTGGAAAGGCTGAGTGGAGTACTCGGGGAACCTGTTCAAGAAAAGCTCCAGGAAGGCATAGACATCTTTGCCAGCGAGGGGAGTATTGTTCACCGTCGATCCGTCGTCAGAGTATGAATAGCCTACGCCGATGGGCTGATCAAGGAAGATGATGTTGGCGTGCTTGTTCCAGCTGTAACGATTAGACGTCACGTTCTTCCCTTCATCGGCGATATTGCAGGGACCCAGTTCGAAGAGGAGGCCGGTGGAAGAACTACAGCCTGGACCACCGTTAAGCCAAAGAACGAGGGGCGCATCCTTGGGATTGGTGCGGGATTCAAAGAACCTAACGAAAGAAAATACCATACATGAGCAATCCACGAGGTGCAGGCACTACATAACCCACCAAAAGAATAAATGCTTGCTCTCAGCAACATCAAGGTATCCAGAATATTGCTTTACAGAAGGGTCGCACAATTGCGGTTCTGTAATGCGCAGGGTATGATCCGAGAAAGAAGGGTGCGACACCAATTCATCTGTGAAAGGACAGTTACGAGCGCTTAACCCAATGTAGACATGCATTCACGCAGTACAACGTACACAGAAGACCGTTCTGCTTCATGAATTCTTTCCCATCGTGCATCCACTTTTGCAAATTCTTCTTCCCTTTCAGAATTCCCTTCTTGGCATCGTCCAGAAACGCCGACGTAGCGTCGCCCAAGTGATCGATGGCGAACTTTGAAGATTGCTTGAAGATGTCCCCCGAAAGGACTATCTGGCCGCCTCCTTCAATAGGACTAGATAAGGCATGAAGAAACAGAGAACCCGAGATCAACAACGCCGACGCCTTCATCATAGACGACGGCAGTGTGGTTGTCCAGGCCTGGCGAGCCCAAGTGATGCTGTAGATCACGTGCCACTAGTTTGTAATTGCCTCCTCCTGGCATGAACTTCTCTCTCGGCTTCCTTGCTCAGCTGGGCGCAGAACGACATGTCAGCCGAACGTTGGTTTTCGATGGGAAAAAGACAGTCCGTCCGCGGTTTCCGAATGAATTGAGAAGAATCAGCATCACATCATTTAAATACGTCGGCGAATGCTGTCGTTACAGTCAGCGTCTTGCCTGATATCACTTTCCTAACATTGGAGTAACGAAATTCTGCGCCCCATGGTTGTATCGACAAATACGAAGACCCTTGATCATATCGTGCATCTGACGCCACCGGGGACTGTAGAGCGGGCCTCGACACAGTTCAAAGACTTGGGCTTCAAGTAAGTTGAGGCAGTTCCTGCCTCCTCTTTCTACTTTGAACAATGATTCCTTGGTAGGGTGATACCAGGTGGGACCCATACCGATGAGTTGACTGCGAACGCACTCGTCGTAAGTATGGAGATGGTATTCTCCGGATAGACTTAATTAAACAACTTTTCTCGCTTTGCCCACTTGTAGGTGCTGAAGGATGGTGTCTATATTGAGCTGATTGCATTTCTTCACCCTGTTTCATACTACCCTCCCGGGTCTCCGGAACGTGAAAAACGCGAAAATCATTATTGGGCTACTAAGCCCCCGGGCTGGATAGACTTTGCTTTCCTCGGAAATGGATCTCTCGTTACCAAGATATCCGATATCATCAACAAACGTGCAGAAAAGCAAGGTGCCGCTATCCGTTACGACGCCGAAGAGGCAGGCGGTCGCATAAGGACGGACGGTCAACTCGTCGAGTGGCTTGTTACTGACCCACCACAGAAATGCCGGGGCATTCTGCCTTTTTTCTGTGGAGACGTCACCCCGCGACGACTGAGGGTGGGTGTGGGCATTTAGTCTTGCGTGTCGGGTTTTGGCGTACTCAGGCGGCCTTCTTTCTAGGTTCCCCTCGATCCGCCGAGTAACACCGAGCATCCATCTACTGTGCGTGGAGTTGCACACGTACGGGCCCTTTGCGATCACAAGCATTTAGCCGAGCTGTCCCACGATATCACGACGGTGTTGGGAATATCTCCTCTCTCATCTGGCGCAGACAAAGCCAAATGGCTTTTGGACACTACCGTCGTGACTGGGAATCCCCAGAGACCAAACCTGATACTCAGTTGCCCCGTCAACGACGAGGAAGTTGAATTCGTTCGGCAGCTCGCACATGAGCGAATGGGTATATTCGAAGTTGGCCTTCTGGTTGACAGCGGACGAGAGCGCAAGGAAGGAAAGACACCATATGGCAAAATTGTTTGGATTCCGGAATCTGCATGAAGCGCTATGGTTCTCAGTCGTACGCTCAGTTTTGCGTCATTTTCGCCCTGGTCTCCATTACTTATTGTTCATGTGTTACATAGGAACTATTGAAGGGACCACAATCTTGTTCCTGTATTTCTTCAGTGGTGTACAATTCAAAGCCGTGTAAAAGTTATCGTTCAACAGAAAGATCGCATTGCCGCTGGTATTTCCTAGAGCTCGGTGTCGTGATGTCAGTTGCCGCCCCAAACAAGAAGCTCGTGATCAACGGTTCTGGACATCTGTGGCATGTCTTGATGCGTGCAATCTTGCATCCAAGATACTTTGATCATGACCTCCTTCATTATCAGATGAAATGAGTTGCCCTTCCCGCCTTGAAACCATCATCGATGGAAATCTGCAATAAAGCAGGCCGATTCCTTGAACGAAACCCTCACCTTACGCTGTCCGGAACAGTACTCAAATGCGCCTCGTTGCCTGGTTTGTGTTGGCCTCTGCGTAGGACGATTCAATTTCAGATCCAGGTCGATACTGACTGGAAGAATTATCCGCACAGTCATGTGCCTTCGCAGGCATTGAATTCACTGAGGGCGACTATTCTGGCCGATGCGTGTTTGAACGTCACCTGGAAATCGGATCCTGGTGATCCTGCTTCGATGGATCTCTATGCCACAAGAGATTTTCCGCCCGGACATGGCTGGATCACCATCAAACGCGGAGTTGACATCTCTAGAGAATCATTTGTAGTACTACGTTCTGAAGTCCCTCGATGGGAAGACCTAAAGTCAGTATTTCATTCTCCTTCAATGAGATCTTGAAAAAACAACCCTCCATCAATCCACATCGTAGCAGTTCGGGAACGCGAGTCCGAGCTTTTTCTTCAACGTACGTCCCG
This sequence comes from Macrocybe indica, assembly GCA_030407095.1. Lineage (NCBI taxonomy): Eukaryota > Fungi > Basidiomycota > Agaricomycetes > Agaricales > Callistosporiaceae > Macrocybe > Macrocybe indica. The sequence goes on from JARFTL010000004.1 coordinate 2,591,438, forward strand.
GAAACTCTCGCATAGCTCGCTCCATTGATGATCTCCTTACAGCCCAGAAGCTCATGAGCTAGGAAACACTTTTATTTCCTTCTCAAAAGTGTACGTTGCCTACACCTGCTGCTGCGTAGAACGCTCATGCCGAAGTACCCCCAGGGCGACTTCGAGCCCTACTGTCACGACGTACTCGCCAAACCCGCAAACCTCCACTCTAATAATCCGTCGCCAAGATCCCTCTATTTCCATCAAAACCGGTGCTGTGCTTCCCTTCTTCACTAGTCAGCCCGGCTTCAGTTCCACGGTCCACGTCACTATCTTGACTATATACCGTATTCCCCCCACCTACAGCACTGTCATGACGCTCGGGACGCGTTCTTCTAGTGCCACTTCCCTGTCCTCTATCCGTACTTATTTCCCTACATTCGGTACATCATACACCATCCCTACACTCACTTCATCCCAAGGAGGTCCCAGCACTGAAGCTACCCCATTCACTCTCATGCCACAGCGCTTCCCTTTTCCTACCTCAGCGGTCGATACCATGTCTCCCAGACACAGTCAAAATGTTACAACAAGATGGACTCCCGTTGACACTCAGACCAACACCGTGGTTTTCACTGCCACCAGCAGGCCAGATGAGGCGACGAAGCCCATGCCATCTTCTCTCCGAACCGCTCTTTTCGTTGTTGTTGGAATACTGGCTGCCGGTTCCTCAATTCTTTTCGCCTGGATGTACCGCAGAAATGTGCGCAATCGCCGAAACCGAAATAAAGTCACACCATATGACGCTCTAACCAGCGACGCTCCGGCGAACGCCAAAGGTCTCTATCTTGGATCTTTATCATCTTCAACTGCAAAGCTCACCTTATTCTATTCACTAACTCTACAGAGGCGGAGATGGCAGCAGCTTTGGGTCACGCATCAGATCAACGCGCTGCGAACTTGCTCTTGAACGATTTACCGCCTTCCCCCAATCGCACTTGGACAGCTGAGAGGGCTGCGAGGAATCCAAGTCAGTTTCATCAACCGCCATCGGACGAGGACCTGTCGGTCGATTATCCTTTTCCATACAACGACCCCCCGCCAGAATACAGAAGCCGGACCTCAAGCCACGTCTCCGTGGCACGATGATCATTATTGTTAATGTGCACGGGACATTCACTGGCAAAAGATTGTCTTTTCATGCTGGCTCTTCAGACTACATATATCCTATCGCTCATTCCTTATTATGTGTGACAGACTCTTCATTCTTCGAATTCTTGTTATCAGAAGAATGGACGAAATCATATGTTCGTTGGCGTCTGTTCTGACCCACTCTGTCAGAGTCTTAGAATTTTCCCCGGTGGTGATGATCATGAGGATCAATTTTTTGCAGGATTACTGTGACTAGCAAGATGACATCCAGCGACAGTTCGGACGATCGATGTGATGCTGACACTTCCTGCATTCAGTTTAACCTATTTGAACTTGCAGAAGCACCTACTCGCCCGGCTTAAGTTACAGGAACCCGCCAACACTTATTTTTAAGGACATACAGACATCCAATTCTGCCAATGACTCTTGGAAGGTCGTTCGTTTTGAACCAATGTATTGCCGTGCTTCTGAGCAGCATCAAGAGGACAAATTCGGAGAGTAACCGAACGCCGCAGAAGTCAACAGTGAATACACAATAGAAAAGAATATAGAACTAGCCAGGCAAAGTAATCATGAACATAAAGCTAGAAAGTCGAGACGATTAATCCCTCGGGGGTGCTCTTGCAGCTTCCTTCTCGCCGCTTAAGATGTGCTCTACATTGGCGCCCATTCTGCGGCGCTCGTCCAACGTGAAAGGAGGTGCGGCAGACGAATAGCCCAGTTCTGCATTTGAATGAAGAAACAAATGGCGATATCAATCGATTAACGCGCGAAGGTGGAACGTATATGGATATAAGACATGATGACGTACTCAGACTCGGATACTGGAGGGGGATGTTATCGCTCCGGACAGGGAGAACATCTAGATCGAGAGGGAAGGGAGGTCCGATCCAAGCGTTGCGCGTTTCGTGATCGCTGTTTCCGTTTTAGAAGTGTGGATGGGAAGGGACAAAAGTTAGCGCTAATATGAGTGGACAGTTCGAACAATGACCTTCTCTAGTCACAATCTGCGTCATTGCCCAACCAAAAACAGTAAAACAAGAAGAAACTTACCTCTTCACGTGTCAGGGGGTGCACCAAGATGCTAAGATATCAATCCGTTAATTGACTGTTTATGCTTGCATTCACTTCGAGGATTGGTCCAAAGGGGGATGGAAAGGTTTTCATAGAATGGAAATGGAAAGACAGGCGGAAATGGAAATAGGGACAGGACCTTCACCTAAGCCTTCCGCGGTTCATGCAGAGATAGGAAAAGACGGATGCGAAGGTTTCCGAAGGAACCCATATCTCATACGAGCCTGATGATGGGCGCCCGCGGAACGTCGATATCGAAAACCAAGAACAAAAGGTGCAGAATAGGGCAAGGCAGATTCCGAGGTACAGTGCCCATGTCGGTGTCGGTGTCAGTTTGAAGGTGGGATAAAAACATGAATCGTGAGGAACTCGTGAGCTCAGTGTCACGAGAACAAGACAGGGATGACTTACCCACCGGGTGTGGACCGATTGGTGCGGTATTGATTCGGAAGAGGGGCACGGCAACAAACGCGCCGTCGCGTCGCAGCCTCAACACCGCGTCTCGCAACTCCAACGCAGCATGGTGCTCCTCAGCATTGTTCTGGTGAAAATATATGTCTAGCAAAGGCAAAGCGAAGAAAGAACCCCGGGCGTGTTGTTCGGGACTTGAGCACGAAAGAACACGGTGCTTTCGTAAAACTCACGAAAGTGCCATTCCCTGTTCCACGGTTCCAAGATCAGCGCTCGCATTCATCTACGAAGGCAACGGCACAGGGAGAAATGGTACTTGATCTCGGAATTGACCACAGCCTCGAGATCGGTCGGCGGCTTGGTCATGTTGAGGTTGGTGGTTCGGGATCGAAAGACGATTAATTTGGTCAGTAACACGCTATGCCTCTTCCACACAATTCTATTGGATCCTGGGAAGATATCTCAACATCGCCCAGATCCGTCATGGCCATATGACTTGCATGGACGTGCGCGATAGAACGCCGTTGACGCTTCCAGTAACGACGTGGGTCCAAGTATTATTGATGAAATCGATAACGCCTAGCCCGATTCTCGTCATGCCAAGCACTGATCCAACCGCGACTCTACGCCTTCGTTTGCACACTAACTGCAGAACAAAACGGCCCTTGTAATCCGGCTGGAGATCTTATCATCTCAGCGTCCGCACACAATCCTGCAGATCATGATGTCTCCTTGTTTCACATTGACGCTGAGGAAGACACGGGATAAAAGAGATATTCAGCACTATTTCCATGCTCCATTGCTTCATCGAGCACAGGCCGGTTTTCACGGTCAAGGTCTTTCAACCCAACCCAACCCCCACCCCTCCGCAGCTGTCTTCGTTCAGTCGGCATGGTCTTTGGGATTCCTGTCTTATACATGTTCTGATATCGTTTCTCGACTGCTTGAGAGATGATCAGTGCTTGGCGTCTCGATGTTCTTGTGGCCGTGGGAACAGACAGGCTTTAGCCCAGTCGGAGAGCTTACAGTTAAAGCGATTTCGAGGCAACTCTTGGATCTTTTGCTAGGACAACTTATGCGACATGCCTAGTACAGCGATATCAGCCGCAGCACAGCACACTTGTCTCCAACACATCTTCTCCATACAGTGCAATTGCTCTGGATTGCATCTGTTAATAACCCGAAGAGTCTTAGAAATTGATCTATCGCAAACCCTCCATTCTCGGGAACACAGGGAGGGAATGTCAAAAACATAAGAACTTCCAAACTGTCGACGTGGATATGTCATTCCTATCACCGGCGGCGGTGAAATATGTATATCTAGGGATGAAGGTGTCTGACAGGATCAACACATGTTCAAAGGGAAAAGTATGTGGCCATCATCGAGGTGAGACCTCATGCGGCCTTGGAGTAGCAGGCATAAAGGCCTTTCAACATCATCTGGGTCACGATTATATCCTCGGAAAGGGCGCAACCGTCAAATGCTATGTCCAACCCGTTATGAACAATGGAGTTATCGCCGACCGTGGTGGACCCTCCTGGATATACGATGCCATTAAAAAGCGCTGTCCTTGTCTCCCGGAATCGCTTCGTGCACCTCTATCTGGCCTTTCAGGAGAAGGATGCCAGAGGTGAGCGCATATGCATGGGCTCACAGACAGACGATAGTGACCCAACCATAGCAACAGCACTGAGTTTCAGCTTCCAGTCGTGTCTTTGACGTGCGTTCCAACCCATCATGGGCTTACATAGGCAATTCGTTCATCGAAGCTTTGCAGACCTGAAAGGCGTGAACTGGGCTACAAGTCCCGTGTATAAACTTCCGGGGTAAGTTCTGTTCCATTGTCTCTTGACTTCATGTCGACACCGCACCACGCTCAGACACTTTACATGCTCCAACGACTCAAAATTTCCTCATTCCGAAAAAACGAGCCATCATCTCCCGCCAACGCCTACACCGATGCGCAATTACAACCGCCGCGTTCACGGCTCCTCCCTGACCAGGACCACCAAGAAACACAAAACGACAGTGCGTCGAAAGACAAGCGCTTGCACGACCTGCTCCAGCGTTATGGCGCAGTCCGTGACGGCCACCGACACGAGAGCGCTTCGGACGCCTCATCCACGCTCCGAATCGGCGCCATCGTCGGAAACCTGTGCGCCTTCTTGCTGGCCTCGATTCTGGGCGCCCCCATTTACTGGGGATGCAAAAAAAATGTCCGCTCGCCCGTCGAGGTCGAGCGGGTGGCAACGGCAGCCTGACTCCATTCAGAGCGTTGACGAGCACCGCCACCGCCACGTCGAGCACGAAACGTTCGTTTCTCTCTTTCTCGCATCGACGCCGCCGGTTCGCTCTCTCACCTCGCGCTGCAGAGGGGCGCGTGCTATACGAGCGGACGTTTGTGCCCGCCGTGATCCACGCCAGGTCGAACAGGCTTCCGACCCATGCAATGCTTCCTCCGGTCGCCCGCCTTACCCTTACACGTCTGGGGCGCAGGCAGAAGAGGCTTTTGAACCTGCGGACGCTCTGGGAACTCCGACTCATGGCTCCTTCTGCATATAATGACCCTCCGCCAGAGTATCACACTGGACCTGTCGACCACCACGCCCGGCGCACAATGACTGTTGCTCTGATAAATGATTAGGTTCCCTATTAAGAGGATGATGCGCCATCGTGCACCACGGCGGTGTTATCGGTCTGTTAGACCTAACAGGTCTGATGCGTCGCCAATTACCCATGTTCCGATTCACCCACAATGAAAAGAAAAAGAAGATAAATGCCCATGACAATGCGTGAATTGCGTTATGATATAGTCGGTGTTTTCCAATGAAAACTTTTTGGGATGTACGTGGCTAGCTAAGTTGTACGCTGGGTTGCGAAGATGCTCTATCCGAGTGCGAGAACATATAGAATACATGCGAGATGAAAAAGGCCAGAGAAAAAGCAAAAAAGCTCAAATGACCGCGATGTTGGTCGAAGTCTCCGCCCACTCGCCAAACAGCAGACTGATGCTCTCGCCGTTGTGGGTCCTGCGGATACTCTCCGCGATCGTCGGGCCGATGTCAATCGTCCGCAGCTTTGCGCACATTGCGGCATGTTGCCTTTGTGGTATCGTGTTTGTCACCTTCCAAGATCGGTCAGCTGAATGACGTCATGGACAGCTTGGCTACGCACCACAAGCTCTTGCAATGGCAGCTCTTGGATGGACGACATGTTCGTGCCAGATAGGAGTCCTGGAAAAAGTCGTATGAATGGAAATGATTTTCAACGGTGCTATAAACAGGGCTTACCATGCGAGATGAGGGCATGGACAGACTGTGCTCCTTTCTCATGTAACGTTTTAGCGGCCATAGATAATGTCGTGCCAGTGTCGATCATGTCGTCGACAAGGATAGCCACCTGAGTGGCAACAGTCAGAAAGAATAAACCCGGCAACAAGCGACGCATAATCTCACCTTGTCTTTGACGTCTCCGACTAGGATTTCCATGCGCTCTGGCGCGCCATCAATCTTGCCATCCCGTTTCCGGTGAATGATGGCAAAATCTACTCCCAATTTGTCTGCAATGGCGGTCACGCTGTTAAAGAATGGCCGTAAGCAAGACGATAAAGCTTGAAAAGAGACTCCTCCCGAAGAGTGAGCAGAGAAGCGGCGCAAGAAGCCGACGCTCACCGTTTGGCACCACCCGCATCAGGGCTGACGATGATGCTGTTTTCCCATCCCGAGATGGCTCTCTTTATGTAAGAGATCATCAGAGGCTCCGAGTACAGATTGTCCACGGGGATGTCGAAAAAGCCTTGAATCTGGCTAGCGTGCAGGTCCATGGTGATGACGTGATCGCAACCAGCGACGGTGAGCATGTTCGCCACCAGCTTAGCGGTGATCGGCGCGCGTGACTTGTCCTTCTTGTCCATTCTCGCGTACGGGAAGCACGGGATCACGGCCGTGATGCGCCGCGCCGAAGCGGTCTTGCAGGCCGAAACGAGGATGAGGAGCTCCATAAAATTGTCATTGACATCGCTGCACCCGGACTGGATGATGAACACGTCCTCATCCCGGACAGACTCGGAGATCTTGACGTTGATCTCCCCGTTGGAGAACTTTTTGACGGTGCACGGGACGAGAGGGACGTTGAGCCTACAGAGGGAACGAGGGGGGAAAGCAGAAATTTTTCCAGTTCGAGCTCTGTTTCTATGCGCTGCCAACTCATGGGGGGAGAGAGCAGCTCACCGCTCAGCCACGGATTGGGCGAGCTCGGGGTGGCTATTCCCTGTTCGGCGCACGGAGTTGTCAGTTCGGAGCTCATTCGCAACGAGAACGCCGCGCATATGGAGGACTAACCCGCAAGGATTCTGATAGAGTTGTTGTGATACATGACGGACAATAGATAGAAGGGTTAAGTTATTGCATGAAGAGGGGAGGAGGAGGAAAAGAGGAGGAGAAGGTCAGAGAGACTGTTTGAGCCAACGAATAAAATTATCAGAGGGAAAAATCACTTTTGTTTGGTCACAAAACAATCAGCATAGCCACAGGTTCAGCAATCATCATCATGACAAGATGCATCCCATTGGCCTGTCTAGGCGAACGTTCTACCAACCGAGTTACCTAAAAAACCCTGAGCGCTAGGCAAATTGACGTGTTACAGCATGGGCCGTCATGACGGTGGTACCCGGATCGTCACGTTTTCGACCACGTACTCTGAATCGGCGTAACCTAAGATCTGCGGCAGGTAGGAACTGAGAAAAAAGAGCAAGGAAAGAGGGAAAAAAAAAGGATCAGCATGATGGTCTTCATGGGAAGCCACGACTCGACGGACCTATTCAAACCCTTGACACGTGAAATCTGGGCAGAGTTGTAGCTCGCCAGGCCCCGCCCAACCTCCACCACATCAGATTCATCAATCTCCTCCTTCTCCGCCACGACCGAGTCCTCTTCCGGCAGCGCTATTTTAGCCTCGGGAAGCGCCGTCGACGAACCAGATCGCGTCAGTGGCTCCAAGGATGTCACCGACGAGGACAAGGACGACGCCGCCATGATAGTCGGCGTCGTCGGCCGCGTGCTCTCTAAGCCGCTCGTATATGTCGTCTCCGCTGCGCGGACGGTCGCCTCCTTGTCCTCTTGCGACGCGCCGGCAGTCGCACCAGCTTTTACACCTTCGTCGGCGAGACGTCGGACGACAATCCGGACCGCTTGACCTGACGCAAAGGCACCAATCACGCCTAGCACGCCGGCCGCAAGAAGCCGACCTCCGGACTCGCGCCGTGACAGGACGTGGTATGCCCCGGTGTCGATCACGACGCTGCCCGAGGGGTGAAGCGTATGCGATGTCCATGACTTGAGGTCCCGCAGCGGGACGAGCGACGGCGTGAACACGGTGTGCGGTGGCCGGGCGCTGACGCTGGTGGAAATGGGAGAGGGGCTGCGGCTCGGCTCGGTGCTTTCGGCTTTGCCTGTGGGGCCGGGACTCGTGCGTCCCGAGAGAGGTTCGCGCGGTGTGACCGGCATAGATTTAGATGACGTGCGACGATGGTGGTATTGGATGATATCGAAGATATTGTCTGGGTGTTTGCTCGAACAGATGATTGTCGTCACTCCCGCGGCCGTCGCAACCTCGGCTGCTATCAGTTTCGTCTCCATCCCTCCCGTTCCGAGACTCGACCCGAGAGTCGTTGTACTGACTGAGCAAATGTAAATGATTTGATCTCGAGACGATCAAAATCTGCAAATCACCTTCTTTGCGAATGGCAGATATAGAGTCGACGACGTCAATCCGTCGTGCTTTTGGGTCTTTTCGAGGGTTCGAAGTATACAAACCATCGACATCGGTAAGCAAGAAGAGGTAATCGGCATGAATCATGGACGAAGTTATTGCAGATAGCGTGTCATTGTCACCGAATTTGATTTCCTATAAAGCAGAGAAGATGACAATACCAAATGCACCAGAGCCTTACAAACTTACGCTGACGGACACCGTGTCATTTTCGTTCACGATCGGGACGACTCCAAGCGAAAGGAGTTCTTTGAGGGTATTGACAGCATTCAAGTAGCGAGTGCGCTTGAACGTGGACGTCAGAACCAGAGCCAGAGAAAAGGCACAACGGCGTCTAGCACACGTACATCCGAAATATCCCCGCGCGTGAGCAGCACCTGCGCGATCGGTTGCTCGACTTGTCCAAAGAGATTGTCGTACAGGGCGATCAACCGACCTTGTCCGATAGCAGCGAGAGCCTGCAGCGCGCGTTCGGAATTATAAGTCAGACCCCTGCATCCCGCGCGACGAAAACGAAAACGAGAACAACGCGCACTTGCTTCCCTTGCAAGCTCTTCGGCTTGCTCGCCAAGTTCATGCGCTTCAGCCCGACGCCGATCGCGCCCGAGCTGACGAGGACGACTTTGTGTCCCTGCGATCGGAGGTGCACGACCGTTTCGACGACGGATGAGAGCGTTGAGAGCAGCGGCTGGTGCGTCATCTCATGGACGATGGAGGATGTGCCTTTGTACGCGTAGAGGAGGGCGTTGAGATCAGTCGGATGGGTACAAAAGAAGCATACCGAGTTTGATCACGATAGTGCACGGCGTGCCGTGACGACCTCGAGCCATGACTCGATTTTGAGCTATGCTTGCCTTTTCAGCAACTATCTCTTTATTACGTTCTCTCGATGCGAAACCTGCTCCAAACTTACCTATCAGAGACAGCGAGGAACAAGTCTGAGGTTCTGTCGAGAGTGAGGTCGAGAACGGATTCCAGATTTACACATGTTGGTCAATGACCGTGGTCAAGGTGCATTCCGGAGTGACTCATTTCCTTAGACCGCATCGCCTGAGGATTCCCTGACTGCCCCAAATACGAATTTCTCTTTTGTCAAAGCGGCGCGTCCTGATTATCAACTTATACATGCTCAACGCAAAAAGCCCAATCATGTTCGTTCGAGTCTCCTGGCGGTACTATTTGCTCTTAAACTCGCTGATGCAACTTAAAGCCGTCGCCTCGATACCTCTGGACAACGGACGTCCGTGCCTTGGAGAATCTGACCTTCGGACTAGTCGATGTTGCAGACAAGTTCAAGCGCCGGTATCCTAAGTAGAATAAGGTCTTCCTCGAGACGTCGTTCAATCAAACAAACATCAAGTCACTAGGATGCACGATCATTCCCAGATCCCACCAGCTCAACATTCTCAAGAAGCATAAACTAGATCACTAGCCTGGGAACCTGTTGCTTTGCGTCATTCTTGCATCTCTTCGTTCCGGGCTATGCTTTTGTGGACGACATGGATACTCGAGGGAGAGCAGCTTTGACAATCGTCAAGGAGCAAGAGGTGTGATGGCTAGTTTCTAAAACATAGTTTGATGATGCAACTGCAACTAGCACTTAAAGACGGTTAGAATCCGATGTCGGCATTTTTTGGGAATTTATCTAGAACAGAACCGAATCAATTAGAAGCCTTGGGCTCGAAGATTTCTGAGCTAGAACTGAAGGACTTCCAGGAGGACAAGATGACGAGCTGCCTCCGCAATGGATCGGGGGGCAACTGGGTGCAAAAATTGTTTCCGTCGTTGCCGGGGTGGTGCCTGTTGGGACTCGGGGTCATTACCTGTCGCGATACCATCATCCGACACATATGTGCTTTGGAGCCATCCTGTTCGAAGAATCTCCGTCAACAGGATGCCGTGACGTATGTGGGTGCGTGATCCTGTAACACTGAACTTGTATTTTTGAAATAGCTCATTCACGCAGACCTCAGGGACCGTGTCCTAGAAAGTGCGCAAGGACGTTGTGAAGTCGAAACCTCACTGGCATATGTGGAGAAAGCATCAACGGAGGCCTTGGCAATACGGCCAGCGTATGTTTTCAAACGGTCGATCATTCGTTCTTGCACGACTGATTGTCGCTTTTTCATCAAGATATCGACACTGCCTCACAACCATGGATCTTCCCTATGTTCACGGTGCGTATATATGTTGCCACTGTTTCCGACAACTGTCGCCACCTCCAATCTGCGTCCGTCCCAAGACAGGTCGACTTCGCCGCCCATAAGCAATCAAGTCACTTCAGAGTGCGTATCACCCGATTACTGGTCTTCAACCATACCCTCATGATGATTTATTAGGAAGCACCCTTCTCATAAACGTATCTGTTGTCCCTCCACATATGACGACAGCTGCATCGAATGATGCGTCGTTCACTCCTTCTGGCCTGGAATTTCCTCCCCTACCCATCATAACACGTATCCCTCTTTTTACCACTGCTAATTCGCTCATTCCGAGACCTTTCCCATGGGGTTGGATTGGACATCTACCATCAAGCATCACTACAATGCCTCTTTCGATCAGTACTCAATTGACAACTACCTCGGTTCCCACCGTGTCGCTTCAACCTGCTCCATCTGGTTCGGCTCAAGTCAGCTCAATAAGTGTTCATCCTTCCACTCACGCTCAGTCAGAAGCTTCTATCGTAGCTTCCGGTATGCCATCCGTTTCTAGGGCTGAGGGTGGACTCAGCGAAAGCTCGCTGGTTGGGAGGGTCGTGGGAAGTGTGGTTGGCGGCGTGGCATTTCTGTGCATATTGTTCATTTTGGGGATACGTCGTTTGAGGCGCAAAAGGTCGCCAAAATTGGACTTGGGAGGCATTGAGCCTCTGATCACGACTGACAATCAGAGTGAGTACAACGTGGGGAATACTTGCATTCATGCATGTTCAGATCTGCAATGCCAGGGCCACTGGGACAGGCTTTGTCCCAAAAAGCGCAAGCACAGACGCGACGAGATCAGTCGCAATCCGACCTCGCGTCTAGCTATCCTGATAGGTCGTTGGTAAATAATGCGGACACGAATCTGTCGGAAGCACGACTCAGGGATCAGGTGGAGTCGTTGAGCCAGAGGATTCTTCAGTTGGAAAATCAGCAGAGGGAGACTGGAGCACTTGATCATGACGTGCAAGATAATGTGTTGCCTCCGGAATATAGAGAACACTAGTCTGGCATCTACATCCGCATACTGTCCTTTTCCCGGTGCAAACCGTATCATCGTAGGCTTTGCATTAAAGAAAAAGAATAACCCATTTAACACTCGGATGAGATGTTAACGGCGTGCAGGGAGACATTGGGGTGCATTGAACACGTAGAATGGAATGAAGCATTTACATAGGTTGGCTATCTTGTAGGCACGGAAAAATCATCGACGGGATGAGCGGATAGAGGTGACATGTTGGTTGGTTGTGAGAAAAAAGTGTCTCGATCATATCACGCTCGATACGAAGAACCGATGACAACGAGCAAGAAACTCTCTTGAACATGGGACGGATGTCCGCGCCAAGGCCTGTACTGTAAGAGGTACATACACAGGTGGCGTGGCTCAGCCGTGGCGACGAGGTGTTCGAATGACATAGCCTATTTTATTGCTTGGCGCTTTACTCTTCTATTCCTGGCGTCTTGGCGACCTGCTACTGCTGAAAGCCGGACTGGGCTTCGGACCATCGTTTCTTTATCCTTGCTTTATCCATGTCTCCCACTATCGTCACACTGTACTGGAGACGAAAAGACTCGAACGTCTGCGCGACAGGTTCATGTAGAAGATCCGTCTCTTTCTTCTCTTTTTCTTTTGTGGAACGGGGTCACGACACTACGGAGATGCTCACGCCGTCGTACGATTGACTTCAAGCGGAGCTGCGGTCCCCTATCCATATGGCTCACATAGACGGCCAAGTCTTTCGAGTGCTGCGCACGCGTCAAGGGCTTTGCAAAATGGTGAACTTGCGCTCATTCTGGCAGTGCCAGTCCTCGTCGGCTTTCTGCAGCATCATTCTGGTAACTTGCCCAAATCAATATGAATTCAGGAAATCGCGGCTACTGATCAGAAAGCGCTGTCAATTGTCCACCGAATTCCTGTTGTCGAAACCTAGTTTCTCGCTCTCATCCGAGTCGGCCAATGACCACACGTTTAGGGGCCGCCTGCTCAAAACTTGCGTCTCTTTGGCCTGATGATGTCATAGTCTGGCACGAAAAGGAGAAGCATCTCTCGAAATAGATATAAATGGGTGGCTGCACCACGTTTCTCGTTCCAACGACTTCATTCATCATGACTGTCATCGCTGCTCTGTTGACACTTTTGCTGCCTCTGTTACCCGGCGATCAGATGTGCATGGCACCTCCTCCTCACCAAATTCGCTCTGCATTAGAGAGGCGAGGCAACGTTCTGAGCGGTCAGACCTCATCGGAACCCCAGGTTTGCCTCAATCCATTCTTTCTTTGCCTCTGCTGACCACGCCGTAAACGTTCAGGCGAATGGGTGAGCGTGCTCGTTGGCTTGACGGGGGTTGTGCGCGTGGCTGACGCATCCTCCTTCAGACGTTACCTTTTAGAAAACAATCTTTGGGCTCAGGACACGGCGTCGAGTGGAAATCAGACCACGCAAGCGACAGCCAATAACGGTAATGCCGTCTCTTGGTACACCAACTACACGTGGGTCGGTGGTAAGTACCTCCTCAGGCCGAAGATGTGCTCGGCTCACCTGTTTACTAGGGAACAACGTGAAGAGCTGTAAGAATTTGTTTACCATCAGTGAGGCGTACTAACTTTCTCCTTTTATAGACGCCAATCTCGACCTTAAGCAGGGTATAAATAAGAATTTGTCTTCGATCGCTTCGATACCGGTGTCCTGGTCATGGTCGTACGCTTCCGCCTCGTCAGATTTGATGGCCAACACTGCGTTCGATTTATGGCTATCTGGGAGGAACGGTTCAAGTGGCGCGTCTTCCAGCACGTCTTATGAAATGTGAGTGTTTACATCGTTGAACCACGAATGTCTTTTTGACTGCCGTACCTTAACAGAATGGTTTGGATTGGCGCCAAGGGAGGGTGAGTCTTCATTGCATCCTGCTGTAGGTTGAATATTTACACACTTGAACTCAGTGCTCGACCCGTTGGCGCATTGATGTCTTCTACCGTTAGGCAAGGCGACCGCTCATTTGTTACGGCGATGTGTAGCTGATTAGTCTTCCAGCATCAACGGGATGACGTGGAAATTGTACAAAGGAACAGTCAAGACTTGGACGATATACACCTTTCAATCTCCTTCGGACATGCAAAACTACAACTCTGATCTGAAGCCGTTTTTCAGTGAGCTTTCTCATATGTATCTGTCACCACCCCACTATATATATATGTCTTTCAGATTACTTGAGTGGGAAGTATGCCGTTCCTGTAGCGCACTTTCTTGTACAATTCCAGGGTGGTACTGAAGCTTATACTGGTATGTAAATCTGATATTCATATTTACTGCCTGGGATGATTTGATTACTTGTAGGGAGTGCCAAGTTTGTGTCGTCATCGCAGACGATGACTGTCAATTAATGAATGTCCACTGTTGTAATCTTCCTTTCTGTCTATAGGAGTGTTCAAAGTATACCCTAATTATATGTGACTGTATGATAGTGTTATATTTTTCTCTTCGAATACCAAACACCGTCCAATACCCAGAGAACAATATTCAACAAGATTATTTCCAACGCCAAAAGAGAGTTCTCATGGCCAACTTTTCTTCATCCTTGTCTACCAATCACGACATGCTACCTTTCTCCGCCTACTTGAAACCGCACTTGGAAGGTTGGACAACTGCAACATCGACATTTATCACGCCCACGGCCTCCGCCCTTCCAACACCAACCAACCTTTCCATCGCCGCCTTTGCAATGTTGAAGCCGCCCTTGGAAACGTCCACGCCGATGATATCCGCGCTCGTCTTCTTGCCCGTCTTGGGGTCCGTGTAGGTCAGCTCATAGCACGTGCCGCACGCGGGAGAGTCCCACTGCGTGATATCGGGCGCGCCGCCGATGAGCGGGAAAGAGGGCAGCGACGAAAAGGTCGTGTAGCCGCGCGTGACGAGGCCGTGGTCCCCGTCCGAGCACGCCGTGCTGGAAAGAGAAGCCGAGGGGTTGTCGTAAGTCTGGTCGTAGGACACGCGCACGCCGTAGGCGAGCGGGAGGAGCGCAGACGCGAGCGCGACAAACGGTGGATATTTCATGGTGAGGAAAACCAGAGCCGCGTATGTCGTGTGCGTGTGGGGTTTATGAAGTATTTGGATAGAGGCTTTTTGCGCTGAGGGACTGGTTAACGCGTGAAGTGGATGATGAATAGGAGGTGCTCTCTGCGTCGGGCTCGCGTTTAGCCGAAAGGGGGGTTTTTGTCCAGCTCTATACCAAAGGTTCGGAGTTCTGCACAGGCATGCTTATATATATGCCGCAAGCGCCTGCGCTCCAATAAGAGATCTAAGTTTGGAACGTTCTGGAGCAACAGACGGCATTCTGCAGCGAAGGAAAGAACTCAGCTGCGAAATGGCGACACTCTAGATCATACATTGGTCATGTTACTCTGCGAGAAAAACGCGGGCTTCGATTTCGTTGCGTAGAAGTCACGAAGCGCGCATGTCAGTGTTAACGTTCAAAGACTCGCTCACACACATCTTCGCGCCAAGGTCGTTACGTACGCCAGCTTGACCAATGGGCGGAGATGAGGTGTCTGGACGGAATTTAATGCCCGCTGGTTCCGTAAAGGCATATGACGCGTTGACGAGATGCCGCGTAGGATGCGTGAAAGTGACGAGTAAGGCGCGCCAATTACGCATCGCGTTCCGCTCTTTCTGCCACTCATGACGGCAGAACGAAGAACTAGCACCTGATCGCGACGAGAGAAGGCTTCATGATCCGGGCCAAAATACCCAAAAATTATTACACGCCTCTGATCAGGCTATCAGCGCTCAAGAACGGGTACAAAGCCCCGAGCGTGGGTGACGAGGCGTTAGCCGGCCATCAAGAAAGTTAGAAGCAGACTGATTCCTCGCTCCAACGTTCGCATTCACGTCGAGCATGGAAATGAGGGCAACGAAAACACGGCATCAGAAGAGCGAATACGGCCGTTGAGTCCAAGGCCAGGAAACGAATTGCAGAGAAGGTCTTTCTGCCCCTCATCGCATTCGAAGGACAGCAACGGATTCTACATGCGCCGTTTGGGGGAACAAGTCAAACCCTCTCACGCTCTCCAGCACATAACCCTTCTTCTGTTCCTTTCCCTCCTGGCGTCCCGGCCCTAACTCAGGTTTTGCACTCGCAAGCTCTAAAATCATGCCCACATCCCGCGCCTGCGTGTGCACGTTGCAACTCACATACACGACCGTGCCGGCGCCAAACTGGACGAGCTGCTTCACAAACTCCTCACTACAGCCCTTGCGTGGCGGGTCGATAATGACGACAGTTTGCTCTCGGGGGAATGCCTCTACGCGCTTAAAGATGTCCGACGCGTCGCCAGAATAAAACTGCAGCTTGGACTCCGGAATGTGGTTGAGCGCGTGCGCATTGTGCTTGGCGGCTTTAATGGATTCAGTGGAAAGCTCTATACCGGCGGAGGTGGTGAAGTGCGGCGAGAGGGTGATGGAGAAGAGGCCGGCGCCGCAGTATGCATCGACAAGGTGCGTCGGCATCAGCGCTGATGGCGACGTACTGGAGGAAGGGATTGACGGAGAGAAGATGGCGTCACGAACGTAGGTGGTGAGTGGGACAAGGACGGAATTGTTGTTTTGGAAGAACGAGCCGGCGACATATTGGAAAGTGAAGTCGCCAACCTGTTCCCGGACAGAGGCGTTAGGGTCGGTGACGCAGACATGCGGCTTGGCACCGGCGCCATCGGCATCGGCGTCAACCAGCGGGAGGGAGTCGCGGAAGAGCAGCGTGACGCCTTTTTTGTACTTCATGATGTTCCTTTTAGCGGTGGTTAACAAATGGGTAACGACGACGTAGTGCGATTGTGCTTACTTGATTACGTTTTCTCGGACTGCAGGTAGGGCCTCGTTGATGACTGGGCTCGCGATAGGACACTCCTGCACGGATGAGGTCAGCGGGATATCACAATGGGCAAGGCAGTAACGAAAATCACCTCGATGTCCATGGTTTTGGACATGCCTATTCTGTGGAACCCGATGTTGAGCCAGTCAGGCTTCGTGGTAACTGTAAATTCGGCTGACGGCGGATTCTTCTGTAGGTGGCGGGGTGGCGCGTCGAAATGAGGCGAAATTTTGGTGCGATAGCCATACTGCAGGGGCGAACCGCTTGTGGGGAGAATGGTGGGTAGTGCGTTGGGGTTGAGGTCTGTCTGATGTTAGAAGGGTGTCAGGGGAAGAGAAAGACACGTACTGGAGAAATTTTGATAGGCCTTGACGATGACGTCTCGTTTCAGTTCAAGCTGCTTTTCGTATGAGAGCATCTACAAAGCGCGTCGATCGCAATAACAGACTAGCGTAAATTTTGTGGACCCACCTGGTATTGGCAACCTGCGCAGGTACCGAAGTATTTGCATCGTATCTTGCTCGAATCGCGCAGCTCCGTGTTGGGGGTGATAACCTCCAGCAGATCAGCAAGCGAATGCATGCGTCCGCTTCTGTACACACGCACGCGGACCTTTTCTCCAGGAAGCGCAAGCGGGACTACGACAGCCCAAGGGCGTTCTGCATCTGGAGATAAAGCAACACCCTCTCCTATGAAGTGTCCTTCGTAAGTTAACCGAAAAAATAGCAATAACGAACTCGAAAACACGCACCTGTCGAGCTCAGCCTATCGACAATGACTTCCAACTCCTGCCTGAATTCGAATGGCGAGTCAAACTCGGTGCCCGCTTCAACGTGCTGGTCCACGACGGCCCTGCCGAGCACGGCAACGATGTCTCGCCAAAGTACGTCTTCAGGAGAGCAGGGCTCCGGCAGCTGCTGTGCGCGGTGCTTGGGCTTACCCTTGATGTGCTTTTTGCGCTTCGATGGCCCCGCTAACACGGGTGTAGGTGATGGTGCGGTAGTTGTGGTTGGGGATGCGTCGAGCTTGCGCTTCGGCATGAGGCTGACTGGCGCCATAGCTGGAGCCTTTGCTGTCGTTACGGATGCTATGGTCGCTGTCGTTTCCCTCGTCAAGGCCTTTGCAAGACGCATATACCTGGCCGTCGAACGGACTGCAACGGCGACGCGATGGAGCATCCACCAAATAAATGAAAATAGAAAATAAAAGACGGAAATATTATATGGTTGAGCCAAGGCGTCGTTCCGTCTCGGCAGGGTCCTGTGGGATATCTTTCGCGCTGCTTAAATTATCCTAGCTCACTCTCACCTCCCTTCTTCTCCGCGCTTCTTATCACCAGCCTTATCTCGTCGGACTTCTCGAGCTCGCTGTCCTCGACCTCCGCCCTATTACATGAGACACAACCCACGGCACTATCTCCTGCTCGTCCTAGCACGGCTTGTCCTCGCCTCTCCGCTGTTGAATTTCGCGTCCGGTGGTAGCGACGGCAGCGGCAACGGCGGGGTACCCCATGGCCACCACCGTGCGCAAAAGGAAGTCCCGGAGCCAGGCTCGCCCGAGTTTTGGTCCAAGATCATCATCAGCGCGTCACTCGTCCTCGCAGGAGGCGTCTTTGCTGGGTATGATGCATTTCAAAGATAGGGCAGGGAAGACATCTCACATCTTTGTTTAGGTTGACGCTCGGTCTCATGGGCTTGGATGAGCTGCACCTTCGTGTGTTGGCCACTTCGTCGGAAGACCCCGTCGAGCAGTCAAACGCGAAGAAAGGTACATCGAATTGATTCGCTCACTGCTGCTTATTTACTACTCTGCAACTACATTAGTCCTCAATTTAATGCAAAGAGGAAGACATTGGGTCCTGGTCGTGTGTATCCTTTTCTCTGTCGTACCCCGGAGTTTGTCCTTATATGCGCCGTTTCTTTTCTCACCAAGGTGTTGCTCCTTTGCAATGTGGTCCGTGTCTCATTCTTGCAGTCCACTTCGGCCGCTTGAAAGGGGTCATGCTATTCCCGTGTTGATGATGTTCTGGATTTAGGTCGTCAACGAGAGTTTGCCCATCTTTCTCGACAGCGCCGTAAGTCACCCTTTGCGCCTCTATCAAGGATCGCCTTGTCTTCATCATGTGTCTCCGTATAGATCGGAGGCGGTTTCGCTGCCATCGCTATCTCTACGACGACAATAGGTAAGAACTGCTCATTTACGCCTCCGCATACTGCTCACACCTTTCAGTCATCTTCGGGTATGTTCCTCCTGTTTCTCCGTATACCCACTAAATCGCATCGGCATTGTCACTGTCATGACTTCAATCCCTTAGAGAGTGAGTATATATAAATAAACCCGCTTGTCTATCGCGATCAAGGTTACCAAACCCAAATCTTTTTTTCCTTCCCTCTTGCACCTTGATCTAGGATCATTCCACAAGCTGTATGCGTGCGGTACGGACTTTCGATAGGCGCTAAATGCGCGCCGCTTGTTTTAGGTTTAATGTGGCTTCTTGGTGCGCCTCGTTCGTCCACTTCGGACCGAATTTCTCAAACTTAAATAATATGTTACGAAAAGCGCCCATTGCATGGCCGATAGCTAAACTTCTGGACTTTGTGCTGGGCGGTGGAGAGTCTCACACGTACCGCAAGGCCGAGCTCAAGTCATTCCTCCAGTTCCACCGTACGGGTGAGGAGCCCCTCCGCGATGACGAGATCGCCATCTTGAACGGCGTGCTCGAGCTCAGCGCCAAAAAGGTAGAAACTATCATGACGCCTATCAAGGTGCGTGTCGAGGATTATTTCTTCTTTCGCTTAGCCCTTTCACCCTTTTCTCCTCCGTTTCTGTAGTGCTGACACGTCGTTGGGATAGGACACTGTTACGCTGAGCGCTGATTGTATCTTAGACTCCAAAATGGTTGATTCGATGTAAGTTCCTCTGTTCTCACAGTTCATCATTCATTTTCTGATCACACGACACCAATTTCCCTTCACCCCTATCCCTACCCAATAATTCAATAGACTTCTCAGCGGCTACTCTCGGTTCCCGGTCCATGATCCGCGCAATCCCCTTGCATTTGTCGGACTTTTGTTGGTTAAAAAGGTGCGGATTATGTTTTCTCGGCCGATGAACAATGTCGTACATGCACGCATATACGCATATTCCGCACATTTTCCGTGAATTGAATTGCATTTGAGCTGATGCTGATGTTGCTTCGGCTTCCTTGACAGCTTCTCACATACGACCCTGCGAAAGCCCTTCCTGTTTCCAGCTTCCCGTTGTCCATACTCCCGGAGGCACCTCCGACAATAAATTGCTTCCAGGCGCTAGATTATTTGTGAGCACTAGCGTTTCTTCATGTTTCTCGTTCCATATCCTGATTTGATGCTACTTTCTCTACTCCAGCCAAACAGGACGAGCGCACCTGTTGCTCATTAGCAATACTCCTGGAAAAGCAGGTGGCGGGATCGGGGTTATTACCCTCGAAGGTGAGCCACACTCCATATTTTAGTCACGGGTTGCCTCATTGCTTGTGTCTATCTTCAAAAGATGTCATCGAGGTACGCGTTTTTGATGCGCGCGATACCGCCATCTGTGACTGAGTCGCCTCTACAGGAAATAATTTCGGAAGAGATTGTGGATGAAACCGATAGGTATGAGGACAATCAGAGCAAAAGGCGCGCGAAGAGGATGACGACATCTGCTATTATGCGAGGGTAGGTTGCATTCTAGCTCTCCCCATCATCCATCACCTCTAACTCTGGTCACTTTCATTTGCAGAATTGTCGAACGAGAACGGAGACTAGATGGTGTACAGACAGACGAGCGCACGCCGCTCATAGGGCCCCAGGACCCGGAATCGAACGGCTATTCGTCGCTCCAGTCATACGGTTCGCCGACTGCAGGACCTGTGATGCCTCCCATCAGCGAATCGCCAAAGGCCCAAGATTCATGACGATAGCGACGGCCGGCCCGTAAAGGGCGGAGGCTTATTTTCTGCTTTGTGCTGTCGTCATCTGGTTTTTTTCCCTTTTCCTCTTCTGTGGCTTGTCACCCGCCGCGTTGTACATATATCTCCCACATCCTGTTTGGGCCTTTCCTTTAGACATCTATCCACATTTTCTCGTCTCGTCTTTTTGCACCTCTTGTCATGAATCTTGTGTCATATTCTCAAATTTCTCCGATCTATCGTGTAGGGTTATTGGGTTGAATGGTCGTCTTGGATATGACTGAAAGCAAAAGGACGGCATGGACGAGGAGGAAAACGTTCCTGATATGTAGCGACGTTGTCGGCATGAATAGATTGTGTAAATTCTTATTTCTTAATCTCCTTCTTATCCTTTTCATGTTCACTATCCAACATCTCTTGTTGCCAATTGTCGCAATTGCTATTTGCATTGAGTATGCATTGCGCAGGGACGACTTTGAGCGGCGAATTCATCAAGACGCCCGATAATAGTGTTCCTAAAATCAATGAATTTCGGTCATCACAGATATAGCTCACCCTTCTTGCGAGTCTGAGCAGGTGCGCACGCACCGCCATAGGCTTCTGTTCCGCCCTGGACTTGTACGAGGTAGTGCGACGGAGGCACGTTGTAATTCTCGATCAGATAATCTCAAGGCAGTATCCATGTAAATGCGCACCGAAGAAAGGCTTCAGGTCCGAACGGTAATTCTGCATGGTGTCGGTGCCTG
Source organism: Macrocybe indica (assembly GCA_030407095.1). Taxonomy (NCBI): domain Eukaryota; kingdom Fungi; phylum Basidiomycota; class Agaricomycetes; order Agaricales; family Callistosporiaceae; genus Macrocybe; species Macrocybe indica. The sequence continues at coordinate 2,612,554 of JARFTL010000004.1, forward strand.
GAATGTGTAGACTATTTAGGTCTTTCCGGAACCTTTATAGAGCCGCCAGGGCTGAGTGTTGATGGTAGGAAACAAAAAAGGTGAAGGACAGGCTCTTGAAGCGGCGGAAAGGCACATTTTACAGCCAGATCCTCCAGCGTTCCCATCGGCTTGGCGCTGGGTGTTCGTGTGCGGGATCAGCGACAAGGCGAGTCAGATCGGTGAGATACGTGAACGCACCGTCCCTCAGTCCCGATCCAGACCATCCTATGACAAAAGCACAAAAGACCGAGTTCAAATGCTGCAAACAACGGACGAAAGAGGAACCGCAGTGCAAAGAAACTTACGCTTCGTAAGATGTGCTCGGACTGGTGCCCTTGGTCCCGGCCTGGCTGGAGAGCCACATGTCACAGGCGGTGTTCGCTGCCAGATCCGACAAAATGGCGTCGTAAAACCAGTACCACGCGACGCGAATGGATGCTATAGAGGACAGGTTCAGGTCTGTCCCGGGTTGGAGGTCGCGTCTGAAATAGCTAAGGGTTAGCCTCCTGCGCCTTTGACGCCCACATCATGAAGCCCTTACAACTTACGACTCCGCCGTTATCTTCAGTAGAACTATGAATTGGACGGCTAATCTGCGTTGTAGACCGTAAGACCGAAGTCACCCCCAGTCCGAGTATACAGTCAAAGCGGTTAGAAAGAGTGCCAATGGAGTGAATGTTCGAATGCGGAGCATGGGCTGTGGGTGAGTCGCAGGAGGTACACATTTTCGGCCACGTATTTGGCCCTGATCTAGAGGAAGATCCTTTTCGAAATACCGATAGGACTATCAGGCTGAAATCCGACCTGGGCTAAGAAACGCAGGTGGCAGACTCATGTGCTGCCTGGTCCGTTGATGATCGAGAGGTCATTTGGTGAGCACCCCTACGCATGAACCAAAGACGAGAGCACCAGGTGGAGAATCAGTGAAGTACATCTATGGGGTGTTAGGCCATAAGAATGGACCAAGTAGATCGCATTGTTAGCGAGCTTGATTCCCCCAACAGTCATAACTTTTGGAGCGCATCAAGTATGTAGTTGATAGCGACCTGACCCAGACCGGCTTCATCGTAACCGATACCAATGTGAAATCGTTTCTGGATTGGACAATACTGAAGCCGAGGTCCAACAGTCTAGGCAGGTAAAAGGGCAGAATTTCAGGAAAAAGATTTGCAGCATTTCTTTGAGTGAATTACGGGATTTTCGGTTTCAGTGCAAACGGGTGCGTGATGATGTCACACGTCACGTCGGACATCGGGATAGGATTTCCGTGTTCCCGGTCTTGGGAGTAAAAGCATGAGTGAGTAGCTTCGTTCTTTCTCCCATTGTAACATTTAATACCTTGGATGTTCTTCAGAACTGTTACAGAATCCATTATACCAATGGAATTATAGTCTTGCCTCCTACCAGGCTACCTTTCTAAATCTGTCTACAACGCGTGGCAAGCATGCGCTCGATGTGCTTCGCGGAGTGTCTGGGCGCAGTCTCTCATCTGAACGTCTCATCCTCACAATGGCCAGTGACCCCATAGCACAGCACCCTTTCACCAATGCCACTGGCTCCGATGTTATCCTGCGCTCTGCCGATGGTATCGACTTTTATGCCCATAAGATTGTCTTATCCATTGCATCGCCGTTTTTCGAAGGCATGTTTTCTGCCCAGCAGTTGGGCGATACGCATCCCAGAACGATTGATGTCATCCCTTTTGTGGAAAGCGGTCGCGTTCTGGAGTGCATGCTCCGCCTGACTTACCCTGTCAATGACCCCGCCTTGAACAGTTTTGATGACGTTGTCGAGGTGCTCGAAGCTTCGCTCAAGTACGAGATGCTCCAAGCGGTGAGGATCCTGAAGACAAATTTGCAGGAGTATACTCCGAGCCGGAGCCTGGACGTCTTTGCGACCGCTTGTCGATTGCATTTGGAAAGGGAGGCTGAGATAGCCGCTAGTGTTTGGCGTAAAGAACACCACTGGATCGATGCACCAAGCAACTGGCAAACGAGCATGGAGGGAATGACCTATTCTCCCGCCATGGACCAGACATGTGCTGGCTCTTTGCACCGATTGCTGGAATATGCCAGAAATGGCACACTTCCACCATCTTTCCTATATCCGCCACCATCTGCTAAAGCAGATACATCCGTACCTGAAGCAGTACAGCCGCCATATACATTCGACGATGCAGACTTTATAGTGAAGTCCTTCGACGATGTGGAGTTTCGCGTACACAAACACATCGTCTATCTCGCTTCTGCAAACCAGTTGGATGGTGCTCCAATCATGTCTGAATCGGGCTCTTTACCGACCGTGATTTTAGCTGAACCTGGAACCATTATTCAGGGGCTCCTCCAGTTGTGCTACCCATTCGAAGACAGTGACCCTCGTCATCTTGACCTGTCCACAGTCCATGCGATCTTATCCGCTGCGATCAAATACGCTATGAAGGCAGTCGTCGCGCGATTGCGCAGAACGGTAATGAGCCATGAGAAGAACGAGCCGGTACGGGTTTATTTCATCACCACCAAATTCGGCTGGAAGGAAGACATTTTGCGAGCTGCGAGGCAGTTGGGTATGAGAAACACCCCTATTGCTTATGTCCCAGAGATGGAGCTTGTGCCGGCGACTTCTTATCATCACCTTCTCAAATTTCGCCACCAAGCCTGTACTATCAGGGCCGAAAATCACGAACAGTATTTCACCAAGTCAAATGGAGCCATCCAAAGTTATTTAGGATACATCGAGATGAATTCGCCATTCTCGAACTATTCCTCACGGTTTCGACCAAAAGGGAGAGGCAGAAGATATTGTAATGAAGAAAAGGAAGACCATCCTGAGACGGTCCCAGACCACAAACGCGTGCTCTATCTTGATGCATTTCAAAACCTTCTTGCGGAATGTAAGGATATGTCCCGACAATTTAAAGCCAAAGTCTCAGAGGTGAGTCTCTGCAAGTTCATTTTAATTCACAAGCACTTGAACCATTGATATCGTTCCGTGAAAAAAGATCGAACTAGAATTCTGACTAGTACGTGGTTTATAAGGAGCGGTACGCTGAGAAGGTGTTGAGCGCCTATCTGACATGTTCATACGATGCAACGAATCTGAAATACATGATTAAACTAAATTTTGTCCCGACTATCCTCAACATGTCGTGACTTTGACATGAAATTTATGGAACATCAAATGAGGAGCCCCGTCAATCCCAGTGTCATATCTTCTACAGGACCTGAGGATGTGTCATTCTATAATCTAGTAATTTAATAGGGAATCGCCGCCGACTTTGTCGACAAAAAACCTTGCTTGCAGGCAGAGACATTTTTAACCTGTTAAAGATAGAGTAGATGCTCACAACCCCCTTTCCCCCAATGTCGGAAATTGTGATGCCATATCAGTGGCGTTACAGCCACGGACCAAAAGACCTCCCATGAATTCAGCAAAATCAGCACTCATCGCTCGACGGACAGTGGGTGCGCAGGTCCCGTGCCACAGAGCTTATATAATACAGCATTCCTACCAACCACTAACGTGTACGGCAGTCCACAGGTTGTTGCTTCGTTTTGACAATCCAGAACGCGTGGCGGTCATGCTGGTTCATGCTTCTCAAGCACCTCCGATCAACGATCCCCAGCAGTCGCGATGCAGCAGATCTCTGCTTCAACGGCACACTTCTTCACTCGGACTAACAGCACCGACGTCGTCCTTCGCTCAGCCGACGACATCGATTTCTATGCGCACAAAATCATCTTATCTATCGCATCACCTTTCTTCCAGTCCATGTTTTCCCTGCCATCTACGGGCGAATCATTGGAGATAGTTCCCTTTTCAGAAAGCAGCTCTGTCGTCGAGGGCATCCTGCGCCTAATCTATCCCACTGATGATCCGATCTTGAAAGATCTAGGCGACGTTGTCGTTATGCTTGAAGCGTCTATCAAATATGACCTGACCGAGGCTGTAAAAGTCCTGAAGAAGGCGTTGCGGGGTTACATCGCGTCTCAAAGTTTGGATGTTTTTGTAGCCGCATGTCGGTTGCATTTCGAGGACGAGTCTGGAGACGCAGCGAGGGCCTGGCGCGAGGAATGTCACAAACGTGGCCTTGTATCGACAGCTAAATCATCTCCATCTCACGAGTGGGAAAAAACCATCGAAGGGGCCACTTATTCTCCAGCAATGGACAGGATATACGCCGGTGCTCTATATCGATTGTTGCGACATATCCGCGATCCTATAAGCCGGTCTCCTTCAACTTTCATCCATCCTTTTCCTTTTACTCCAACAGGGTTTGTCCCTAAACCCGTAACTAATAGCTACACATACGAGGATGCCGACATGATACTGAAGTCCTCTGACGATGTCGAGTTCCGCGTCCACAAGCACATAATCTACTTGGCCTCAGTAAATCACCTGGGCGGCGCCCCGACTGAATCTGGCACTTTGCCGACCGTGGTTCTCCAAGAATCTAGCACAATAATCTGTAGACTTTTGCAGCTGTGCTATCCCAATGAAGACGCCGGCATTCTCGACCTGTCGACTATTTGTCGCGTTCTCGGTGCCGCCATCAAATACGAAATGCCAAAAGTCATAAAGCAATTGAGGAGGGACCTGGTCAATCACGAGAAGACAGATCCGGTTGGAACTTTTTTTGCCGCTGTCAAGCTCGGCTGGAAGGAGGCTGCTTTGAAGGCCGCGAAGCTGGTACCTGATATGACGGAACCCCAGGTTGTATACAGCCGAGAGATGGAGGCAACGCCTGCCATTTACTATTACCGCCTTCTCCGCTACTGCCATCAATGTCGCTCCGTGAAGGCGCGCGTTCACCAGGAGTATATTACCAAAGAAAATGCTTCCATACGAAGATACGTGCAAAACAATAACTTGCAGGACTGGTCTGTGTCCTGGCATCATTCTCTACAGCATTCAATTGCCTTTCCTCTCATGATCCGCGAGCTGCGTGGCCCTGACAGGGCATACGGCTTCCCTAGTTATACCTCTTGGGAAGACAAATTCGCGAGACTCGCAGAAGAAAATAAGACCATGTTTCGGGAAATTGAGGACGGTATTTCAAAGGCAAGTCGGCGTACTTACCAATGGATTGCTAAGAGCGGGACGTTCTGACGAACCATCGGTTCTTTGCAGATCGAGCTTGAGCTTTGATTCCCTGATTGCATGTTCCTAAGGGGTTGCAGAGCAAGAAATCGGTCAAATGAGAGGAAAAGAAAGACGTGACATGTCCGTTTGGTACAGCATCGCTGTGATGTAGATAGTTAGCGAATCTCGAGGGTCTTACACGCACGGAGACAGAAATGAGCGGCGGCGATCACACAGACCGGGTAGCAAAAAACGGTATCATTATATTCAAAAGGTATGACATCAGCCTCTTGGTTGATAGCCAAGTACCGAACCGAAGGATACGCCCCCTACATGTCTGAGAATACTCGAGGCCGGGCGTTTTGGTAGGCGTGATCGAAGGTTGGTTAGTTGACGGATATAGAGTAACCGCTGGTGGTGAGCTGAGCCGACCCTACCGGTGAGTGTTTTCAATACATGCGATTCTGCGAAGTGACGCGCTGTGCTTACCGACGAATGGTTCAGTGCCTGCCTGTGCTTGAACCAGGTAATTCGACGATGGCACGTTCTGATTTGAGACAAGGTAGCCTGTGACCATACAAGGTTAGAAAACAAAATATTCAAAGAAGGGTCAAGACCAAAATCGTACTCAAAAAGGGCTTGAGGTCACTGCTATAGCTTGTGATCTCGTTTCCTGCAAGGAACGAGTAGATGGTCCACGTCTTCACTGTTCCTTTGTAGACAATCCAGCTTACTCCTCCAATATTGACGGTGGTTACTTGCGAACCAGCCGGACGTGCACTTTCAAAAGGTAAATCCGGTAAATCCGGGAAAGGGGCAAGATTGGCTTACCCTCCACGTGAGCTCAGCCAAATCATGATTTCATACGAGGTCGTTGAAGTAGCACCTTGAGTCCCGGCCACAGGTGAGAGCCAGAGATCGTATGCGACATTAGCAATCAGACCAGAACCGACAGAGGAATATGTCCACGACCAGCTCGTCGGAACCGAGTTGATCGCAGACAGTTGTTTGTTCATGCCTGTCATCAGGTCGACGTCCGCAAAGCTCTTCACAGTAGTTTTATCTAAATGTCCTGGCTCAATATCGAAATAACATGATTCAATGATGCGTACTGACTTCCAACCCAATTATAGGTAGTGGTCCAGGAAATTGAAATTCCATTGACGCCCAATGCTTGCGAACTCTGCGAGCCACTGGTAGCAGTGGATTGACCCCAAAGGTTGTTTTTCAGCATATATCGTCCTCCAGCCTGTATAATCCGAGTCAACAATGGAGCGTGACAAGATGGAAAGAACGAACTTCGGATTCGGAAGAGTACATCCCGGTCAAGACGGCGCCTCGTCTTTCAAGATCTCTGGCCTCGTGAACAGGGTTGGCGATAGTCATCGGGACAGCGAAGGAAAGCAATACGGCCAAGACAGTCGATGTCAGAGTCATTGTGGAATGTGTAGCAAGTCTTGGACGAATCTGTGTGAAAGTGGTGAATGCGACGAGTGGAATGGTAGACAGGCCGTTTTTTCTGCACCCATTATATACGTTGTCGGAACTCTGCAAAAAGACGAAGAAAACTGTGCGCGTGTCTAGGTCGGAAAGAGATTGTCTAGGACCCGTATCGCTTTACAGGAGCAATGTCGTGGCCAAGACGGAAGTCTAGAAGCCAGATATGTTATTTTTTTTGGCACTCGAAGTGACGCTTGTGCTGTGCATAAATAATTCACAGAATTGCTGGAAACCCGATGCATGAGTCTAGAATCCGTAGGACAGAAGTTCTATGATGTTCCAAGTCCGGAAATTTTCTCTTTTCGGGCGGAATAGGAGTGCACGATCTTCACTACCAATAACCGACGAATGAGTCCAGAATTTACGATCAGACAACAGCATACAACAACAGGGCATCTCCTAGGACAACGTTATTCGAAGTGACTCTAAGGCAGCGTTGACCAGTCTTACCAATAGAAGGACACATAGATTACATTTTCTGATCCCTCCACGCATCATCCAAGGCGTCCTGGATCAGGAACTTGTACCAAAAGAGCGCGATCGGAGCCGTGGAGAGATGCCACAAAGCATGCGTGTCGATGATTCGGCCCCAGGGCGGAAAATCGAAGAGTTCGAGAGCGGTGGCAACTATGGTCAAAACGACGAAGACAGCCGCTTTCCCGACGTAAGAAGGCCGGTAGGACTTGGGCCGCAACGGAAACCTTTGGAGGAGAGGTGCCGGCAGAGAATATATCAGCCAAAGGATATTATGCGCGATGCCAATGGTCAAATTAAATGCCATGTTGTAGGTATAGTCAAACCGCGGCAGGAGCGACAGATAGGAGACATGGGCGAAATAAACAACGATGCAAAGGGATGTCCAGATTTTACGAATGAGAGTCGTTTCACGCGAATTTCCGGACGGAACATCGAGTCGGACTCGAGCTGAACGGGGGTATACGTGAAACATACGAAGGACGGTATAGTAAAGCGCAAAAAGAATGGCTAGTGCAGCTGAAAAATAGTCCAGCTTTTCGGTAATGGGCATATCTATGAAAAATCGGTAAGCGACCAAGGACAACGCAATTGCGGGTGTATACTTACCCCGAGTATGGAAGACCGACGACCACAACCAGGCGTTAATGCTCACCACGGACCACATCAGATAGTAAGGCCTCATAGGATGGGTCTTTGGAACGATGCTTTTTATCGCATGCGCCCCTTTCACATGAGCCCAGAGGTTTAAGAGAGAAAAAGCGACAGAAGCAGGTTCTTGCATGCCGAGAAGTCGCCAGAATGGCCACTTGCCGTAGTACTGCTGAACTCTAGAACCCTTGGAAATCTCATCGGATGTGATTTTGTGCATGCAATTATATTTGCAGTCGTCGTTGCACGTCCACTGGGTCAAGCGCAGCGCTAATGGCAACCGTGCTGAAGTCGAAGCTCTGCAGTGGTTCGTGTCGCAAATGAGAATGCATTTCTCGAATGTTGGAGATCGGTCACCAGAAGACGCAAAGACTGTCTGAAGTGCAGAAAGAGCGAGCAGGACAATGGTGGGCTTCACCATCGCGGTCGAGGATTTGAGGAATGTTTCGGATGTTCGAAAATGGTGAAGAGACAAGCGTGGGAAAGCTGACTTCGATCATTCAAAATTCGGTTTCCGAGTCTCTTGGCCGCTCACATCTACCAACGTTCGTCGAACGTCTGGTCTCTGCCATTATTCAAATAGAAATCCAAGACAGGATTGGAAGATACCTGTTGTACTACTAGTGGTTCGTTTGCTATTGGATCGCTCTTCAAGCCGCTAACAATTTAGCGCTTCATATCCAGCTACTTCACTGCTATACATAATGACCAGGCTGTCGCAAAGCTTTACATTCTCATCTTCTCCATACTTCTGCGACCGTGGATCGCACGGAACTGCGCAACCCATAACGGAGCGGATAAATGTGAGATGAATAATGCATTTCATTCTGTCAACAGCGATTTCAACTTGCATTCTTACAGCCGCATTCTCGACCTATTGTATCTTATTATTCACCGAAAGGCGTTGGTGCGCATCATTATGGGGTGCGCAACATACAATTATTTACATGTGTCTAACCGAGTTATATAGCTTATAATTTCAACGTAGGAACGGCATCCCATGAAGCCCCATCGCTTGACGCTTACGAATGCGCTGGTAACTGGATACGGATTAGACAAGCAAATTCATCACATATACGACCCTCCTCCAGCGACACAGGCCGAACTAGAAGCATATCATGATCACGACTACATCGATTTTCTGTCAAGGTCGCATTTTGAACATATCCTCCCATCGTAATCCTTTTATTGACGGTTCTTATGGCGCAGAGTTACTCCAAATAACCAGGGACACATGAGACAGCAAATTGACGTTTTCAACTGCGTCGAAGATTGTCCAATATTCGCCGATATGTACGACTTCTGTCGGATGTATGCCGGCGGATCTCTTGCGGCTGCACGCAAACTCTGTGCGGGGACGACAGATATTGCCATCAACTGGTCTGGTGGGCTGCATCACGCCAAGCGTGGCGAGGCGAGTGGTTTTTGCTACGTGAATGACATTGTCCTTGCCATCCTCGAGCTTCTAAGGTACGAAGGCAGTGAAGATCTGTGAGGAAAACACTCATCATAAACTGTAGATATCATCCTCGAGTCTTGTACCTCGACATTGACATTCATCATGGAGATGGCGTCGAGTTTGCCTTTTATCAGACCAACCGAGTTATGACGGTGTCTTTCCATAAATATACGGGCGATTTCTTCCCTGGAACAGGAAAACTCGACGATAACGGCACAGGTCTCGGTAAACATTTTTGTCTGAATGTCCCTCTTCAAGACGGCATCGACGACGACATGTATTTGACCATCTTCAAGACGGTCGTAGATGATACGGTAACCGCGTTCCGGCCTTCCGCAATCGTGTTGCAATGTGGTGCCGATTCATTGGGCTGTGACCGCCTAGGCGCTTTCAATCTGTCCATTGCTGCTCATGGCGAATGCGTCAATTTCGTCAGGAAGTTCAACGTTCCACTCTTGGTCGTGGGAGGAGGCGGTTACACGATCAAGAACGTCAGCAGATGCTGGACCTATGAAACAGCTGTGCTTGTCGGCGCGTCCATCCCAGACGAGCTTCCGGTCACGGTTTACGACTCCTTTTTCGAGGACTCTCATTGGAAGCTTCATCCGCCACTCACAGGGAAAGTCGACAATCAAAACTCCCCTGCATCGCTTCAGCGCATCGTGGTCAGCATCCGTAACAAACTACGGTATTTGCAGGGAGCTCCGAGCGTGGCGATGCAAGAAATGCCCCCCGATCTGCTAGGCCTCATGCGTGACGAAGAAAGGTCGGCAGAAGAGAAGGATGAAGAAAAGGAAACGGCGAAAGCTGGCGAACAGAGGAACGACTCCAGCTCAACAAGAAACGAATTTTTTGATGGAGAGAATGACGTGGACCGCGATATGGAGCCCGTGTCATCTGTCAGCAGGAGAGGAGATCCAGCATCAAGGAGAGGGAGGGGCGGTCGCCGAGGGCGTGGAAGGGGGCGAGGGAGGGGTGCAATCACGCCTGCTACCGTTCGCGACGACGCTGATGAAGACAGTGCGGAGGAGTCTGTCCCGACCCCCACCCGACGGGGCAGAGGTCGCGGTCGTGGTCGTGGTCGTGGAAGAGGACGTACTGCAGCCGACAAAGACAAAGACAAGGAGCAAGACAAGGACAAGGAGAAAGAAAATGGAAGCCTTGTCGAATCAAGTGCCACGCCAATGGACGTCGATGTGGACGTATGAGAAAATCGTCCGTGAGTTCGCACCAAACTATCGTTGTCCTACAGTGCTCATATAGCTTTTTGTATCCAGATGGTCTCGTAAACACGACGTTCGAAGTTCATTTGGCCCCTATCCTGACGCCTTCGAGCTCGACAGCTGATGAAGAGACGACGGAGATGCAAGTTTCATACGGGTAGTCTGACTACCTTGTTCTTTGATGCTGGCTCTGCCTGCTTGGCAGTGTTACAGAAGATCAGTTAACGGAGGCATCTGATTCGTCGCCTTGATGCATCCTGCCAATCTGACGAAGATAGTATCCCTCATCAGAAGAAAGAGTGTTTCAGGGTGGTTTCGTCCAACGTCCGCTGAGCAATAAACAGCTTCGCAGAAAATGCACATGAATTGAAGTCCGGCGGATGCATGGTGGTCTAAAGCTTGAACAGGGGGCCATATATGTACAACGAAAATTCTTACATATTACACACCCGGAACAGGTACTGCTGCTGTCGCGGCAGAAGGTCCCAAACTAGATCCAATCAATGTCTGTGTGCCGGAAGAAAACTGCACTCTTCGATTCGGAACCAGAGATATGATCTGGTATGAAGGTGGCGCATCATGCGTCTGCAGGTCGTCGACTTCCGCAGCTTGATCCACACCAGGCCTCGTCACGAGGATGCCGTAGGCTTGTTTCAGCATGTTAGGAATACGTTCACGAGGGGATTTCGTCAGCTCGACAAACCTTTGATCCCTGGGTCAGCAACATCGCTTGACCGCAGCGTGAATGCTATGGGTTTCCTCGATAGCTTCTTGCGGCGGAATTTCCGACACGTAAAGGCGATGATCGCCAAAACGACGAACAGACCGCTAAGGACGACAGGGACAATTATCTTGACAGGGACGCGTGAGAGGCCGGACGAGTCAGTAAGGGAACGAGTCGGAATTGGAGACGACACAGAGCTGCTAGTGATGTCGGGCTCCCCAATAATGCTACTTTGAGAAAAACCCCTGCTTGAAGAGGTCGACGTGACGACTCGGCTTTTTCGGCTCGTCCAGGAGTGAGAAATGGGTCCGAAGATCGAGGTCAAGCGCTGAATAGAGGTCGTCATTTCGGAAGTGACAGGCATTGCCACTTGCACGCCTGAAGAGAGAGATGTGCTGGATGATGTCAAGATGACGGAAGTGCTGAAAGGCGAATAATCGGAGGTTGGTGACCTGGAAAACGGTGGAGAATCAGTTACACAATTCTTCTATGAATTCATTTCCGTCACAGACCCCTCGGAAATCAGGAGTACAGATTGAGCCACAAAGTCACCAGTCCTGAAAAGCAACAGCTTGAGAGAACAGCTATCTATCGGATGAGATTTCTGCCCACACGGAATCACGGGCGGTAATTGTGTATTTTCCGCTAGGCAATTTAGTCAGAAGGCGTGAAAGATTATTCTTTTCCCTCATACCTTGGGAAAGTCTCCTGAACGATATAGTGACCTCCTTCGGTGAGGATGCCATCCCAGCTCCACCTCGACATCGGATTATGACGAAGCGCACGCCTTGATGAAGATCGTAATTTCGAGGTCAAGGTTATATCCACAAGATCTGGGTCATTGGGTTCCGGTGTCCATGTGATATTGGAACCTTGACCGTTTCCTGAACCATTGCAAATCTCCAGGTCGGACATGGAGCAAACGAAAGGAACGTCTGACAAAAGAGTGGCTCTGTGAAATGATCTTAGCATTCAGGGGCAAGAAATCCTCAGGACTCACATAATTGCAAAGGAGAGGAAGGTGAAAGAAGACATGACGAGAGAACACCCCTCCATCTCTCTGCATGCGAACGATGCCGTTTATTTGAATCCGAATTAATAGGACAGATCATAACCATCCTGTACGGAAAGAGATGGAATGATGGGGCTCGAATGGGTACATGGTAGCAGACCTGCGAACGAGCTGATGTTCCCAGGTCAGTTAGCATGACGATCACGGGTGATTTCGCTTTCCGAGCTCGGATACCATCTGGATGAGTGCTCCGACAACAGCTTCGGTGTGTCGACTGGCAGATTCCATCAAATGCGAGAAATACATGAATTAGATTGGTCATGACAATCAATCAGACTCACCGTAGGGAAAAGACGTTGCCTCAGACGTCGGCATAGAATACGGTTTCAGACACCGGAGCGCCACTATCAAGCCGTATGACACAGAACATAATCTCGATATGTCTCCAGATTCCGTTGCTGGGTTTCTAGACGTATCGGCTGTGCTCGACCTGAATTTGATGCATGCGGAGGCGTCTCTTCCCCGCCAACGAGTAGTACTAGAGTTGTAACAACACCTGATTCGGAATCTATCAAGTTTCGAAGGCGCCTGAAATAAAGCGATAAAACGAGCCCCATTCTTGAGCTCGCGCAAAGATCTATGCGGGACCCCCTGATGCCCCTTCTCGCGCATGATCCAGATGGCATGTTTTGATTCTCTGCAGATCGCACACTGGAGGAGTTGCCGGTTGGGCTCTCGATGACGGGGTAGGAATTCCGGATTGCAGAGTGGGAAGGGACGAGTACGTTAACCGAATTCCTGCAAAGGCAAAAAGTACGATGAAATCGATATGCTCTTTTTCTTTTTTGCGAAATGAAGAGGCTCACGTCCTTGCGGCTTTTCCGGCGGCCCCGGCGACGGGAGTAGTACTCCAGCATAAATATGTCTTGCAGAGGAAGACATGAGAAGGGTGCTCACAAAACTTCTACTGTCTGCATGAAAAATAAAACTCGGCGAACGGAGAGTCATTAGCACGCATTAGCATTATGCCCCACTGCGTCATGACAAAAACTATACGACTTGATGTCCCGCCGTACTTTGTAAACTTATGGAACCAAGAGCTCTCATGAAACTATTAGGAATTCATAGCTAGGCTTTTTTGGATCTGGTTTCCGCGTTTAATTGGCCGAAAAAACTGTCGCTGGCCCACGACGAGATAGCCGACTAGCCTGGCACAAGCTAGTGGTATTCGGTTTGCAAGCAATCGCGAAGCACACCATACACCTGTTGGCTGGGATACTCAAATCAGCTCCTCACAGCTTTCAACGTGATGGCAGCTAACATACAGAGATGGGCTAAGGGCGAAAAATCGATTCAACATATCGCCATGCTCAGTAACTAGAAGAAAACGTGAAACACGTCACGTGCCGTGATTTACCATCGCAGAAAACATGCATCATAGTTAATTAGAGGAACCGCTGATCATGAAGAGATTAGGGCATATACAGACAGTTATCTATGACAAGACTGCGTACGAAAACGCTCTGGAAAGACCGTCCGAGGTCCCGATCGTGGTGATGATCCTTTACTGTTTACTAGAAACCGCCAATTATCCTCCGTATTCAAGCATCCCCGGACACACCAACATCCGCTGTATGTTTTTTTTCAGGCGTAAAGTACTGTTCTGCTGCTTGATGTGTTCTGGCTACTTTCCGATCTATATTGACAAACCAATCTATATTGACAAACCAATCTGCAAGAAACATCAGTATGATTCCGGGGCCACCAAGCCATTGGCGTACCTTGATCAAACCTGTTCGCCGTATCATCACGACGTTGTCTGCGTCGCCGGCGGCGGTACGACAGAATAACAAATAGACAGACGGCAAGAAAAACCAGGCCACCCAAGACCGATCCAATAATTTCCGCAGTGTTTGAGTGTTTGGAATTTCCCATGCAGTGGCACCGACTCGGAGGGATTGGTAGGTGTAGCTTCGCTGAAAGAAGCCTGCGATAAGACAGACATGGGCTTTCCCCCGGAATTGGATTCTTCAGTACGGGGTAGAGATGTCGGTGATGGCCGCCGTGGCATGCTGCTGGCGCTACTCCATGGCGATGCCTCTGCAGCTGTTATCCAAACACTGTTCAGGCCCGTACTCGTATCCGGCGGTGCAAATGAATATGTTGGCAGTTCTGATGCTGGCGCCGCTGGTGGAGCTGCAGTTTTGAGCCTTGAAAAGCAATGGCTTTATGCGACCGATCTCTAAGCATGACTCTTCACCTACCGAGGCCACTGAAAGCGTATTACCGACATTTGAAGGACTTTATTATCATGACTAAGATTGAACAGATCTCACAGAATCAGTGGTCGCAGATATGGGTTAAGTAACTCACGAACTGTCCACTGCTTGCAACCGAGTGTGGGTCCAGCTGTTTGAAGCTCATTAGGACCAACCAATTTCTTTGCGCAAAAAATGACCTCCACATACTTGGTAACTGTAGCATTTAGCTGAGTCCAAGCATCACGCAGGTTGACAGGCACAGATGTACTTTCTTTTTCCGACGGAACAGCAGAAATCAGGGACATCGTGTGGCTATCGAGTGCGAGTCGAAATGATATATTCTCCGGATCTGCACTTTCCCATGTCCAGGAGATTGAAATAGTAAGCACATGGGATGAGTCAAATTCTGAGGAAGCCTGCAGATTTCGCAGAGCTGCGGATGGAGTTATGCAGATCTCCGAACTATTTTCAATGTTGTCACAGATATGCACGAGCCGCACAATAGTGGTACTCACATTAAACTCAAAAAGAGCGACATGGTGAGTCCTTTCACGGGGGGCATGGCCGTGGGGGGATTGCAGATTGACGTCCTTGTGGCTATGGGTAAATATACTATGGCAAACATAAGAAAAGGTTCAAAGTCCGTTGGGCGATGCCCTTGGATGGCATGATCATCGAACGGCACATCTTTTCTGTTACATTGTGCGATGATATGATGATCAGAGGGCTCGGAGGCGGCGACAATGAGAAATTACTAGTCGCGCACCAATTCATCAACGGGTGTCCTTTTCAATACCGTTCCCGACGTGATGCTGAGCTGAGAAACATCAAGATCCTGAATATCAGCTGTTGCTGATCACACAAGACGCGAGAGCAAAACAGCATGCCCCCGCAAAAGCCTTCAGAGCATTAGATCATGTTGGGATGCTGCGTTGCCATGCGCTGTTCGGATGAGATGTCGACCTCGGTTCCTAACTCTCACAGTAATTCGGAGATGCCGGTTGTCTACATCTTTCTGCTCTTCGACAACGAGTATCATATTCTGAGATGAGATTCAGATCTTTAAGCATTATCAGCTTGCAGGTTGTATCGAACCCGCTCTTCGCATACCACTACCAAAAGAGTCGTGGACCCGAATATCGGACGAAAGGGAAATCGACGCCCACCCACATAATCCTTGATGGTTGAATTTAGCTTGAGAGTCTTTTCAGACCGCACATCAGACGTACCACCATGGATTTCTGACCTCCGGCTCAGGGCAATAGAATGTCTATCAACAATGACCCCAATACGATGCCGCACATACAGGGCAATGCGACTGTAGTCCGTGTGGATAGCGCACTCGAAGATTGGGTGGGATCCACCAGGGAATCAGTGGGGGAAGGCTCTGTATTTGGTAAACTGGTTTGAGGGGAGCTCAGTGGGTCCATGGAGACACCATTGTGAATTGTTTCAGAGGATGAGGTAGTCAGTAGTGTTCTGGAACCGGATGGTACCAGATTGTTGTTTGTATGAGTTCGAGATGCCTGGAACTGGGAATTGGATAAAGGTGTGGCCGAGATCGAACTCGTGGCAGGAAGTGAACTTTTTGCGGACATGGATGATGTAGAGTGTGGGCTAGTCCGCGTTATGATGCCTGATGTACTACGTACAACCGCTTCCATAAGTGCTATATCCCAGAGATACTTTATAGACCGACAGACCTCCCATCACCCTGAGTCGGTGACCCTTCATTGATGGTATAGGCGGCGAGAAGCTGATTGTCCCTAATGAATTGAACGCAGATACAAAGTTAGCCGTAGAGAATCAAAAAAGCAGGGTTTCGAGCAACGGACGAAAAGCTCAAGGCCTGCAAGTCGATCTTATATTGAAGAATGTCGGTGATGCTGTCTCGAATCGATTAGACTTAATGCATAGCATAGAAACGACTTGCTTACTTCTGGATTTGAAGCCCTGTGACGTCTTCAAAGGCGACATCGTCGATGGAATAAGCAAATTGACCTTGCACGGTCGATATACCGGTCAGCGTGTCCAAAGTACGCCCATCGACGAAAAATTTCAATGTCAGTCGCTCGGGATCCCCTTCCTCTGGAACCCATGAGACAGGAAAAATAACTGAGACATCTGTATCGAAGACAGCCGAAGATTTAAGATCCCGTAAAGCCAGAGATGACAAGATGCATCTCCAGGCACTTGTAAGAAGGTAAGAGCACTTTGAGAAGCAGCTAAAAGAGTGGCGCTCACAGCAGAATCGAAAGAAAGGACACGTTGAGACCTTTAACACCACGCATGAGTCTGGGTAATATGCCACGGCAATCCCATGGAATTCATCGTGGACGGTTAATATACGCCGCAGCAAGAATAGAAGTGTCAATCTGGGTCCTCCATCAATCACTCATTCTGTGAGACAGGATCAGTCGGATGCAGTTTGTTGGGGTCATTATTACTCCTGGTGCTGGCAGATGAGGCCTGAATGTGGGAGAAAAATGGTGGGAACGCCTGTATAAGACTCTTGACGGATCCTTTCATTCGATACCTCGCATTTCGTGCAAGTAAAGCGTAAAGAGTCCGGTTATCGAATCGATTATGAAGAAGAGAGTGTGTCCTCCATGAGGATGAAGAGATTGTGGGTAGCCTCGGTTCCTTTCCCACGACAACTGTTCATCGATCATACATAGAAATTAGAGATGGCCGCCTCCAAAAGCACTGTACAGCTACATGGACAACATGATTACGAATTGGAAGGTCCGCAATCTCCCTCCCGACTCAAGTATTGACGCCATAAACCGAACTGTATTCGGGGGGCGCCACACGGTCGTACCGATGCATTTCCCGATCTCGTTCTTGGTGCCTTGCCTCCAAGGCCGCAATCCTATCCAACACCAGCTCCATTAGACCCACTAGACTTCTCACTTCGATGGGTTGATGGCCCAGGAGACTCCCTATTCGTCGACGAATACGAAGGCATAAACTTCCAGAATGTCGCCACATGCCCGGCAAACCTGTCGTAATGTGCTCATATGTCACCTGATACGAACCCGCACCATCGAAGTAAAATGTGCCTACCTTTTAGGGGCAGAGGTGTCTCTTCAGCTCTCACCGATTGAAAAGGAGACACCGTCGTGTTTTGCGTTTCGCGCCGCCTTCGACGTTGCAAAACATAGGCCAGGAGGAGCCCAATAGTGAAAACGACGATTCCCGCAGAAAGTCCTCCTACCACAGCGGGTTGGTGGACGGCAGGTGCCCCTTCGTTGTCCAGCCTGTTGGTTTGACGAGGCCCATTAATCAGTGAAAACGACGGGGTCACGTATACCGTCGTCGTCACTGTCGTTGTCGACGCTGACAGACAGGTAGTCGGCAGGATGCGGATAGAAGGTACAGAGACGGTAACCGTTGCAAAAATCCTGAAATTCACGTAAGCAGAGTAGCGACGGCCCAACAAAACATTCGCTACGTTTTAATGAGCGTGATAGGCCTAGGGGCACCGCACCCGGTAGCCTGAGTGCAAGCTGGACCAGCAGACCTAGGGTGGTGAGTAGATAGCTGGTCAATATCGTTGGCGGCGGGGATAGAATGTGTGGAATGACGAACTGCATGTTTGAAGGCATGAACAAGATGTCGAGGGCGAACTCCTCCGAATATGGCGAGACTCGGGCCATTGTTATAATTGCCAACTTCCATCTTGCATCAGAATTGTGATCTACTAGCGTCAATCAGATGGAATTAGATTCATAGCCTTACATCGCATACACAGTTTTTCGTCATTGCGAAAAGTATTCTTCCTTCCGAACCTCGAAATTCGCTAAAAGCGGAAGAATGCGAGAATTGATAGCATGATCTTTCAAGATTCAAGGGAACTTTTTTTTGACCGAACCAGGAGACAAGCGGGAGGTTTCTGCTGGTCTTGTATTAATGACGACCATGAAAATTCGGGAGCATGTGTAGGCTCGTAATAAGGAAGGAAAGGTTCAGATTTAGGTCGGGTAATCTCTTCGTGAGGTGGTTTTTGTTCCGGCCCAAATAAATGATGCAGAAAGGCATCGGGCCATCCACGCCCTCCTCTTCATGCTCATGTCTATGGGGCTCGGCTAGGCACACCACAGCAATCGTGCTGATGTGTTTCGGGGCAGAAGTGCCACCTCCGAGCCCCCCAAACGCACGTCGCCCGAAGCCGAGAAGCCCCTTGCGGATGAGCCTGCCGGATAAATAAGATATCGACGGGATGCAGTCAATTCCCAGAAAGGTGTAAGGCTTACTTCGACGATGACGGCCCAGTCATAGGAACAAGCCACTGTCACGGTCTCGACCCCAAAAACGACACCCAAAACAAAAGGCGACATTTTCAAGTAAATGCACGAAGACAGGTTCAATAGAGGCGCTCAGGAAAGAGGATTGGGCCATAAAGGGCTTGAACGTTACTGAATTGAGAGTGGGTGTTGTAGACATTGGTTGCGGAATGGGGGATGGCATCGGTTAACAAAGAAACGTGTAAGTGCACTTCAGACACCACATCTCAGGATAGATATAGAAAATAAAATCGTGTGTGTGGTCCTCAGAAGCCGGAATCCATGTCGGCCAGAGGGCGCAAATTCCAATATGACTTGCGATGTACGCGCCACCAAATGGTAGCTGAATGGGCCGGTTAGTCTACGATCAAACTTCTACAAAAAAAACTTCCAGCGGTCAGTAAGCCACTTTGGCCAGCGAACAAATTGAAGTCCAAACCATCTTTTTTCCAGCCTGATCAGTTCATGATTGAAGTGGCGCTGTCAGCCAGCACGCCACTTTCAATGCCTTCACGATGATCCTCATGCTGAGCCTCATTGCACCAGTTGTGTTGGCCGCAACAGGTGCAGCCGCTTATGCTTCGGTCATCACAAGCACAAGCTGGTTGTCGGTCTGGGTCACAGAGACAGTCACCTCTAATGTTATTGCGGTAGCGCCAGCGGAGACAGCAAGTTCCTCGTCTTCTCCCGCGGTGGCACCATCTATGACGGGATCGCCGCTACCTGCTTCGAGTCCAACGGAATTCAACCCAGCCCCAGCGCCACCTTCGGTGGCTTCTCCATCCCCGACCGTTACGACGACCACGACGCTTTTGTCGACTGTTATGTCAACAATCAGCGTCTCGGTTCCAAAGTCGACCGTCACGATATCAAAGACTACGTGGGCTTCTCCTGCCAAGATGACGGATCTTAGCGCGTTCAAAATATCGTTCTTCTCGTCTGGCAAAGCCAACGTTAGAATCGTCAACACCAAGCCAGCCGAGATGGAGTCTGCGTCTTTGCCAGCCCCAAAGAACGAGATGGAGATACCGTCGAACTCTACCGAAGAAGCAGGCAAAGGTCATCCGATGCTCCAGGTGTTTTATCCCAGGGGCTCTGTCAATCCGGCCGGTAGACCTATTGGAGGGGCGCAGTTCTATGCCGTTCCGCTGGACATCGCGACTGCGAGGAACGTCACATTACAGTATAGCGTATATTTTCCGGCCGATTTTAATTGGGTACAAGGAGGAAAAATGCCGGGCTTATATGGAGGTCGTCGCAGCTGTTCTGGAGGCGACGAAGCACGGGACTGTTTCAGCACCAGGCTAATGTGGAGGAGGAATGGAGTAGGTGAATTATATCTCGTCAGTCCGTTTTTCTTTCAGTGTTTCCTCCGCAAAGCCTTCAGCCGATCATTTTCTGTCTTGCATAGTACGCGCCGAAAGATGAACAGACCTGGGAACTCTGCCATCATCCCCAATCCGTCTGCGATATGGATTATGGTCTTTCTGTCGGAAGAGGTTCGTTCTACTGGAACCGGGGCGCTTGGACGACCGTGCAGCAGACTGTTGTCCTCAATACGCCAGGAAAGCAGGACGGGATCTTCACGCTCCTGGTCAACGGCAAACAGGTGATCCATCGCAAAGACGTGTTCTATCGCAGCAAGCCTAGGAGGAAAGAGGAAGGAGGTTCGAGTTGGTCGAAACGGAGTCGTCCTGGCTCACTTGTGCCCGATGCTGAAGAGACGCGTACAGAACATGAACATGAGACTTATCTTGACCAAGGAGACATCGTCTTTATACCCGCTCATCCGCAAGTGAATGAGACGCTCACTTCGGACAGCTCCGTAAACCCTCAAGTTCCATTCCTAGACGGAGGCGAAGGAATCGTCAGTGTAAGCGCGGCACAGCGCAAACCAATAGGTTTCGTCGGGCTGTTTTTCAGGTTCGTTAGCATGACACCCGAGGGTACAACGGGGTGATACTGACCTTGACGAAATATAGTACCTTTTTTGGCGGTCACGATACACGATTTGCAACACCGAGAGATCAATACGTGTGGTTCAAGGACTTCGTACTCATTCGCGAAGATAGGCTTGTGTGAGATTCAATTCATATTACGGTATATCCGGGATGAAGAATAAATTAAATTATTGTTCTTTATAAACTGTCCATGGTTCGCGAGTCAAGCATTACTGTATGAGCAAAAGGAAGGGACGACACATGATATCAACAGGGTGTTTGCACCAACCACGACCAAGTGGGTGGGATCCGTGGCTTCGGGTCTTCAGGCCCTCATGCGAACGCGCGCACCGAGTTTCTGGACAATCTCGAAGCATATAACAAGCAATAATTGCCCGACAAGGTCCATGAGAGCCGAGTGGATTGGAAGGGCATACATGTCCGGATCTTTTTGTCTTGACCAAAGAAAGTCGGTTAATGTTTGAGCAATAACCAGGGAAAGGAAGACCTGTAAGACATAGAATCATCAAAAGACCCGCGTCTATGATGATAGTAAAAGACGTACAGCGCAGAAGAAGAATACGATGGAGAACGCGACAAACAGGAAGGGAAGGTGTAGCCAGCCTAGTCCGTGTAAGATACTGAGGAAGATGATCTCCACGGGGAGAGTGACGAAGAGAAGTGTCATCATTACAAGCCGCCTGCTAGGCTCAGGTGTAAGCTTGCTGCCAAGAGACCGAACAGTGCTTGGTGAAATTGAGAGAGCTGCAGCGTGAAGAGAAGTGGACAGCCGAGATACGAAGATGGAGCCGACACTCCCGGGCAGGCCTAAAATAACGCTAAGTTTGAATCTCATGCAGGCAATGATTGAATACGGACCGCTTATAACGACAGCTAACATGGCAAAACCTTCATATCTGCTCACGAATCTGTCCAGAACAATGCCTGTGCCGCTGCTGATTACCATGGCGCCAAACAGAGGCGTCCATCCCTGGGTAAGTAGCGGTCGAACATGACGATTACGAAGGGTGAGTAATAGACATGTGGTGGAGGAGATAACGACGAGGATGCCGACGACGAAAGGAATAGGCGTGTCGATGACGAGAATGAGGACCGACGATGTCAGGCCGACAAAGCACAGAGTGACCAAGTCTCCGAGACATGATGCCACTGGCGGGGCTATGTTATCTGGAGATCAAGGAGGTGAAGCGTTGATCCGTGATCTAGTCAGATTCCGACATACCAGGGTCACGACCGAACCGCCAACACAAGACAATCAGAGCACACATGAATGAACCCAGAAATACACCAGAAAGACAAGCAGCAGTCATGGAGGTGGAGGCAACCATGATGAGGCTGGTTGAAACAAGTTAAGCGTTGGAACACCGCAAGGTCGAGAGGCGACCTACGTTGATATTCCAGTTCTAGGTTTCAAAGGTGAGATAGGATGTGGTATAGGTTTTCTAGGAACTAAAATTGCATAGTTTATGGGGTGAAATAACGAACGAGCGGAATTGGCTGCTGATGAAATCTCGGAAGCGCCATTGGCCAACGTGGCAGATTCCGGAGAGGGGAATATGAAAGGTAATATGCGGCCTAACAGCAGTGCAATGACAGCAGCCACGAAGGAAACAACGGTAGCCTGCACTTGCAGCAGAGAGAGATTTCCAAATATCATAGACTTGCGGACCTTAGGGTCGTCTAGTTCGTTCGTGTTGGCAGCGGTTCCAAGGCGGGCTGATAAATTCATTTCCAGATTTCCCTTGAGATTGAGGACAACTGGTATAATCATAATTAGCTGATGGACTTCTCGCATAGCCCGCCAGCGCTGAATGAGGATGTGAGCTACGGGGCGACTGGACAGGACTGGCTACTCACGGATACTTGCTCTAGTAATTTTCCCGTGAATAGCAAACCTATCGTAGTGAGAAGCAGCGTGGGGGCGCTCTAAACTTTAATTGTTAGATAAAGCGGTCGAGAATTTGCATCGTATATTACCTCAACTACGATGTTCTGAACCTGGTTCCAGTAGGCTCGCAGGTTGTTGACAAGCTCTCCTCGAGGGCGAACGCGCTCCGTCGAGCCTAGAAGCGCACGGTTGCTATCTTCGCCACCTACTCCACTATCATCCTCGTCGTCGGACCCGTGCTCCTCTGAGACTTTCTTAGCGGGGTAGTGGCCATGACCGTTTGCCGAGTGGGAGTCGGTGGTCGACCGCTCGGCGACGTGACGCAGGCCAATCATTTCGATATCTTCCTCGACGGAGGAGTCCTCATGGAAACTGGAGAACATTTTTTTTTTCAAGCAGATCAGAAAGACATGGTGTGCGTCGGCGTCGAAGACGGGATTGTTGCCGCGTAGAAATGTGTCCGTGTGAATTCTGAGGCAATCGAGCTCGTGATCTGTTAAACCTTAGTTCGCACCTTGTTTCCGACCTCGAATCAGGCGACGCCGGTCTCTCATATCTCGACTCCTCGTCGGTCGACCCGCTCTGATATCCACATAGTTGGATTCAGCGCTCTGGAATACCCCTAGGACATACCTTCTCGGACGGTCATCGTGACTGCGTCGGCCGAAATGTCGTCCAAACTATCTCCGTTCACCACCCCGATTCCATTGCAGTCATCGCTACTGAAGAAGATTTCGGACTCTATACCACCGACGCTAGACCTGGAGCAACTACATGATGAACTCAAAGAACTCAAAAAGGCCAGCTTGGCCCGGGCCAAGAAAGCCGGAGAAGACTTGAAGACAATTGAAGAATCTATGCGTCGCATGAAGGAGAAAGAGAAGGGAAAAGCGAAAGCGGTTGAGAAAATTAAACGCGAGCGCGATTGTACGTGCAACATATTGGGACGCGTCATAATTTTCCTGACAGGACTTGTCTCATCTGTTTCCAACCGTTGCATTGTCCATGCCTATGTGGCACCTTTCGCATTTCACGGTGTTCTTTCCCCTTCAAAATATCCTTCATATGGATTTCGGACGCTTGCAATCCTGCGATGGATGTTATACTTCTCATTTCGTTGCTCGACTATCCTTGAATTGATTCCATTCCCTGGATGTATCGGCTTCCATGCTGCCTATCGGAACGCATCTCCATGCTTTGCATACCCAGTCACCCCTGTCTTGGACGTCGATGAAGCGAGATCAGCAACCTCTCTCGGTGCTCAGGTGGGCAAACCTCGTCTCGCGGCACAACCCCCACCGTCCGTTCCACCATCTCAACGGTCATCCCTCGACCCTCGCAGACTGTAAGGCTGTTTATCTTCTAATAATCTGACCTATCTGATGGCTTTCTGGACCTAAGAACTGCTGAGGAGTTGAAAAAGAAGAAAAAGAAGCGGAAACGGGAGCTTGATGAAAGTGACGTTGAATCCGGTATTTCATCCCGATACTTTGAGGTTTGGATCAGACCGTTCGCTTACCGGTATTTTATAGAATTTCAACGGCCTGTTAAGTCTACACCCCCCATAGCCCATCCATCTGTCTCACCGCTACCTCCCAAACCTCCCAAACCTGTTGTGCCAGCAGCGGCAACGCATTTCAAAGTTTGTTATTCTAGAATTTGAAGTCCTATTTACTCATCTAAACATTGGTTCAGCCGTCGACTGGACCTGATTTTTCTGTACCGCCGTCATCCTCTCTCTTACTTCCTCGTCCACCCGTTCCACCTCCGCCAATACCTGGCCCGAGTAAACCGACAGAAGTTATGGAAGACTTTAGCAAGCAAAAGATCCCTGCACAGATCCTTGTCACAAGCTTTTATTCTAGCATTGAGCCTTGGCTACGGAACATAAGGGAAGAAGACGTCGGATTTCTGGAGTACACTGGCGACGAGGTAGAGCCGTACGTGATGCCCAAACTGGGTCGGCACTACTTGGACATGTGGGAAGATCAGGATTCGGGAATATTACCTGTCGCGGCCTTCACAGATCCGCAGGAGGCGCCTCCCTCTCAGTTCGCGGCGCCTGTCCCAAGATGGGACCCGTCAACGTTGGTGGAAACGGACCTACTCACAGAGGAGAAAGGGCACGGCCCTCTGACAGAACGCGTCATAAGCGCTCTCCTGTCGATGCCGGATAAAGATAAGAATGTTTGGAAGGGAGTGAAAGCTGCCGAGGACGCTATGGAGGGGCGACCTGGGGGAAGTGGCGCAGCGGCTGCGAGAAGAGAAAAGATGAACGTGTCAGATTTGGAGAACCGGATACGAGATACGATGCGGTTGCACGGGTTATTGGATGGAGTTGTGAGTGCACGAATCCTTTCCAGCCTGCGGTCGTCACGCTAACCCTATCACCGTGTAGCCCGATTTCACAGAAAAAGTTGACGACCCGATAGCAACAGCTCTGCGTCATGCTCAGAAGGATTTGCGAAGAGTCGTGGCGACGAACAAAGCGAGGAAAAAGCGGCTCGTGAGCATCGCGCGCGACCGCCTCGGATATCAGGAGTACCTGGAAGTGCGCGACTCGATCGACAAGAACATCACGACGCTGTATAGCAAGCTGCAGAAGAAGGATGCGCCGAAGATGTCGAAGAAGAAAAAGAAGGTGACGGATGCGAACGGGGACGCGAATGGCAACCCTGTCGGTCCGCAACCCTGCCCCGCCGCGGTAGGACTGAACCCGGACGAAGAGAACCGACTGCGGGTGAACGATCAGCTCATGCAGCTCGTAGAGACGCGGCGGATGTGGGTGGATAAGGTTGGGTCCGTTTTCGAGCAGAAGCAGAGGGAGCATCCGGGGCGGATATGGGGGTTCCCGCAGGAGAGCATATATCAAGGCGTTGACGAGGAGGTGCAGACGATACTGTCGCAGCATTCAAGCGACAGCCAACGGACTAGCAAAGGAAAGGAAAGAGCCAACGAGGATAACATGGATGTTGGTTAACCAATTCAATCACCCCCTTCCCCCTTCACTCTTATTAATCTCAAGTAAATTGAGTTAACATTATTCTTTCAATGTGCACGCCGTTTTCCATACAGCATCATATTTTTCCCCCTCTCTTTCACTTTCTGTGACGACGCTTTTGCTTCTCCCTCTTTCCCTTTGTTGCTCTGGCGCCGTAGCGCTCATTCCAGGTTCTCATTCCTAAATGTGTGAAAGATCACACTAGGGCGGAAATACAAGTGGCATAGCATTTGAGTATCATCAAGACGCAGTTTTCGCTTTTTTGCTGCTCTTCGAATGCGAGGCTTCGTGATCGCTGCTTTTTCTCTTCTTGGTTTTCTCCTTTTTGCTCTGCTCCTTCGACGGCCCCGTCTCCTCCTTGAGGGTATGCTTTTTCTTTGGTGACTTAGGCAATTTTGGTGACGAAAGCGTAATGTCCACCTCCATTGGCACCGATTCGTTTTCGTCCGGCGCGCTAAGTGAACCGTAAGGCATGAATGTGTGCTTTAGAAGCTCTTTGGGGTAGGATTCTCGGGGTGGGTTGCGAAGTGTCTCTATTGCGTCTGCAGGTGTGGAATCGGCCGTCTGCATTGGGCTGGGAGTCGCTGCCTGACCTGACAACACTAGGTGTCTAGTGATAGGCTTGGGCGCTGCGTGAGAAGGACGCCATAAGCTATCTGACGCCCCCGCAAATCAAATGTAGTCATACCAGGATAAAGCTTTCCCTTTTTGCTTTTCCGAGGCAAGAGACACGAGAGGCCTTTCATCTCTTCGCCACCGACCGGCAGTTCGTCGTTGTCTTCGCCAACATACCAGACATCAAAGGTGGCGTGTTTGCGCTTTAATGAGCCAACTATCGAGCTTTTTCGAGGAGACGAGGGAGTTTGAATTGTCAGATTTTCGAGATATTTTGGTTTAATCTATAGGTGTACAAATGTTCAGAGTTGACATAGACGCATAGACTGAATTCATAACAACGTACATTCTCAGGCACGCGGATGAGACAAAGCTCCAGATCGTCGTTATTCGCGATAATGTCCCAATCGAATTCTCCGGCGTCAACTCCGCCTTCCACAAGTTCATAACCAGAGGGCGGTGCGAACGCCCACGAAGGATCGACACCTTCATTCCTTCCTTTGTCTGCTTTCGACTTGTGTTTCTTTGCCGCCTTTGGTTTTTGAATCAAGCTTATCACTTCTTCCGGCTCTGGCGACGGGGGAGCCGACGAGGACGACGAGGGTGATGAGGGCATGTTTGCGGATTTTTGCTTTCCTGTATAGCCTAGCCAGTCCGCTTCGGGATGTGTTTGCATCGGAAGGCATCAACCCTGAAACCAAACAATGCGAGCCTCGATTCACGTGATTTGCCCCTGACCGTGTTCGACGCGCTTGACGACGGGCAGCTCTCTCTCGCCGACCTACCTCCTGTGCCGGAGTCGTAGATTGGCCCACCACTATAAACGCAAGCTATGGCACGTATTGAATGCGAGATATGCAAAGAAGAGTACGCGCTCGATCGATTTCGGTTTCTTCCATGCGGTACGCAATAATGTCCTCGAGCGTAGAAGAACATGCTGACGATGGAAATCTTCTCACAGGACATGGGTTTTGCATAGACTGTCTCGTAAAAAGTCGTTCCATTCCAACCTGCCCATTATGCAGGCGTCCGAAAGGAAACGAGCAGCCTCGCCAGATTTTTGTTACGCTGGCGAATGAGGAGATTGAAGAGAGGGCGCGACCCGTGGAGTTGAAGGATGGGATCGATATGATTAACGCGGACGCGTCTTCCTCCACTATTCGACGCGCTGGGAGGAAATTGAAAAAGGCGATCAAAGGCGCGAACATCGACCAAGCTACTGCTGTGAATTGTTTCACGGTTTTATCCACATTTTAATCTGACGATGTCAACAAATTCATTCCAGGAATCATTGATGATGGCGACCTTGAATTTAGAGGAACGCCTTCTGCCGATTTTTGTGAAACTAGAGGAAGAACGAACAGAGAAAAGAGAACTTCTCAGGCAGATAAAAAACATGCACGACAAAGCCAGGGAGGCCGACTTCCTGGACAACAAGGTCACTTGTCTTCAAGTGGAGCTTCATGAGGCACGGCAGAATTATGAAGAGATATTTACCCTGGCGGCGGAGGCAAGGGCCCAAGCAGAGGACGCCAAAGAAAGATGCCAACAGGCGCGGCATACAACGGAGAAAGTGAAGAAGATGCTGCGAAGGAAAGAGGAGGACATCGCGCAACTGCATGCCTCAATCGAGAACCGAAACAAACAGGTCAAAAATCTGTTTTTGAATTTCTGGTCCAGGACTCCTATGCTGATTTTTCCGCCGGCAGATTGCGCTTTTGAACAGGAAGCTGAAGGTTCTGTCGAAACAAGCAAAACGGCAGGCTGGAGCATCATCCAGAGATGTTCCAGAGGCTGATATTGATGAATCTCTTATTGTCGAGGGTCCGTTTCCGGTTGAGGTAATAGCGACTTCTGCTCTAGCTCATCGTCTCGTAATAATTCCTGACCGCACATTCTGTAGAATCTACCCCCGGAAGCCATTGCCGACCAACGTCCTAAGCGGCGGAAGGTTAGCGAAGTATGAACAGCAAAATGTATTGCATATACGCGGAACATGCGCGTCGATCAGTCATATACCACCGCTCTTTTGTAAGAATACCCTAGATATCATACCAATTGATTGAAATCTAGCAAGCTTCTCTTGCCGTTTCTCTTTGCGGTTCAGAAACCATTCATGCTAACTAGGGACGACACGATTGGATCCAAGCGTGCCTTATTTCATGCCACGCGCCTTCTCCCGCGCTCGGTGAGTTCTTGCCTCGTATCTTGAAAATACGAACATTAAAATGCAATGTTAAGTGCGTGGTTTTTGGACAAGTGTGTTGGCTTAACTGAACCACAGTATTCCGGGCACCCTAAACCTGCGTCAGCGGATTTGAGCCTGAACACGAACGGCAGTTGCTTGTTCAGCACGTAGATGTTTCACGTATTTTCCCGTTCAGGAACAAGTTCGGATCCAATCACCGTTGAAGGTGAGGTGGCAATTTGTTTGCCTTCATAGACCTTGGAACCTATCACGAAGTCAGGATTCAGCACACTGTAAGACCGATGGGGGCGGAAAAAAATCGACTCATTTCTGCCTGACAAGATCAATTTTCTGTACATCAAAACGTTGAAAAACTCGGTAGATTTCATCAAGAAACCGGACCTGGAGAGGCCGATTTTTAGACCAGGATAGTCAGTATTTCTTGCTGTAAAGTGGCTTAAAAGTAGACAGGAAACAGTGGAAATTTATGGCGAATTTTGTTCCCATTCAGCCCCCGAATTCAGCTCAAAAGGTTCGAAATATTAATACCCATTTCATCTATTCATCTCAATTTGTGATGGAGGTTTTTTTCGAACACCAAGAGCGAAAATATTGCCATTTAAAATTATTGAGCACATCTTTGATTGGCTTAAATTATGGCACTAAGAAGCTGAAAATTAATAGAGAAATTGTAAGGAAAATGTGACGCAAAGGAGAGAAAGAGGTAGGTAAAAAGTTCATTAAATTTATGTATAATTAAGCGGAATCGACGTCACTTTCTATGGCTTTGGCAGCAGTACGGCGGTTCCTGGAATGAGTGTGGGACGCCAGTGCATTTGGGTGCTCGATATTGCCATCACTGGCTTCGGGCTCCATAGCTTCATCATCGTCGTCACCGCCTTCAGATTCCATATCCTCATCAGCGTCGCCGCTGCCTTCAGGCTCCATAGCCTCATCGTCATTGTTGTAATAGTACTCATACCAATTCCTGCCGAGATCACCGTTCCCGCCGTCTTCATCATAAGCTTCCATATTCAGGTCATTGTAATTGTCGTACGCGTCGCCGTGGGAGTTCTCCATGTCTATGTCAAGATTGTAGCCTGAGAGATAACGGAAAGGAAAAGGAGTTCAGCATTTTCAGTATAATGATTGGGCACGTACTGTCACCATCATCCTCAACATTGTCCATCTCCTGATCCTCATCAGGACCATTCCCACCCTCAGCCACAACCTTCACATCCATGCCATCGAGAACAGGAACTTGATTCTTGATGCCATTGTTATCATCATCACTGTCAGGGTCGCCTCAGTGGTAGTATCGTTGGTTCTTGAGAATCGTTCGGACCATTCTTAGGATGGGCCACGAGCCCACGAATTACTCCAGATATGGTATCTTTTGTTCAGCCTGCGGGTGTACTTCAGGGAAATGCCCAACGCTCATAAAAAAATGTACCGAGGCACAAATTACAAGAAGGACCTTTTTCTTGACAGAGTCATATGTTGCGCCCATCTTGATACCATACTTTTGCAAGAGCTTTCGGATGAGAGCCTATAAAATCTCTTCAGAAATGCACGCACACGTCGAATACAGCCAGACACATACCCTGATCTTGCTATAAAGTGGCTTGTTGCTGGTAAGTTGCATGGCCTCGCAAAGGTTGTAGCATCCTTCAGGCTCTTCAATCATTGCAATGGAAGCAGCCGGATCCACATGTTTACATGCAGCCTCTCTCTTCTCATAAAGATCAAGCTTGGCTGAAAATGAACCTTTTGATCACTTAATGGACACAGGAATGAAATTATCCATACAGACCTTTCAAAAATGCAATTTGCTGTTTCGCTGTCATGTTACCGACTGAACTATTGAGTTTTGTGTTCACAGGCACCTTCACAGTTGGTACGGATGGGCCGATAACAGACACTTTAGCCGCATTTGTTTTGCAGTGTCGTGCAGCATACGTCTTTAACGCCTTACCGCCTTTTGAGATCTGTAGGAGTGGATGTAGAAATTGAGGGCTGTAATAGAAAGGATACTTACAGTTCTGGCGGATGAGGCAATGTTTGAAGGGCGCTGACCTTGCGACTTCTCAGCCAGAGCAGGGTGGGCAATTGGACCTGTCCTCTGCCACATATCATAGTCAGCAATGAATCTGAAGGTTATAATAAGAAGGCCACTCACAGTTCTGGCAGGTGGGCCAGCGTTTGGAGCATGCTGGCCTTGTGGCTTCTCAACCAAAGCAGGGCGGATAATCGCATCTGCCTTCTGCAACATATCATAGTCAGCCAGCAATGATGTCGTTCCATAACAAAGTCATACTTACCACGGACTTCACGGCAGCGAGGGCCTGTGTCCCCGGCACACGGTTCTCCTTTGATGCTGAGGGCGTATGTTAGGCTAGACGAATCTTAAAGGACTCGGGCAGACTAAGTGCGAGAGCGGTTTAAGACGATGGCAAAAGGAATATTAAACCTAGCGCTACTGGTACATCTGGAAGTCCTTATGTATCTACAGTACTCGAGCACGGACCATGGGCTGTGCAATGCT
Organism: Macrocybe indica; assembly: GCA_030407095.1. Classification (NCBI taxonomy): domain Eukaryota; kingdom Fungi; phylum Basidiomycota; class Agaricomycetes; order Agaricales; family Callistosporiaceae; genus Macrocybe; species Macrocybe indica. Next base: position 2,643,442 of record JARFTL010000004.1, read on the forward strand.
GCGGACTATGGATGAGTAAGGTTGGAATAGGATGACTCAGAGTGACTAGGGAAAAGGGGATGACTCGATGACTGCGCGCTGCGCAGCATGATGGGGAGGGATGCATAGCATGGAGAGTGGAGGAGATAGGGGAGAAGATAAGGAGAGGAAGATAAGATAAAGAAAATGAATAGTCCGTAACATCACCCTCTCTTTAGATTCACGTCCTCGTGAAAACCCTTAGTCCAGCTGTCCCCACCCGTTGTTTTCCCAGGCGCTTGTCACATGTGGGGCCTACGTGTGAATGAGCTCCTCGTTGTAGGAGCGGATGTGGTGAAGTGTGGTGGCGAGGAGTTTGAGTCGCCAGTTTTCGGTGCGAAGCGTTTCCATTGGGGGGAGGGGGGGGGAGGGGGGGGGTACCCAAAGGGAAGGATGGAGAAAGCGAGGAGCGGAGGGGAGGGAGGGGGAGAGGGCAGAAGAGAAGGGAGGGGGGGGGGGGGGCGAGGATGGGGGTGGGGAGAGTGGGGCTAGGAGAGAGGAAAGGAGAGTGGGAAGTGAATGTGTATGGTATTATGAAGGAAAGAGAGAATCAGACACAAGACTCAGGGGGGGGAGGGGACGAAACGGGGGAGGGGGAGTAAGAGAAAGGGGTATCAGCGCAGATGCGGGAGTAGGAAAGGAGGGAAGAAGGGAGGAGGGATAACTGAGGGATGACTGGAAGGGGCAAGCCAACGCCGTATCAGGGGGGGGAAAGGGGGGCAAGAGAGATGCTCCCAGAGGCACGACAAAGTTCTGGCCGGGGGATCATGGGGCTCAGAAGTGCACCAAGTGAGGAGAAGGGGCCGAGTGCTTGTGTGTATTGGTAGCAAGACCATCGCCAGCATGAGGTGTGGAAGTTCAAGGAAAAGTCCGATGGAAGACTGTAGGGGGGATAGGCCGGATAGGTGCGAAGAGTTAGAAGCACGAGAAGGCGGAATGGGGCGGTACGATGATTTCGTGGGATCAGGAGCACAGGGGATAGCGGGAGGCCGGGAGTGGTATGGTGGGAATTAGATGGATACTGGAGGGGGGAGGGGAGGGAAAGGTGAGCTGGGAGCGGTCAGAGGTCTACCAATATCTTCCAGGTGGGGGAGGAGGGTAGGGGATGTTGAGATGATGTTGGGCAGGCATAGACATACCGATGTCTGTAAAGATAGCCACCAAAGGGAGTTTAGAGTGGAGGGTATTGTCGGGGCTCAAGGGGGAGGTATGAAAGATGTCTTCAGTGTGCGAGGGAAGAGACCCGGATAAAGTGGTTTCGGAACAGTGTGGTTCAAGGAGATATTCGGAATGTGAATTGTCCATCTGGAGTTTGATCACGGATCCTTGCGAGTATATCGCGGGGAGTTGGAAATCATAAAGTGAAAGTATTATTCTCTCAGGGGGATGAAGTGGTTTGATATTGTATGCGTCGAGGTTGTCTCATATCCGCATTGGATAGGAACGCTTCCATCGGGAGGGTAGTGTAGTCATACGTAGTAGAAAGGGTGGAATTGAGGGGGTGGAAGTATGATAGGTGGGCACAATATGAACCGAGCTAGGAGGATGAGCAGTGCACCATTATCGAAGGAGTTCTGGAGATTCATAGTTCTGTGCTGGAGTCAGCACGAATGAAGGGAGGGGAAGCCCGCGGGAAAAGCTGAGGGAAAGGGGAACGGAATTTCCTCTGTGGGTAGGCTAGGATGGGGGAGGTTATATGGGATTAGCTGAAAGCGTTGCTGTTGTCTGTCCACTGGAATGTTTTGTTCCAGCAATCGAAAGGTAGGAGCATACGAGAAGGATAAAAGTGGAAAAGAATGAGTTCTGGAGTGGCAGGATGTATGGGTAATTGGCCAACCCCTCCTAAAATACCCTAGTACTGGACTGATGATCAGATGCATGGTCCGATGAATAGGGTGTCAGTATCTAGATCACGGTGAAGTGCGCGTGATGATTATAATGTGATATAGATATGCATACTTCTCGTATCTGGTCTGGAAGAGGCGCCATCATGGCGAAAGTGCCTGGTGCATGACTGTCAAAGTAAGAAGGTAAAGAGTCTCGGTAGGAAGGGTATTCGTGAAGCGAAGTTGTTGTATCTCCAGATAAGTGATCTTGTTAAAGTAGCGTAGATGAAGGAGTTGGATGCGGGAGTGGGAACTTGTCGACGTATATTGTACCGATAGTTTGGAGAGGTGAATCCTCTTGACGAAAGAAAAGGGTGCCGCGTAAGGTGATTTTGAGGGGGATCTGCTTAGTCTCGACAAAGGATCTAGTTCTTCTAGCTCCTGATATAGGAGACCTGCTGATATCGTGGTGGCTTGTTAAGTTTATTTGGGTCCATCCATGGCCGGTAGTGATGAAGTTCTTCTCCTTAAAGAGGTGTTTGAATCTCATCAGATATGAAGGTATCTGAGTTCGTCCTGTCATGGCGTGGTCTTGCTAGTTCAGCCACTTTCTGTATTTTGATCGTCTGGTGGTTTATTTTGCATGTTTTGGGGCATCTGTAAAGAAATTTCTCCCATCCTCCATTTGATTGTTGGGTGTGATAGACAAGAGTGTGTCCAGTAGCATGTCAGTTTCCCAAGTGAGTACAATGGCTTCATATGCTCTTGTGTCCTAATGGATGGGACCTCGTACTTGGTCTGCGTTTTCTGGCAGTTGGGTGACCCATCTGCATTTATGATTGGAATCTTTGATTCGCGTGTTCAATCCCGTTGTTACTATGGCAGTGTTGATGAGGTCTGTCTGCTCCACTATCGACTCTGGGATATGCTATCCTCGCGTTCGATCTTTGCGGTACCGCGAGTTCCTTCTCGGGTGGTTTGTGCCTTGGATGGTTTTTCTTGGTGCTTCAGATCGCTTTGCAGGAATGGTGTATTTCAGAGTATGGGATGATCTACATCCTGTATCGAAGGAGTCTGTTTCAGCTGTATGGGTGGATTTAGCACCTCTTAATCAGACCCTTCGACAAAACCCTTTTGTAGAGCTTTCTTGTCTTGTCTTCTGCTTCTTCTCCTCCTCTTTCACTCTCTGACTCGGGATTTTCCTTCTTCTTCTTTCTGCAGTTTCGGCATAGTGTCCTTTCAGGCCGCAATTATAGCATGTGACATTGCGCTCTTTCGCAGCTCCGGGCAATTTCATGAAAGGTGTCCTGGTTTGTTACAGTTGAAGCAATTGTTGCTTCGACTTTGTGACTTCATGGCCTGTCCTGCTCCTGGCTTGGGTTTCCTGGCTTGTGTTGGTTGTTTGCAAATTCCCTCTCATCAGTTCTATGTTCATCAATGTTTCGTCCAATGGCTCGGACTGTCTTGATATATTCGCCTCCATCTGTTGGGAGTTCGGAGATCGAGTGTACGGCTTTGCTGTCCTCCTGTTTAGGAAGAGGAAAGGGAGGGAGGGAGGAGAAAAGGAAAGAGGGGGAGGAAAGTGCTCCGGGAGGGAAGAAGCTGAAGGGATGGAGAAGGGAGGGGGAGAGGGAGAGAGGGGAGGGGATGGAAGTACGGACGGGAGGAGGTAGTGGGATATAGAGACTCCAAAAGGAAAGGGGGGAAGGACTGGGGGAAACGACGGCAGGGGGATGGGTGGTGGGTGAGTGTGGCTGGGGGTTGGATTGGTGAGCTCTCCAAAGAGGGAGGAAAGGGGAAGTACTGAGGGTGGGGGAGAGTCCACCCCAGAAGAGAGAGGAGAGAGGGGAAGGAGGGGGGGCGAAGGGGCAGAGGCAGGGCTGGCGGAGGGGTACACGGGGGGAAGGTGGAGGAATGAGTGCAACGGGCGAAGCTTGGGCGGGTGCCGGGATTGGGCTAGCAGGAAGAGGGAACAGAGGAGATAGTAAGAGTGGATGAGCGGCTGGAGAAGTTTCAGTAAGGTGGGGGGAAGGAAGTTCTAGAAGGTGTCTCTGGACGGGAGGCGAATCCGATGTGAATGCAGGCTGCAGTGGGGGAGCCGGAAGGGTGGACTGCAATGGGATCACGAACAGGTGTTGGGGAGGGGGGGGGAGATCGGAATGTGATTAGGCTAATAAAGGGACATGAGTGTGAAGTCTGGGGAGTCGACAAGGTTTAATATCTGTAGGAGAGAACAAAGGACGGGAGAAAGGGAGAGCAGAAGACGATGGAAAAGGAATATAAAAGCGCACGGACATCTGGAAGTCATGTATCTACAGTACGAGCACGGACAGGGGGAAGCGGGACTACGGATGAGTAAGGGGGAAGGATGACTCAGAGGACTAGGGAAAAGGGGATGAGAGATGGGCGGCAGCATGATGGGGAGGGATGCGAGCATGGGGAGTGGAGGAGATAGGGGAGAAGATAAGGAGAGGAAGATAAGATAAAGAAAATGAATAGTCGTAACAGCAAACGAGGAAGGGGAAGGGGGGGAAGGGAGGAAGGGAGGGAGGGGAAAAGGAAAAAAGAAAGGAAAGGAGGGAGAAAGGAAAGGGACACAGTGAAAAAAAGGAAGGAGAGATAAGGAAGCAAGAAGGAACAGAAGCAAAAAGAAAGAGCCGAAGGAGAGACAAAGATAGAACGGAGGGAGGAAGGGGAACCGAAGAGAACCAAAGGAGGAGCAACAAGAGGCGAGAACAGAGAAAGAAGAGGAAAAGGGAAGAGGAGAGGGATAAGTGAAAAAGAGGAGGGAGAGAGAAGGGGGGACAAGGGGAAAAATAGAGGGAAGGCAAAAAGAAGGCAAAAACCAGAGCACGGAGGGAGCAAGCCCGTCGGAACAAAGGAAAAGGAAAAAAGGAGATAAAAAGCTCCCGGAGACCCAGCACAGCAGAACACCAAGGAAGGACAAATGATAAGGAGGCGGGAAAGGCCAGCGAGAAATGAGCCGAGAAGAGCCAAAAGCACAGAGCGGAAGCAGGAGGGGGCTCAGGATAAGAGTGCCCATCTTAGACAGCCACGCAAGCAAAGAAGGGGCCAAAGGGCAGCAGGAGAAGGGAGCAACAAGCGAGGCAACAAAGAAAAGCAAAAGGGAAGGACCGAAAAAGGGAGTACGCAATGACGATGAAGATCGAACGCAGGAAGAGGAAGCTGGAAGACCAGAGAGAGGAGCGAAGAAAAGGCAAAGGGATGCATCAAGGTAAGAAACGGAAGAGAGAAACTACGATCAAATATATAGGCCATGGAATTTCAAATCATCACCGACGCCGGTCCACATACAGATTATCAGGCCAAGGAGAAGGAAGGGACAACGGATTATGCATGGTCGTAACACATTGTAAAGTAGAGGTTTTCAAGGATAAATGCAAGGGGATCAGGCAGCTCTGCCGAAAAAGTGAAGAAAGTTGTATAAAATAGGACATCCATGCTCAGTTCATTTGCAATCTCAGTACATGTGTTGGCATCAGGAGGGAGATGAGGAGGTCAGGTTGGGGCCTTAGTATGCAGACCGCACAAGAGCAGAGAAAGGAGGGAAGAACATGCGAGCGCTATGACAGAGGACGAACGGCGGGAGAACCAACAGGATGGAAAGCAAGCGGCGAGGAGATCTGTCAGGGAGAAGGTGTCCACATCAGACGGTCACCACTGGCATAGGCGAGGATCTAAAGCAAGTAAATATATCGAAAATCAACTCGTAAAGTTCCCAAAGAATCTCACGGGCGATGTCAACAGAGGAAGCGAGCTAGGCAGAAATCCTGTCCCGACCACTCAGAGGCTCGCCGACAAGGCACGGGCTCCATCATCCAGGAAAGTCAGAGGCAGTAAGCAACGATCTGCCTGCATCATTTGCGCGGCTATCATCAATGGGGAAATAACCATGAAAGATAATCAGCCAATATGGGGGGCAGGCACTGATGCATGCTAGGACATGCCATAACCAAGCAGGGCATAGCCAAGCCAAGCCTGAAAACTTGCTTCCGTCGGCGGCAGGAGGACAAAGAGACCGGGATCCGGAAAGGTATAGTGGCTGCGAGTACGAAATTGTATTGCATCCTGAATGATCCGCAATGGTGTCCTATCCACCGCTTTCAAGGTGGCTGCCCAGATGGGGATTGTGAAGGGAGCCATAGGGCTTTCAAGAGGGGCATATTTGTCACGGCCGTGTTGATGTTGACGCGACGCTTTGAGCTTTGACGCTGTTAAAGACTGGTGAGCTGGTTGCCACAACAAGAATATCATAACTCATGAATGTGCATGTGCCCTCTGGTGCAGGTGGCATGTTGAGGTTCATCAACTCCTCCATATGACCTATGACTCTGTGGGGCCGAGACTAGCATGAATGGATCCACGGGAACAGAGTTGGCGTAAGCATCGAAAGGATCTCTAAAGACAAGCCATGTCCGCGAGTAGCGATGGATCGCTATATGCTTGGCCAGAGAGTTCACAGGACCGGAAAAGATTATCGGGAAGGGAGGGTCATTTTTAGCCGTGCATACGTGGTTTGCAGCAAAGACAGGTTGGGTGAAGGAAGGATATGATGTTACGCCGGGCTAAGAAACTCCCGGGCATAGAAGCCAAACTGGAATTCCAGCGCGGCGTAATCATAAGCCAGTGTGGGACATTGGTAAAAAGCCAATGCAGTCTCAGGTGTATTGCAAGGTATTTGGCCCACAGAAGGCATGTAAATCTCCAGATAATCCAATAAGCATGGATTGAGGTAGTATCTTTGGAATGGGACCGAACCTCATCTCAACAAATGACGATGGTAGAGAGCCGAGGCAGACAAGGGGATGATTGCTTTAGTGCAAGAAGGGATGCATGGACTTTAGGCATTTATATCCACGTCTAACAGTGCCATCATCATCTCAAAACATCAAATTTGTCTTGCAGGATGATCCTGCAACTAAGCTGTTAGAGATAGGCGAAAATCATCCATCATTGGATCCCACCACAGATGGAAAGGAGGCACTGGGATCAGATGGTTTCGGGTATGCAGCCCAGATGTGGGAGTGGATATAGGTGAGCCAAACATGGGTGTGCGAACGATAATCAGCTCGCAGGTAACGCGCATTGGCCCAGGGGTGGGAAAGGAAGAATCCCAAGGGGGAAGAGACTGCCAACGAAAAGGCACAAGGTAGAAGGGGGAGGGGCAGAAAAAATAAAGATGGGGAAAGGAAAAGAGAAAGGGAAAAGGAGTATCAATTGGAGGGTGAAGAAAATGAAGCATCGAATGCGAGAAGTTGTTAAAACCAACTGGGAGGAAGAAAAAGAACCACGGAATCTAGTTGAAGAGAGCTGGAAGGAAGGGGAGATGGGATTCTCGTGCGCAGAGCAGGGACCAAACAAGGTGCGAGAGGAAAAGCATGGGATATTCAAGAAGTAGCGAGACCGACAAGATCAAGGGGGAGGAGGGCAAGCATACGAAGTGAATTGCCAGGGCCAACAGAAGGAGACCCGAGTAACAAAGAAGACGAGCAGATTGGGGAGGGGAGAAGAGGAGAGGACACCAGTTGAGGATGGGGCAGGAAGAACGGGGGGATGGAAGGATGGTAGAGAAGGAAGTTGAGTTTGATTAGTCAGCAGGAGTGGGATCATCACAAGTCCAGGAGGAAGCTCCGCCCCCCCCGCAAGGAGGACCGGCGACGGTGCCACATGACTCGACGCAGTGGTTGGACTGGACGTATCGCCAAGGGGGGACGAGTCACCCAACACGGCAGATGTCTCAAGTGCGTTCATCCCCGCCCTCCTCAACGGCTGGAACGTTTACATGGCGATTGGCATCAAGTCATCCAGACCGCGGGGTGGCTGGACTGGACTCATGTTGTCCATGGGGTCTTGACTCGGCATCCTAACATTCCGAGGATCTATCCCGAAGGAGACACTGAATCCAGATATTTCAGGAGTATACCTGTGCAGAAGTCAGTCTACGGGGGATGTAATTTTCGGAGGTTCTGGGATAGAGCAGCTCAACCGGATGTTGAGTGCCAGGATGTAAGTTGCATAATACCGAAGCAGATAGCACATGCATGAATGTGTCGGCTAAACTACCTATGATCTGAAGGATATAAGTAAGTCCTTCTAACTAACATGTCAACTTGTTCTCCGCCCAACATGCCCGGACAGTCCAAACCCCCAAAAAAATTCCGGATTGCGGATGCAGAGGCAATTATCATCAAAGACGTCAGAGGCACCGAACGAAGACAGTCTGACATCTTGGCAAAAACATTCTACCAAAATGGATCTCATGATCATCAGGAGGTATTGTTTCTAGATGAAGGCACCAGTTCAAAACGGAGGCTGAATGTCTACAGCGACGGTGACAAGAGCGGACAGGCCAGAAAGAGAAGGAAGGCAATTGCACCCCCAAACCAAGCCCTCCCATCATTCTCCTCCCGCAAGCATCTTTCGAGGATGATTCATTTGTACCCATTGATCAAGCCAGCAATCCCCCTACCCTGAATCCGAGCAGAGTCGCCACGCCGGCACCGAAGGGAGCCGGAGGAGCGGGAAGGAACCAGGAACGAGCCAGAACGGCGGACAGGCGAACGGGAGCAGCGGGAGCAGGACGGCGGCAAAGGCCAGAGCAGAAGGGGCCAGGGGAAGCACAGGACCGAAGCACGCCAGGGGGAGCCGAGACCGGGGGCAGCAAAGGGAAGCAGGGAAGAACCCAGCCAGGCCAGGCAGGGCGAAGAGGCGGACGCGGAAGGAGAGACCGGGACAGAGGGGACCGGGGGCAAGGAACCACAGCCAGGAACGGGAAAAGAAAGAGGGGGGCACCAAGCCGGGGGGCGGCCCGGAACCACCCCTGGCGAAAGGAGGGCGGACCAGGGAGCCCGACCAGCCGAGAGGACACCGCGGCACGGAGATAACAGGATGAATCCAAGAACGAGGAGACAGGAACCAAAGCAGGCACCGCAAAGGAGATGGAAAAGGGTCACGGAGGGCCCAAACGGATATCGAGGACTGGTATACAAGCGGACGCCACGAGCACCGCTATAAAAATTGTGATTAAAAAAAAAAAATAGAGTCCGCCATCAATCCTATCCTTAATAAACAGTATTCCGGTATCCTTAATGAACAGTATTCCGGGAATGAAGGCGTCGGCTCTCCACCCCAAGGCAAGATTGTGTCGCACGCTCGTGAGTTCACTCAAGAGCAAAAGACTCGGCTGAGGGACACTCACTGGTGTGCCAATTTCCAAGTCGAGGATAGCAAATCGGACAAGGCCATTGACGATGAAGATTTCAACAAAGAAGACAGTGAAGACAAAGAAGATAATGGGGAACATGACTCTGGCAATCTTGAAGATATGGATCTTGAAGATTTTCCATTGGCAGGTGTCTCGACTTATGATGGGCCAAGTGAAGAGTTTTATCATGCAATGGCTTCCATAAGTGCGTTTCAATATCCTCCTTCTCGCTTTATCATCCTCAACCATACTTTTCAGACAGGCAGTCTTTCTGGGAGGAGGACCTTAGCACTCTCTGCATGTATGTGCTCAAGACCGAAGGGCCACTTACTGAAGCTGTCTTCGATAAAGTGCAAGTGGCCTGCCCATCCCCACACCATCTTTCTCTGACGAAGACAAAACAGAGAGTGGCATTTATGTCTGGTCTCAAGCCCAAGCGATATGATTGTTGCGTCAATTCCTGCGTCTGTTTTACTGGCACATATGAAGATTGTGACACATGTCCCAACTGTAACGAACCGAGATGGACAGAAGGTGGCAAGGCATGCAAGTACTTTGAATATCTTCCCATCATTCCATGACTGCGAGGAATGATGGCCAATGTTGAATTTGCCCAAGCCCTGCGCTATCATGTGGAGCATAAACACGAGCCTGGCATCGTCACTGATGTCTTTGATGGCAGCCATTACTGCTCTCTCCTCGAAGAATTTGTAACCGTCGATGGCAAGACCCTAGATTTTTTTCATTTTTCGGATGAGCGCGATATTGCTCTTGGGTTCTCAACGGATGGGTTCGCTGTGTTCAAGAATCGCCTGCAGACCTCCTGGCCCCTCATCATGTTCATTTATAATCTTGCCCCCGACATTCGTTTTCGGAAAGGAAAGGAGCTGCATCTAGGTGTTATACCCGGTCCTAAGAAGCCATGGGACTGGGATTCTTTCATGCTTTCCTGTGCTTTGGAGATGATCTGACTTGCCATAGGCATCCCCGCGTTCAATTCCCTCATCCAAAGACTCTTCAATATGCATGCCTATGTAATCCTCGGGCTTGGTGACATACTAGCTATGGCCTTGGTTATGCAAATGAAAGGTCCAAATGCTGTTTTCCCATGCCGCCTGTGTGAGATCAAAGGTATTCGAACTGTTGCATGTCATGTTCACTACATACCTCTCCACTATGACAATATTCCTGGGTCCAACAAGTCATACAATCCATACGACCTACCCTTGCGGACTCATGACAAGTTTATACAACAAGCCGAAGAAGTCCAGATTGCACCCACCAAGGCCACAGCAGAGAGGTTGTTGAAAAGGTGTGGCATCAAGGGAATGCTGCTATTGAGCTGTCTAAGCTCTCTTTCCTTTCCATGGTCATTTCCTTTCAATTTCATGCATCTTATCTGAGAGAATCTCATACCCAATCTTGTAGCATTCTGGACTGGTGAATTCAAGCAGCTGGAATGCGAGGGCGATGCCTATGTCATAGACTGAAATGTATGGGATGCAATCGGGGAAGCATCTTATAAGGCTGGCAAGACAATCCCATCTGCATTCGGTACTCGAGTCCCAAACCTAGCAACATGCCCCGGAAAGGTTACCGCTGAAATGTGATCAGTGTGGACCCTCTATCTTGTGCCCATCCTGCTGGAGTGTGCCTTTACAGACAAAGCATATTATGATCACTTCGTCGAGCTCGTCCGACTGCTTAACTTGTGTTTGCAATTTGAAATATCCGATGAAGAAGTTGATGACATTGACAATGGTTTCAAGTCATGGGTAATCAAATATGAAACATGAGTCATTATTCAATTTCATTCTGGCATTTACTCATCGGGAGAACTCCAGGCTGTACTATCGGCATGATCCAGCACGACTGTCTGCCTGTCCTCTCACGATCCATGCATTGCTCCATATCGGAGATGGTATCAGAGCAATGGGACCTGTTTGGGCATATTGGGCCTTTCCAATAGAGCGCCAATGCAACGATCTTTTGTCGGCCGTCGCCAGTTGCCGAAACCCCTACGTCTCAATCAGCAATTATATGACAGCGACAGCTTATCTTTCTCAAATCAAACTTATGTACAATCTTGCAAAAGAAATCTCACTGGAGTGCCCAAAGAAACTGGATAACCAGTTCATGACAGAAGCATGTAGGTATCATTCAATTTCCAGTTGGAACAAAAGCTAATCCTTCCAAGATCCCGACCTGATCCTTTCTGGACCAAGGCGAAATGGGCCTCTTCCCACTGAAATCTACAGGAAGATTATTTTGCATCTGGTGACTCGCTACGATTCAATGATGAAGATTGTTCGAGAAGTGTTTACGAACGATGTGACCATAATCCAATATGGGAGAGTTGCAATAGATGGCAGTGGAGACTCCATTCAAGCACGCAATCTGGTAGCAATGTATGATGGTAACCACGATGCATCCTACATTCGAGTGCATACTTCCTTCCATCTGCGAACAAATAATTGATGTAGAAATCGAAAGTATGTGCTACAGGTTGATAAGTATGCCCATCAACGTCGCCGACAACCTGTTTTTGTCTGGCAGAATTTTTATGGGCAACTCATGCGCATTTTTGTGGTCCAACTTCCCCAATTGGATCAGTTGAAGTTGGTGGCCCCTACGATCCTGCTGCTGGCCTTGATTAGACAGCTTGCAGTGCAAGATATAACTCCAATCGGTGTCCCAATCTGCAAGGACGCACAGAACGCGGTTCAGGAGGTAGTCGACCTAAGTACTGTCAAGTGCTTGGTAGGTCGAATCCAACGTGGGAATCTTTGGACAATCATCGATCACGGTGATGGAGGCACCAAGACGAATCAGCTTATGGATGAATAGGTTAGCCTTTTGAACGAGCTTGGTCTTACGTGTATCTGATGATGAACAGGTTATAAACATCTTTAGTTCAGTCTTTTCCTCGTCATGAAATGAAATAAATGTATCTTCTCTGTCCTTGAGTGCTGTGAATCAGCCCTGCAAGAGTCGCAAGACACGTCGAATATGAGCACTGTGGCGATGCATCGGTGGCAGCGGTAACTGCACCATGGAGAGCTACTGCTGACACGAACCTCCCTCACAGTGAAAATGTACTCCGAAAATGAATACAGGTTTTTATGGCCATCGAAGGCTACCAAAGATAATCAACGCCATGTACATTTTCGGTGCAACTTGCCTCCTGAAGGCGCATCGCGATCTCCTTCGCCTTGCGATTATTAAATTTGAAGTCTTCAGATGTAGTCCATGTGGGTGAACAGTGATTCGGAGTCAACACCATCCACGATATTGCCGTCCCAATCGACAACTGTTTATTTTAGTGAGTTTAATCGTTGTATACAAATTTCATGTCATCTGACGTGCTCATCCCTCATCTTCAGTGCATGAACGTACTTTTGTGTAGGCTTTGGTAAATAAACGTATTTGCAAATCAAAGGTATGCAGCAAAATTGGAAGCAAGGACCGATCGACAGGAAACTGCAGCAAGTCTGTGTTCAAATCTCATCCCCCTCCAAACGACGACACTGCTGCTTCAAGTCCAGCTTTTTCTTGCTCCATTCTCCCCCATTCCCATAGCAAATCGCAATCCTCGGATTGATATCGAATATGTGTATGGTCGCGAACGCATGCCCATTGCAAAAGGCCCGCCAAGTCCAATGACTTGCTCGCTCACTTGGGGATTTATGGAGTCCACCCCTACCGACGTCGTTAGTTGGAAGATACAAATGACAAAACGACATCTGTTAACTTACATTAAGACCCATCTCAGTTTGGATTGCCCCGACCAGTTCAAAATCGCCAGCTTTGACGACGCTAGGGCGTTTTTGAAAGCGCCAGCTGCAATTTCCCTCTTTTTCCTGCTTTTCGGCATTGATGCGATAAGGAAAAAGAGTTCAGGTCGAATGAGAGTGGGCGGCATTGTTCAACGACTGGCAAGTGTTTGACGAGCAGGCCACAACGAGAATCCCCAAGTTGCACCATAACAACTCAGCTGTGACGTTCGCATCGGGGACAGTTTCTTCGACACATATGCTCTGGTCATCGCTCGTTTAGTCTGTCAATTCAGCTGCTCGACGTTGATTTTTTTCAACATTCACTGCTTGCTTGTAGTCGCCTCTAAATGGCTGAAAAGTCGCTTCAAAACATCAGAAACCGTCATCCACATCCTTGACTCTAAACATCTCAATTCTCAGCCAAAAAGTGTCTCAATAAACCGACACCATTCGACAAGTATTTCGCATTTCGTTTCTCATCAAAAGGTACGGTTTTTTTGGTCCTCGTATCGTCAGTTTTTTTTCATGCGAATATAATCAATAATTTACTGCTATTAAAGTCGTAATTTTCTGGCTACAAAACCGACCACATTCCGACCCTTCGAAATCCGACCTCTTTCGCCGCTTTTTCGGCTTTCAGGCCCCCGCTGTTGTTTATTCCACCCCCTCGGGGCTCACAGTGGCATACAAGCCGACATCACCATCTTCCCAGCTTTCAGCTCTCGCCACGTTTACAGTTTGACCGATCCAAACCTGCACTTGGAGACATGCACTTGGCAAGTAAGATCATGCACTCCTATTCGAGCCCAAAAAATTTGACCGATTGTAAGGCGGATTCTGGACCTTCTCGGTGATTGTTTGTACGCACAAGCCAGGCAAGGACAAAAGGGGTAGTCCAGCTCAATATCTGGAACAAAGGTTCAGGACTTTAATGCTTAGATCCTCGGCTCGCAAACCAGCAAAAAGACTACGTCTTAGAGCCGCACAAGGTTAATACCACGAAGTTGACGTGTGCAAAGCCAAATCTAAAGCGTAGAAAGTGGCGTCTCGTGGTCATTCCTCAAAGACTTTTGGTTTTTCCCAGCTCCTCTACGAGTCGCTAATTCACCTCCATGGGAACTGCATGATCTTACCGATCATGGACTCTAAGTGCTAATAAAAATACCAATCTACCTTCTAGACTCATGCCGACCACATTACTCTTGTGCTGAGAAAGATGTGTCTTAGAGTGTCTCTATCCAACCTAGGCTCGTGCACGATTTTTTTTCCCGTCTTCTTGTAGGGCTTCGACAACATATATAATGGGTGCAGAAAAAACAGTATGTCTACCATTCCACTCGCCGCACTCACCACTTTCACACAGATTCGTCCAAGACTTGCTACACATTCTACAATGACTCTGACATCGACTGTCTTGGCCGTCTTGCTTTCCCTCGCTGTCCCGATGACTATCGCCAGCCCTGTTCACGAGGCCAGAGATCTTGAAAGACGAGGCGCCGTCTTGACCGGGATGTACTCTTCCGAATCCGAAGTTTGTTCTTTCAATCTTGTCACGCTCCATTGCTGACTCGGATTATACAGGCTGGAGGACGATACATGTTGAAAAACAACCTTTGGGGCCAATCCACTGCTACCAGTGGCTCGCAGAGTTCGCAAGCATTGGGCGTCAATGGAATTTCAATTTCCTGGACCACTACCTATAATTGGGTTGGAAGTCAGTATGCATCATTGGATCGTGTTATTTCGATATTGAGCCAGGACATTTAGATAAAACTACTGTGAAGAGCTTTGCGGACGTCGACCTGATGACAGGCATGAACAAACAACTGTCTGCGATCAACTCGGTTCCGACGAGCTGGTCGTGGACATATTCCTCTGTCGGTTCTGGTCTGATTGCTAATGTCGCATACGATCTCTGGCTCTCACCTGTGGCCGGGACTCAAGGTGCTACTTCAACGACCTCGTACGAAATTATGATTTGGCTGAGCTCACGTGGAGGGTAAGCCAATCTTGCCCCTTTCCCGGATTTCCCGGATTTACCTTTTGAAAGTGCACGTCCGGCTGGTACGCAAGCAACCACCGTCAATATTGGAGGAGTAAACTGGACCGTGTACAAAGGAACAGTGAAGACGTGGACCATCTACTCGTTCCTCGCAGGCAACGAGATCACAAGCTATAGCAGTGACCTCAAGCCCTTCTTGAGTACGATTTTGGTCTTGACCCCTCTTTGAATATTTGTTTTCTAACCTTGTACGCTCACAGGCTATCTCATCTCAAATCAGAACGTGCCATCGTCAAATTACCTGGTTCAAGCACAGGCAGGCACTGAACCTTTCGTAGGTAAATACCCCGCGTCCACATTGTGTCACGGCACGTGTTGAAAACACTCGTTCGTAGGGTCTGCTCAGCTCACGACCAACGGTTACTCGATATCCGTCAACTAAACAATCTCTGATCGCCCTAAGCTCAAACGCCTAGCCCCGAGTATCGTGCAGGGGCGCATCCTTTGGTTCAGTACTAGGCTATCAACCAAGAGGCAGACGTCATACCTTTTGAATATAATGATACCTTGTCGTTGGCGCCCAGATTAGGCCGTCGTCCATAAAGTCACTCCATGTCTTACTACGCAACCTAAGCTATGGTACCAACTCGATGTCATATTGAAAATTTATACCGCTTCTATATCGTCTTGAGTCTTAAGGCCATTACTCCGAGCTTTTTTTTCTTCCATCACTGATATTTTCACCCTCGCCACAATACTTAGTCTATTTTCCCAAAGAACGAGGAGCTTTAATCTTAAATAAATTTGCCTCCGCAAGGGCCTGCTTATCCGTTTGCGTTTGTTCGTCTCTCGCTTTAGCACTGCCTGATCGGCCCTACGAACGAGTCATTGAATACGGCGAGCATTAAATGTTTAGAAAACTAACTAGATTGGTGTTATATGCGACTAAAGCGACATGCTTAATTATTACGGTAAAACAGCTCGTTAGAAAGAATGTGCGTTTTGCTGTGGCATGAGAAGAAATAAGGAGCAAGAGAAAGATATGGAAAATTGCGACTCCAAAGGAAAGTCCAGGGACAGAATGCATGCGTGGACGGGTATACGTAAATCATGATGGATTTGCATCTTCGAAAAGCCTATGCTATGCCGAGCATCGCGAATACAACGCTCGTCCAGTGTTCGTCATTGAGGTTCATCTCGCCAACGTAGCCAAGACGTCCCTTCTCAATATTGGTCCTCAAAACGGCTGCCTGCGTCACATCTTTCAGCGGCTTATACATCTGCGAGCCTTGCGACGCAGAGTACACCACCGCACTTGGTGAGACACCCTTGAGATGTGGCCCATGCACCGTCAACGATCCAGGCAAGGCCTGGACTGCCTTCACCATGTCATGCTCCGTGTTTGCCTTGATAGGAGTCCGAGTGCGACCGCCCATGGACCACGGAAGGTCCCACCACTTCTTGAAGAAAAACTCGAGCGCGCCAGGCGTGACGTTGCGCGTGAACGAGCCTGTCAGAATGATCGTGCCGCCCGCCTTGACGTACTCAGCGAGTCGCGCAGCGAAAGGCCGGGTCCGGATTGACGCGATCTCTGCGTCAGTCACGATCAGCCCGAGCAGGTCTGGGGAGGGCAGGAGGTCCAGCACGCGCGCCTTTGATAGGCCATGCAGCACCTCGACCTTGCCTTTCAGCGCGCTGAGGAACTCGCTCTGCTCCGTTGTGAAAGTTGCCTCTGATTTGAAGGACAGGACCATGACAAAGGGATCGGAGCGCACAGCCACTCCATTCGCCGAGTCTTCGTCGCCCGATCCTTCGCCCTCCGTCTTGCGGTCGAAAGAGTCCAAGAGGCCAAGCATCGCCAGGACGACGTCGGTGGACGCCTTCTCAGCATTGACGTCTCCGAGGTACCCCAAAAGACCCTTACCAACCTGAGCCTGAACAGCGGGAGACTCGGTAAGGTCGTTGATTGGCACAGGCGGGAACACCCTAGACTCCAAATGTGAGTCTTCTGACGGCAGGTACAGAGCGTCGTTTGGGCCCAGATGTCCCACATGCAGTGCTTTCATGCTGTAAGACGACGCCAGTGTCGAATTCGCTTGGATCATGGAATGCGACATGTTGCGAACAAAAGTCGTACGGTGGTAAGAGCCTGGTTTCCATGTCACGCCCCATGCCTGATTGAAGAACTTCTCCATGTCGTTCCAAGGAACGAACGTGCTGAACAGCCCGCCGACAACAGTCGATCCGCCCTCTCGCACGTACTCTACCAGCTTCTTCAAAACTTGAACATTTTGGTGACGGACTATGCCTGGGTCCGTCACGAAAACACCGGCAAGGTTCGGAGAGGCTAGCATATCAAGGGCTGATGAGGCATTGAAGGCTTGCCTCCACTGTGTCTTGGATTCCAAAGTCTCGATTAGATGGGCGTGGATGTCGGCGAAGAACGACTCGTTCTCAAGGGAGAGAAACAGGATGAATGCGTCGGGCGCCCTGAGCTTCTCCACTTGTCGAGCCATAATCTCTTTGTAATCAGAAGTTGCGCGCTTCTTGCTGGAGCGTGGCTTCGCCTTCACAGGGTCCAGCAGTCCAAGCATGGCCAGCACGACTTTATCCGACCCTTCCTCTCCATTGACGTCGCCTATGTATCCAAGGTGGCCGTCCCCAATCTGTGCTTGCACGATGGGCGACTCCTTCACATCGCCAATCTTTCGTGGCGACCAGACAAGACTTTCCAGGCGTGCTCCCTCGGTCGTGATGTACACTGCCTGATCAGGCCGGTAGTCCTTGACGTGGAGCGCCTTCATGCTGTAGGTCTGAATCAAAGATGGGTTGCCCTTGACGAGCTCGTGCTCCTTGTTCACGGAGAATGTCGTGCGGTGGTATGACGCGCTCTCCCAGTCCAGATCCCACGCCTCCTTGAAGAAATTGTGTAGCGCTGGCGGACTCACGAATGAGCTGAACGCCGCCGCGAACACGACAGATCCTCCAGCTTTGGTGAACTCGATGAGCTTGGTAAGCAGATTGGAGTATTTCTTTTCGACGATCTCGGAGTCGACGACTAACACGCCTGAGAGGTTCGACGAGCCAAGATGATCGAATGCGGCTTTGGCCGTCGTGGCCGTGACGACTTTCGCCTTCGCCGATAAAGCCGAGAGAAGAGGTTTGTAGACATCAGTGAAGTAGTCCCGATTCATGAGGGACAACACCATTACGCAGGGAGGAACAGGTGGAGTAGCGGATTCGTCCTCAACAGGCTGTGCTACAGGCATCGTGGGAGCTCTATCGGCCTGGAGAATGGCTTCAGCGAGTGTCTCAGGTTCGTCTACGTCTTCCATGACGGCGATGCCAGTATGAAGGAGCTGCTCGTCGGGCGTCCTCTTGACCCCTTTCGAAGATCTGTTAGATGTTGGCGTTTGATGACTTTTTGAGGCCACGTCATTCCGGAGGCGCTGCAAAGCTTCCATGTTGAATTCTCCATCCTCGAAACAGTCTAGCAGCCTTCGAACATTGGACCTTTCTTCCGGGTCATGCCACCACCCTTCCGGTAAGTACTCTGCCGTGTGCGAATAGACACACCTGGGACCATACTTGCACCGGTCGAGTAGGAAGTGAAAGCAGACGTTTTTCCCTCTGTAATGGTTGTAGATGGCGCCCCAATGAATGAGACATACACTCACAGTTCATCGCGGACACTCCTGCTATCTGGTGCATGGCAATATCCGCAGTCCTCGCCCCTGTTGCAACCCTGATGATTGTAGTAGCGACACGGAATACCGTTGCCGACATGGAAATAATCCGAAGATTCAGAACAGTCAGAGATGGTGGCAGCTTCACCGTCAAAGCATGGCCAATCATCCACGCTCTCCATATCGGTTAGATCCTCTTCATCTTCTCCCGTTAATTCGCTGAGAAATCTGGCCTCCTCATAATGCTGTTTGGCCTCGGTGCAGCTCGGATCATGGCGCATGACGGTTTCGAAGTCTGGATGAACCAATTTAGGTGCAAATGGGTAGTACGAGTAATAGAGATACTTACCGACCATGGCTGCTTTGTAGAAGCCCAACTCTCTCCGAGCCAAACCACGGCGATATCTGGCCTTAATATTATGAGGATCATATTTGAGAGCTTGAGTTGCAGCATCCTCCGCGTCATCGTAGCTGTTCAGGAAAAAGGATATCGGTCAGCGCCTAAACCGTGCTTTATTCCGAGGCAGACCTTTCTAGTTTCAGAAGCGTCGCCGCCAAGTTCGACAGAATCGTGGGGTCCGGTCCATACATACTCATCGCTTCTGAATAAATCGTAGCAGCCATGTCATACAGTCCGCTCTTAAAGAAGGTATTTCCCTGGTCAAGGGAGCAATCTGTGAGCCACTGCACGGCTCGAAACCTGTATCGTACGCGACGAACCCTCTCCTTCATAGATTGTAGTCCCTTCGCTTTGCTAGCTGCATGAACAGCTCGTTTCTCTCTGCGCTTTTGAAGAGCCTCTTGAATGGACTCGGGCTTAGCGGTACTAGTATTTTTCGACATGCCGGTGCTTGAGCTTTGCTGAGGCGCCGAGGTAGGCTTCTTCGCCTTGTTTCCTTTTCGTTTCGGTCGGTTCATCGTGTCAATCTGAAGTAGTTTCTATAGCAAATGAATGAAAGGAGCGGTGTAGATTGATGATGAAGGAAGGAGAACAAAGTGCTGAGACACGCGTCTAGGGTGCAGAGTGACGGTGACCTTTATATTTCTTTCACGTAACTGTGGCTCCGCTTATGTAATGCACGCGTCTGTGGCTAATTCACCGCCCTCTACTATTGGCTAGTTCGATAATACGGTGAGACCAGAACAGTCTTTTGCAATGCATGGATGAGGAGAATCGGACCGACGGAAATGAGTTGGGGTATTTACCCGAAGTTATTCCAAGTACGTCTTGTCTTCTGTTTTGTCTTCGCTTCTGTGCCGTACGCTGAAGAGCTATGTTTCAGTACTCGCCCTCTCGAAGTCTTTATGGATGGTCACAAGTGTTCTTGGACCACCTACACCGACTTCACTTTCTTCTCCCCCACATCTCATCAGCGACGTATAATGACGGGGATGTGGGGCAACCTATTTCAAGGTGCCCATCAGGCCAGATGGCCGTTCTTCCCAAATAGGCTTCGAGGATCCCAGACCGCATCGCCACGCAAGTCACAACTCTATTCGGTGCATTTAGATATTGACACCTCATTCGCTTTCCTCTACAAGTATCGCATGTCTTTTCCATATATTAGAGGCTTTTTCTCAGCATCACACCAGGCGCATTTCATTTTCTCCCAGTCCAATACGCGCAGCCCTCCTGAAATTTTCCGCCCTCACCTTCAGAAATTGACGGCACAAAACACCTGATATGCAAGATGAATCCGACGGCCCGTTGTTCCTGCTCGCAAAAAAAGTATATAAATGAGTCGCAATACATGTTCCCTCCAACTAGCTTCCGCCTTGGAGTAAATCGGCGCGATGGCTTTCGTCAAAGCACTCCAAATTTTCCTAGTCGCGTTCTTCCTAGGCTCTGCACTAGCATCCCCTCTCAGGGAGACCAAAGCCCTAGAGAAGCGAGGCGCCGTTTTGACAGCCCAATTCGCCACAGAATCGGAGGTGAGGCAAACACTGTTGATTCTACTCCATAACAATGACGCCCATCTGATTAGGACAATGGGCGCTTCATTCTCGAGAACAACTTATGGGGACAGGCTTCGGCAACAAGCGGTTGGTACTCAGGAATCACATAACATTGATGTCCTGATACTTGTCCAGGGTCGCAAAGCTCCCAAGTCACGGCCGTCAACGGCAACACCATCACCTGGCACACGACATACAACTGGGTGGGAGGTAAGTCGCTGTAAAATACACCACTCTCAGATGCTGACCATTCCATCTAGCGCCCTCTCAAGTCAAGAGCTGTAAATGCATCAATGTTTTTATGTTTCTATCCCTAATTACGTGGGCATCTCACCTTTTCAGACTCGAACCTGGATCTCCGAGTCGGGCTGGGAAAGACCATCTCCTCCATCGGTTCCATTCCCACTTCCTGGTCGTGGACATATTCCTCCGCTTCCTCCGATCTAGTCGCGGACGTCTCGTACGACCTATGGCTCTCGAATGTCGCCAACTCGGGAGGCGCCACGTCGACCTCTACCTTTGAGATGTGCGCCAACCTCCTTGATGCCAGAGCTTCGGTGTTGATGTTTTCCTACTTTCAGAATGGTCTGGTTGAGCACGCGCGGAGGGTTAGAACGAAACTATCTGTAGTCAATGCTTAGAGACTCATGGCTCGCCTATGCTAGGGCCGGACCTGCCGGGTCACAAATCGCTACGGCAAAGTATGTTTTGCAGATGACCTTAGTCGAGACGACCTTTGAACAATTCTTAGTGTCAATGGCGTCAACTGGAGGCTGTTCAGAGGGAATGTTGCAAACTGGGTTGTCTTTTCCTTTGTCGCCCCGAACGAAATCACAAACTTCAATTCCGACCTCAAGTCCTTCCTCAGTAAGTGCTTGTGTTTACATGAAAGAACAAGCTCAGATAGTTTTCGACACAGCCTATTTGACTCAAAACCAAGGCGTCCCATCTTCACAATTCTTAGTCCAGGCGCAGGCCGGGACCGAGCCATTTGTTGGTCCGTAGCTTCTTTTCTCGCATGATGTCCGCGCCTCTGATCTTCGTTCAGGAAGCGCAACCCTTACTACTAACGCATATTCCATTTCGATCAATTGAATTAGGATATGACTACTCACCATCTCCTCCTTGTATCGAGATCTCAAATCTTTTGACATCATATTTTTTGTACGGGATATATGCGACTGTCAACTACCGTTGAGAGCCCTTGTGCAATGCTGTCACCGCGAAACGTCCTGATTCTTCGTCCGAAATACGGTTAAGTCCTTTATAATCTGCAACTTAGCCTCACAATATGCAGCGAAAGCACAATTGCATTTGAGAAGCTATTTCCGGATCACTTCGTTCCCGCTTTTTCAATGTCGCAAGGTCACCAGAACATGTCAACCACGTCGTAGCCGTCGAAATAAGGAGCTGATGATCCACTGGAACTGTCAAGCGTACAGCCCAGATCCTTACTGTGCCTGTACCAACCGTCACTCTTGGAAGGACCTTGGCATGTTCCCGGGCTACCGGGAAGGTGAGTCGGACCGCCCGAAGTAAGCTCGGACATTTATGCCGATGTACCTCCAGCTGCATTTAGAGGTACGATTTACGCTTTGTTTGAGTATAGCGCAAATCCCTCATAAAGCTGGATGCAAGTCAACATTCCGAGGGCAGGCATCTGTGCTTCTCTCATCGATTCGGCTTTGTTCACGGAATTTTGAAGATATGGACAAGAGGCCTTCGCAAGAAAACGGACTGGCGTCCTCGGTGCTGTCGAGCATGTTGACGTCAAAATGCATTTACCGAACAGCTAATCTTCCCAGATAAGCATGAGCACTCCATATGGCCTTTGGGAAGCATGTCAGTGTTCTGGTTAATGTGTTCGATCCCTGGTATTTCACTTAGCTCCCCTTCCAGGATGGCTTGCATGTGTCACATTGCTGGAAGCTCCCTCTCACATGAACGCCTTCACCATACATTTCCCCAAAATCGACACATTTTCTCTCCTGAGTTTCTCCGTCGCGTACATATAAAATGACCTAGGGCGCAAATCTTTAAAAATATCATTCGCCTTCCCTGGACGAAGATCGGTTCAATGGCCTTCATTAAAGCACTTCAGCTTCTTTTCGTTGCGTTCTCCTTAGCCATCACCTTTACGTCTCCCGTTGCGGAGAGCAAAGACCTGGAAAAACGAGGTGCTGTCTTGACAGGCCAGTGGGACACGGAATCTGAGGTTCGCCGTTGCTTCTTATGCCAAGAATGCCAATAATGAATATTCTCCGCAGGCTAACGGGTGAGTTGTGCTGTGTTGGACCAGCCCAGCCTTCTTCAATTGATGCGCCGCACATGTAGGCGCTTTCTCCTCGAGAATAACTTATGGGGAATGTCGTCGGCAACGAGCGGTCAGTCTACATGTATTCATGCGGCCAGCTTGAACATGAACTTGCCTTGGCACGCACTCAGGATCCCAAAGTTCTCAAGTCACTGCTGTCAATGGAAACACCATCACTTGGCATACGACCTACAACTGGGTTGGAGGTAATTCTTAGAATGCGATTATGTTTTGAACACTCACCATTAGTCCAGGACCTGGAAGCGTCAAGAGCTGTGAGGAAATAAGGCTTGCTAACAGAACCTTAACTCATATGTACCCCAGATTCCAACTTGGACCTTCGTGTGGGCCTGGGAAAGAGGATTTCTGCCCTCGCCTCCATCCCTACTTCATGGTCATGGACCTACTCCTCTGCTTCCTCGGGCCTAGTCGCAGATGTTTCATATGATCTGTGGCTCTCTAACACTGCTGGTACCTCTGGTGCTACGTCCTCCTCCACTTACGAGATGTGTGTTCCTCTTTCTTCGCCCCATGCCCTATTATTGATGGTGTTTTTGCTCAGCATGGTCTGGTTGAGCACCAGGGGAGGGTGAGGTCCAATTAAATTTCGTCTGTGTTCAGAACTCAAGCCTGGTTATAATTGTAGTGCTTCTCCTGCAGGCTCCCAGATTGGTACAGTCGGGTACGTTACCGTCATGTCGTCGTTTTTTTTTCTCATTTCTCAAAGCAGTTGAATAATATACACAGCATCAATGGCGTCAACTGGAGGCTCTACCGAGGAAACGTTGCAAATTGGGTCGTCTTCTCGTTCGTTGCGCCGAGCGAAATCACAAACTACAGTTCAGACTTAAAGCCCTTCTTAAGTACGTTTTTAGTCCACCCAGACCAAGAGTTGAACTCCACGTGCTAATCCTTCCTTGCAGCCTATCTAACCCAAAGCCAGGGCGTCTCTTCTTCGCAGTTCTTGGTCCAGGCCCAAGCAGGAACCGAACCATTTATCGGTATGTAGTTTCCGTCGTCGCATCAGCTGTCCATTCCATTGATCTCCGCTCAGGAAGCGCAACACTTACGACTAATTCTTACTCCATTTCGATCAACTGAGTTTGTTTACGACCGTCTGCTGCATTGAATACGAGGAAATTCCTGCATACTGGTCTTTGCAACGTCACGGGGTGTTGAATTGTATGTGTTACAAGATCGCAAAATACGTTGTTCCTACTATGTGCATCACACGTGAAAGTGAAAGTGGCAACGAAGATCATGGTCCAATCAACGGAGATAGTAGGAAGAATTAGGGAAGAAACGAACGCGAAACCAGCCAACAGAGCGCAAATATGGTACCAAGAACGAGAACCACGAACAGAAACGAGCAAAAAGGCGACCCCCGCCGCAGAGACGGGGGGACACGACGACGAGGAAGAAGAGGGGGCCGGGGCCGCTGGCCCAAACGCGCTGGGGCCCCGTCCCGCCCCGACCGCGCAGTGGCGCGGCGCCGGCCGCCCACCCAACCAAGTATGTAGCATACTATTGAAGCTGCAGTCCATTAGAGGCGATGCGGGGGATGGAGCGGCATGCCGACTTGTCGGCAATCTATTTGGCAACAGCCTTAGATGCAAATATACGGGTGTGATCCTACACCATCCGGCAGGAGAGGCTGTCGTCGAGCTAACACTATGGCTGGGCCAGTTGTATCTGTTCTGACCATCGCAGGTTCAGACTCGAGCGGCGGCGCGGGAATTCAAGTACTTCTTGACCTGCTTTTTCCGCCACTCGGACTCAGTTACCTTTAGGCAGACCTCAAAACGATCGCAGCTCATGGATGCTACGGGACAAGTGCGATAACCGCGCTCACGTCGCAGAATACCACCGGTGTTCAGGCCATACACCCGTCTCCACCGGAATTTGTCGAGCAGCAAGTCAGTCGGTGATTCATAGCTAGAACACGACGACATTTTTTCAATCAACGAGGTCTGTAGATTGCCTCCATCTTGAGCGATATACCCGCCCAGGGAATCAAAACCGGCATGCTTTACGACGAGAAGAATATCAAAGCTGTGGTCGGTGCCCTCAAGAAGCATTACGCCGGCGCAATGCCTCCAAATCTGGTCTGCGACCCAGTTTGCGTTTCCACCTCTGGACACAATCTGCTGGAGCTGCAAGCAGTGCGATCCTTGATTGAGGAGCTCTTTCCTCTTGCCACGCTCATCACTCCGAACAAATCAGAGTCGGAGCTTCTGCTCTCCGAATCGGGACAACCATTACAGATCGAAAACGTTACGGATATGCTTTCTGCTGCTGAGAAACTGCTGCACCTCGGACCTTCTGCAGTACTCGTAAAAGGCGGTCATGTCATCACAGATATGACTGAGGTCGTCCGCGTTTGCAATGAACGCCTCGACGTTCGGATTGTTCGTTACGGCCTCCTTGACGAGAATATGGAAATCCTGCTAGTCAATGGAGCTGGCTTCGGAGCCGACAAACTGGTGGTTGACGTGCTCTGTGAACGAGACAGAAAATTCACGCTTTATATTCGTCCTCGAATCGAATCCTCAAGCACCCACGGAACGGGTTGCACCCTCAGCAGTGCTATTGCGTCCGAGCTGGCCCTCGGCGTAGAGCGTGAGTCCTGTGCTCTGCCCTGTCGAGCGGTAGGCATCTTTGCTAATGAAAAGGAAAGTGGAGGAAGCTGTAGAGCGGGCCGTGATATACACGTACTTGGGTATCGTGAATGCTCAGCCTATTGGTCGAGGACATGGTCCACTCAATCACATGCACTCTCTATCGCCCCGCCTTATCCCAAGGCACGTTTTCGGCATATGTTTAATGACGAGACGGCTTAAGGGCCGGTGTTTCTAGCCCTACTAAAACTGATCCGTACCCATTCACTCGATGGTTGATCCAACGAAATGCAAAGGAATGGAAGCAATACGTCGAGCACGATTTCGTCAAGCTGCTCGGACGTGGCACCCTCTCGCCTAAGGCGTTCTTATACTTTATGAAGTATGGTTCCGGCGATTCTCATGTGTTAATACGGTTAACGCTTAAGCCAGACAAGACTATCATTATCTAAAATATTATGCTCGGGCCTACGGGTGAGCGTGACCTTTCCTCTTTCCTCCTCGATGGTGCAGCTCCTGATTGTCCAGCCGGCAATAGATTACTAGCTGCTAAATCGTCTTCGTTCGCTGCAATTCACAGCGCAACGGAAACAATACTCTATATCATCCGCGAAATCGACACACATCGAGCGTTTTGTCTCTCGTTCGGTGTAAGCGAGGAGGAGTTGGACAAGACTCCAGATGAGCCTGCGACAATGGCTTACGGCGCATACCTCCTTGACATAGGTCTTCAAGGTTCGATTTTCCTCCGATGGAGAAACCAAATATTCACTGCGCGTCAGGGGATAGTACGAAACTGTTGATGGCCCTTCTAGCCTGTTTGTTAGGTTATGGAGAAGTCGGATTATGGCTGAAAAAACAGTCTCAAGAACCAAACGGTTGGGTGAAAATCGAAGGCAACCCATACAAAAAGTGGATTGAGGACTACTCTGGCCAACACTACCAACAGGCTGTTAAGGTTGGGTTAGGTTGGTGCTTTTCCTTCGCCTGGCGTTCGATAAAGACCTGCCGTATTCTTCCACAGATGTCATAGAATCGCGGGCAGCGAACGATCCGCCTTCACCACTGCGTCTCGGCGAGTGGAGACAAGTATGGGAGCGATGTATCAAACTCGAAACCGATTTCTGGGATGCCGCCATGGCCGCTGCATGACGGAACGACGCACTAGTCGCTGTCGCTATTTCTGAAACGGCCTGGCGGACTAATGGCCATCAGCATTCTAAGACGAATTCGACTATAGTTCCCGTATATAAACGTCAATGGAAAGTGTAAAGATGAACGGTATTATGCAACTAACTTAACTTACGCCCAATTCCTGGACCGAGCTTCTCCACGACCACGTGATCGGGCACATTCTGTCAGACCTCTTTGAATCATCGTCTCTTTCTCCAACTATCTCTGCACTTGAGATCCTGTTTTATGGAAGAATCCTGAAAGATGGCTTTACAGCACCGCCGGACCGCTCCAAGCATGCCACCTGACGTGTCTTTCGTGGATGAATGATTTCAAAAACTCCCGCCATAATTGATGGCCTTCGGATGTTGTCCGTGCATCCTGCTGCCGGCCCGTGTTCATCTATAGATATCGTGCTCTAGGAATAGATGATGCTATTTCTATCGCTGTACTTTCCCCGCCGACACTGTTACACCTGCTATCGCACGGAGTCAATCCAGATCGCGGGTTCTTCAGCGACGGATGCGAACGGCCGGCTATCGTTGCTCATCGGGAAATTTCTCGCACTTAAACGTATAAAAGAACCCTCTTACTGTGATCCAGTCCACGTGTCATGATGCTACACTACCTCTTTTTTCTAGCCTTGTCGTCTGCCGTCTCTGCGAGTGCGATTCATCTGAATGTCACCCAGAATGCACCGAGAAAGATCGGGAAACGGTGCACGGGCCAAATACAATCCTTGACAGATGTAGCCGCCGCAGAGCAATGCACTACGATTGTGGTACGTCGTAACCTGCTCCTTTGTATCTCCATTGACAACTCGCTGCATAGATTGGGGGCTTCACTGTGCCCGCTGGGCGTGAGCGGGCGCTCTGTTCGATTTAACTCGACTTAACATACTTGCAGAAACGTTTGCGTTGGCGCCGCCTGACGGTGCTACAGTTACACTGACGGGTCAGATAACCTTTGCCGTCAAGGTGTGTTGAAGACCGACCTCGACGTGCGCTGGAGACGACTCAATGCGCTTCAACAGAACTGGGCGGGCCCGCTCATGGCTATTACTGGCAATAGCATAACATGTATGCATTCATGGCATTGTAATGGTTCTCATTTCACTCAAAACCGTTTTCCAATGTAGTCGACGGAGGTGAGGATTACGTGCATTCGGCCTGAGCCTGAATCTTTATTGAAGGAGCACAGGTGGACATAACTTGGTCGGAAATGGTGACCAATACTGGGTAGGGCAATTGCATTCTCCGTTCGGAATCTGAAAGCATATTGCCTTGCAATTTAGGACGGCCAAGGTATCAACGGCGGAGTGCAGAAACCGGACCCTATGTTGCGCATCAATATGGGTGGATCGTTTTCAAATTTACAGCTTGTAAACTCACCCGGGCGAGCTGTCGCCATTGGTGGATCTTCGTTGACCATCACCAATGTTCATGTTAACAACGGTATTGGAACACATGTCTATCTAATCATCTTCTAATCGGTATTGTCCAGCTGCTGGCTCTGCTGCTAATAGCAAATCGGGGGGAAAGCCTGCTGGCGCTAATACAGACGGCTTTGATGTTTCAGCGAACAATGTCAGGATTCAAAATAGTATTGTCGAGAATCAAGGTAATGGCTCGCCGCAAGAGATGATATTCTGCCAATTGATGATCGGCGTTTGCAGATGATTGTCTTGCCATCAACAGGGGAACGAATATTGTCTTTACTGGTAATACTTGTTCTGGAGGCCACGGGATCTCAGTCGTGAATACCATATGTGGACTAAAATTGTCTGCTCCTCTGATTTCCTGTCCATGCTGTAGGGTTCTATTGCGAGCGGGGTCACCGTCTCCGGCGTAACCATTTCCAGCAACACCGTTACGAATAGGTACATCATCCCGATTTTTTGCTATCACAAGTCTCATAAGCTACATTCCAAAGCGTTAACGGACTGCGCATTAAGACGGATGCCACTGCGTCTGGCTCGACTGTTAGTTCTGTCACATACACGAACAACAAACTATCTAGTATTACGTCGTTTGGCGTCATCATCGATCAAAGCTACCCTAGCACATTGGGAACTCCTGGAACGGGCGTGGTGATTAACGTACGTGTCTCTGGCACCTGTCTATTCGCGTGTGACATGCTTTTTTCTAGGGCGTGTCTTTCACGGGAACGAACACCATATCAGTCGGAAGCTCAGCCAAACGCGTGGAGGTCAACTGCGGGAGCTCTAGCAGTTGCGTGGGGTACGTGATCCGTTCTTCTACTTGTTTCGGAACACGACTTAGTTATGGATATGAAGGACGTGGAACTTTGGCGGGTTGACCGTCACCGGTGGATCAGCTGGCGCCATAAAGAATGCACCTGTTACAGGAGGTTCCTTTTGAAAAGTCACAACTAGCCAAGTATCTTCAACGATGAACTCGTGCACCCCACATCAGTCTTGGTATACACAGGACACATGTATCGAAATTGACCCTTCACACTCAAATATTCAACTAAGCCTTTCTAGTCTGACGCACCATCCTTCCCAGCCATCCCGTCCTCCAATTTTGAGCCCTGCTACAATACCATAGTCCGAATGGAGCCGCATTTGGTCCAAGATTGCGGCAACGAGAACTGCCGCCGCAACCGGTGCCCATCTCGCGGCTATACAGCTGTGTCGACCGTAGCCAAAGACGAGTCCCCTGGCCTGCTTCTGCTCAGCGTTCAACCGGGAAGAATGGTGACGGAGAGGGTCAAATCTGAGGGCGTCTTCACCCCAGATATCGCGTGACCGAAGAACGGCTTCCATATCTGCAGCTTCGCGACGATAAAGCTTGTCACAACCTGCATTGTGGTCCCGATGGCCGCTGAAATGCAGGAAACCCGATATTCTGCGATGTGCATCCGAGGCACGATGACGGCGATCAGGATAGGCGCGCGCTATCCTTCTTGACGGTGGGTGCAACCTCATGGCTTCCGCGATGAACGCTTCTACGCTTGGGGTTTCGTGATCTACGAATTCATAGAACTGCGATAAGGTTGGTGAAACGTGAAAAGCTGCGAAAGAATTCTGTGCACGGATGTCTGCTGCAGCATGGGCGACTGCGGCGGCGACAACGCGCCACATTGTCTCCCAGGTAGGGATAATGAAATCGAGTGGATACGGGTACGTGGATTCATCAGAGACGAGGCGCCGGACGTGGTGGTTGAGGAGGGTGAGGTGGTGAGGGGGGATTGGCGTGTTCCGCTTCGACAAGGCCCACATTTCGGTGATGAGCTTGGCGACAGTGCGAACGTCAATGGTATGAAACGAAGCGGCCTCCTGCTCCACGCGCAGAAAGCCCACGAGGACAGCTCTGAGCGTGACCTCCTGGATGAATACGTCGAACGGCAGCGCGTCGCCGTCGCTCGGGGAGGGGGAGAGAGACGCTGCGACAGCTTGGATCGCGACGGACCCAAACTCGGACCAGTCTTCCTTGGACAGGGCGCCCAACAGCGACTTGGCGTGCGAGACGAACGTTTTGTGGACCAGAGGATCGGGGCTTACGAAGGTGTTGGTGAGTCCGAACGCCCGCACGAGACGCTGGTTGGGTGCCGCGCGTGCCGCTAGCAAGTCGGCTGCATTGACGTTTGGGGGATCCAGGAGGCGTTGTACGGAGGCGAGCGAGTTGTGGATGATGGTCTCCGATTTTCGCTTCCGCCTCTGGAGACACGAGAGCAAGAACAAGACACAGATTGCAACGACAGCGCAGAAGAGCAACATGACGAGACAGAATGTTAAGATCGTCCCGCATTTTGACTTGATATTTATGTGCTTTGTGAACAACTCGCAACTCTGTCTGACGTGCAAGACTCCCCCAGATTACGAGATTTTTTTTTTTGAAGTTTAGGTTGCCAGTAGCATCACGGATAGCCGCCGAGATAAACACGGAAGAAGATTCTGGTGAATGGTTTAGTGACGATGCATGGCCACTTGGATGCGCAGCCTCGCTTCGTTGGTGCATTAGACAGAAGCACCAGTTTCGTAGTGGGTCACGAAGGGCATGGCGGCGAACAGTGCTATGTGTTCAAGAAGGTAATAACAACGCCAGACACCAGATATATACGAGATCGTGCGCTCAGAAGATCCGAATCTGAAATTGAACATGCCTGTTTTTTTCTTTTACATAGCTTCTGTGCGGACATCGATGGCATACATTCAAGCCTCCACGCCTCCACGTTTTTTTCCCGGCGTGTCATCGAGTGAGATGGTCAACTTCAATAGATGCGCTCTTTCATGTGCTTTTGCAAAAGGAAGGTCTTGTGTTTGTTCACATGACCAAACCTCACCAACTCATCCCAATAATGCCATCGACGACGATCGAGTCCACGTTTCATCCGCAGACACGCGCGCTCTCTCCTAATCAAGAGCGCCGGCTCGTGGATTATCTCGACAACCGGTTCCTGGAACTCACGAGAGGGTACAAAAAGCGGTTGGTCATGTCCTTGAAACCGATATTCATGAGCTCGCTTGACGCACTCCTAATCACGCTCTGAAATGGATTGCGGATTGGCTCTTGTCTTAGTTCGGAGCCGTCAGCGCATCTTCCAACCCTTCCAGATTATCTCAATGCTGCGCGGCACATTCTGGCGATGATAATGCAAATACCGCCCATCGACCCCTCGACGGCCCTCCGGACGGCGTATCTCCTCCGTCTCACGAACGATGTTCTGAATGCTATACCGGGGTACCCGCACAATCAAAAGATATTGCCGATCGTATTGGACTGGCTTGACGATCTAGACAGAGCGTGGCTCGCCGTGTTGCAGTGTCAGGTCTGGAACACGGAAGAGGGGCGGGGCGAGGACCTCGTCGTGAGCGCCGAAGACGCCACGTCCGGCGTCAAAGCGTCGCCTGTGAGTCAGACCGAAAGCACGCGCCTGCGGAGCCTCCTCATTTCCGGATCCGCGAACCTGGAAGAGTGGCTGATCGAGGGCAACGAAGACGAAGACGCGCCGGATGTGGAGACGCTGTTGAGCAGGCTCGGTTTGCAGGCGGACTTTGATGACCTGTTCTCGAGGACGTTGGAGTACCTTGGCGGCGTTGAGAATCCGATGCTCGACGAAATCAGACAGGATGTGGATTTGGACGAGGAGGATCGATCCGGACCGCAGAGGTAAATAGTATTGTTATTGTTATCTAGTGTACTGGTGTACGAATAACGAGCTGTGTCGTTGGATTCTCCATGAATATGGAATTCGCGGCTGATGGTGGCGGGAACGTCGCGAGGATGTTGATACGGCGGCACATGCCCTTTCATTACCGCCGTCTCTGTTGTCTTCTGCTCTCGTCTATGGAAGAGTAGCTCAGCTCCGACATCGTAGAAGCAGCAGGACGCTGTACACACCTTTAGATTTGGCCTTCTTGGGTGCACCCTTGCCTCTGGCCCGACGCTCCTCGACGTCTCTCTTTCTCTGCGCCTCCACTTCATCCACGAGCTCCAGCTCTGGGTACTTCCTCGCCACTTGCGAGAGATTGATGACAGGCGGATAGTATTTGACCATGGAGGGACCGCGTAGACGGGCTCGGAGATATTTGGCGCCAGTGCGTATACTTGTCGGGTTGTATGAGGTTTCGAATATCTGACAGCGCAAGCGTGTCAATGCCGCGAGACGCGACGCTGCGACGGCACTCATGTTTTTTTTTGGAGTCTTCGGTCTTCGTCGTCGACCACGTCGAGCGCGAAGGAACAGGAAAGTTTTGCGCCGTGAAACAAACACAAACAAATACTCACGGTCACAGAAAAATTTGGCAAGAACCGACGATCATGGGTTGTTCACGTATTTGGTTCCACCTCTCCTCGTTGTCCAGCAAACGGAATGGCATAGATCGTCTCATATTTATGACCTGAAATGCTGCGACAACTTCCCTCATATCTATGCTATCAATGCAGGAGTCTAATTTTCCATTCTGGAGTCGAGCGCTGGGCCAAGAACCGGACGAGTGGCGCACTTGCCGTGGTTCAAACGAGAAACAGGAGTAATGCGCACGCTAAAAAGTCCTCAAGAAATTCGGCTTTTCGAGCAACTCGGGACACCGGACATCGCGAGGGTTCGAGAGCTTTCATCGCTGGGCTGCCAGACGACTTCCGCCCGAGACACCAGCTCAAGGTTGCACCCCAGGACGCCGTACGGTTTTTCGAGTCGGACGTCTACAGGTGGTCCGTCCGCGCTCCTCTACAAGCGCGCTTCCAGGCCTTCGGCATTCACAAGAAGGACGTCAGACCGCTGGTGGACCTGTTCGTCTTCGCCGTCCAACAACACGAGCTCTCTGACACGGTGGGGTTCGAGAAATACGCTCTAAAGCGGTTCTCTCAACCGTTTTCGGATATGTACCACTCCGAGGTCGATGCCATTTACTCCTCGATCCTCTTCATCTGGGCGGGGGATCCGGGGAACATGAGCCGGCTCTTGCAGGTGGTCTCCATGTCGACTGTCCAACAGATCCAGCGGCTCGCAGCGGTGACGGACTTGCGGTATCCACACGAGAACTACCCCTACGCGCGCACGATGAACCGCAAGATCATCATGCACGTCGGCCCGACCAACAGCGGCAAGACGCACCATGCGCTACGCGCTCTTGCCGCGGCCGGTTCGGGCGTGTACGCGAGTCCGCTGCGGCTGCTGGCGTACGAGATCTGGGAGCGGCTGAACCTCGGTCAGATTGTCCCGCGGGGGATGGACTTGACACTCGCGGAGGTGCTCGCCGCGTCCAAGGGCTACAACCCGCAGTTCGCGTGCAAGTGCTCTATGGTGACGGGCGAGGAGCAAAAGATCGTCGAGGACGCGCGCTTGCTGAGCTGCACGGTGGAGATGCTGCCGCTGTTTGTGCCCTACGATGTCGGCGTCATCGATGAGATTCAGATGCTGGGCGACAGCGAGCGCGGAAGCTCGTGGACGCGCGCATTGCTCGGTCTCCCCGCGAAGGAGCTGCATCTGTGCGGAGAGGAGAGCGCCGTTCCGTTGGTGAAGGAGATGTTGAAAGACACGGGCGAGGAAGTGATTGTGAACCGTTACGAACGTCTGACGCCTCTGGTAGTTGAGGATCGAAGTCTGGGAGGCGACTTTAAGAACGTCCGTCCTGGCGACTGCATCGTCACTTTCAATCGGTCCTCCATATTCGAAGTCAAAGCTCTTGTCGAGCAAGAGACGGGCATGCGCTGCGCTGTCGTATATGGAAAATTGCCTCCAGAAATTCGCAGCGAGCAGGCTACTCTCTTCAACGATCCAAATAGTGGCTACGACGTTCTCGTCGGAAGCGATGCAATAGGAATGGGGCTGAATCTGTATTTTGTTTTCCATTCCTTCCTTTATGTACTTTGCTCTGACGCTTAGAACTCGTTGACAGCAAAATCAGGCGCATCATCTTCGAGGCCATTGCGAAATGGGACGGAAGGACGAGATTCCTGTCTGCTTCGCAAGTCAAGCAAATAGCTGGCCGAGCGGGGCGTTACGGCATGCACGACGAAAAGTGTGGTTGGGTGACGACGTTGCACGAAGCCGACCTGCCCTTCCTGCGCGAGATGATCCAGTCGCCGATGCAGCCTCTTTCTTACGCTCGCATCCGGCCCGCAGAGGAGGAAATAGGCAACATCGCACAGGTGCTGCCGGAGGGCGCGTCTTGGTCGACCACCCTGGACGCCTACATGCACGTGGCGCGCTTGCAACCCATGTATCGGCCCGGCTTCACCAACGCATGGGCGAACGACATAATCGCCGCGTTTATGGACAAGCAAGGCAAGGACCTGACACTTTCGGAGCGCACGGACGTGTTCCATGCGCCTATACCGTGGCGGGAGAACAAGTCGATGGCGATCGTGACAAAGTACATGCAGATGTACAAGACGTCGCTGAACGTGGACCTCATGAAGCCCTTTGAGGGCTCGCAGTACAAGAAAGTGCTGGAGCGCATTGAGGCGTACCGCGAGGGCGACGAGGAGCCCAAGATCACCGGCGCGATGATGGCGGATTTGGAGATCTTCCACCGTCTCGTGGTGTTCTACGTGTGGATGAGCTTCCGGTCGCCCGTCGCGTATAACCAGTTCGAGCTGGCGTCGAAGCTGAAGCATAGAATCGAAGTGGCGCTGGAGTGGGCGCTGGAGACCATGTCAAAAGCGCGGCTGAGCGCGTCGAAGGAGAAGGTGGGGAAAAAAATCAAGGCGGTGGTTTATCACCAAAGGTTGCCCGGCGCCAGGCCAAAACGGGTATACCCTACGAATGCGGAGACTACGACGACCCCGGCAGAGGCTCACCCGGCATGAACGTGGAATGTAGAGTGCAGTTATTCATTTGGTTTTTCGATCGTGGCTGCTCACCTCCCAACTACATCATTTTCCAATTTTTTTTTTTACAATACCATCCACATTGTATGAATTCAAACTAATTTCATGCGTTCACAGTTCCATGGCAACCGCCTTTTTTTTTTTTTGAACTCGGGCTGACATTTCTTTGACAGGTGCAGAGCTCAGCTCTGTTAAAAGTCTGAGCGTACGTTGAGCGGTGATTTGGTGAAGTTTGGCATAAGTTGGATATCGACCGCCACCACCACCATCACCGTCGAGGCTATTACTCTCTTCTTTTCGTCCTCTTTTAAAAAACGCATACATCGAGCAGGACTTTGTGTAAAAACTCCCAACCTACTCTCGCTCGTTACATCTCCAAAGGGGCAGGTTACCCGAGGGACAACGGAGAACATGCTATCAGCCATTCTTATTCCCCTCGTTCTCTCGTTTTTGACGCTGGTCAGCGGCTCGCCCTTCGCTCTAAACGGCGTGGCGGAATCGTACAAGTACGAGCGACCCGCGAGTCTGCGAGGTCGCACGTATGTCCAGCTACAGCACGCCGCGAAAAACAACACCGCCCGCTATACCTCATCTGACGAACCATCCGCACACGCCGCTGCCCAGCGCGGTGTCGGCGATGATGATGAAATCATCCCTACGCTCGGCAGCGACGCACCTAAACTGTCCAATCGCCGAATGGAGCGCTTTCACGCCGCCATCGCGCAGCGAAGCCGTTTTCACTCGCCCGCGCCGCGTTTGGAAGAGCCGAACTCGGTCGTGCGACGTGGTGTCAGAGTCGCGCGGGGCGAACGCGAAGGGGGCGTTTATTTGTCCAATCAGACTCTCCAGCCGCCGCCGCCGCCTAGCAGTGTTACTACGCCTCCTCCTTCTGCTTCGACTGCTACTCAGAGCGTCAACGCTCAGGCTTCGGCGTCGAGCGTGCCTGCCCTTCGGACGGCTCGTGCAGGACATTTGTCAAAACTTTCAAAGGGGAGAAAGTTGCGCGGCAAAAATTTCAAGGCGCGATGAAGTTTCTTTTGTCTTTTGTTTCGTGTACTATATATGCGTCCTATCGTGGTAGTAAGTATGCTGGCATACAAAATAGTTAGCCTCGCCCAATCTATCGCTTCTATAGCACATTGTGTATTCGTAGAAAACCAGGATATGCCATTTTGACATTGATGTCACATTGATACCTTTGAGAAGACTTGCGGCCAGAAAATTGCTGAGGCAATAGGCTCATTGCAAATTGATTAATATGCTCCTTAATATAGGGTTGTGGGAAGAGGAAAATCAGGTCCCGCAGTCCATGTCTTCTATCCCCGGGTCACCGATAAGATCCGTGCAATTCTGACACGCATGCATTGCATTCGGCGGCTGCGGTATACCCCGCTGTCTAAGCAGCCCGACTCCCCTAAAGATTGTAGTACGTCGTGTTTGAAGAATCACTGTCACCGTGAAAGTAGTTCGTGGCATAGGGTTTTACAGTCAACCATGCCTCATCCAGAACTTGCAGGATGTCGTTCGCTGGAGGTCGAAAGAAATTAGAGGTTCGTGCGAGTGCTGGAGTTTTCTGTCGGCGATGTTAGCTCACGCAAAGGTTCCTTTTCAAGGTCGGTCAAGTTCTACGTGAATATTGTTAGGAAGAAGAAAAACGAGGTCATGAAAGTGTTATCACCTCCTCTATGTGCTGCAGGCTTGATGCAGCGATGATGACAGCGTATCCGTGCTCTGGACTCAACTGGCTGTGGTGGCATATCCAACGCAAAGCAATTTCCGACATTGTCAGACTGTGTTTCTCTGCCACGCTCCGGATGGCCGAAAGAGCTTTGAAGTATGCGCCTTTCCAGTATCTGCGGTGATGATTTGAGATGGACATCGAATCGGAAAGAACGGAACATACCGCGCTCTGTAGAACTGGAAGCGTACCCGCGGAGTTGGCGAATGACACTAAAGTGGGAATGAAAAGCGATTACCTGGCCCTGTATTTTATTGGGATCGAATCTTGCACCGCCCCCGACTTGTCCATCGAGCGAGTTATATCTCCCGGTAAACATACCACCGCCAACTATGGCACTAATATCAGAGTGAAATTCCAAACATAGATGGAAGTAGCCACACTGACGAGGATTGAATTCATAGAGACTGATCCCCAACTTGCGAAGGCAAGGGATAAGCTCCGGTTCCACGTTCCTGTGCAAACCGTTATAAAGGCCCTGATAGATCGCGGGCTGAATGTATCCGTTGGTTCTACAAATGGACACTATCTCGGCGACTTCCCAGCTAAGAATATGCACACAATCAGTTCCTGGACCGCTAGAAAGGCGTGTTAGTCACTTACGAAGCGTAGTTGCTAATGCCAAGTTGCTTGAAGTAGCCTTCTTTGTGTAGATCATTGACTGCCTTCATAGTAATTTCGTATGGAACGGATCGAATGGAGGTACCAAACATCTACAGAGCTGAGGGCAAGTGGGCCGTTGCATCGAGTAAAAAGTGCAAATGCTGCAACGTACTCTGTCTTCAAAGCCCCAAGAGACTTGAGAAGGTGTTCGCGCATTGACTACCCGGGTTGCATTAGAATGCGCATCGAGGTGAATAGGCTGAGAGCAAGCTTCAACCTACCTCATACATGCGCGTTATGCCCAGGCCCTATTACAGACGAGATTCAGGTCTCAAATGCCTGAAACAAAGGAAGATAAAGTCCTTTAATAGGATACGACTTCGTCGAGATCTTGAATCCCTTGGATCTCAAGTCGAGTTGCCCAAGATATTCTTCGCCGGAACCTGCAGAATATGTTCGAGCCGTATCGACCTGCTCTCGGTTCAGCAGCTGGTCCTAGTCTTCCATCCCCGTGCAAATGAAATGACCTCAAAATATTCATGAGATCGATAGACATCCAAGATCGCTTCCACGTCCTCGATCTTATGAACACGCGCATCTTCAACGCCGGCTCGCCCAAAAGTGAGGCCACCCTGGGAACTAAATTATATCACAAGGGGTACTCGACTGCCCATGAATAACCTACTACAACAATGTTCAACCTGCTTTTTTGTCCAGAATCCGATTCGCCTGAGACTTTGGACATTTTTGGCCCGTGAAGGTAGAACAACGCTTCAAACCATTCATCTTATATATGTCCCTGCGTCGCATGCTTCCCACAGACGTTCTTGTTAGCGAAGATCTGTTATTGTCAGCCCGATATTACGTCCATGTGATGAGATGGTGAAACGCAAACCAGGACGCGCAGGTTGCATGCGGCTGCTTGCACAGTCACGTGCCTGAGGAAACGTTGTTCATGCTGGCTTCAGTTCCATGGTCTCCCTCGCTTTCAATGATTCTAACAGCGATTTTCTGGTCTTCAGGAGAACGGCGGCACCTTCGTCCTCGTGACATATTCTATGCGGTAAACGGTTAGAACCACGGCGCTGCCGACCGGCTGTATCTCGGTCTCACATCACCTGGTACGAAGATCCCATTCACGAATTTGTATGAGAACTCCAACGTTTCGCCTTGCAGTCGCACAGCCCGTAACATGCTCATACACGTTGCTCGAGCCAATTGAGAGGAACGCTTAGACATGCTCGTACTATCGCCTTCTCTGTGTTGTATTGTCCTGTAAACAGGCGTACATGATGCACAAGCGACGCAGAGTCGTGTTTGGTGAAACGATAGATCAGATACAGCCATCCATCGGGGAGATGCATATAGGCCGTCGCGGAGAATCACGTACGGCGCTTTGCCTTTCAATGCTTCTGAAATGCCTCATAGCCTTTTTCCCAGAATGCCCGTAGGGGTGGACTGCATCGCTCGCAGGCCTGGATCGTAAATTGCCTGCTTTGGACTTGTCTTAGTTGAATCGAGGCTCCCTAGACGGCGAGAATTGGTCAAGAGTCTAAATCGTCCAATTGTCCCTGTCATGGACAATTGGCAATGCACTGCTATTTGCAGGGCAACCTCTCAAACTTTCGAGCAACTCAACCCTGCAACGCGACAGCTACTACCTTTTCATGCAGCGACTCGCTCAGAATACGATCACCCCTTTGGTCATATGGAGCACAACATCGTCTTCGCCGATCAAAGCTGAAATTGGCAGGACTGTAATGCAGTTAATCGACTGACGTGGCCCAATCATTTGCGATTGAACGTGGTCTGTCATATGGCAGACATGACTCCTCCTGACAACCCATCAACTTTGGGGACGTCAGGCACACGGCCAGCGCCACTTCTTGTTGAACCCTTTCTTCGAAATTCGGCGGCAGCGTCTCTCCCAGTCTTCTCACCCTCAAGTTGCTGGTTTCCGTGAAAATTGCCACTGTTAATCGTGGTTGCATATCTGGTGCAATCTCTACATTCTAGCGGTCGAGACAGATCTCTGAAGTCCAAAGCTATTCTTGGCAGGTTGGAAACCACGCTGCCTCGCATAGAACACGAGGATAACGGATGTCTTTCTGTTTTCGTCCTTCGAATTGTTTACCTACACAGCAACGGCGCTCATGTGAAATGGCACGATGTAGGCGGATAGTTTCGTATGAGTCGGACTTTCACTTGGCCGCTCATGATTTCCCATACCATCTTAGCAGATCTTGAGCCAATCCCAGCTCCGAACTGCTATCAAGGGACGCAGGCTTACGTTCGGTCTGCCAACGCGTCCTTATTGTGCCTTCAGAGGAATCACGCACTTGTCATGGGAGAACTATGTATACGTATTTCTTGCTAGCCTTCATTCGAGGTAAATCTGATCAATACCTGTTTTAGACAGGTTGTGCAACCAATGTACATGACTCGAAGATCAGGAGACGAAGCCAGTCCTGTTGCTCTCCAGAACATTCTCTGTCGCATACGTGATTTTTTGATCCCTCCAATTCTTTCTCTCCTCGAGGTGGCATTGATATGACACGAGGCCCAGTTCCCCGTCTGGCGTAGCCCACAGGAAGCCGTTGAATGTCTGCGATATGATTCAATGCTGTTGACGATTGACTTCTTTTCGCAACTAGGACGTCTTTATGGCGTATGATTCGCCTATCGCGATTCATCGTCTCTCCTTTGGCAGCACACGGACAGCCGTGGATCTTGGACCGCCTCTGTGACGCCATCTTTCTAGCAAGACCACTAGCTCGACGTTTTTCGCGTGTGGCCTTCCTGCGTACACAAAGGAAAGTATTATACCGCCTTTGCTGTGTCGAAACATCAGCACCATCAGGTCCGCTGGAGAAAACCACCAATGGGCGATCAAATTTACCGCCTATGCTGTGGAAGATGGCGTCAAAGATGGTAGAGGATTTTTGCCAATGGACCGTCTTGCTTTCGAAGTCACTGAATCTTGAGATTCTCTCATAGGAATTAGTGTCAGATTGAGTCTGGAGTGTGAAGGGTTGTTGCATGCCCGCGGCGGCCTCGTACAGACTTCTATATCTATTCAGTCTCATGTTTCGAATTTACGCAATATGTATATTTTTTTTTATCTCGAGAAGGTATAAAACGACACTGAGATGGTTCGTGAAAGTCGTGTACAATCATGACTGTGGAATGCTTCAATTTCGAACTCTTTGCCATCTTCAGCCTTGCTGCATTC
This sequence comes from Macrocybe indica, assembly GCA_030407095.1. Classification (NCBI taxonomy): domain Eukaryota; kingdom Fungi; phylum Basidiomycota; class Agaricomycetes; order Agaricales; family Callistosporiaceae; genus Macrocybe; species Macrocybe indica. Next base: position 2,683,909 of record JARFTL010000004.1, read on the forward strand.
CTCTCCTTCAAATACGCTCCTTGCACTTTCACTCCCAATCAATGGTCTGAGCTCACCACCAATCCCCGACAACACCTACACCATCATTTGACAACCCTCATCGAGTACATACAGCCGCCGCGCCGCTTCCGCCACGCCGTAATGCAGGCCAGCGACGCCGCCACGGATATCGAAAGCCAAACAATTTCTTTTTTCAGTTTTATCTCCCATTTTTTCAATTTCCTCATACATCCACCCACGGATGACCTCGACACGCAAGGCATACCATTATCCGATGGTGCACGACCATTTACTGCTGATCGATCCGGCCCTGATGTCGCTGATCGGCAGTGAATGACCACAGGAAACGACTTGACCATACCTGTGCCGCCAGCGGCGCATCTTCCACACGATCGCGGCAGGCTGCTGCAGTGATCCACAACACGCGCTGGGCGCGTGACATGGTGGTGGTGTAGGCCAAAGGGTCGTAGGGTGGAGGAGAGAGTGGGGGAGGAGAGAAAGGCCAGAAACAGCAGAGAGGAGAGAAATTGCACAAAATGTAACAAAAAAAAGATTGACTGATTTTTTCTTTCTTTTCTTTTACTTTTCTTTTACTTGTCTCTTTGTTATGCCACATTCTTTACATTCTTTGATCTTGTTTTGTGATATTCAACGTGTGCTACAGCATTTATAATTTTACACAGCATTGCGGAGCACGAACATGCAGCTATGCTGTGCTATGAGGCGGATATGCGGTCTTATCCATGCGGCATGCCTGTCGATAGAAGAACAGATACGTAACCGCGGGGTCGTCGATATCGGCGGTCGAGAAAACGATATCGTCCCTCATGCATCATGCTGCACGATTTGAAACCTAATTAAAATAGGTGCAGTCTCCAGCTTCGGCCCCGCGCAGTCATACTGTATCATAACACATCTCACATTCATGCCGTGTACGCGGGACAAGCGGCAGTAAGTACAACTCAAGGATGCGCACGATGAACATCCTCCGAGTCTTCCTACGATCCATTACCCGATAACGAAGGAAACCAAGGGTGGATGTTGGGATCCCACGTCAATCGGTCGACATTGAAATGTTCCAAGTCTTTCGCTGACGTGGGTATATCGCTCAAGCCAACGCACGCATCTATCAAACCCTGGATGAACTATGGATAGAGAAATCCATCGGTGAGTCACTGAGATCGGCGTAACGATAAGGAACAAGGACTGACAGCTTTTCTGTCTCCGACCCACAGGCCTATCCAGCCATCACCGCAGTGGGACAGGAGTTCCCGCAGTATCGTCTTAGCCAGTTCGATGGATCCAGCTGGCGAGTAGTCCTCATCCTTCCGTTTATTCAAGGTCGAGCAGGTCCATTCAGCAAAAAAACGAAACAACGCAGGCAGAGGGCTCAATGCTCACATGTTCGACGTCTGAACATGCCGGTATCAGCTCCTCGAGATCAGGTTGGGCCACGGCAGACGTGCTGATGTCGTCGTATTCAGGCATAAATGCCCATTTGTATCGTCGGCGGAAATTAGCGTGCATTTGAACCCAGTCAAAGGAGATTTGTGTCATGGTGATCTGAATGGAGAAAGCGACTGTAAGATAGGGTTGATGTATGAGGCGATCTTGGACTGTAGGGAAGGACGTACGACGAACATCGCGGTGGACATCGCTTGCAGGGCAGTGAGTAGTCGGTACTGAAATTTCATTTCGTGATGGGCAACGCTTTCTGTTGCGAGCGGTGAGGTGGAGCCATCGATCTGCCGAAATACGCATACCTCGGGGAATAACGCGCAGCAAATTGTCGAGACATTTCAGATTCTCCTCCATCACACGCGCAGCATACAAGTAAGCGACTGGCTTTTCTTCGGCTGAGAAAAGTTCCAATTGGAATCCGGTGAACACGACTTCGCGGATGGTGGACAATCGCAAGGCTAAAACACCGTTAGGCATCTGCCTCACCAGACTGTCCGTGGGCACTCCCTTAAGTAGCATTTAGTGTACGCTACATAGTCAGATAGGGAGGACATACAATGGGATCGAGCTCTGTCGTAACCTCTAGCAGAGAATGATAAAGCACATGCCAGTCAAGGAGTGTGTTCACCAGCGCTCGTCTACGCCGAGAAGGGTTAAGGTATAATCTCGTAACGTGCGGCAAAAGAAGCTAAATGGGCAGAACAAATCTGAACTTTAAGCAAGTGAAATTGCGGGGGGAACTCGGCTTGCCTTGTAAAGCATCCTTTCCACCACAGAGAGCGGGACAGGTTCAGATCCCCGATAATGATCCTTGAAAATTTGAAGGATCACATCGTATCGGATGCCCACGGTTTCAAAGAAGAAACGATCCATTAACCATGAGAATGAATATTTGTTCAGAACGAGGAGGCCATCGTAGAACGTCGACTAAAAATCAAGGTGAGTGTGCGCGGCATCCTTTCACGCAGACGCTGACTTACTTGTGTTAACGATCTAAGATAGGGAATTTTGAGCGGACTCTTGGGCAACCAGATGCGCAGATTTGCTACGGTCTGGAAAGGACATGAAATTCCCCGCTTCGCTATGGAGAATTGTACTCACATCCCAAATCAGAAAACTGTCCGTCTTCGAGAGGAGGTATAGCTCTTGCCACCCGTCGAAGAGCACATCGAGAGACTTGAATGTGTCTTCTGGTGTGGGAACGGGAACAATGCGGAGAGGGGCAAAGGTTTTAAGGTGACGTCCTATGGCAGGATCGAATGCTCTAAGTGCTGGCGAACCAGGCAGTGGTTCTGGCAATGGGTAACTTCGTATTGACGATAGATGTTCACGGCCAGCAGTAAGCAATTGAAAAAAAGCATCAGACTGTGCGAATATGTCACATTGCATCAAGTCCAGGATTGTCTACAAATCGGATCAGTTTAATAGCATCAGGAGCACGAGCCGAAGGGTAGACCTTGCGAAGCAGAATCCTTGAATGAATATGTCTTTTCCACGAATCGGGTACTACAAGACAGATTTAGACGCGGACGGAATGTGACAAGAACACAAGTACTTTTTGTTGTCTTAGATATCCACGACGCCGCCTCTTCTAGTTTTACTAGCACATGCTTCACGGGAACTCCTTCAAGAAGGGAAATGTCGCATTTTTCTGCCTGCCAGTCTTCGAGCTGAATGAAAAACAAGTCGGCGATCGTATCCGAAGCTATTAACGGGGTGCTCACGTCCTGCACACTGCCTTTGGACAGTTCTCTCCACGATAATTCGCAACATTTCAGAAGCCCCATCACGCAGGCTCTAAGTGCCATCGTAACAAGCTCCTGTGGACGTGATGGATCATGCGTGGAAATTGAAGAAAAAGGCATGAATTCGAGGTCTATATCGGGAAGAGTATGAATATATTGGAGAGTGAAGACCGTATGTGCCAAGAGGTTTCCCTCATGCCATTCCATCTATGAATTGCTGTAGTGAGCAACAAGTGTAAAATAGCGATTACGGAGAAACGAAGACTTGCTTCATATGACATTGCTCTGTCCAGGATCCAGCAAAGTTCTTCAGGCAGCAACGGTGTCAAGGGATCGAATATAGGTTCTTGCTCATCTGGGTTCAAAATAAGGCCGCTATCTAGACGAGGTTCACCGATCTTTTGGTGCGATGAGCCGAAATCCACAGGAAACCACTTCCGGCTGGGAAATACCTCAAAAGCACTCATCGCGTCCATTAAAGTAAATTCTTCCATAAATACAAACTCCCCGGGGGGCATGGCTGAGTAGGCAAGATAAGTGCATCCGTTGGCATCGATTACCTATGAATACGCACCAGCCGCAGCCTCGACAAAGACCTTCGTTACATCCTGAAAATTAAATGCCGCGCCAGGGAGGTCCAAGGCATCGACGTCGACATCGCTAGTGACTTCGGGTATGTCGGTCAAGAATCCTAACATCAGGACCGAAGGAAATAAAGCCGCCTTTGGAGCTGCGAAAGAGGTGGAATCCGTCGCAGCGTCGTCAGGAAGGAAAAGTTGTCTGCGGCCGATGATCAGGGACACGAGTGAGCGGTGTGGCTGTGCATCGGGACATGTTCTTTTCCTCCGTGACCTCACGCAGTCGAAGTCTGCTGAGCAGCGTATCGACATGGACACGTAGAGCATCGACGTTGACCAAGGGGGGCCAGGGCGCTGACAAAAAGGTCATATTCTCGGGCATTCAACCAACTGGAGTTCCGCATGTGAGTACCTTGAAAATGCCTGCTTTTCGTGATTTTTTCATCCTTGCCAATCAAGTTGCTCCTCGACCTAGCTAGGCAATTATCTCGGAGCTCTTTCAAACTGGGTGAAGCTGCAAAATGAATCTGCACCGGAAGATGACCTAGTCTTCTCCATCGTCGGCTGGCACGCCCTCACGTTGCCTCAAAACCCCGTGCATCTTGTGCAATCGAGGAATGACCTGCTTGCAACGCTGCTTGCCATCGGAATCGACCCGGAACGGTCTGTTATCTTCCATCAGAATGATGTCAGTTTCCTTACCTGCGTTCACTGGCGGATTCATGTAGATTGACTGTATCCGATAGAATCTATGCCATCCAGAGCTTTCGTGGATCTTGAGCTGTATTACACCTATCGGGCAACTCCGTAGGATGACATCTTGGAAGGTATCGTTATCCTCCAATTTGTATTCCATGATTCGCTGGAGCGAACCCGTCTTTGTCGGTAGTCCCGTCTAGCAGCTTTTCGGAATGCAAACGACGAGTCCGAGGTAGACGAATCCCTTCTGAACGCCGGTCTTTTTACCTATCCGGTCCTGCAAGCCGCCGATATCCTCGCTTACAGGCAAGTTGGAGTCGAGCATTTATCACGGTGACGCGCCTCATGCTTGCTTCTGTCAGGGCTACCCATGTTCCTGTCGGCGAAGACCAAACTCAACACTTGGAACTTGCTCGGGATTTAGCTGACAGCTTTAATAGAACATTTAATTCTGATGAGCCCTTGTTCCCTCTCCCATCCCTTCTGAACAGTGGGTAATTGTCATTCCAGCTCATCCGTTGACATTGACTGTTCTTTCGTAGCTACATCTAAAAGAATACTATCTCTGAGAGACCCCAATTCCAAGATGTCGAAATCCTCCCCTGATGTGCAATCACGGATTTTACTCACCGACTCAGCCGAAGAAATACAGGCCAAAATTCGATCGGCTGTCACAGATTCCATTCCTGGCATTTCCTACGACCCGGTCAATCGACGAGGCACCTCAAACTTGTTGACTATCTTTGCGGCCTGTACAAACCAAGACGTGCATGAGATCGCCACAGGATATGAGGGAAAAGGCCACGGAGTTCTGAAGGCTGATGTCGCTGACGCTGTCGAAGAATTGGTCAAGGGACCTCGCGCCGAGTTTGAGAGACTTCGATTTGAGACAGCTTACCTGACGCAGATTGCGAGAGATGGCGCTTCCAAAGCCAGGCAGATGTCGGAAGCAACTATGGTGCAGGTCAGAGAGCGAATCGGTTTGAACTAGGTGCTTGACTGTAACACGACTGATGATTTGTCCTAATGCTGACCTCTATACATTTCTCCAGAGAGGATGGCTGGAATGGCAAATTCATATATACCAATTTCTTGATTTTCGACGCTCAACGTTGCAGCTTTAAATTCAGAAAACCTCTGCTTGCCCTTTCTAACGCTTGACCAGCCACTCCCTTCCAAAATACGCCACAATGACTTGACGAATTCGTCAAAGTGCCAAACTTCTTGTCCGCAACTCTCCCGACGTTTTTGCGCCCCACGAACAGAATGACAGCGTACGTCATCGTCCCTAGGCCATGCCACCGTATCATCGTCGATAGCGTGCTTCACCGATATCGATACATGTCTTTCGACCAAGGACAGAAGAGCTGGACGTAGGCGAGGAAAGCCGGAGCGAACAGACACGGATGTCCCGTGAAATGCCGAATGACGAGACAGATTGTGAAATCCTTATATGCAGCTCGCATCGAGTTTCCTTCGTCCTTGGCACCCTCGCATCGTACGGTTCTGCTTTGCATATGAGCTGGGCTGGCCGACCGGCCTTAATCCGAATGCGTGAGCGGATCCTTCTGATTTTGATATCCCGACTGTGAAGAAGCGTGCTGGATGACCGGTAGCTACGGTTGGACACCGATGAAGTCAAACCCATCACTTGACTAGTTGGCCCACGCTCTCGATCGATGCATTTGCAGCCGGCTCTTCAAGCTTCAAGCTCGGTGCTCCTCAGAACTCCGACGAGAAAGCATTTCCCGCGCTTGAGCACGTTTATCTTTAACCACTGTGCTCTGTCATTTCCGAAAAGGAAATGTTAGTCCGTGAATATCTATTTTCGTGATAGGGAAGGCAGGCAGGAAGCCCGGACTTTTTCCAAACCTATAATTGACCTCTCGCTGCTTCCAGACGTCTGGTGGTCAACTGAGCGGCAGACGGGTGATACAGATGGCCAGAAATAATGGAAAATCGTCGGTTTCTTAGAGTAACTTGCGGCACCTAGGACCCTATGACCTGCCTCGAGACTTCGAGTTATATCCGAACGCCACAAACGACTATTTTTAACGTTTTGAAAATGCTTCTTTGTATACTATGTTACGATGCGCGGTCGACGATAATTTGGCTATGCCTTGGAACATCGTCGGAACGTGGGTGGTCATCAGGGTTAAATAGAGCTCCAGCTGCTGAGGATTGCCCTAAACTCAACCTCAGCCGCAAAAGAAATAATGAAATTCGGTTTGTCCATCTTAGTCGCCTTTGCATCACTCACCCCCCTTGTGGGCGGTCAGACGGCTGGAACCACAACGACCACTTGGGACTGGTGAGCTCGACGCGAGCGACGTCGACCGAACGATCTACTGATATTGTGCGTGGTGATAGCTGCGAACCCGCCTGCGGGTACACATCCAACTTGTCCGCCGGTGCCAGGGGCCCCGTCAAATCATGCAACAAAAATAACGGACCTGCCGCAGCCGGCGCCCAGAATGCATGCTTCACGCAAGGCGGCCAGGCATTCTCTTGCTCAAGCTACCAGCCCATCATCATCAGCAACACCATGTCATACGGTTTCGCCGGGCACGGTAATACGGCAACTGCCACTTGTACGTCGTATCACACGTGTCCGGTTTTGATGGTTCATGAGCTAAGGCACGTCCCCGGCGTGCAGGTTGCAAGTGTTACCAGTTCACTTGGACCTCAGGCGCAGCAGCTGGCAAGAGTATGATTGTGCAAGCAATCAATGCCGGGGGTAAGCCTAAGATTGATGGATGATTAACAGACCTGATCCCCTCTGCAGGTATCACGGATACCGATTTTGACATCTACGTGAGTTCATAGCTAAAAGTCCAGTTTAGTCTCTAAATGTCGTTGTATTACAGACACCTGGGGGCGGGGTTGGCGGTGAATTACAGGCATGGCGTGCCACTTTTGCAAATGCTTACCCGTGTGGCACATAGACTACAACGGATGCACCGCGCAATATGGCGCTCCCGCTCAAGGATGGGGTCGTCAGTACGGTGGTAAGCAAGTATTGGCATTGCTTATACGGCGAGGTTCACCTCAGGATCGAAGGCGTGTCGTCCGACGCGGAATGCTCTCAGCTTCCTTCCAACCTACAGGCTGGGTGTCACTGGAGGTGGCAATGGTCAGTGTGAATTCAGTTACTTGACAGAAAGTCATACCTCACACACCTGAAGGGCTGGAGGTGATATCAATACCTGGTAAGTCCTTGGCCCGTCATTGGAGTTTTCGTTTTGCGAATTGGATTTTCAGGAAAATTACATATCAGCAGGTCAACTGCCCATCTCAGCTTACTAGCATCTCTGGTTGCACACCAGCTGCTATCTAAGAAAGTCGCAGCCATGCTGGGCGAGGCAGATGGAGCGGTTGGGTTGAAAGACAGCTGCAGTGTTTGCCTGATCAAACTGTGTTTCAGCTGGATTGATTTATGTAGTATCATATCCTGTGTACATGTATCTGGAAAGTCAATCAGAATAAGTGTCCAAGAAGCCCGAGATAGGTTAATCGGGACGAACACAATACTTGATTTAAAGTGGTTTTGCGTCTACAAACACAACTGTACCATCGTCGCATATAACTTTGAATCGTACTGTCAATATCAATCAGCAGAATGGAATATTGGAGCCATGAGGGACGTACAGATAGTGAATGGAAGACCTTTGTCCTTCCTTATGCTGGTGAAGTACAATGTGCCTGCTCCTGCAGGATGTTTTAATAGGTGAAACGCGGTAAAACATCCAAAGATGATACCTTTCGTCCCTTTGATTCTAAAACTGATGTCCACGTTGCCTTGGAGTTGACTTATCTGTTGTGCTAGTGGTGAATAATCAGTCGGATAAGCGCGACACAGAGGCGCATACATGGCCGTTAATCTTCGGATCCCCGTTTAGCCACCACTCCGGCTGAGGTCGGATTGCATCGCCCAACATTTCCTGCAGTTGCGGGTCCTCCTTTACTGACCGCATTATCTGTCGCACAACGGAACTTGAAATCATCTCTTGATTCCTCACAAATTCCATGAACGCTCCCCAGCCGGCAATTCCAAACACGACAACCGCGACAATGGTGGGCCATCTTTTCTACAAGGTGCGGTGACAAATAAAGGCATCAGTGCTCGGCGAAAATGACGAAAACACAACGACGGGTTACGCCACTTTTATACGAGGCAGTTCCCTAGTGGATACATGTCTGTACGGCCTGGGCCGGGACGTCCCCGCAAACAATTCTACTTCCGGTTGACGCGTCGGCGGCGGAGGCCGCGGCAGCTCGGTCGCATAAGTTCTCAAAAATGGCGACAACGAACATCGCAACGAACGAGAAACGGTTCGGGACCTAGGAGCAGCGGCGGACCACAGCGAAGGCATCGTTCGGCGTAGAGACGAATGAAGTCAGAAGTCCCGAGCGTCAGGATCATGTGATCTTCTCGGCTTGCGCTCATCCCACTATGGCCACCGTGCCCAACGACAGCCAGCATCCGAACATCTTACAAGGGTCCAACGGCCATGCCTTTCGTGAAGATCGTGGAAGAGACCTAGGGCTTTACAAGAGACCGGTTCGTATTTACAAGTCCATTGGGCTTTTCAGGTCCTCATGGTCTTTCAAGCAGGACCACTTTCGCGCGGTAGACGTTGCCCTTGAGATCGCCGTAGAAAGGTCGAAAGCCGACGAAGCCTTGCAAGCACGCGACGCCGCTATCCAAAGATTACTGGGCGCCTATGAATCAATGCGACAGAAATCCCTTCTTATCGAACAATTGCAGCAGAGACTTGTTACCTCTGGGGATGCAGATAATAGAGTCTCCTATGAACGCGAGAACGTGAGGATGAAGGGTGAAATCTCTCGACTTGAGGAACTCGTGAAGAATCTGCAAGATGAGGTCAATGCAACTCGCGACACAATGGTTCAATCTTCCCAATTGCGGGAGCCATCAACTCATAGCGAAGACACGTCAAAGGTTCGCAAGCGCAAGTTCTAACAACCTATGGCATATTCTTACTACTCTTTCAAGAATACCATTACGCCGCGGCCTACCATTACATACGATACGCAGGAGATTCAAACGGAAACAATTTTTCACCTGGTCGGCAACCCGACTACTTTACCTGGCTTCAACGGTAAAGCGTCCGATCAGTATCGAGACTCAGCAAAGACTGCTTCGGATGTTACCACGACATCGCATATTGTCGACGAAGTATTCATGTTCTTTGCAATTGAACATTAGGGTTGATGTTTTTTGATGTCCTTCGCCAGGTTCCCTACTCTTCGAACAAGTCGGACGAACCTGCTGATATGATAAAATCCAGAGAAGCGATATTGGTCAAGCTTCCACTCCCCGAAGAAGTTCCGGATGGCATGTTGAGTCCCATGAGTATTCCTCAGCCTCTAACATTACAGGAATTCCTTTCCAACTTATCCGGGGTGACTATGCCAATGTTTTTATTCTACGCGTTGTTGATTGATTGACTATATGCGTGTTTCGTGAATCTAGTCTTTGAGGACTTCGTGAGTCTATGGTCTTCTCTTCTTGTCCAAGCTTCACGGAATGAGGATACGCACAAGACTTGCGAATTACCGTCTATTCTATTCCAATACGACTCATTGGTGTCCTGAAAGAGAAGAACATGGCTATTTCTATACTCCACTGTTCAAATGCAGCACGAACCCGCGAGTAACGACCGCGCACCGTTGGAATAGCGTCGAAGTGATCGGTAGAATGAATAAACCCACAGGCAACAGAACTCCCCCTTTTGCGTCCGGTGAAATGCTCACAACCCGAATCTAGAATGCTTTTTTAATAAAGAAGGTTTATGGTATTACGCTGGCGTCTATAAAGCCTTTAGACTAGATGATCTCACGACAAAGGAATGGGCCGCTCTTTCGCATGAGGTTTGCTTTGCTCACTGGTCGTCGCTGCTGATGTGATGCTTTAACTCCTCTAAGACTGCCCAAGCGATCGTCAAAGAGACAATCTCAGGACGGAAAAACATTTCGCCGCAGAACGTCTATGAGACGAACCAATTGTATGCCGTCGGTGCGCTCAAAGTTGCTTGTGTCGGCGTTCAATGCGTCGGGTTCAACAATGCCATGTACAAAGCACTTCTGGAGCAAGCATTCATTATGAGCAAGATAAAAATGACCAATTCTTCAAACCCAAGTCCCACACCTTTGAACTTATCGTCGACATCTCCACCTAGTTCCACCTTCACATCAAGCCCTCAACCTCCTAGTCTGAACCCTAGCTGGCCTCCTCCTATGGCTACGCCTGGCAATGGCGCTTCTGAGGTCACCGAAAATTTTGCTAAACTCAATCTGGGCCACAAACACGCAGACTCAGACGGTCCTGGCATCCTCAACGACGGAGAGCGAACATGAAAGACGGATCTGACTTTGCCGCAAGCGCTTTCATAAACACTGTCGACTGTTCAAATTACGCATCGTCCCGGAACAAACTCCCAATGACTGTTCTTGTTTCTCACGCATGTACAAGCCCTCGGCCATTATGACCATTCACTAGTGATATTCCTATTGATCCACGGACTCACGTTCAAGATTTTCCCATCAAGATATATATGTCACCATTCCCTACCCGTCCGACAAAGGAACCAAGGGAAGTACCGTGGAGACCATGGACATATGCCAGTTGATTCTTGAAGAATTCATCCATATTCTTAGTTCATGTCTCGCACTCGCATTCCAAAACAACCAACATGCATTAAGCCACGCATTCAGGAAAGTCTGGTATCAAGAGTACATATTATGTCGGAACCCATGTACATAGGAAATGACAGAATTCTCTAGCAGTAACAGAAGGGAATCCCCAACCTGCTTGGGACCAGCTCCTACAATTTCGGTCCCGCCGTTCTCGCCGCTGTCAGGTACCGAGCGCCGCCATCTAGCATTGTGTGTGTTCCGGTGACGTGCGAGGCTGCGGGAGATGCCAGGAAGAGTGCTACGCCAGCGACGTCTTGTGGCATGCCGTACCGACCTGAAGTGGATGACAAGACGTGTATATTTATCAGAGAAACGCTCAACACCCGCGGAATAACCGTACTGACCGGTCGGCTGAGCGGCAGCGAATAACTCGTCTCCTCTCGTTCTGAAACTGTACGCGGTCATTTTGCTCGGGAATACTCTGGGAGAAGGTGAAAGTTCAGATATCCGGGATGCGCGTGAGGTCGTGGAGCGGAGGGTTTTACCCAGGCAAGATCGCATTCACGCTGTCGCATTGCGAAAGGTCAATCAAGCCGGCAAGGAAAAGAAAACGCGCTGGGGACACCGTACGTTACGTGTTGAGGTCCAAGCTTGAGAGCGAATTGAGACGTCAGGTGGTTGACTGAGGAAGAGACGACAGATGTTGCCATGGTCAGGATAGGAAAACAACAGAAGGACTATACCTGCCGCTTTGCTAGGCTGATCTATTGTGCAGTTCAACTCGGGGCTGACGAAAAAGAAGGGGGAGGGAATACGCGACGTACAACTCCATGTGCCGTTTCCGTCGCCGCTCAGCTCGTTTTCACTGTAAGGGTCGACAGAAGCCACTGAAGAGATGTTGATGACACGTCCAGGGTCCAGATTTGTCGAGTCCTTGATGAGGAGGTCGGATAGCCTGTTCTCAGCAGTTCAGCGTGGGAGGAAGGAAAATGGGGGGACGCAAAGAAAGATTCCGACCCTGCAGTGACTGACCGAGATGGTGAATTCATCAGAGACGCGTGAATCAAAACGAGGAGAGAGGAAGAAGATTGGCATACTGTAGAATATACTCTTGACGTTGACGTTGAAAACGTTGTCCCAGCCCTTGTCCTCCGGGAAATCATCCAACGGCGCACCCCAGCTGGTGCCAGAATTGTTCACCAAGACGTGCAGCTTGTTCTCTCGTTTCCTAAACTCTTCGACCAGCGCTTCGCATCCTGCTCGAGACTTGATGTGCCGGTCGGGCGCGTCAACGGATCATGGACCGTGCAGCGGATGGCGGACCTCGAACGTACCGCAACATTGGCGACGATGTAGTCGACCTTGTTCGTCGAGGCCTTGCTGATCTCTTGGACGGCCTGGGTGATTCCCAACTTGTAGATAAAGCACAAAAAATGGCGGAACGAACGAAAACGCGGACCTCCTTGAGCTGCGCCTCCTTCCTCGCGGCTATGTACACTTTGGCACCGTTCTGAGCGAACCCGGTCGCGATCATTTTCCCGATGCCGGACCCTCCGCCAGTCACCAAGACTAAATTACAAGACGCATGGTGGAGAAGCGAAGTTAAATCCTCGAGGAAAAGAGCGTCTATTGCGTGAACATGCCTATCTTGCCCTTGACATTGAACAGCGAGGGAATTTTGAGATCTGATGGCAGCACGCGTCAGGCTTCATTGCATCCCTCGCGCAATAGACACCGAGCAGCGGGGCCCCGTACCTGCGCTAGCCATTGGAGAAGAGTCGACGTAGAGACGGTGCAGCGTTCAGACTTGAGGAAGAGGTGACCTTTTAAGCGACATGGTCGGGTTCATTTGACCGGCTATCTCTCTGACCCGGTGCTGAGTACGGCCCTCGGCTACCTCGGTCCCGTGGCTGGGGGACCATTCATTTATAGGGGTGGCTGAAGTTTCTGATTGCAACCAATTCATATACAGTATACAAGAGTCCAAGAGTCCAAGATGGAAAGGAAGAAAAAAAGAATTGTATGTAGACCAGCAATCTATCCGACACAGCAAACACAATGCCCCAATTGTCCCCACCCCTTAAAAGTCCATGACGAAGGCAAAGTAAATCTAAGTCTACAAGATCCAAGAGATTCGTGCATTCCGAATCAGAATCATAGATATCGAGCGTGAGCATTACTTCCTCTGCTTTCGAGCCGCCCGGTCTTCAGCGTGGCGACATCGACGGCTCGCGTACTCTATTTCATGCACCCACGCTAATATTGAACATCAGGGCGACGTGATACAGACCGATTTGGCATAGAAGAAACGCGTACCTTGGCTTTCACGATAGTTAGCCGCTTTCAGCGAGATCGAATCTCCTCCCCGTGGATAGGCCTGGGTAATCTGGAAAGTGGTATCTTCTGGGTGGGGCTGGGGTCAACCATCATGAGAGTTATTGATGTTAGAAGACCAACCTCTGCCTGGGTGAACTTCTTTGACCTTGACCTGGGTTAATGGAATCGGCTGCCAGACAGCTGTGTCAGATTGCGTTGTGCGACAGGCTCCACTTCCCGCGCTTCGCGGGCTCTCACCATTTTATATAGCGTTTTCAAGCTCGCGTCTGTGAGAACGAGAATATCGCTGCACAGGAACGCGTACAACTTGCGCCCGCTCTTTGTTTTGGCCAACAATCCTTCCTTGATCAATTTCCGCTCGCCCATGTAGCGAGTTGGAGCGGAGAGATCCAGATGGCTTTGACAAGACGCGCCGGTCACCACCTTCGTCGGGATTTTGGATGGGTCACCTGAGAAGTACTCACCCTTGTCCAATCCATAGTTTTTTCGAGATAGCCTTGAGAGTCTCACGACCTTCTTGATCACGAATAGCCTCGTTGACATATTCCAGCAGCTTTTCGGAGGTCTCCAGGGCGTATGTGATCCTCTTCTTCTCCCCTTCAGAATGGGTATGATGCAGTATCTGTGGGGGTTGTTGAGAATGAGCTTGTGTTTAAAATTCCGCGAGACCTGAATATTGACCTGTTTGATCAGCAAAGGGTATCTAGTGATTCGCTGCACTTTTGAGTGGGCACGCGTTAGTCAAACCTAACAAGTTGCCAATACACTCGATAGAAAACGCACTGGGAACAAGAAGATAACTCGACAGATCTAGATTTCGAACAGCCGGATCATCCCTCAGACTCTGAAAAGCGTTATTGTTGGTTAGCGTCACCTTCAAAGACTAGACTTTGACCGGACTTCCTAGGAGATCTTACCTGGAGATGGGCGGCGAGCTCTGGTTTCGATTCCCTCAGCGAGGCGAGGACTTTGATCGCAATCGCCTGATTCACACAATATTGCTGATCAAGATGTAAGGCACCGGAGTCTCTGGATTGTAGCGGGACCTCACCGTGTACATCTTCATTTGAGGAAGGTGATCCAGGAGCACGTCCGCAATCTTGTCAATGTAAAGGCGACATTCCTTCTGCCTTTCCTCCAGGGAGCTCAAGAATGTCTTACAAATAGGAGTGAGCGAGTCGGAAACGACATGGACATCAACAGAGGAAGTTTTACCGTATTGGTGAGTAGAATGTCCTCGATGTTCGCGAAAATGACCGTGACTTCTTTCTGAGAGAGCAACGGCACCATGCTAGAATAAAATATCTGTCGCACATTCGTCATTTTTCATATAGCCTATTGTTCTGTTCCCAGTTACCTCAACAATGAGCTGCAGGTCGCGAACATAGGCTGCCTCGGTATTGATGAGCTCAAAAATCGCCTAGAAATATACTTGTTACGTCCAGGACCGCAAACGCGGACTCACGATCTTACCTCCTGCCTACGTCTCTCGTCGACTGGAATGCCATCAAGAGCTGTCTTGTCCACTAGGCTAGCCCATGACTGAAAAAGCATCTCAGGCTGCCCATCAGACGAACGGGCTAAAATTGGACTCACACTTCCAAAGGCGGCATTGTTCGATGGCGAAGAATCCTCCGCGGACATGATGGGCCCCGAGATGTTGAGGTTCGCCGTGGATCTTCGCTCGCCTTCAGGGGTCTTGCTTCTACCCAGGAAACTCAGGAGATGAGAGTAAGACCGGTGATCACCCTCCTTTGACAGTGTTGGGGGACTCGCCGTCGTGGATGTCGAGAATGTTGAACCTGTAGGGGAAGGAATCGTGTCCACGGAGGCAACGGACAGCCTATTGGACTGGAGCTGAGAATTCCTGAACGCCTCGTAACGTGCATAGGCATCATCCAAGCGCTGAGCGTGATCGACGGGCTCCTCAGCATCGGGATCCACACCCGGCGCTCCTTCGGTATCAGACGATGCCGGAACGGGTGGAAGATCTTTCATAGACGATGCAGTCGAGATCGTCGATGATCTGTGCGGAGCCGCGGGGGGTGGGCGGCGTTTAATGCTTCTGGCGCGGATGACCGACGCGGGCGGCTTGTCATCTTGAGCGAGGATGAGGCCTGCCGCCTGGAGAACCAACTGGCGCTCGTGAGCGCGAGTTTCGCGTTCCGCTTTCGTCTCAGGATACTGATCGTCATCGCTCTCATCGAACGACAAATAGTCGGAGTTGTCGGAATCATCGCCACTCTCAGCGAGACTCATGTCTCCGATGTCTTCGTTGTCTGAATCGCTCAACGAACCGCCGCTTTCGACTCGCGAATGGAGGTCTCCGTGCTGGACAGGGTCGGTGGCTTCACCAGAGCTTACATTTGCTCCATTAGGAATATTGATGGGTTCGTCAGAGGGGACTGATAACCAACGGACGAATGAAACATGATGCATTTTCCGACAGTTCAGGTTGTATTTCGAATGAATGGCAGTATGTGTAAATGAAGCAAAAAAAAGGAACACTTTAGCCTAATTATCTATACAGGTAAACAAAAAGGAGACTCAAGGGATAGGAGTCCACTAACCCTCAACGACCTCCAGGTACGTCGCGGGGACGATGAACACGACGCCTCCTTGCTCCGCCTTCCACCACTCACTGTCGCTCTTGTCAATTATACTGAGTTCGTCGCCTTCGGTAAAGGGCAGTTCATCCGCGTTGTTGCCTGTGTACGTATAAAGCGCCTTTGCTTTGACTATGGCAACCGATGAATTCATCAACGAGGGCGGAGAAAGGGATACCATGGGACATACCAGGTTTCACAATCTCGACATAAGTTTTCGGGAACAACCCAGATTTTCCAGTCGTGACCAATGTGCCATACCACCAGTCACCATCAGACTTCGACGGATGCGCAGTGAGCACGAGGTTTTCGCCGAAGGCTGAGCGTTCGTCAGAGCAACGATTAAACTGTCAATCGTAATCACACACCGAGATCGTTCGATTCGCTGCTCTCATAGGCAAACAGAGATCGGACACGATACTCTAATCAAAACGGAATGTCAGCAATACATCGCTGGGCAATCAATCGAGAAAAAGCGGACTCACCAGTACCTTGATCAATGTCTGCCATAGGATCATGCACTGATCCGCCGGATGCTTCTTCGACATGAATGGCGGGAATAGGAGCAATTGACACATAATCCTCTTCTTCCTCCTCATTCGTCGAAGGCAAACGTTGCACGAATGCTCCCGCATCTGCAGCACGATCGGCGAACCATCCCACAGATTGTCTGTTGCTTGACACGGAGCTAGGATCGTTACGAGACAGCGGCGCGGGTTCCGGAGCCGGGACAGGAGCGGGAGGAGACGGGGCGCGAGGAGCCACATTGATGTGCATCGGCGGGGTGCTGTCACCCAGTACGTGCCCAGAGACTTGCGGGCCACTCTTATCAACCGTTTTCGTGGGGCGGAGCTTCGCGCCTCCCTGAATCGAGCGCAGCAAATCGCTCCGGTCTCCAGGCGCCGAGACGGGAACCGGTGCAATGACTGCAGCAGCGGCTGGAGCCGAAGGCGGGGGAGGTGGCGGCGGCGGCGCTCCCACCGCGGTGGCCATGGCTACAGCGGACGGCGATTGAACAGGAGACGGGGAGGTTGGCTTGCTTCCTGCGCTAGGGCCAGTCGATTGCGGTCGACTGCTCGGCAGGATGCCACCGAACAGCTGTCTTGCAATATCCTCACGTTTACCACGTCCTGCAAGCTCATCTTCGCTGCTGTCGTCCTCTTCGTTTTCCTTGATATCATCCCAGTCGTCTTCTATGGACGAAGGTGCCGTGTTGTATGGTTTAGGGCCGGGGCTCTTGGTAGTGGGAGGAGGTGCAGTCTGAGCCCGAGCCCACGGATTGGTGCTGGTTGTAGCGGTAGAAGGGACAGCAGGAGTAGCGGGTTGCGATGCGGCTCCACTTTGATTAATGAGGCGACTAAAAGGATTAGTAGACTTGGATGTATCCACGGTAGGCGTTGGCGCGGGAGGTGCAAGCGGGGCTGGAGGAGCTGGGATAACAGCTGGAGGTGGGGTAGGAGCCTTTGGAGCTGGAGGAGGGCTGGGTGCCTTGGGAGGCGCGAAATTCTGCGAAGTCTTGGCCTTGAGCGCATGGAGTCGTGCCTGGTACTTTTCTTCCTCGATCCTCGCAGCCTCCTCCTCAGCCTCCATCTGTCGGATCCTCGCCGCACGCTCTTCACGCGCTTTGGCCTGCCTTCGCTCCTCTTCCGCCTTTGCAGCCGCCTCTTCCTGCTTCCTTTGCTCCTCTAATCTAGCCTCCTCCTCCTCTCTCTCTAACCGGCGGATCTTCTCCAATCGCTCCTCTCGCTGCTTGCGCAAGGCCTCTTCGCGCGCACGCAGGGCCTCATCCTCTGGATCTATGGCAGGTGCCGTTTTGACAGCAGAAAATGTCGGAGCAGTCTTAGCCGCAGGTGGTGTGGCTGGAGTTTGGCGGACTGAAGGAGGCGCAGGCGGCGTACGAGGATTTCTCGGTGGCGGAGGAGCAGGTGCACGCTTGGGAGCCGGGGGGGCCATCCGTGGAGTGGGTGTAGGTGCAGGAGGCGCAGCTGTTGGCGTCTTCGTTGTCGGTGTTGGAACAGGCGGATTTGCCGTAGAGGTTGGTGAAGGTGTGCTCTTTCCGCCTTTCAGCACCATCTCGCTCTCAAGCCTCTCTCTCCTTAGCCGCTCCCTCTCTTCGGCTTGCTTCTCAGCTTGACGAGCTTTCTCCTCCGCTTCCTTCTTCTCTTGCTGCAATCTATCTTCGACACTCGCGTCGATGGCAGGCGCAGGCGATGGGGACGAGGGCGCGACAATACCCAGAGCCGCCTTGCGCTCCTCAATGCGGCGTCGAGCCTGTTCCTGTGCGTAGGCCTTGCGCTCTTCGGGTGTCATGTTCTTCATGGGAGCGGGTGTTTTGGGAGGAGAGGGTGCTGGAGGCAGGTCACGGATAAGGCTGGCTGAGGCCATTGCAGGCGGGGGAGGGGGGGAACGCTGTCGTGGCGGGGAACGTGGGCGCACACGATCTCTCTCGCGGGAACGAGAGCGTTCAGAGCGACGATAGCTGTCACGATCCATATCCTTATCCTTTTCCCAATTTTTGTCACGGTTCCTATCCCTGTCATATGCGCCGCGAGAGTACGGGCGGTCTTGGTCATGGTCATCGTAACGTCGCAATGAAACGTCATCTCTGACATCAAACCGCCCGAACCGTTCATTGGCCCTGTCGCGGTCGCGAATCCACTGCCGCTTCTCTCTTTCTCTGCGCTCTTCCCGATGTTTAATCTTTCTCTCTAGTTCGGGAATACGTTCGTGCATGAGCGACATGAGCTCTCGTTCAAGTTTCCTCTTCTCCTGGTCTTTCGCGATCGACCTCGGCGGACGGCTGACATATTCCAGGTGCTCATTCAAGCGTTTCACGCGATACCTCATTTCTTCCATTTCTCTCTCGAGTGCCTCATCCTCTGCTGTACGAGAGGCATCTGCCTCGGCACTCTTCTCCAACATAGTGGCTGTGTTAGCCAGCATGCGTTTCATTTCCTGCAAATCAGCAGCCGGGTTATCTTCGTCTGCTTTCGACCGGACACTATCGCGATCGACATGACGGGAACGTGGATGGTAGAAACCTCCAGGAGGTTCGCCGTCGTTGTGTTTATATATAGTGGCATCGCGGCCAGATTCGATGGAGGACGAGGAACTGTTGAACGAGCGACTCTTCAATCGCGAAACGGGGGCATCAAGATTTGACGGCGAGCGATTGCGTGATTCATTCTTCAACAGGTCCTTCAGGATGTCCACAGAGTTATCGAGGTCTCGCGCAGATGGTGGAACCAATTCAGAAGGGAGCTGGTCTGGGATTGGCATCCCACTCAGTCCTTGATTGGAGATTATTTGCATGTGATGGAAGAATCAGAGAAGAAAATGTGACATACTTCGATAAATGAGACCCATAGCCACATGGAATTCAGCAATATTAAGTTTGCCACGATCATCAACATCAGCCAGAGTCCTGTCGTATCATGATGAGTGGAATCATCAAGAGTCAGTGATAGTTAATCTGTTCACCATATGCGAGCCAAATCCTCTTTCGGCAATCCGCTGGCGCCAAAAACCTCAAGCGCCGTCTGTCCGCTGATGAAACCCGTGCCCTGCGCGTCCCATGATCTGAATATATTGTCGTACTGCTTTTTCTCCGCTTTGGATAAGGCCCATGGCATGGGTTGTGATGCATTGCCCCTCGTAGCCTGATTATGTTGCTGGAACGACTGTTGCAAATTAAATTGCGGTTGAGGCGCGAGTTGGGGTGCTGCGCCGAATGAGGTGTTGTTGACAGGCATGAAAGTTGTCGACATCATCTGCAGCCGAGGATCGACGTATCCTGTCGGCTGAGCCACGAGAGGCCCGCCAACTGGTCGTCCTGGGAAGCCCGTGGGTTGGGATACAAGCGAGGGGGCTGTGATCCCCTGCGATGCGCCGAGAAGGGAACGATTGCCTTGGGGCGGGCCAAGCAGACTGGATGTCTGATTCGGCAATTGCTGTTGCTGCTGGAACTGGGGCGGGATGGGAGGAACTGGAGGCATAGGTGGGACGGGCGGAACCGCAGGTACTTGTCGGGCTTGCTGCTGCTGGAAACCAGGCACAAAACCAGTAGGTTGGGCTTGGAGGAACCCACTCGGCTGAGGCTGGAATCCGGTCTGTTGTGGTTGCTGCTGGAAGCCCTGCAGGCGCTGCTGTTGCTGCGGCTGGAAGCCCGTCCGCTGGGCAAGCAGCGGCGCATTTCCAAAGCCAGCGGGGCCGCCTGGAGGTACCTGTTGCTGGAACTGGGGCTGCTGTTGTTGGAATTGTGGATTCTGCTGCTGAAACTGGGGCACAGCGGTCCCCTGAAAGCCCGTTTGGAGGGGATACTGGTAGCCCGGTTGGGTCTGACCCCACTGGGACATGGTGGTTTGGGTACAAGGACGAGGTGAGCGCACTGATATTTTCAAAGCCCGACTGCGCACCGCCCAAAATGGGCCCATTAATCCGATACCTTCATCCAGTCCCGCTCTCTCCGCCTTACTCGGTCATCTACGTGCCAGATTCATAGTACTGTGTTGCGGAACGTGCCAGGAAATTTGAACAGCGGAATGACTGGTATTTCAGCAAGAAAACGATCCTCCGAAATGCCAAAACTGACGAGCTGCTCCATCAGACCCACACGGAGCAACTGCTCTCGTCGCTGCTCATCACGGCAACCACACTACGTCGCTTCAGGTTAAAGGCACATAGGCCCTAATTTCTGTGGGAGGGATATGCATCGATCTTTTGCATAAAAGGACATGCAACTCGAGGTCGCCAATTACCACCTGTTAGCTCCGCTTGCCGGTTTTGATCTGGCATCCGGTGAAGGAGCTTTATACGGTGCGATTGGTCCTGAAAGGCCCCGTGTTAGCCTTCAAGACCGTAATAAAGCAGTAGCTCTCCGCCGCGTGCCCCGCGTGTGGTACTGTGACCAACCCTAGCCGAACCTACGAGGTGACGACCTTGACAAGTTCAGCCATACACCTTCCAGAGAGGAGAAAGCAACAGAAAGAGAGTGTCTCATGACCATCGCATCACACTCCTCGCTCGACGCAAGCCGTCTTCGCCTCCTTCAAGCAGAGGAACAACGCCTTTCCGCCGCTCTCTCCGCTGTGCGAAGCGGCATTAACGAGCTCATACCTGTCGCAGCCTTGCCCTCAGAAGTGCTCGAGCAAGTCTTTCAGACATGCATTTCCTGGCTCTACGGGTACCAGAAACACAAAAACTGCCTCGCCTTCAGCCAGGTGTGCCGCAAATGGCGGCAAATCTCTGTCGGTTCGACTCGACTCTGGCGTTGCATCGACCTCTGCGACACCCGTCTTGCCCACGAGTTCCTCATCCGCTCAAAGAGTGCCCCCATCTCCATCATCTCCGCTTCTCCGCTGAAACTCTCTATGAGGAACCTTCAGTCACATGCAGACAGGCTGCAGTCCATCGACGTCTTCCTCTTTCCGGACGACATGCTCGATCTGTTCAGCAGTATAGGCTCGCAGCTCCCGCGCCTCACGCACCTATCGCTGAAAGTCCCGCCAGTTTCAGCAAATTTCGTCCTGGACGTCGACATACCTCTAGTCAGCAAACTTGTGCTAGACTGCGTTGCCGTTCCTTGGAACTCGTGCCGTAGCCTCACGCACCTTTCGCTGCGTGGCTTAACAGTCGAATTCTCTCCTTCTTTTGACCAGCTCCTCTCCATCTTCGAGTTCTCCCCAATGCTCGAATACCTCCGTCTAGATGGAGTATCTCTCTCCCTTCCAAGCAGCTCTGTGCTTCATGCCCCCATAGCCCTTGCCCATCTCCGAGATCTCATCCTCTCAGTCAAAGACAGCGTGATTGCCGCCCTTCTGTCCCGATTATCTATCCCACCAACAACACGAATTCAATTATGCATTTCGACGATCGACGATTTGCGAACGCTTCTGCCCGCCAATTACGACTTGAACCACGCAAATATCGGCACGCTCCGACTCTCCCGTCAGTGCGTTCGCCTGCTTCGGCCCAACTCCCAGCCCTGGTCAGACGAATCGTCCGAGTCAGTTTTGAACATCAGCACCACGTCGAGCATCTGCACAACCTTCCTATCTTCCATCCAGCCCGTCTTGGATCTGTCGCGTCTCACGGCGCTCGAGCTGAACGCAGACGTATTGAACGACCTTCCCCATGGTCATTTGCGGAGACTCCTATCTTCCACATCGAATCTCGAGAGCATAAGGACAGCTCACAACACTTTCGATGGTATTCTAAACGTCCTGACAGGTTCAGGTGAAACTCTTTGTCCCAAACTCAAGCATCTTTCTTTCGTCACCCACTCTACGGCAGACATTTGGTGGCGCTTTGTTGATGAAATTGTACCGCCTGTGTACAACTTGGCAGTGGATCGCCAGGTGCGAGGGCATCCCCTTTCGACGTTGGAGTTCAAACATTGCCATGGAGTCAGATCTGAGGTCGTGGATCGTTTCAGAGCGCTCAAACTGCAGGTGAAGATCGTGGAGTACATAGCATCCACCTGTTCCAGAAGACGACCTTTACATGGGTAGATGCTTATTTATGACCAGCAGCATCTTCATTGTAATGAACATAGCCTTTAAAGCATACAAGTGAAGGACCAACGAGGATAAAATGTACGAACTGCCGGCCACACTCCCTCACACCGACCGAACCGCGACGAAGCAACGACTCGTGAAAGTCAGGCGCTAAGACATCCATACGCTGAGAAAACGTTTTTTCTACGCCCTGTATTGGCACAATCCAGCCTTGAGAAACGAGGAACGGCTATGGACTGCAATTTGACGAAAAGGTGCGATGAGAAAAAATCCGGGCTTGCGGGTTTGCCTGTATTTATAACGCACGGACATAGCACGTGATGACGTGGGAATTACCCCCAAAAAGGTGAGAAAGATGGCAAAGCCTCGGCTCTGAGCATTGTAGCGACTGGAGGCAGGAAAACATGGTGCAACGTGCAATGCTGTAGCTGTAGAGCGCTAAAGGAACCATTTTGTTCGTTCTCCGGACATAAGAGTGAATGATGCTATGCTACAGTGCCCCACAATGTTAATAAAGTTACTAGATCCTGTGAAGGTCAGAGCAGCAACTCTGACATTTCTTCTCTGATCACTATACAATCTGAGGCTCACAATTATGCTACGCGTTTCTAGAAAACAGCATTTTGAACACTCACAGCATGCATGAGAATCCCACCTAACTCTTGGCGCTGTTTTCCGCCATTATTATTACAGATCTAGTAGGATACACTGATGCATTAGGATGGGACAGTCAGGCCGACTCGAGCCCCCAACCATCTTGAGGACGCGCTTATGACACACGGTCAAATTCCGGAATCTGGATGTGTGCGCAACTCTCGTGATCCTCCCTCATCAGGATACCATGGAAATACAGGGAAAAACTCATATCAGTTACAGTATGTACTTGATTGCACCCTGTGCGGTACGTGTCCTATGCCCAATGTCAGTCGTTTCATCAATCAAAGGTGCGTGGTGACCGACCGCCCATAAATACTAGCCGTTGGTGTGTTGGGATGAGCTTCTCCTGTCCCGATATTCCTGTGTTCTATGGAATTCTCTGCCGCGCGGAGAACGGGAGACGGGTGTAAAAACTGGATCGGCACTGCACCGTTGCAACCGTGTGGCGCATGCAGTGGTGTTCCCCCCAGGTAGCATCTAGACCATGACGAAAAGCACATAAAAGCGCGAAAACCCGAGCATGTTTGCCCCCTACAAGAGAAAATGTCCAAACTGTACCGAGGAATCAAGAAACGTAAGCTATCTTAGACCGCTTCCCTAGAAGACTTACCGTGCGTTGGCTAATGACTCGGATTCGTCACTTCAGTTATCCGAAAGCTTTTTAGAACGCGCAGAAATGGCCATGAACCGACCACGAACGTTTCGAATGGCGGCGGCGATGGAATTTCGGTGGCTCCAGGTCAAGGGACTGTGAGGGAGTTCCCAATCCCCAGGCAATGGACCCTTGAGTAATCCACAGTGAAATGCATCTGTGAGGCGTGTCCTCTTTTTTAGTTCGAGTCTTAGCTGATGTCTCGCTCGACCCGCAGACCTCCGTGGTGTAATCGCGTTTGTCTATTGAATGCACAATCCTTTGTAACACTCCCACCTCTGTCGTATGCTCGTGATCTGTGCCTGTGAGATGTTCAAATTTCCGGGTGCAAATGCGTAGTCGTTATAGAAGAGACATACGTTTGGGTTACTCTGCAGATCTCATTCAGACTATGATGCCATGATCGGCAGACGTACATATATTCATGTTCATGAATAGTTGCTATACCAAAGAATGAAAATCAACGGACCACAAGAATGCGATATATACGGTCTGAGTGAGAACGAAGAGATAAACAATAATTGTCCTGGATCAGGTCAAGCCAGAACCCGCATGATAAATAGCAAATTCCGCTGACCTTGCCAGCAAAGGAGATACAATCAGAGCTCATCTCCTCCTCTCTTGGCTCTAAGAGCGGGTTTCTGCACGTCGACTCTTACGACACCATTCTCTCGCATCCTCCCAAGGGCATCCAATACTTCCTGGCTGACGTGTTCCCATTCCAAATTAGGTACAGCGAAAAGCTGGACGTCCTGCACCTGCCCGACCTGTCCAACGTGCGATAAAGAGCCATGAATCGCCGACGATAGCGTATCAGGGTGGTGGTAGTAAGGCGACGCGCCAGATAGCGTAACGGCGAGGTAAGTATTGTGGTCGTAGTCGAGGTTCAAGGACATGGGCGCTGATTAGATAAGATTAGATTAGATCGGCCGCCCTTGTTTATCCGCTTCCGCTTTGCCAGGATCATGATGCCGCCTGCCCGACGACTTCAATTCAAAGGCAGCAGGCAGCGTCGCAGCTGTCTCTCCAACATCGACCATGGCCGGCGCGCTAGAAACAGCGGCATCTCCAGAGCCTTTCGTTCCACTACCAGCGCTCTCTGCGCACCCGTTGCCCACGCAAGTGGGCGGTCATCCAGGCGTGCTCACGACGGAAGACAACTCGCTCATCATCAAGTCTGCGCTTCCCTTAGAGCTCGCCTTTTACCAGCTTTTGCACCAGGACCAGCGCTTCGAGTCGCTTCGGCCGTTCGTTCCAAAGTTTCTAGGAACGCTGACGCTCGAGGGCAAACTGGAAGAATCCATGGAGCAGACGAAGGAGCAGCGTGATCCGGAGGCCATCACCATCGCAGAGGTGGAAGATCCCACGCCGCACCAAGATGAGTATCTGAATCTAGTTCTCGTCTTCGATTAGATGTACTTAACATTTTTTTTTTGGTTTCCTTCAAATACTATCCATAGTATTGGAGAACCTCTCGTACTCGTTCCTCAAACCGAACATTCTTGATGTCAAACTTGGAAAAGTGCTATACGACCAAGATGCTTCTCCAGAAAAAGTCGCACGCATGATTGAAACTGCGCGCAACACGACTTCGCTGGAGACCGGCGTTCGCCTCACAGGCTTTCAAGTAATGGCATCTCTTTACTGTCCTTGCTAGTTACCAATCATTTTTTCCAGGTACACGACAACATCACAGGACAACCAGTCAATACTCCCAAATCCTTTGGCAAGTCCATCAAACCCTCCGAACTGCCCCTCGGCATCGCGAGGTTCTTCCCAGTCGGCGTCTCTCTCCCCAAAGACACCCAACCGCAGACGGAGCCGGACGCGTCGTCTCCCAGCCTGCCGTCCACATCGACAAGCGGGCTTCCTCTTCCCACTCTGCTTCCCGTCCTGAAAGGGATTCGCAAAAACGTCGCAGAGATCCGCGCGGCGCTCGCGCAGCTCGAGGTCAGGATCGTCGGCGGGAGCCTCCTGATTGTCTACGAGGCAGAGTGGACGCGGGCGCAAGAGGGACTGAAGGAGCTCGCGGAGGAAGATGCGAGGGATGCGGAGGAGGCGTGGGAGAGGAGCGCAAGGGGGGAGAGGCAGATGGACGAAGAGCAGGAAGAAGACGATGAAGAGGAAGAAGATGAGGACGAAGATGACGCGCCCTCGAACGTGCCATTCATCGTGAAGCTCATAGACTTTGCGCACACTCGCCTTGTGCCTGGCCAAGGCCCCGACGAGGGCGTTTTGTTTGGCATCGATACCGTTCTAAAGCTCCTGGATGGACGGATCAAGGAACTGGATACCCTTTCCCAATTAGAGTCGACGTCGTAAACAGTGTCCATACCCTGTCTACAGTTCCCCCAATCGACAATATCATGCTTTCTCCCGACTCGATAGGATGTGTTGAGCCGTATATCTCGGACTGAAACTGTCACACGGCTATGACGACGCGACAGCAAGTGAAAGGATATACTTCCGATTGTCCAAAAATGACCTTGAAAGCGATGGGCACAGGTTTGCCAAATTGGAAATGTCCTCTTACACCAGCAACGGATCGCCACTATCATGCCGAATACCCAAAAAGCACTCGACACACATAGGAAACCGACACAAGATCTCGCATTGTCAAGGCAAAGGACATATTTCGCGGAGAAGCCCCGGCAATCAATGATAACAACATCCTGTTATGCTGATCCTTGTCAGATCTAGGCTGCATATTCATGACCCATGTCGCCCAGGCACTCCTAGGTCGTTTGTCCTGTGACTGATATGCCCTAAATTTAGCCTCAGCTACAGCATTCAAGTGTTGGTATGTAAATCAAGGGCATGAAATTGGAACTCACCCCTTTCCGTGTGCTATCATATATATATACCGGACTGGTGACCTCCCTGCATCAATGCATTGCCGCTGTCATTCTCCCATTCAGCACAACTCAACCTAGAAAGCCTTCCGCAATCACTGACGAAAAGCAATGATAACCTACGTATTTTCTGGCAGCGAGGTCGGGAACAGCTTCATCACCGCCGATCAGCAGGCTCTATCCTTTCGAATAGACACCGAGCGGGGCTTTCTAGGTCGGAGGAAGAAGACGATTCTCGCGTCGCTGGACTCGAACGGCTCGAGCATCGACGGCATGATAGACTGGAAGCAACGCACTATGACGGTCATGAACGACACGAGACCACTGCGCGATGTCAAAGCGAGAACGGCGTTGTTCAGCATGTGAGGGCGCTAGCACTGAATTTGACGGATGTGTTGATGCCTGGTTCAGAAAACACGAATGGCACTGGTCAACGCAGAAATATGTCACTACGTTTAAGAACGGCACGTGTAAGGTGCGAATCGTATTCCTCACCGCCATCGAACATCCCACAACGTAACACACACGCACACGGCACAACAGCTCAAGAACGGTCTCGAAACCATCGCCGTCCTCACGCTTCCCAAAATCAACCCCTTCAAAAATGACCAACCTGGGACGCTGACTGTCATTCCAGAGCTTTCACGAGAGGAAACAATCTTCCTTATTTTGGCGATCGTGTACCCGGCCATAAAACATCCGCCACCTCAGCCGGTACGTCTTCAAGTTGCAACCGCGGTCGAACGTTTTGGCATGAAGGCTTCTTTCATTGACTAGGCCACGCCGAGACAAAGGGCTGCCGCTCGGGCAGCACTAAATATGTCTAATAATATGGGCGTTTTTACAAGTAATGCAGTGGGGCGTACTACGGATGCTGCGATGTTGGGGATGTAAGGTCGATGGCGGGGTTTAATTGTATACGGAATCGGAAGTAAGATTCGGAATTGTCCTTGGATTACTCTGTATCTCCACTCTGAATATTTAAGGAGCCTCTTTAATAAACTCGGCCGACTCCAGCATCTGCTGCGCCAAGGGCTCCTCAAGACGTGAGGTGGGCCGACGAAGCTATACTGGTGAAAGAGTAAAAGCATCTGGCCATTTCCACTTTCACTCTTCCCCACATAAAGGACCTGCAATTTTCTCGATCGAGTATAGCGCCTGTGGCAGGGATGTTACTTAACGAGTTACCAGGGTCTTGACAACTGACGTTTTCTGAAAGCGCTTGGTCGCCCCACCTGATCAAGCAAGACAGAAGAACGCGCAAGTTCTCCATCACTGTTTTGATGAGCTTCGAGCGTCGCATCCGTCACGTGGTCTTCACGCTGCAGCGTTAAACAAGTTCGATGTCTCTACGCCGAGAACGCGGCGTCTGTTCGTCTCTTCCGAAGAATCGAACCGGCATCGTCCTTGAAGTAGACCACAAAAATATTAGTTTGGAGGTACGCTGAGTCGGTTTTGTGGCGCAGTGATCAACTGTCGACGACGAGAGGCACGTCTTGAGGCTGCCTTCGTATCTGCATATAGCAATGAATAGTTGAAGGAGCAGTATATAGATTGGATTCATCCTGTCTCAATAGTCTTTGCACTTGTCAAGCTCTAACGATGGGAGAATTCATACCCTCAGTAGCCCCACCTTCGCCAACAACAGCTGCAAACGGGATCGCAACATCAGACGCAACACCCCTACACTTGCTTCTGCTACCACTGCCCACATGGAGTCAGGATACCCTTCTTTCGTGATGAGAAATGGGAAGAATCCCTTGCTTATCGCGGATTCGCTTTTTGTTTTTTGCAACAGGTCACGTCAGGCCGTTCTGCGCCCTGGCCGGAAAGCTCGTGTCCTACCAGCGCAACATGATCCTCACGTTCCTCGTCGCGTCGTGCCACGTCGAGACAACGGAAGCCGAACTTGCACGCCAGTTCCCGCCAGGCGAGGATTCCGAGCCACTGAAGCGCATAAGGTGCGAAAGCCATCAATCATCGTGGCATCGCGGGTCTGTTCAACGGCGTTGCGATGTCCTGCAGAACGATTTCAATGTTCAAATCCGAAGACAAGACGATGTTCCAGCTCTTCGGGCCGTTTGCGACTTCCTATCCTGCGATATACGAGACGCTGTACCAATCCAAGCCGTTGACATGTCCAACAACCGAAAGGACATTTGCCGGTCTGCCTCCGCCATCCGCGATCATTATGAGCGTACGTCATTTCATATATGATGATATCGTGTCACAACATTTCGGTACCGGTAAAGCAGTTCTTCGCCATCGACCAACTGCACGCAACGAAAAGGATCAGCGGGACGTCCGTGCCCGTGCTCGCTTGGGTGCCCGGTGGCGCCACACACATCCTCCGCAAGTATGGACCCGAATACCTCGGAGGACTGGGTGATTTGGGCCCAAAGATCGACGCCGAGGCTGCCCGCACGGGCAGGAGCATAGCCGAAGTCGGCGATGAGGTGCGCACGGTCTGATGAGGTGTTTCGTTGAGATTGGACTGCAAAGCACTTCCAGATGTTTGGACGAACGGAGGGGAAGGAGGTAAACATCGGCGGCATGCCACCGATGTACGACCACGAGTTATTTCCGCAAGTGGTGCGTGACGCATTTGTCTGACTGCAAGAGACGCTCCTCGCCCAACACATGGAATAGTTGCCAAGCCGCTCCACAGGAAAAGCAGTCATCGCCAAGGGCGGGGCATCGTACGTCTCCTTAGGCAGGTCGCAGAAGCTGCGCGTTTGACGACTTTCCAAACAGGTTCCTCAGGAGCTGCGATGGTGTCATCATATCATCTTCAGGCATATACGAGCCTGGGCCTGTGAGCGCACTCCAGTCCTGGTTGGCCAGTATATCCAAACCGCTTTACGGAGTCGGTCCATTGCTCCCAGCGGCATATGGAAGCGGCATGGCTGGCGATTATAAGGGAGGGGGGCCAATCCAACATGAAAGAATTCCTGGATCGTGCACTTGTCGAGCGGGGAGAGCGCTCGGTATTCTTTGTACGTGATGACGATTGCTTGGTTCGATGGAGATTTTGAGTAAACGAATCTATGCAGATTTCCTTTGGAACGATGTCTTGGCCAACATCAGCAGATTATGTTGAAGAGGTCATCGAGGCTTTCCTAGAAAAGGCGATCCCGTTCGTAGGTCTTCCGGGTCCATTCGTCAATGCATTCTGAGCCCTTAAACGTCTCAGATTTTCAGTCTAGCTTCGCCATTGGCGAAACTTTCGCAAGGGATATATGACAAAGTTGATGCTTCTGGACTCGGTATCCTTACGAAGTGGAGTCCGCAGCACTTCATCCTAAATCATCCAGTCAGTTCGCTACACTTTCTTCATTTGCCCCGACTAAGAGTCCGTATGGCAAACCCAGGCAACAGGATGGTTCGTATCGCATTGCGGGCATGGAAGTGTCATCGAGTCGTTGCGTAGTGGTATACCATTGTAAGCATAGACTTTTCTTCTTCCTACCAACACTATTCATCGCCACCTTGGAAAGAGTGTGCTGGCCATTTGAAGCGGACCAGCCGACTGCAGCCAAGCATCTGACAGAAAACTTGAACGTTGCATTTGAGTTGATTGAGGTGAGAACAGGATTGGGGTTGAAGCCGATCTTGAGCACGGGAAGAACGCCCAAAGGTACTAGGGAGGCAGTCGGAGTCGAGATCCGAGAAGTACTAGACCAATGCCACAGCAAGATCGGGCAAGAGAAGAGGAAAAGCGTCTTGAGGATTCAGACAGGTTTTGCGAAGGCCTGGGAGGATGATGGAAGCGCGAAGCGCGCCCTACAGCGACTTGTAGATGACATCGGGCTGCACGAAAAGGTCACAGAGACATGATAATAAGAGAATGAGATGGACCAGAAGCACTTGCAGTATGTAGTCTGGGTTCAACGTAGCAGAGAACAAACAAACAAACACTTCACCTTCACCTCGCCGTACCCACTGCTAGCGAGCTGACCTCTCTTCCACGCCGTTTTGCAGCTGGAATCTATCTGGAACTATGAGCTCAAGTACAGAAGACCCGTTGCACGCCCTCCAACGAGCCATCAAGTCGGGGGCGTCCATCACTTACGCCAACGCTGACGGCTCATGCCCATCTCTAGCTCAAGCAACGCACCTCGTCCTCTCTCCGACCCTATCTCTCCCCAAATCCACTCCGACGCGTTTCCGAAAACCAGGCATCTCAACAGTCTCGTCACCGTCCGACTTTTACTCCCTCGAAGCCATCTACCTCGCATGGCTCCTTCGCGGTGCAGCTGGTGCAGACTACATGAAGCAGGCGAGGGAAAACGGGTTGGCAGTCGGGTTTGTCAGTATAACAGAGAGGAAGTCGGTGGTGGACTGGTTGGAAGGCCGGATAGCGGAACATGAACGGCTCGCGCCGCCAACTTTTGCTGGTAAGTCTCCATGTTTTTGTCCCCAAGGATTGTCATGTTCTTGGCCGGACAAGTGAGAGCAAACGTGACATTGTCGACCAGAATCGACAACACCACCGGGCACACCACCGCCGACGGCCAGCCGTCTGCCCACTTCTACCCCGTCGAAAACCGCGCACCTCGACTCTTCAGCGTCTACAACGAGCCCACAAAAGCGGCGTTATGTGCCTGACACACATGATATCGAAATTGTCAAGAAGATCAGACAGAACGAGGTCGAGCTTCAGGACCGGAACAGTGTTCTTCGTGGCTTCAAACCGAACGTGAGTTTCGTATCTTCGTTGATGGGGACCGTTCCTCGTTGTCCCGAAATGTTTCCATTACCTGGCCTATCTTTCGTTTTACGACAAGAGCTGTCTGGCTGACGATCGTAACAGAACTTCTCGGCTATCAAGAACGTCTATGCAGACAAACTGAAAAAGCTCAAAGAAGCCGGCAAAACGGGGGCGACGCCCGCTCAACCAACAACCCCTGCTCAAGGTCCGGGCGTCTTGTTTATGCAGCCCAGCCAAATCTAACCCTTCCTTCAAAGATGGAAAACTCCAACATCGCAGACCCCGTACGTATAATCATCAAAACAGCTGGCATAATATTCTCAAATTTGGTTTCAAGGTCATATGTACCCTATCATCATGATATCCTCATCACCGACCGCCTTAATTACCATGCACAACGTAAAACGATTCCTTCAGGAATCAACGTATGTCTTCTTGTTAGCTCCTGTTGCTACGGTCTCTAATTATGGGATTTTCGCCAAGTTTTGAACCATCGCAGGAGGCTCGCGCTCGAGCCGCGGCTGAAGGCAACCCTCGGCCGGAAGACATGATACCTCTCTACCGCAAGCTCACCAGCATCGATTCGAGCGGGAAAGAAGTCGAAACGCAAGCACGGTATTTCGTCGTGGACAGTGTGGAAGCGCTGGCCAAGTTCGGAGCGGACGCCTGGGACCGAGTGGTCTGCGTAATGACCACTGGCCAAGCATGGCAGTTCCGACCGTACAAGTGGAACGAGCCAATCCAGCTGTTCCACCATGGTGAGCAACCTCGCTGTCATTAGCGGCCTTGTTGTCCTTTGCTGAAGACGACTTGAAGTCAAAGGCATCTACGTGTCCTGGTCAAACGACCCACCGAACCATAAAATTAAGGACTGGAATGTGACAGAGCTGAAGGTTCGTACCTTGTACACCTCTCATTGTTCTCGCGTTGCGACTGTCCTTTTGAACTTCTGTAGATCGACCCGCATCGAAGACACGTTGATAAATCCGTCGTCGCGCACTTCTGGAAGACGCTGGACATGTGGATATTGGCTAACAAACCATGGCTGATCAAGAACTAGCTCCACATATTCGCTTGCATCTTTAACACTGTATTTTCTAATATGATGAGATCTTTCTTCTTCTTGTCCTAGTTCAGACCTTGAAAAAGTGATTTTTTTTTCTGCCTCAGTCGAAACGCAACGCGTCGGTGTCTTTCTACCATATCTTCCTAAATGTGGCATAAACAAAGGCATGCACACATTTGTGAAAAAGAAGAGTTGCTGCAGGACTCGGCTCCTAGGTACTGTGGCACTCATCAAGTTCAGTAGGGATAGACTCAGATAAGCACCGTCTGAGAAGGCTCATCTGTACAAACCCTATCCTCTGTCATCGTTCGCCTTTGCTCGGACCCTCGTTTTCCGGCAAGCACACAGCAAATTACGAATAGGACGTCACAAAATTACAAACCATCCTCTCTCATCCCGCTGTCGTGTCTTACACAACCATAGTTCGTACAGCAACGAAACGGGAATACATGATTTGACGAGAACGCACTCCACGAGTCGATATCGCCCCTACGTCATGTGCGAGGCTTTGCATTGTCGCAGAAGAACGATGTCTACAATACGAGCGATCGGGCAATTACATGAGACGACGTACCTCCTGCGTAAGTGCCATGTAGTGACATCTGAAAACGATTGTGAACAACTTGATGTGCCTCCGTGGCAAGACAATTTTGGTTCTATCTATGCATGTACAAAATCTCATCTATCGCAGGGATCGTGCTCTGGGTAAAGTGAGGGCGACATGAGCGAGAACGAGACCATAGCACGGTTACCTACCGAGAAATCGGAGAAATCATATCCCAGCTGCCACACGTCCAGTTTGAAGGGGTCGTATGGCTCTTCAGAAGCGAATTCTGGAGTGCGAGGGCGGCCATAGAACTCAGGGTCATCACCTGAGCAGCCGACTGGAATGGCAGTCGAAACGCGCTGAGCTTCAGGGCAATCCGGTGGGAAATCTATTGCGAATTCGAAGTCAATTAGATATACTCGGGGACGGGATGGTGAGATTTTCTGAGCCGAGAGAGATTCCGGCTGCCATTGCACTAGAAGATATCCTGTAAACGTATGAACATCAGTTATGTGTCCACAGCTTGTCATGCTTACGCGATGTGCAATGTTCAAATTGTGGATGAATACCAGGCCCTTGATTGAATAGCGGATAATGAGCATCGAGCCGCATGCTGAAGCACAGAACTGACCTCCAATGCCTGAAAAAGAAAGTCAACGATGTCACCCACAGAATTTTTGGGCCAAAATCCATATGCACAGATGACTTAATTCGCCGCCGACCCTCGGGAAGAGCCCAAAAATGATGTCTTCGAAATGAAATTCAGCAAACATAGGAAGGCTATGGTTATTGCTGTATAGGCCGTCCTCTCCTGTTGCAATTTTCTTCATGATCTTCAAGTGCTCTTGCCCTTGGTTTCCAATTACAAGTACACGGACGACGAGATCATGGCCATCTCGCGTTCGCACAATTCATGATAGTGGATTCTATTAGTTTCCCATTAGAGGCAAATGCGGACAAAAGAACAAGGGTCATTAAAGAGGTACTACCCTGATAACAGAAAGTGCGAAGACATCCGACATTTCCTAGCCGATTTGGAATGGTACGGGTGGGTAAGGCATAACTATACCCAGTTGACAAGGGGTAGGGATGATCGGGAAACTTGAGAATAGTTGACCAAGAATAGTTCCACGGCTTCAATCCGGCGTCGCGGAAAACCTCTTCTAAATCATTCCATATCTGCTCGAAAGCCTCGTCAGTATTTCCAGGTTGTCTCCATTTACTCAGAGTAGATGGAAGCTATTATTCACAGATACATCATCACCGCGGCTTACAGAACGGAGAATAAGTCATACCTTTTGGCGAATGCGGCCTTTTTCTGTGAGAATCATTCCTTCGTACTGCCCATGATGCAACTACGACCGTCACCAGACCAGCTGCGAGAATGCCGAGTGAGGTAGCCCTTGATGATAGCATGATGAGTCCACAGGAATATCTGCTTTCACAGGGGGACAAGTTGGACTGTTGGGATCGGAACGTTTGTGGCGACCAAGAGCAAGAACTTGGATGTTCGCCGCGAACTTGCGGAGCCCAAAGTCAATGGGAATTCACCTGAGCGTAAGGTACAGTGGGCGTTTGATTGTTGTATGCTGTTACGGAATTGAATGGGCAGGGATTACGAACTCGAGAGCTCTGTAACAATAAAGAGATTCCTCACCAAGTCTGTATGGCACAAAGATGCGTCGCCTCCTTTCTCCATTGGGACAAAAAAATCGTGATGATGCTGCCCGATACTTATTCCTGTCAGATCACATTTTTTATTGGAATAGAAAGGCAAGCTGCATGCTGTCTGAGTCCTTCATGGCAGACGACTTACGTCGGCGATAATCGTGACATGATTCCTCTTGCTGAGAGCCGGCTATTTCCGTGGACATCACCCGCAGAATGCATACCGAATCTGACATACGAACATGTGCGAGAATGAGATGCTTTTCTGGGCTAATCTGATACCAACGCACCGCATCTGAACAGCCTCATGGACCTGACATCCATTTAAAAAGACAAGCAGGCATCCTGATCGGGGCTTTCAGGCGATCCTTCCTGACATGGACTTCCTGAAGAACCTGAAGATCGAGGACAATCCACCCCGTTCCTCTGAAACGACCGATGGGTCGGCACACAACACGGGCACGAACCAAGAACATCAGGACGATAGAGGTCTCTTGCACAAGATCAGCGACACGCTCAACCCAAGTCATCCTGCTGATCGTCCCGACAATGCCTCCGACGTCCATCACGAAGAGCAGCACTCTCCGGCTCCTCCTCGAGAGGAAGGACTTTTGGACAAGATCGGAAGCGCGATCTCTGCCCACTCGCACTCTCATTCGGAAGCTTCAGCTCAGCCACACCCGCCTGCTCCTCAGCCTGCCCCCGCGCACCACACCGAGCACTTGTTGAACAAGATCAGCGATGCCCTGGGAGGAGACGCTTCTGCGTCTGCTCAGAAGCTGCCTGCCTCGCAGATGTCCGAGCCGCCGAAATACCAGCACCACGGTGAAGCGCTGCTAAACAAGATCGGTAGCGCGTTAGGCGGGAAGGCCACTCCGCCGCCGCCGCCGGGGCCTCCAGCACCTAAGGAAGAAGGGTTGTTGGATAAGATCTCGAGCGTGTTGGGCGGGCACGGTCCTCATCACGAACAGCAGCAGCAACAACAATTACAGCAGGAAGAGCACCACGGGCTGGGTTCGGTCTTGGGAAAGATTGTTGGGCATCAGGAGGAGCCGCCGAAACCACAGTCGTTGGGAGATAAGATCAACAATGTACTTGGCGGTGGTACTGCTGGGGAGAAGAAGGAAGGTGAGTCGTTACGGTTGTGACCCTGACCAGAGTTCTCAATAACACGCACCTCCAGACAAATTGGACAAGGGTCAGTAGTAGAGCCCCTGAAAACCTGCTGCGACGACATAAACTCACGACCTTTTCTTGGACTAGCCATCGATTTCGTGCAGGAGCATGTTCTAAAGCAAGGCCCTCAGGACAACGAAACTGCGCTTGAGCAACTGAAGGACAAGCAAATCGCAGACGCAATTCGACACCAGTTCAAGAACGCGACCGGGAAGGATATTCCTTCCTCCCATCGTGACGAGAAGTAACGGAGACACCGTGTGCTGAGGAAATTTGGCCCAACTTTGACGAGCTTTCTTGGATGTAGGTTGGATATATTGGATATCTTACTGCGTCATGGGCTTGGGACATTGACGGTTCTATATACCCAGAATGTACGTACATATTCCTGAAAGCATACTTGAGAATAAACAGATGAGCGAGCTCAGCATTTCATCACCACTCTTCAGCTAAAATAGGGACCCAGTTAGGGTTGTAATAACTGAGGGCGACGAGCTTAGTTTTCTTGTAAGAAATCGGGACGCCCTAGACAACGAAACATGAGAAAATCGCTTTCACGCAGCCTTGCGTCTCACGTACATGTGGAAATATAGTTTTGTCCTCGAAGAACGAGATCAAAACGTCGACGACTTCTTGCGCCACGTCCTGGCGTGTCATATCATCAAGTTTGCCACCGGCAACACCGATATACTTTCGGTACAATGGTAAGTCTGGCCACTGAGGCAAAAAAAAAAAATAAGCATCAAATACTGGCCCATACAGAGAACGAAGCGAATAGAGATACGCACGTCGATCGCGACGATGGCTCTAGATCCATGCCTACCCCGCATTCGGAAAACGTGGCTCTTTGCTCTATTTATGGCAATTCCCTTATTGACATCAGACAGCGACACGCCGAGTTGGCCGCCGCGACTGAAGGTGATGCTCGGTTCGTAAGGCAGGACGGTATGTTCGTCGCGACGAGTAAAGACTAGATAAAGCGTGTCTGAGGTAGAGCCATTAGGAGCACTCGGCGCAGGAAGATGTTGTATGATGCCGTCGAGTAGTTTGGCGGGATCGACATGCTGAATACAAGGATCAGCTTTTAAGAAAACAAAGATTCCCAAAAATGGATCATCACCTCTAGGATTACCGGGCGCAGCACTAGCTGTTGAGGGTCGACTGTTCCGTTGTTTTGCATGGCTAGAGGGCGCGTCAGGCAGGATACGATGTTCTGCCATTGACGGACGTTTTCTGCTGGATATAAAACTCTCTGAACGCAGTCAAAGATATTCCATCACGTGCATAGGTCTCCCGCTTGAGCGTCAAAGCAGAGAGACATCTTGGACTGGCGTATTTCCTGAACTAGCCATCCCGACTCGTGAAATCCGTATCCAAGAAAAAGCCGCCGACGTGTCTAGAGCCGCCTTGTATTTTTTTTCCCTTTATGCGCGTGACCCCAAAGATTGACAGATGTCTGATGGAAATAGCAAAGTCGGGCAGCAATGACGGCGCACAAAGGGGACGTTCCTCGAACTGGATTGTGGTGTGTAATCCCCGACTCGCACGACATGCATATGCCGCCGTGGGGCGGGAACCTGCCCTAAAGGCTTTGAAATCAAATAAAACCAAACAAAGACGTTTTCACGGACATAGGCCGAAAATGGCTTTCACCACTGCCTCCAACTGAAGCATTAACTTGCTTCTACTCCCCCAGCACCCCGAGCTTGGATTTCCACCCCTCTGGCCTCTACTCTTCGCGCAATGGCATCACAAATATCCCAGCAGTACGCATGTCAGTTTGTTCTCCATCGTTGATCTTTTTTTTTCTGGCTTGTGGAACGGAACACGTGCACCGACATATCGCTGCACAGCGCCTCGGTTGGACGGCGTAATCGCGCTCTAGTAGGAGCTTTTGTGTGCGGAGCGCCTACCCTGCCTTATCATGGCCTGCCTTACGGGATTGCATTTCGGAAATGCTGATTTTTCTGCTTCTGTTCACAGTCCGTGCTCAAAAGTCACTTGGCCTCGTCGGTGGCACCCCGGACTACGTCCCCGTTCCTGACTTTGTCTCTCCCGACGTCCCAGCTCGCATATACCATTACAGCGCCGATGGTAGACTCATCGCTTTTGCCTTGCCCACTG
Source organism: Macrocybe indica (assembly GCA_030407095.1). Taxonomy (NCBI): domain Eukaryota; kingdom Fungi; phylum Basidiomycota; class Agaricomycetes; order Agaricales; family Callistosporiaceae; genus Macrocybe; species Macrocybe indica. Next base: position 2,721,963 of record JARFTL010000004.1, read on the forward strand.
TGTGAGTCACCTTCACCGCCTCGTTTTTATCCTCGTGTTTTTCTTCATTTTCCATATCCACATCCGATCGCATTGTGCGTAATCGGTTATCGACCATCGATTTCGTCACTTCTGCTGTCAATGCGACCGATCTAATCGCTGTCATTCACAGGGTGCGGATATTTCAGGCGGAGGGTGCTCAACTTCTCCAGGAGCTTTCCATCCCCAATGTTGTAGAGCTCCGTTTCTCGCCCCGCGGTACCTATCTCTCAACTTGGGAGCGACCCGGTGAGTATATTGATTTTGTTTTATCTTACTTTAACCGATCCTCTGCAGTGAAACTCGAAGACGGCGCACAACACAAGAATCTCCGAGTCTTTTCTGTGTCAACTGGAGATGAGCTCATCTCTTTCTCGCAAAAGTCCCAAGACGGTTGGGATCTTCAATATACGATCTCGGAATCGCATGCCGTGCGATTGGTGTCATCTGAGATCCAGGTGTACCGCCCTGCGGAGTGGTCGAACGGCATCGTCGACAAGCTGAAGGTCGAAGGCTCAACGAGCATCTCTCTCAGCCCTGGTCTCAACCCATCTCTTGCTGTCTTTGTCGCCGAGAAAAAGGTCAGTGGCACCATCCATCATCCCTCATTCACCTGTTGCTCAATGGATGTTTCACAGGGCGCACCTGCCAGTATCAAAATCTACGGCCTGCTCACGCTGAACAGTCCGCCCACGTGTTCAAAGTCGTTTTTCAAAGCCGATCGAGCACAGATCAAGTGGAACAATCTCGGCACTCAGGTGTTGCTCCTCACGCAAACGGAGGTCGATAATTCCAACAAGAGTTACTACGGAGAGACCGGCATGTATCTCCTCAGCGCTGCCGGCAACTTCGATTGCCGAGTCACTCTTGACAAAGAGGGACCTATACATGATTTCGCTTGGAATCCGAATTCCAAGGAATTTGGCGTGGTCTATGGATGTGCGTAGCCTCCATTTCCTCTTCCATTTCATTGATGACTTGACTGATGATGTCAGACATGCCGGCCAAGACCATGATCTTTGACCAGAGAGTGCGAACTCTGCACGATTTTGGCTCGGCACCTCACAACACCATCTTGTTTAACCCGCAAGGCAGGTTGGTCCTCCTTGCAGGCTTCGGAAACCTAGCCGGAAAAATCGACATGTTTGATCGCAAGACACTCCGCAAAGTCTGCACCATTGATGCTCCTAACACGTCCTTCTGCGAGTGGTCGCCCGACGGTCGTTTTATCCTCACCGCGACCCTCTCGCCCCGTTTGCGGGTAGATAACGGAATCAAGATCTGGCACTGCTCAGGTCCTCTCATGCACGTGCAGACCAACGAAGAACTTTACCAAGCATCGTGGCGGCCAACGCCTGTTGACCTGCTGCCGCCATTCGGACAGCATGTGCCTCCCGCTCCTGTGCCGAGCGCGAGCGTCAAGAACTACGAGGCCATCGCGAAGCCCGTTCCGGCGAAGCCTGCAGGCGCCTACCGCCCACCCGGAGCGCGCGGCCTGGCGACGCCCGCTATTTACAGGCGGGAAGACGAGGGTGGAACACCCCGCCTACCTACAAACGGCGCGGCGACGCCTCCGCGGTACAACCGCAGCCCAGCCCCAGCCCCCGGCGCCGGCACTCCCATCGGGAATGGTATCAATGGCGGTAGGCGGCAAGTGCCTGGCGCGCCGCTGGGAAGCGGCCCTGGTGCTGGCGCGGATGCGGACAAGAAGAGCAGGAAGCGGAAGGGCAAGAAGCAGAGCTCGGGCGGGGAGAAGGACGGGGTTGAAGGACAGGCTGAAGCTGATAAAGCCGAAGGCGGTGCGCCGCAGGGCAACGGGAAGAAGGCAAACGGCGTGCAGAGGCAGGAGAAGCAGCAGCAACCGCAGCAGGTTGACCTGACTGTCGATGTGGCGGTTTCGCCTGTTACGCCCGGTGCGGACAGTGCGCTAGACCCTGTGGCGAAGAAAATCAGGAACCTCAACAAGAAGGTATTGCTCTCCGTGTGACGGTCATCTTGTTTCCTTCTTCGTTCTGAAACCTGTTTACTCTCAGCTCAAGGCAATCGAGGAACTCAAGGAGAAAGCCAAGAGGGGTGAGCGATTGGAGGCCACACAAGTCAAGAAGATGGATGGCGAGGCCGAGATCCGCAAAGAGCTCGCTGCTCTCGGTGCCTCGTCTTGATGTCTCCTTTGCCCTATTTAACAACTCGACTCGTGTGAGCGAGGTGTAAAAGTGGAAATCCTCTGCATTATTTCCTCTCCGTGCCTCTTCTATTTGTGCGCTATGTCATAGATGTTGTGTTTTTTTTTTTGTTCTAGTTAGGTATGTGGGAGGTATTCTATTCTTTGGGTTAAAAGCATGGATAAACCGACTATGTTTTCGGTGTTACTCATTGTCGGTCGTTTCCATTGCTCTCTCGGTCAACTTTGCCAGGTTCCTCCGCCTCTTTTTGTCCATCGTGCTCACTTTGTTCTTGAGACGGATATAAAGTCGGGCTTACCTACTACGCAGTCCTCATCTTTTGCTATGCACCCATATAGCTGTATTATGGCCATCTTCGAGCACACTGACCAATCTGCCCTTGGTGAGACGATGCAGTCGTTCCCATTTCCGCCATCAACGCTTTACCTAGAAAGACGGATGATGATCAGCGACAGCAGAGCATCCTGTGATCCTTGTCAAACTGCCATATAAGAGACTCCGGATTGCCTTGGCGTGTCCAACAGTCCGTCCCTTGAGACGCACATAGATTCACCTGATTCCCTTCCCCCATCTGGTCCCACAACCAAAGACGGTCCACAGAGACGTGTCCAGCGATCACGACTTTCTTGGCACCAGGTCATATCAAAATGACACAATCCAGCGCTCGAACATGCCGATGCTGTTGAAATCGATGATCATGGTTATCGCCGGCGTCTGTTTCAACAGCACCTGCTCCAAGGCGGCTGGTTTCCGACCCGTTTCTGCAATGTTAAGAAACAGCCATCTGGCTATAAAGAACGGAGCTTGGCTGCGCGAGCGCTCACTCGGCGCGTTCCGGCTTTGCCACAGGTTTGGATTGAGAGCTTTTAAAGGAACGACCGCGATGCTGGATGCAAAGGGTTCCAGTGCAAGTTGCATCCTCGCACAACTTTGAAGAATCCCATGGTCGTTGTCGCTCACGGCCCGGATGACCGGAGAACTGACATTCATTCGAATGCGACAACATCAACATCCAGACGGCTTGCAAGCTGATCTGCCGCCTCTTCGTAATCGCGACGGAAAAAAAAGGACAAGAAAGGACGTACGGAACTGTTGAAAACCGGCCACGAATGATGACATGCTGCGGAATCACAGCGGGGTCGCCTGTCCTTGAATTTGAGGAGGCAAGTAATGCAGGGCTTCCTCGTCCGCCTGAGCGCATTCGTCTTGGACTGGATCTCAATACTGGTTTCTCCGGGCTTTACCCCAAAGGGGATGCCTTTTCTTCAAGACCTAACAAGGACAAGAGTGAGGGAATGTAGAGCAGGAAGGCATAAAATTTTCGAGGGAGGGTGGAAGGGAAGAAGTGTCATAAACGGATGCTGACATGCATATTCACTTAATGTATGTTTTGCAGATGCCCAGGGTAGCAGGCTATTCCATCATTTGCCCGATTTTGACAGATTTAGTCTTGGGAACAAGATTCCCTGGTAACCGTCCAAGAGTGAACGAGTTTGTTTTGAGCATGACTGGCTGGATCCTGCACATCGGTGGTTTGACAGTATCCGGTTGACCACTGAGCCAAAACTATGAGACGGCCACGAATCAATGAAACACAGAGCGATCGAGCGTGCATGGTACTTTCGGTGACAGCTGGCATAGATATCGAGGCACATCAACGGAAAGTACTTTGTACCCAGGTGATCTTTCACAGATCCTAACAGCGTTATACAAACAGGGTCCATGGACCTCTAAAGAACGGCATATCGGCAACAAAATGTGCCGAATGAAACCCAAATTCATGCCGGCCGAAAAGGCATTGAGCCTTCCTGGTCGTTCGCCATAATATCTATCCTGCGTTGTATATGGCGTCTGTGAAGCTCGCTACGCTCGCCATCAGGGTTCGTACCTTTTCACGTACTAGCCACGCAAGTTCAAACCCAACGCACCGTAGACCATTGCGAAACCCATCAGTACACGACTCAAGGACCAGGCCAAGCAGTTGCGTTGCCTTTTTCTGATGCACCATCCCGCAAGCCTGACATGACGAACGTTCCATCAACGTTCTGCGTCCCAACAATCGTGCTTCTGCTCGTTCAAAACACGTACAGGCATGACCGGTTTCGAGATTTCTGCGTGAACCTCGCACAGACGATGTACCGTTGGGAGGTCCGACTGCGCACGAACATCATGGGCGAGCCGGCGAAGCACATACGTCCGCTATCAGAAACCCGGTAAAAGTCAAACCCTCGGAGTCCTTCACAGCGCGACCGCGGCGAACCTCACAAACGTGTTCCTTGCAGGGCGATCGAAAACGGCGCAAACGCGTTGGCCGAAGGGTTCCTCTTTGCCGTTGCTGCGGGCCTCATACTCGGAGAGACGTGGCGCTCGTCGCGCAACGAGTCGAAACGGCGCGGGGACATCGACGATCAGTTGGACAGCTTGGGAACGCGCGTGACGGAGCTGACGACCAAAGTGGACCAGCTCTCAGCTCTTTGGGACACTGAGCTACAGGAAGAGAGGCAAAGGTGGCGTGTGCTCGCACCTACTTCCCTCCGTCGGCATTAATATCCCTCTTTTTCCTTTCTTATCGACAGGAACGAAGAACTGGCTCGCATTCTCGAGCGGGTCGTCGAAATTGGCTTGCGTGGCGGGTGGGCAGAGTTCGAAGACACGCCTCTACGATTCCCTAGGATTCAACTAAACCCATCTCGTGGACAAAGCAATGACTCTGAACCGTCCATACCAGCCGCCTCTGCGATCTCCCCCGTTGCTCCCTCGAATACCCGGACTGACAAAGACCATACCCACTCAAAGCCTAATTCTTGATCTTCGTATTAGCTGTGCTTACCCACATTATGACATGATGATAATAACAACTAGATTTATCCTGCTCTTCGGCACCTGGACCGAAAGAAACGACCATTTCCCTTAGAAACTGTGTGCCCCGTCTCAACATACGTACGACGGATATCATGAAGTGGTAAGTAACAAGCTTAGATGACATCTTACTGCCCTCATTGTCGTTACGCCTCTGAAAGAATACATTTCTCGGTCAAGGACTCTTGGATCTCTGGAATCCAACCAGCCTCGGTAGCAGCTTGCCGTCCTCATGATCTCACTCCTTCCGCGAGCTCCGTCTCGCTCAAGACCTGCTTCACATTGCCAATGGTCGCTCAAGGCGTACAGAATACAAGCAAACAAGAAAGTAAAGGAACAGCGCGATCATCGTGGTGGGTCAAAACTGACCACGCATGGAATTCTCCAACTTGTGATCACCTAGTCTGAGTATCGGCAGGACTGACGCGTCGTTAGACAGGGTAATGTGCCGGCTGTCTGAACAATGATAGGTTGCGCACCTCTCGACCTCAAAGCGATAGGTGATGACATACTCGTAGTGTCGACGACGCGGCGGGACGACGTCCAATCCCATCAAAACCATCGTGCCGTCGGTATGAAGGGGAGGCGGCGCCGACGGCGGCGTTCTGTGACGCCTAAAGATTTTCAATACACCTGTTGGACTGTGTTGTCAACTCCCTCAGCCGTCAAGTCTGCTAGCATGCAACTCACACTTCTTGATGCTGTCGAGACGGAGATGGAGGCGCATAGGTTAGATTATTGTCAGGGGGGGATGAGGCTCAAAGCCGGACGGCGTCATTGTATTTATGTGCTCCTGTACATCCTCGATGCCGTCCAAGGGGAAAAAAAGGCAGGAAAATAAAAATAAAATAAAAATAAAAAATAAATTCCGTCAAGAAATTCAGCACGTGTGATTGCGGCGATGGGAGCACCGGGTGATTCCATAGATTCCATACCGTTCGCGCGCAGGACAACGGACTTCGAATGGGGCAGGTGTTTGGGGGCAGTGTAAGTTTGGGCGCTAATTCTGTCCTGTTGGTCTCCTGCCAACTAAGGTTTGATCTTCCAGATAAGAATGTTTGAACATTCTGTCGAGCGATTGGCCCGATGACTCCAGCATTCAGACCAGACAAGCCAATAACAATCACAGGATTATGTTTATATATGTCCGGCGCCAGCGGGAACCTCGCTTCCAAAGAGCGTCTTACAGCAAAGGCTTGTGCCCCATATGCTGTGGTGTGCCCCGACCGGGATCCTCTACTTTTTTTTCCCCTTTTTTTGCATCATTTTCATTGCCATTTCTCCCTACCCCCCTCCCGTGCGCTGTTTCCTCTTACCAGAAGGACAGCATTTTTTCCCATCCGGTTGATACTTTGTGGATAGCCCCCGCCACTTGTCACATAACTCGCGCGAAGAATGTCGTCCAATAAGAATTTGCATCCACTCGGTCCGATACAACAACCATTGCCTTCTCCCCTCCTGATCCCTAGGGAATTCAGCACCAGTTCTGCGAACAAGGGAAGCATCTAGATGAGTGAGCACGTGACACGTCCTTCTGCCCTTCCTTTACGCATTCTCATCCATCCCAACTGTCGTCAGCAGAAATTATTACGTACCTGGCTGAGTTAATACCCCGCCTCTGCCCAACCTTTAGCCCATCACTTGGTTGGTGTTTGCGAGCACAATTGAATCTGGATTACAACCAGCAATGTCTCGTTTGTACATACATTTGCTCGATCATGAGATAGTTACACGACCCTCATTGCCCTCGCAATATTCACTGCACCGAACGCAGCTGTTGGGTGGGCAGGACAGGGCAGGACATGCTACCCTAGTCACCTTTGCCACTTCCTGGCGGCTCAACCTCAAGCAAACAACTTGATCACCAGGGAGTTGGTCACTTTTGTTATGCAGACCCGGATAATCTTTTGTTGAACAATAGCCTCTGGTGACATTCTACATCCCATCATCCTGATGTACTTGATACTGCACCAAGAGTTGACTCGGAGGACAGACATGTGAGTTCAAATTGAGGTCGCCTCATCTTTTTTCTCTTGAGCCACGTAAATTCATCATTCTCCTGCTTCGTCCCATTCAGCCGATGATCTTTCCATTCAGTAGTTTGATGATTGCTCGGGCTTGTTGAACTGGTTCAGTCCCTTAGAGACGCAGCAACATAGCTGGCCCGAGGATTGGTACTCCGAACTTGTCATGCCTCCATCCAATTGGCCCGAAGGGCTGTCGTGCCATTTCTTGCCGTCCCGCAGGTGATGTGGACATGAAGCATCAGACCGAATCGGTCGTTCTAGTTATTGAACCACTACCTGCATCTCATGTTAGGCACTTCTGAAAGATAGCTATCATGCCACCCTCAAAGATGTCTCGTTCCCTCCTGCTCTAAAGCGTAAACGAAATCATACAAGCTAATCATCAACTTCTCAGATATTCAAGATATGTAGGAATATCCGTGAAGACCGTGGCAAATCCCTCGAAGACACATGATACGAAGTTTGTTCCGTTGCAATGCGCACATATGTACATGAGTTAATACTACATAATCATACAAGGAATAAAAAAGAAAAAGGACAGAATAAATAGGTAGTACAGGATGACGTGATGGTTCCGTCGTATTATGATGGTCGCAGCGAAGCCAAGAAATCAAGGAGAGATAGGATCTAGAACTGAAGCAATTAGGTCGTCAACAATGTTCCTTTTGACAGGAGCGGAGATGAAAGAGAAAACGGAAACGAAAAGAAAGAACCATCCATCACATGATGCAACACCCCGTAAGCTCGTCGCACATTCTGGAGCACCAATCCCTCGCCCTTGCACGGCGAGCCTTGACCGGCTTGATGGCGCCTCCCCGTCTCTTGATCTCGATCGTGTACTCCCTCGTCTGGCCTTCCGGCGGGACTTGATACCACCACTTCAAGATCTGGCCCTCGATCTGCCACTGCCCCGCGCTGACCGCCACCTCGACGTCGAGGAGGTCCTCGGCCTGCGGCACCCAGTCCCCTTCGTCACCTTGGTCCGCAAACAGATCGACGCTGCCCAGCTCGGGACTGCCGGTAGCGGTGACGGAGCTGCTGCTCGTCGGACTCGTAGCGGCGTCGCGGCTCGACTGTGGCCTGCCTTCGGATGTCGGCGGTGACAGCGACAGATCAAGCACAGAGCACCTCCTCGAAATCGAGCGGCTGGCGTCGCTCTCCTCAGCCCACCTCCTTCTCTCCATGCCAGCTCCCGCGCCAATCAACACGTCCTCCAACATCCCAACAGCATCTCTCGGCCTCGACACGCGCCTCTCACCAACACGGCGCGCCGTCTCGCCCCCACTCCTCCTCCAATCCCACCACCCTCGCCGACGCATAATGCACCAGCGGGACATAAATCTCCGTCGCGAGCTTCTCCCCGCCCTCCTCTTCCTCCTCGTCCTTGATCCGGTCATCCGCCGTCACACGCACGGTGAGCTTGAACTGCGACTTGGACACGTCGAACCGGATGTCGACCGGCACGCCGACGGTCTTTTGGGGCCAGGGACGGGCAAACGCGCGGACGGCTCGCGCGCCGTTGGTGAGGAAGCCGTACGGGGTGCGTCGCCACTCGGACAGGTCGCCTGCACCCCGCATCGTCCGTCTGCGTTTCGCCTCGTGGACGCTCATCGAGGACGACATGGCCTCGTAGCCCATTGCGTCGCTGCGGAAGGAGGCACCAACATTTGAGAGCACGGGACTGGACGCTGCAGTCGCCAAACTGAGCTGGGAAGCAGCCGCAACGCTGACTGTCGACATTTGGTTCTTCTGCCTCATCATTACGCCGCCGTCTGTAGTCTTCTCGGTCTTGTTTCTCCGGATCAAGACTGCTTGGCTGTCCCCGCCTCCACTAGACGCCTTGTACAGGCTCCTTCTCCGCCCGAAAAGACTCGACGTCCGCTTGACTTCGCCCTGCCCCTCCACGTTCTCGCCCGCTTCCTCTTGCGCAAGCCCCTTCTCGTCCTCGTCCCCCTCTCTCGTATCGTCTGAACTCCAGAGGCTCAAATCCTCCATGTTCCAGCCATCTCCCCAATCATGCGAATGATCCGTGCAATACGTCCACACAGTCCAGTTCAGCCCGTTCTCGCCGTCCCCGCCGTTCAGACTCGCGTCCAACGCTTTCTCCTGTCGCGTATAATCGCCCTTATGCTTTCCGCCGTCCGTCCAGCCATATGAGCGCTTCTGGTCCATGTCAAATGGCGTACCTATTTCGCCAATGATCGTCGGATAGTCACCCAGAATCTCCGCGTCCCCTTTTAGCATCGCAAGCTGTTCCTGCAGCGATCGGCGTATCGCCGCCTGGCCAATCTTGACCGCCTGAAGCGTGCTCGTGTACTTGCCCCTCAGCAGCCCCAGCGCGTCTGCGTTGAACCAGTTCCAATGGCGCGTAATGAGCGTCAAACCGTCATAGTAATGCGCCGAGTACGCCGCACGCCCGCGGAGCACGTCCTCGTCTGGCATCTCGGGCGGTGGCGCAAAGACAGGCGGCTGGACGAACAGGATCGCCTCTGGGTGACTCCGTCGTATCCGCCTTGCGAACGCGACGAAATGCGGCCGCCAAAAGTCTCGGATGAACTCGACCTCATCGCCCGTCTCAGGATGGTATCGGAAGTAATCCGGGCGCAGGCAGTACCCAGTCTCGGTGTCCCACACTCCGTGCTGAGCCCAGACACATGAACCGAGCTTCCACCGCCGTACGTCGCGCTTCCAGCCCCACCGCGGGTGCACACCGTCCACGTCTTCGATGGATGGGTCTGCCCAGATAGTCTGTCCCTTTGGGTCGATCGTGATTTGGCCATTTTTCGAGGGCCCGAACGCGCCAAACTTCCAATTCTGAACGGTCTGCGTCTGGCCCATACCTAACCGAAGCGACTGCAGCGGCGTCGGGTGCGAACCCTTCTTCAACGTCGAGCCCTGCTTGTCCGGGTTGACAGCAAGGTCTTCCCAGCCGCACAAACCTTCGAATGGCTCATTCAGACTGTCCCAGCCGATCACGCACTCATCGAGTAGCCCTGGCGTGTCGCGTATCCGATCCGCCATCTGGCCCATCGCCGCGATGTAGTGCTCCTGTAGATAATCCTGGATATTTTTCCCGTCGATCATGCACCGTGGCGCAAACGTTCGTCCAGCGAAAAAGAGTGTAAAGACTGTCTGTGAGAAAAGACGCCCATAGTTGGTCGACCAGATCATCGCAGGAAGCGCCGCTGGGTCGGGCGTGTGCGCGAGAGGATACTCGCAGTGAATGATGGCGGCTTGAGTTGCAGTCAGCTTTCGTGGGTCTATTCCGCATGCCGCCAGCGTCCAAAACGGAGCCCCGGACCCGCCAGAAAAACGTGACCACTAGAATTCGAAATGAAAGAAACGAGAGCAAGCGTCAGATATTCGTTGGTATCTATTTATAGCACATTGCCGACTTTGGCCATTTCTGTTCTTGTTGGACAGGCCGGGCTGAAGAAAAGCACTCACAGTGTCCTGATGTGGATCCATGTAAACCCTAAACCCGTATTCCTTGCATTTCTGAAGGACTCGAACGGTGTAATCCATAAATTCGTGGTCATATTTTCCCCTATGTCAGACGGCGACATGTCTGAGTACACGGAAGGGTCGCCACACGCGATGGAGAGCAAGAAAGGAATAAAACTCACGGTCCCTCGTGCTCCAATGCTTCCCATGCGACAGGATACCTGAGCATGTTGAATCCCCAGCCTCGCAGCCGGGCGAGATGCACGTCGGCGGACCCGTCGTCCAGATTAAGCGGTTGTCCGACAAAGCTTTGCCCGCCTGCTTCTGCAGTCTCCCAGAAATCGTCTAAGCGGTATGAAGGGTGTCCGACGGGTGCCTTGGATGAGCCGGAGAGGTTGACGCCACGCAATAGCAGAGTGCGACCAGCGTTGTCTACAAAGTTGCATGATGTCGTGTGTATGTAGGATGATGTGGTGTGGTTGCCCGTGGCGGGCGACGTTGAGGGCGCCTTGGGCATCGTCTAGAGTGATGTGCTGGGAGGTCAAGATGGAGTTGCCCTCCCTGTCTAAGTAGGTTTAAGAGCTGGTCACTTGTCGTCGTACCACTTTATTTTTCCGCATTGAAAGTCACGTGCGCGGCGTTGGCTACACCGCCAACACCAACTCCGAGTAACTCCAAAATAAGCACAATAGGCGGTCATAGCTATGCGTATCTATGACCATGCATATGAACAATAGTAACGAAACAATGCCTATTGTGGCATCCATGTGGGCAGAATACTTGGTATACGCGCTATGGACGTTTCCCCCAGAACGTGGATACCGAAGGGCCATGGACTCGGCGGGCATGGTACACGGCTGCCTGCATCTCCGCTACGTATCGACTTGGCGTGATTGACGCATGACAATGGATAGCCACGAGCCTTGCGTCTGCCTGCGAGGTTTTGGCGTTTGGATAGCGATAAGATAGGTCCACCAGTCAAGGTTCACAATCATAGTGATGATCATGCAATCCGATAAGAGTGGAGCATCGAAAAGACCATAGGCCAAAGAAGAAAGAAGTGCACACTAAGGGAAAGGCCTCTCTGAGTCTGCGTGCGCCAGCGGCATGTCTTGTGTTCTCCGCACACGACCATTGCACGACTCCGAGATTCGTCACTCTGCCGCGACTCTGACATAGCGGATGTAAGGATGAATTACGTTCAAGTAGATTTCACGGCGTTAAATGGCCTCGTTAAGCAGTAGAACTCGTAGGACGGGAGCAGCCACCCGATCAATAGCTATGTATGTATTTCCTCCAAGAGGAGCCATGAGCTGGGTACAAACAAAATCATGCGTATATCATATCCAACATCAGCGCCTGGGCGACGTGGGTGAGGGCAGGGTTACTGGCTATCGATGATATGGAAAGCTCGCAAACACCCATCGCGTAGATCCTGTCATGCGGCGATCATTATGGTTTTGTTTGTCTGCATTTATTCCGCAAGGCATCATCGTCTTTGTCCAAACATACCACAATACCACAGTTCCCCGCTCCAAAGAAAAAAAGTGACCTTCCGCGTGTTTCGACATGCTGTCCGCCGTCCGGTCGAGCGTCCTCCGCTGCGCGCCCCGTCTCGTGAGGGCCGTCGGCACCGCCGCCTCCGGCGATTCACAAAGCACCCAGGATGCACTCTACAGAGAAGCGACGTCCTTCCTCGGTGTAGAGCCTCCAAAGCAACAACAATCGAGCTCGTCGTCTTCGTCCCACCCAACCCCATCCTCATCATCGCTGACATCCACGACCTCCCCTCTTTCAATACTATCCACCACACCCGCGGCCATGGTCCCAAGAGAGGTGCTCGAAAAGGTCATCGACGCCTCGAACATCCCGCCGGAACAGGACCCGCTGCTCGCCTATCTCACGACGCGCATCCTCCAGCGTGGGCACAAGGCGCGCGCACGGCGCATCGTCTCGCGCACGTTGCTGCACATCCACGCTCTGACGCGTGCTCCTGCACTCCCTGTCGTGCGCCAGGCCATCGAGCGCGCGGCACCCGCGGTGCGCATTGTCTCGCACAAGATAGGCGGTAAGGTCGTAATGCGCCCCACCGCGCTGAACGAGAAGCAGCGCGTCGCAAGGGCCGTGGAGGAGATACTCAAGTCGGCCAAGACCAAGCCGGGCCACACTCTCGAAGAGAGGCTCGCGAGGGAGTTTATCTCTATCGTGAGCGCGGAGAGGCCGGATCAGAATGCGGTGCTGAAGAAGAAGGAGGAACTTCACAAGTCGGCGATGGTGAATAGGTATGCAGATTTTCTTATCAAGAATGCCGGGTCCTCTTTTTTAAAACTTTTCTGCAGAGGGAATATGCGGGGGTAGATCAATCGCGCTATTATCTTATGGAAATCTTTTTTTTCCTTCAATATTAGCATATTCTCCATCACGAGGTAAATTACCCTGAACGACAGCAACGTCTATAGAATGCCGCACGACCTAGTCCGCCGTTCATGTTATCATCTGTTTAACATGTCTGTCCACCAAGGTAGGCTGCCACAGCTAGTACGCCTAACCGGTGGCAGAAGCATTTTCTCAGTCAGAGAAACTCTGCGGACTCGAACTCTCCAGAAAGCTGGAACACTTCCATCTCAGGACGGGCACACGACAACAGCGATAACCGAGCCATATGTTCCTCGCACCGGTGGTATTGAATATTCCCGATGGAACGCCCTCAGATGCGGAACCAATAATAAAGTGGGCGCGTATCTTCCATGTCCGCCCTAGTTCTTTGTAGTCCCGGGCTTTGAACAGAACCCATACGCCCAGGACCGCAGACGAACCGATGCATGCCTAGGCAGGCGCCTCCTCCTGCAATGCCCGTCCACACCGCCGGTACCACGATCCCGATGGGCCTCGGCGTCGACCTTGCCAGCCGCTTGCGTCGCGAGTTTATCACTACTTTTCACCAGTGTTAGTGAAGACTCAGAAGCAGGTGGGACATCATGCAGCTGTATAGTTCGCGGTTCTGAGCAGTCCATGATTCGATATGCTTGCTCCATGACTTTGCTCTCTGTAGTTATTTCATTGTTGGTGCGAAGCCAACAAATAATTATGCTACCATAGTGGCGTCGCAGATGCTAGCCTTCATTAGATGCGTCTGAGTGAGTTTAAACGTAGCTCAATGACTGAAGCTGAGATCTATGGGCTCGCATGTTCTCGTACGCCCACTAAGCCAGTTTCTTGGTTGCAAGACTTGAAAACTTACTGCATACATGATGGGTTATGTCACACAATAGAAACGCTTACGCAGACGGCAAAACATCCCCGCCCAACGTACACCAAGAAATCAACCCTGTTCAAGTTCCGCTTCTGCCATGCCACGAGTGGCACACTGATGCTGTGCGACGAAAGTTGTGGCGACTGTAGCAAGTTTGGGAACGTGCGCCGTTATTCTCATTCAAATCGCTTATCTCCGAGTTCTTTCTTCAGCCGCATTTGCAGAGAGGAACAATAACCGTAATGTGCGCGCGCTCGACAAGCCAATCGCCGAAATGGAGCATACATTCTTTTACATTTCCTATGCATTGTACAAATCATCCTCAGAGATTCTTCGATCACCCGGGTCATTGTGCTTCTGACCCCCAAGTTTTTCACGCATTGTCTGGAAGCATAGATGAAAGATAGTGTCATCTACCGTAACAATCAGATTACCATTGTTGGCGGTGTTGCGAGTTACTCCCAGTCTCGCATGCACCAGTGCTTTTTGAGTGAGCATTTACAGCGTAACGTTATTACTGCGGACGGCTTCCCACGGCATCATCAGTACGATCTCCTTCGAGACAGCAGTGCATGCCAAAGGACGGAGGAATCATCTAATACCCCGTGAACCCATAGCGCTGAGCCAGCCTAAGGGCCCGTTCGGAAACTCCGAGATCAATCCCGATCGGGTTGGTTTTCCATAAACTACTAGCAGGGGAATTCAGACCTATCAACTTCAATCCCGTGCGACTTCAACCCGGTTTCTTTTGATCTCCCTGCCAAACTTAACCCGATCGGGATTGATCCCGAAGTTTCCGAACGGGCCCCAAGTTAGTAAACCCTCCCGACAAAGAAGCACCATACGATTGCTTATGCAATGGTGTACTGACCCTTATACCCCATACAGTACTGACAGGACTATCGGGAAATTATCACTGCCGCGGCCTGTGCCGCGGCAGCTATACTCATTCGTGCTGTCGTGCAGAGTTTCCAAGGACGTTGGCTTCAGTGGAAGCTACCCACCACCCTGACATGGTATATATAAAAGAGACATCCTGTATGCCGATTACATCCCAGAAAGTCGACATGCCCCTCTCTCTTAAAGCCCTTAGAAAAAGGGGAACTGAATGACTTGGTGCTTATTGTTCCATGTCAGATACATGATTGGCGAGGGAAGCAGTAAAAATACTCATCGTGCCAGATTTTTCAGATAGAAGGTAAGAGTTGTTCCATCAGCGTGTTCCAAGTACGGTACGTATACACAAACTCTTCTTACCAAACATCGCGCTTCGGCACTTGGCGGCCAATCTGAGATGAGCTCGCTCGCTTCCTCTAGCAGCTGTTCAGCAACTTTGCGATTGTCACGTAAAAAAGGAAAAAAAAATGGGGAGATACAACACGTTATGGTCGCCCATCAATGATTCGGAACAATTGTTTCTTTTTTTTTTCTTTTGGAACCCAGATGTGGCGAAATGAATGTTCCCTAAAGGAATGCACTGTGCGCGTTCTTTCGGTGCCATCAATGGACTTGTGTGCAAAAGAATGCATTGT
The DNA here is from genome assembly GCA_030407095.1 of Macrocybe indica. Lineage (NCBI taxonomy): Eukaryota > Fungi > Basidiomycota > Agaricomycetes > Agaricales > Callistosporiaceae > Macrocybe > Macrocybe indica. The sequence goes on from JARFTL010000004.1 coordinate 2,737,279, forward strand.
GCAACGTGCAGTTGAGGTTCATTTGATTTTAGCTCACTTCCAGGCCATCTCGTTGTCGTGGAGGAATGAACCAGCCACGAAGCATGAAGCATGATCGGCCGACCCACGTCCGACTGGCATGACCCCGCCTTGGGGATGGGCACCTCCGCTACATGGTATGGTCAACGTTCCGTAGCGATTTCACGGCAGTGATTTCCCCGCAAAAAAAAAAACCTACCTCACATAAACCGTTCCCCCTCGCTCGCTATGCCTGCGGCAGCGGAAGAGTTCGTGGTCCGTAGACGGTAGGAGTCATCGATGTCTGCGATTGTTAGACAAAGAAGACAAAAACTCACACATGGGCGCTGACACGATCGATCAGACTGGCAAACGTTCCATTGTCACCCCCCATTTCATCCCCGCCATTGTGACACGGCAAGAAGCTCTTGAAAACAGCATTGCCTCGGTTCCTTTCCGCGGCAATAGCACTCGAGCCTGCATCGCCTACCGAGGAAATTCTGGCAGCACAACTCGAGATCGAACCAACTTTACGCTCCAGCGGTCCAGACACAGCACAACGAGCAGAGAACAGAGTTGAGAGGAGAGCAAGCAAAAAAAGTTTTCCAGGTCTATTAGATCTAAAGGTAATCCATTCCAGGTAAATACGATTGCGGGGTGGGTGTTGGTGGGTGGGAGGTGTCAAGTCATTATCCTAAGGTACTTTACGGGGTTGCACGTGAGATGTGAGCAAAGCGTTTTAGTGTCGCATGAGCGACGGTGCAAAAGAAAAGCAGTCGACGATGCCAGGCAAGGTTGCCAAAAAGTCGTGAACAAAGTAAAGAGAAAAACCGTTTGGTATCTTGAAAGCCGAGGCAGGGGCATCCCAAGTGTTCATTTCCGTTTTAGACGTAGTTTGCAAAGAGTGGTATCAGGGATTGCGCGAGCGTATAGCTAAACACGAGCTTCGGTCCCACAACGAGGAGCTAGGAAAGAAAGAGGGGAGGGAACCAAGATCAACAAGAGGTGCCTGAGAAAGGCAAAAAAAAAAAACAGCCGTCAAAACCGCTCTCACCTTGGGCGTGAGCCCCTTGAAAAACGCGCTCACCCCCTCGCGCGCGACGAGGTCCTTCACGACCGTGAGCCCAGGAACCTTGTGCTCAAAATTCGCGTTCTGGATACGCGTCTTGATGGTGTCGAGCGGGGCCGAGATGATGATGGACGTCGCGGCGCCGGCGACCGACGCGATAAAGTTTTGCGTCCACGTCGCCTTGGAGTAGTCCGACACGCCGAGCACATAGTCCTTCGTCACAGCCGAAGCGCCAAAGAGCTGTTTGGCATTATTGCCAACGAGAGTGAGCGTGAATCGTTTAAACAGTTGAATCAAAGGCGGGGAAGAACGCACAGCAAAACTTCCCGGCGCGTTGCGCGCCATGGTCCATCCCCAGCCACGGTAGAGCGCGGAACCCTCTTCCATGACGATGCGGACCACACCGCGGTTGCGGAACGCCTCTGGGTTCACCTGGCGCTTTATTTTCAGCACGTCCAATGGGAGAAGCACCTGAAAAGGAAAAGTCACGTGAGTCGAGTAAGTGTGGGGATAAAAATGAAAGTATGCATGGATGGGAACAGTGGAAGGAACGGGAGGGGAAAAACGTACGACTTCGCCAATGCCGGTCAGGCTGACAACCATTCTCGAATCAGATCCAAAATGTGGAGTGAGGACAAAGTCACGCCGCACCTGCCCGCCGCAGCTTGCGCCATCAGCTTACCATTCCTCTCGCCAAACGTATTCGTGAGCTGGGTCTTGTAATGCCGATTGATGATATCGTTGAACCAGGGCTGGCCGCCAAACTTGTATATCCGCTGAGCGACCTTGTAGCCCGCAGCGTACCCGAGGCCCGGGAAGAGCGAGAAGAACTTGCGATGCACCGGGGCCGTGGAGAACTCGCGGAAGATGATCGGGGAGAGGGTTTGGAAGGAGACCTGGAGGGTGGTTGGGGTGTGAGAGAGAAAATACGAATTAGGGAAGGAGATGAGACCGACTTTGGCCTTGTTGCTCATCAGGCGTTTGGCGACGGTGTCAACGGGATGGAAGATCAGGAGCTCAGCGACGCCTACGCAGTACTCAGCTTCACTATTGACGCGGATTTTTTTACGGCTGCTCACCAGACGTCCCAGAACCCAGAACGCGAGCCGTACCAGACTCTTTGCCCTTACCAGCCAACGGAGGCGACATGTTTTGTCTGTGCGTAAGTGCGTGCGATGTGGTGAACGAGAGACGGGCAGACGAGCTAAAGCCGGGTCGGGTCTAATTATGAGCTTCTGAGCTCTTCTTCTTTCCTTTTCCCTCCGCACGAGGACGTGGATGCTGTGGAACCTGTGTCTGAGGCTGAAGTGCGACGGGCAGGAGATGTGCACTGCTGTGGGACGAGCTAATTTTTTTTTCTCTCGTACAATTTCGGCAACAGGGCACGAGGGTGTTGCCATACAAGGACAAATAGGAAACTAATTAAGATAAAGAAAGTCTTTGCCATCTCATGGTTACGCCGGACAAAGAACAGCCCCAAGGCTGCATAAGGCTAGACTGATCGATCGTGTCAGCCTCTCTCCGCGTCCAGTATCTTATATCTTATCTCCTTTCTCTAATCATAATGCCACCAATGAACGCGAGATTAGCCACGCTCCACCAGCGACGTTTGACCAGGAGCGACAGCACATATCAATCAAAGCCCCGCGGACCTCGAATTGCTCAGCCCCACGTGCTACGCACCCTCCAAGCGCTCATCCGGCAACACCGTACCTCCTCTCCGCACCTCACCCAAGCCGCGATCTTTCGCACCCTCGCGCCTCCCGCGGTATTCCTCTTCCTCTTCGCGCTCTCCGCGCTCGCGACGCGTACGCCGCTCCTGAGGACCAAACTCTTACGCGCCATGGACGCGGCGAGCGACGGTGGCGGCAGGGTCGTGGCCATGGAATGCGTGGCGGGAGTCGGTCTCGGCGTGCTCACCGTGTTGGGCATCGTCAGGGTGGCGGTGTGGTTGGGCGCGAAGGCCTTGGATGCGTTTTGTGGGATGGATCTGGAAGGGTGGGAAATTCGCGACGGCGAGGACGATACGGAGCACCAGAAGCTGAGCCAAGCGAAAATTCTGGGAGGGGTCTTCTTGTGATTTATTTCCTTACGGAAACAAAACCAGATTTCCGACAGACCAACTCAAAAAGCTGACAATACAGAAAACCACCCCTTTGGCCATGAAAGTTTCTTGACCCATTCGGACATGCTCTGGCTCCGCGGAGGCATCATTGGAATAAACAATGTCCGATCCATCCTTCTAGTCGTGCCGCAGCGCCAGAATTTATCTGCATCTCTTGGACCGAGCGTACATGGAGCGTTTGGACAGATGGTTAAGCAAACACTACCGCTCTGACGTTCTCACCGGCATTTGGCATATGGGTTAGTCAATCGAGTTCAACTACAGCAAAGAAGTACAACTGATACAAACATAGGGCATATAGAGAAGGTGAGCTGATCACGAATAAAACACTGCACAATGAAGTCCGTCCGAAGTTGAAGAAAAAATATCCGACAAACAAGAAGGTACGCTCGGATGCTAGTGCGAGGCGTTGCTGAGCAGGACCTCACGCAAGCTTGACTTGAGTTGGACGTACATGTTTCTGACCAGACCACATTGCGACAACAGTGTTCCTGGGTTTCACGCGAGCAGAGTGCAATGAGCAACGCTGAGCGTGAACTGAATGGGCATGCGATTGTCATACCTCAGTAGGATTGCTGAAAGGTGATGACGAACTCGCGGCGGAAGGTGCGAGGGGGGACGACGTCGAGGCCTCCCATCATGATCATGGTTCCGTCGGTGTGGATGGGCGGAGGCAGAGGCGGCGGATCGCGACGCCCAAATAATTTCGTGATGACTGTCGAAGCAGATATCGCATCATTAGTGATTATGCGTGTGCGTTCGCATTCTTGGAGGACGACTCAACATTTCTTGATGCTCTTGAGAGAAGGATGCATGAGTAGTTGGGTAGTTCAGTAGGAGTATGAAGTGGTAGGGGACTGCCTATAAATATCTATGGCAAAGGTCGGCCATGGATGTAGGACGCGGACATGCGTTCTCTTGTTAGCAGCTTTGCTGTGTACATGTCTCCAAATGGAAGTGTTGAATAACCTTAAGTGTCAATGCAGAATCGCCGCAACGTGGTCAGGTAAAAATGAGCTCTCAGATCTCAGATCTCTGTCGGCCCTTTTATTCCATCTGACCTCCTTCACGTCAACAGCTTTCAGCATAGACCTCCGTAATCACTACACCCTCCCACCCTGATCATGCTTACACCGTCATCCTCACTGTATAATCATAGTTATAGATCTAGCCGTATAGCAGTCAGTCCTTATGATATGGGGTGTGATGGATGCTCAAGAAGGCAGAGAGGCAGCTTGAGAGCAGCGCGGCGCCCCTGCACTCTGCCTGTGATGGACGAGCCTGGGAAAGGTAAGGACCTCGCATCATCAGCCCATTCTTGGACCTGTCATACTCCAGTTTGGGACGTCTGGCCACTCCTTTGCATGCTTCTTTGAGTTGTAGCCCATCAGGCCTAGCAAGCATTCTCCGCATCGTTCTCATCCCTGTAAGTTATGGTAAGCTATGTCACATTCCGTGCCGGCCGAGTGGCATGGCATGCTGTGGAGATCTCGTAGTTTCTTATCCTTTTTCCCATCATTTGTTTGTCTTGAAGCTGTGCCGCAGCCATTTAAGTAAAACCACACAGTACTATGCCACCCCAGCGGTTCGGATTTAGCGTTAGTTCGGGTTGGCTGAATAACTCAGCTTCCACTCGGTCTCTCGTCCATATTATTTCATATATTGCATCTAGAACACATTACGACCTCCTTCCATGTGGTTTTTCTATCGATTTGTGTTGGGACGAGGCCCGAGCATGGCAAGCTGGCGGTCCCGGGACAACCCGTGGGTACCTACAAATAGTAAATATCAAATTGCGGCATGTATATAAGCCAGTCCCCAAACGGGACAAACAGTAGTTCACGTGCCATAACTTGCACTCATTCACTGTCGCTCTACGTCTCTGCTTGCTAAAAATTTGTGTGTCTACTGAGAGGTCGTTTTGTGGTCGGATTGTCACGCTGGCCGTCCAAGCCGAAGCGGAGATTGAATCCTCCTCCTTTCGTTCACATCCCTTTCCCATCCCTTTCCAGTTCCTTTCTGGGTTGCGCGGCAACCAGCCCCTCTATCCCGATGTGGGGTGCTCATAACACTCACAGAGACATTCCTCACCATACTATACCGGCCTATATGCATCCTACAAGTTTGCCAACCGATACCACCATTGCACCATACTATGGTACATTCAATCTTAATCCTTACTCATAGATCATATACGGAGCATTACAGACATCGATATAGATATATATACCTCGCGGCTTGATCCTGCAATGACGGTCCTTCCTTCGACTGAAAAGTCACTGGGTTTAGTTTCGGAAAGAATTGTAGCCGCGTACAAGATAAAATCTATCCCAACACAGCAATTCAGCCCAGTACATGAATAGGGACTGGGGACCAGCCAGTGTCAATGCATTGAAATGAGCGTCTACGCTAAAGAAGATTTGTCCAACAGACCGAGGACACGGACTATGGAATGCGGATACTAGCAGCAAAGAAAGAGAAAGGTTGCGCCTATAGTCTTGGCAAAAAAAAAATGCATGTGCAGGTATGTTAGCTATGGCTTTGCATAACGGGATTATGTACGATGAAGAGGAGGGTATATGTATTGAAGCGATGGTGCTGGGGCCCGGCAGCATCAAGCATGTTAGTCACAAATATGTATGCACAGATAGGACGAGGAAGAGCGGCCATGTGGCGACAACTGTTCTCGAAGTAGATGGTATCCATTCACCAGACGGAGACCGTGGTCGCTCTGCGTCTATGGAAGCGGCGCGAGCGTTTTGCCGGCACTTCAGAACGCTTGAAGCCCGTGGTAGGAGCGTCGCCCAGGTGGCGAGCGCGTTTCCGCCTGCATTGGCCGGGGTTGTGGTTGGGATGAGGGTTGGTATTGGCATTGGCATTGGTGTTGCTGTTGGCGTTGTTGCCGGTGTTGGCGTCGTGGCCTTTGTCACCGTTGCCCTTGTCAGTGTCGTTGTCCGACTCGGGCTCTGCGCTGGATGAGGGAGGCTGGGAAGGCGGAGCTGACGAAGGGATCGGAGAAGGCGAGGGCTGAGGCGAGGCTGAGGGAGAAGGCGGGTGTGTGTTGTTATTCTCGTTGCTGTTCGAGTTTGACGACACGTCAGTGGATGGCGTGCCATTGAGTGCCGCCGGACTCGTGCTCGCAGGAACAGGAGCAGCCGAACTTGACAGAGGTGCACTATCTCCACTTTCAACAGCGTTGCCATTTACGGACGACGCAACAAAGATATCGTTCTGAGCGCCTGAAACGATCGATCGAAAAAAGAGTGAGGAAGGACATCAGTGCCCCATAGGGCTAAATGTAGTCACACAGCAAGATCTCGCTCACCATCGGGGAATCCGCATTTGCTGTTGTACGCCGGGGAGCGCGGGTGGCCGGAAAGATCCATGCCGCTGACCTCGATGTTGTTCCCGTCCTGCTGATTCCAGTAGATCATCTGCTTCGCGCCCCTGACGCACTTGGACTGGTCGTCCTCGCACCAGATGGGGGGCTTGCCCTGCGCGACGGGCGTCGTGGAGCTCGCTCCTGTGACCTTGCATCTAAAGGGCTGGTGGTAGATGTTGGGCTGGCCGCAACTAGGATAAGCGGATGAGGAGATGTTCGTTGAGTCTTGTCGTTCGGAGTGATAGAAAACGGCTACTTACCCGTTGGGAATCTGACGCATGGCGTTTCAGGTAAATCGCTCTGGTGAGAATGCGAGATGAAAGTGTGCAAGCGGAACTCACCCATCCCCACTGGCAAGGAGCGTGTCAGCCTCGCGAAGCCCACGGCACAAGACATGATAATGACTTACAGCACAGATGCATCCTCCAGGAGGGCACGCCGGCAGGGCGGCAGGGACGTCGTACGTGGCGATACGTTTCCAAGGCGTACTGGTGCAAAGTGAATCAGCTCGCTAATCCTTATGCTAGGAAAGTTTGCGCGCACTGGTAGCGAACGGAAAACACGACCAGATTTTCCTCGGTCACTTGTTTGATGTCCGACTGAGTTGGCCAGTTGGCGTTGACGCTCTTGTGCTATGCGGATGGGTTCTTACCTGGTAGGAAATGGCGAAGGCAGTTCCAGCTGCCATGGACTGATTCTGCGTGTGCACTGAGGATGGAAAACACACTCAGCGCCGTCCGTCATACCTGAACTTGACCGACGGTTCGGACTCACTGTTTGGGGAGGTAATGCAACTTGGGACATTCTGGACAGCCAAAGATCCAATCTCTGATGGACGCGGTAAAATAAAATACAGTTCTCACATAGTCCTCGGGGTAGTTCCCTCCATCCGGCCAGTCGGAAGAGTATTTTCCGCTGTAAGATAGAGTGGTCTTGGCGCGGTTTGAAGCGATCTCGACGGTGAACTGGCCGCCGGCCGGGCTGCGTGCAATGTACCATCAAGATCCCGCATTGCGAAAGTGAGAAGGAAAGCCCATACAGTTCGAGGAAGTCGCCGTCCGCAGGAGGAAAGTTATCGCACTAATTAATAGACGTCTGCTTGTGTTGTGTGGCGAAGGAGCATATGTGCCTTACGCCGTTGACATGGTGGACTGATTGCAGGGGAGTTATGACCAAGCGGCATGTTTTGGAAGACGAAAGACGTACACCACCAATCGTTCTTGGACAGCTGGTACAGCGGCGTGACGATGCTATACGAATTCAGGTCCATAGCACCTGTGTTACCCTTCGACGAGAAATTTTCAACAACACACGTCCACACTCGTCTCGTAGTGCAAGGCACTCACGTTGAGGCAATACATGCCCTTGGACCATGCCGACAGATGCGCACTGACGAGAGTCCACCAGATCGACACGGCGACGAAGCCAGCGAACCGCATTCTAGTCTATTGTTCTAGAGTTGGGACAATGCAACAAGGAAAGTGAGTGTTTGAAGGAAAGAAAGGACGACCGGGGCTGCGCGGACGCTGAGGCCTCGAGTGCGCAGAAGGGAACTCGTGAAGGGGGCGTGAGTTAAAATGAACGACTGGGCGCAGGGCGCGCGGCGAGGTATAAAAGATGCGACAACGACGGCGTAAAAAAATATAGGTTCACTTCCGTCCAATCAGAGCTTTCCAAACGGAAACTGTTGAATTATCTCGCTTGGCGCCCTGAGCCATCACGTCATTATGCTCGGTCGTCATGCGACAAGGTGGTGTGCCTGATCTTCTTCACTGGGTTTCATGAATCGTTCTAACCCGTGGTTCAAAATTATAGACGAAATCGCGGCTTTGGACGCATATGTAGAACGTTGCAATTGCTGACGACCAGAGACGCGGGATGCGCTTGGATATAAAAGCTCATGTTGATGAATCACCTTGGCAAATTTCGGGAAATCAGAAAAGGCAAAAAAAAGGCTTGCGATGACCGTTTCTGCGGAAAAGTCTAGCTTGTGTAAAAAGGTCTGCCTCGCCGCAAGTGGAGAATCGCCATAACGATCCGCAGAGCTTACTGGAAGGCATTAGCGGAATCAACATGCCCAGTGTTTGATGTCCATGGGGGACACGGAAGCGGTTTATTTGGCACCTTTGTTTGGCTGACGTAATCTGGTGGAGGTTCGCGTGCCATCACACCACGGTTGCCACTGTACCGTACATTTGTTCCAGCGATTTCAATGTCCATTCCCTCAGCCAAGCCTTTCTCCTTTCTCCCTGTGCCCATAAGGTCGCAACGATAAGTCATATCAATATAATGCTCAAGACAGGAAGAATCATGGTCGCCTGGGGAAAGTTAAAGACTTGCATCGTTGCGGTAGTTCGCCATGAAGTTCGGGGCTCCAGCCTGAGCCCGCGAACCGTGGTTGGCCAGCGTTGCAAATTGCCCTCGTGGAATTCATCTCCAGAGCCCGCGAATCCGGAGCTATCATCACATCCGTCATGTTCAGACAGATGGGTTCCTCTCTAGCACCCAACTAAAGCCGCTGACGTCCTTCTACCGAGCTCACCTCATTCAAAATTAAATTACCCATGTCGTTCCCTTTCTCGCCACTCGCCATTAAGATTCTGCTCGTGTAGGGCAAATGCCACTCATGGACAGCTGTACAGGTCTGGCCCGATCATTCTTGTGCACGGTGCGAGATTCATTTCAGACGCCTCCGCCGCTGCCGCTTTAATATGGATCGACTGTTTTCCGCAAAATTGTTGACGGACATGGGAGATAGAAGGCGTTCCTTGACTCTGGCTGCTATCTTCGCCCCATCAGTGCCTTGAGAATGGGAAAGGGGCAAGAATAGTGTCGCACCTGCGGCTATAAAACGAGCATCTGGGCGATTATTGAGCTTGCGAGGGTGACTCTTTCTCAACTGCTATGGCAACGCTTCTGGTTCGTCCTTCTCTGCTCAGTATCTCTGCTATTATCTATTTTCCTGTGAGTCTCTTGTCCGATGCACTGGCCGACTCTTTAAACTTTCCATGCAGGCTATCCTCGCACAGTCTATCCCATCTATCTTACCCGGAAATTGGACATCTCTGGGTTGTTACACGTGTGTTGGTCTTCGCCTCAACGCTTTCTGTCGGTGTTGAGTTTAGCACAACAGGGATATCTCAACCGCGAGGACTCTTGCGGCCACGTCTACGACCTCAGATTCTATGACGGTGGAATCGTGCATATCGTTCTGCGAGACGTCCGGTTACATTTATGCCGGCGTCGAATTTTCCAGTGAGTTCACTCGTCTTTTTTTCAGTCAGCGTCTCGCGCTGACCTCGTACTTGAATCTGATTAGGGGTAAGGCCACGAATGCCGAACAGTTTCTGTCATCCGTGAGCTGATCGATTCTCTACGTCGATCTGTGCGATACGCAGGAATGCTGTACGCCGTGCTATGTGCTATTGTCTTGGATTCCTCATGGAATGTTTTCTAGATTGCGACTCGACGATCCAAAACCCGGGCCAGCTCACGGCGCTGAGCGACTGCAGTTTCGGTTGCAGCGGCAATTCGTCCGAATCGTGCGGCGCCTCTGGCAGGTTGAACCTCTTGTACAGCGGACAACCGGGACCAGTGTTTGTGCAGACAACCTCGGACGGTCAGTGGACGTATCAAGGCTGTCTGACGTATGATGCGTTTCGCCGTGTTTTATAGCTTTTACTAAGTCTTTGAGAACGTCTCTAGGGATAACATCAGTCAGAGGACGCTCGCCGTTCCTAATCCCATCCCTGTCGGTGTCACGGCGGATTCATGCACAGCTGCTTGCAAGTCGTTGGGTGGGTATCAGTTTGCGGGGATGGAGAACGGACACGAATGCTGTGCGTAATTTGCTTCTTACCAAGCCTTACAGTGATTCCATTCGGTCCACTGATCCGCACTTGTCAACCGCAGGGTGTGGCGATTCCTTGAACGCGGCATCGCAGCGAGTTTCGGACGATGACTGCCGGATGGTCTGCGTCGCGGACCACAGCGAGTACTGCGGCAATCAGGACCGGATCGCTACGTATCGGTTTTCGGCATCGGAAGAGCCGCAGACTTGCACGTCGACGGACGTGGCGAACTTTACGTTGCAGGCGGTGTACAAGAATCCCGATGCGGGCGGACCGATGTCGGTGAACCTCAAGCTGATCACGGTTGAGATGGTGCCCAACATCGTTTGGGGCATCCTGACGGTGTGTACCTCATGCTGTCGTTCCTGGGTGTCTCGGACGTCACGATGATGCTGATCGAGCGTTGATTCAGTCGTGTTCGACGTGCTGCTCCGAATGGCCTTTCTATTCGCTCACCAATTCAGTGTTTTTCCCGCGTGCGCCATCAAATCCGAGCCTGAGAGCGTCGTCGACTGCGCCGCGAGACGGCGAGTCACCTAGCTTCATCTCCTCGAACCCGCCGTTCCCCGGCGCGCAGGACTATTGCGTCGTGGTAAATCGCGCTCAGCGCTGGCGTTCGGATCTAAAATTTGAAAGCATGGACTGACGAAGACGTGATTTGTTTTGCTTTTTCTTTTTGTAGGATGATCCGGTAGCTGCCGCTGGGAGCTTGCCGCTGCTGTCCTTCGGAGGCAAGACGGACGCTTTTTCGTTGTGCAGCAATAGTTCGGCGAACGGCCGGCTGGATGTCGTGTACTCGCCCATCACGGGACACCCACACTATTCCCTGGATGGATGTAGCTCCATCAGCATCCAAGTGATCAGTGGTTAATTCCACGACTGTTCCAGGCTGTGCCCCCGGTGACGACGACGATGAACAAAAGGAGAAGTGGAAGCTTGGAATTGATGGAATGGAATTGATTTCGCCGATATCGTCGCCGTTTGGTGTCTTTATACTTTAACCTATGATATGATACATAAAGAGAGAAGCTTTCATCTTGTCGTTTGTGTCGTCCGCTGCCGTCCGAAATGCGTCGGACTGGTGGGATTATTACGAACCATGAACCGCTAAGCGTTCTGTGCCGGCATATGACCCGCGACGGTCGCAGGTTTCGCAGTGACGCGCCGCCGAGATGAAGAACGCTCAACCGCCGCACAGCAGCGGATGCCGTCCACGCGGACGGCGTTCCGTGGTTGGATCAGCGAGGCCATGGGGTCCTCATTCCCAGGCACCACATGGGGGCGCTGCCCCGCAATCATTAATCATGAGCCCCCTTCCCTTCCCAATGCAATCGTGATTGAGAAATGATTCTGACCGCTGGGCCCCGCCCAATCCGAGCGTGTACCGTGCCGGCGCTGGACTATATCTGACCCCGCTTGCCCTGTATAGGCTAATTCAATTGCTTCTCTCCCCCACCACTCCCCTCTTTCCCTCGCCTTGCCATTCGTTCGCCCTCCCCACCTGCAGGAGAATATCGTTGACCCCCCCAACAGCCATTTCGGAAGCCGGGATCGTTGTGTGTGTCTCATAATAAATAATGGGCAGGTGAGTAAGAAAGCTCAGACATTACCGATCGCCCCGTCCGCGTTCCCTCCTCCCCTTCTCCCTCCCTCTCTCCCGTTCCCTTCTCCCTCCCAGCGCGTTGCTCCTTGCTGCTGTCCTCGGCGTGCTGCTGCCCCTGATGATGTCTAACTCGTTCTCATTCTTCAACTTCAGCCCCGCAGTCGGTCAGTCGACGCTCGCGCACCAGAAGGATCTTCCCAAGCTCCCCATTCCGTCGCTCGAGGATACGTGCCGGAGGTACCTCAAGGCCCTCGAATCGCTGCAGGACGAGAAAGAACACGAGCAGACGAAGGAGGCCGTCAGAGACTTTTTGGGGAATGATGGTCCGAAGATCCAGGAGAAGCTGATCGAGTGGGCAAAGACTAAGGACAGGTGCGGCTTCTCCTTGGTCTCTTTGCGTCCTTCTGCCGTGTGCTGACGCTCTTCCTTCTAGTTACATTGAAGAGTTTTGGTACTGAGCTTTTGACCTCGATCTCGATACGATGTCATGCTTATCGCATCGTCTGCTTCTAGGTATGAATCATACCTGTCGCATTCCGACCCTGTTGTTCTAGCCCTCAACCCATTCTTTGTCCTCGAGTGCGTTTATCATTGAAAATTATAGTAGACAATAGCTAGCTCATATGTTTCCATGGTAGAAACGACCCCACTCCCGATCGCGGCGCCCAGCTACCCAGAGCCGCGTCGCTCATCATCTCTTCATTAGGATTTGTTCACGATCTCCGGAAAGGCAACTTGCAGCCGGACAGCGTCCGCGGCGTCCCCCTGGATATGGACCAATATACCCGACTTTTTGGTACTTCCAGGATCCCCACGGAGGTTCGTGGGCGCTCTGTTTTTCTGCAAATCTTCTGAAAGCTGAACTTGTTGGATAGAGAGGATGCAGAATGGATGTAAAGTCCGACTCTAGGCACATCATCGTTCTCAGAAGAGGACAATTCTGTGCGTACTGCCTATCTTCTCGTCTCCACTACCTTGCTGACGAGTCATGTCTCTCAGACTGGTTTGATGTCCTTGACGAAGACAATTTGCCTCTCTTGACCGAGCGCGAAGTCCTGCGCAATCTGCAAGCCATCGTCACAGACGCGGACAAGACCCCCCGACTGGAAGTGAGTCTCTTGGTTGTCTATCGCCCGCATGACACCCTCTGACAGCGCAACAGGTAGCCCGCAACTCGGTAGGTGTCCTCACGACCGAGCACCGCAAGACGTGGTCGCAGCTGCGCAACATCCTCGCGAGCGACCGCCACAACGCCTCGTGTCTCGAGATCGTCGACGACGCGCTGTTCGTCGTGTGTCTCGATGACGCCGCGCCGGATAACCTGAACGACCTCTGCAGCAACTTTTTGTGCGGGACGTACAACCTTCAGGGCGGCGAGCAGGTGGGGACGTGCACGAACAGATGGTACGACAAGGTGAATTGGACTGCACAGGATTTTGGCTCGTGAACTGTTTCGCGTGCTGATGCGCGTCCGATAGCTCCAAATTATCGTCTGCGCGGATGGTGCTGCCGGTATTAATTTTGAACATACGGGCGTGGACGGTCACACCGTGCTCAGGTCAGTCGCCCATCCCCATCTCCCACCCACAACACTAGCTGAAGCACGCGTCTCCAGATTTGCCGCGGACGTGTACACCGAAGGCCTGATGCTGCTCGCGCGGTCCATCAACCCATCCGCGCCGACGCTCTTCCACGCGCCGCTCTCTCCGCACGCCAAATCATACAAGCCACCCCGAGGCCGCGGCGGGGGGCCATCGTCTCCTGCGGCCGTGGAGACGATCGACACGACGCCGAAGAAGCTCGAGTGGAAGATGACGCCGGAGCTGCGCGTCGGCGTGCGCTTCGCAGAGACGCGGCTCAGCGCGCTGATATGCCAGAACGAGTGTCAGGCGCTCGAGTTTGATGGGTATGGCAAGAACTTTATCACGAGCCACGGGTTCAGCCCGGACGCGTTCGTTCAGATGGCGTTCCAGGCGGCGTATTTTGGGCTTTATGGTCAGTCGTCTTTTTTTTTCTTTTTTTTTTTTTCGTTCGTCGGCGACGTCGTAGGGCTCGGCTGACGTTGACGTCCTGGACGCATAGGTCGATTCGAGTGCACGTACGAGCCGGCGATGACAAAGGCATTCTTGCACGGCAGGACTGAGGCGATTCGAACTGTGCAACCAGAGAGCGTGAAGTTCGTAAAGGTGAGCGCCTGACAGATCGAGACTCTGCTGCGCTGCTTAACCCCAGATCTCAAGGCGTTCTATTCCGAAGCCCCGATCTCAGAGAAAGTCGCCTTGTTGCGCAAGGCATGCGAGAGGCACGTTAAGCTGACAAGAGAATGCAGCCAGGGTCTAGGACAGGACAGGTAAAAACAGCCTTTCCGTCTGCCTGCCACGTTTCATGACGGATTGAATGTTCCTTTTGGCAGACATCTGTATGCGTTATACTGCCTTCTGCGCCGCCAGATGTCCGGGAACTTGAACCCTTCATCAGACGAGCCGGACACGTCGACGCCCGCGAAGATGCCGCAGATTTTCACCGATCCAGGCTACGAGACGCTCGGGACGTCGATACTTTCGACGTCGAACTGTGGCAACCCTGCTTTACGCCTGTTTGGATTCGGCCCGGTTGCGGCGGAAGGCTATGGCATTGGCTACATCATCAAGGAGAATAAGCTCTCGATGTAGGTTGACCTTTGTTGCTTGCTTGCATTGTCTTTATTCTGGATAGACGCTGAGCCTTGTATGTTTTGTTTTGGGAACAGATGTGCATCGTCTAAGCATTTGCAGACGAGAAGGTTCCTTGACACGCTTCAGAATTATCTGTGCGATATGCAGAGGCTGCTCATCCAGCTCCATCGCTCGGCCAATGAGCGACCCGCGCCGTTCGTCGACCACCACGGTATCCTGAGAGATTCCAAGACGGGCAGGCCCATCAACGGCTACTCCTCTGACGAGAGCGCAGAAGAGAATCAGATGGCGATCCGTACGTGGATTTCTGGCACTGAACGAAGCGCAAGGGAACCGAGACTAAAGCATGTGTTTCTAGCTGGGTATTCGTTCTTTGATACGGGCGATGTGGAGCTCCTCGGCCGTCGGAAGAGAACGTCGCACCACCCTGACATAGGTGAGCTTTTATAGCCTGACCCCAGTATCGCCATCGTCCTTGCTGAGATTATCTTTACCCAGGTAAAATCATACCACTTGCGGAATATTAAGCGTGAACTTCCGAAATCATGCCTACTGTCTACATGCATCTGTACCGTATATATCTATGTACATACATATCTTTGGTTACATCTATTGTTGGACAACGACATCCTGTGTGAAGTGAGGTGATCTTCTGTATCACGGAAGTCATTACAATTCATATCGATGACGGCGTGTTCGTAATGAGTCCTTGCCACATTGGGCTGGTGGTCCACCGTCCTCTTGGGATGGTTTGATAAAGTTTCGGCACGGCAGCTTTGCCGAGGCGCAAAAATAAGCTTGCCGAATCGTTGGCAAAGGCTGGGTTCTAAATTTGATCTCCGTCATAGCTTCCGTGCTTTCCCGTCGCTCCCAGTCGCTGGTCCACTGGTACCAGTGAGACTATTCCAAAGGGGATAACCTCCATATGTTCGGATCTATCTGGCAGCAAAGTTTGAGAAGCGCTCAGGTTTGATCTTCGATTGTGTCCCCCTTTAAGCGCGGCATCTCACTGCAGTTGCACATTTGTGGTCAGGACCCGTTGTTTCCTATATGGAATTCGGGGCTTGATATCTCACAGCAGCAAAGGCTTAGTACTGGCTGAACAGACACCATGGGGAGAGGGCCTGAGGGAACGATTTGTACATGTCGAAAAGAAACGATTTATTGCATGACAGAAGAATGTATGCACTCTCCTCATCCGATCTAGTCGCTTGTTACGTTCTCAGTGCCTAGTCTTAGCGTCTGCAATGAACGGCTGGATCCGTCGAAAACTGGCTTATGGGCGCCTAAATCGAGTCATGGCATGCCAGCCACCTGCGCTTTTTCGGCATTTACGGTTGTTCCTATATCCATCGGCATCCCTGTTCTAGTGCCGCTGCCAAGACGCCGTCTTGGAAGCAGTGGAATGCGCTGAAGATATAAAAATCCAACCCAAGATCCGCTACGCCAACTTTGCTGCTCGTTGCCGCTTTCTCGCTCCGCTACCCAGACTCGCATCCTAGCTCCTCTTTTTCTGGGCATCTGGCAATATCCTGTCTGTGCGAAGCGATTCTCAGAGACTAAAACTAAAACATGACTCCCGCAGAAAGCCCTGCCTCTGCTCTCCTTTGCTTTGCTGAACCTTGAGGACATGTTCTGAGCGCGGCTCTTGCTTTCGATTGTCAATTTCCTGTGTCCACGCCAAACGTGGCCGAACTTTTGCTTGCTCTGCCCTCTCTGAGAACTTTGTCTCCGGCACGAATCATGACAATGAATTACAATATTTACACGATGGCATCGAATGTAAGCTGCTTTAAACGACTAACTGGCGCACGAAGTAACGCAGAGGCCGCTCTAATTTGCTAGTTTCTTATCTGGCCGCCCGCTCTCTGTCTTTGCGAATCCTCTCGACGTAGATGAACGTTACCAGGATCGTCTCGACCATGTGCTCTCCCTCTGGGAAGATCTCGAGAGATGCAGGTCGACGTTTCCCTATGATGCCAAGGCTTTTGCGATGGAATGTCGCGACTGGAGTCTGCTTTTCATCATGGACAAACAACTGCGTTCCCTCAGTACTTCGATCATTGCTACTTGATCGCCCCAGGACTCACTGTCGGGACAAACGTCCCAAGACGCCATTTGTATTCGACACCATCGGGGCCGGTAAAAATTCGATGTCTTGGAGTATCCTGGGACCCATGCACAGCTCACGAAAAACAGAGGAACACTTACCTCCCATAAGGGCCCCACCCCTCCTCTCGGAACATATCCTTCGTTTGGATCTCCTCTCCTCGAAAACGGATAATCGACGTAGCGAGAACCCTGTGTTCGATCTGCGCTAGATGCGCGAACCTCGGCTCTGTGTCGTCGTCGTCTCCCGAAGTGGTTTGCGGAACGTCGTTAGGGAGCACGCAACTGATCGTTGACGACCGGTTGGTGACGCGGAGAGGGGTGACGACTTTGAACATGGCCTGGCCTGCTTCATCTGCGTATGTCGAGTTCAACGGAGAGCGGTTTGAGAGATATAGATGCATGGTCACTGAATGGAAGCCTTGAGGCCAGTGCTCGCTTTAAAAGTGATATGTGCACACCCGCCAGTGTTTCAGCGGCACGACGCTGTGCTGATTGACGCCCAGGGATCGTCGCAGTGGGATGACAGATCCCGAGCTTAACTCCTTTTGGTTAAGGACCTACACCTTAACAATATCACAGCAGGACAGGTACTGTACAATCGGACAGACTGTGCATCGGCTTGTCCAATGCGTCTAATGTGGCGGTGAGAACAGTCTGTTTATGAAAATCCAACTGATGGCAACTTATGGGCTGCCTTTGCTTCCAATATGTACGAAAAAAAGATTCCTCGGACTTCTTTGCCTCATCCTGGGCGTCCACGAACATACACACGTTCATCCCGATCTTTCATATTCCATCACGGAATTAGGGACCGCCACCTGCCGCGAGGGTGAGTAAGCATACGCCCCCTTTCTTTGCGTATTTTCTCGATGTACACAAAGGTGATGACGATAGTTTCGACCATGTGTTGTCCTGCAGGCAATATCTCCAGGCAAAGCACATGCGGACTTGTTGGCGAAGTATAAGTTCTTTCGGAGAAATCGAGCGACGGCAGTTCGTTCGTCGTTGTTGATATTTAACTAGGAAGGTCAGATTAACCAGTCTAAGACGCCGCACGCTGGAAGAATGTCCAACCTCAGGTTCCAGCAAATTGAGCATCCATATGTACTCTTTGCCGTCTGGACCTGTAAACACACGATGCCTAGCACATGACTCAATTAGCGGTCCGAAGTCCTTGAATCGGGTTACTTCAACGTACGCGCCATAGAGTCCATAACCCTCCTTGCGAAAGTAGGTCTTCGTCTGGACCTCCGTCTCGGCGAACCGTATCACAGAAGATCCGATAACTCTGTATTCGATTTCGGCAAGGGGAACAAATCTGTCCTGAAAGTCGGCCTCGTCGCCCTTCTAAAGCATGTCGTTGAGAATGACCCCAGTGATGGTGGACCTTCTCCCCACCAGCTTCATCGGCGTGTCGACTTTGTAGAGGACTTGACCATCGGCTGTGGTGAACTTTGCGTTGATGGGAGAGCTGTCAGTGAGATAGAGGTTCATCGGACTCGCTGGAGTTAGTCAGATAGCCGCAGAGAGGATGCTGTCCTTTTATTGTTCGGAAGAACCTATGGCTCGTGATAGGCTGTGCGGGACGAGCTGTAGCCCACTCAAGTGACTAGCATCTACCCCATGGTGGTGTGACTGCGATCAAAGAAGTGCCTGCCCGTTGCAAGATCACAGTTCAGCGAAAAGATAAAACCGCAGGATGCTATGCCCCATGTCCAGCCCTGATCATGGACTTCATAGATCTCATAGATACCTCTCCACTTCAGGTCACCGGCGTCCGCAATTCACTCTTCACTCGAAACATAGTAGAACTTTACGAAGAACTCTTGTACAATCGCTGCCAATTCCGGTGGACATAATTCTAAAGGTTGGACATAGTCCGAGATCGGACGTCCAACTCTACGACCCAACGTTTCTTGTCCTTAAGCAAAATTTCTTCTGTGGGATCTGCAGGACGAGAACCTCAACGTCCGTCATGAAAAGCGAATTGCACATGGACTTACTCCACGAGTCACTGTCTTCATCCAGAGTGCCGACCGCTAAGCCTATGAAGTCGTCTTGGTCATTGCTCACGAACATGTTGGAGCCACATTCAGGGCAAAAGAATCGGGAGAGTGGGACGCCTCTCAAGGTGGCCTTGTCCACGAATTTCTTCAAAGTCTTTTCTCCGCATGTCATTATGACTTGCTGCAAAATACCACAGCCCCCGGTCACGAAGCAAATCAGCATGCTAAGAGCGAGACCACGTACGCTGGGTCTGAAGAAGGCGCTGGCATAGAAAGCCGATCCGGTCGTCTTTTGACAATTTCGACAGTGGCAGGCCAGGACGCGGAACGGCTCGCCCGTCGCTTGGTACTTCACCGCTCCGCATAGACACGAACCACTGTATGTCGAGGCTTGGCTCATCGTTCGATGCGCTGTACGAGAGAAACGGCCACAATGGCCGAAAACTGGACAGCTAAGCTTGATTTATAGTGCATGCCAGTGCAGATATGGACCTGTCAGCGAGCAGTGGCGAAAGGTATACCGCAAGCCGTAAACCAGAAGCACGTTACATCCATTTTGCCACGGCCGTTCGTTGACCGATTCTGGCATGACCGATAGCCCAAGAAGACAAGATGATAATGATCGATCCTACAAAGTACAGCGGGTACCATTTATCGAGCACAATGACCTATTGGATGCAAGGTCCGGCACGACTTTAGGTATGCCGCAACCAATCGCGAGCTCTATCATGGTTCTTATCGGACGCTTCACAGAATAGGTAATAATACGCACTCAAAATTTGAACGATCACATAATGCCCAGGACTTCAAATCGGCGAATAGTAGTCAATCGCCACCCTTTGTCTCATGAACGATACGAAAGTGACAACCACAAGATCGAGGACTTGTATTCCAGAAGGAAACACCTCTAGAAACGCACGACGGGATCGGGAAACAATGCCAAGTTTTGCGCGTCGGTATCGAGCGAGAAGCGTGGCGGGCTGGCCATCCATGACCAGCTGCAGATCCGAAAGCAAATTCATCAGACAGCCCCGATACGTGGCTGCAATACGAACGGCGTACCACTGGAGAACGAAGAAGGATTTGCCATTTGTATGATCGGTTATCGGGGCCAGTGAATGACCATGAGCTAAAAGAAGAAGAGGAAAATTACGCATGAGGTCATCAGTTCACGCATTTGGGCTCACTTTTCCGCTCCTGAACTGCTGAGGGGATGGAGAACGAGCTCAAGGTTTGTGGCAAAGAGCTGTAACTTTGTGCTTTGTGATTCATGCTGCCTAATGACGCCAACTTCTGTGCTGATATAACCTGTGCTGATTTCACCCTCAATGCGTCTTATCTTTGTCGCTGCACCAGGCTGATCGTTAGGGGTGGATATCTCGTACAATGGACCATCTGGCGCTACGAGCAATGTATTGATAGGATCGTTCTGAGCCAGGGTGAGCTCCAATGACATTGTGCGATGCTTGCTTTCAAGATACGTCCTCTGAATGCTGGATGGCAGGGACCAAAATTTCCCAGTCTTGTGTGTCCATGTAGTACTATTGATAATGGAGCCTGGAACGAGGCCTATCCTCGTGAGTCCCAGACTTTTCTATATGGACTTTTGCGGTCAGTATCGGTCGTAGAAGGGCCGTATTGGGTATACGCGATGGAGTCAGAAGAGTGCCATTACGCGATGTGGCAACCAGAGTGGCTCTAAATATCGAGTCACGTTCACAGTCTATCACGTGATCCTAACTACACACACTGACACTCTGCGTCCACGGCTTTGCAGCATTGCACAAAAGTCCACAAGGTCCTGCATGCACGAACGCGCCTCACAATGTTCTGTTTGCTTCCTACCGCATTACGGTCTCTAATTGCAAGCATATTATGGTCCAACCAAGCCTACGAACCCCCTCTGACTCTTCAATTTACGCTTCGTCATGAACACGCCTTATCGGACGATTTCCGCACGGTCTTTGCGGATGTTCCGCAGTCTTTTGCGGCAGAAACGTTCAGTATACCATCCAAGGACATCCAAGTCCATGTTCCGGAATCTCTCAACTCGTTCGCGAACGCTCGCATGCTTAGTAGACGCCGTTTGCCATCCGAGGCATCATTATGGACGGACGACGTTGTAAAGGGCCCAGATATTCAGAAACGCGAAACGTTGCTTCAGCTAGCTATGATGACTTATAATGCGTATTCTGATGCTCCATCTGAATGGTATGAGCTGGATAACAAGTGGAATAATGTGAGTTCTCATTTCTACCTACAATGCACCGCCTTTCAAACATCCAGCAGAGCCAGCCTTTCGGATGGGAGCCAGGCGCAGACGGTTTAAGAGGGCATGTGTTTGCCTCAGACGACAACTCGACTGTCGTTATATCTATCAAAGGAACATCTGCTGGTTGGATGGCCGGCGGAGGTGGGCCAACAACGCGAAAAGACAAACTCAACGACAACCTTTTGTTCTCCTGCTGTTGCGCGCGCGTTGGCCCGACGTGGTCCCCGGTATGCGGATGCTACTGTGGGGAGTACCGCTGTGATGAGGACTGCATCGAGGACTCTTTGAATGAAGATAGTCTGTTTTACCCTGTTGGTATTGTGAGTTTTCCCCCGCCCCTCCGGTATGGCGTCCTTTGCTAATTCTCCGTTCCAGAATCTTTATAACGACGTCTCTTACATGTATCCAGATGCAACCATCTGGGTAACTGGTGCGTTTTTCGAGCCCTGTTCATACGCCCTACAAAATTTCACCCCCATAATAGGACATTCGCTAGGCGGTGCACTCGCATCTCTAATAGGGGTCACTTTTGGAGCGCCAGTCGTTGCATTTGAGTCTCCGGGAGAGAAATCGGCAGCAAGACGGCTCCACTTGCCTTCACCTGTATGTTCCCCTTTAGCATGCCTGGGACAACGTTGCTTATCTGACAAACAGCCCTCCACGCAACACATAACTCATGTTTATCACACTGCGGACGTGAGCTCAAACGTCGTCTTCTATCATATTACAAACTTTGATTTGGTGTTTTCCAGCCGGTTCCAATGGGCACCTGTAACGGGGTAACGTCCTATTGCGCTATTGCAGGTTTTGCAATGGAAACCAGGTTAGTACGACTCCATCTTTTTACGATGCCGAGCGCCTGTAATTGACATCTAAAAGATGCCATCTTGGCAAGGTTATGCGCTATGACACTGTCAACAGGTTGAACTGGAGCGTCGATCTAAGAAAGCATCCGATCAAGGTCATCATCGACAACCTGCTAAGCCAAGACTGGGACCAGGCGAGCGGCGCCGAAGTTCCACCGCTAGAGGACGAGGAAGATTGTGTGGTGAGTACTTAATTAATTGAAGGCAACTGTGCATGCATTTGTTCGTGAGCGTTGACGCGTTTTCTCAGGATTGCTTCAATTGGAGTTACGGAGATTATCGTAATACGAGCTACCGAGCCTAATTTACCAAGAATATACATCGATAGACTATCTAGATGACATTCGCGCTAGGTTTCTTAACGTCTGTGGATCTTAAGTATTTCACAATGACCGGCCGATGAAACGGCTTGGATCGCGAGCTTAGATGACACCCTAATTATGCAAAAGAGGGATAAGTGGGGTCTATTGATGATACTACACAATAGTCTGGGTACGGCTTGG
Source organism: Macrocybe indica (assembly GCA_030407095.1). Taxonomy (NCBI): domain Eukaryota; kingdom Fungi; phylum Basidiomycota; class Agaricomycetes; order Agaricales; family Callistosporiaceae; genus Macrocybe; species Macrocybe indica. The sequence continues at coordinate 2,759,740 of JARFTL010000004.1, forward strand.
GTTGAGAACGCTACTTCGTTAACTTCGCTTCCAAGTCACTTATGCACAGGTACAACCGTTTCCGGCGAAGGATTTGCTTTTATCCGTCGTACAGCACCATACTCACGAACAGAGCACGTCGACGCCGAGTCGTCACTCTCCGACGTCGTCTCGTCACTGGGTGCATGGTGTTCTCCCAAGTGTTTGTCCGGGATCTTAGAGCCGCAGTCAAGCAGAGGTCAGCACGCAGGAACCCAGGTTATAATACGCACCGGAAGTCTGCTGAGATACGCCATAAGAGATGCGCAGGCGGCCAGCGTGAAGACGGATTTTATGCTCGTCGCGTAGGCGTCCCTCACGATTCGCCGCAGATCGGGAGGGAGCTCCCCAATGAGGCGCACCGAATGGCGGATGCGCGCGATGAGCTGCCACCGAGCGTTCCACGTACACGCAATGAGATGAACGATCCAGGGTTCAAATTTGAAAGTCGATCGATGGGGAGCGTGCGTACCTCGGCTGCGTCGGGTGTGTGGATGTTCTTGTACAGCTGCGCGTCGAGCTGGGACTGGAAGATCGCGGACGCGGTTGCTAGGCCCCCCACCTGGCCTGTATGTCCGGGTAGTTAGATTGCATGTTGGAGGGTAGGCCATGTACTCACCTAGGCCTCGGAGTAGTTGAGCGAAGCCGGTGCCTATGGCCATTTGAGACTCGGGCAGGTGTGCCACCAGAGCGACTGAAGGAATGGTTGGCTCATACTGAGGGAAGCAACACATGGAGACTAATCCGCGGACGTACTGTACATCGTCTGTAAGACTATGGCATTGCCGAAACCCAGAGGCATCTGGACATTAGAATAGTCGGCTAGTGCATACTTTGAAGAACGATCAAGAAAAGGCACGTACGATGCTCATCCATGAATGTGCTGGTCCGGAGCTTTCCTTCATGTGCAAGAGCAATAGTGCAGCGAGTAAAGGGAGACAGCCGAATGTCATGTTGAGTGTCTTGTATGTCCCTGTCCTTCGCATCATCCATCTGGGACAAGGATTCCCGTTAGCGACAGACATTAGAACGACGGTCGACCTACCCGGCGAAAACCGAGCCAGTGGATATGCAAACGCTGTTCGGCAGTAAGTGCAGTCCTGAAGACGGCACGACGTGATTGTCCACAGGCGACCATCTCGAAAGGGAGTCATGCACATACCTGCTGTGGACGCCGAAGACAGCATAACAGTCTGGAACCACATCGGAAAATAGTACGTAACGGACACATTGCAGACCGCGACAAAGGCGTTGCTGAACCCCACAAGAAAGGGGACCTTTTCCGTCAACAGATGTGGAGGGAGAATCGGCTCAATGGCAACATAGGATTCTATGAGAAGGAAGGCCGAGAAAAGTACACACGCTGCGATCAAGGACAGGTATACATTCGGGTCGGCCCACTGGGGACAATAGTCAGCATCTTCCTACGTACCAGGAGGATGATGCATACCGCCCTGCCTTCATTGTAGTGAGAGTTCAGGAAATAGAGAACTGACGCGATCTGGCAAGATCAGGTGTCGGAGGCGGAAAAGGCAGAAGAAGCACGTACTGATCCCATGAGTGTGGCCGTTCCACCGTAATCAATCTTTTTTAGGATTTCCTTAGCTGGCATGCACGATTCCTGACACAACAGACAGCCACATCAACGACATCAGCGCCGGGATATGCATATCGGCTTACAGAGATGATGTAGGTAAGATTGTAAGTTGTCAGGGTGAATGATAGCAGGAAGAAGGGGAATTGAAGAAGGAAGGCCCATCGCCACCCAAGCCTTAGAAAGCACACAGCGTGTGTTCATCAGCATTCGTCTGCGAGACGTACACTTCGCACCAATCCGTGATTAATCCGCCGATAGGACCACCCAAGCCCATTCCTAACTGAATGGGTAAAAAGTCAATAGGCGACGAATAGGCCAGGAAAGCGGTATCCGTACGCCATAGAAAATTCCTCCAATGCTCTGCACGAAGCCTCGGGACTGAGCAAAGATAGCGCTTGAGGATGAAACCGATTGCAAAAGAATTAACACCTTCTCACCCTGAGGTTATACATGTCGCTGGTGATAATCCTGGCGGTCTTACAGTCGAGTGACTGGAAAACTGGTCGAGAATGCTTACGAGGCATTCACAAATATTCCGCCCCCACCCAAACCTGAGCACTACAAGAACCCGGTCAGGAAAATCGACGCAGACGAACACACGTGATGGACTCACGAATCGCGAGGCAATGAGCATCTTCATACTTGTGGAAAAACCACAGCATAATATACCAACGCCGGCTAGAATGATGGCAGACTGGTTCGCTCTTCGCCTACCCATCACGTTGCATAATCGACCATAAAGGGGTGTGAATGTGCACGTCGCCAGAACATAGCTAGTTCAGACTTAGGTGACAGCCGTTGTGGTGGTGCTGGCGATACGCACGATGTTCCAACCAAACTGGCTTCATTCGACTTGTGGAAATCAGATGATATGGATGGCAGCACTGAAACGATGAAATTGAGAACGCTATGAAGCAGGCGAATTCACTATCATGTGGAGTTCGCACTCGTTGGTACCAGCGTCACTAAAAGCATCATCAGAAGAGGGACAGTGAGCGAATGACGTGGATGTCTAACGATTTAATGCCTAGAGTGCCATTAATTAGAACAAAAAATTGAGATTGCAAGTTGCTCACTCACGGATAGGAATTGAGCTATCCAAACACTGATGAGTATGTTTCGCCTCGCTTTTGGGCTGATTTCCAGTGGGCCGAGTCCTCGAGCCGAAAGGTCACTGGAAGAATCATAGCGACCTGTTTCCGAAATTTTCAATAAAGAGTCATGTTCTGTGTACACCATTTCGAGGCGCAAGGAAACGTATTCGAGAAAACCCAGTCAAAATAAGCAGAAACAGCCAAGATGCATTTTATACGTTGTTCAACAGCGCATAGAGACAAAGGTAAATCGACAAGCCAAGACTATGGCAACGGTACCATGACTCTTCCTTGAGGGCGACACGGCAGTTAAACTTTGTACTTCGTTAGATGCAACAGGAAGGTAACGGCTTTGGATGAAAACGGAAGGAGAGAAGCAAGATAGTCACAGTCTTGGAGCGCCAAGCGGTTTCAGCCATCGCCGATAGTGTGAAGGGTCAGGATAAGGAATCGAATCGGATGGATATATCCTCCCGAGTTTGGCCAAACGTCGACTTGAAGAGGAAACAAGGTCGGGCATTGCAATGAGGGGGGTCCAGCGGAAGAGTGCCATGGCACACACGCCAAGTCCAAGTATCATTAGGATGCAAACCACAGTGAAAACGTTTAGCTAAAATTTGGAGTGCAAAGGCTTGGCATAGAACGAGAAGAGGGAGAGCAGCCGGAGCTCTAGAATGGACAGTTACATTGATATCATGAGCAAAGCGTAAATAAAATCTCTGGGCATCAGTTGCGCGGACGGCACGTGACAGTATATCGGCACGTGGAAGCGTGACACGACGTGTACTACTGTTGATCTGGTCTTGGCCTCACAATCTCCGCTCGCCCAAACGTATACCTAGTTCTGTCCTTCCATTCCTTCATACTTGATGGCAACAGCGAAGCACGGGAGGATGCCGTCTGTATATTTCTTCTACTCTCCAAGAATGAAATATCCATGTAAATGCTGATCTGTTCACAGACGCCAACACTACACTCAGGATGACGACAAGCTACTTGCCAAGTACCTTTCGAAATATGCACCGAGGCCACAAGGTCGCAGCGGAAATCTAGTGTACAAAACATTGGTCGAGGACGTGCGTCAAGATATGTCTTCCATCTTTGCCCCATTTTTGACGCGTCGCAACAGGCTGACCGCAAATGGAGCTGGAGCAAAAATCACACTTGGCAATCATGGCGGGAGAGATATTGCAAAAATAAAGATGACTTTGACCGCGTGATTCGAAGATATCAGCTCAAGAAGGACAAGCAGGGTGCGCAGAGCGAATCGACGGACAGGGATCGCGATCGCGCTTCGCCCAATGCTGAAGCTGCTGAAGAAGAGGAGCGTTCATCGGAGCAGTTACAGCGCCAGCAGAAAAGAAGAAAGAGGAAGGCAGATGACGTTCAGGATGGCCACAGGGACAAACGAGGCAAGGTGAACGAGGTTTCTGCAGAGGAGCGTCCCCAGAAGGTCTCGAAAGCAAGTACTGTCGTTGAACCCAGTGCCCCAGCGGATGGAGTCGAAAGCAATGCCGTGCTTCTTTCTCAACGCGATACGTCTAGTATTCGAGGTGAGGACGAACTTATCACCTCAGTATATTCCTTATCTTTACCTTACTTCAGACCAACGTGAAGAACAGGTCGTTCCAACTGAAGACGGAAAAATCTATCCGAAACTAGAAACCCTGTCCCCTCCACGGCTCCCCGTGGACCATCTACCCGGAGCCTTCGAACCGGATGTTCTTCTCCAATCCTCTGTTCCATTGCTCGCAGTTGACGCCAAACGTCAGTCCATTGAGGTCACTGTAGAAGCCGAAAAGCACACAGAACCCTCTGGCCTAGGTAAAACAACTTCGCCTGCGCAGCCCATGCCGTCAACTACCCAACCGACGGTCCAGAGGAAAGTACAGCGACGTGTTATCCCTGACGAGGATTTCTTCGCTTCTTCCAGCAGCCCCGGGCCATCAACGACGCGGACTCCGCTGAAATCACAACCTCGCCAGATAGTCGAGGGCCCATTCCGCACGTCCTTCGGAAGTCCGAAAGTCGCCCAAGCTTCAGAATCAGAGGGCGCGGACGACTCTAGGACAGATTTCAAGCCTGCCGCCCCGACGAGCGTGAAGGGGAAAGGGAAAGAAATTTCAGAACCACACGTGATTACGATACCCACAAGCCAGGTCGACCGTCCTACTGGTGTCGATATTGGAGCGACTCGATCTATCGGCCCTATTCGTGGAGAACTGACCACTGCGACCATCACCGAACGCTCAAAGCTCTTCAAATCTTCTACCCCTCCAGGGCATCATCCTTTTTCCCAGCCACCGACGATGCATCGAATAGTTAAACACCCGCCAAGTCAACTTAATGGTCATGTGCCTGTCCTTGCTCCTTTGCCAGCTAGTCGTGCTTCTTCACTTGCGGGAGGAACACCGGTTCAATCCGCAAGAAAGGAAGGCCAAGTTCCTTCATCATCTCGAGCATCAATTTCCAATTCGCGACCTACAGAGGCTATAGCTGGCCGAAGCGAAGAACATGTCACCAAGAGGGAGAGTGCTCCTCCAGAACAGCTGGACGGCAGTCCCATTCTGCGAATGCCATTAACCAGACAGGCAGTTACTAGCTTGGCCGGTCCGTCCACTACACGACGGACCCTGGGTCGTTTTGAAAGCAGCCGTGAAGAAGTTGAGCGACCATCGATGCGCTTTCCTACCCCCGAGAACCCTTTCATCGCCAAGCACGGTCTTGCTCGTGGAAAGGGCAAACAGAAAGAAAAAGTTCCTGCCCATACCCTGTTCGATAGGCGTCATACTATTGGCTCTATGGACTCACATGAACTTCCTGCCTTTCGGCTGAACGGACGTCAGTCTTTGCCTTCGAGACTCAGTATATCGACCTCCGCGTCAGAGGGTCAACGGAGAATAAAGGAATCCTTATTACCAGTTGAGGTTGCGGAGGAAGATCGGGCAAAAGTCGACTACCTTGGCATGTCGACGGCCGTAGCTATGATGGCCAAGAATTTTGCGTTTCGGGAAGAAGTCGTATGGCGTGCTTGGGAGCTGACGGGAAGCATCGCGAAAACGGAGGAGTTTCTCGGGCGGCTTCGTGCCAAGACTGAGGATGCAGCTGCAGAGATACTGGAGGACATGGAGCAAGCCGGGGAGATAGTGTTTCCCTCGTACGTTGACGATGACGGTGAGCCGCGGATCAATCTTGCCAGCGTCCTTTCGGCGCCCACTCGAAAATCGGATAGCAGTCCGCTCCGTATCATGCCTCTACCTCCCGATGATGACGCCATGTCGGACTACACACCCCCTCCGTCCTCTCGCGCCGGTCAATTGCTGAGACTGGCCAAACAGGGGCGACTGGACGAAGCGATGAAAAGAGAGGCACGTCGAGCCAGCGGTGCTAAACGCTACTTGCAGAGAATCGATGTCTCTCAAGAGTCGACGTCTCGAGATGCGTCGCGTCAGTTGAAGCCTGGCCGAGATTCACCGACGCCGTTGCCGCGAGGAAGACCCGAAACGCTCAACCAGTCCACCGTCTTGAGAACAAATTCTTCTCCTTCATCCTCACCATCTAGGCCGCGCATGCTGAAGTGGACGGCAGAGCTGGAAACAGCGTTCATGTCTGCGAAACAAGATGACCTCGACCGGTTGCGCGAAATTGAGCAACAGCTGGACCCCGATTTCTTGAGGAAATGGACGGCGAACAAACTTGCAAACGTAAAACGACGACCCGATTGGAAGCCTTTTGGAAGAAGATCGTAGTTGAGATTTTCCATAAAGAAATCGGGACGAGGTCAAGAGTATGGTTGATGCATCTCCATTAACTCTAAGATGCGCTTTTTCTATCATGTCAGCAGACAGTAACGTATTTTTAAAAGTTCAACTGCCTAGTGTATGGCATGGCTAATGCGACGTACAAGTGAATCTTTGGCACGCAATGATAATCCATTAATGCTCCTCTGTAAGATCTAGCTTGAATTCGACAGCGTCGACTTTCACGAGGCCGAACTCGTCTCTCAGCGGAAATCTGCGCTGTTCCACCCATCCGAATTTTCTATAAAGATGCATAGCGGGCATTTGATATTGCGAAGTGCCCAGCATGATATATGGCAGTCTGTGATTGCGGGCATGGTCAATAAGGCCTTGGATGAGCATGTTTGCAATCCCCATTCGTCGATGGTAAGGAGAGACAACCATCCGCCGGAGCTCTCCAAACGTGACGCCATCGTTGATATGACAATCTATGTAACCCAGAGGTAAAAATCGATGCGCAAGGGATGAAGAAAGCCGTCCAAGGCAGGGTTCGAAATGATATGGGCGTCACATACCTAAAGCGGTCGTTCCCACAATTTCGTAGCCTGATCCATCAGGTTTTTCATATTCCACGATCCAAAACGCGCTGGGTCCTGTCGGCTCAAGGTCGTCATCTTTCCCAGACGGAACCATCTTGTAGTGCGACGCAATGCTGGAAAGGTCCGCTTTCAAGCTCGCATTGCAGTAATCCATGAAAGACTTGGACAACAGAAATCGATATCCCAGAAACAAGGCGACTGTGACGCATGACAGAGTTGCGCCCAGGAGAACGTTTCGCGTGGATCTCGAGACGGACAGAGAAGAGAGCAGCAAGCCCGCCATCGTCGCTGCGTAGGTGACGTAGGCGGTCGGTTGTGTCAGGTTCATGCGTAGCGCGACCTCTCGTGGTGAATCCGCTAGAAAACGAAATTTAAAATACGAGAAGGCGACTCAGCGATTGGATGAATCGGTGCTCACGCCCATAGGCCATCGCGAGCAAAAAGAGTTTTTGAACTTCATATGTGTCTTTTTCGCGGAAATACCGCAACCTGAGACCGTCTTTAATCATCACTCGCACCGAGCACAGGGAATCTTCGTCCTAGATGAGAGGAACGAGGGTGTGAGGTGAAGAAGAATTTAGTTTGGGTCTGCATCGAAGCGCAAAAGAGTCGGTCAAAAATTAGGATTCATTTGATTTTCGATAGGAGTCGTTAGTCATCGCCGTACCGGCGATGCGCAAACATGACCGAAGGGCATCAGTGCTGTTCTGTTTAGCTTTCCTCTGCGGTTTCGATGGCGTTGAGTCTAAGCAGCGTAGGAACATCGATGCGAACGGAACTGTGTCATTGGGAGACGCCTCTAGTTTTTAAATGATTCGGCCCCAAGAACTGTCAGCTGACTACTAATTCAGAATACAGTATATTGATGTGCCCTTTTGCCGTCCGCCCCTCGATGCAAGATAATGCATTTACGAGCAACGTCACAGTCATATTGGGATGTCCAGGCGAAATTGGAAGATATCGATTCTTACAAGTCCCATCATGTCCTTTACTATAAATCGATGCTGCTCGTTCCATCCAAATTTCTTATACAAGTTCACAGCAGCGTGGTGATGCTCCGTCGTGTTCAGAACCACGTACGGCAGTTGATGCTTCCTGGCATGGTCAATTAGACCTTGTATGAGAATGTTCGCCACTCCCATTCGTCGATGGTGAGGCGAAACCGCCATTCGCCGAAGTTCTCCGTATGTCACCCCGTCTTCGGTATGACAGTCTGGACAGTTGTGAGATTGAACCCGTCCCAGATGAATGCCGCACACTGGAAACTTGCCTAGAGCTACCGTTCCTATGATTTCATAATAAGATCCCTCAGGCTTTTCATGTTCTACAACCCAAAATGCGCTCGGACCAGATGGTTCGCGCTCATCGCCCATACCAGATGGTGTCAATTTGTAATGGGAAGCGATGTCGGCCAGGTCGGTTTTTGCGGTCGCGTAATAATAATTCAGGTAAGATTGAGAGATCAAATAGCGATATCCGAGAAGTAGAGTTCCTGCGACGAATAACAGCATCGCGCCGAAGAGAGCGTGTTCGAATGATCGCGTGAAACCCTGAGAGGCGAGCAGAAGACCGGCCAGCGCAATCCCGTACGTGATGCATGAAATCGGTCGAGTCAGGCTTGTCTGCAGCGCTACATTCCGCGGAGAGTCGGCTGGGGAGAAAGAACGTCCATAGACAAAACAAGCAAATAAGCAAAGTAACCCACGTCCGTAGAGGCTAACAAACAGAAAAAGTTGGAGTATCTTATCTGCATCTTGGCTGCGGAAATAACGCAATCTCAAATTGCGCTTATCGATAGAGGTCATTAGAATTGTTAACCGGAATGGCGATAAAATGAGGACGCTTGGATAGGCTATGCTGCTAGGATTTGGAGATATACATAAGGGGCCCCACCTTTCATTCGAGCACCTGGGTCCTGTGGGTGCTGGACCGGAGAACACGGACCATGATCATCATCACAGTCTCGGAAGAACGATTGCGAGTCGATCATTGCTGCGAAAGTGCTGAAGAGGAGGCGACAGAACAATATCTTCCAGTTTCCCATCATCCGGGATCAACGCCAAAGTGCTGAGCCAGATATACATGCCCAACAAATATCGTGACCACGTTTCTCCATTCTAAAGCAAGCCGATCAAGACCTAACTTAGTCGACTCCATATTTTCAGCGGTTCCACGATCCTGTCAGTACAGAAGCACAGGACATTCTAGTCCCACATCAGCTGATTGAGAGGGGAAAAAATCAGTGTTTGTTACATTTCCAGGATGGTGATGATGTCATAGACAATTTGCCTTAAAGGGCGTTGCCCGGATGAACGCCTGAGAATATTGACGTGAGCTTCTCGTTCTCTCAGGCAGGTATATAAAGGCAAAGGGAAGCAGTTTGAGCAAAGGCACTGACACAACATGTTCTCAGCGTTGGTTTCCACGTTGTCGGTTGCATTGATCGCTCAGGCTGTCATCTTTCAACCTCTTCCAGATAAACCTGGTCTGATAGATAGCGGAACGTTCGGCCCCGAACTGGAGGTGGTCCATCTTTTTCACGGTGATGCGCCGATAGGCATAACGGTGAGTAAGTCGGGACGAGCGTTCGTCACTTATAACCGGTAAGCGCGGGCGCGAGCCGAAAATGGCAGCGTTTATGTGGTGAAAACTAAAAACACAGAGGAAACTTGACGGCAAGCCCAGCAACTTTGGTCGAGCTGGTGGGCCCAGAACAGGAGGTGCCCTTCCCTGATCTCGAATTTAACACGCCGCCTGGTGGACTGTTCAACACAAGTTCCGGACGACAACTCAGCTCCAGCGATGCTGCGCACTTCATCAATACTCAAGCTGCAGTCGTCGACGCCAAAGAGAGATTATGGGTGCTCGATAAAGGGAGGCCCTCTCCGGGTGGGGATAACACGCTTGCTGTGCCAGGAGGCCCCAAATTAGTGGGCTTTGACCTCGAGAGCAACGCCACCGAGCCGTTTGCGACCATCACGTTTCCCGAAAATGTCCTCCCGCCTAACGGATATTTGAACGATGTACGATTTGATCTTCGACCACAATTGACGAAATCCGGTCAAGGTGTTGCATATATCTCGGACAGCGGTAGGCTATCGTGTTTCTAGTTTGTTATATGGTGGGGTTGTTCCAAAGAAATGCATCGTAGGTTCGTTTGGGATCATCGTTGTTGACCTCGGGACGGGAAAGTCATGGCGCCATCTCGACAAGCTGCACAGCGTATCCGTTCGCCCACGTTTTCTGCCAACGTTCTTTGGCGTCCCGACATACGCGTCGACGGCAGGAAACCCTGGCTTCCACTACGAAGTAGCAGGTGGCAGTGGAGGTTGCGATGGTGCGTCAGCATCCACAGTAGAAAACGGGCACAGGCGACGACCTTTTCCAGGTCTGGCCATCGGCGCAGATGGAGAACACGTTTATTTCACACCGATCGCCAGCAGAGATCTGTACCGCGTGGAAACGGCAGCGCTGCGCGTCAATCCCGCAGACGATACATCGGCATTTCTTCGCACCGCCAACAGCGTCCAATATCTTGGAGAGGTCGGAAATCTGGACTAAATTGAAACACTCCACGACGCTGACTGCAAGCATACAGTTCGGAAGCCAAGCTGACGGCCTTGAGACTGATTCCACGGGCAAGATATACCTGACCAGCGGAGAGCACAATGCGATCAATACCTTTGATCCAGAGACAGGACTTGTTTCGCCTTTCGTCCGGTCGCCCATTATTGCCTGGCCGGACACTCTAAGGTATGAAGGCGGTCTTGAGTTTTTTCGAACGACTGTTAAGACCGTTTATTACTCTAGTGTCGCGGATGACGGCTTCATTTATGCGACGCTGAACCAACTCTGGTTGAGCCCCGGCTTCCAGAACGGTACAGACAAGAGAGTAAAGCCGTTCGCACTTGTCCGAGCAAAAATCAATGGCGGAAGAGTTAAGCTTGTTTGATGTGCCAGTATTGTAGTTCATGTCTGTGTCACATCTTTAACGGAGACGAGGGGATTCAGAGTCAAACTGGTCAGGGACGTAAATCACGTGAAAAATGAGTGCACATGCCAAGAAGGGACGCGTAAGCACATTCACGTCCTCTTTCGTCGTCCCAATGTCCGTCTGCTCAGACGATGCTTTCCTTATCAACATAACGAATGACCCGGACCTGTATTTTCCTGACGGAAACCTCGTTATCCTGACGCGGGATGAGGCAGGCAACCACACCTACTTTCGTGTGCACCAATCAATCCTTTCGAAACATTCCCAATCGTTGAGCGACCATCTTTGCCTCAGCTCACCCTCTCACATGCGCGAATTCTACGATGGCGTGCCCGTCGTAGAGTTTCAGGAAGACGCAAAGGATTTACACATTTTTCTAAAATTCCTCTACGAACCGTTGTGAGTGGGACTCTGTATGGTTTTAAGATTGAGGTTTAGTGTGGAACGGGAACTGACCATGAAGAAATTTAAACACAGCGCGGCGCCGTTGCAACGAGGAGACCCCGACATTGCGTATACAATGTTCGGTACACTGAAGCTTGCGGATAAGTTTTTTATCCAACCACTAAAAGACATGATAATGTCACACATACGTGAGGACTGGCCTCAGACCCTTCAAGGATGGGACGAGAGAGAAGCCTTTTATCAACGTCGCCTTAAAAGCTCTCCCGGCGCAACAATGGACGACATCGCGCCCGAACCGGCGTCCGTCATTCGCCTAGCGCGCATGTTCGAGCCGAGCATTTTGACGATTGCCTTCTACCACCTGTCGCGTTTGTCCATGACTGCCGTTTACCGGCAGCACGGCCATCATTCGCGGTCCTCGCGGGGCGTTCGCACGCACCTCCTATCAATGGAAGACAGGGAAAAAGCTGTCGCTGGTCGAGAACACATGTTCGCGTGGCTCGCGGACAGGCTGGAAGCCGCCATGTTTGACACGTGGCAGTGCAATGCGGAAGGCTTGTGCCATCTTCACATCATGTGGCGCGTCGTCGTCCTTCAACGAGCCGCTATGCGCACCATGGACATTCTGGCGACTCTGCGATCCATGCGGAGCCATAAGGTCGAGCGCGGCACGAGCGAGCACGTTGAGGACGCCGTTTGCGCAGACTGTAATGCTAGATGGGATCAAATCCTCTTCGATACCCGACGCGATTTCTTTGAGGCTTTGCCTGTTTTCTTTCCCGATCTTTAGTTGTATAGTTACCAGGCATCGTCCTTTAGGATGGTCTATTTCAATCCCAATGCTGCCGGCAGATGTCGATGCCCGTTGGAGCTGCTCTCAACCATGGCTATATATAGTGGCTTGGCTTTCAAATTTCAGCGCACTGTGTGATTGCATAGCATTCAATGGATGTTTTGACTTTCCCTGTCGCCCTTGACTTGCATTCTAAATTTAGACGAGCTCCCGTAGACGAGCTCCTGGTAGGTTCGTCCTTATCTGCCGTCATCACTGGGAACTCCTCACTTTAAATACAGTCCATCGCATCCAACACGCTCTTTGGATGAGTCTAGCAGTGAGGATGTCGCATTTGAACTATGTGACCCATGAGTATGAACGAATGCTGTGCGGACCCGTCAAGGCCGTGGTCTCAGGGACATGCAATGTCGGAACCCCTTATTCCACCCAGAACGGGTAATAAAAGCCACAAATGCTGAAATCGTGCAGTTATTTTACATTCTCTGCACCCTTCACACTCTATCTGCCCGTAAATGAGTACCGACCACGTCAACTATGCCCATGCCGTTGGTATGAACTCGTTGGCGGGGCCAGTTGCCCTTGCAATTTTGTACGCCCTCTTGCTGGTTTGGTTCATCCTCCAGTCCACAGCACGTCCAACGTACGTCTTCATCGTATTGACGTTCTTTTGCATGAGTGAGAGTCTTTTGCCTCCTTGCACTTTGACAACCTACTGATTGTTTTCTTGTGTCTAAAGTACGGATAGCGGCGTTTATAATCCGGGCTGTTTTAGTTGGCTCTAATTCAGTCGGAACTAACATGAGGATCTTGGTTGCGGATCAGGTCCTCTTCGGAGTCGGTTTCTTCACCCTGCTTTATTCGGCATATACGCTTGTCCTCGATCGGTATGTAAACGTAATACTTATGGCGCAAAAGGTGCTCGAGAATTAACGCCTTTTCAGTTATCTGCTTCTTCCGCCTCCTCGTCAAACGAGTGCGATGTCCAGATTATTCCATAACAGAAGGTTATTTCGTCTCGTCATCCTGACGGCCGTCGCTCTGGGAATCGCGGCTTCTTCAATATCGCAGGATCAAGCATCCAAGAGCAAAAGCTTGCGTACTGCCAGCGTTATTCTATTCCTCGTCCTCACCATCGTGTTGGCCATTCACACGTTGAACCTGACACGATTAGAGTTCACCCGTATGTCCTCCCTTTATGTGCGTCTCAACGAAAGGGAGCGCTATAGCTGACTAGGCCGCTTTGAATCAGAACCACATACCACACGGATAGACCATTCGTTTGGGAGAGAATATGGCTCCCTCATTCTTTGCGTGATCTGTGCACTCCTTCTCATTAGAGAAGCATTTGCGACCGCTTCTGTCAATAACCTGTCTATGCAATACAACGAGCACCTCTGGTATCCTTTGATAGCTTTACCAGAGATCGTTGCGGTCATCTTGTTTGCGATACCAGGACTGGTGCCTCCTCGATCGGAACTGCTATCTGACGAGGAAGCTGGATACCGAGCCACTGATAAGTAGAGGTTCAGTCATACCGTTGTCTACTGTCTACATTTAATAGATTACTTCGTATGCAACACCACCAATCCTGCCGGCTAGTGTCCTGCACTGCTTTTGTTCGCCGCATTTGGATGTACAGTATGACGATGATTAATTCTGAGTCTGCCCATGTGCGGAGTAGATTCTGCAGTGGAATTCGTCCGCAGCAGGCCAGCCTTGTGTCTTCTTTCACAGCATTTTCGTTCAGCGTGTCTAGTAGGCATACAGCAAGCAGTGATAAAGATCTCACGCAAATACGCCCAAGGCGCCTGGGGGACGCATTTTTTTTGTTATTTCTACGCCTGGATTTTTGCGAAAGATGCACCTGACGCACTGGTAGATCCTTGGGCTCTGCGGCACTGGTCTGGACTTTGAGTCAATGAGATCTTCAATCTATCTTGGTCGTCTTGGCACTTAGCACAGCATTTTAGGCGACCCTCAGACGCTTCTCAGCCCTAAACTGCGTGTTGGCGGATAAAGGCATGAAGAAAGACCCTTGAGTTGTGCTTGCTTCCAACACCCTGGACCCTCATCGATCATCCTTCATGAGCGATGTTGACTACGGAAAGCTTTTTGGTCTCGAATCCTTACCAGGTTCGGTCGTACTGGCAATCGCCTACGGAATCCTGCTTGGTTGGTATTCCTACCAAGCCATTCGTCACTGGACATATGTCTTTGCATCCTTGGCCATTTTCTGCGCCAGTAAGTGGTTTTCAAGATCGTTTTGAATGGCATGGGTTTATTTGTACTTAGTACGGATGGTGGCCTTCATTTTGCGAGCTGTCATTGTCTCGTCAAGCTCAGCAAGCCATAAGCTGACCCTCATAACCGCGGATGCAGCCCTTTTTGGTGTTGGATTCTTTACTCTTCTGTATTCCGCGTACAAGCTAGTCTTGGATAGGTCAGTCGGATCAAGAGAGCCGTCGCGGAACTCAGACTAACCACTCATACTAGAGAGTCACTCCTTGACCAGCCTCCCCGTAGAGGCATCATTCCCATGCTCACAGATAATCCATGGATGTTCACGGTTGCCACCATCATTTCCGTCGTAGTGGGAATAATTGGCTTTTCACAGCCCAGTCAACATGAACCTGAAGACGGCAAGGACCTGAGGAAGATTAGTGCCATTCTTTTTCTGGTGCTTACAGTGCTGTTGGCATATCAGACTCTGATTTTGACGAGCATGGAACTGAGAGGTATGTCATTCGAGTTCCCATCCATCTGCCAAAACCTTGTGCGGCCTCGATTCTCATTCTTTTGAAACGTCACAGCTAGGGTGCCAGATCGAAACGATGAAGAGCCGAGAGGGAAGCGATACGGGATGTACATCCTCTGCTTCATATCCCTCGTCCTCTTGATTCGGCAAGCATTTGCCACTGCCACGGTCGAGAAGCCCCGAAAACTGAACAACGAACACTTTTGGTATCCCTTCATCGTTATCCCAGAGATTCTTTCAGTCATATTATACGCAACTCCTGGCTTAGTGCCATCACGAGCGGAGCTATCAGCACGGGAAAAGGTCCAATCTATCATGCCTTTTACTCGTCTTCGCCGGCACATGGCACGGGTGTAACCCAATAGTCGATTCGTGAAAATCATTTCGTTATATCCGACGAACTTTACGTATACATATATAGATCGACATTCAAGATGTGTTCGTTTCGTGTTCCGGTAAAAATACATTCTTGCTCGGCAATTGTATGAACTTCAAATGCCATTCCATTCAAAGCCTTTCTTGATGGCGAACATAGCATTCAATGGCAGATTGTTGCTGCTCGTTCCGACAAGGACGCGATATGTCCCTGTCTCAACCGTCCAGGTGCTGTAAAGTTCACTCCAATACGAGACGGCATATTTGTCGAGTTTCAGCGTGACACGTTCCGTTTGCCCTGGTTGGAGGTTCTTCACCTTCGCAAATGCTTTCAGTTGTAGAAGGGGATGGGTGAGGTTCGAAGTTGCAGGAAGGGAAACGTAGAGCTGCACAACTTCAGAGCCTGCGACTGATCCTGTATTTGATACAGATAATGTGGCTTGCAAGGAGAATTCATCCTCTGACACAGCAGGCTCAGATAATTGAAGGCCAGTCAGGGTGAATCTCGTATAAGAAAGGCCGTGGCTAAAGGACGAAGATAAGTGCGAAATATTGATGTAAATCCGGGGTGTCCTACCCAAAAGCGAAGAGAGGAGCGATCTTGCGATGATGGTAATGCTTATAGCCCTACCACATAGAACTTAATGATCGGACATCCCAACAACTGACAGCTTCGAACTTACAACAAAGAGGCCCTCGGCATATCGAACCTGGCCATTCTCGGTATGGAAATGGCCATACGACGGCACATCTTCCTCAGCCTTCGGGAATGTTAAGGTAAGCTTGCCCGAAGGATTGTGTTTGCCGAATAAAACGTCTGCGATGGCATTGCCCGACGCATTGCCGAGATACCAGGCATGGACCAGAGCAGGTACGGAGTCAACCCAAGGCATCAATATCGATGAGCCCTGTAGAAATAGATATTGACATCTCAGCACAGAGCGTAACGCGAGATACCATAGAAGACGCACGGACTGAGTGACTACAATCGTCTTAGGATTGACTGCAGCCACTTTGAAGACAAGCTCATCGGTACGGCCAGGTAGGGCTAGCGTGGTGCGATCATATCCCTCCGTTTCCCAGTCGGAATTCAACCCGATGATGGCAATGACAGCATCTGCTTCCTTTGCGAGCTTGACGGCTTCGTCCATCATGTCATCGGGATTCCTCACTTCAGCACCACCCAGGCGGACGCCAGGGTTGCTAATGGATCGATGACGTGAGATCCACAATTGAAAATCTAGACCTCGTTGCTCACCTGTCCATGACAGTTTCATCCTCATCGTCGTCAGCGGGGCCACGAACGTTGCAAAACTCAACCAATATATCATGTTTCCTGTTCGCCTTCAAAGGATGTACGCCCTTTTCTTCGAGAGTCCCTGCTCCAAAGAAATCCTCTCCACGTCGTTGACGTGTCCAATTATCAATCACGAGTTGACCGTCGACATACAACTGGTGAACACGTGCATCAATGGACGGTTGTAGAATATGCCGACCAAGCGCTTACTTTTGCTCTGCCAGCGGCAATAAGGCCAAACTCGAAATCGATGTCATAAGGGCGTGGCTTCAGTTGGCCACGTAATCTCAGCGTCCACCGTTTGGTGATATTCTTCGGCGTCGAAGTGCTGATGAAGATACGTGTCTCGTTAACGAGTTGGGTCTCAATGGGTTCTTCTACGGGCGTCATGCTATTATCATCCAAGTGACGGTACCAAGTTCCAATCCAGCCTCGTTCGCCGTTCTCAGTGAACATGTCATAATCAAGGGAAGGCATGGTCTTATAGGCTAGAAGGTGTCTCATTAACGTCAGACAGATCTCACGAGCATTGCGGCATACCTCGAGCGCCTTCACTGTAGGTCACCTCGACGTTGCCGGCTGACTGTAGAGCATTGACGATGCCATCGTATGGAGAGACGTAGTATGAAACTTTCAATGCAGCTGAACCGCCTCCGGATACAACGAAGGCTTTGGCGTTCCCGCCCACAATGGCAATCTTCTTCACAGATTCCGGCTTCAATGGAAGGATGTCGCCCTCGTTCTTCAAGAGAACGATGGACTCGGCGGCGACTTTGCGCATCAGCGCCTTGTCTTCGTCGCTTTCCACTGTTCGTTCAACGCCATCGCCATCGAGTACCTGAACGGGCGTCAGGATAAAATACACGTCTTGAGAGCATGAACATACCTCCGGAGCACCTCTGGCGCATTTCTGTACGAGTTCGAGAACTTTCTTGGCTCTTGCTTTGATGTCTCGTGTTGTGACCTTACGGGAGGTGATGCTTCGGTTGACGAGATCGAGCGTCCTCCACTTGTTGACGCCGGGCATCTCAAGATCTAGGCCAGCTTTGATGGCCAAGTCAACGCTGTACACACCAAACCAATCGCTCATAACCTGAGGGGGCGGTAATTAGGCGGATGGCGAACGAGAAGAAATCAGGGCGACATACGAGACCGGTGTACTTCCACTCATCGCGCAGGATCTTTGTCAACAGATATGGGTTCTCAGAAGCGTGAGGACCATTAACACGATTGTAACTACCGAGAAGTTTTAGCCATGTAGAGAACCACGGGAAAAAAACGTACGCGGTCATAAAGGACCAGGGATTGGCGTACTTACGGGCCAACATGAAGGGCATCAAGTATATCTCACGGAGCGCTCGTTCGCTGATGACGCTGTTATAACCTTGGCGATCGTCTTCTTTATCGTTACCGCTGAGAACCCTCGGTAACCGGGCCATAATAGTTGTAGTTCAATCGACTTACACGAAATGTTTGATTGTGGTTCCAATGCCCCCTTTCTGTACGCCGTTGATATATGACGCCGCAATCAACCCAGATAGATAAGGATCCTCAGAAAAGCTTTCAAAGCTCTATAGAACATAAGAGGAGAACCAGGGTCATAGGAACAGTGAACGCTCACCCTTCCTCCTAGTGGGTTCTGATACGTTGTTGAATTTGAGTCAAGTCCGAAGAGGAACGACGGAAACTCACGCGCTGGATATTGCAGGTCGGGGCAAGAATGACGGAGGCGGCACGAAGTTTGGCTTCTTCGGCCAGGAGTTTCAACCCCACCTCCTCAACGAGTTCCGTATCCCAGGTCGCGCCCAGTCCGGTGGAGCACTTGCGGTACCGTGTCAATTGCAAGTTCGATCTCTGCTGCAAGATAGCTTACTGGAAGACATTTCGCTGGCGTGCCCATGAAGAAGTGATTGCCTCGAACACCGTTCGGTCCATCGCTGACCTAGTGGAGCGTCAGATGAACAGTTGTCCGACGAAAAACGGTGCGGACCTTGATCGCCGGAACACCCAGACGTTCCACCGGATGTGTATGCCAGAACCCTACTCCTGCAATGAGAGAAATTGCCTCGTCGGTCGTCAAGTTCTCAAGAACTTTTTGGATGTCTGCGTTCGCAAAGTCTGAAGGCGCCATGAGGCCAGGCAAAAGGCAGTGTTCGGCTCAAGGTGAGAATTTCAGGTGTATCACAGAGCAAGAGAAGGTCAGGAAGGGCTTTTGGGAATATATAAGGAGTTCGGTGCGTCTTCCATATGTATACGAGAGGTCATAGTGCTGAACAGATGTAATTGTCAGGACGCGAGGTCATTTACGCCGACAATTCTCCGACCAAGGTATCTCCCGAACAATCACCGGCACTGAAATCTTCAGCTGACGTCCTATCTCTTCTTTCCTTGCGACGCGACAGTTCTTGTTGGGGGAGAGCATGATTTGAATCGGAATTCGTCGCGAAGAAAAACATACCCCATGATACCTTCTAATGGCTCTGAATTCCTTTTTATGGATTTTCGCTCGCAAAGCCCTCCTCTCCATGCCATGCCAACTCGCCTTTATATGTATAATTGCCGGGAAATACACTCTTGTGGGATTTTAGTATTTGGATGCGGCATTCCTTCATCTTTTTTTCAAGAAGTCGTTGGGTGCAATGCCATCAACATTTGGACAGTTGTACTATTTAATCTTGGACCAGGAGGTGAATCTCTCCGGAGCATCGCACGTCCTTATCTTCTCAGAGCATTGGAAAATTGGTACACCGCTATGGCATTTCCGGTGAGCCAGGTCTGCGTGACATGCTTGTCTCTGATATTTTGCGGAGCCACCCGATGCGCCTGTATTCTCTCAACTTGAAAGTCGCTCCATCCTCCGCTGGCAGATCAAAACGCAAACGCATCATCTCTGTCAAATTAGAACACGTACTCCACAAAACCCTGGCTAACGGAGGAACACACGTCTCTGGCTCCACGTATAAAGTCACGATACCACAGCGGTGATGGTCATGATTTCTCCGCACGACCATTTCACTGGTCTACACTCACCCAACCCCGTCGCCCTGGCATACGTCGCGTGTTCTGGTCTAGCTCTGCTCTTCACAGGTCCGGTTTAGACGCCGTCGTTCACGTCAAGAGGCCAACCACGACCTCCACGTGCCCTCGTTAACTCCGACCACACGCTGGGCTAGGCCTCGATATTGAGAGCGGTCGACTCGGGAAACGCTCCCTGCCCATTTTACGTATACCCACCGGCCTGGATACTCAGCATAGCTAAGCTCGACGATGGACAGTACTCCTAACGTGAACGGCGACATCTTCGCCCATATTCTCTTCTGGATCTCCAATGCTAAAGTCATTCAAACGCTACTCCGTGCAATTCCCATGCATCATCCTTTTTTTGATCTGGCTCTAAGCCGACTTCTCCAACTGCCCATCTACATCTCGTCAGAGAAGGAACTAAACTCGATATCACATACCCTCTTGACGGGTCTCTTGTCCGAAGATGAAGCACAGCCACCACCGAAACTTGTAGAGCGCA
This sequence comes from Macrocybe indica, assembly GCA_030407095.1. NCBI lineage: Eukaryota > Fungi > Basidiomycota > Agaricomycetes > Agaricales > Callistosporiaceae > Macrocybe > Macrocybe indica. The sequence continues at coordinate 2,779,933 of JARFTL010000004.1, forward strand.
CCCGGCACCTGGTCGTTTCGGCAGACATCCGGAATCGGTTTCATGCGTCGTTTCTGACGCACGCGTTCGCGTTGAAAACATTGTTTCCTTCTCTCTTTCTGTGTTCTAGTAATCTCCGAGTTCTGGATTGGCGCAGCATGCCTGGCCCATCCGAGGAGGAACTCGCCATTTTGCGCAACCTCGAGCGACTCAAGACGCTTCGGATTGATTGTCGTGCTCCACGCACTGATATCTTTTCTGCTGAAAGCGAGGAATATTGGAAGTGAGTCTTTAAATATTTGCAATTGTCATGTTCTGAATATCTATGGTTTTCAGCATCAATGTCGCTCCACTTGTCATGGCAGTCGGCTCAAAGCTGAGATCCCTTGAGCTTCGTGGAATAGGGCAATCTCTATTCAGGACTCTAGAGACGCAGTCGGAGGAATTCACATTGTTCACTTCTCTGGAACATCTGCATGTTGACCTTACGCACGGAACGTGGGACTGGGAAGGCACTGGTTCACCGCCTCATGGCGCATCAGACGCTTACCCCTTCAGAAATCTGGGTTTTCCGGCTTTGAAAAAGGTAGAGCTGCGGGTCAGCGATCTGACCATCAAGGCTGACAGGTATGGTCCATTGGAATTCTTCACTTGGGAAACGCTCGAGGAGTTCACCATAGTTGTAGTGGACTGGTCAGTGATAGCGCTGTTTCATGTCGCCCAGTCTCTTGACGATTGGATCTTGTCTAGCTTCAGCTGGGTCACCCTCCGCAACATTCGTCTCTTCAACTCGCTTCCGGCGGAAAGGTTTCCCGCGCTGCGCAAGCTGGAAATCAAAGATGAAGGCGGGTTCGAGTGGGCAGCCGCAGAGGATGAGGCCCGGTCAGTGATGTCGCTCGGCCGATGCTACGTCGGATTCGTGCCCAACTTCCTTGCGTCGGTCCGTTCGGGGCTGCTCCAGAATTTGACGACGCTCTGGGTGGACCACGAGCTTCTTTGCTTCTACCCCAGAAACGCAATCGCCAGCACGAGCTGGGCTGGGTACGATATGAATTTCTATACCGTCAGACAGCTGTGGGAGGGAGGATCCAAGCTCGAGGATTCAGAGTGGCAGCGCAAGGCGGAGTGGATTTCTGTTTTGAAGAGCGTTTTCCAGCAGCTCGAGAGCTTAAGAGTGGGATTCGGAGCAATGGACGCGTACGAAACGGTTCTCATTTTGAGCTGTTGTTCAGTTTCCAAGCTGAAACAGTTCGGATTTCACTACGACTGGCGTTCGAGTGACCGTTTTGAAGCGGTGAGTTGGGGTCCGGTCCAGACTCGCTATTTATATTAATTTTATTCGCAGTCCATATGGAAGCCCATCTTTAGAAGTCAAGTCGATCAATATTACAACGTGGGTAGACTGTCTCTCCATGACTTATCGATCATTCATGTTCCCACCGAATGCTAGCCAATCTCGCACAGCCTGCTCCGCAGCATAGCGAAATTCGACAAGCTGACAGATGTTCACATTCTCCAGCCTCGCCCACGGACTCGCGATTTCTCTCGAATGAGCGAGCGGGACTCTCGACTGATGAACGACATCACTCTCCTCTTCCGGTGTAACCCTTCGCTATGCCGTGTAGGCGTTGGCAGGAACGCGGTGTGGGAACGTCGGTGCGGCCCTAGCTTCTTATCCGAGAGCGACTCTGTCAGCGAGTCAAGCGGTCCTTCGAATAGCCGCCTGATGTATCAGCTGATGCAACAGGAAGACGCACCGAAATTCTACGATGCGGGCGCAGTCGATGGAGGTGCTGGTAAATCACAGTTTGAGGGTCACAAAGACCACCGTGTTGAGGACATGGAAGAGCTATCAGGGCTCTTGGAACGAATCACGGCCAATGCCCACGGCAGATAGTCTTCTTCGGTGGCTGTCTAGGTACGGAAAGTGGGTTCCATGTTACCGTTCACTGCCTCTGCAGGGCTGCTCTGTCTCTCTCTCGTCGTGTCATCCTTTGATGAGTACGATGGAAATAGCGATATCACTTTTCCATGAGCCCATTTGCATATCCGGTGACGATCTTTCTTTTACCTGACAAGAGGATGATGATTTTAGTCCTTTTAATTCCTATTGGTGAGGTTGATTTGGAGTGATAATCTAATGATAAAAGAGCTTCGTTAGTCGGCTTCACATCGAAGATCAATTATTCAGATCCAAAAGGCCTGCTGCGACCAAACGCCGGGTTCTTTGAATTGAATTAAGCTCTTGCAGCCTCACGGACACACAGCGAGGAGCTGCGGTCCTTTCTTCTGTGTTGGAGGTTGCCAAATGCGGTGTCATTCGGCGCTAAAACGGTTGTAGGTTCGGCACAAGTCACGAGCACGTGCCCACACAACGTCACGAACTTGGGCCATTCTTGTTTTGTATAAGAAGGCGGCGATCGAAAGAGAAACATCGTCCCAATCTTTGTCCCACTCAACCAATTTCTCAGCAAGCATCAGTATACATGCCCCCAAGAGTTGCACCTGGCCAAGGAGCTCCGCACCGAGGTGCTGGAAGGCCTCCGCGCGGAGGACGTGGTGGTGGTGCAGGCCGTGGAGGCACGCATGTTGGCGCTCAAGCGCCGGTCGTCGCAGGTGAGCATCGATAACAGCTATCGCGACGCTTGTAGTCCGTTACAGAAAATATATTTTTTATCATACATAAGAGCACATCAGAACCATCGGAGTAAAGCGTCCAGGTTTCGGCACCGCTGGTCGTGCCATGAACATCAATGTGAATATGTTCCCAGTATCCATTCCGGACGAGATCATCCGCCATTACGATGGTAAGCTTTTCTTTCTATGGGCTTACAATGTGAATTCGTCCTCATATTCATTGGATTAGTCGGTGAGTTTCGAGACTTTTACCTCCCTGCGCGTCGCTCAAGCCAGATTTCCAGCCATCGAGCCTTCCAATCTGCCGACACGGTTCAACCTTCAGCTCATCAAGAGATTACAATGCGAAACAGCCCCGGAGATCTTTACGCCGAAGGTTGTTTATGACGGTCGTAAGAACATATTTGCTACTCGCGACCTCAACTTGGGACCCACAAACGCGAGGACGGTAGGCCTGTTTTGCTACCTTACGGGCTAATATGAGAACTGATAGGACTTCTGTCTAGTTTGACGTTACGCTTAACGGCAACACTGGTGGCCGCCCACCGAAGATCTATCGGATCAAAGTTACGAAGGTCGCCGAAGTCAACCCAGAGTTCGTCATTCCGGAACTCTCGGACGTCACGCCTACACTCATCATGTACTTAGATTGTTGCACCGTTTTATAGCTGGAAACCAATCAATTGACAACCAGGTCCTGACTGCGCTCACGGTTTGTCCTTTGCGTTATGTATTTCGACAAACGGTATTCATCGCATATATGCATCCAAAGGCGTTGAATGTCGTGATCCGGATGGATCCCAACGAGCGCTACCCGTTCAATGTTCGCTCTTTTTTCACCGATCAAGAAACGAAAGCCATCGGAGGAGGCATCGTACTTTGGAGAGGTTATTTCCAGAGTGTCCGACCCGCGATCGGCAAAATGCTCATTAATGTCGACATTTCGACGGGGATGATGTATCGCCCAGGCCAGCTCGTCGATCTCTGTTTAGAGTTCTTTGGACGCACGGACCCCGCTGTCTTAGCTCCAGATAGAGGTCTCCCTGACAGCCAGCGACTGAAACTGCAGAAATTCCTGCTTGGATTGCGCATCGTCACTAACCACACTCGCAATTCTGGGAACCCAAAGACGCACGTCATTAGGCGCCTGTCAAGCCAAGGCGCGAACAGGCATCGTTTTGAAATGCGAGACGGCCGCTCCATGACCGTGGCGGAGTATTTTGCACAAGAGTACAACAGGCGACTTAGGTACCCTGGCATCCTTTGCGTGGAGGTGACTGTTTTTTTTTTTCCTTTTTTTTTTCTTTTTTCTTTTTTTCTTTCAAATGACGGGGTTCGTCGCTCACCTCCTATGTTTGACAGGTTGGAAATGGCGCCATGCTTCCGATGGAGCTATGCCAAGTGCCACCGGGCCAGATCATGCGGCGCCAGCCTCCTCCTGAGAAAGTCAAAGACGTTTTGGAATTCTCTACGAAGAAGCCGCACGAACGCTTGCAAAGTATCCGCAACGGAATCGGAGTGGGTATTCATGGATACGTTTGATCGTTTGTATTTGACTTAGTTTGGTCCATTTAGATCCTGCAGTACGGACAGTCGGACTATATCCGTCAATTTGGGATGAACGTTGAAACCGCGAGCGGCCCTCTTTCAGTCCAAGCCCGCATCCTTCAAGCCCCGAATCTGCGATACGGGCCTGGCAGCAAGCAGCCCAACATTGTGAGCGAAACTTGGCTCCAATATGTTGCTGATGCTCATTAAGCTTCAAAGACGCCGCGGGATGGCTCCTGGAATATGTTCGTAGAATGTTTCCTCTCGGATCAAACATCATGACTGAGTAACCGGTACAGGATGGACAAGCGCTTTATGAAACCTATGGACGTTCCGCGTTGGGTCGTCGTCATATACGAGACCGAAAGACGATTCCCGCTAGCAACGGCGCGAGAAATGGTAGGGGGGATTATTGCTGGCTGCAGGAGTGTCGGTGAGTCTGTTATCTTATCCCATCTCCGAGACAAACATCGATCTCCACGCAGGAATGAGGGTTCAGGACGAACAACCGATCATCAAGTACGAGAACGGACAAGGCCGCATCGGAGATGTGAGTGCTTTCTATCAGTCCTGCTGAATCACGCTAAGTGTCTTTTGAAATAAGCAACTGAGAAACGCTGGTATGGAGTGCGTGAGGGCCAGGGGAGGTCCACCTTCCCTTATCGTTGTCGTCCTTCCAGATGGCGGAAATGACATTTATACAGCCGTTAAACAGTAGGTTCTCCTTCCATATATCTGATGTCGTGTGCTAAACAAGCTTCACACTTATCAGTTTTGGAGATGTCACGGTGCGTCGTTGAAGCCGTAGGTAGCAAGATGTGTACTGATCAACCAATAGCAAGGTGTTGCGACGCAGTGCCTCAAGTCCAACAAGTGTTCGCGAGCGAAGATGCAGTACTGGGCTAACGTCTGCCTGAAGTGAGTCCTACATGCTGTCCCCACTGGTCTGACATAACCATGCTTATCATGATCAGGTTGAACGTTAAGTTGGGCGGCATCAACGTCATCCCCGACCCTGCCTCCGTCGCAGTCCTGACCGACCCTCGCGAGCCTACCATCGTCATGGGTAAGCCCTCGGTTCATTTCGCCCAGCACAACAGCGCGCTGACCTGGGATGCAAGGCGCCGATGTCATGCATCCTGCACCCGGGACGACCGACCGACCATCCTTTACCGCCCTTGTCGGGAACGTCGATTCGGACACCGCTAAGTACATAGCAACGACGAACGTGCAGACTTCGCGACAGGAACGCATAGATGATTTGCAGCAGATGGCGAAGGTATAAAATCTGTTGTAATCTCATTCTGATCTGTCCCATTACGCGTTTTCTTTCAGCACATCCTCAGGAGTTATATTGAGTATCGTGCCGCGGTAGAAAAGAAACCAAATTCCCCTCCTAAGCGCATCATTTTCTATCGTGGTTAGTCCATCGTGCAGACATCTATAGACTTGCTTTCGGATTCTCACATCCTCTTGTTCTAGATGGCGTATCTGAAGGACAATTCCAAGAGATTCTTGACCAAGGTATTGCATAATCTTGAATCATCCGATAGGTCTGACTCACTGTCATCATAGAACTACCGTTGATTAAAGGTTCGTTGGCGCTGTTGAAAGTACTAGATGCATTCTCGTTCAATCTCTCCTCAGCGGCTTGTGATGAACTCAAGATCAAACCGAAGATCACGCTCATCGTTGTTGGCAAGCGCCATCACATTCGGTCAGTCAAGGCCTCGATCATACTGGTTTAAGCATTGCGAATTAAATCTTCTTATACAGATTCTTCCCAATGCCCAATGGACCAAGGGATAGGTCTGATAACTGCCCGGCGGGCACCGTTGTCGACCGTGACATCGTTCACCCAACCGAGTTTGACTTTTATCTTCAAAGCCACGGCGGACTACTTGGGACGAGCAGACCCGCGCACTATTCTGTAAGTAGCCACGTTCTTCAGCTGGTATCCGATCCGAACTCAAAGCGCCCACGTATATAGGTCATCTATGACGTGAGTCGGTTATACCTTGAATATGTGATTTGACCGTGAAATATTTCTTTTCGTGCTTTCTTAGGAGAATGCGTTCAAGTGCGTTATAACTTTACGATGTCAATTTGTGCATTCCTGATTGTTTATTTCTCTAGTGCTGATTCTTTGCAAGCCCTCTCCTTCGCGCTTTGCCACGTCTATGCCAGGGCAACCCGTTCGGTCTCTATTCCTGCTCCCGTGTATTGTAAGTACTGGATACACCAACTGAGTATCGAGCTAGTGCTTGATGTACCATGTACCAGATGCCGACATAGTCTGCGCTCGGGCAAAGAATCATTACGACCCGCAAGGCTCTCTAAACCTCTCCGAGACTGCTACGGATGTTACAGAGGGCCAAGCCGATGCAACTCTACAGGCATTCAGGCAGAACTATCGCCCTTTGCACCCTAACCAATCACGCCTTATGTATTTCTCGGTCAGTTCCAAATCCATCTCTTTGATGTCAATTCTCTGATTGACATGCAATAGTGAGATAATCCTTTGCTATGCTTTCGATTGCTTTCGCATGAAATCTGCTATCACTCTGATGCACCCGTGGTAGTGAGCTCAAGTTGTAATTTGATTCTCATGATGTCAAATACTACGAAAACCATGTTTATGAACCTTTTGAGAAAGGGCATTCAGCTTTGCTGCCCTCTGACTTGCCTGTGGGGCAAAATCAATATTCCACGAACAGAACCCCGATGCAGCCAGGCTATTGGGATAGTAGTCTCAGGATGCTCCGACACTTCATCGACTCTCTGCGAAGCAGTCAAAGGTTGCTCACTATGAGGTGCAGACTCGTATTGAGATCCTTTCCTCCAGAGGAGAGGATAGTTCCTCGTATTGAATCGGTATGCGCTTTTCGTAGATACTGATGGCATTTCGTGGCCACCGAGTTGAGGGATTGCCATCTTGCTGAGCATCTAGAGCACATGCTATGGCAGCGTCACGGCTCGCTCGCCGTCTTTGGTGCGTTCTTCCAGAGAGGAAACGACAGTCGAAGCACTTGGATATTTTAATTATACAACGGTGGAAGTACAGCCAACTTGGGCCACTGCGGGTTCTGGTAATATACACTCTTGATACATGAAAGCTGTCAGGCAACAAGAAACCGATGGGGGTGTGTGTGGCCTACACCTCCAGAGAAAGCACATGGCTGGCAACGTATTTCTTTTTGGATTGGTAGCGACGACGCTGCCATAACAGCCAGACGGCGAAAACAACGACGGTGAGGGGGACGGTCGTCGCCAGAAAGTACCACCACCGAGGCGAAACCGTGAAGCTCGGTTTGCCCTCGGAATCCGTGCCGACGTTGAAGAAGACCATGCTGAATATCGCCTGCAGTGACGTTTGGGGGGGGGGCGCTTCAATTACAGATTTGTCGCCATCGACAAGGGGGCCAGAGATGCGCACCGACATGAACGTTCCGGGAAGAAAGAACATGGTGAGGCCTGCAATCCTGAGAGACATTCAGGTCGGGTCTTTTCTTTTTTTTTTTCCCTGTCGTCGAGAGCACGTACGTGATCATGGAGGAACTGTCTTTCTGCGTGTCGACCGCGATCTCGGAGGTGAGCTTCGCGATCTCCAGGTTCGTCCGGCTGTCGCTCTGAGACGCGAGGTTGAAGAAAAGGTTGATCCGGATCTTTGTCCGTTCGCTGTAATTCTGGACCCACCGCTTCCAGACCCGATTTCTCGAAACGAGGTACTCGATCGACTGGGTTATCGAACTGCCGTCGCTTTGGTCCCTTTGTGCCGGGAGGAGCTTTGAAGAAACGTCCAACAGAAATCGCAGTCTGTCCTCAAAGTCCTCGAGATCTCCGACGAACAGATGCCATCGTTGGGACAGATCGTGCAGGTGCTCGACGGCTTTGGCTGTGTCTACGTTGGGTGCTCCGGTCGTCCTCATGTGCTCCTGACAACCCCGGGGTCCGCATTTAGTGGAGAAAGATGAAAAGGATTGAAGGGGGTCTCACGTAGGCGATCAGATGGTCTCGCGCCTTCTGGATGTCGTCCACCCACAATCTGGCGAAATCGTCTGCGAGGAAAGCGTCGATCGCCAGCGAGTGCAGGAGCCGACCGGGCTGGTCGGAAAACGCGACGCTCAAGATGCGTTCCTTGGTATGACCCGGGCACAAAACGACGATATAAGTCGAAGACCGAGCGGCGACGTCGTGAAAGAACCAGAGATGCGACTGGCGGTTCGTTTCGCCGCTTCGAAACTGGTAAAATCCGTCTGTGTCAAGCGAAAAAAAAAATTTTTTTTTTTTTTGGGGTGAACGGTGCAATTAGTTGTAGACGGTTGGACTGACATAGCGAGGAGACGGTTTCGTCTTGGTCACGGTCGGAGAACAATCCGTTGCCGATTTGCGACGTCACGCCAAACTGTTCGAAAGCGATGCGGTGGAAGAATATGGGCGAGACGTTGAGCTGCTCTTGCAGAAAACGTCTCGTGTCCCGGTCCACGGTGACCGCTAAGTGAGGGAAAAAAGAAACATACCCGGTTTCGTTGATATTCGGAAAAAGGAAAAAGGAAAAAAGGAAAAGGAAGGAACGTTACATTCGCCATGCCACGCCTTGCTGTCCACAAACACGACTCGCAGACTTGAAACTGCCTCGAGATGCGCTGGAGGAGTCGTCTGCTCAAAAAAAAAAAAAAAAGCACACGTTCGTCATCCCAAAAAAAAAAAAAAAAAAGAGAAAGAGAAAGAGAGACTCGAGGCTGCACACTGCACACTGCACACACAACACGCAACACGCACCCAAGCGCTCCGCAACGCCTCGCCATCCATACACTCTCGAAACCGAAACACGACGCGCGCATCCGCATGGCGCCTTTCCTTCCTTTCCTTCCGATCGTCACAACAAAGCTCCAAAAGAGCATACGAAGCGTTCGCGCTCTTCTCCGAGTCTTCATCGGGGCCTCCTGCTGCTGCTGCTGTTGCCGCGTGAGCACGAGCACGATCTGCACGCTCCAGTTCGGCGAGGAGGTGCGGCGGCTCGATTTCCGGGCGTCGAGATGCCATTTGGGGGGGTTTGTCTTATTGGCAAAGGCCGGTTCGCGGTTGACCGTCGGTTGGCATTCGACCGTGTGGCGTTTTAGACGCCCGTCAGGGGCTTCACGACTGCTGACTATCAGCTATCTGCAAAAAGTCCGACACTGCTTTTCGTTGATCCTCTTGTGTCCCCCGCAATGACAAACAAGAAGGTTCAATTTCCACTGATAGATACCGTTCCTGAGCAGAAAGCCGGAGGGTATCAAAAGGAACCTTTTTCGTTCAACACCATAATGTACAAAGACAAGGAAGAGAAGACATCAGTTGGAGAAAAAAGACTTTAGATCACTCTACTAGGGCGAGAGACAGAGTATACCAAGGCAAAAAAAAGACTTTGAGGTAAAAAGACCACCGGAGCAAGAATAAAGAGATTTGACTGAAGATGCGAATGTACATACTTGTGTATATATTAAGAAAAAAAAGAGACAGGGGTTTGCTGTATGGACGTGCGTATAAGAATAAGATGTCGATATATGCGTGGGAGGGGATATTGAGATACGAGAGATGGATGACAGGATCACGTTGCGTCTTGTTTTACAGATTGAATGAGTGTGAGGGCGATCTGGATATGAACTTGAAGATGGCGAGGGGAATACTGGCAAGGGCATTAATGTAAGAAAAAAAAATTGGAGACTCAATGGCGCGGTTGATCCTTGCAAAGAAGCCTCAAGCCTCAACGCTGACCACGCTGGACAAACCGCTCTTGACGTACGCCTTGGGACCCGCGCCCTCCGCACCCCAGCGGCGCCTCGGCGGGCGTCCGACCGCATACACGCGGTGGAGGAGAATGCCAGCGACGAGTTTAGATTTGGCGTTGCGGTCGTACACTGTCGGAGGAGGCGCATATGACGCTGTGGAGTATCCTGCCGCAGGGGATGGCGAAGAAGACGGCGGAATGTAGATCGTGTAAGGCTCTCCGCCAGCACGAGGCTCAGAGTCAGATCCGGCAGGCGAGGCTGATAAGGTCAGGGTCCCGGCGGAATAAGCAGTTAGAGGCGCATTAGGCGTATGATACAACAGTTCAGGAGACGAAGCGGAAGGAAGCGGAGCTGATGCGGGTGATGGTGGCGATGGTGACGGCGACGGAGATGGTGATGACAACGACGGCGATAAGATAGACAGCGAGTTGTGCGAACTGATGGACCCGGTCTGGGACAGCGCGTAGGGCGGACGAGAAGAAGAGGTTGGCAAAGACACCTTGGGGACGGCCTCTGCCTCCGCACCTCCAGCGCCACCATCCGGGCCATCAAACGCCAAGTCGTCCGAGAAGGGGTCGAATCGAATGACGCTCGGCGGGTCAGGAAGAGTCGACGCTCGCACATGGGCGTGCACCTGGGGCGAGACGGGCGTCGCACCAACACCGTGGGCAGGGACGGGGGACACAGCGCCGACCGGCGCAACATGGGACTCGACCACCGCAGCCCTGGGCGATGCAGTCGGCGACGCAGGGGAGGGACCACGGACGGACACGACCGACGCCCTACGTCTGATGAACCCATCGTCACCGCCGTCCGCACCGAACGGGGAGGACGACAATGGAGCATAAGTCGAGGACGGCGAAAGGGGCGCACGAGGCCGCGTGCTGTGCTCCGATACGCCACTTCCTCTAGCAAGAACAGGCGGGACGTCGCGCGCGGCAGCAAAACCAGCCGCACGGCTGGCAGCGCCCTTGTTGGCGTAGAGCTGGCGGTGATTGTCCAAGCCAAAAGCGGAGACCCTAGACGGGCGCTGCGGGCCAGTGCCGGGTGTGATAGAGCTCGTTCTTGTTTCCTGAGGCTGTGATGCGATGCGAGACGGCGACGAGGACCATGAGGAAGAGTAGGTGAAGGGTGTGTGGACGGTGCGGATGTAGGGCGACATTGGCGATGATGAAGGAAGGAAGGAAGGAGGTGAGACGAGAATTCAGCCAACTCAGATTTATACCCGTCTTCCGAGTTCCGGCATCCGCGCCCGTCCTTTCCTTTTACGGCTCAGGGGAAACACCACGCCACGTGACTTTCCTTCCCTCTTCCGGAACAATTGCCTTTCTTGTTCCATTTTCAAGCGTGTTCGGCTAAAAACGGACATTGTTCCAACAGCGTGTCACAACCGCCAACTGACAGTGGCGATTCAGGCAACAATCTCCCGTTCCTTCGAATTTGCAAACTCGCAGGAACAACAACTTCCTCTCAAAAGCGCGACGCCAGCTGGGCATATGTCACACGACTCAAAGTCGACATTGTTGTTCAACCTATTGTCCACCTCTGCCTCCCTACAATGCTTTCCTAACGATCCATCGCTTCGCTCTGTCCACGGGGCCTACAAATCGAAGATTTTGTCAGAGATCAAGGCACGGAATTCTCGAAGCGCTGTCAGATCAAACACGAGAACAAAAAAAAAGGGACTCGCAGATGATGGACGCTTGTCTTTTGTATACCTGTACACGGCAGTGTGTACAGCCACAGAGCGCAAATGTAATCGGAAAAAAAAAATACCTCCAAGGAGATGGCAGCTAACCTCGAAGCGTCTCGGCCTTTTGTCGACACGTCTACGTGCATACGTATACATATGACGTTGAAAAAGCGCTGCAACGACGTGAGTCGTTCAGACACGCACACTGCTTATTGTCGAAAAAAAAAATGGCAACCACGGCATCTGACTTATTTTTACTTTTGCTTTGATGTTCTCAATACTTTGTGCCACACCAAAGCGCGACAGCGGCGGCGATCTATCAGCCACTCTGAGGGAACGTGGTTCAGAAGAAGGTCTTGACCCAGGCGACCTCAAGAACTGAGAACAATGAAAAAGATGTCAGATCATAGCAACCATCCTCGATTAGAGCTGAAGAAATAAGTTCACTACAGAGTACATACGAAAGCCAAGGAAAATACAAAAAAAAAAAGCCAACGTTATCGCACACCATCCAGCAACACTCCGAGCCTCAGCTCGACTCCACCAGATCCCACACAATCTCGCTCAACGGCCGCCCATCGAATCTCAGCTTCCGCCTTCCTCCATCCACAGGCGCAGGTGCACTACCGTCATCGGTAGCGGCGGCGGCGGCGGCACCGCTCCTCCCTCTGCCGGCCCTACCAAAAAGCACACCAAGCCCAAGCCATGCAAACGCGTTCTCGACCGTCCCGACGCTATCTCCGTCCTCCCGCTGAACCCGGTGCGCCCAGTCTCGGTCCCAGCTCCCCTCTTGCTCAGGCCCATTTTCCTCGCCTTCCATGTCGCCCGCGCTCACACTCTCCCCCGCATCCACGTTCTCAATCTCGATCCTCCAAGCCCCGCTCATTTGCCCGCCCTCTTCCTCGACCTCGCCTTCCTCCACCACTCGCATCTCCTGATCCTCTTCCTCACGTCCGTCCCGCTCCCGACACACGCCACCATCGCCATCGCCATCCACCCGATCGCACGCCCGCGGATGCCTAAGATGCCTCTCCGGCTGCACGCGAACTGTACTGGCCTCGCACCCGACGCCGACGTCCCACTTGGCCCTCCCCGCCTCGCCAATACGCTCTCGCAGCTCCGGCTCCTCGTGCAGCCGGTTCAAGCACTCCGCCAGCTCCGTCGTCTGCATTTGCACCTCCCTCTCCTCCCCGCCCGTCGTCCCGACACCCCGTCCCTCAGCAAGCTCAGCAACGTCCTCATCGGCCATCCTCCGCTCGGCCTCATGCTCTTCTTCGCCAGAAGACGTCGTCGTCCTCTCGGCCGGACAACATCCGACTAACAAGCCCGTCTCGCCATGGCGGATCTGCAGCGCGACCCCACTCACGCGCGACGCGATCACAGGCGTCCCAGCGTGCTGCGCTGCAGAGACGGCGATCTCGTATCCCTTCCTCGACGAAATCTGGACCGCCGCTTGGGCATTGTGCAGCAGCGCGTTCAGGACTGCGGGAATATTGCATTCAAGTCGTTGCTAGGTCAGGACTGACAAAGACGGTAGAGAATACATGCAATGCTCACGCTGATCGCACGGCGGCAGCCACACGACGACGATGTCCTTCTCAAACTCCCTATATGCCTCCGACTTGACCAGATCGATCGCCTGCTCGTACACCGCGCTGCCGTCCGGATCGTCGATCGCGCCGCGTCCGCAGATCAGCAGTTGCGGCGCAGACGGGATCAGCAGACTCGGCATCCAGCCGTCCTCTGGCCGCCCATCCACGCGCACTTCTTTCGACCTCAGCATCCTCCGGAATTTTGCGTACGCATCGATGACGCTGGGTATGCCTGCGTTTTTTTTTTTTTTGGGGGGGGGCTTGAGGTGAGCTGTTGGACGAGTGCTGCATGGAGAAAGCTAGCTTGCCTTTGGATGGATCGAACTGCGCGAATTGGATCATGTATCCGCGCTGAGGCCAGTCCAGCTCCGGCATCCGCTGCCGCGCACATATGTCGCGCAGCATGCCAAAATAGAACTGCGCGTCCCAGGGATCGAGCCGTTTGTTGAGCCCATCGAGCCTGCATAAAGGGAGGGAAGGCATTATTAAGCATGATGGAGAAACAGCAACCTGGGCTCACCAATCCATCGACCCGCCTAGAAACGCGACTTCCTCCCACGGCACGCTTGGCGGCACAAACTTGCTCACAGGATGGCCTGGTCAAAGCAAGATGTAAAGCAGGTCACAAAAAAAAAAAAGAAAAACCCAACTGATAAACACGTCCGCCAGCTTGATGTGCTGCCAGAGGTATTGCCACACGTCTTCCTGCGGCGTACCGCCCGTGTCGACGAGATCGCTCCGGATCTCGATGTGCGAGCGAAACACGATCGGCACGTCCGGGTTCGCGCGACGGATGAGCGGGATTAGGCCCTGCATCTGTGGATCGTCTGTCGCAGCAAGTCAGTCGTATTTGGCAAGGAAAGCACGACACACCGGAAAACTAAAGTGACGCACCAATGACGACAATGTCCACGCCTGTCGCAAGCTCCCCGCGTCGTGGGCCGCGCTCCAGCCCGAGGCCCTGCCCGCGCCAACACAGCGGACCACCATCCGCCATCCACCTGATAGCATTCTTTACAATCCACCCGTCAAGTGTGGCTTTGTCGGCGTCCGACACGCGCAGGTCGGGCGGCGCAATGCCCTGCAAGACGCTGTGGATGTTTCTTTGTCGCGCGCAGTGCGGTGGGCGACGGTGTGGGGACGTACCACGCCGCGTCGACGTCGAGGAGGGTCAGGAACCGGATAAGTGCGTGGCGCATCTGTATGCATGTATATGTAGATGTAGGTATGAGCGCTTGCGTTTGGCGTCATGGGAGAGAAACGGGACGCACAAGTGCGACTCCACCTTGAAGGATGGGACGTAAGCATGGGTTTCGAATAAGGTAGTCTATGTGAATGAACACACCTCCTTGAGGGGTTGATGAAAAGAAACCAAACTTGATCTTTCGCTCTCTGATCTCATCCGCAAGCTTAATGACCGCATCCCACGTCCTGTCGTCCATCAATACGAGAAAGCGCACCAAAAAGAAGGGAAAAAAAAAGGAAACATGAAAGGCACTCACTTCTCGTCGACAGTCTTCCTATACTCCTCCACGTCATCCACGAGGTGTATCCTGCCCTGCGCATCCACGTCTACCCTGTTTCTCATCCCGACGAACAACCGCGGGCTATTGTTCGGCCCAAACTGACGAACGCACTTGCGCGCCACAGCGTCCGCCTGCTCGTCCAGCGTGCTCTGGTACGCCAGCTTCTCCGTCACCCTGGCGCGGATCGCATGCGCGGGCGAGCGCCCCGCGTGCACGGGCACCCGCAGCGCGGCAGCGGCTGCTGTCAGCGTGGCTATCGCGCCACCCGAAATACCAGCACTGCGCATGTCGCCAGGAGGGGATGACGGCAGCGCCGATTCCGGGTCTGAGGAGAGCGGGCTTGGGCTCGGTACGGCCGAATGGTGCAGCGTGTTGGCGGGCGTGGTGGAGCGCAGGCGGGACTTTGAGCGGCTGCCTTCCGACGACGAGTCGGACGACGGGACTCGGATGTGGAACACGAACGGGACGATGTCAAGGTCGAGCCACAGCTTCGTGCACAGATTCGGTGCCTGGTGTTTATTGCACGGTGTGCTTCGGGTGTCAGAAGTCGTTCGAGGAAAAGAAGGAGAACACCGCAGTCGGCGTGGTACGCACCTCGCGGAGGAGATCCAGCGTCAAGCCCGCGCCGACAAACTTGCATTGGTGTGTGCGCGAATACGCTCGCAGGCGGTGGTACACATGGTCCTCAATCTCCTTCGCGTTCCGCTCTGCCTGGTCCGGGGCAAAGCTGGTGTACCACGTCCCAAAGTCGGTATTGTACATCGTGTCGTGGACCGAGATCGCAATTTCGTACTTGGTCTTGTCGGGCAAAGGGGACCCCGCGATGCCCACCCACATCGGCTGCGTCGCGGAAAGACGGTGAAAAGCCGCATGCTGAGCTCGGGGCTATTCCGTGCGGGGAGTGTGAACAAAGTAGGAGGACTTACGGGAAGAGTCGCATACGTCGCGGACTGGGTGTTATATTTCAGCTCGGGGAGCGAGTGTGGCTGGTTCCGCCATGTCGTGTACCTCTCTGGGCTCGACTGAGCCGAATGGTGGGCGCTGTGATTACGGCGGGAGGCGCTCTGCGTCGTAGTACCCGTCATAGCGATCAGCGTTCGAAGCTCTGCAATTACTCCTGATGAAAGTCGTGCAAGTTGGCGGTAGCAGTGGCGATAGCAAGGCGCCTGCAGTCAGGGCTGGTGGGAAAGATGATAAGGGGGAAAACAAAAAGCGCCCCTTACCCTGAGTCGCTCTAGCCCGAGACGGAGCACGGTAGGAGTTCGGTGAGCGACGAGATTCGAGACAGCTCTACTGGCAATGGCCGATCGTATGAGACACGAGGACAACCAACGCCGTCACCGCCGGTCCATCCAGTCTCTCTGCTCCAGGCTATACTTACGGAACCACGGCTGCATCAAGGACGTCGTCTTCCGGCGATGCTGGTGATCGCGGGGTGGACGTTGACAGTTGCTTCACCGTGGCGCTCAGAACCATGGCCCTGACATCAACGCCATTTGCCTGGCGTGCCTGGAGGCTTCCATTGGCGCGTTACCATCTCAGCGACTATCGTCCTTGTCATCAAGACTGATCTTTCTCAATATCAGCGAGTCATCCACCATAGAGTGACTCCTACTTACCTCTTGGCTGGCAACCGCGGAGAGACAATCCGGCCACTGGCATCTTGAGGCGCCCCGCGATATAAGCTTACGTCTCGGCTGCTGTACTTGCGCTGAAAGGCGCGCTACGCCTTTTTTTGTCCTCCCCCGTATAGCAAGATCTTTCAAACTGGAAAAATCATCATGATCCCATAGAAAACACGATACGTTTCCACTTCCAGGAATAACACCTCCGCGATATCTCTCCTTCTCAAGTCATTTCGATATCTTGTGGTATCAATCGACTATCTCGTACAAAACAAAGAAGCTAAGACATGGCGTGGAGACAAGAAATCTGCTGCTTTCTGGTTCTTAACTTTGAACACTTTTGAAATGTCCTGGGAGAAAAAGGCCAAAAATAAGAGAAAAAGAAAAAACTTTCAAACTGCTTCTGTCCCCGGCCGCGTCACCCTTTCCTCACGCTCGTTCTGTTCCGCAAGAAATTCGTCCGCCGATTCGTACGTAGACAATCGCCTCCGATGATGATGTCCCTTCCCAGGTCCCGGCATCTCATCGGATTCCGCGTACTCGTCCTCGTCCTCATCCTCCTCGTCCGCGACCGCGCTATCCACACCTCTGATCTGCTCCTCCGGCGCATGCGCTATCAAGGACGACCTTCTGTCGGCGTTCGTGCTGATATGAGACTTTGGACGACCCTGATCCAGATCTTTGTCGGGAATCTACAAACGAAGCGCGACGAAGCAAAGGTCCCATCAATATCATCAGCTCGCCCACACATCGACCTCTCCGATCAGGATAACAAATGAAGACGTCTTCTCCCAACTCACCGGAATGCGGACGATAAACGCCATCAGAGTGGACACGGCCGCGAACGAAAACACCGCCTTCAAGCTGACTGCATACGACTCCCTAGCCTTAGTCTGTAACTCCGGCGGCAAACTCGCGACCAGGCGTGCCGAATGACGGATCTTCATAATGATCTGCAAATGCCCATTCCGGGGTTATCAGCCCAATCACATCATCCCATCAGGCGACCACGCCAAGAACAGGCATGAGAGTCAAAAACAGCGCTCACTGACCTCCTCGGCATCAGGCGTCGTGATCCGTTTCCGGAGCTCGCCGTCGAGTCTCGACTGGAACAGTGCGGATGCGATCGCGACTCCACCGACTTGTCCTGGGTTCCGATTTGCACAAAAGAGGAGAATCAGTAAATTGACACAGAAGGAGTGGTGCCAATACTTGCCTACACCGCGGAATAGCTGTCCGAAACCAGTGCCAACAGCCATTTGCGACTCTACACAGTCCGGTGCCGATTAATAGGGCATAGAACAGTAACGTGATGATCGAATACTCACCAGGCAAGTGCACCAACAGCGCGACTGCAAAAGATAGTCATCAATAACAATGTCACTACTACGGACACGAAGCCTTCTCAGTAAATCTCTGACTCACTCAGCATAGTCTGAAGCACCACAGCGTTGCCAAACCCCAGGGGAAACTGCCACAGCCAATCGCGATCAGAAAGTCATCCAAAAACAGAAAGCTGTTCGGCCTCACGATGCACAACCACGTCAGAAGGGGCCCCGAGTCATCGCGAATCCGTGAAATCAGCGTAGCGCCAATGAAGGGCAGAATTCCAAAGATAGCACTGAGCGTCTTGTACTTCCCCGTGCGATGCATCACGTATCCCGCAAACACCGAGCCAACCGAAATGCCAATGCTGTTCGGCATGAGATGCAATCCTACGTTCCAGCGCACATCATGAGTGATTATCTAGGTGGCCAATGCTTGTAATGGTAAGAGGACGCGACGCACCCGCGGTCGAAGCGCTCGTAAGCATGACCGTCTGGAACCACATGGGAAAAAAGTACATGATCGCGAAATTGCATGTCGCCACCAAGAAATTGGACATCCCCACAAGGACGGGGATCTTTTGTCTCAGCAAGGCCGGTGCAAGCACGGGTTCCGGTGCGACGAAGAGCTCAATCAAGATGAATGACGCGGCCCCGATGCCCGCCACTACGAGAGGTGCAATGACAGTGGGATGCGACCACTGCGAGGAAAATGTCGCATGAACATCAAGGTCGCGGCGAGGATATGGAATGACGTACAGGAAGACCCTCGTTGTACCTTGAGCTAAGGAAGATCAAAACGGAGCCGACCTTATTTCCGGCTTTAATTAACGGATGAACAGTTCATGAAGGTATTCGACATTCACTGTTATCAAAAGAACGGTGCTACCACCATAGTCGATCCGTTTCAAGACGTCCTTTGTGCTCTTGCCCTTTCCCTGCAAGGATATATTATTCAAGCGATTGTTTCTTTCTTAGGCCCGAAGGGACTCACCGGAGTGACGTAACAAAGAAAGTAAGAAATCCATCCGAATGAGAGGATGAACAGGGGGATTTGAATTAAAAAAGCCCCTCGCCATCCCAACCTGCAAGACGTCAATTAGGAACTGATAAAATGAAGACAGGAACCCAGGGTCCAAACCAGTCTGTAACAAATCCGCCGAACGGACCTCCGAAACCCAACCCTAACTTGAATATATGCGGCGAATTGTCAAGCAGAATACAAACCAGCAAACGCGTAATCGGGTCAGAGTTGCCACTTACGCCATTGAATACGCTTCCCAACCCTTGCGCCAACCCTCTTGTCTAGAATCAATGCAGCGCCACAATGACAGCGAAACGATTTTTTGACACTTACTCGCATGCTATACATGTCGCTTATGATGATCCTAATTGAAAGGTGAACAGGTATCCTTCAGAGTTTCGCTTTGGAGACTCTGAACTTACGAAGACGTAGTGAACAAGCCACCGCCGCCGATTCCAGATATCTAACCGTGGCATGAGCTACCTAATTTCCAAATTGAAAGAAAAGGCACAAACGAATCTGGCGACAATGAGCATCTCCATATTTGTAGAGAACCCGCATCCTAGTATACCGACGCCAAAGCAGCAAAGAGCAAGAAGACATGCCCCTTGTCGGCCAAGAACATTGGAGAGCCGGCCATACAGAGGGGTGAAGGTGCATGTCGCGAGGAGGTAGCTGTTTAATTCGTAAGCCTGGCGAAATGAGAACAAGGAGACGGGCCTAGTCTTACGCCGTCCCCAGCCAGCTAGCCTGATTTGATTTGTTGAATTCCGACGATATGGACGGCAGCACTAACGACATTTGGTCAGCATCCTAGGAACGAATGGGAATGACGGGCACAGAACTTGTAGGCACTAGGGTCTCTGATTGCAATCTCAAGGTTAACAATAAGCACGGTGCATGAATTCAGCTGCTACTGTACGATTCAGACACTGAAGAAGCGTTCAGTATTGGTAGGTCAGTCAAGCCACATCCGGAAACGGTCATGATGCCTCACCGAAAGGAAGGTAGCCGACCAGACCCCTGCCAAGATACCATACCGTGTCGTAGCAGAAATCTCAAGTGGGCCCAGATGGCGCGGTCCCACGGCCTTGAACGCGCTCGAGTCATGATTTTCTGGTAAAGAAGGCTGCCTAGAGAGCAAAGGATCGCGTTCTGAAGGACTGACGGTCATTAGAGAACGTAAACGAGCTCAGTTCAAGCAAAAAGAGACAAGTCCTGCGAGACTGGCAGAAGGAACTGGGTATGGAAGAGAATCGCTCACACACGACAAGTGACCAGCGGTCCCTGGCAGAGTTTTCCCAACACGACATGTGACCAAATTCGTTTGCGATGTTTGTACCAAGTTTTTCAGCACGCAAACACCAAAATTCGCAGACAACCGTCTCGATCATGACGCGAAAGCTGGCTGAAATCTCTCATTTTCTTATTCCTTTGCGCCGCCATAATTGAGTTCTGTCTGCTATCTGGCTCAACGAATTAACCCGAATTGAGGTACGTTCAATCGTGAACCCAAGTCGCCAGGAACTGATAAGAAGCACAATTAAAGCGCTTTTAGTGTCTCCCGATCTAACAATGGCCACCGACGAGCTTGGCCATTGTGGTGCGGCTAACTGAAATATCTCACCGAACTCAGACCCACTGTGGGCGGGGAATTCTGTGCCGATAAGTCAGGCCTATCCCCAGACGTACGGCATACGATCCCGATGAAGTATTGACAGCATCTCTCACAAGGCCTCCAACCATGAGATCTTTGACTTGATCTTCTGACGTTGTCATCGTCGTTTACGTCGGGATCTGGCACGATAGGACAGGATATCAGGAAGGTGCTCTGAGTGGTGTGACATCCACTCACTGGACCAAAGACAATACTAAAGGAAAAAAAATCCTGTATAGAAATTCCCACTTTGCAGCCAGAGGCCTAATTACCGTGCCTCGTTCCTGAAGTAATTCCCGTCCTTCGAGATCAGAACCGACGTTGACAGGTCTACGCAAGCCTGACGATCTCCGCCCCAATTTGATCTCAGCGACTCCGAACTTGGTCATTTCGTTTGTGATTGGTTTGTACAGGACCCACATCCGCCCACAGGACGTTTATAAATTAATTAATTAGATACAGTTCATCTAACGCGACATACAAGACCGACGGGGCCGGCAAATGTCTCAGGCGCGACGACTGTATCCGGACGTTCCAACAGCCGCAACTGCTTGGCAGCTAGGACAAAGTCTGTCATAGTTCGGGGCTGGGAGACACCAAAATGGAAGTCATCAATTCCACCTTTGTAAGACGTACTCACAATATTGTTGAGGGTACTGATGGCTGTAGAGTTGGATGAGCGGAAGCAAATAGGATACGATCAGGGTGTTAGGGAAGGGGTCATGTGAGTCTTGGTACTGTTCGCCTTGACAGGGTCCGAAGTCACTCACTACTGCCAGCAGGTCTGCTTGCATGTAGGTGGAAGGCAGTCGGGCGGATGATCAGGACTAAATTTACAGTATCTATCATTGCAGGGGACCTAATGAACGTCATGAGGTCGTGGCGAAGGGCAAACACAGTCATGCAAGATACCTCTTCATCGGGCTTTGGGAGGCGCTATCAGCTTCTCGTCCTCGACGTCGACCATAGGGGGGCACCTCACCTGCTGAATCCTGTGGCCACACCGGAGAAAGACGTGGCATACGCTGAGGAGAAACATTCAGATGACATTGAGCTAGTTGTACATCAGCAGAACTTACAGGCGGCGACGACACATGGTGAGAGAGGGTTTGAGTTTGAAGAGTAGTGGGATGGTACTCTGAAGGTTGTACTCGGCGAAATTTCAAGGCAATCTTATACGCAGCCCTACGGCTGTGAACACGGACAAGAGCAATGATTACTCCCCTTTGTCATCGGCATTTAGTTGGGCGACCCGGGAAACGAAACATAGATGCATGGAGATCACCTTCTAGAAGAAAAATTTCCTCGAGCGCGATGATGAATTTCCACGCAGGTGCGCAAAAAAAAAATTGAAGCGTCTCCACACTAGACTTAGTCGGTACATGCATTAGGCCAATTTTCTGTCTGAAAAAGGCTATATTGTCAATTTTTTTGCCAATCACCTGAGAAAGGGTAAGAAAAACAAAAGGACGCCAGGGAATTGTCGAGCGATGAGAGTGCCATCGTATTGATCTGTATGTTTCTGCCGAATCGTCGCACTAAAAGTGGAGATCGAATTAGAAGTGATTGATGCAAAAGGCACTGATCGTTGATTCTGGCCGCAGCTGCGTTCTGTCTTGTCCTGTCAATGTCAAAGCGAAGCGCTCCAAGATTGACGACGTCTGTGGTCGCCCATCGTAACCACGGCACAATTTCCGGCTTCGAACATGATCGAGCACTTTCTAGTCCATTGGCATGTTAGCAACGAGTGAGAGGCTGCCAAACCTCGGGCCAGTTCCCATCAACCTGCAAGTGTGCAGAACTTCTTCAAGCGCTATTTTTTGTGCTCAAGAAGAGAGGCTCCTTAAAGTGTCCAAGTTCATCTTTCTGTTCCGATGTCATCTCGCTTCAAGTACCGGTTAACGCACGAATCGATTTAACCACGCTCCTTCAATGGCACTGTCCTGTTGGCAAATTCAGTTCATATGTTCAGGAGATATGTGCACTCATCCAACCTGTTCGACGACACCCCTCCGAAAGGAGGATGCCGTATTAGCCCGGCATTCAGACAGAACGCCGGACTTCACCAATCTCATCTCCGGAACATTACCATCTCGTCCAAACATCTTCTTAATGATTTCTAGTGCCGCACATGTCCGAGGCACTGCTCGTTCCCCGCCTTCCACCGCTCACGGATCGAGTCTCCTAAATATGACATCTCAAAATCTGTGCCGAAAATGCCCAGTAAGCGACTTTTCTCGATGATACAGACATAGATTGGTCCAAGAACACCTGAGGGGTCTTTGGAATAGTACATCGCGTTGCCCGAACATGTCGCACGTCAATCAGGAGTGACAGAACCTTTCTAGTGGCTGACATCTACTGGAATATTCAATTGTCGACTGCGTTCTTGATGGGTACAGAAACAACATTTAGGACGTTTTAGGCAGGAACCCAACGACGGATACATGGCCTGCGGCTCATCGAATTATTGCTTGCCATAACGGCACAGACAACTAACATCGCGTGCCAATGGCTGTTTCCCTGATCTTCGTAGCGCTCGTAAAGCGCTGTAGCTATCCCAAAAAAAATTTAGAAACTGAAGAAAACAGTTAGTTGCAATCCCAACTAGTTGTTGTCTGAGACGAAAACCCCCAGGCTATGTTTGGTTGCGTCTCACAGGCGGTCCGGCCATCTGACTAACTTTGCTTGGGGCGTTTCGTCGCTACATATGGGCAGGTGCTGTGAAAAGGGGCAACTCTACCGGGTACCCCGACTTCGCCAACTTGGTGATTATCAGTGGCAGATATTTTTTCGTGCTTCCTTCCCTCGACACCCTGCTCGACATTCGGGCTGAGGAGTTGTACCCGACCCGCCTTTCACCAAGCAGCCGTATTGCTTTGCATTAACCTCGGCCCCGCCTGTGCAATGGGGCTCGCTTCGACTGCGTCCCCAGGTGACGTTATCAGGGTCCTACGAAAGACAGACAATGGACCCACGACCAGCAGGCAATTAAGCTCGATTTAGCTGAAAGGATTTAGTTGAGCCTTTACAGATCCTATTATTGTGTACCGTTCAATCCTAAATGCTAAGCTTTTCCCTTCTGACGTGAGAACCGCATACAGAGCGACAACGCTTCTCACACTTCATCGATTGCCCGAATGACATGAACCTTTATTCACAGCAGGCAAAGTATCTGTTTTCTTAGATCTCGGTTCCGCTGCGAAGCAACCCCAAACGCTAAAGCAGGGATCCCGTTCATTGTACACGACGGCAACCTCAGTATTCCCACCTTCATGATTCATGGACATTATATACTTTTGAGCTGGAACAAGTCGAAAGGGAACGTTGGGCATTGACAACACGTGGGAAGAACAGGTTCGGTGTTTGTGAGATGCCGCCCGCGGCAATGAATACTAGATACGGTATCATACGGTGTCACGATTAATGGAGAGAATCCTGGCGGTGTGCCTCCCAGACCCTCTAGCATGGCTCATTCACCGCCGCCGGTGAGATCCTTTTTGATTCTGGGTCAGCCTATCTTCGCAAGACGGGCAGAAGGCATTAATGTTAGGAGCTATTTTCCAAGGCTCAGGCGACAGAGCTGCTGGTAGAAGAGGACAAAGACGTACAGTACTGTTCTGGAGACACGCGACTTTGGAGCATTGACACATGATAAAGAGTATGGATTGCGGAGTGAAATAGTGGTTAAAAAAAATCAGATAGAATCGATGTCAGTGTCGTCAGTGTCATTCGTGACTGTTCAGAAGAGATCCTTACTATTGCCAGCACGTTTTGGTGCATTTCGGAGGAACGCAATCTGGGGTATGATACGGGCTGAACTTGCAATTGACAGTGTAGCAACAAATCTTGGAGTCCACTTTTAATCAACAGAGCGCTACGGCGACGCTGAAAGACCTACCAGCTCATCGGGCTGAAAGATAGGAAGTCAGGTGGGTGAAAGAGTTCGGATTAATATTCGGTCAGCATTCATACCTCCGGAATAGCATGCGAGCACTTGAGGTAAATATTGCAGACGCTACGGTCAATGCATGAGGACCAATTCGAGAGGCGAATAGCTAGCGAAAGAGCAACTCACCGACGCCAGTGGCACATTTTTTTTGTTCTTCTTCTTTGGTCTGGAGAGGTTCTGATGCAAGAAAGGCTTTTTAAATAATAAGCAAAGCTGTGAGCATGGAGAATGATTGTTGGGTTGAATCAAGGACGGTGTGTTGTTGTCGAGCAACATACGTGATGGCCAGCGCGAATGATCACCACACATGTAAGAACCAGCGGCCAGTCTGAGACGAATATCTGATTAGTCGAGAAGAGGCGCCGCGCGTCTTTAAAGCAATACACTGGAAACAATTGAGTCGAAATGCATTCATCGTGAAGAATTGGTATTCCATGTCCAGTCAAGATGGCAGTGGTCCACACAGAGACTCAATTGGAACAAGTTCGAATTCTCCATGTGCGGTACACGGAGCAAGCCAAGAGGCGAAGTAACACCGTCAACAAGCCCTTCCAAGTCCTATCGTATTCAAGCACCGCAGAGAGTCACAGGTTGATGAAAAAAATTACAATGAAACGATACTCGGTTGATTCGATTCCCGTTTGGCCAAGCAGTGTGAGGATCTTGATCACAACGAGATCGAGTATTTGTTTGTTTTGGCTTTCCCGGCGGAGGGGACAGGTAAATATGGTCAAATAGCCATTTCAACAAGTTTACACCAGCCATTCCTGGGCTTGAGGCGATGAATGGCCCGAGCCAAAGGCCAATCCGAGTCAGGCTCTCCGACGAAGACTGGAAATTATGAGAAAGGTGTCAAGAAGCCGAAGCGATTTCTCGAGTCCAACGTAGGTACCGCCTTCAGCTGCGCCTCAATTTCAATGTCGTGCTCAACATAGCTGTTTCATACTGTTTCTCAGGATATGTTGATGTTGGCGACATCCATCGCGAGCGAACAGGAACAAAAGTCGCAGAAAAGAGTTGAGAAGTACCATCATCATGTGAGCTACCATGATCACCCTCGAACATGATTCGGCGTTGAAGCTCTGTAAATCCTCAGAACAGCCAAAACGCGGATCAGCGGCCACGTGTATCGGCGTCAAAGATAAAACTAGTGAGTCCCGTGAAATATGTCTGTTTGGAAATGGATGGATTGAGGCAAAGCTTCTCTCCTGTTCGTAGAAGGAGACGAAAGCGATGCTTGCTGCAAGAGACAAGGTGAAGCGACGGAAGCGCCGGTTTGGCAGTGAAGAGCGCGGGGGTGCACCAGCGCCCAAAAGCAAGGAAAAGACTCGAAAATCTGTCACCTTTGCGTAGCACTGTTCTCATCCCCGACAGATGGTTCTTTGCGTCTCCGTGGTGCAGCTGTGGCAATGCTGAGTTCGACAAAATCAATCGACGCCAATGCTTTTCATGATTGACACTATTTTATATCGATCCGTGGTCGTCTTCGCACCATTCTGTCTTCGGTTTTTATTGTGATCTTTATCTTGGACCTGTTCGCCGTCGCCGATACTCATGTGCGGACACAAACAGTCGTGGACAATCAAACCCGTCACTATTTCTTAAAGCAGAATTTGGTCCTCTGTTCGATTTGAGATGCTAGCTATGCCTCAGCGAAGCATTCGCAACAAATAGCCATTACTTTTGCCACAGCATTTGCTTCAGAATACTATTCCGTGACACCTGCTCGTGAGTCACTGCCAAGATGCCTCTGGGGACGGCGATGCCCTGATTCGTGCTTATGTAACAATCACGTGCTCGACAACCATCATGTTCATCCTCAGCAGTTCGGCTCTGGATTCTCCTTTGCAACATTCTGTCCAGTTTGTGCGTAAAATTTGAGCGATTTACAGCGAATTATGGCAGAAGTAGCCATGAAGACGTTGTATACTCCTGTCTTTTATGCAACACCATCGTCGTCCACAGCATCGACGTCTCAAAACCAAACGAATAAGGTGCCCGAGGCATATCTGAACTACCTGTCTCGAACACACATCGCGCTGGCTCAAATTGTGGAAGAAACGCCGTCATCAAGATGCAGTTCGCCCGTGGGAGACGCTCAGAGTTCACGTAAACCGAGTGATACGAGAATCGACGATCTGCGGCGGCGCGTGAAGGACGCCATCGAATACGCCGAACGCGATCCGGCAGGCGGGAAATGGTCGGCTGTTGGGCAGCTCTTGCGCCTTTCGTGCACGCAGGGCCGCGGGAGGTGGATCCGCACTTCCTCTGAGGGAGCCCTGCCTAGCCCAAGCTCGGCGGGCTGGATCAACGCCGCGTCGGACGATGAGTGGTCCGAGTGGGAAGCCAAGTGGTGCGAGGAGAGGAAGCTGAGCGAGAAGGTGGGCAACTGGCAACAGCGTGTCGAACTGGAGACGCTGAGCGCGCCGCACCAGATGCCCGCTGTCAGAGGCGCGCTGGTGGAGGTGGATTCGCGCGCACCGCCTCCGAGGGACTTGGCCACTAGACCTCCCGAGGCTGGTACGTCCGTTCCTAAAGTGAACCTCAAGGCTGTTCCGGCCGCGCTGAAGACCAGCGGCCGCGATCTCAGAGACCCGACGCCCCTTGGGTTTTCCGTGAAGAAACGCGGCAGTACCGTTTTCTCTGGCAAGCCCAAACCGTCGAATAATGCATTGTCCAGTGACGCAGCGCCACCTTCCCGAAAGCCTGACGAAGAAGCTGGCGCGACCAGGCGGAACGCTTCCGATTCTGCATCAGAAGCTATCGACGGGACAAGTCATACACACGAACCCAATCGCGTCATTGCAGATATATCGGAAACTGTGAGCTTCTATGTCTGACATTGTGAACTGCTGAAACCGATCAACAACTTTCTGCAGTCTTTTCTCCCTCCATCTTTTCCTTCCCAGTTGGAGACCTCAACACCTAAAGCGCAACCTCACGCTCGAAAGAGACCATCTCCCATAAAAGCGGTCGACTCGCTATCTGACCGCCTCATACCAGACCTCGCTAGCTCTTCCCCTGTTCCCAGCGAGCCCGTGACACCTGCTAACCACGAACGATTGAACGTCGGCGCAAAGCACCAGAACGACGCCTCTCCTGGTCGCAGCTTGAAGAAAGCACGGACACTGCCCGCTCTACCTTTCCCGTCTAGCTCTGCAGCCTCCTCGGCTGACCCCCTCTCTCGACGACTGGGCAAGAACGCTATATTTATTCCCCACGTGGCGCCTGCACACAATGAAGTACATCCGACTTTACCAGGACCTTTGGCAAATGCGCAGACTACCAAGACCGTACCTTCTAGTGTTTTCTCCCATAGGGGCGGCTCTCGTCCTCAGGCAGATGCCGACAAGATCGCAGAAACGATCGAAAATGAAGTCGTCTTTGATCAAGGTCCTCCATCCACTTCAAAACATCAAAGGCCCACCGATTTGTTTGCAAAGCAACCTCCTCGAGGAGACCTTCCTGAGACAGAGCTCATCCCTCCAGCTTACAGCGTCGCCTCTCCCGCCAAATCCCTCTCCTCGCTCGCAGCGTCCGATTCGGACGAAGACGAAGACCCCATCGCTCCAGCGTTCCTCGACGATATGCCGAACGTCGGTGACCACGCGTTCGACCCGCCGATCACGTCGACGCAGCGGCCCCCCGAGCTGAATATGAAAAGAGGCGAGGGTAAGGGGATCGCGCCCACCAAGACGAGCAGCAGCACGCTGCTGAGCTGGCCTGGCTACAATTCGCAGTTCGACGTCGACAGTCGGGTGGAGGAGGTGAATAAGCTTTTGGAGAGGGACGTCGAGTTTGACCAGTGGTTGAGAGACCCGAGCGCCGAGCCGGACGCAAGCTGATTGTTATGCAAAAGGCGATATTGATTGCAGCATTTGTACTACAAGCTGAAATGCAGCCTAGTTTCTTAGACTCTAAATCTCGAACGATACGTGCTCTTCCATTCATATCATTTGGGCCATAGAAAAAAAAGAACAGATAATTGATTATGTACCACCCCTACGAGAAGGTATGCTAATTGAAAGGACCTTTGATTGTGCGCCTAGAAAACATTCCATGTTGAGATTCGTTCCGAGTCGTGAGTGTTAATAAACAAAAAGAAACGGGTGAAAAAAAAAATAAGAATTAAGAAAGGGGGAAAGAAAAAAGAAATGAAGTTAACCAGCAGGTCCGCCCGAGCCGAAGGGGCAGACACTGCAACAGACGAAAGAGTACAACAACAGCAGCTCTCTTTCCTCCAATACATGTTATCCACATCAGGACTCGAAATCGGCATCAGCCGCCCAGCCCCAAAGAAGTCGAGGTTATCGCACATGTTCACACCGCCATGCTGTGTCTTCTAGTTTCGGCCGTCTCCTCGTCCTGCAGCGCCGCAATGTTGCGTTTGGCGCTCGAAAACGCCTTCCTCCTCCCATCCACATTGACCCACCCGTTCGCGCCAGCGCTCCTCACACCCAACGAGCGTCCGGTATACTCGGCGTCAGCCTGCGCGCCGTCGCTCTCGTCCTCGTCCAAGACGAGCTGCGGCCGCGACTTTTTCCGCTTCATCGCCGTCGTGCTGCTGGCGGACGACTTGGCCATGGGCGTGGCGGGGAATTGCGATGCAGCTGCAGATGCGGACGACGAGGGGCGGGAGGGAGGAAGCGGGACTAGCTCCGGGGGGAGGTAACCTGTGCTGTTGAGCCGCAGCGGCGGCTCGGTCGAGAATCGTGCCTCGGTATCGTTGTCCGCGTCATTTCCAGGGTCGAGTTTCGACTTGTGCGTCATCAGGACCGCTGCGGCTGAAGACCGTTTCTTGGGTGGAGCGGCATCAGGTGGTGGATCAGGCTTTCGCATTTTCCTGGAGGAACAAAGTGTCAACAAATATATAGCAGCGTGCTGATAAGGGAGCAAGGAGTCGTACGTGTTGAGTTTGGGCTCGGCATAGTTGACGCTCTTCCGCACTCTTCTCTCCCGGCCGCTAGCGACGTTGAGGTCGCCGTCGGACGGAGGCACAGGACTCGACGAGGATCGAGAGGTCGGATTGGAAGGTGTCGGCGACGCGCGGAGGAACTGTCTGGTATTGGCACCCATAGCTTCTGCGTCTTGATCATAAACTACGGCAGTCGCGTCAGCAAACCGTTCACGAAAAAGGAAGAGACGATAATTACTGGTATTGTCTATGGGGGAAAGCGCAATGCGAGAGTTAGTGACGTCCTTCTGTCGATGTTGGCCGCCATCTGGTATACCTTCCTCCTCGTCCCTTTCTCTCGGTCTCTTGCGCTCGCGACGAACAGCATCAAGCTCAGTATTCTTTTCTTTTTCCATCGTTCGGTCCTTATCTTTGCTCTTCCTCCTCTTTTTCTCTGGCGTAGACACCTTTGCAGCCACTTCCAGCTCATCTTCTTCCACCTGAAGCTGCCCGCTAACGGCCGCCATCTCCTCTTCCTCTTCCGCTAAACCAGCCTCCAGTCTGATTGGGGAGCCGAACGCTGGGCTCGACGCTCTAGGAACAGAGAGCGCGTCAGTGTTTACCGAGAGCCGCCCGCTTTGCCTGTGCGTCGGCTTGCGGTGCTTGGTCGTCATCGCAGTGACAGAGGGCACGGCAGTCGTTGGGGCAGGCTCGAGAAGAAGTGGAGGGGATGATGAAGCCACGCGGGCCGGCAAAGGCAGTCGGGACGCGGACAGCCGAGATTTTGTCTTCGACTTTCGTTGAGCCGGCGGGTTGGTTGGTTGGTCTAGCTCATGGTCCGAAAGCGAGGTCAGCGGCTCTTCCTCCTCGTTTATGCCTGGGACGTTGGGTGGCCTCGACAATCGTGGCATTTGGAAAGCATTGGGGCTCGCATTCGGATTCGGTGGCGGGGGTCGGCGAGTACGAGGGGACGGAGGATCCGTGGGCGGCGGAGAGGCCGCGCTAACATTAAATGAGTGGCGAATGTAACCTAAATGTTTTGTCAAGTTGAGCGTCTGTTTTGACAGAGATGAAAAAATGATGTTAATTGATTGCTGGCGATCAATATCCCGACGCTCGTCGATCGCGACGACAGGGCTCCACTCACCGCCGCTTCCGCTTCCGCCATAATCTTCCGCGACTTTTCGCGCTCGCGCTTGAGTTGCGCTGCTAGCGAAATTTCTGAAGCACGCAACCGGAGGTTTTCGACGTATAAAGATGATATCTGGGCATTGAGCTCCTCGATTCGGACACTCAATGTTGAATTAAGCCTAAACACAAGGCATGCGTCAAGCAGACAGCGGTGGTCAGAGAAGGCCGTCGACATACTTGGTTATATGTTTATTGGCGAGCAGGAATTTCTTCTTGACTGTAGTGCCACGAAAACACGTCAGTAACCAGGTCGACCTGACCCGCGGGTTTGTCAATTAGGCAAGGTAAGGGAAAGGGACGCACAGTTCTCGAATTCAAACAGGGCATCGTTCTGTCTTACATTCATTGATACACGCGACTCCCTCCTGCTCATCGTGGCCCCCGGCGACGAGGCTTAAAGAAGATAGATCTGCAGCGGAGGTGGTGGACGGTTTTGGGGACGAGGAACGTTTTTGTTCGTGCACACCACACGCTCAAACTAACGTCACGTGCACATGCCCCTTTCAGCCTCGCTCCCTCAATGGACCCACTCGGACCCACTTTTCCTAGTTCAGTTGCCTCTGACACGTCTGGAACGATGCAGAAGAAAGTAGACCCGTCTCGTTTCCTACTATATGTACATCAAATCACCAGTTCACTAGCTTTACCAAGACATGACATGCATCGTGGACACCTCATGGCTTTCATATATCATCACGCCAGATCAGAAATAAGCCTGATTCGTGGATACGATGAACCACGGTGAAAATGGAGCTACCTGAACCACTTACCGCAGCGTTCGGAGGGCTAGCGCAGCCACCGATGCTGTCAAATCCAACGACATCAGCGGCCATGCTCCACTATCTCTTGTCAAGGATGCCTCACATGTTCAGCGGCCAGGACGAGAAAAAGAACGTGTAGCGCCCCGTGGACGCACATGTCTCGGAAAGCTTCTCCAAATCAAAGAACTCGCCTAGCCACGAAATGGCCGGATAGGGGAGGAGCGGAGCGAGGTTAGGAAGTCGAAGAACGACGAGACCACGGATCACCGTGACCATCACATACCTATCGGCATTCCCCACAGCCTGAATTTTGTACAGACGCGTGTGATCAGAATCCGCGGGTCAGAAGATAAGATGAGGCAAAAGAACTCACCCCAGTATAGTCTAACGCCACGTTCCCGTTCGCGTGACGCGGTGAGCATGATCGGCAGGGAGCAAAGAAACAGGGGTTCTGAACCTCTCACCTGATGCATGTGAGGCACCCCCTCCGGCGTTGGCCATCGCTGTAAGCCGCAGCGATAAGCAGGCAAGTGAGCGAGAATCTCCGATAGCAGATCCTAAAACGGCACTGCTTACCTCCAACGCAGGCTGATCCGACGCGACTGCAGCAAAGTGATTATTCCTGTGTGCAAGCCATGAAACCACCTCAAGAATAATCAGCAACCAGACAATCGACCCACCACAAGAATCGTTTCATGTCGTCGGACTGTTCAATTCCGGCACTGCACAGAGAGATCAATCAAAACATCCAAGGTGAAGCCACATCACGGAGGCGAGGACAGCCAAAGGTAAAAAAAAAAATGGGGCACGAAACGCTCTCTCGACTCACAACGTCTCTGGCTTGGTAGGGAGTGCATCTCTTTCTTCCTGAGAGCTGTCCGCATACTTTCTGATGAAGCCAACCCTGAGCAATAGAATATCGCCCTGCCTGAACTTGACACCTTGCTCCTTTGCACAGGCTTCTAGCTCAGCCACGGTGATCGGATGAGACGTCCACGGATCGTAGGGCAACGGCTCCTTGCCACCTTTGGTGTGATAACGAACGACGTCAAGGAGAACGCCGCGACCGCAGATGCCATGTTCAGCCCAGTCTGGATTTTTTTTTTTAAAAAATCACATTCATGATGTTGACCCTTTTAATTAAGAGAACATACTCTGGATTCCGATCCGCTTAAGGTTCGCCTCGATCTTGACAGGGTCGGGCATAGGGACGACACCCATGGGAAGGGAGTCCTGTGGAGTACTCGAAGGATCGGCCTGTAAGCCTACGGCGATGTTGACCGGAAAAAAAAACAGTCACTTGTTGTAAAACACGCCATGTTCGACGATGCCAAAATGCCTCATTCCGTCCCATTGAGTTCCAGATTGCGTGTTCTAACAATTCATTAGAAGGAAAAGTTTAATTAGCTAGAAGTTAAACACAGGAACAAGGGGGGCAAGATGACGAACGATATGAATTTCGTCATCTCTTGTGATTCGCAGAGGTTCTCTGGCCTTCATAAGCACCTCGGGTGACTTTCGCCCAAACAGCGGCTATGGAACATTCGAGTCAACGACCCTCGCGACAGCAAGAACAAGACCACTGAAACGAACCTTCTCCGGAAAGTTCAGAGGCCTTGATACAAATAATTAATCAACGGAAGCTCCAACAACCCCTTCACAACAGCACAACTCACCAATTCAACGAAACGGCCTTTCCAAGCCTAGCCAACGACGAAAAGAAAAATCATCAGCCGAACGAAACAGAAACCACTTCCTGTCTCACCTTATCTCCTCCGCCGCCGCCTTCTTGACCACCTCCTCCGTGAGCAGGTTGATCGTCCCAAGCTGGTCATCCTCGCCCCAGACTTGCCACGCACACCCAGGCATGTTCTTGAACGGCGGCAGCTCGTCGAACGAGGGCAGCGCCTCGCCCGTGACGCCGCTCGTCGCAACCTTGTCCTTGTCCTTGTTACTACTCCCCGGCATGAAGTGCGACAGGACGCGGCTCAATCGCTTCGTCGTCATCATTCACGGCGAAGGAAAAACGTGTCGAAAGACTATCCAACGACTCAACATACAACTAACAGACAACAGGCTGCAAAAGATCTCACCTCGGTCGTCAAGCAAAAAAAGGTGCGCGTCGTCAAGTTCAGCCAACCTCTCCACACGCCCCTCGACTCTGTTTTATACATGGGAAAAAAAAAATAAAAAATAAAACCACTCTCTCGGGCCAGCAAGCTTCTCAGCAGACCAACCGCCCGCCGGTCGCATTTCAATTACATCTGGCACAGGTGAGAAAAAAAAAACAGAAGAAAAGAAATTTAGAAACAAAAGCGCAGGCCGAACGACTGAGGGGTCTCTAATTACAAATCGGGTACGATTTCCGAGGCGCGAATCCAGCTTTGGCTAAGGCTCGAAGGCCATATGACTGGCGTACAACGAGACATCAATTGGCATGGGATGATGGAGTCAAAGATCTGGCCGATATTTGAGAACATAAGGAATGTTATTTTGGTCATATGACATCGTTAGCGAAGCTCCATGGACTTGGGCAAGGTCATGGCTACAGCATGACGTACAAATGTTTTGGATTAGCAGTCCAAAAAACCATCTTCATGTTATATTGAATATCAATACCTTTATGCTTTAGTTCTATGAACAAGAAATGAAAGAATGAGAGATTACACCTTGAATGTGAATAAAAAGAGCCGAGAAGGCTAATTTAGAGGGGCAAGTTTAACTTTACCAAGGAAAAATCGTCAAAAGTCTCCTTCAACCACGGACGAATGAATGAGCCAAGGCCTCGCGAGGTGTGATCCTCCTCGCTGGGTCAAGAGCGAGACACTTCTCCAACAGGTCAATAAACGAGATCAGGAGCTTGCTCTCGTCGTCCTTCATCTTCACTGACGTAGGCGGCATAAGGCGAGCCCGAAGGTCCCGCGTGGGCTTCGATATGTGAACCTTTCTCATGACATCCTGTATAATACAGCCCGAGTCAGCCAGTGTGACAAATCCGAAGCGGAGACGTGACGCTTCGACAAAACTAAAGCGAAAGCCAGAAAGAAAACGGACTACCTACAGCTCCTGTCACCTTATCCTTTTCCACGCTCTGGAAGGCACCCATCTCGTCGAAGTACATTTCGCCAAACTTTGCCTTTTTGATCATCTTGCTATTGAACCGGCCTTTGAGCTCCATCATGAGAAGGAGCATCTGGTTGTTCGACCGGCCCGGGAACAGGATCTTGCCGGTGTACAGTTCGTACAGCGTGCACCCTATCGACCAGATGTCGAGCGCTGGGTCGTAAGGTATACCCAGGACTGAAACGCCAGTCAGAAAGCGATCAAGACGCGTTCATTACAGATTGGACTCAACTGATCTCCGGTGCACGGTAAAATCTGCTAACAAGGTAAGGGGTGATCTCGTTCTCCGAGGCATCAGACGCGGATCCGAGATCGCACAGCTTCAAGACCGTTTTCTGCTCATTAACCTATGCGATGACCTTCATCAACACGGCGAACCGATGGTATACATTGGAACACTGACCAGAATATTATCAGGTTTGATATCTGCGTGCATGATATTTGTTTTTCGTAGCAAGCTCAAAGCCAAGAAAAGTTGGTGAGCGTATGCGCGTACAGCACGTATATTCAGACCAACATCCTTGCCGAATCTTTTGACAACATCACGCAAATTCATACTGGTGAGGGAAAAAAAATCAATCAGTCGCCAAGAACCTAGTAACTTGATATGTGGCACGTACCTCAAGGCTTCAAAGACGAGACACAGATGACCTCTGTGTTCAAACGTGCGTTCTAATCGTACAATATGTTTTTTATCGTCCGGATCCGCTTGCCTAAGCTTATTGAGGATTTGAACTTCTTTAAGGCCGGCGCGATACCTAAGAACAGATGGTAGAAATTCAGAAGACTGTCCCAAGCAGCGTAGATGCGGCTGCTTACATCGACTCTTGACATCTGACAATCTTGATAGCAACTTCCTTGCCCACCTCTCCCGAATCACTTTGCAGGACTCTGGCTCTAACGACATTGGCAAACATGCCCTTGCCAACAGAAGAAAAGACCTGATAGCGGCCACCGTCAAGCTGTTCGCCCAAGATAATGCTGTAATATCCCTCGGAATCTGCAGCAGAATCAAGGGTAGTGGTGATCAAAGCAGGTACGGAGGGTTTCTGTGGACGAAGAATAAGGGGAAGACGTCCAGCTGTTAAGACATTCGACTTACAGTGAGTTTCTTCTTCTTAACCTTCTTCATCTTCTTGGGCTCACTTAGCGCCACGGCAAACATGTCATCGACGTCTTCCTCCTCTTCCTCCTCTGCTTCCTCGATCATGTCAACATCAGGTTCAGGCTCCCAGATCCGCTTCTGTTCGTCTTCCCGACGGTCCAAGCTGGGGTCATAATCTGCAGCAGAGACCTGTTCAGCACCTGCATTTTGAGCTAAAACTTTAACTTGTGCATCTTCTTGCTCGTCGTCCTTCGCGAGAGTGAAATCTGCGGGCGTCGGTGATGCCGACATGGAATCCCGCTTGCCTGTGAAAGACAACAGAGATCAGCCCTCAATACAGAGAAAAACGAGATGAGACTGACTTGCGCCATTAGCCTTCTTGATCGCTTCCACCGCCGGCATGCCTTTCGGTGTTCCATTGACACTAGGGGTAGGCGCTACGGTATCAGAATCAACGGATGGAGTGGGAGGCGGCTGTACCGCACTGCTAGGACTAGGCGTAGAACTTGCCGCGCCTGAATACTTGGCGAGGATGGCTAGGCGTTTTGCGCGGCGTGCAGCAAGAATGTCTTCAACGGGAGGTGGTGAGGGGGGTATGTCCAACTCCATTTCGGCTGGGGGTTCTGATGCCGCTGGAGGGGGTGCCGTCGGGGCCTGTGTCCGTGGGGCTGTGGGCTGGGAGGGGATTGGAATAGGTTCAGGACTGGGCTGCGGTGAAATTCTGCAGAAAAGGTCGCATATAAGAATGCTACAGAATAGACTGAAAGACGCTGGACGACACTTACTCGCCTTCCTCCCTCTCCTCGTCCTGTCTCGCAACCGGTGGTACCGGAGCTCGAGTTGTCGGTTGCGGGGTTGGAGGACGATGGCGATCACTTGTGCGCCTCGTGCTTGAGGAGGACCGGCGTCTGTCATCGCGACGATGGTCATGGTCTCTATCATCTCTCCTGCCTCTGTCTCTGCCGTAATCGCTGGATCGTCGATAATCATCACGCCGCCTGCCTCCTTCACTCCGCCTCTCTACGCTATCCCTTCTGCTATATGGCTTCCTATGCGGAGACTTCAGATGAACGTCCCGCCAATCTCTAGGTGACCCGTCCCGCCCGCGGGGCCGCTTGTGAGCTTCAGGATCCACGCCATCCCAAGAACGCTTGTTTCCTGAGTTCACGTTAGTCATTTGTTTAAAAGGTATAATTGGGTTTACGGGGCACCGCACGATGGGAAAGAAGAGAAGAGAAACGCTGCGGTCACCAGTTTTCACTGAAAAGGTTGGAACCTCTCAGCGAGCTCGATGGTGGGTAATGGCCACACCGCTTTTTTGCTACACCCTGAGCCAGCATGCAGCTTTGTTTGTATTTATGTATTTTTCTTGGCTCGTGCGGCACTTGATTGCAAACTGATCGACAATGGCTGAGTTCAACTCGCATAGCCAAAGACATGGCCGGTCCTCAGGAGGAATCTCTTTTCGAAGATGGGTACTATCTGCTAACTTACCGAATGTTGTCCAGATTGAGATGCTTTTCATTTGGCGATGCTCTTACACTTCGTTTTTTCGCGGGAAACAACAGCGCCCAGTGGAGGTGCATGTTTGCATTCGAGATGTCATGAATCTATTTGTTGCATAAGGCCAGGGATTCCGCCAGTCCAGCATGGCAGTGCCAGGAATTGCGAGACTCAGAGATTTAAAACATGGCTTTCACTGCGAAGACATGGACACCCTGTGAGTCCGCCTCGCGTCAGCAAAGTGCTAGAGCATTCTGACTAAAGGAAGCGATGTGAACCAGGAGAGCTCCGGGTTGAATCGTGGATAGGTGACCCTTCAAGAGACTTGTGACTTGACTACAATCCGAGATGATGACCAGAACATCGTGGCTGAAAAACTATCGCCCGGACGCTTTTGTAAACTGTGAACCAGGAAAACAAGTCCACCCCAAGTGCATGCATGTCAGATGAGAGCTGAGTCTGTTCTCAAATTGTGTATCTCAACACGTCAGGATGGGTAAGATGTTTATGGGCAATCATGAAGAAATACTTGCATTACGGGGATGAGGTGGGCCCTGGGCTAAGTGTGTAGGCAGGCGGATAAAGACAGGCGAAATGACGATAGCTATTGTGATATGTGAGTGCCAAATTGTGTACATGAAGAAAGGTGCTTATCTTTCTGACTTGCTCTGTCAGTCGTCCCTCCAGACTCATCGATGTTATCCTCCCAAGCATCATTGAGGCCGCTCCTGGCCCTGTGTGTTCCTCGGATTGAGAATGAACTTTCCTCTGTTCATGGAAGATTGTGGAACTGTCCTCGATCATGACTATCACAGCCGGAATCCACTATCTGAATGATCATAGGAGCAAATGGAGATCAAAGACAAGCGCATGTCTTCCTGATGTGTGTATCTTCCCGAATTTAGCTAACCTTGAAGACCTAACTGTCCATTGGATTTATCGTTAGTGTTACGATTTCAATGCCAATCGTTATCTTGACAACAGACACGTGATCCAACAATCACCTGACAAGACATGTGATACAAATGCGACGCGACCGACGAGAGATGATGACTCGAAGGAAACCCTATAACAATGACGTGTCAGCGCCTACCAGGGCAAAGGGTTACGACGTAATGCCTGTAGGATAACATGAGGAGCGCAGTCGGACTTTAGTTCAGACTATGGAACAGGGTAAAGGGGTCTACACAACACGAGGGTAGCATATGTATGTTGTGGTCCGTGCTCAAGGGCTGTAGCATATAAATAGCTAGAATGTACGTAGTAGAGCTCAGCTTCAAGCTGGCTAGTAAATAGCATTCTTCTCCCCGCCTCTCACCTTCCGAGATAGTTAGAGTGACCTGCGCGCAGAATTAGTTTTGCGTAGCAAAAGCTCGAAGCTTCTCATCGTGCACCTCACTACTCTTAAAACTCTCCGCCGCCCTTCCTTCGTTGCCCGACGGCCCTGAGTGCCATACAACCAAAGGAACCCGCTGCGTCGTTATACCTTTTCTCCAAACCGTTACTAACCTTTTCAAACACCAATCCCCATTCCCTACCCTGCGCCAACCCATATTCTGATCTCTATCTGCGGTCCTTGTTCGTAGCATTTGGAAGTGCGAGAGGACTAAGGGTAACGTTGAGCCCGACCCTGTCCGAATCGAACATCAAAAGGCTGTGCTAGGGTGATCTTCGGAGAGCCCTACCGCGCGTTTGACTGGGTAGTTTGTTGACCCGGGATGTACCAAAGCAAGAGAGATCAGAGGACTTGGACGTGTGGATAGTCCCCACCCTTCGACCAACCCTTCAAACACGCCCTTGAAAGTCGTTGTCGGGGACGTGCGTTGACCCGAAATGAGAAAGGAGTTGCCAGACCGCTGGAACTTCTGACAACGAAACCTTCCTTGACTGCCGTTTGGGGCATCCTTGTAGCTACAAGGATTTGAACCAACCCTTCCGCAGTTTAACAGGCACCCTCCACTTTTCTTGGACCCAACCAAAGCAGGAGTCGACGGTCACGCGCCGCCTGCATGGTACTAATCGACTATTCTATTGGACGAAATCACCAAGTCACCAACCTTTCCTCCTTCCGCACACGAATCTGCCGCAACCTCCTTTACTGAAGCCATATCGGCTACACCCTCATCCGAAAGAATCTTCACCTTCGAAACCGAGTAGTCGAGGTCGAATACGAATATTGGACCAACTACTACCCCGACTTATCCCCTCGACACATTCCTGGTAACTTCATCTGGGACGAAGACCCCCCGGAACTCTACTTTTATCCTCGAAGAGAAGCACTCGAACGACACCCATAATGGAATTCATCCCCGCACTCTTCGCCTTTATTACTGTCATCCTCACCACTCTCTTCACCGCACACCCACTTGCCTTAGCTTGGGGCACTCTCCGAAACAACCCACAACAAGCAGAATAGGTACAAAACGCGACTCAGACTTTGGTCGATGCAATCAAAGAAGAACTGGATTTGGGCAAGAAGCCCAAGAGAATGAAATCAGAACCGCCGGATCCATATAAAGGGGAACCTGGCCTGATTGGAAGTTGGCTTCGACGTATGGAAGTCTATTTTGATAAAGAGGAGATCACGAACAAATGGGACATGATCACCTACGCATTGCAACGGATCACGGGAGGCAAGGCCGAACGTGCACAGAACTGGGCGGACTCTAAGCTACAGGAGTGGCTGGAGTTCAAAACGGAATTGAATGGTCGCAGGCAGGAATTTGGATATCATTCCACCTACGATGACTGGGAACATGGACGCGTCGTTACACCAGCAATGGCTAACACTCCCAAAGTCAGGACGAACCCGCTTGGACACCTTCCACCATTCAAAGACTGGGAAGAGTTCAAGGTGGAGGCCAGAGAATTTTTCATGACCACGGAAATCCGGAACGACGCAATCATTCGGATTAAAGGATTGTCGCAACACTGACGACCAGTCGAGGATTACATCGTTGAATTCCGGAGCTGGGCTCCCTTGATGGAATACAATGACATCACCCTCATCGACATCTTTAAACATGGACTCGATCAGGCGCTCGGACAATGGATTATTGAACTAGGAGGTATCCACGAGGAGGACATCGACTGGTAGTACAGATGTGCGATGGAATTGGACCGACAATATCGTCAGGCCCAGAAGGAATTCGGGGTGAAGGAGCGATTCGCTCCCAAACCAGCACAGAAACTGGCACAGGAGACGACGGCACCTAAGGGGCAAACTCCGGCACCAGTAACCAGTAATGCTCAAGGACGGCCCGACCCTAATGCCATGGACGTCGACAGGCTGAGACGCGAAGGACGCTGCTTCCAATGCGGCGAGAAAGGACATCTCGGACGTGATTGCCCAACGAACACCCGGCCGAGATATATAACTAGGAACGTGGAGGCTAAGGACAAACCTGCCGCTGCCCACATTGAAGAAATGAACCAGGGTTTTCAGTAGAGCTGGGAAGAAGCACCGCTTCGCCGGCTGATTATGTATCATCAAATATTAATATAAGAGACATTCCCGACCTTAAAGAATATTTTGAACGAGAAGGTGCACGAGAGTTCGGTCTCATAAAAGGATATACCTTACTCTGGGTGGCACAACAGATTTATCGGCAGGACGAGTCTAAGGCATACTTGATCCTTAAGGCATGGACGGATCAATCGCGACAAAAGGACATCTCTTTGGAAAGACTTCGTGAGATCAACCAAATGAATGACCACGACGCCCTTCACACATTGTTCGACCTCAGACAAAAACCACGACTTGTCAGAGGTGGAAACGGAAACCAGATGGATGTACCCCTGACAATCACGACTTTGGACACTGGACGAACGCACAGCGTAAAAGCTCTGCTCGATACAGGATGTACTGGATCCTGTATAGACTGGAAGTTTGTTAAGGAAAAGGAAATCAATATGAAACGATACCCTATTCCCATCCCGGTCCATAATGCAGACGGAACCCGTAACATGGCAGGAGATATACGCGAATACGTCGAACTAAGAGTCTGCGTCCAGGATCATGTCAAGCGAATGGTCTTCTCAGTCACTGAACTCAGAAAGGGCCAGATCTTCATTGGTTATGAGTGGGTTAAACGTCACAACCCTCGGATCGACTGGAGAACGGAAAAAATCACATTTGACCGATGCTCCGAAGAGTGTCAGCAAATTGTCCGAACAGGAAATCCCGAAGATGATGACACCGCTACTGAGACAAGTGAGGTCGACTTCGGAAATGGAGAAAAACTCTTGATGATCGACATAAACCAAGAGTTTCATCTAAGGGCTTTCCAGACAACAGCTTCTAAACTGGCAGAAGCGACGACAAAGACGGCGAAGGTGAAAACCTTTGAAGAAATCGTACCGGAGGAATACCACTGTTTCAAGGACTCAGTATTCAGAAAAGAGTCGTTCGACGAGCTACCACCGTGATGACCTTGGGACCATGCAATCGAACTCATTCCAGGAGCCAAACTCCAGGACTGCAAGGTCTACCCCCTGACACTGGATGAACAGAAACAATTAGATGCCTTCTTGGACGAGAACCTGAACACCGGACGAATCAGACCGTTGAAGTCGCCAATGGCCTCACCTTTCTTCTTCGTGAAAAAGAAGGATGGATCCCTACGACCTGTACAGGATTATCGGAAATTGAACGACGTAACAATAAAGAACAAATACCCATTACCCCTGATCCAGGAACTGATCGACAAACTGAAAGGGGCAAAGTTCTTTATGAAGCTCGATATCTGATGGGGATACAATAACGTTCGCATGAAAGAAGGCGACAAATGGAAGGCCACGTTTCGGACAAACCGGGGAATGTTCGAACCCCTGGTCATGTTCTTCGGACTTACGAATTCACTGGCCACCTTCCAAATGATGATGAACACGATCTTCAAAGACGAGATCAATCAGGGACACGTAATAATCTACATGGACGACATCCTTATCTTCAACAAAGATCTGGATAAACACAGACAACTTGTCCAATGTGTACTGGAAAAGCTGAAGCACAACAAGCTTTACCTGAAACCTGAGAAATGTTCGTTTCATCAGCTGGAAGTAGAATACCTTGGAATGATTGTCTTGGAAAATGGCATCAAAATAGATCCCGTCAAAGTCGAAGGCGTCAAAGACTGGTCCAAACCCACATGTAAACGAGATATCCAACAATTTTTAGGCTTCTGTAACTTTTACTGGTGCTTTATCGAAGGATTTGTAAAGATTGCAAAACCCTTGACAGAATTAACTGGAAAAGCCAACTGAACATGGGAAAAAGCCCAAAACGACGCATTCAATGGACTAAAGAATCGGATTTGTTCAGCACCGATCATTGCAATGCCCCGAGATGATGGAAAATTCCGAATGGAAGTCGATGCTTCAAATTACGCAATAGGGGGCGTCCTTTCACAGGAGACTGTTTGTGGGGAGACTGGATGGGAAATGATGGTATTGATGTTATTGGTGACTTCAACAGCATTGGAGGCCTTGCCAGTGGTGATTTGTTAGAGAATAGCATGTTGATCAGTAGAAGAGAGTTTGGAAGAGCAGCCAGCAGAGGGGGTGGAGCAATTGGGAAGAAGATCTCGAAGAACCCTGGATACAGTGGATTGACTAACACCCAGGCTGGTGGCAATATGACAAGTAGAATGGCCATTGGAGGCCAGAAAAAGGATGTTTTCCTTCTGAGAGGAGGGGGTGGGGGTGCATGTTGAAGTTCTAGAGCAATAAAGGTCAAAGCACCCTTTAAATAGGCAGAATTCAGGTCCCATCATTGATAAGATCACCATGGTAATTATCTGCCATGAGTTGGTTGCTATAGAAGTGATGGAGCATCAGATTCTGACATTTCTGATACCCACTCAAACAATTGAGTCAATGAGTCCCTGTTTTAATTTATTCATATCTCCATGGAAAATGATCGGAATTACATAATTCTTTTATAAACGTGTAGCCCTGATCAAATAGTTTATTTTACCCTTAACAAATTGTCATTATTTTTATTTGTTGTTGAGTTATTCAACAGACAATCAAAAAGTAACAAACATTGACTTAATTGTTTGAGTCACTGTAGGTTTTGCTTTGTTTCAAGCAGTTTTAGAAGCGCTGTCATGAATCATGCTGCAAATTGGGGTCCTCAGTCACTGATGATCTTTCATGGGATTCCATGGAGTCTCCACATGTTGTCTCGGTATAGTCATGCAAGACCTTCTGCTGTGAGTTCGGTGTTTGTGAGAATTAGATGGATCATCTTGGTTAGGCAGTCTGTGACTGCGGTGATGGTGTTAATGTTACAGACTATTGATTTTCCTTATCTTATCTTTCTTTCCTTATCCTTATCTCCTCCATCATGCTGTGCATCCCTCCCCATTATACTGCGCAGCACACAGTCATCGAGTCATCTTCACTTCTCTAGTCATCCTGAGTCATCTCATCCCAGCCTTACTCATCCACAGTCTGCAGCAGTGTGCAGCCTGTTACGGACTATTCATTTTCTTTATCTTATCTTCCTTTCCTTATCTTTTCCTCTATCTCCTCCACTCCCATCATGCTGCGCATCCCTCCCCATCATGCTGCACAGCGTACAGCCACCGAGTCATCTTCTTTTCCCTAGTCACTCTAAGTCATCCCACCCCAGCCTTACTCATCTGCAGTCCACAGCATTGCGCAGTCCATGGTCCGTGCTCGAGTACTGTAGAATACTTAAGGGCTTCCAGATGTACCAGTAATGCTAGGTTTAATATTCCATTTGCCATCATCTTAAACCACTCTTGCACTTAGTCTGCCCGAGTCCTTTAAGATTCATCTAGCCTAACAAGATATTAAACCTCGTCGAGAATCGCCCAGACTTACACACACCACGTCGCGCTTTATCAAAGACCTAATCAACATTCGATGATGAACGGTCGCCGACCCAGTGAGCACTAGCATGAGCGACAAGAACACCTGGTTCAGAGAAGTAGATCACACATTGCAGTCCACGCCATTTGCAGAGACAGTCCACGCCAACCGCAGAGACACTAGCAATTCGAACAATCGAGAA
Organism: Macrocybe indica; assembly: GCA_030407095.1. NCBI lineage: Eukaryota > Fungi > Basidiomycota > Agaricomycetes > Agaricales > Callistosporiaceae > Macrocybe > Macrocybe indica. The sequence continues at coordinate 2,823,884 of JARFTL010000004.1, forward strand.
AGGGAACGTACGCCTATACCAAGTAGCGACAAAGAAGAAGAACAAGCACTTCTGAGAGAACTTGCCTTCACCACTACAGACGAGCTTACTGAAAACTTCAGTAACGAAACAGCACAGCTCATCGCAGAACTCTTACTAGAAGGAGAATATGGGATAAGCCTAGAAGAGCTGTGGTCAGACCAGAATCTTCCTGCCAAAGAAGAGGACGAACCAATCCGCAAGAGAACAAGAGAAGAACAAACACGAGCCCAGAGCTTCAGACAACAGCAGATTGCAAACTACAATCGCCGAGTACAAGAAGAGGACACACTAATACAGAAGGGACATGATGCATAGAGCATACAACAATGATACCAAAGCCAGGGACACATAGGAACGAAATTGCCGAACCCCTTCAGAAGACTGACCCACCGAAGTACAGCATAAAGAGAATCGCACCATCATGGCGAAAGTAAGCGACAGTGACTGGAACGAATACTATCAGTGGAAGGAGCGAAAGAGACTACCCAAGACAGACGGACCAACCGCTGCAGAGTGGAACGAATTCAAACAAGCCTGTAGAATCGCAGGAATTGACCTAGACTACTGGAAAGAGCAAAGAGAAGAACAAAGACAAAAGCAGATCCAAGAACAGCAGGCCCAAGCACAACAAGCTCAAGAACAGGAAAGCCAAGACCAAGACAGCAATGAAGAAATTCCGCAAGCAATGGCGACAGAATACAAAGGAATTATCGCAGACCCAAAGTCCTTCACAGGAGACCGAACAGCTTTCGACATTTGGTGGAGGAAGATGAAGCTCTATATAACCGCACATGGAGACCTCACCGATACACAAAAGATCGGAGCAGTACTATCCAGAATGACTGATGGACCGGGAGCCCACTGAGCATCGAAGAAAATCGACACCACGACCAACCAAAGCACATGGGCCAATTTCGTAACCGAAATACAGACACGATTCAGCAATGTCATGTCACCATCGCAAGCAGGGAGCAAACTATTCAACATCAGACAGGAAAACCGACCCATCGACGAATTTCTAGATGAATTCGTAGACCTCGCAGAGAAAGCAGGAATGACAGGAACAGCTCCTCGCTTCCTACTCGAGAAGAGCCTAAACAGGAGGACAGCAGAAGCCGTACACTCGATCTCTGAACTTCCAATAGATGGAGATGAATATATCAAGACAGTTCGAGTGATTGGACACAACATCAACGAACATAGGAACGTAATGAGGAGGGAATTCACAAACAACTAACGAAAGCCAGGAAACCCAAGCCGAGGAGCGGGACAGGCCATGGAAGTCGACAAAGTACGAAGCAACAATTGCTTCAACTGCAATAAACCAGGACACCTTTCACGAAACTGCCCGGAGCCGTGAAAAGGAGCAGCGAACGTCATGTGTTATAATTGCAGCCTGAAAGGACACTATGCACGAAACTGCAGGAAGAAGAAGAAGGGAAAATCCCGAGTCAGAGAAGTGAAAGAAGAAGGAGAAGAAGACAAAGAAGACAAGGACAAAGAAAGCTCTGACAAAGAGGGTTTTGTTGAAGGGTCTGATTAAGAGGTGCTAAATTGCGACCCATACAGCTGAAACAGACTCGCTTTGATACTGGATGTAGATCATCCCATACTCTGAAATACACCATTCCTGCAAAGTGATCTGAAGCACCAAGAAAAACCATCCAAGGCAACAAACGACCCAGAAGAAAGGAACTCGCAGTACCAGTGAAAATATGAACGTGAAAGGGAATAGCAATGATAACACCAGAAGTTGATAGTGGAGCAGACAGGACCTGCATCAATACCGCCATAGTAGCAAAAACAGGATTGAAAACATGACGAATCAAGAAGATCCCAATCATAAATGCAGATGGATCACCCAACCACCAGAAAACAGCAGACCAAGTAGCAGAAGTCCACATCGACATTAAAGGACACAAAGAGCATATGGAAGCTATTGTACTCGACATTGGAAAAACTGACATGCTACTGGGACATGACTGGCTTGTCTATCACAACCCAACGATCAAATGGAGGACGGGAGAGATTGTCTTTGACAGATGCCCCAAGACATGCAAAATAAACCACCAGACGATCAAAATACAGAAAGTGGCTGAACCAGCGAAGACCACAGCCAATGACAGGACAGAAACTCAGATACCTTCATATCTGACAAAATTCAAACACCTCTTTAAGGAGAAGAACTTCGATCGACTACCGGACCACAAGGAGTGGGGCCACGAAATAAACTTAACAAAAGACGCACCGAAAACGATACCGAGCAAGGTCTATCCGATGACGCAGAAAGAGCTAGAAGAACTAGATGCCTTTGTCGAAGAAGGACTAAGAACAGGGAAGATACGCCCCTCAAAATCACCTTACGTGGCACCCTGTTTCTTTCGTAACAAGAAGGATGGTAGCAAACGACTTATCCAAGACTATCAAGAAATAAACAAATATACGGTCAAGGACAAGTTCCCACTACCATGCATCAGCGAACTCCTCGACGTGCTACAAGGAGCGAAGTACTTTAACAAGATCAACATTATCTGGGGATACAACAATGTTCGCATTCAAAAAGGAGATGAATGGAAAGCAGCCTTCCTAACAGTAAGAGGACTCTTCGAACCAACGGTCATGTACTTTGGACAGTGCAATGCACCAGGCACTTTCAGCCAAATGATGGCAAGCCTCTTCCAAGACCAAATATGAAGAAGAGTATGCATAATCTATATGGACGACATTATAATCATCGGACGAACGCGAGAGGAACTTCAAAAAAACACAGTAGAAGTCATGGAGATACTAAACAAGAATGACCTCTTCATCAAAGGACCGAAATGTGTCTGGGAATCATCAAAAGTCCCAGTACTAGGGTATATCATAGGAGAGGGGAAAGTGGAAATGGAACCAGAGAAGATTACAGCCGTACAATCCTGGCCAACCCCGAAAACGAAGAAAGAACTACAAAAGTTCTTAGGGTTCACAAACTTTTATCGACGGTTCATCAAAGGATATGCAAAAGTCGCTAAACCTTTAACGGAATTGACTGGAAACAAAACATTCCAGTGGACAGACAAGCAGCAAAGTGCTTTCAAGGAGCTAATCCGACATATAACCTCGGCACCCATTCTAGCACTACCACAAACAGAGGGAAAATTCTGAGTTGAAACAGACGCCTCAGGATATGCCATCAGAGTGGTATTATCGCAACAGCAGAAAGGACTATGGCACCCAATCGCCTTCATATCAAGATGTATGACCCCAGCGGAACAGAACTACAAAATCTACAACAAAGAACTCCTTGCGATAATGGTGGCACTGAAGACATGGAGACAATACCTTCTAGAAGCTCGAGAGAAGTTCAAAATATTGACAGACCACAAAAACCTATCATACTTCCGAAAACCACAATGATTCAATTCGAGACAGACTGGCTAGTATCTAAAACTACAAGAATATGACTACGAACTATGACACATGCCAGGAAAAGCAAATGGAAAAGCAGACGTCCTATCACGAATGGCAGGATATGAAGACAACCTAGTGCTACGCAAAACCAAATCTGCGCGCAGGTCACTCTAACTATCTCAGAAGGTGAGAGGCGGGGAGAAGAATGCTATAGATTAGCCAGCTCGAAGCTGAGTTCTACTACGTACTTTTCTAGCTATTTATATGTTACGATCCTTGAGCACGGACCTCAACATACATATGCTATCCTCGTGTTATGCAGAACCCTTTACCCTGTTCCGTCGTTTGAGCTAAAATATGACTACGCTCCTTATGTTGTCCTGTAGGTGTTTCGTCATAACCCTATGCCCTGATGACGCATCGTTGCTATAGGGTTTTCTTCGAGTCTTCACATTGTATCTTGTCAGTCGTGTCACGTTTGTATCACGTGTCTTGTCAGGTGATTGTTGGGTCACGTGTCTGTCGTCAAGATAACGATTGGCGTTGAAATCATAACATTACCCCCCCTTTAGGGATTGCGTCCTCGCAATCATGTTCTTCTTCGTCATCGTCATTCTAGTCTTTCTGGCGCTCGCCCTCTCCTATGACTGCCTGGTTCCGACATTGCTGCCACGCCTGCCATGCCGCCTCAAGTCGATCTTCGACTTCTTTCGGATCCGACATCCATCCGGTAAGGGTCCGCTTTTTTGGCTCTGCTTTTATTTGCTGACTTCGCGGGCAGACCCAGATTTCATTAGCCGTGTGGTCGAAGAAGACCTTCGGCATTTGGGATTGATGGAGGCGGGTGCGTACTACCTTCCTTGGCGGCGTCTGGGGCGGTAACTGACGTTGCCCTCGTTCTAGGGATGGCGCCTCCAGATTCTCACAATGAAATTTCGCAACCATGTCCGGCGCATCTTCGATGACATTTTCTGCCGGTTCCCACGTAGCGTCCTCTATTGGGTAGCCCTTCCAATGTATCCTATACTGCAATTTTCCTCTATTCCATCGAGAGTTGATTACAGTTTCTATTTCATATTGCTTCTCTCCCTCCACGACGATGAGGGGAGGTCGTTTAAGAATCGTCACCGCTTTTTGTTGCAGGAACGCCGGTGCTGTGTATGGGGTGAGTTCGGACTCATTTCGGACAGGGTGAATTTTCCAATGTTCCGGTAGGTCGAGTTCATATGCCGATTCTCCAATTCGCCATTTGACTTTGAAAGGACCGAATCACTTGTCATTTAGTTTGTCAGTTGGCCGGTCAGTGGTGATGTTGGTTCCTTCCAGCCAGACCTGATCGCCCTCATGGTATTCTCGGGCAGGTTTCTGCTTTCGGTCATAGGTCCGTTTCATTGTTTCAGCGGCCTTTGTCAGAGAAGTCTCGGCTTTGGTCCGAATCTCTTTCATCATGTCCGCGAATTCCTCTGCAGTCTGCGACTTGACATCACGCTTTGGGGGTTCCTTTCCAGTATGCGGATGTCATCCGTGGTTTAGATAAAATGGGGAATATCCCGTTGCAGAGTGAATTCGATTGTTATAAGAGAATTCGGCCATGGGTAACCAGTCCGTCCAGTCTGTTTGCCGATGATTCACGAAGAGTTTCAGGTATTGCTCGAGTTCCTGGTTAACTCTTTCCGTCTGTCCATCAGTTTGTGGATGATACAGCATCGAAGGGGTTCCTTTAATCCCCAAAAGTGCGTAGAGGTCCTTCATGAAGTTCGAGATGAACTGTGGTCCTCTGTCGCTGATGACTTTTTTGGGAAGTCCATAATTCGAGAATACAGTGTCGCGTAGTTTGCGAGCGACTCCTTCTGCTGTGATCTCCATGTTGACCGGTATGAATTTGGCTCCTTTAGTGAACTGATCTACCGTTACCATTACGCCGTCGAATCCCTGAGATGTAGGGAGAGGTCCGATGAGATCTACCGAGATAATCTCCCATGGCTCTTTCGGTACTTCATTTGGGTGAAGCGGAGCATGCTTCCGATCTCTGATGATCTTCGTTCGCTGGCATTTGTCACATCCTTTGACATATGCCTTGATGTCGTTCATTATTTTGGGCCACCAGAAGTTATGCGTGATCAACTCGTGCGTCTTCGTCTGTCCTGGGTGTCCCGAGATTTGATCGGAATGATGGATTTCGATGATCCGTTCCCTTATCTTCTGGCTTTTGGGGACATAGTACCGTTTCAGCCATGTGACGATTCGATCATTTTCTTCCCAGCCATGTTTGCCTGCATCAAGACGTTTCTGAACTTCGGGTTCTCTCTGCTTCCAAGCTCATTTTATTTGGTTCAGCATGTCTTGGAATTCTGGTATCGGCGTGACTTTTGCCATAAAAAGTCAGCGAAAATTTTCTGGCTTTAGGAGTACGACGTTCTCGTTATCGTTCTCCCCCTTCTCATGGTCTGGTCATCTTGACAGACTGTCTGCCTTCGTCATCGACCTTCCGGGTTTGTGTTCCAGAATAAAGTCATAATCCTGAAGTTCCGAGATCCAGCGTGCTTGCCGATGATTCAGTTTCTGAGGTTTTCGGAAGTATTCGAGATTTTTGTGATCTGTCCAAATCTTGAATTTTTGTTTAGCGCCACAGAGGTATTGACGCTATTCCTCAAGTCCTGTCATGATCACGAGCATCTCTTTATCGTAGATCTCATAGTTTCGTTCTGTCAGATTCAATGACTTTGACATGAATGCCACCGGTCTCCAGGTACCATTGGATTGTTCTTGTGAAAGGATGCCTCCTATTGCGTAATTCGAAGCATCGACTTCCATTCGGAACTTTCCATCGTCTCGAGGCATCACGATGATCGGTGCTGAACAGATCCGATTCTTTAGTCCATTGAATGCGTCGTTTTGGGCTTTTTCCCATGTTCAGTTAGCTTTTCTGGTTAATTCTGTCAAGGGTTTCGCGATCTTCGCGAATCCTTCGATGAAGCGCCGGTAGAAGTTGCAAAAGCCTAAGAACTGTTGGACGTCTCGTTTGCATATGGATTTTGGCCAGTCTTTGACACCTTCAACTTTAACGGGATCCATTTTGATGCCGTTTTCCGAGACAATCATTCCGAGGTACTCTACTTCCAGTTGATGAAACGAACATTTCTCAGGTTTCAGGTAAAGCTTGTTGTTCTTTAGCTTTTTCAGTACACGTCGGACGAGTTGTCTGTGTTTATCTAGATCCTTGTTGAAGATAAGGATATCATCCATGTAGATTATTACGTGTCCCTGATCGATCTCGTCCTTGAAGATCATGTTCATCATCGTTTGGAAGGTAGCTGGTGAATTCGTAAGTCCGAAGAACATGACCAGGGGTTCGAACATTCCCCGGTTTGTCCGGAATGCGGCTTTCCATTCGTCGCCTTCTTTCATGCGGACGTTATTATATCCCCATCGGATGTCGAGCTTCATAAAGAACTTCGCCCCTTTTAGTTTGTCAATCAGTTCCTGGATCAGGGGTAATGGATATTTGTTCTTTATCGTCACATCGTTTAATTTCCAATAATCCTGTACAGGTCGTAGGGATCCGTCCTTCTTTTTCATGAAGAAGAAAGGTGAGGCCATTGGCGACTTCGACGGTCTGATTCATCCGGTGTTTAGGTTCTCGTCTAAAAAAGCATCCAGCTGTTTCTGTTCATCCAGCATCAGAGGGTAGACCTTGCAGTCCTGGAGTTTGGCTCCCAGGATAAGTTCGATTGCATGGTCCCAAGGTCGTCGCGATGGTAGTTCGTCGAATGACTCTTTTCCGAACACTGAATCTTTGAAACAGTGGTATTCTTCTGGTATGATTTCCTCAAAAGTTTTTGCCTTTGCCATCTTAGTCGTCGCTTCTGCCAGTTTGGAAGCCGTCATCTGGAATGCCCTTAGATGGAACTCTCAATTTATGTTGATCATCAAGAGTTTTTCTCCATTTCCAAAATCAACCTCATTCGTCTCGACAGAGGTGTCATCATCTTCAGGGTTTCCTATTCGGACAGTTCGTTGACACTCTTCAGGGCATCGGTCAAACGTGATTTTTTCCATTCTCCAGTCGATTCGAGGGTTATGACGTTTAACCCACTCGTAACCAATGAAGATCTGTCCCTTTCCGAGTTCAGTGACCGAGAAGACCATTCGCTCAACGTGATCTTGGATACGGACTCTCAGTTCAACGTATTCGCATATATCGCCTGCTCTGTTTTGGGTTCCATCTGCATTGTGGACCGGGATGGGAACAGGATATCGTTTTGTGTTGATCTCCTTTTCCTTAACGAATTTCCAGTCTATGCAGGATCCAGTACATCCCGTATCAAGCAGCGCTTTTACGCTGTGTGTCCGTCCAGTATCCAAAGTCGTGATCGTCAAGGGTACATCCATTTGGTTTCCGTTTCTGCCTCTGACAAATCGTGGTTTTTGTCTGAGGTCATACAGCATATGGAGAGCGTCGTGATCGTTCATTTGGTTGATTTCACAGAGTCTTTCCAAAGAGATGTCCTTCTGTCACGATTGGTCCGTCCATGCCTTAAGGATCAAGTATGCCTTAGACTCGTCCTGCCGATAAATCTGTTGTGCTACCCAGGGTAGAGTATATCCTTTTACGAGACCGAACTCTCGTGCACCTTCTCGTTCGAAATATTCTTTAAGGTCGGGGATGTCCCTTATATTAATATTCGACGATACATAGTCAGCCGGCGAAGCAGTGCTCCTTCCCAGCTCTACTGAAAACCCTGGTTCATTTCTTCGATGTGGGTGGTGGCAGGTTTGTCCTTAGCCTCCATGTTCCTAGTTATATATCTCGGCTGGGTGTTCGTTGGGCAATTACGTCCGAGATGTCCTTTCTCGCCGCATTGAAAGCAGCGTCCTTCGCGTCTCAGCCTGTCGACGTCCATGGCATTAGGGTCGGGCCGTCCTTGAGCATTACTGGTTACTGGTGCCGGAGTTTGCCCCTTAGGTGCCGTCGTCTCTTGAGCCGGTTTCTGTACTGGTTTGGGAGCGAATCGCTCCTTCACTCCGAATTCCTTTTGGGCCTGGCGGTATTGCCGGTCCAGTTCCGTGGCACGTCTGTACCACCAGTCAATGTCCTCCTCGTGGACGCCTCTGAGTTCAATGATCCATCGTCCGAGCGCCTGGTCGAGTCCGTGTTTAAAGATGTCGATGAGCGCGATGTTGTTGTATTCCGTTAAGGGAGCCCAGCTCCGGAATTCGACAATGTAGTCCTTGACCGGTCATCGGTGTTGTGACAGTCCCTTAATCCGAATGATTGTGTCGTTCCGAGTCTCTGTGGTCATGAAGAATTCTCTGGCTTCTGCCTTGAACTCTTCCCAGTCTTTGAATGGTGGGAGGTGTCCAAGCGGGTTTGTCCTGACTTCGGGAGTGTTAGCCGTTGCCGGCGTAACGACGCGTCCATGTTCCCAGTCATCGTAGGTGGAGTGGTATCTGAACTCCTGCCTGCGACCGTTCAATTCTGTTTTAAACTCTAGCCACTCTTGCAGCTTAGAGTCCGCCCAGTTCTGTGCACGTTCGGCCTTGCCTCCCATGATCTATTGTAATGCGTAGGTGATCATGTTCCATTTGTTCGTGATCTCCTCCTTGTCGAAATAGACTTCCATTCGTCAAAGCCAACTTCCGATCAGACCGGGTTCCCCTTTATATGGGTCCGGCGGTTCCGATTTCATTCTTTTGGGCTTCTTGCCCAGATCTAGTTCTTCTTTGATCGCCTCGACCAAAGTCCAAGTCACGTTTTGTACCTGTTCTGCTTGTTGTGGGTTGTTTTGGAGAGTGCCCCAAGCTAAGGCAAGTGGGTGTGCGGCGAAGAGGGTAGTGAGGATGACTGTGATGAAGGCAAATAGGGCGGGGATGAATTCCATTATGGATGTCGTTCGGGTGCTTCTCTTCGGTAAAGGGGATTATGGCGGATTCGTATGTGGAAGGAGGAGAGGTTGGTGACTTGATGGTTTCGTCCAATAGAATAGTCAATTAGTACCATGCAGGCGGCATGTGACCGTCGACTCCTGCTTTGGTTGGGTCCGAGGAAAATGGAGGGTGCCTGTTAAACTGCGGAAGGGTCGGCTCGAATCCTCGTAACTACAAGGATGCCCCAAACAGCAGTCAAGGAAGGTTTCGTCATCAGAAGTCCCAGCGGTCTGGCAACTCCTTTCTCGTTTTGGGTCAACACACGTCCCCGACAATGACTTTCAAGGGCGTGTTTGAAGGGTCGGTCAAAGGGTGGGGACTATCCACACGTCTGAGTCCTCTGATCTCTCTTGCTTCGGTACATCCCGGGTCAACAAACTACCCAGTCAAACGCGCGGTAGGGCTCTCCGAAGATCACCCTAGCACAGCCTTGTGATGTTCGATTCGGACAGGGTCGGGCTCAACGTTACCCTTAGTCCTCTCGCACTTCCAAATGCAATGAACAAGGACCGCAGATAGAGATCAGAATATGGGTTGGTGCGGGGTAGGGAATAGGGATTGAAGATTGAAGGGTTAGTAACGGTTTTGGGAAAAGGTATAACGACGCAGCGGGTTCCTTTGGTCGCACGGCACTCAGGGCCGTCGGGCAACGAAGGAAGGGCAGTGGAGAAGTGAGAGCTAAGAGCAGTGAGGTGCGCAATGAGAAGCTTCGAGCTTTTGCTACGCAAAACCAAATCTGCGCGCAGGTCACTCTAACTATCTCAGAAGGTGAGAGGCGGGGAGAAGAATGCTATAGATTAGCCAGCTCGAAGCTGAGTTCTACTACGTACTTTTCTAGCTATTTATATGTTATGATCCTCGAGCACGGACCTCGACATACATATGCTATTCTCGTGTTATGCAGAACCCTTTACCCTGTTCCATCGTTTGAGCTAAAATACGACTACGCTCCTTATGTTGTCCTGTAGGTGTTTCGTCATAACCCTATGCCCTGATGATGCGTCATTGCTATAGGGTTTTCTTCGAGCCTTCACATCGTATCTTGTCAGTCGCGTCGCGTTTGTATCACGTGTCTTGTCAGGTGATTGTTGGGTCACGTGTCTGTCGTCAAGATAACGATTGGCATTGAAATCATAACACCTAGCAGAGAAAGATGACATACAAATGATCAAAGAAGCCACATTCATCCGACACCTGAAAGAGAATAATGAACAAGAATTTGACTTTATGATGTTCGAGGACGAACATCCACAGAAAGGAGGAGCAGGAAATAATGAAACAATGCAGATAAGAGGAATCACGATGATCGAAACTCCAAGAATGGAACAAATTCGACAATGCGCACAGAGAGAAACGATTGTAACAACAGGACTGAAGGAAAAACCACACTGGTTCACAGAAGAAAACCACATTGTATATGCAGGAGGGAAGATCTATGTTCCCCCAGACAATAAACTGAAGGAAGACATCATGTTTGAACACTACGACACACCTATCAGAGGACACCCAGGACAATACCGCATGCACAAACTCATAAACCGCACCTATTGGTGGCCATCAATATTAATGGACATCAAGAAATATGTCAATGGATGTGAAGCATGCCAGCGAAACAAAATCATCTGACAAAAGAAACATGCACTACTACACCTGCACAAGGTCCCGCAGCAACCATGGGAAGATATCGGAGTAGACCTCATAGGACCGCTACCCAGCTCGAACGGCTTTAATGCCATCACCGCAGTCACAGACTGCCTGACCAAGATGATCCATCTAATCCCCACCAACACCGAACTCACAGCAGAAGGTCTCGCATGACTATACCGAAACAACGTGTGGAGACTCCATGGAATCCCACGAAAGATCATCAGCGACCGAGGACCCCAATTCACAGCACGATTCATGACAGCGCTTCTAAAACTGCTCAGAACGAAGCAAAACCTATCAACGGCCTATCACCCACAAACAGATGGACAGGCGGAGCGATCCCATCAGAAAACGGAAGTTTTCCTTAGAAACTTCACAAACAACCTGCAGAACGACTGGGCAGAATGGATAGCGATTGCAGAGTACCAATACAATGACAAGACACATCAGGGAACAAAGGAGACACCATTCTACCTCAACTATGGGATGCACCCCTGGAAGGGAGAACCACAGACAACGGAAGGGAATAACCCTGCAGCAAAGAACTTTGTCAAGAGAATGAACCAAATCCGGAAAGAAGCAAATGCTGCGCTGCAGTATGCGCAAACACGAGCCAAAGACAATTACGACGCAAGGTGAAGACCAGCCCGTGAATACAAGAAAGGGGACGGAGTATGGCTTGAAGCCACCAATATTGCAGTCAATCGACCATCAAAGAAGTTATCGGCACTCCGATACGGACCATTCAAGGTGATCGAAAAGAAAGGAGCCTCAGCATATCGCCTGAAACTCCCAGCATTATGGCAGCTGATACACCCTGTGTTCAATGAAGCATTACTCACACCCTACAAAGGACCCCATTTCAAGATACAAGAACGACCATCGCCGCCACCCCCTGAGATCATAAATGATGAAGAAGAGTACAAGATAGAAGAAATTCTAAAAAGAAAGAAATAAGGAAGAGGAACGCTATTCCTGGTCAAATGGAAAGGATACGGACATGAGGAAAACACATGGATCAAAGAGAAGGAACTGGGGAATGTGCAGCAAGCTCTAGACCGTTTCCTGAAGAAGACTACAGAGCAAGATAAAAGGACCATGAAAAGAGGGAAGAAGGCCAGAAAACGCACATCATGACCACCAACGCCCCCATCAGCATCGAAAGCAGCGATGACAGCCGCGCACCCACCCCCATCACGAATGACGCTAAGAATCTGGCGAAATTTCTCGATGCCAAAGACTACATGGACCCCCTCGCCATCACCCTCGGCGCATACCTGTGCTATGTCATGACCATCCGTATGCACCTTTGGAGTGGATGGACCCCCGACGGGACTGCCCCTACAACAGCGGAATGCATCGCGCTTTGCAAAGCAATGGAAATGCTTCGCACCGAAAACTGGCAACTCAAACTCCTCGCCACCACACTTCACCACATCCGCTCCTACAATGAGGAGCTCATTCACACGTGGGCCCCACGCACGACAAGTGCCTGGGAAAACAACGGGTGGGGACAGCTGGACTAAGGGTTTTCGCGAGGATGCGAATCTAAAGAGAGGGTGATGTTACAGACTATTCATTTTCTTTATGTTATCTTCCTTTCCTTATCTTTTCCCCTATCTTCTCCACTCCCATCATGCTGCACATCCCTCCCCATCATGCTGCACAGCACGCAGCCACCGAGTCATCTTCTTTTCCCTAGTCACTCTGAGTCATCCCACCCCAGCCTTACTCATCTGCAGTCCACAGCATTGCGCAGTCCATGGTCCGTGCTCGAGTACTGTAGAATACTTAAGGGCTTTCAGATGTACCAGTAACGCTAGGTTTAATATTCCATTTGCCATTATCTTAAACCGCTCTCGCACTTAGTCTGCCCGAGTCCTTTAAGATTCGTCTAGCCTAACACAGCCCATGGTCTGTGCTCGAGTACTGTAGTATACATAAGGACTTCCAGATGTACCAGTAGCACTAGGTTTAATATTCCTTTTGCCATTATCTTAAACTGCTCTCGCACTTAGCCTGCCCGAGTCCTTTAAGATTCATCTAGCTTAATAAGATATTCAACCTTGTCGAGACTTGCTCAGACTCATACACACCACATCACACTTTATTAAAGACCTAATCAACATTCAATGACAAGCAGTTGCCAACCCAGTGAGCACTAGCACAAGCGACGAGAATACCTGGTTTAGAGAAGTAGATCACACATTGCAGTCCACGCCATTCGCAGAGACAGTCCACGCCAACCACAGAGACACTAGCAATTTGAACAATCGAAAAAGGGAGCGTACACCTACACCAAGTAGCAACGAAGAAGAACAGGCATTTCTGAGAGAATTTGCCTTCACCACTGCAGACGAGCCTACTGAAAATTTCAGTGATGAAGCAGCACAGCTCATCGCAGAACTCTTACTAGAAGGAGAATACGGGATAAGCCTAGAAGAGCTGTGGTCAGACCAGAATCTTCCTGCTGAAGAAGAGGATGAACCAATCTGCAAGAGAACAAGAGAGGAACAAACGCAAGCCTGAAGCTTCAGACAACAGCAGATTGCAAACTACAATCGCCAAGTACAAGAAGAGGATATGCTAATACAGAAGGGACACGACGCACAGAGCACACGACAGAACCAATGAGAGTGACACCAAAGCCAGGGACATATAGGAATGAAATTGTTAAACCCCTTCAGAAGACCGACCTGCCAAAGTACAGCATAAAGAAAATCGCACCACCATGGCGAAAGTAAGCGACAGTGACTGGAACGAATACTATCAGTGGAGGGAGTGAAAGAGACTACCCAAGACAGATGGACCAACCGCTGTAGAGTGGAATGAATTCGAACAAGCCTGTAGAATCGCAGGAATTGACCTAGACTACTGGAAAGAGCAAAGAGAAGAACAAAGACAAAAGCAGATTCAAGAACAGCAGACCCAAGTGCAACAAGCTCAAGAACAGGAAAGCCAAGACCAAGACAGCGATGAAGAAATTCCGCAAACAATGGCAACAGAATACAAAGGAATTATTGTGGATCTGAAGTTCTTCACAGGGGATTGAACAGCTTTCGACATCTGGTGGAGGAAGATGAAACTCTACATAACTGCACATGGAGACCTCACCAATACATAAAAGATCAGAGCAGTACTATCCAGAATGACCGATGGACCAGAAGCCCACTGGGCATCAAAGAAAATTGACACCATGACTAATCAAAGCACATGGGCCAATTTTGTAACCAAAATACAGACATGATTCAGCAATGTCATGTCATCATCACAAGCAGGAAGCAAACTATTCAACATCAGACAGGGAAACCGACCCATCGACGAATTTCTAGATGAATTCATAGACCTTGCAGGGAAAGCAGGAATGACAGGAACAGCTCCTCATTTCCTACTTGAGAAGAGTCTAAATCGGAGGACAGCAGAAGCCATACACTCAATCTCCGAACTCCCAACAGATGGAGATAAATATATCAAGACAGTTTGAGCGATTGGACGAAACATCGATGAACATAGGAATGTAATGAGAGGGGAATTTGCAAACAACCAACGCAAGCCAGAAAACCCAAGCTGAGGAACAGGACAGGCCATGGAAGTCAACAAAGTATGAAGCAACAACTGCTTCAACTGTAATAAACCAGGGCACCTCTCACGAAACTGTCTGAAGCCATGAAAAGGAGCAACAAATGTCACATGTTACAATTGTGGCCTGAAAGGATATTATGCATAAAACTGCAAGAAGAAGAAGAAGAGAAAATCCTGAGTCAGAGAAGTGAAAGAAGAAGGAGAAGAAGATGAAGAAGACAAGGACAAAGAAAGCTCTGACAAAGAGGGTTTTGTTGAAGGGTCTGATTAAGAGGTGCTAAATTGCGACTCATACAGCTGAAACAGACTCGCTTTGATACTGGATGTAGATCATCCCATACTCTGAAATACACCATTCCTGCAAAGTGATCTGAAGCACCAAGAAAAACCATCCAAGGCAACAAACGACCCAGAAGAAAGGAACTCGCAGTACCAGTGAAAATATGAACGTGAAAGGGAATAGCAATGATAACACCAGAAGTTGATAGTGGAGCAGACAGGACCTGCATCAATACCGCCATAGTAGCAAAAACAGGATTGAAAACATGACGAATCAAGAAGATCCCAATCATAAATGCAGATGGATCACCCAACCACCAGAAAACAGCAGACCAAGTAGCAGAAGTCCACATCGACATTAAAGGACACAAAGAGCATATGGAAGCCATCATACTCAACATTGGAAAAACCGACATGCTACTGGGACATGACTGGCTTGTCTATCACAACCCAATGATCAAATGGAGGACAGGAGAGATTGTCTTTAACAGATGCCCCAAAACATGCAAGATAAACCACCAGACAATCAAAATACAGAAAGTGGCTGAATCAGTGAAGACCACAGCCAATGACAGGACAGGAACTCAGATATCTTTATATCTGATAAGATTCAAACATCTTTTTAAGGAGAAGAACTTCGATCGGTTACCGGATCACAAGGAGTGGGACCATGAGATAAACTTAACAAAAGATGCACTCAAGACGATACCAAGCAAGGTCTATCCGATGACGCAGAAAGAACTAGAAGAACTAGATGCCTTTGTCGAAGAAGGACTAAGAACAGGGAAGATACGCCCCTCAAAATTACCTTATGCAGCACCCTGTTTCTTTCGCAATAAGAAGGATGGAAGCAAATGACTCATCTAAGATTATTGAGAAATAAATAAATATACGGTCAAGGACAAGTTCCCACTACTATGCATCAGCAAACTCCTCGACATACTACAAGGAGCAAAGTACTTCAACAAGATCAACATTATCTGGGGATACAATAATGTTCGCATTCGAAAAGGAGACAAATGGAAAGCAGCCTTCCTAACAGCAAGAGGGCTCTTCAAACTAACAGTCATGTACTTTGGATAGTGCAATACACCAGGCACTTTCAGCTGAATGATGGCAAGCCTCTTTCAAGATCAAATACGAAGAAGAGTATGCATAATCTATATAGATGACATCATAATCATCGGACGAACACGAGAGGAACTTCAAAAGAATACAGTAGAAGTCATGGAAATACTGAACAAAAATGACCTATTCATCAAAGGACCAAAATGTGTCTGGGAATCATCAAAAGTCCCAGTACTAGGGTATATCATAGGAGAAGGGAAAGTGGAAATGGAACCAGAGAAGATTACAGCCATATAATTCTGGCCAACCCCGAAAACAAAGAAAGAACTACAAAAGTTCTTGGGATTCACAAACTTTTACCGATGATTCATCAAAGGATATGCAAGAATCGCTAAACCTTTAATGGAGTTGACTGGAAACAAAACATTCCAGTGGACAGACAAGCAGCAAAGTGCTTTCAAGGAGCTAATCTGACATATAACTTCAGCACCCATCCTAGCACTATCACAAACAGAGGAAAAATTCTGAGTTGAAACAGACGCCTCAGGATATGCCATTGGAGTGGTATTATCATAGCAGCAGAAAGGGCTGTGGCACCCAATTGCCTTCATATCAAGATGTATGACCCTAGCAGAGCAGAACTACGAAATCTACGATAAAGAACTCCTTGCGATAATAGTGGTGCTGAAAACATGGAGACAATACCTTCTAGAAGCTTGAGAGAAGTTCAAAATACTGACAGACTACAAGAACCTATCATACTTCCGAAAATCGCAATGACTCAATTCAAGACAGACTGGCTGGTATCTGAAATTATAAGAATATGACTATGAACTATGACACGTACCGGGAAAAGTGAATGGAAAAGCAGACATCCTATCATAAATAGCGGGATATGAAGAAAACCTAGCAGAGAAAGACAACATACAAATGATCAAAGAAGCCGCATTCATTCGACACCTGGAAGAGAATAATGAACGAGATTTCGAATTTATGATGTTTGAGGATGAACATCCATAGAAAGGAGGAGCAGAAAATAACGAAACAATGCAAACAAGAGGAATCATGATGATCGAAACCCCAAGGATAGAACAAATTTGACAATATGCACGAAGGGAAACAATCATAACAATAGGACTAAAGGAAAAACTACATTGGTTCATAGAAGAAAACTACATTGTATATGCAGGAGAGAAAATCTACATTTCCCCAGACAACAAATTGAAGGAAGATATCATGTTCGAACACTACGACACACCCATTGGAGGGCACCCAGGACAATATTGCATGCACGAACTCATAAACTGCACCTACTGGTGGCCATCAATGTTAATGGACATCAAGAAATATGTCAATGGATGTGAAGCATGCCAGTGAAACAAAATCATCCGACAAAAGAAACATGCACCACTACACCTGCATGAGGTTCTGCAGCAACCATGGAAAGACATTGGAGTGGACCTCATAGGACCGCTACCCAGCTCGAATGGCTTTAATGCCATCGCCACAGTCACAGACTGCCTGACCAAGATGATCCATCTAATTCCTACAAACACCAAACTCACAGCAGAAGATCTTGCACGACTATACCGAGACAATGTGTGGAGACTCCATAGAATCCCATGAAAGATCATCAGCAACCGAGGACCCCAATTCACAGCATGATTTATGACAGCGCTTCTAAAACTGCTGGGAACGAAGCAAAACCTATCAACGGCCTATCACCCACAAACAGATAGACAGGCAGAACGATCCCATCAAGAGACAGAAGCCTTCCTTAGAAACTTCACAAACAACCTGCAGAATGACTGGGCAGAATGGATAGCGATCGCAGAGTATTAATATAATAACAAAACACACCAGGGAATGAAGGAGACACCATTTTACCTCAACTATGGAATGCACTCCTGGAAGGGAGAACCACAGACAACAGAAGGAAGCAACCCTGCAGCAAAGAACTTTGTTGAAAGAATGGACCAAATCTGGAAAGAAGCAAATGCTATGCTGCAGTATGTGCAAACACAGGCCAAAGATAATTATGATGTGAGACGAAGACCAGCCTGTGAATACAAGAAAGGGGACAGAGTATGGCTTGAAGCCACCAATATTACAGTCAATCAACCATCAAAGAAGTTATCGGCACTCTGATACAGACTGTTTAAGGTGATCGAAAAGAAAGGAGCCTCAGCATACCACCTGGAACTCCCAGCATCATGGCAGCTGATACACCCTGTGTTCAATGAAACACTACTCACACCCTATAAAGGATCCTGTTTCAAGATACAAGAATGGCCATTGCTGCCATCCCCTGAAATCATAAATGATGAAGAAGAGTACAAGATAGAAGAAATTCTAAAAAGAAAGAAACAAGGAAGGGGAATGCTATTCCTGGTTAAATGGAAAGGATATGGACATGAGGAGAACACATGGATCAAAGAGAAGGAACTGGGGAATGCGCAGCAAGCTCTAGACCATTTCCTAAAGAAAACTACAGAACAAGATAAAAGGACCACGAAAAGAGGGAAGAAGACTAAAAATCACACATCATGACCACCAACACCTCCATCAGCATCGAAAGCGGCGATGACAGCCACGCACTCACCCCCATCACGAATGACTCTGAGAATCTGGCGAAGATCCTCGATGCCAGAGACTACATAGACCCCCTCGCCATCACTCTCGGTGCATACCTGCACTATATTATGACCATCCATATGCATCTTTGGACCGGACAGACCCCCAATGGAACTGCCCCTACAACAGCAGAATGCATCGCGCTTCATGAAGCAATGGAGATGCTTCACACTGAAAATTGGTGGCTTAAACTCCTTGCCACCACCCTCCATCACATCTGCTCCTACAATGAGGAACTCATTCACATGTGGGCCCTACACACAACAACCACCTGGGAAAACAATGGGTGGGGACAGCTGGACTAAGGGTTTCGCGAGGACATGAATCTAAAGAGAGGGTGATGTTACAGACTATTCATTTTCCTTATCTTATCTTCCTTCCCTTATCCTTATCTCCCCCATCATGCTGTGCATCCCTCCCCATCATACTGCACAGTGCGCAGTCGTCGAGTCATCTTCACTTCTCTAGTCATTCTGAGTCATCTCATTCCAGCCTTACTCATCCACAGTCTGCAGCAGTGCACAGCCCATGGTCCATGCTTGAGTACTGTAGTATACATAAGGACTTCCAGATATACCAGTAGCACTAGGTTTAATATTCCTTTTGCCATCATCTTAAACCACTCTTGCACTTAGCCTGCCTGAGTCCTTTAAGATTCATTTAGCCTAACAGTTAAAGCTGTTCGAGCTGGGTAGCGGTCCTATGAGGTCCACTCCAATGTCTTTCCATGGTTGCTGCGGAACCTCATGCGGGTGTAGTGGTGCATGTTTCTTTTGTCGGATGATTTTGTTTCACTGGCATGCTTCACATCCATTGACATATTTCTTGATGTCCATTAACATTGATGGCCACCAGTAGGTGCAGTTTATGAGTTCGTGCATGCAATATTGTCCTGGGTGCCCTCCAATGGGTGTGTCATAGTGTTCGAACATGATATCTTCCTTCAATTTGTTGTCTGGGGAAATGTAGATTTTCTCTCCTGCATATACAATGTAGTTTTCTTCTATGAACCAATGTAGTTTTTCCTTTAGTCCTATTGTTATGATTGTTTCCCTTCATGCATATTGTCAAATTTGTTCTATCCTTGGGGTTTCGATCATCATGATTCCTCTTGTTTGCATTGTTTCGTTATTTTCTGCTCCTCCTTTCTATGGATGTTCATCCTCAAACATCATAAATTCGAAATCTCGTTCATTATTCTCTTCCAGGTGTCGAATGAATGCGGCTTCTTTGATCATTTGTATGTTGTCTTTCTCTGCTAGGTTTTCTTCATATCCCGCTATTTATGATAGGATGTCTGCTTTTCCATTCACTTTTCCCGGTACGTGTCATAGTTCATAGTCATATTCTTATAATTTCAGATACCAGCCAGTCTGTCTTGAATTGAGTCATTGCGATTTTCAGAAGTATGATAGGTTCTTGTAGTCTGTCAGTATTTTGAACTTCTCTCAAGCTTCTAGAAGGTATTGTCTCCATGTTTTCAGCACCACTATTATCGCAAGGAGTTCTTTATCGTAGATTTCATAGTTCTGCTCTGCTAGGGTCATACATCTTGATATGAAGGCAATTGGGTGCCATAGCCCTTTCTGCTGTGTTAGGCTAGACGAATCTTAAAGGACTCAGGCAGACTAAGTGCGAGAGCGGTTTAAGACGATGGCAAATGGAATATTAAACCTAGCGCTACTGGTACATCTGGAAGTCCTTATATATCTACAGTACTCGAGCACGGACCATGGGCTGCGCAATGCTGCGGACTACGGATGAGTAAGGTTGGGATAGGATGACTCGGAGTGACTAGGGAAAGGGGATGACTCGATGACTGCGCGCTGTGCAGCATGACTAGGGGAAGGGGATGACTCGATGACTGTGCGCTGCGCAGCATGATGGGAGTGGGGGAGATAGGGGAGAAGATAAGGAAAGGAAGATAAGATAAAGAAAATGAATGGTCTGTAACATCACCCTCTCTTTAGATTCGCGTCCTCGCGAAAACCCTTAGTCCAGCTGTCCCCACCCATTGTTTTCCCAGGCACTCATCGCACGTGGGGCCCACGTGTGAATGAGCTCCTCATTGTAGGAGCGGATGTGGTGAAGTGTGGTAGTGAGGAGTTTGAGTTGCCGGTTTTCGATGCGAAGCGTTTCCATTGCTTCGCGAAGTGCGATGCATTCCGCTGTTGTGGGAGCGGTCCTGTCGGGGGTCCGTCCACTCCAAAGGTGTGTACAGATGGTCATGACATAGCGCAGGTATGTGCCGAGGGTGATGGTGAGGGGGTCCATGTAGTCTTTGGCGTCGAGGATCTTCGCCAGATTCTCAGCGTCGTTCGTGATGGGGGTGGGCACGCGGCTGTCGTCGCTGCTTTCGATGCTGATGGGGGCATTGGTGGTCATGATGTGCGTTTTCTGACCTTCTTCCCTCTTTTCGTGGTCCTTTTATCTTGCTCCGTAGTCTTCTTCAGGAAACGGTCTAGAGCTTGCTGCGCATTCCCCAGTTCCTTCTCTTTGATCCATGTGTTTTCTTCATGTCCGTATTCTTTCCATTTGACCAGGAATAGCGTTCCTTTTCCTTGTTTCTTTCTTTTTAGAATTTCTTCTATTTCGTACTCTTCTTCATCATTTATGATCTCAGGGGGTGGCGGCGATGGCTGTTCTTATATCTTGAAACGGGGTCCTTTGTAGGGTGTGAGTAATGCTTCATTGAACACGGGGTGTATCAGCTGCCATGATGCTGGGAGTTCCAGGCGATATGCTGAGGCTCCTTTCTTTTCGATCACCTTGAACGGTCCGTATCGGAGTGCCGATAACTTCTTTGATGGTCGATTGACTGCGATATTGGTGGCTTCAAGCCATACTCCGTCCCCTTTCTTGTATTCACGGGCTGGTTTTTGCCTCGCGTCATAATTGTCCTTGGCTCGTGTTTGCACATACTGCAGCGTGGCATTTGCTTCCTTCTGGATTTGGTTCATTCTCTCGACAAAGTTCTTGGCCGCAGGGTTATTCCCTTCTGTTGTCTGTGGTTCTCCCTTCCAGGGGTGCATTCCATAGTTGAGGTAGAATGGTGTCTCCTTTGTTCCCTGATGTGTCTTGTCGTTGTATTGGTACTCTGCGATCGCTATCCATTCTGCCCAGTTGTTCTGCAGGTTGTTTGTGAAGTTTCTAAGGAAAACTTCTGTTTCCTGATGGGATCGCTCCGCCTGTCTATCTGTTTGTGGGTGATAGGCCGTTGATAGGTTTTGCTTTGTTCCAAGCAGTTTTAGAAGCGCTGTCATGAATCGTGCTGCGAATTGGGGTCCTTGGTCACTGATGATCTTTCGTGGGATTCCATGGAGTCTCCACACGTTGTCTCGGTATAGTCGTGCGAGACCTTCTGCTGTGAGTTCGGTGTTGGTGGGGATTAGATGGATCATCTTGGTCAGGCGGTCTGTGACTGCGGTGATGGCGTTAAAGCCGTTCGAGCTGGGTAGCGGTCCTATGAGGTCTACCCCGATATCTTCCCATGGTTGCTGCGGGACCTTGTGCAGGTGTAGTAGTGCATGTTTCTTTTGTCAGATGATTTTGTTTTGCTGGCATGCTTCACATCCATTGACATACTTCTTGATGTCTGTTAGCATTGATGGCCACCAATAGGTGCGGTTTATGAGTTTGTGCATGTGGTATTGTCCTGGGTGTCCTCCGATGGGTGTGTCATGGTGTTCGAACATGATGTCTTCCTTCAGTTTGTTGTCTGGGGGAACGTAGATCTTCCCTCCTGCGTATACAATGTGGTTTTCTTCTGTGAACCAGTGTGGTTTTTCCTTCAGTCCTGTTGTTACAATCGTTTCTCTCTGTGCGCATTGTCGAATTTATTCCATTCTTGGAGTTTCGATCATTGTGATTCCTCTTGTCTGCATTGTTTTGTTATTTCCTGCTTCCCCTTTCGGTGGATATTTGTCCTCGAACATCATAAAGTCGAAATCTCGTTCATTATTCTCTTCCAGGTGTCGGATGAATGTGGCTTCTTTGATCATTTGTATGTCGTCTTTTTCTGCTAGGTTGTCTTCATATCCCGCTATTCGTGATAGAACATCTGCTTTTCCATTCGCTTTTCCTGGCACGTGTCGTAGTTCGTAGTCATACTCTTGTAGTTTCAGATACCAGCCGGTCTGTCTCGAGTTGAGTCGTTGTGGTTTTCAGAAGTATGATAGGTTCTTGTGGTCCGTCAATATTTCGAACTTCTCTCGAGCTTCTAGGAGGTATTGTCTCCATGTCTTCAGTGCCACCATTATCGCAAGGAGTTCTTTGTCGTAGATTTCATAGTTCTGTTCCGCTGGAGTCATGCATCTTGATATGAAGGCGATTGGGTGCCATAGTCCTTTCTGCTGCTGCAATAATACCGCTCCGATAGCATATCCTGAGGCGTCCGTTTCAACTCGGAATTTTCCCTCTGTTTGTGGTAGTACTAGAATGGGTGCCAAGGTTATATGTCGGATTAGCTCCTTGAAAGCACTTTGCTGCTTGTCTGTCCACTGGAATGTTTTGTTTCCCGTCAATTCCATTAAAGGTTTAGCGACTTTTGCATATCCTTTGATGAACCGTCGATAAAAGTTTGTGAACACTAAGAACTTTTGTAGTTCTTTCTTTGTTTTCGGAGTTGGCCAGGATTGTACAGCTGTAATCTTCTCCGGTTCCATTTCCACTTTCCCCTCTCCTACGATATACCCTAGTACTGGGACTTTTGATGATTCCCAGACACATTTTGGTCCTTTGATGAATAGGTCGTTCTTGTTTAGTATCTCCATGACTTCTACTGTGTTCTTTTGAAGTTCCTCTCGCGTTCGTCCGATGATTATAATGTCGTCCATATAGATTATGCATACTCTTCTTCGTATTTGGTCTTGGAAGAGGCTTGCCATCATTCGGCTGAAAGTGCCTGGTGCATTGCACTGTCCAAAGTACATGACCGTTGGTTCGAAGAGCCCTCTTGCTGTTAGGAAGGCTGCTTTCCATTCGTCTCCTTTTCGAATGCGGACGTTGTTGTATCCCCAGATAATGTCAATCTTGTTAAAGTACTTCGCTCCTTGTAGCACATCGAGGAGTTCGCTGATGCGTGGTAGTGGGAACTTGTCCTTGACCGTATATTTGTTTATCTCTCGATAGTCTTGGATGAGTCGTTTGCTACCATCCTTCTTGTTACGAAAGAAACAGGGTGCCGTGTAAGGTGATTTTGAGGGGCGTATCTTCCCTGTTCTTAATCCTTCTTCGACAAAGGCGTCTAGTTCTTCTAGCTCCTTCTGCGTCATTGGGTAGACCTTGCTCGGTATCATTTTCGGTGCGTCTTTTGTTAAGTTTATTTCGTGGTCCCACTCCTTATGGTCTGGCAATCGATCGAAGTTCTTCTCCTTAAAGAGGTGTTTGAATCTTATCAGATATAAAGATATCTGAGTTCCTGTCCTGTCATTGGCTGTGGTCTTCGCTGGTTCAGCCACCTTTTGTATTTTGATCGTCTGGTGGTTTATTTTGCATGTTTTGGGGCATCTGTTAAAGACAATTTCTCCCGTCCTCCATTTGATTATTGGGTTGTGATAGACAAGCCAGTCGTGTCCCAGTAGCATGTCAGTTTTCCCAATGTCGAGTACAATGGCTTCCATATGCTCTTTGTGTCCTTTAATGTCGATGTGGACCTCTGCTACTTGGTCTGCTGTTTTCTGGCGGTTGGGTGATCCGTCTGCATTTATGATTGGAATCTTCTTGATTCGCCGTGTCTTCAATCCCGTTTTTGTTACTATGGCGGTGTTGATGCAGGTCCTGTCTGCTCCACTATCAACTTCTGGTGTTATCATTGCTATTCCCTTTCACGTTCATATTTTCACTGGTACTGCGAGTTCCTTTCTTCTGGGTTGTTTGTTGCCTTGGATGATTTTTCTTGGTGCTTCAGATCACTTTGCAGGAATGGTGTATTTCAGAGTATGGGATGATCTACATCCAGTATCAAAGCGAGTCTGTTTCAGCTGTATGAGTCGCAATTTAGCACCTCTTAATCAGACCCTTCAACAAAACCCTCTTTGTCAGAGCTTTCTTTGTCCTTGTCTTCTTCATCTTCTTCTCCTTCTTCTTTCACTTCTCTGACTCAGGATTTTCTCTTCTTCTTCTTCTTGCAGTTTTATGCATAATATCCTTTTAGGCCACAATTGTAACATGTGACATTTGTTGCTCCTTTTCATGGCTTCAGACAGTTTCGTGAGAGGTGCCCTGGTTTATTACAGTTGAAGCAGTTGTTGCTTCATACTTTGTTGACTTCCATGGCCTGTCCTGTTCCTCAGCTTGGGTTTTCTGGCTTGCGTTGGTTGTTTGCAAATTCCCCTCTCATTACATTCCTATGTTCATCGATGTTTCGTCCAATCGCTCAAACTGTCTTGATATATTTATCTCCATCTGTTGGGAGTTCGGAGATTGAGTGTATGGCTTCTGCTGTCCTCCGATTTAGACTCTTCTCAAGTAGGAAATGAGGAGCTGTTCCTGTCATTCCTGCTTTCCCTGCAAGGTCTATGAATTCATCTAGAAATTCGTCGATGGGTCGGTTTCCCTGTCTGATGTTGAATAGTTTGCTTCCTGCTTGTGATGATGACATGACATTGCTGAATCATGTCTGTATTTTGGTTACAAAATTGGCCCATGTGCTTTGATTAGTCGTGGTGTCAATTTTCTTTGATGCCCAGTGGGCTTCTGGTCCATCGGTCATTCTGGATAGTACTGCTCTGATCTTTTATGTATTGGTGAGGTCTCCATGTGCAGTTATGTAGAGTTTCATCTTCCTCCACCAGATGTCGAAAGCTGTTCAATCCCCTGTGAAGAACTTCAGATCCACAATAATTCCTTTGTATTCTGTTGCCATTGTCTGCGGAATTTCTTCGTCGCTGTCTTGGTCTTGGCTTTCCTGTTCTTGAGCTTGTTGTGCTTGGGTCTGCTGCTCTTGAATCTGCTTTTGTCTTTGTTCTTCTCTTTGCTCTTTCCAGTAGTCTAGGTCGATTCCTGCAATTCTACAGGCTTGTTCGAATTCATTCCACTCTGCAGCGGTTGGTCCATCTGTCTTGGGTAGTCTCTTTCACTCCCTCCACTGATAGTATTTGTTCCAGTTGCTGTCACTTACTTTCACCATGATGGTGCGATTTTCTTTATGCTGTACTTCAGTAGGTCGGTCTTCTGAAGGGATTTAGCAGTTTCGTTCCTATATGCCCCTGGCTTTGGTGTCATTCTTGTTGGTTCTGTCATATGCTCTATGCATCATATCCCTTCTGTATTAGTGTATCCTCTTCTTGTGCTTGGCAATTGTAGTTTGCAATCTGCGGTTGTCTGAAGTTTCAGGCTTGCGTTCATTCCTCTCTTGTTCTCTTGCAGATTGGTTCATCCTCTTCTTCAGCAGGAAGATTCTGGTCTGACCACAGCTCTTCTAGGCTTATCCCGTATTCTCCTTCTAGTAAGAGTTCTGCGATGAGCTGTGCTGCTTCATCACTGAAATTTTCAGTAGGCTCGTCTGTGGTGGTGAAGGCAAATTCTTTCAGAAATGCCTGTTCTTCTTCGTCGCTACTGTTACGATTTTCAACGCCAATCGTTATCTTGATGACAGACACGTGATCCAACAATCACCTGACAAGACACGTGATACAAACGCGACGCGACTGACAGGATACGACGAAAAGACTCGGAGGAAAACCCTATAACAACGACGTGTCACCAGGGCAAAGGGTTATGACGAAACGCCTACAGGATAACATGAGGAGCGTAGTCGTATTTTAGCTCAGACGACGGAATAGGGTAAAGGGCTCTACATAACACGAGGATAGCATATGTATGTCGTGGTCCGTGCTCGAGGATCGTAGCATATAAATAGCTAGAATGTACATAGTAGAACTCAGCTTCGAGCTGGCTAATTAATAGCATTCTTCTCCCCGCCTCTCACCTCTCGAGATAGTCAGAGTGACCTGCGCGCAGATTTGGTTTTGCGTAGCAAAAGCTCGAAGCTTCTCATCGCGCACCTCACCACTCTTAGCTCTCACTTCTCTGCCGCCCTTCCTTCGTTGCCCGACGGCCCCGAGTGCCGTGCAACCAAAGGAACCCGCTGCGTCGTCATACCTCTTCTCCAAAACCATTAACTAACCTTTCAAACACCAATCCCCATTCCCTACCCCGCGCCAACCCATATTCTGATCTCTGTCCGCGGTCCTTGTTCATTGCATTTGGAAGTGCGAGAGGACTAAGGGTAATGTTGAGTCCGACCCTGTCCGAATCGAACATCACAAGGCTGTGCTAGGGTGATCTTCGGAGAGCCCTACCGCGCGTTTGACCAGGTAGTTTGTTGACCCGGGACGTACCGAAGCAAGAGAGATCAGAGGACTCGGACGTGTGGATAGTCCCCACCCTTCGACCGACCCCTTCAAACACGCCCTTGAAAGTCGTTGTCGGGGACGTGTATTGACCCGAAACGAGAAAGGAGTCGCCAGACCGCTGGGACTTCTGACGACGAAACCTTTCTTGACTGCCGTTTGGGGCATCCTTGTAGTTACGAGGATTTGAGCCGACCCTTCCGCAGTTTAACAGGCACCCTCCACTTTTCCCGAACCCAACCAAAGCAGGAGTCGACGGTCGCGTGCCGCCTGCATGGTACTAATCGACTATTCTATTGGACGAAACCACCAAGTCACCAACCTCTCCTCCTTCCACACACGAATCCGCCGCAACCCCCTTTACCGACGACATATCGGTTACACCCTCATCCGAAAGAACCTTCATCTCCGAAACTGAGTAGTCGAGGTCGAATACGAATATTGGACCAACTACTACCCCAACCTATCCCCACGACACATTCCTGGTAACTTTATCTGGGACGAAGATCCTCCGGAACTCTATTTCTACCCTCGACGAAGAGAAACTCCCGAACGACACCCATAATGGAATTCATCCCCGCTCTCTTCGCCTTCATCACCGTCATCCTCACCACCCTCTTCGCCGCACACCCGCTTGCCTTAGCTTGGGGCACTCTTCAAAACAACCCTCAACAAGCAGAACAGGTTCAGACTGCGACACGGACTTTGGTCAATGCGATCAAAGAAGAACTGGATTTGGGCAAGAAGCCCAAAAGAACGAAATCGGAACCGCCGGATCCATATAAAGGGGAACCCGGCCTGATCGGAAGTTGGCTTCAACGAATGGAAGTCTACTTCGACAAGGAGGAGATCACGAACAAATGGGACATGATCACCTACGCATTGCAACGGATCACGGGAGGCAAGGCCGAACGTGCACAGAACTGGGCAGACTCTAAGCTACAGGAGTGGCTGGAGTTCAAAACGGAATTGAACGGTCGCAGGCAGGAGTTCGGATATCACTCCACCTACGATGACTGGGAACATGGACGCGTCGTTACGCCGGCAACGGCTAACACTCCGGAAGTCAGGACGAACCCGCTTGGACACCTTCCACCATTCAAAGACTGGGAAGAGTTCAAGGCGGAGGCCAGAGAATTCTTCATGACCACGGAAACCCGGAACGACGCGATCATTCGGATTAAAGGACTGTCGCAACACCGACGACCGGTCGAGGACTACATTGTCGAATTCCGGAGCTGGGCTCCCTTGACGGAATACAACGACATCGCCCTCATCGACATCTTTAAACACGGACTCGACCAGGCGCTCGGACGACGGATCATCGAACTAGGAGGTGTCCATGAGGAGGACATCGACTGGTGGTACAGACGCGCGACGGAATTGGACCAGCAGTATCGCCAGGCCCAAAAGGAATTCGGGGTGAAGGAGCGATTCGCTCCCAAACCAACACAGAAACCGGCACAGGAGACGACGGCACCTAAGGGGCAAACTCCGGCACCAGTAACCGGTAATGCTCAAGGACGGCCCGACCCTAATGCCATGGACGTCGACCGGCTGAGATGCGAAGGACGCTGCTTCCGGTGCGGCGAGAAAGGACACCTCGGACGGAACTGTCCAACAAACACCCGGCCGAGATACACGACCAGGAACGTGGAGGCTAAGGACGAACCTGCCGCCGCCCACATCGAGGAAATGAACCAGGGTTTTCAGTAGAGCTGGGAAGAAGCACCGCTTCGCCGGCTGACTATGTATCATCGAATATTAATATAAGGGACATTCCCGACCTTAAAGAATATTTCGAACGAGAAGGTGCATGAGAGTTCGGTCTCGTAAAAGGATATACCCTACCCTGGGTGGCACAACAGATTTATCGGCAGGACGAGTCTAAGGCATACTCGATCCTTAAGGCATGGACAGACCAATCGCGACAGAAGGACATCTCTTTGGAAAGACTCCGTGAGATCAATCAAATGAATGATCACGATGCTCTCCATACGTTGTACGACCTCAGACAAAAACCACGATTTGTCAGAGGCGGAAACGGAAACCAGATGGATGTACCCCTGACGATCACGACTTTGGACACTGGACGGACACACAGCGTAAAAGCTCTGCTCGACACAGGATGCACTGGATCCTGCATAGACCGGAAGTTCGTTAAGGAAAAGGAAATCAACACGAAACGATATCCTATTCCCATCCCAGTCCATAACGCAGACGGAACCCGATAACAGAGCGGGCGATATACGCGAATATGTCGAACTAAGAGTCCGCGTCCAGGACCACGTCGAGCGAATGGTCTTCTCGGTCACTGAACTCGGAAAGGGCCAGATTTTCATCGGTTACGAATGGGTTAAACGTCACAACCCTCGAATCGATTGGAGAACGGAAAAGATTACATTCGACCGATGCCCTGAAGAGTGTCAGCGAATTATCCGAACAGGAAACCCCGAAGATGATGACACCTCTATTGAGACGAATGAGGTTGACTTCGAAAACGGAGAAAAACTCTTGATGATCGACATAAACCGAGAGTTTCATCTAAGGGCTTTCCAGACGACGGCTTCCAAACTGGCAGAAGCGACGACAAAGACGGCAAAGGTGAAAACCTTTGAGGAAATCGTACCGGAAGAATACCACTGTTTCAAGGATTCAGTGTTCGGAAAAGAGTCGTTCGACGAACTACCACCGCGACGACCTTGGGACCATGCAATCGAACTTATCCCCGGAGCCAAACTCCAGGATTGCAAGGTCTACCCTTTGACACTGGACGAACAGAAGCAGCTGGATGCCTTTTTAGACGAGAACCTAAACACCGGATGAATCAGACTGTCGAAGTCACCAATGGCCTCGCCTTTCTTCTTCGTGAAAAAGAAGGACGGATCCCTACGACCCGTACAGGATTATCGGAAATTGAACGACGTAATGATAAAGAACAAATACCCATTACCCCTGATCCAGGAACTAATCGACAAACTGAAAGGGGCGAAGTTCTTTACGAAGCTCGATATCCGATGGGGATATAATAACGTCCGCATGAAAGAAGGCAACGAATGGAAGGCCGCATTTCGGACAAACCGGGGAATGTTCGAACCCCTGGTCATGTTCTTCGGACTAACGAATTCACCGGCTACCTTCCAAACGATGATGAACACGATCTTCAAGGACGAGATCGATCAGGGACACGTGATAATCTACATGGACGACATCCTCATCTTCAACAAGGATCTGGATAAACACAGACAACTCGTCCAACGTGTACTGGAAAAGCTAAAGAACAACAAGCTTTACCTGAAACCTGAGAAATGTTCATTTCACCAACTGGAAGTAGAGTACCTCGGAATGATTGTCTCGGAAAACGGCATCAAAATGGATCCCGTAAAAGTCAAAGGCGTCAAAGACTGGCCAAAGCCCACATGCAAGCGAGATGTCCAACAATTCTTAGGCTTCTGTAACTTCTATCGGCGCTTTATCGAAGGATTCGCGAAGATTGCGAAACCCTTGACAGAGTTAACCGGAAAAGCCAACTGGACATGGGAAAAGGCCCAAAACGACGCATTCAATGGATTAAAAATCGGATCTGTTCAGCACCGATCATTGCGATGCCCCGAGATGATGGAAAATTCCGAATGGAAGTCGACGCTTCAAATTACGCAATAGGAGGCGTCCTTTCACAGAAACAATCCAATGGTACCTGGAGACCGGTGGCATTCATGTCGAAGTCATTGAACCCGACGGAACGGAACTATGAGATCTACGACAAAGAGATGCTCGCGATCATGACGGGACTCGAGGAATGGCGCCAATACCTCTGTGGCGCTAAGCAAAAATTCGAGATTTGGACAGATCACAAGAATCTTGAATACTTCCGAAAGCCTCAGAAGTTGAATCGCCGACAAGCTCGTTGGATCTCGGAACTTCAGGACTATGACTTTGTCCTGGAGCACAAACCCGGAAAGTCAATGACGAAGGCAGACAGTCTGTCGAGACGACCAGACCATGAGAAGGGGGAGAACGATAATGAGAACGTCGTACTCCTAAAGCCGGAAAATTTTCGCCGACTTTTTATGGCAAAAGTCACACCGATACCGGAATTCCAAGACATGCTGAACCAAATAAAACGGGCTTGGAAACAAAGAGAACCCGAAGTTCAGAAATGTCTTGATGCAGGCGAACACGGCTGGGAGGAAAACGACCAAATCGTCACATGGCTAAAACGGTACTACGTCCCCAAAAGCCAAAAGATAAGGGAACGGATCATTGAAATCCATCATTCCGATCAGATCTCGGGACACCCAGGACAGACGAAGACGCACGAGCTAATCACGCGTAACTTCTGGTGGCCCAAAATGATGAACGACATCAAGGCATATGTCAAAGGATGTGACAAATGCCAGCGAACAAAGATCATCAGAGATCGGAAGCATGCTCCGCTTCACCCAAACGAAGTACCGAAGGAACCATGGGAGATCATCTCAGTAGATCTCATCGGACCTCTCCCCACATCTCAGGGATTCGACGGCGTAATGGTAACGGTAGATCGGTTCACCAAAGGAGCCAAATTCATACCGGTCAATATGGAAATCACGGCAGAAGGAGTCGCCCGTAAACTACGCGACACCATATTCTCGAATTACGGACTCCCCAAGAAAGTCATTAGTGACAGAGGACCACAATTCGTCTCAAACTTTATGAAAGACCTCTATGCACTCTTGGGAATCAAAGGAGCCCCTTCGACGCCGTACCATCCACAAACCGATGGACAGACGGAAAGAGTTAATCAGGAACTCGAACAATACCTGAAACTCTTCGTAAATCATCGGCAAACAGACTGGGCAGATTGGCTTCCTATGGCCGAAT
This sequence comes from Macrocybe indica, assembly GCA_030407095.1. Classification (NCBI taxonomy): domain Eukaryota; kingdom Fungi; phylum Basidiomycota; class Agaricomycetes; order Agaricales; family Callistosporiaceae; genus Macrocybe; species Macrocybe indica. The sequence continues at coordinate 2,855,653 of JARFTL010000004.1, forward strand.
TCTCTTACAACAATCGGATTCACTCTGCGACGGGATACTCCCCATTCTATCTGAACCATGGACGACACCCGCATACCGGAAAGGAACCCCCGAAGCGTGATGTCAAATCGCAAACGGCAGAGGAATTCGCAGACATGATGAAAGAGATTCGGACCAAAGCCGAGACTTCTCTAACAAAAGCCGCTGAGACGATGAAACGGACCTATGACCGAAAACAGAAACCCACCCGAGAATACCAGGAGGGCGATCAAGTCTGGCTGGAAGGAACCAACATCACCACTGACCGGCCGACTGACAAGCTGAACGACAAGCGATTTGGTCCTTTCAAAGTCAAACGGCGAATCGGAGAATCGGCTTACGAACTCGACCTACTGGAACATTGGAAGATTCACCCCATTCGAAACGAGTCCGAACTCACCCCGTACATGGCACCGGCGTTCCCGCAACAAAAAGCGGTAACGATTCTTAAACGACCTCCTCCCATCGTCGTGGAAGGAGAGGAGCGGTATGAAGTAGAAACGGTAGTCAATTCTCGATGGAACAGAGGAAGATTACAATACAGAGTACATTGGAAGGGCTACCCAATGGAGAACGCTATGTGGGAACCGGCAGAAAATGTCATCGAAGATGCACCGGATGCGGTCGTGAAATTTCATCGCGAGAATCCCGAGGCGCCATCCCTAGAGCGAGGACAACGTCAGCTACCACCCCGGACGCCACCAAAAAGGGTAGTACGTACCCGCTTCCATCAATCCCAAACGCCGAAGGTCCTCTTCGACCACATGGCTAATGAAGTCTGGGTCTGCCCGCGAAGTCAGCAAATGAAAGCGGAGCCGAAGAAGCGGACCCTTACCGGATGGATGTCGGACCTGAAAGAAGTCAAAGATCGACTTGAGGCGGCGTGGCAGGCGTGGCAGCAGCGTCGGAACCAGGCAGTCATAGGAGAGGGCGAGCGCCAGGAAGACTAGGACGACGATGACGAAGAAGAACATGATTGCGAGGACGCAATCCCTAAGGGGGGGGTAATGTTACGATTTTCAACGCCAATCGTTATCTTGACGACAGACATGTGATCCAACAATCACCTGACAAGACACGTGATACAAACGCGACGCGACTGACAGGATACGATGTGAAGACTCGAAGGAAAACCCTATAACAACGACGCGTCACCAGGGCAAAGGGTTATGACGAAACGCCTACAGGATAACATGAGGAGCGTAGTCGTATTTTAGCTCAGACGACGGAATAGGGTAAAGGGCTCTACATAACACGAGGATAGCATATGTATGTCGTGGTCCGTGCTCGAGGATCGTAACATATAAATAGCTAGAATGTATGTAGTAGAACTCAGCTTCGAGCTGGCTAATTAATAGCATTCTTCTCCCCGCCTCTCACTTCTCGAGATAGTCAGAGTGACCTGCGCGCAGATTTGGTTTTGCGTAGCAACTAGGAAAGCAATGATGACTTCATGACTGCACACTGTGCAGCATGATGGGAACGGATGCACAGCATGATGGGGGAGGAAGAGATAAGGAAAGGAAGATAAGATAAGAAAAATGAATAGTCTGTAACAGTAACCCTCTGCTCTAGTGAGTACTGACGTGTCATTGTTATAGGGTTTGTCTCGAGTTTTCACATCGTATCTTGTCAGTCATATTGCAATTGTGTCACATGTCTGTCAGGTGATTGTTGAGTTACGTGTCCATTGTCAAGATCAACAAAGAGGAAGAAAAGGACGAACACCGCCGCGGGGGGGGAAGGGGACCGCGCACAGCCCTTCAAGGATGTTGAAAGTGACGTAGTCACCCTAATCATGAACAATGCAGGAGAAACAATTCTGAAGTGCTGGGATATTAAAGAACGCAATGTCTACTGCATCACAGAGTCAGAATGGTATGATGCTTCTTGGCATGATTTAAACATATGCTACTGACTCAACTTTAGTGCCGGATTTGAGCACATCCTAAAGGACATCCACAATGCTGATGTGCAACATCGAGACATCTGAGCAGAAAATATGATGATCAACAAGGATGGAAATCCGTACATCATCGATTTTGACAGAGCAAAGATCAATTGACAAAAGAATGCAACACAACGAGAGTGGCATCTCCTTCAAGGTATCTTCAAAGGTCTTCATCCTAAGTATGTGCAGATGACAGAGGAAATGATGATGAGTGGAGACTTGGATGACTCTTTTGAGACACAGAATCCTTTCTTTGCTCAGTTCTTTCATGAAGGGACTGCTCTCGACTCTTTTTCAGATGATGATGACAGTGACGATTTGGAGTGACTAGCAATGCAGATTATGAGTACGTCGCTTTTCTGATCTATGAATCAGCTACAATGATTTAAACTGGTGAATTCCTAATGACAGTGAACCTCGGATGCACTCATCGGACGTTGATTCTCTCCTATTATGCATGTGACCAAGGAATGGGTGTGTTTTTTGTTGATTTTTTTCCATGACGTCCTCTTGTCGGTAGAGAGGACAAGAAGATCATGACAGATGGTGCTCGATGCAGGAACGAAGTCCTGCTGCGACATTGATTACCTGCCACTTGACGGATGTTGGATCATTGCTTTGAAGTAGAAAGGTACACTGCAGACGAGTTGTCCGGGCCCAGAGGGTGTCGAAGGTCTGCATGACACATTAAACAGGAACAGCACGGAACTGTTACGATTCATTTGGTTTTGCTTGCACAACCAATGAATTGGGCGACATCAACCCATGCGATACCGAACAGGGAAAGATGAACTCGTTGCCAAGCCATCAGTTATTTGTCCTTGAATAAAAGCCGTTTATTGTTGAACTGTACATCCTTATCTAACGGAGCCGTCCAGAGTAAGCGAGCGGTTGAGTGCGATGAGCGAAATGCAACTGTGAAAGGCTCCACAGGTGAAGCAAGGGGTGGTTCGACAAGCGGTAAGTCGGGCACGTCGGTAAAGGGGTCGAGGAATGGGCTCGGGAGCCTAGCTTTTGACGTGGTAAGGCTTCCTCCGTCTAAATCCTCAGTATCGTCCTTCGTTGCATAGTCACTATTGAAGGTCCTTAGTGAAGTCGGACTCGAGGGGAAAAGAGGAGCTATGAGATGAAAGATATTGGACCGGGCGCGAAGAGTGTCGGGGCAGGGACCACCTTCAGTGTTACGTGACAGCCCTTTGCATGTGGAATACAATCGATAGAGGGATCGGTGAACCAAGCAGAGTTGATTGGGCCGGAGGGTTGAAATCATTCCTTGAGGTCTAGTGGGAAAGCCTCGGTTAAGCCCGCCTGCAGGAATCCGGCAGCGTGAATAACGCGACTACATGTGGTCGCTCCAATCAGAAGCTCATAAATTAACGACACTTCGCAAGAATACATAGAAATCGGCAGATCATGCCAAAACCTTTAATCTCATTCGCGTTCATCCTGTGACTAAAGCGTACTGGGAGTCGTATGACACATTTGATTCCATCGCGGGAAACAACATGGAGCCTCCGAGTCTGTCGCGGATCTGAATGCAGGCTCCGCTCATCTGTGCGGTCCGCAAGCCAGGCTGGAAGTACAAAGCAAAGCTGTACCATACAGCAGAATCCCAGAGAGCGTCTGTAACCAAGACCTGATCGTTAGGTAGAGCTACCTTCGCCCCGCTCTTGATGCCATTTCGGCGCCTTCCTAGGAGTGGGTCGCCCAATTATCCCTAGCGCCTAGTGGAGGTACATATTTGGATTCGAGATGCTATGAATCTATTTGTTGCATAAGACCGGCGATTCTGCTAATTCAGCATGGCAGTCCCAGGCATTGCGAGGCTCGGATTCAAACAGAGCTTCCACTGCGAAGACGTGACACCCCGCGAGCCCGCTTTACTATGCCTAGACAGAGCTGCAATGGGGTTGGTAGAGTGCTAGATCGTTCCATCCAGGGCAAGCAAATGCGAGCCTGGAAAGCTCCAGGTTGAGCTTTGGATAGGTAATCCTTTGGAGAGACTTGTAGCTTGACTTGCAATCCGAGATGATGACCAGAACATCGTGGCTAAAGAACTATCGCCCGAGCACTTTTGCATGCTAAGAATCAGGAAAGCAAGTCCGCCCCCAAGTGTGCGCATGTCAGATCAGAGCTGGGTACAGTCCGTTTGTTTGATGGACACTGGTAGCGCCGACCGCTTAAGCTCCCCGACGAGTCCGTCATTCTAAACGCCCGTGAGTTTGTTGTCAACTGTTGTCAATCCCGCTTAGGATTTCAAACTGAAACCAATGCAGTCTTCGCGCCCCGAAATCGAACCAGAAGATCTCCTCAACTTGAACCGAGACGGCAAACGAGGCCCGACAAACGCGCGTTACGAGGTCCTCGAACTGCGGCCTGCGAGGCAGGGAACACCCGGCGCCGCGGGGGATGAGCCTCGGAGCGCAGAACTCGACGCTGTATGGTCGCAGGGCCTCGACGGAGAGGGTCTGCGTCGGGCTTGGGTGAGTTGGCGTTTGCGTTGCGCCGCTTCTTGCGTGTTTGCTCGCAAACAAGACGACTCGCGAACCTCAACCACGCCTACGCGTCGTGTTCGCTAGCAACACATCGCGAAATCCATATGATAGTACGCAACGCGTGTTTCATCCATACTGCGCTATTTACAAACGTCCGGTTCTTTGCTAGATGTCATAATCGATGGAGAAACCAGGTCCTGGTTGCAGAAAAAGCTGCTCATTTCACCGATATTCCTACATCGCGTCGCTTCTGAAGAATTGGATATACAGCTCGGCAACACTCGTTTTCGAGTCTGGGGAAGAATGACAGAGTCTATTGCTTGTGTGCGTTCATGGCATGTCCTTTGCATTCATTTTTTTTTCCTTTTTGCGAGCTCTAATAATTTCGTCCTCGCAGATGGATTTTATTCCTGCAGAATCAGTTTCGCCCGCCCACTATCGCACGTATGGTTCTCCTATGGCCTCCAATCGCATACATCTACATATTTCATCGTCCTCAGCCCGAAGCACTCCATGAAACGCATCCGACACATGACACAGTCCGGACAACTACGTCGCCTGAGTCTACCACTCGTCGTCGACGTCATCCTCGCCGACGATTATGCAGCCCTTTCAAGAGATGACATACGAACGGCGCTTGACCAACTGCTAGAATACATGAGGGCCCCTTTGGTCCTCGTGCAGGCTTCGCATTGCTAAGTACCTCACTCGGACTTTTGTTCAGGAAAACATTCGGGAAGGCACACTCGGTCTAGACACCGCCCACGCTGTCGAGCAGTTGCATGGGCTTTCGCAGCACTGGCACGTCCTCAGCGGTGAGCTCAACGGACTCGAGGACCGCCTGCAGTTTCTGCTTGAAATTTCGCGCAAGGTGTTTCCTGCGCCAGGCAGAAACGCGTTGGAGGAGTCGATTGACTTCCTCTTGCCTAGAAACCATGGTTGGAAGTTGTGAGTCGAGAACTACAACCAGCGGACCAACGTCCGTATCGGTCTCTTCTTCAACCTGGCTTCTCAGAGCGACAGCCGAACGAATCTGGAGATTGCGAGACTGACGTCGGATATCGCGGTCGACACGCAGAAGGACAGTTCTTCGATGATCACGCATGTTTCAGCTTTTCCTTCAGTGTTTACAACCGATGTCGATAGGATCGCCGTTCTTACCATGTTCTTTTTACCGGGAACATTTGTATCGGTAGGTACTGGTGCAAGCTGGATATTTCGATGTGGCAGCTAATAGGTTCCGTGGACAGGCGATTTTCAGCATGGTCTTCTTCGACCTAGGAACGGATTCGCAGGGAAAACAGACATTTGCGGTTTCACCCAGATGGTGGTACTTTCTTGCCGCAACGGTTCCCCTCACCATTCTCGTGTTTGCTGTTTGGATGACATGGCATCGCTATCGATACCGATCGCGAAGCAAGTCGAGTCCCTTTGCGGAACCGTCTTCCAAGTCGATTGCTCTTCGTTATATCGTGCACCCGATTGCTGATCTGCATCAACGCACAGAGTATAGATGTTTATGTAACTGTCAACAATGCTCCTTCCGGTTGAATCGAACGAGGCGTGCGCGTGTTTGCGCGTTCCGCCGACTAATACCACACTCGCTGATGAATCGAAAGCCTCGCTATGCCAGCCTGCAGGAGTCTGACAGTGTGAAAAAGGCGACCACATGTAGTCGCTCTGGCCGGACGATCATAAATTAACGAGACCTCGCAAGGATAAATACACATCGGCATATCACGCCAAAGCCTGTGATCTTATTCACGTTCATCCCACGACGAGGGCATACTGGAAGTCGCATGACATAAAATGAATCCAGGTTAAAAAAAAAGGCTGATAGAAAAAAAAACCAGGCACTTACTGCTCTGGCCAAGTCCGTCTGGATGGTGAACCTGCAAAACTTGAGGTGTATCACGGGCTTGTACGTCTCGGTCGAGGCCGACAATGGCTTTGAGGCCGCGAGTTCTGGCTTGTCGAACAGCTGCAGCTGCGATGGTATGTGCGCACCGCCATCGAGCAGGACGAACTCGTCGCTCTCCTCGGATTCGTCCGACTCCTTTTTGTCGAGCTCGACGTTTGCGTCATCGCGTTCCGAAAGGCCGTCCTCCGCGTCCGCATCAGACTCCGCTCTCTCCGCGGCGAAAAGGATCTGAGCAGCAAAGCCCGAACTCGGAAGGCTCCTCGCTGCGAGGACACTGTCGAGGACACTCCACGCAGACTCGAACGAGTAGCGGAAGCGCAGGCAGGGCGTCTGGCAGGAAGACCCTGCGGCGCGCTTCGCAGCGACAGCTGGGCCCCAGTGCTGCTTCCTGAACTCGTCCTCCCTCGCGGCGCCGACGCCTTCGTCCTTCAGGCCCGCCCACATCGTCGTGCAGAGCGCCATGGCCGCGCCACGACATGCCGAGTGATGCTGCGCAATGCCGTCCAACGCGTTGAGGCACTTTGAGGCTGGGATCGTCACGCGGTTGTCGTTGACCCGGTGGAGGTATAGGATGCCTGCGATACGGATGGGAGTTTTGTAGCTGGAGCTGTTGTTTCTGGCTCCCCCCCCCCTCGTCAGCATGGGTTAAAGGATGCGGATACCAAGGCAGAAAAGAGAAACAACGGGAAAATGAATTTGATACCGTACAGTCGTTTCAGCCAGTTGGACAGGGCCGCGAGGGCTCTACCTTCGTAGCCGGGGGTATCGTTGAATCCGGGGGTGTCGACCAGGACGATGCTCTGCTTCATATCGGGATGCGGGAACCGCACCATTCTGATTTTCGATGTTCCAGAGCCTAGCCCGTGGCTGACCGTTTCGCCGTTCTGCCGTGTGGCGACATCGATAAACTATGCACGAGACAATTAAAACCTCAGCCAATGGAACGAAAGAAAACATAGGCGATCCACCGCCTGTCGAGCTTGCGCACTCACCGTGCTTTTTCCCGCACCCGTCAGACCGACCAAACTACAAGAACGCTGTAAGTGGTAACAAGGAACTCATAGGGACGAGACAAGCAGCTCACACGACGATGATGTCGTCTGGTGTGAGGTCGGTGATTCTGAGTACGGTCGCTTTGTCGTCGGGCATTGTGTCTGTTACAGGAGTAGAGGTTTCGGGGGGATGACGCTGGCCAAGTCGAAGTATTTATGCTTTGTCCCTCCTCCCCTTTGAGCACACGTTTGAAGCTGATACTGCGGCTCCAAACAGAACAGCAGGTGCGTGAAGGCCAGGCCTACGAGTGGGTTTGCAAGGCGCTCGGTACTAGCTGCGCCGTTCATGTATCAGAGCCCGGAAAACGAGCAAGCGGTGCGTAGAGCTCTTGCGTTTGTTCGATTATGGCCTAACAGGCCTTTACGGATTCATTGAACCCACATTATTATGCGATTTCACGCTCGGCAGAAGTTGACGACGCGATGAGTCCTGCAGGACGACACGAGTTTCCTTGTCTGAAGAGGCGCAGGTCGTGATGTTGTGAAAGGTGACCGGTGAAGTTTTTGCTGTTGAATTGGTCCTTCTCACAATGCATGAAGCTTTGTTGCGTTCTCGAACGCTCCACTGGCAAAAGAGTTTAGACTTTTCGTCGAGCAATGATTGCAGTTCACAAACATTCAAATATGAGCTCCAGGCCATATCTGTGAGATGTGAGAATACAGAACGAAGAATTCTAGTGCAGAGACGCTCCGCTCATTCTCTTCGCATGCTTGCTTCGCTCTTGTTTGTGAGTTGTATAATTGAATTCTTGTAAAGACATATCCCGACTCGTTCGGGTAATTGAACTTGTTCTTTGTCAGCACCGGAACGCATGGGGCAAGCCGACTACCACGAACACTGCTTTTCAAGAAAAGCATAACCGCCATGTCTGACAGTCTCATTGAATGCTCCGGCTATCCTTCACCACCCTCCTCTTTTCCTCTCTCCTACGACGTAGCTTTTCATCGACATCACCACCTTCTCTCATGGCGTCCTCATCTCTGCTGAGTTCCAGCTCAAACATAAGCACGACGCTGAACGGCTGGCACCCCGGCGAGCGCATCGTGCACAAGACGCTCGGTTTCGACACCGATTACTCCGTGTCCATGCTCTGGCGCTTCATCGACAACGACCTGCCGCCCGATCACGCGCACTTTCACTCCACTCGCCTCCCGTTCATACCCGTCACGACGCTCGACGCTGCTGGGCGTCCGTGGGGCACCCTCCTCGCGCATCGCGACGGCCGCACCGAGGCGTTCGTGAGCAATCCAAAGTATAGCACGCTCCATGTCGAAGGTACCGCATGGCCTGGCGAGCCGCTCGTGGAGAACCTGAAGGCGATGGAGGGAGGGGAGGGGAAGAACATGCTAGTCGCTGGGATCGGCATCGAGTTTGAGACGGGAAGGAGGAACAAGTTTGCCGGCAGGATCGTCCATGCCGAGTCGCGCCCTTTGGCTGCCTCCTCTGGTAATGATAATAAAGGGGGAGTCGACTACACTCTCGAGATATTTGTCAACGAAGCGCTCGGAAACTGCCCAAAGTACATAAACATCCGGCAGCTCGAACCCCGGCCCTCCGTGCACCCACGCATCGCGCACCAGCGTCTGGATATGACGCCGGACGAGCGCCTCCCGCCAGATGTGGTCGAGCTCATCTTGCAGGCGGACACTGTTTTTGTTGGCACGACCTATGAAGCGCCGGCGAACGAGGCAGCGCGCTTCCCGTCACACGTTGGGATGAATCAACGCGGCGGACTGCCGGGCTTTGTGCGCGTTATGCCTTCCGACGGCAAGACAGTCGTCCTACCCGACTACTCTGGTGCGCTTGGGCTTTTTCTCCTCTGCGCGGTGCTCACCCCCGTGGCCTTTCTGCAGGCAACCGCTTCCTGACTTCTCTAGGCAACATCGAAGCGACGCCGCTCGCCTCGCTCACCTTCCTCTCCTTCACGTTAGGCGACGTGCTGTACCTCACCGGCACAGCGCACAACCTGTACGCCCGCGCGGCGCAGCGCGTCATGCCGTTCCAGGAGCGCCTCACCACCGTCACGACGACAGGGTACGTCCTCGTGCGCGACGCGCTGCCTGTCCGCCAGCGCGCGGGCACGCAGGTGCAGCGTAGCCCGTACAGCCCGCCTGTGCGCTTGCTTGCGGAGGAGCTCGAGCGCTCGCCAGGCGGCGCGGTGGTGTTCGGTTCCGAGAGCAAGGCCGAGGGCGAGCCCGTCCGCGCGAAAGCGGCGCTACGCAAGGTGGAGATGCACGCCCCGACTATCGCAACCTTCACATTCGAGCTCATCGCCCCGCCCGCGTCGCCCGACGCAGAGGCGCACATCAAGACGTTCATGCAGGCCAAGCCGGGCCAGGCGGCCATACTCGATTTTAAGCCGCTCCTCGGCAGGCCGGAGTATCAGCACATGGCGCCGCGTCGTCCGAGCTCGGTGAACGACGACCGCGTGCGGACGTGGACGATCGCGCGGCTCGACCGAGCCGACAAGCCGACGTTTTCGCTCACGATGCGCGAAAAGTCCGGCGGGATCGTGACAGGCGCGCTGTTCAGCCTCGCGCGGCGGCTGGCCCAGGTCAGGCCTGAGCTCCTGGCGGATTGCGCCGCGCTGGAGCTCGTCGTCGATCTTGTTGGGCTCAGTGGCACGTTTGTCCTTCCGGAGGTGCTGCAGTCGTCCGTGGACGTCGATGTTGAGAAACGTGATGTGCTGTGGGTAGCTGGGGGGATAGGCGTCACGCCGTTCCTTGCGATGCTCGGTGCGCTGCCTGCCTCGTCCTCTTTGCGTCCGTGGAACGTCCATTTCGTACTTTCGACGCGCGAGCCGGAGGTGTTCCTCCCGCTCATTGCGGACGCTCTAGCACGCCTGCGCAGCTCGTGGACGAAGGGCGCGAACCTGAATGCATGCGGCGGGCTTGAGCTTAGGCTGGACGTGTTTTCGCGTGAAGCTGTTCCTGATTTGCCGAGTCTTCAAGGACATGGAGACGACGACGACAACAACAGTCGTATCCGCGTCGAGATGCGACGCCATGTTGGACGCGTGCCAGCCGGTTTGTTCAAGGAGGGTGCAGTGGCGGCAGACGCTCGGGGCAGAGAGGTGTACCTGTGCGGTCCTGAGCCGTTTGAGCGCTTCGTCTTGGACGCGCTTGCAAAGGTCGATGGGGTCGATGTTGGGAGCGTCCACAGGGAAGGGTTTAAGTATTGATTGTGATTGCTGTGCTTTGTTTGAAGTTTCTTTTTTTGCGTTTGTGTTGAAAGCTTGTGCACAGTATGGACCGTGCGGTATGTCCTTTTCGGGTCGTTTCTCCACTGGTTCATCAAGTGCGCCACGACGGCCATCGGAGAGACATTATTAGGAGCTTGGTCCACAATAAATAACTCTATGTAGCCAGAATGAAACTCTGCTGCATAAACAGCATTTCCGCTGAGCGCTGAGAAGTGGACCAAGGAGGAGAAGAATTGCACAAAATGTAACAGGAAAAAAAAAAGATTGACCGATTTTTCTTTCTTTCTCTGCTTCTTCTGCTTTATCGTTCCATGTTATAGCACATTCCCGACAACACCACAGCTCCAGCACAGCATCCCAAAGCAAAACCAAACATGTGTGCTGATTTCGAAGCTTTGCGACGCGCATATGTATATGCAATGAGGCAAACGGTACGTTCGCCTTGTCTATCACTGCCCAGTTATCCATCATGTGCACGATTTGCAGCCGTCATCTCATCCCCTCAGTCGTGATAACGAAGTGGATGGCATGATCGCACGGGTCGCCAAGGATAGGGGGCTTGAAAGATATAAATAGTGTGGGGAGAGCGAGTTTGTGGCTCTGGAACAAATTATGGAAATTTTAAAGGCAGGCCCGGGCATTGCAGGTAACACCTCTCTGGCAGCTATGGCGCGGTGATGGTCTGAGGCACTCGAGGCACTAATATAACCATTCTGGACCGAAACAGGATAGTAAGAACGCGATCGGACTATCACGCTTGTGCTCTAATACTCCTCGAAATCATCCAGCAATTCCCGCCGGCTGTTCTTGTTATTGTTATTGTCATGATGATGGTGGTGGTGGTGGTGGACGGCGTGCTTTGCTGCACTGACTCCGACACGAGCCGCTATACCCCATGGAGCTGCAAAAAATCAAGACTCTCAACATTGAAATCATGCGTTTGTGCTGAACGACACGTACTCGGAGCGAAGAGTCGGGCTTCGAGATCCTCATCGTGAAGATCTCGACTCACTTTCTGGGGTACTTCAGATTCATGCTGGGTGGTGTCCATCGCTTGCTTCTCTACATCCCGAGAAAAAGAAAGAAAAAGAAAAAGAAAAAGAAAAAGAAAAAGCGAATGAGTACAGTAGACGAGAAAAAGAGAACAAGATGACGTACTGTGATGGGGTCGGTCGTTGCGCCCGGTAGCGCCGCCGCTGGTGTGGTGTTTCGAAGCGGAACCTGCGACATGGTGCGCTGAGTTGTGGTGCCTGGAGTGGCGATGGGTGTTTTGGCCGTGATGAAGGGCCTGAGAGTGGGAGTGGCGGTGGTGTGGGTGAGAGCGGCGACCAGCGGGTCGAGCGTGGTGATGACGATGAGCTCCATGTCCGGTACCGGTGGTGGTGCCGTTAACTGAGGTTGAGGCATCGGGAGTGGTGCTGTTCCCGCTGCCGCCCTTGAGCTCTGTACCCGAAAGGTCGCGCTTGACTTTGTCTTGGTTGCCTGTCCGAAGCCGTTCAGTCGAGTGCTGGGTCGCGTTGACCGAGTTTAGCTCTACATGAAGCACGGCAGGGAAAGATGAAGCAACTGATCAGAATAGACAGGAACAAATAGACGTACTGTGGTGCTCTGTCTGGTGCTTGTTTGGAGTCAACGACCCCGCGTGACGATCTTCTCGGTGATGCTGATGTCTGTGAGATGATGAGCCAGTGCCATGCCTCGTCGCACTGTGATGCGTTGGCTGTCTGTCAGCGTACTCTTCCTGTGAGTGGCGGTGGCGGTGGGGGCGACGGCGATGGCCAACAGGTCGACTATCGTGATGTTCGTCATTGCGGTGTTGGCCGTGGCGGTGTTGGCCATGACGGTGTTGGCCATGACGGTGCTGACGATTTCCATGTCTGGTTGTACCATTCAGCGAGTTACTTCCAGTCGCAGTCCCTTTAAGCGGGTGCAAGGCGCCAGCAATAGTGCTGTTGCCGGTGCCGCCAAGGTCCCTATTAGCGCCAGCGTGTCCGGAATGTTGGTCGACTGAGGAAGTGTCCGGCAAGCGCTTGGCCGGGAGGGCAAGTGCGGGGGCGGACAGGAGGGCCGTAAGGACGGCAAGCTTGGCTCCAGAGGAAAAGATCATTTTATGTTGGAGTTTTTTCTTTCTTTGGGTTGCTGACTTGGGACGATCGACGTGCAGGGAGGAAAGGACCAGCCGTTCTCAAAGAAAGCCATAACGGCAGTCGAGCAGGGCTTTTATATGCCATCGGAGGAAGTGTTACTCCATTGCTAATGGGCACAGGAATCCCTCCGACACATGCGCACGTTGCGACGAAAGAACGGGCCAATACGGTGTCCTGAGCGTCTATTCAGAGATTCAAGGTGAAGATGGAACTCTGGCCGGAAACAGATGAGCGTTGAAACAGGTGGTTGTGAGGGAGTGCTCAACGACATCAGCACTCTGTGTTGGCCCGAAAGGACTAGCTGTTTTGATCGATGGTGGCTGTGTGAAGACCAGAGTGCGATGATCACCGCGTTTGAGGACTACGAATCCGCCTATTAGTCCTTGTCGCATCCTATGAGTGCGCCAGTTTGCTTCGTTGCCCCTCGCGTTCGAATGTTCCTAAACAATTTGGGATTCCTACCAGACATGACAAAATCTACACGAAGAGATCGGGGTCATGGGCGCTGGACTCTATGGACGCCGACTCCTGCTACTACGACAGCATCACAGCCCCTTGCAGTTTCGTACATCATCTAATAACTGCGTAAGCGTTTCATACAATTAAAAGCGAATCCACACCACATCTTGGAAGGAGCTTAGCCGTGAATTGAGTAGGGCTACTGGGGGTTGCTAAATTCCGACTATCATGTTGGCAAAACAGAGTGCCGCGATGGAACTGAAACGTCAACTAGAGATTGAGCAGAATGCTTCTGAAAACGAGATAGGACGCGGAAGTTTTGACAGATAACAACGAAGGAACAACTCAATCCTTTCAAGATATAAAAACTATATTGCGTTCTGATCGTCAAGCTCCTCAAGTTCGGGTCGGGAGCTTTGGGCAGGCGCCGGAAAACGTCCCGGCAAATGCCGGCTACCGCCTTTACATGAAGTTCCGACAGCGACCTCTATCAATATCAAACTCTATAACAATGTCTGGCTGATCTCATGGAAACGTTCTTGAATTCTTCGAACGGTGTTGGTGTGTTGGCTCGGAAATATCTGCGGCTTTGCTTAATCACAGTGTAATTCTCTTCTCCGCGCAGCTGCTCCGCAAGTTGGACTCATCTCGGATGACACGGGTGCTTCTGCCATTCGGACTCTGTTGCGAGCTCAGCTGGTGACCCTACCATGGGTCAGTTCGACACCACGCCCTCGAGGCGCAAAGCGGTTCTAATTGCGCCCGATGTGAATTCTGGGCGCATTATCTATCCTCTAGTTGGAAAGAAGCACCGGAATGCGGGTTCTCGCGAATTGCGACCTGCATTTGATTGCTCAGTTGTTCCTCGCTGTTCCGAGATGCTCTCAAGTCCCGGTACCTATGGGGCATCGATCAAATAATGGACGCCACCTCTCATGCATTTAAACCAGCCTATCCCCTATCTGATTAGCTTTCTCTGTCTCCCTTTGCGATCTCGTCGTTCTTGCTCTTATGCATTGACCCATCTTTCAAATTATCCTGTTTTTGAGGACCTTTTGTCGGCATTGTACAACATCATGGACACTGCGCCCCGGCTCGAAGTCTCCCTGCCTTCTGCTCATGAGTCTCGCTGTCGGGCGGCTAATGTTCTCTCACCGCCGCTCGTCCGTCTCATCGTTCAACATTTCTATTATGATTTCATCTATGAAGTCATCCATGCCGAGGAGCATTTCTGCTCCCTTAAACACCCTTGCAAGCTCGCCCACAGGATCTTGGGGCCGGTGCTTGCTTTGAAGACGGTATCCTCGGAATGGAACGATGCCGTGTCAAGCATGCTCAATGGCCTTCGGCACGCGTTGCAAGACAATGGTAGGTGTCCAGACCTGTTTATATCTTTACGGTTGGCTAAACCCCCTCTTGTGTACATAAACTATGGGCAGGAAGTATAGGCGGGCAGGAAGAAGGCTTTTTCCGAAGAATTGAAGAGGTGTACTATCCTCATGTATGGCACATCAATACTCGAGTGCGTCGGTCGCTTCTGTTCGGAAGGTACAGAGTGTCTAGAACTATATGTGCTGAATCAGGTGAGAATTAGGCCTGATAGAATGCTTTGCGTTACGACAATTCTGACACCGATCAAACACCACTTCTCAGGTGACAGGGGCGTATTCATTGCGTATGATACATCTGCAGGCTGTCGCGAATCGGTCAAAGTTGTCGTCAAAGCATGGACCGAACCCATGGACCACGAATGCGTTTCGGAAGTACGGGCTTATGACACCCTCGCAAGACGTTCTACGCCAGAAACAGCGGAAAAGTGCAGCGTTGATCCAGTGGCAGGCATTGCTGAACCCCTAGCGAGTGCATACGAGCTGAGCTGCGATGTCTACGCGATCGTGCTGCCCCTCTTGGGCCCTGATTTGAGCTATTTGATGTCGATCTCTTCGCAAGTTTCCGGAACGGACAAATCCAAAGGTCTGGAGGAAAAGTTGGTCGTGGCGGCTGCTATTCAGTTGGCATGTATCATTTCGCCCTCGAAGTTCATCGGTGCAAAGTGAATCCGGCTCATCATGACTTCTCGTCCCTTCTCGTAGCTGGATCGCTATCAAGAAATTCATTCACGTGGGGTAGTCCACAACGGTATCAAACCAGGAAATATCTGTCTTCCACCACAGCCGACCGCGGACGTCTCATCAGCGACGAATGCTCCAGACATTCTTCACATCATCGACTTTGGATTCTCGTATCCGCTTGTTAACTCGACTGCAGATATTCACTCGACTGCAGATATTCACGTCGATGGACTGAAGAACGGATGTGAGATCCTAGATGGCGGAGAGTACTGGCGAGGCCGGCCCATACCTAGTAGTCAGCGCTCAGATGTTGTCGGAAATAGGCGATTCTTGAGCGTCTTTGGGCATCACGGGATAAGTAAGCAATCACTTTTCTTCTTCCGCGTCATTTCCTTCACTGTCGGCATTCGATACCAGCTCAGTCGCAAAGAGATGATTTGGAGTCGCTGGCTTACCTATTGTCTTATCTTCGGCACGGTTCCCTGCCTTGGGCGCTCACTCCAAAGAAACCCAGCCTGCGCGAGAAACCCCACAAGGTGCGGCCTCCCTCTGTCGCAAATATGATGGCCGACGTCCCTGATGGGACAATGGGCAAACCTGTCCCTGCTAAAGCGGCGGATGTGGCCTCCACAAATTGGGATGCAAAGGCGACATGCGCAAAGCCCCAGCTATGGCGTCTGAAAATGTCGACGCCAGCCTCTGTTCTATTTCGAGATATGGACCCGTGCTTCCTCGAGTTTTGGAAGGACGTGAAAGGCCTTGCGTTTGGCGAGGTGCCGGATTATCAGGGAATGAAGAAGAGGTTCGCGGATTGTTGGGTGAGGAAGGGTTTTGCTGGCCAACCTGGAGTGGTTGACTGGTGGGAGGTGGTGGATGAGTTGGAGAAAAGGATCTAACTCGTCAATGTGCCTCCGGCGAACCTTCCTCCATTCCCTTTTTGCCTTCAGATGGTCTACGAATTTCTGCAGCACAATTTTCTTTGGGTTTCTGGTCTTTTCATTTTCTTCATTGGGATCTTTAGGGTTATCACTGTAGGACTGCGTGGCTGTGTTATATATCTTTATGTCGATTCCAGCAGAGAACAATTCGCGATTTCATCCAACAGCATCGCGTACGAACGTTCGTCGACGAGTTGAGCAGGGTCCTCGTGCCGCCACAAGGTCTTGAATAACACATGCTGCTGCCGTCACATAGAGTGCGGCGGGGAATATCGATATCCATCAGACCGGGGTATCCACAACCTCTCAAGCACCGCTGCTTCGTCCTTGAACTTGACGTCGCATTGCCGCGAGCGATTTCACTTGAGCAGCGATGCCTACGCTAATACCGACAGCCAGGCCAGGCTACTTTGGCAAAGGCTCCGTAGAGGTGGCGCCGCCTGCGGCTCCCAACGAAGGCCCCACACATCGGCTAGCAATAACATGCGAGCGCCTCATCACACAACCCGCTGCGGGCGTTGAAACCGTCAAAGATGTCCTTATCTATTCCGCAAAGACGTATGGAGATCGAAGAGCGGTTGGGTGGAGAGACGTTTTGAAGGTCCACGAAGAGCAAAAGGTGGTGAAAAAGGCCGTCGGCGGCGCGAATGGGGAAAGGAAGGAAATAGAGGAGGTCAAGAAGTGGAGCTTTTTCGTGCTGAGTGATTATAGGTATATGTCTTTCTTGGAGATGGAGCAAGCGGTGAAAGAGGTTGCCTGTGCACTTCTTGACCTCGGCTTTGGCGTCGGAGATGTGTTCAATATCTATGCTTCGACGAGGTGCGTGCGTGTGCCGTTGAAGTTGAACACAAATATCTCATCTTACGATAGTCTAAACTGGCAATTGCTCGCACATGCATGTGCGTGGATTTCCACCACCATTGCAACAGCCTACGACACCCTCGGCGAATCCGGCTTGTCCTATTCCCTGAACGAGCCAGATTGTATAGGTGTCTTCACGAACGCAGACCTGCTGAGAACCGTGCTAAACGTCCTTCCCAATGCGCCCACGGTTCGTTTTGTCATCTACGACGGCAAACTCTCGTCGCCGGATATTCTGGATAAGCTCCTCGCTGTGCGGCCGGGTAAAATACAAGTCATCCATCTTGACCAGCTACGGGAGCTGGGTCGGCAGCGTGTCGCGCTGCGTGCTGAAGAAGTCGAGCGTCGCAAGCCGAAGCCCGATTCGTTAGCCTGCATCATGTACACCAGCGGGAGCACCGGGGCCCCCAAAGGTGTCTGCATAACTCATTCCAACATCGTCGCTTCCATCGGATCCGTCTCCCTCGTCTTTGGGCACCACTTCAAACCCGGCGACACATACTTGGCTTACCTGCCCCTTGCTCACGTACTCGAATACATAGTCGAACTCTGCGCCATGTTCGTCGGTGTTACTTCAGGTTACGCACGTGCCAAAACGCTGACCGACGCATCGGTTCGGAACTGTCTTGGGGATTTGAACGCGCTCAGACCGAATATCATGTTCGGGGTGCCTACGGTTTGGGAGACGATTAAGAAAGGTATTATCAGCAAAATCGATCAAGGAGGCGCGCTGAAGAAAGCGTTATTTGCTACTGCCATCGCATCGAAAAAGAATTCCGACGGTCAAGGCGTCCTGGCTGGCTTACTGGACAAGGTCGTACTGAGCAAGGTCCGTGCCGCGACGGGTGGCCAGTTGTTCTTTACTATGAACGGTGGTGCTCCCGTCAGCAAAGAAACTCAAGAGTTCTTGAGTCTTGCCATCGTACCGATGATGCAAGGCAAGCACTCCTCACTTGTCGGCGCACGCAGCCGATTGACAGGTTAATAATCAGGTTATGGGATGACGGAGTCGTGTGGAATGGCCACGCTTCTTCCACCTGAACTCCCGCAATTTGGAGTGGTTGGACTGCCGGTCCCTTCCGTTGAGATCAAGCTTATCGACGTGCCCAACGCAGGGTACCTGTCGACGAACAATCCACCCCAAGGCGAGGTGTGTATCAGGGGACCTTCCATCACTAAAGGCTATTACAAGCGGCCCGACTTGAATGAGGATGAGGAAGTGTTCACCAAAGATGGCTGGTTCAGGACTGGAGACGTTGGTCAATGGAATGAGGACGGGACGCTTTCTCTCATTGACAGGTAGCTGATTTACAGCAGCTCATACCTCGGGACATCTTTGACAGTTTCTGCAGGATAAAGAATTTAATCAAACTCCAGAACGGCGAAGTAAGCTGGCTTAATGTACTATTTGGACATAACCGTGCTCAATTCTTTTCATTCAGTATATCGCTCTAGAGAGGCTCGAATCAATCTACAAGTCGTGCCATCTGGTGGCAAACGTTTGCGTCCACGCCGTTCCAGATGCTTCACGGCCGATTGGAATCATCGTTCCCCACGAATCGAACCTTCGCAGCACTCTCGCCGGACTTCGACAAGGCCACGATCACGCTGCGCCTCTCAGTTCTTTATGTGCCGATACTGCGGTTCTGGAAATAGTCCTGGAGCAGTGCAATGTCGTGGGACGAAGGGCGGGATTCAAGCACGTTGAGCTCCTTCTCGCCGTGGTCTTATCGCCAGAAGAGTGGACACCTGAAAACGGACTCGTTACACCAGCGCAAAAAATACAACGACGGAAGATAGCGGATCGGTTCGCAGAGGGCATCAATGTAAGTGGCCTTGTAGACAAAAAAAAACACTCGGATACTCAATCATATCCCTTTCCTAAGACAGCATACGGTATTGCTTAGGTTTCATTCCACCCTTGGCGAAATTACTTCCTTGGACTTGGAAGTTTGGCTCATCATCGTCGTCATAACTACATCTGTATTTTTATGTATCGTAGCACTTGAATTCAGACGTGCTAAACACTTTGATGGTCCCAGATCTTTTGCTGCACGTGATGTCAT
Organism: Macrocybe indica; assembly: GCA_030407095.1. Lineage (NCBI taxonomy): Eukaryota > Fungi > Basidiomycota > Agaricomycetes > Agaricales > Callistosporiaceae > Macrocybe > Macrocybe indica. The sequence continues at coordinate 2,874,836 of JARFTL010000004.1, forward strand.
CGTGAGGGTAAACACCGCCCGCCTGCACCACGATCGTTATGGCGGCGGCCTCGGCCAGTCACCCTACAATAACAATCGATCTGGTACGAAGATTACTATCAAGGCGTTATTTAGCTCATTGTTAGCAGGTTCTTGATCGTCTGACGACTAAAGATGTTCTGCGAGGAGTACTGCACGCAATTTTGTTTCATCGGTTGTTTGGGACAATCAAGCCGCAGACGTTTGAGGTTCTTGATGTAACGATGGTATGGAGTTTCGATTTACGTCCTTGTTGCCGAATTTTGATAGCCCATCATTAGCCAGGGGTCTCAGACCCAGGTATTGAACAGCTCGTGAACGAGAAGGTCGACGCGTTCTGGAAGGCAATAGAAAATGGGACGAACAAACGTGGACAGGTGAGCGCCCAAGTATCCTATCCAGTCCTCTTTCTTATCAAAATAGATTATTGTGACGTTCTCCGAGAAACGTCAGAAGAAAACTTGGTTTCAAGTGTACATGGGCGAAGAGGAGGTGCCATGGGAGCAATGGTGTGTGATCATGCCCTCGCTGATACTTTGATTTGTCTCATGTATTGAACGCCAGGATGATCAACGCAGAACTACGGCAGCCTAAATCTGAAACGGGTAAGCTCTAGCCCTGTCTGAAGGAAATTTTTTCTCAAAAATCGCAGACAGACAAGCCTTCAATTCCTCGTTGGCAGCAAATCTCACAAAGACGATGCGAACTATACTTGTGCACACTTCATCGGAAAGAGGACGGACGGCCGTTCCACTCATTACGAACGCGTCAGGAATATCACCTTTTCCTCTCAAAATGACTGTGTATGTCGGCGGGGCAGAGGTCGGGTGAATCTAGTCGTCGCCCGGATCGACATTAATCATTTATTGCCTTTGACGTGTATGTCTGTTTTTTTTCGAATTAACAGATGACTGATTTTCTGCAAGAGAGACAGATAATGCTGATCAGGAACTCTCGCTCTTTGCGGAGAGGCGCATAAGGCCGTTGCTATAGTTATGTCGATTTCTGACGATCGCACGAACAACTAATAGATTTCAAGATATTCTCTGCTCTATGCGGATTCCTATCAACAACTTCCCTACTTCTTGCACGACAAATTTTTATGCAGAACGTGTACATGCCAAATAATGACCGACATTCTCTTTTCCAATCCCTTCGCGATTTTCCTTGGACTCCGAAAATGTATCATCCCCCGATTCAAACCCAACGCTGCTCGTGAATTACTTCCTGTCTATCATTGTCTGGATTGACTCGGACGATCCTCGTGACCCAGGGATTCTCTTGCGTGAGGGTGGGCCATTCGACCCTGTCCCATACCGTTCCTTTAAACCAATCCGTTCCGTTGGTGTCACTAGGCAGGAGAACGAAGACCTCCAAAGAAGAAAGCTGAGCCATAGCGGCTGATGCGTTGTCCCAAAATTTTGACTTTGTGTCGTTCACCCAAGGATCCGGATAGTGTGGGTCAGTCCAGAATGAATCCAAGGTCAACCGCGCATTCTCATGGCCATAAGCCAACGCGCGTGGCCGGTATCCCCCAGGACCGGAATAGAAGAGGGACTTGTTCGCCACATAAAGCGAGCTTCGCATGTGCTTCTTTATCTCTTTCACGGACGGGACGGCATCAGAAGCAGCTCTCGGTACGATTGTATCGACTTCTCGGTTTATCTGACGCGGTGTAAGATTTAAATTCGGTTACACTACGACGTTCGCGACTCACTGCGGAGACCGTGCGTCTGGCATCTTCAGTGGGCAGCGCAGAGCTGGAAAGGACAGCAAGAGCCGTCACAAGTATGGAAATAAAACGCATGGTCTACAACTGCTCGAAACCGTGAACTTGCGTCTGGTCGTACCCTTTCGATGCCTTGAATAGGTGACATACCTGGAACAGATCAACTCTATGGAATGACTTTCTTCTGAAGCAGTACGGGAACTGCTAAACGGCCTCTGCCAAAGCGTCGCATTTTATATGCTGAAGCACAACATCCCAATCCCTCTACTTGGTTTTATTATCTTGTCGACACGATTTTCCCGCATCACGATCCTCGCTCCGGAGGCGAGCGCAAGTGTTTCGATATGAAATCTTCACACTGGCATGGGCTGAGCGCGCCCATATTCCAGACGTCTCTATTCACTGACAAGTATACTACCGAATAGAACTCACTTATAGTTCCTATCCAAGTTATACGAGACACCTTCCATGTACGATCAAGTGGTCGATGGAAGCTCGCATTTCATTCTCCATGGTTCGGATATGAATTATACACAGTGGACCCGTTGGTTAGCCGAACATACAAGATCTATGTAGGCATGCTCTAGTGTTATCATCACATTCAGGAACAATTGAATTCGAGGGGACTCGGCTACTCACTACAATTGGTGGTGATTGTAATTAGGCCTCAAGGCGTCGCTCCTTCTGTCATCCTGCGAGCATGGCCTTGCATTGCATTCGATTTCCGAGATACTAATAAAATGCACTTTGCGCATGGCTGGGACTAAGCTCGTATTACGGAATAGTTTTAGAATATGGATCTGGGTCTATAAAGACTTTGCAAATGCCGTGCGTTAAATCGCTAGTTTTCTGTTAATTTGGTGAGGGGATCACTTCTTGGATGCGGGCGTGCTGTGTTGATATGACGCCCAAAGCTTTACTGCAGAGAGCATCGAACGCCGAATTTTCGACGTACTGTCCAATGCAAACATGTCTTGAGACATCTCACGAAGATCGACAGCCTATATTCAACTTATATTTATCAGGAAGCGTTACTACGTAAATGTGCGTTCATGAAATGTCGACAGAGAAATCTCTAGTCAGAGGAAGATTGACGCTGACGTCCAAAACCTTTGTTTTGGCGTCATAAGCCATGCTATTCCTCTCCGCTGTTCGCCCATTGACGCGTACACCCTTCGGCAACCGGGCGACACCAAGGAACCTGACGCGAGTCGTCTTTACGCCCGCGTTAAATCCATAATTTCCAGCCAAACTGAACCGTCCGTGCTTGTACGTCATTTTGATGTTCGTGGAGAACGGCGGTGTGATGGAAACGCCATCGTCAATGTACAAGCGTCCCTCCGCACTTCCGTCCTGACCCGGGGCGACCGCGAACTCAAAGTCGTGAGTCCTCAGTTCCGTCGTCGTCATCGCAGACCGTGCGCGCAAGGGTACGATGGCGCCGCCTTTGATGTGCAGGGGGATCTGCGTGAAGGAGATATTGGTAAGCGTGATCGTCGAGCCTGTGCCCTGAACAGGCGCCAGTGTAGCAAAGTCATAGAAAATGTCTCGCGGGAGGTAGATCGAGACGGACGTGGAGTCTTCTTCGGTGACCGGGGACACAAGGATCGAATCTCCATAGAAGAACTGGAGATCGATGGCAAATGTGTTTGCGTCCGTCGGGTACTTGAACCACATCGGGTGGAGGACGGGTGTCCCATCGACATGTGCTTGGTGAAAAGCCGTGTAGATGTAGTCGAGGAGACGGTAACTTGGAATTGATCCGTTAGCATTAGTTCAGGTTACGGCGAGCAGGGTCACACACCGAGTGTCAATAGCGTTCTTGGCCGCTTGGGTGACGCTCGCCCAACGATAAAACTCTTGACTATTGCCAGTGTCGATGTTATGCTAGGAGATTGTGAGCAATGGCAAAGGGCCTGTGAAAGAACAACAGCAGGACTTACATTCCTCATGAATGGATAAAAGGCACCCAGCATGGCCCACCGTGCGCAAAGCTTTTCAGTCGTGTTCCCACCTGCACCGCGCGATCAACGAAAGTCACGGCTATCATGAAATTCCACTCACCAAAGCCACAGATATCACTGCCAACCATGGGAATTTGATAAATGGTCGCAAATCCAAGCATTCCGGCGATTGAAACGCGATAATGATCCCATGCACTAAGGTTGTCACCCAACCACTTTCCTACATGTCTGCCTGCACCTGCGAATGTAGAACGGGTGATAATCAGAGTCCGCTGCCCTGGCCTACGCGCCAACATCGCGTTTCGAGTGGCCGTCGACATCATGGTCCCATACAGATTATGTGTATCATATTCGATGAGGCCATTGGCATGCTTTGAGTCAGTCTTGGGAGAGATTGGAGTTATCTTTTAGTGCAAGTAGATACAGCATGCTTACAAAGGCAGTCTTGCTGGACAGAGGGCCTGCAGCATTATTTATTGCGTATGGGGGGTTCAGGACATCGTCGCGCTTCGTCTTTCGTGAATTGACAAAGATAGGCGTATTGGGGTCTGGAGGCGGTCCGGAGCGGGGCGGCGGCAAGGCCTGCTGCTGAGCTTGTTCGAAAGGATTAGTACAAGGGAGATTGCAGAACTAAGTGCACGGAAGGATCAATTTCGGTGCAGGTTGACATAAATGGAGCTCACGCTGGCAGGTTCATTCATGTCTATCCAAGCACCATCAATGTCCACGCCATTAGCAGGATTATAGAAGAGCTGGAACTCGTTCGACCAGTAGCTGCAAACTCAACATGTCAACCCTATTTGCATCGTTGCAGAAGAGTCAGCGCTCACTTTTGTGTCTTTGTATTGAACCAATCTATATCGTCGTGGCTTTAGGTAACATGCAAGGACGAGTAATTCCCAAAATACTTACCAGGATAGACGGTGACTCCTGGGGTGCCATAATACGTGAGAGAATAGTCAGTAAGACTGAAAATCGCGTACCAGGCCAGACCAGACCCAAAGAGGCGCTTCCGTTGGGGGATTTCAGCCAGACGTCCTGTATTGTTCCGCGGTCATAGGGTCCATAGCTTTGTCCAGGTAGGTACGCGACCGCAGGGTCAGTCATGAGCACTTAACCACATTCAACAGTCACTTCCACCGCACAAGAAAAAGCTGCCTCACCATATTTCTGGTTGTGGCCATGGAGGTAATCGACGATTTGCCGCATCCTGGCGAGGGGGAAATAATCCGGATCGAGCGTGAAAATACGTCGTTTGAACATGTAATCTGTTAAAAAGATGTTTGTTAGCATCAAGAATTGACCATGACGGATGAGAAGGTACCAATGTCAGTCCACATGGTCTCCAGGGGTATCCCAGCAGCGGCATAATTCGTGATCACATTTGCCACGTCGACGAAGTCTGTACGGAGGACACAACATATCAACTTCATGCATATGACAATTGAGTTCCGACGCACCGTGATAACCAAATCGACACTGATGGAATCCGAATGACCAATAGGGCAACTCCGCAGGTGTTCCAGCGACCTCTGCGTATTGTCGCGCGACAGCAGTCGGATCAGTCGTGCTCCCAGCAAGGAAGTAGAAATCGAGCACGCCTCCGATGACGTTGTATTCCAAAGATGTGCCACCTTGATTGGAAAGTTTGATATCCATGCCATTTGAGCTGAGCAAAAGGACTCCATGTGTGCCTGTTGTCCTGTGCTCAAAGTAAATGGGGTGATTTCCATACAAATTCGTTCCTCTCGGAACGCCGAACGCGTCGCGAGACCACAGAGTGAGTGTAAGGTCGTCAGTAGGGAGGCGGAAAGGATTGGTGTGCTCTCCTAAGCCATAGAGATTGGCGTTTTGCGGAAGATTGGTCTTGACGCGGAGGTATTGCGGTTCGAAGATGATGGGATGAGATGCGGTCGAAAACAGCACCTCCGAGGTGCGGGTGCGATAGATCGAGAAGGAGAAGGGCAACGCGGTGTAGTTGAACTGAATTTCCGCCGACTGAGGTGGGACATTCCGTGATTTGGGCCGTGGAAACACGTCTTCTGGCACCTCATAACGTGCTGTGGAAGCATCGGTGATCTTGAGATGTATCCGCGTTTCTGAGAAGAAGCGGTTCAATAACAAAGGATTTCCCTAGGAAATAGGTTAGCCGTACCGGTTTCGTAAACGACGCTGAGGCTGAGTTTTGGGATGTCAGTGCCAAAAACGTTGCACGCGTTGCCGTTGAGCTCAAGGTCAGCTGTCAACGTGGCACCGCGCGTCTTCACGTTGGTCGCCCGATATCCCGGACACGCATCCAGCACCGCCGGGTCAGTCACGGTCGCATGGGCGGAAAGGCCAATGAGCGAAACCAACACCGCGAGCGCAAAACCTCGCTGGAACATCCTGTTAAAGGTAACCGAAGAGGTGAGCAGCAGGGCGCGTCGGACAATGTGTCGCGCGAGCGGTGGGACTTTAAGTAGATTCCAGGCGGCTGGCAGGTAGAATATGGCACTGGGATTATGAATAAAATCAAGAGCCGTACTCTGTCCCTGAGGTCGGCTGACGCGAGTAGCAGCATGGCGGCTAGCTTCGAGAAGTTGTTTTCCGATTCAAACTTAGCAATGGGACAAAACTTTATCTAGGGTTAGGGTCGTCGCGACCCCCGCAATGTGAGCGCGTGCCTGGGCAAGTAATTGCGCACTCTTCCTACACCGACGGGATGAGTTGGGAGGGTGCGAAAAGTCTGTCTACAGTCGGAGGACGACGTTGCATATTATCACTGAAACAGAGGAGCATTCATGGTCAAGACAAAACCGCAACAGGCTGGGCTCGCATTGTCGTCTGACATTAGCGCAAATAGAGTGCACCGAAAGTGCTCCAGCACCATGTGCAAAGCTGACCATGCGCATGCGGGGTATGTCATCTGATTTGCAACGTTCATGACGCGCCCATGATCGCTAACGGCACAAACGGATCTTATCATCGACGTCTAGCCCACAAGCATATTCGATGGAGGTAAGGACGACTCGCAATTCTGTAATCACGAAAATGAAACCAAATCGTAACGTATCAGTCGTGAATTAAGACCGTCAGTCGCAAATACAATGTCGTCTAAAAATAAAATACAAAAGACATGGTGAGAAGTGTATGGGCATCCAACAAGGTGCGAAAACGAATGACAGACACAGCATCAAATCATCAATGGCAAAAGCAATAACCTCGTCCAAACCCGCGCACCTATCTTGATGACGCGCCCGAGGACGCGCCATCAACCTTGTTCGTCTCAATAACATCAGCCAGCTGCTGATTTCTCTTTTGCGCAATCTCCAGCTGTCGCTGAAGACTCCTGGAAGACCAAGAACTGATGAGCAATCGCAGTACAAAATAAACATGGAAGCACCGACTTCAAATTATTCTCCAATTCCGCCACTCGCTCCTTGCCTCCTTGTCGTTCCCTCTTCACCCGCTCCTCAGCGGCCTTGAGGCGCGTCTCGTATTCCTTCACCCGAGCCTCCCACTTGGCGTCAGCAACCGCGCTCTTCTGGTTCATCGTAGCCACCTTCTCCTCCGTGGCCAAGAGCTGGTTCTGCGCATTGTTGAGCCGACGTTCGGCGTTCGCCGCCCGGGCCGATAACGATCTCAACTCTGTCGGGTCCACTTGGCCTGGACGTCTCATGCTTGACAGTTGAGATGTCAGCTCCGCATTGGTGGTCTGACGTTAGAAAATCAGCTCTCGCCCGGCCAAGCGGAGAAAAAGCAAGGCCTTACTTTGAGACCTTCGAGTTCGCCTTCCTTTGCAGCGAGTTTTCGGCGCCAGGAGGCTTTGGTGTCGGCATACGACTTGACGCTAGCTTCGAATTTGTCAATTTGCTTCCACCGATTGTCAAGCTGCTTTCTCATGTCGGTCATCCTTTCACCGAACCTATTCTCGATCTCTTTGCTTCGCTTGTCAAAGTCCAGCTGTATCTGGCTGAGCGATTTGAGCCTGGTGATCAGGTTATCGTGGAAGACGCTGAAATTCGTGAACGGCTTCGTCTCCGCTTGCCCTCCTTTTTTCTACAAGAAAAAAATGTTAGGTCCAGATGAAAATCAAACGCACAAAAACCTACCGGTGTCTTGTCGACGCCCAGAATCTTATCCATATACTGATAAATAGTCAAAAGGAGCGTGTTTCTCTCCGTGAGCTGATCCCGATACTGGGCTTCAACACCCAACAGCGACCTCTGCTCCTTGCCGAGCCTTCCCTCGAGGTCTCCGACTCTGGACTTGAATCCAGCCAGCTCAGACTCTGCGCTCCTGAGCTTCTCCTGCGCCGAGTCGAGCTTCTCGGAGAGGTTCAGCCTCGCCTGCGTCTGCGCCGCAAGCTGCGTGGCAAGGTCCCTCTTCTCCGCATGCAGCGTGTCCAAACTGGACTCCCTATCGCGCGTCTTGCTCTCCCGCTCGTCGAGCTCCTTCCGCGCACGCGCGAGCTCGTCCTCGACGCGCTCGAGGTCGCGCTTGAGCCGATCGCACTCGAGCTGCAGCGAGAACCGCGCCGTCGTGTGCGTCTCGCCGAGCTTCTTGGACTCGGCTTCGAGCGTCTGCAGCGCGGTCTGCACGGCCTGGAGGTCCGACTCGCGCTGGCTGAGCAGCGCCTGCGTCCGCGCGAGATCGGCCAGGACGGTCTGCAGCGAAGCTTCTGTGGCTTCCAGTGCCCGCCGCGCTTGTCGCTGCTGGTCCTCCATATCCCTGTCGGTCGCATCCAGATCGGACTGCAGCCGTTCGCTTGTCTGCCGCTCCTTTTGGAGCTCCTGGACGAGGTCCTCGATGTGTTTGGCGAGCTCTTCTTGTCGCGCTCGATGAGCGTGGATCTCGGCGTTGCAAGCATCGTACATATCTGTCGTTTGTTGAAGCTCCGACTTGAGGGTCGCGATTTTCTGCAAGACCGAAATGAATTAAAGATCGCGCAAGAAAGCTCGTATGATTACCTCTTTAAAAGCGGCAACCAATGCCTCGAGACGGTCGCGCTCGACCTGATCATCTTCTCGCTGTCGTTCGCTTTCCTCCTTCAACCGTTCGTTCTCATCTTCCAACAGATATATCTGCTCGCTCAGTTTCTGTATGGTCTCGTTCAGCGACTCAATCTCCGCATCCTTCTCCTCAGTCTCCCTTTCCACATGAGCAAGCGCCGCCTCGAACTTGTTGTGGATATCGTTCGTGTTGGCTTCCAGTTCCGAGATGTGCAGCCGCAGCTCCTTGGACTCGGATTCCCTCTCTGCAAGGACCTTGCAATTACACTCATTAGCAACAAAGCATAGCAGGATGAGATAGACTCACGTCGCGAAGTTCTTCGACCTGCATCCTCGCTTCCTCAACTTCTCCTCGCCAATCATCTTCGACCTCTTTAACAATCCGTTGATGATCCACAACGATATCATCAATTTCCCTCGTCTTGACCTCAACCTCGTCCTCCTTCTGCTGAAGCTCGATCATCACAGCCGCCAGCTTGTCCCTGATAGCGTTCAAATCGTCCTCGACGGCTTCGCGCTCCTCCCTCTCTTCCAGCATCTGCGCTCGGCTTTCGCTCCGCTCGTACGACTCTGCCTCCCTCTTCCTCTGCAGATCCTCGATCTCCAGCCTCAACGCGTTGATCTCGTCCGCCATGTCCTCCCTTTCATCCTCCTTCTGCGCAATGATGTCGGCGTGTTCCTCCAGCTGCGCCTTGAGTCCTTCGTTCTCGTGCTCAAGCTCCTCCACCCTGCGCTTCATCCGCTCCCGTCGACCTTCTCCGCCGCTGCTTTCACCCAAAGACTCGTCACCTCTCCGTTCCACAACTTCCCTCAGCCTGTCCATTTCGTCCACGTTCTCCTCCAAGAGACCCCTGGCGTTCTCCAGTTCCTCTTCAAGCTCCGCGTTCCGAGCCTCGAGCTCCCTTAACAATCCGTCGTCCACTCCCTTCTTTCCCCTCCGCAGCTCCCGAATCTCTCTCTCCCTCTCCTCAAGCCTTTCCTCCAGCTCGCGTTCGCGGTTCTTCGAGCCACCTGCCCCGCCTCGCTGAAGCCGATCGAGTTCGCGTTCGAGTTCCAACACCAGCTTCTTCAACTTTTTCAGCTCCATGCCGCGCTGCTGGACTTCGATTTTCAGATTGATGTTCTGCTTTAGAGCGGCGTCGATCTGGTCCGGAGCGAGCTGAGCGAGACGCTCCTCCAAGAAGTGGACTCGGAGCTTGATGTTGAAGTTTTCCTTCTTGAGATTATCGATGTGCTGTCGAAAATGCATTGCTCAGCATGAGAAATATGGTACAGAGACGTAAGGAAATGAATGCGAAACATATGACGCTCCTTTTCTGCCGCAGAACGTGCGATACGTCGTTTTGGGAAGAAGAGGGGTCAGAACAGCGATCGACATCGTACCTTTTCCTGATCCCGCAGAGTCAACGTCGTGCCCTTCGATCCACCCACACTCGGCCTGGACCGCTTAGGTCGCGACGCCAGAGGGGTATCAGGCGCATCGCCGCCGGACCAGCGTTTCAGATCCGCACCAGGCGTATCCAGCAAGTCACCATCGGCATCATGCGCATCGTCATCCATGCTATGCAGAGCATTAAGTCGCCTGGAAAGACTCATGGAATCGTCCGGCTTCCTCCTGGACGCGAAGATCGTTCCCGGATGGGTGCTCGTCACGGGTGGCGACGGCGTGGATATCGGAGCGGAAGACGGCGCGGTGGTGTGCGAGGTGGATGAAGGGACGCGCAGTGCGCGTCCTGGCGTAGAAAATGCGGAAGTAAGAGAGCCTAAGGATACGTCGGGATGGGTTCCATTGGAGTACGTAGAAGTGTCGGGTTGGGTCACCAAGGCCGCCGACATGGCCGTCGTTTTAAAGCCAGAAAGCTGTTCTTCAAGTCGGTATTTGGTTCGCGGCCTCTGGTGCGCCTAAAGGCGTTAAAAATGTCCTAAATAATGCGTATCGTCAATGAGATCGTCGGTGGTTGTAGACACAGGCTCTGAGCAGGCGTGGTCAACATGAGTGTTGCACGTGACTGGTCATAGGAACGTGTTCCTGGACGCGATAATACGAAAAGAGGGATTTCACGAGAAATATAATACGGTACACATGCTCTCGCGCAGCGAGGATAATAACTAGGGATAAATAACGACACATTTAATCCAACGAAACGACTCAAAGTCCTCCGCTCTCTTCAAATCTCCTCGATTTCGCAAATTCGACCGTCGAATAACCGACATCGAGCAGTTCTACCTGATTCCTCTCCAAATATTCCAGCCAGTGCGGTCGATTTTTAAACCCGTTCACGAGATCCGAGGACAAGCGCAGCTTCCGCAAGGGCGAATCGATGTGTTTCCGGGCCGAGATGACGTTGCAAATTATCTCAAATTGGTCTTCTTCATCGGTTCTCAAACAACTAAGCGAGCCAGGATTTGGACGCTCCGGCGCAGGATCCGTCGCGTGCTCCAAAGTAAGAGTTCGCAGGCGTGGCCAGATCCTTACTTTCCGCCAGACAGAGTCCCGGAGCCTTCTGAGCAGCGGCCTGAATTCCCCTTGAAGCACCTTGACGTGGGCGACGGAAGGAAACAGTAACATGTGGCTCATGCCGAGATAGACGTACTCCGCCATGCCCCAGAATTCGAGAGTCTCCACAGACTGGAACAGGTTGACGCTGTTCGTTTTCACTTCTTTCGTGAGCCATTCCTCGAAGACGGACGAGTTCTTGCCACCGAGGATGACAAGCCGTCTCAAGTTCGGCGCGCCGAGGTATTTCATGATGTCGAAATGCGCAGTGCACATCCCGTCGATGACAAGCTGCTCGAGGTTTGGCAAGAAGACCATGAACTGACCAGCATGCTCAGACAAGTCCAGACGGTGAAGAACCAGCGTCGTCAGCGTCTCCCGAGTGTCGCACATGGATTTCAATGCGTTGGGTCGAACAACTGCCTGGTTGTCTGTTGAAATTTGGAGCAGTTGTACAGGAGCCCTGCCAAGATAAACGCGAGAAGGGTCCACATTGGAGAAGTAAACCTGAACGAGCTTCGGTGCCCCACCCAAGAACATCGGGATTCCGTAGGACGGTGGATCCCGCCCTTCGTTTTCCAGCGACAGAGAAAAGCCTTCCAGGTTGGGAACAGACAGAGTGCTAAACGATCCAAGAACGGGGTGCAAGAGTCGCACATCTTGAAGTTCGATCTGAAGTTCCCGCCATCTCTGAGCATGTGAAGTCAGAAATTCCATGATCTCGAGAAAGTACATAGGCCAGTCTTTCCCCCGATACGCGAAGCGGATATGCATAGGGTAACCTTGAGAACGCGGCAGATAAGAGTTGACAAACTCTGCAGAGTGATACGGCTTGATGACCAGCGAGTTCCAGAGCGTGGGATCCTCGAGAGCAACCCTCCTCCAGGTTCTCGAGACGTGAGAAACACAAACAGGAAGATTGACATCGTAGGTCGACTGCGCTCGCCTCGCAAAACGGAATATCGCCCGCAGAATTTCCGGCGGGAAAGACTTTGCGGACGGTTGGCGACCTGGCAGCGTTACCACTCTACGTCTTTGCAAACGTGGATCCAAGGGATGAGGTGAGGGCTCTTTCTTGAGATCACCAAACGACGACGAGGATATAACGGTAGCGCTGCTGCTAGAAGGCGGAAGGGACGACGGTGCCCTGTAAAATGGCACCCCGCCCGGGTGCATGCCTGATGTTGAAGGAAGGACCATCAAATGGTTTGGTGGAATGAGAGTGTTTTGGGCGTGGATCAACAATTACGTCATCCAGTACAAACAACTCGGTCTAGAGCCTGCAACTGCGACAGTGACATATCTTTGCCTGTCATACCATTTTTTCCGGCGTCCGTCAGGATCGCTGAACCCGACCTGGTTTGCGACGTTGTGCCAGGTTTCTGATCATGCGAGTTTCTTTCATTGCCTTTCAGTTATCATCATGGGCCCGGCATCTGTTGTAAACGCCAATGCATCCGAACAAACGCCGCTACTACTGTTAGATTCTCGTCTCAAACATGAGGCCGTTTACGGACGCTTCTCCAACTCGAGGAAGCGGGTCATCTTGGCCATGATTGCGTGGTGTGGCTTGATGCCTCGTACGTTCCTGGATGTCATCTTTAGCGAGCAAACACAATTGAAACAGGGGATAGTCTTCGTATCAGGAACGTTCATTCCATCTATACCTCAAATCGCGAAGGATTTGCATTCGTCGGGGCAAGTCGTCAGGTCGGTTCCTAATGCCCTGCGTACATGGAGTTCTCACCCATCTTTCCCTCCACAGTCTAGCTATCAGCCTATCCATTTTCGCCGCTTGTCTCGGTGGTCTTGCAGGTGCAACCTACTCCACATTCTGTAAGTCGGTCTACGAAAATACACCACTTACTGGCTGAACAATTCTACTAGACGGCCGCCGACCTGTGTACCTCACAGGGCTCCCTCTCCTCATCATCGGTTCAATTGGAGTTGCGTGTTCATGCAGCATCCCTCCCCTTATGATATGTCGATTTATGCAGGCATTTGGAGCCGCTCCAGGAATGTCAGTCGGCGCAGGCGTCATCGGTGACTTGTATAAATTAGAAGAGCGTGGCCAAGCGATGGGCATATTTTTTGCTGTACGTTGCATCTCGTAACTTCCCCATTGAAATGTCCACCTGAAGAGCCATCGTCCCCACGCAGGCATTCTTGCTTGGCCCAGCTCTTGCGCCGCCCATCGGAGGTGAGCATTCTTTTGTCCTTTCTTTCGCACCTACAGCCGTGAACTGACGCCAAAATAGGCTTCACTGCCCATTACGGTTCGTGGCGACTCATGCAGCTCTCCCTCGGCATCTGCGGGGCCGCCGCATTCCTTTGCATGTATTTCTTCTTCCCGGAAACCAGCCATCCAGGAACTCGGGGAATCGACAAAGTTCGCTCAGAGTCGACTGGACGCGTACCTGCCAAGTTCTTGTTCATGAACCCACTTCGCCCTCTGTCTTTGCTCCGAAGTCCAAACCTGCTTGCAATCGTAGGCACTGTCCCTCTTCTGACGCATTATCTGTGTTTGTAACGACCTTGATCTTCATTTAGTCCCTGTCCGGTTCCGCTATACTGTTGACCGACTACGTTTTAATGGTGCCTTTGGCATATACCATAGTCAGTTGGGCCGTCATCCTGCTCATCGCCCCGTTCTAAAGTCCGTGCCAGGGTAAAACTTACAACATTCACAACGAGGCGCTCATCGGTGCTTGTTTCTTACCGTGTGGCATCGGCAATATGAGTAAGTTGTTTAATGAATCACCTTCTGTTCGCTCGAGCGTGCGGCTGATGCGGTGGTGGCGCAGTCGGTGCGCCAATGGCCGGCAGATTATCAGACAGAGTCGTCATTCGCTGGCGAGAACAGCGCGGCGGCGTTTGGTATCCAGAAGACCGTCTTCGCGCGACCCTGTCTGGGGCTATATTCCTCGTCCCCTTGTCCGTGCTATTCTCTGGTCTCCTGACGCAGTTCGTGCCCGGAACTGTCGGCTTGGTCCTTGATCTTGCGTGTCTGTTTATGAACGGTGTCGGAGTGCGTTCGTCATGCTTCATGATCTTTACATCCGTCTCCAAGTCTGTCCCAGGTCGATATAGTTTTGAGTCCCTCTGATGCCTATGGTGTGGATATCATGCACGATCACAGTACAGAGGCTGTGGCGGCGGCAAAGTAGGTCATGGTTTGGTTGGAATTCGGAAATGACTCTTATTCATGCATACCTTTGTGCTTGACAGCGGTTTTCGCTCCTTCACGACGTCGGTTGCCGTTGCGGGCATTCTTCCATTAATAGATAAAATCGGCGTTGCTTGCACGAATGCACTGGCCGCCCTATTGGCATGGATGGGCTGCATGCGAGTCTTTCGGTCCTCTCCATCTTCCCGTTGTTTCGTTGACCTCTTGTGAACCCCTAGATTGATCTTGTTGACCATCCGGTATGGTGAACAGATGAGGGGATGGGTAGACATGGGATATTCCACGGCTGAGACGAATTAAGTGCACGGACTCGGCGTTTCGCATCAGAACGTTCTATATGGGCAACACGGGGTGCTATTTTACGTAGTTACCTTCTCAGGCCTGTCGAGGCAGTTGCCCGAGCCTGCATTCTGCAGTCATCGTGCTGTGGTGCTTGGGCGCTTCCTAGGCCCGAATTATAGACAAGCGCCGTGCCAAGTTGACTGATGCATGGAAGGTTGTATGATGACGACAAATCCTCCCAACATTTATTAACCCTGCGCACGTCACGCCTTGGACCGTTTTTGGATTTCTGTGGCGATTGAACTGGAAATCGCGTGTATGGTAGGTGCATGTGTTACATTTCGAGGGCGTTAAAAGGGCGTCTCTGCACAGCAACCCCAATATATTATTAACCTACCCGTCCCAGAGCTTGTCGCTCCCTCTGCCCTCCTCTTCCTTGCCATGTCATCCGGGCTGCCTTCTGAAGATACACCATTGTTGCTGCACGATGAAAGGCCATACGGGCAGAGTTCTGTTTCCGTCGCTGCGCAGGACGTCGACGATGATTGTTTCGATCGCTTTTCCCCGAAAAGGAAGGCTGCCATTCATGCCATGGCGTCCTGGTGTGGTGCACTCCCAAGTCCGCATCTTCATTTTCGCACCTCTTTCTTTGCATTGGATTAAACTTCATCTCTTATTCCACTAACGCCAGTGCTGATCTCGGGGTCGTTCGTTCCCCTCGTTCCACAAGTAGCAAGAGACCTGGACACGACTGGGACCGTTGTCACGTACCGTCACTGGCATTTAGACGTCCTGATTTGATCTCTTGACTTTTGGACGCCTATTTCTCCCAGCTTGTGCATCAGCCTGTCCGTTTTTGCCAGGGCGCTTGGAGACCTGACTGGAGGCTCCCTCTCTTCGTATTGTGAGTGCGATGTCGTGAGCCGTACACGCGCCTATGGTTCTTAGGTTGGGCGATCTTTGAAATGCAGATGGGCGACGGACGGCGTACGTCTGGTTGCTGAGTTTGCAATGCGTTGGGTCCACCGGTGTCGCGCTCTCGCGGACTGTGCCCCAGCTCATGGTGTGGCGGTTTGTTCAGAGCTTCGCTGCGTCGCCTGGTATTGTCATTGGTCCGAGCGTCATCGGCGACGTCTACAGACTGGAAGTTCGCGGCACGGCAGTGGGATTGTTCTTTGCTGTGAGGATTGCCTTTGGCGTATTTATTGACCTGACATTTAAAATCGCTCGCGGCGTGGCAGGTGACGCTCGTCGGGCTCACGGTAGCTCCCCTTTTGGGAGGTAAGTAGGGTTCAAACGTTGATGCATAAATGAGGTTGGTTGAAAAAGGCGATGTATGTGTGTAACAGGATTTGCCGCCTATTATTTTTCTTGGCGTACGATGCAATGGGCGCTGGTCTTGGCTGCGGTCATCGCCCTGTCATGCATCCTGGCGTTCTTCCCTGAAACCATTCACCAGTCTCGCAGCAAGACGGACAAAACCGACGATGCGGCAGACGAGGCTAGCAAACGTCGACAATTCTTTAACCCTTTCAGCTCGTTGTCCCTTTTACGAATTCCGATCGTGCTGGTTCTGGTGGGTGATCTCTTGCGTGTCATCTGGGAATGTGGATGACAGTAAGCGTTAGACTGTGGCAACGTTTTTCATCGTGTTGACGGACTACAGTTGGTGATTTTGAATCTCTTAGTCCCCACATTCAACGGAATTTCTAGCAATGACAACCCCAATACCGTACACAATCGTGCGTAACATGAAAGGTTGCTCATGTTGATGAGTAATTCACTTTCCTCCACTAGGGCATGAAATATGGCATCCGAAATGAACTGATGTTGGGATTCTGCTGTTTGCCAAACGGCCTCGGCGACATTAGTGAGTGGAACTGACGCGCGGTTTTCCAACGATGTTCACCGGCTTTTGCGAATTTTAGTCGGAGCACCGTTGGCAGGGCGATTATCC
Source organism: Macrocybe indica (assembly GCA_030407095.1). NCBI lineage: Eukaryota > Fungi > Basidiomycota > Agaricomycetes > Agaricales > Callistosporiaceae > Macrocybe > Macrocybe indica. The sequence goes on from JARFTL010000004.1 coordinate 2,891,461, forward strand.
GACCGGATAATAGTTCGACTACGTGCCAGGAGAAAAGGCGTCTGGTACCCGGAAGACAGGCTGAGAGTCGCCGTGTTTGCGGCCGCGGTCATCGTTCCATTCTCCGCGCTCGGTTTCGGCCTGTTCAACCGCTTCATTCCGGGGACGTTGGGCCTGACGTTGAACTTGATGTGCTTGTTCTTGAACGGCTTAGGGGTGAGCAACTCGCGGCTTGAAGAGAGTGCTGATGAGTGTTCAAACTGATGCGTCGTTGAATGAATGGTAGAACCAGATGGTCACCGGCCCGTGTGCCGCGTATATCGTCGATATCATGGGCCTCCGGAGCGCAGAATGCTTCGCGGTTTTGGTGTTCGTTCCATTCTTTTCCAGTTATCCCTGGTCAAGTCTCACACGCAAAAAAAAAAAAATTTAGATCATCTTGTCTGGCAATGACTTCGATCGCACTTTCGGGAGTTCTCCCGCTGATCAACAGGATTGGGACTGCAGGAGCGTACGGTATTTTTGCGATCCTGGCTTGGGTAGGATTTGGGTGAGTCCTCTGATTTGAAAGGCATGTGTCCAGGACTCACGCCAAGAAGACTGTTTTGGTATATAGTCCGCTGCGGTGACCATCTCCGGAAGTGGAGTAACGTTACCTTATGATTCGCAATGGACGTTCATACCTCTTTGTATACATACTACTGTTCACGATAAGGACTGTATAGAGTGCAAGGTAATTAACAATGAGGATCCTCGCGGCTACGTATACACTTTGATAGGAAACTCTTGGCTTTTCACCGGCCAAGGCCACACATCATGGAAAAGAATGCCATGGCACATTGCTTGACTTGGAAGCAGCCTGAGAGAAGAGGAGTAACATCACCTTCTGACCTGCCCACGATGATGGCGATGGCCCGAGAACAATTACATCGATGCTGTTTATGTATCTACATCCATGCGTAACAGTTGTCAAATACAGTACAAAACGGCCATCAATCCTCATCGTTATTGGACACGCCGGGGTTCGACTCAATCGCGCTCAATGACCTCAAACAATCGCCATAATGAACGATGTACCACATCAATCTGCAAAAACGTCAGAAGAACGATTACAGCGATTGTTCTGCTCACCCGAAGCCCAACCAAGCTAATAGTGCTACGACTGCGTACGCGAGCGCAACGCCGAGTCGATCAATAAGGGGTAGAACCCCAGTTAGAGCAAGAGATACTGTAGCAAAGCGCAATGCTCTGTAAAGCGAAAGTCATTAGATACTGCTTCGAAGCGACTTCTCAATATTTCGTAACACGTACTTCATGACTGCGATGCATTCGGCGCTACGAGACCTCGTAATATCGATGACATACGCCGAGGACGGGCCGAGCACCATCTCCATCTGCGCAAGGATCGAATGAGCGGCCATTTTCGAGAACCCTCGACAGTGACGACATACACCAAGGCCGTTCATAAACAGGCAGATCAAGTTCAGGATCAGTCCCGTTCGTCCTCGGACGAATTGGTTGAGCAGGCCGAAGAACAGCGTGGATAGAGGGACTAATGTCGCGGCCGCGACGAGGCTGACTCGCAGGCGGTCCTCGGGATACCAGACGCCATTGCGCCTGGCGCGCATCCGAATGATGGTCTTATCGGACAGGCGGCCAGCGAGAGGAGCAGCCACTGCCGTGCGTTCAGTTGCTTGCGGTTCGGCATGGACTAGTCGGATACGCACGTATTTGTCCTAGTCCATCCGGCACGAAGCAGGCGCCTAACATTGCGGAGCTTCGGATGTCGTAGTTCACGCCCTGGGATCAGTAGTTCTGCGAGACTGGTGATCCGAGATAAATATAGGAACGCACAAGGGTATGGGCAATAGGCGTCAAGATCACTGTTGAATACGTTACTTGCATGCAGTAGGCGCGACCGAAACGTAATGCTTACTAAAGTCCGTCAAAGCCGCCAGCAAAGCAGAGACAGACTAGACAGCTCGTCAACAAGGCAGCACACGCTTGACACTAGCGGCACTTGCGATAGAGAGCAGTATTGGTTGTCGAAGAAGCCACAACGAACTCAGAGGATTGACGATTTTCCAGCGTCGTATGGAGCCGTCTGTTCCGGGTTTGATCTTGTCAATGCCTCTATGCCCGGGGTGGCTGGTTTCTGGAAGGTATACGAGAGCGCACAGCAGTCCAGCGAACGCCGCGAGGAATATTGACCACTGCATCACGCGCCATGATGCGTACTGCGCCATTAGACCTAAAAATATACGTAAGAAAGCATTTGAGGGCGGCGTTTCTTGCAAAGACCTCCTGTGAGGGGCGCTAAGAGAGGGCCGAGTAATGTCGCCTGCCATGTCATCTAAATAGAGAAAGAAAACAAATGTTGAGGAATTACTTACTCCGAAGAACAGCCCGGTGGCAGTACCTCGTTGCTCCAGTTTGTATATGTCTCCAAGAACTCCGGAGCCGACTGGCATGCTGGGATATGCACCGAAGCTTTGAACGAACCGCCAGAACATGAGTTCGCGAGTCGATCTTGAAACAGCTACGCCTATTGATCCGATGCACACAAGGCTTAGTATGCAGAGGTACACCGGACGTCTGCCATCTTTCAATGCCATTAGCTTGCTTCACTTTGTCATAACGGAAGAGACCTTGCAATAAGTAGAATATGAGCCGCCGAAGAGACCTCCTAGTCCAGTTCCAAAAACGGCTACGCTGACCGAAAGGCTGACATTGGTGGCAAATGAGCTGACATCCACCGAGATATCATGTCTCGTAGAGTACCTGACAGTCTCATCCGTCGTTCCTAAATCTTTGGCAATTTGCGAGATCAAGGGCACGAACGATCCGGATATGAAGACTGCGTAAAAACGGCACAATCGGTATCAGTCTTTGCAAAAAGTTCATGAGAATGCGAAACCACCACACAAGGTATCATTCCACTCCATGAGACTATCAAGAGGATGCCGAGCTTCGTCCGGGCAGAGAATCGTTCATAAACCGCGTCGTTTTCGACATTAGAGTCAATGAGACGCCCTTCGGACGTCAAAAGCGGTGTCTGTTCATGAGGCATTCCGCAAGGGAGAAAGAGTCACCAGGCGGTCCTCGACCTGCAAAATCCCCGTTAGTCTAAATTGGGAAGTTATCGTGCGTGGGAACGTTCAGAATTATCGGCGCTCATTTCATCCATGCACAACCGAATAACCTCGAATACTTAATCTACAGCATGTGAAGGCGAGAAAGCCTTGGTACCAACAACGGATACATTAAATGACAAACAAGCTCCGAAAGCAAAGACCAGTTTTCAATCGTGTTTGGGCCTTATAACCCCCGCATGCACGCAGAAGACTATCGGGTCTATTAGACCTCGGAATTACTTAGATGGGTACACCCTCCAAACTCCTTTTCTTCGCCTCCATACCATCATATTGCCTAACTCTGGCACAATGGTGAACATCTCAATTGATGCTAATTAAGTTTTACCCCGAACGACTGAGAACCGTGCCAGCGAATGGCATCTTATTGCCGACATCGCAGATATCGGTAGGGCGTGAATAGCTGCGATCAATCACGTTAGTCAGTTCTTTTTTTTTCTCTGCTTCGTTGTCCGCCTAGGGTCTTTTGCCGATTCGCAACAACCAGAGGATGCCCTCTACCGAGCAGACACCCCTGCTCATTGCCGAACGCGATGCCAGCGACTATAAGGATCCCGACGCAATCTATGATCGTTTTACGCCGCGTCAGAAGGTTGCAATACTCGCGACGGTCTCGTATTGTGGGGTCATACCTCGTGAGTGTGCATTTCAAACTGGCCAAGGAGCGCGTTCTGAGCTTTGGCAATAGTCTTCATCTCCGGTTCTTTTGTACCAGTCGTCTCACAGATCGCAAAAGAGTTCGGTAGCACGGGCGCTATTGCGAGGCATGTTCCTGCTTTTCTGACCGCTGGATTACAACTGAGGCTTCCTGTTAGTCTGGCTATAAGCGTGTCAATTTTTGCTAGAGGCTTAGGTAGCCTTGTAGGCGGTTCATATTCCACGCATTGTGAGTTCGGAGACACAGTCTGTGTGATACTTCAACATACTCTCTCTTTCCTCGACAGATGGTCGGCGTCCCGTTTATCTCACAGGTTTGGTCATCTTTTGCATCGGATCCATGGGCGTCGCCTGTTCTAGATCCGTGCCGGAACTGATTCTCTGGTGCTTCATTCAAACTTTCGGAGCTTCGCCTGCCAACCCAGTCGGAGCAGGCGTGATAGGAGACATTTACCGCCTAGAACAACGCGGTACCGCCATGGGAATCTTCTTTGCTGTGAGCATTTTCGACACCGAGTTCAAAGGAAATTCTTTCCTGAAGCATACCCTGAATAGGCGGTCCTTCTCGGGCCAACTCTCGCTCCCTTGACAGGCGGTGGGGCTCCTTGATCTCGTGTTGTCGCTTTTCTGTCCCTTATTTCTGCCATCGGACAGGACTAGTTTCCCATTACGCGTCATGGCGCACTATGCAATGGGCTCTTTGCTTCTCGGGGATTCTTGCATTTCTGTGCATCTTCTTCTTCTTCCCTGAAACCAGTCACTCGAGCCTTGGAGGAAAGGGCAAACTATCCGCTCCGGGCTCACACCCGAGATTCGTCAATCCCCTGAGCGCCTTGTCATTACTGCGCAATCCTATGCTCCTAATAATCGTGAGTTTTTCTCTAAAACATAAGGAAATGCCAATTTAAGCCGTTCATGTTCTCTAAACCTAGGCATTGGGGACAAGTTTCGTTCTCTTGACCGATTTTGGTGAGCTGCGTGGTTGAGCAAAGTCGGAAAAGTTGAGCTTATGGCGCTCTCTTTCAGCAATATTAACACCGATGGCATACACGCTTGTATGACATTTTACGTCGAAGACATTTTAATACTCACAATGCTCATCCGCAGGGTGTCAATTACAACATAAAAAACGAGGCCCTCTTAGGTGCGTGTTTCCTTCCCAACGGCCTCGGAGATATCGGTGAGCAAGTTCAGTGAATTCGGGACGTTGCGACTGAACTTTTTTCATTTAGTCGGCGCACCATTGGCCGGACGGATCTCCGATAAGATTATCGTTCGGCTACGCGAGAGGCGAAACGGCGTATGGTATCCCGAAGACCGACTTCGTGTTACGTTGATCGGAGCGTTGACCTTTGCTCCGCTGTCCGTCCTTTTCTTTGGCATATTCAACCAATACGTGCCGGGGAGGGTCGGCCTGATCCTTAATCTGATATGCCTATTCATGAATGGCGTCGGGGTATGTTCTGAATGCTAGCGTTGACGTTGAAGTTCCGGGAGGCCGGCGGTTTTGCCAGCTATTGATGCGATTGCTTAATTCTAACAGGTTCAAATGGTCCTTGGCCCAGCGTCCGCATATCTTGTCGATACAATGCCTACACGTAGTGCAGAAAGTGTTGCGACGAACAAGTTAGAGTTCGCTATTCCGGGTAGGCTCAGTCGTTGACACCTTTTCTCTTATTTTCTCGATCCAGTGCACTACGCTCGTGGGTGATATCGATCGCTCTGACCGGCATGATCCCTCTGATTCAGGGAATCGGGGTCGCGCGTGCATATGCTATTAGTGCCGTGATTGGCTGGCTCGGTTTCGGGTGAGTAGAACGTTTTTGGAGGCTTTTTTATGACAAAATTTTTTCTTTCGGTGTGGCAGCGTGCTGTGGTGCATCATACGTTATGGCGACCTGCTACGATCTTGGAGCGCAATCGATCTCGACATGTCTCGTATTCACTAGACAAGGGTATGTATTGCCTAGGTAATCGGGTCCCTACTCTTCTTAAAAGGCTGTGCAGACGCAGCAGCCAGATTGTTTCCATTAGCCCGACGAACGCCGTCGAGAAAAGCAGTTGTTTGCTCTGCAGTATTTTTCGGTAACATGTTGTGCGCTCAATGTTGGTATATTAGGATCCTCAAGGAATTGAAAAACCAGTCATGGGATATCTCTGGTCATGGTGTTTTCTCGACATAAGCGGATCCTCAGGATCGGCAGGGCTTCCAAGATGACAAGCAGTCCTGGCATGCAACGATATCAGTGATGCCAATGAGGACAATCGCGTGCGGCGGGCGTGTTCTTTAAGACATTGTAATGTAAACGAGGTGATCACAGAGCGGCGAATTCAACACCAATCAGAACGTCATTCCGCATCGGTCTTCAAAGGGCTATTGCTCTGCAGGTGTCTAGCCACCGTTCGCGAGCGGCTGGGACCCAGAGACGTCATGGAGGTCAAACGTTCAACAATCAGGATGAATCGGGCAAGGTGGCCAAACGGCTATCCTGTCTCCTGTCCCAGACGACCATCGTTCCTTCCGCACGACACCGTCTAGAGGCCAAATCAAAATAATCAGCGACGTGCACGCGCCATTGCCTGGTGAATCAAATTGCAACATAGTTTAGACGACAATGAAAGAACGGTGAGTGGCCCATAAGAGGCCAGCCTTCCCGCGACGAGGGCGATAGGATCACTGATTGGCCTTGGGCGGCAATGGTGAAGCTACGAGTTTGTGTGTGGTGTCAGAAACTGAAATATATAATGATGTATAGGTTTCATGACAACGGATTCATCATACGAATGGTTCTCGGCAAAGGCTACATGAGGTCTATAAAGCACCTCTGGCCTACCCGTTTTCAAGCCGTACGAGGCGAGCAAATCAATGGACGCATTCCAGGGATCCACGGCTTTCAGACGCATCGTCCTTGTGCTTCTGTAGGATGTCGACAGGATAGTTGGAAACTTGGGTAAGCGCATAGAATAACCCTGTAGCGACGCTGGCATCCAGGCGCAAGCCGTCTGCTCGCATCGAGAAATTCAAGAAATCTCGAAAGAAAAGTTCGATATCGCCCGCTGTAACATGAGCAGTTGAGCCGGGCCACCTGTTTATCGAATCGAAAAAGGTTACGTGACGAGACGCCTCCCTGTGTTGAGACATCCTAGACCAGAAATAGCGACACACGGCAACTACGAGATCTTGAAAGAACAATGGCATGCGACCTACACGTTGCTTCGAACGGAAGGTCACGCGCGGAGATGAGTATCGCCTGCAACCGAGTCGCGCAGGCCGTATCGCCTGTCAGGTCGCCCTAGCAAAGGCAAATGACACGCACAGAGTCGCGGTCTCCCCAGCCTTCCAGCTATGTATGTATGTAACAGGGACGAGGAAAAAAAAAAAAAAAGGGATCAAAAAAGATCGAGAAATCATCAAACCGAACTGCCAGGCGAGGAAAATCCGCTCGCTACGATTCACGATCGCCGCACACGCACGTCGGCACACGCATTGTGATCTTTCTTCGTCATTGTGGAGATGAACCTGATTGATGAACCTGCTGATGGCGTTATTGTTCATCGCCGTTTACGCTGTAAAGTAAAACGCGTTCGGGTGTACGTATCGTAGGGGGCGCCGCCGCGTTGCATGCTCGTACTCGTGATCGGCGGGACGGTCGCTCAACTGAGGGCGGAACGCGAGGAACGAAGCGGTGATCGGCGTTCATTTTGGTCGAAGCGTCAATACCGGGCGCCTAATTCAAGAGTCGTTATGGAAATGCCTTGTCGATGCTATACTTGATTATCAGTAAACACCCGCAACACAAGTCATACCGGCACACGGACCGACATCACCCGCCATCGTGGATCCTCTTTCCCCATACGCGTACGTGCGGTTTCGCCATCTATCAGGTGGGTCGGTCGAATCTCTGCAATTTGAAGGACGAGATGATGAGTTGAGCTGTTCCTTGGACCTTGACCAAACGTCACGTTTACCTCACGTGTGTAATGGACGTATCAAATCGATCGCTCCTCTTTTCGTTTAATGGGGGTATTGTGTTTGAGTCTTGACGATATAGGAAAGGTCTCCGAGCTTGCTTTTTGAAGCTAGTTGGGACGGTTTTGCTTGGTCAAGGAGCAGGGAAGGAGCGCTGTGATTTCGCCTTATCGATCTTCTTTGCATAATCTGCTTTTCCCTTTGGCTCTCACCTGATCTGCATGGACAAGCCGAATGGAAGAGACATGTACAGACAAGTGCCGTATCACATTTAACCGGATATATGAAAATGCGTTGAGATCTATCAGTGATCGACTGACCGTTGACGTAGCCTCGAGGCAGCTGTTTTTTCGTGCTTGAGAAGGCGAGACTCCCCGCGTTGTGTGACAGAAGCAAGATGGAGTCTTATCACTAGTCTTGCGCTAGCGATATTAGGGCTTGACAGGGTTCTAAGCTTATGCGCAGAGCCAAGCTGACGCTTGGGACTGGGACTGAAGACTCTGCAAGTGAACGGCAAAGGCGACAGTTGCCGAAGTGAAGGAAAAAGAAGACACGCTTTTCCATGATGACATGTTTATCCATGAGAAGAAAGCTGGGCAGAAGCAATCTGAAAGGCGCAGTCCCATGGCCCATCCGCGCCGTTGATGTGAGTCTTTACAGCATGTGAGTTCTCGTCTGAGCAGTCCAGATATCCTTCGAGCGCTGGGTTTCCGGCTTGCACAGAGCGGTGTCGACGAGTGAGAGTGCCGAAACTGGCAGACCTCTGTGTGTGTTTTGATGGTCTCTACAGGGGCGGGCGTTCAGTGGCAACAGCTCCTGTGAAATGGACAGCATTCGTAACGTATGAGGATCCCACCTGACATTCGTCATGACAATATCATGAGTGTAAAGTGGTGCGATGAAAGTAAAACGAGACGAAGAAGCAGTGGCATAAGAGGGAATTTCGATTGAATTCGATTCCCATCCTCAGGACAATGGAACGCAGCGTCTTCCAATCGGAGATTTGCAAGATCCTAGCGCAGGCGTCTTAATCCCGTTTTTGCTATTCATGACAAAGCCGTTCATCTGAAAGGAAGGGGGGGAGGGGTTCGTATCACGCCAGGTTATTTGCTGTTTTCGGCGCAACTCGGTGCAACGAGTTCCCCACCCTCGGCCGTGATTCAAAAAGAACGTGCGAAAACAGTCCGTCATCTACTCGGAGGTGGGCGGTGGGCATCGACGGAAACCATGACCCTGTTTTGGAAGACAGTTCTCCAGCCAATGCGACGGACGTGATACGATGTTGCATCTCTCCATATCTCTCGGAACAACGAGATGCAGAGATGCTGCTGACAAGACGGGTGTCAAGTCGATGACTGAAACGTGGGGAGGAAGGGGCTTGGTTTGGAAGCCTCAGGTTCGCCAGAGAGCCTCGTTTGTCTTCTCTTTTTTCGGCGAGAACAAAAAGCCAACAAACGGGTGCCTTTGGAGAAAAAGGGCAGAACGGTAGCTACGCCGGGGAATAATTCTGAGCTTGTTACCGGGTGTCACGTCGCACCGGAGATGCTCAATATACAGTATCGGAGTTTTGGCTTCCAAAGGGAAAGAATTCGAATAGAGCACAGCCCTTTGGTCGGTTCCCCTTACGCAGAGGGATCAGGTGATTGAGTTCGCTGTTATCGTTGACCTATCGTGAATGAACAAGTCTGGAACGAAGAGCTGGTGTGAATCTTGATGTGTTCTAGCACTCCTCCCGACACGAGTAGAACACAAGGCATCGGAAAATGTGTTGGGTGTGCCTTGTGGATATGATAGGCGCTGTGTGTGCATTACATAATTTATCAACATGTGGGCTCAGAATTCAAAGGGAGCGTGTTGGCCGGCTGTCAATGATTCAAGAAACGAGAAACGGTTTGCGGCTCTCAGCGGCCTTTCTATCCATCACCACCATTCTACCGGCCTTTTGAAAAGGACCTTTTCTGTCGTATACCAACCTATAATGCTTTATTGTCTCGTTGCATGAACATCATATCCTTGTGCGTCTTTTTCGCTTGCCTTTTTCTTTCTTTGCCAGATCAGCAATCTCATCGTCCGACATTATGCACCGACGACAGGCATTTTACTGTCTATGGACTACTCTGCCGATTTTTCAATCTCCATGAGACCAGTCACGCATTCTGGCCACCACAATCCTATCGTTCATGCGACGTGCGACAATGCCCTCTTCGGACTGCCCTTCTCGCCCATGCTGCCCGACCTTCCTGGGCCCGTCTTATACGAGAAAGACCTACCCGTACCCGCACGACGGCGCCAAGACCTGCAGCGACGTTTTTGCGGACCCTACCCCTCCCCGCCCTTGACAGGCTCTGGGCGGAAGCGCAACGTACCGTTGCCATGCGTGAACCCGAGACGGTTCGGCGGCTCACTTGCTTCGCCGCTCTTGGACGAACACGAGGCTTCGGGAAGCGACGTGCTGCCGTCACCACCCCCAGTGCTGCCTGCCCTGACGCTGTCCTTACCCGCCGTCGAGCCCCTATCCTTTTACGATCATGACGCTTCGGAAGTGTGGCCGCCATCATGTCGCCACGAATCCGGTCAGCGCTCGTCCCAGCTGCTACCCTCGCCACATTCATTCTGTCGTTCCGTTCCTTTGGACCACGACCGAGGAGCCGCATCCCTTGCACGGCTCGACGACGAGCCGCGATTGCTGTCTCCCATTTCCCCAGAGTGGCCTGCCAAAGACATGCTTTCTCCTCATTCGGTGAATACGTCCATGCTTTTGCGCGACCCTGATCCTGCCATGGAGTCTCAACAGGAGCGGAAAGGCGTACAAGACCACGCGGATGCGGACCAGGATTTGACGCTGTCGACGGTCGAAGAACCCATGCTCCCTCCTCTTGACATGCCTGAGCTCGAATACCCATCCGACGGCAAGACATGGCCCTCACCCTCTTCCTCATCCTCGTCCGGACCCTCGACGCCTCAGACGGATCCCATGGAACTGGACGAGCTCCCATTGCTCCCGCTGATATCACCCCCCGAGTCGCCGTTCGGCAAGATGCTAGACTCTGATATGGTTATCGACGACATCGAATCGGAAGGATGTCACGACGAGAGTAGTGCAGAGCAGCGCCACCTATTCGATACTCCGAGTTCCCCAGGATCGCGATATGTCGATCTATGGCAAGAATCCCATGACCTGCGGTCGTCTCCCCCGTCTCCGTCTCTCAGGACGTTTGCCTCGCTCCCAGAACTAACGATGGACGACGGAGACGAACTCTCCCTGCCGGACGCATCCAGCTCGACAACCTCCCTATCCTCCTCACCTTCCTCTTACTTCCCGACGCCCAACAGAGGCCTGATATCCCTTCCAGGCGCCGACACGGACGACAAGCTCCTCCCTGCAGATTTAGCGCTGCCAAACTACGTCGAGCCGGAATGCGACGCTATACCCGACGCGCTCGTCGACACAAGCCAGCGGAGCCTGCTCCTGATCGACGACGAGCCCGCGGACGGCGACGACGGCCCTGCGCCGCGCTCGCCGTCCCCGGACCCGTTCACGCGCAGCCTGGACGACGAGACGGCGCTCCTGAACGCCTGTCCGGCGCAATACCCGCGCGAGATCGTTCGCAAGCTGTGCGCGATGCGGCGTCGTGCGCAGGAGGCGGAGCGCGCGGCGAGGCGCATCGAGATGTTTGCGATGGAGCAGGGCGCGGTGAAGCGTCGGTGGGACGCCAAGGCGCGCAGGAAAAACGAGAGGGAGAGGAGCAGGGAGATCTCGGCGATCTTGAGGCTGAAGATCGCGGAAAGGGATGATGCCGAGGGTGGGGTCTTTGGGACCCGGAGTGAGGACGAGGAGACGGTGAAGAGTGCGAGTCCCCATTTTAACGGCAAGCCGAAGAAAAACCACGGGATCGCGAACATGGAGCAGTTGGTTGCCAAGATGATGTTCCGGCGCAGCGATACCTCGCGCTCGCTCGGGAATCGGAAAACACCTCCGCCGTGGCTCCCTCCCCGGCCGTACGTCAGATCGCCGTTGTCCCGCGTGCTCTACGTCGCAGGGCAGCCCATCGAAGAGGACAATGATGACGGAGAAGACAGCGACGACCGGATGTCGGAAGACGAAGACGAGTACGAGGTGGACTCTGAGTTTTATGACGACTGGTCGTCTTCGTCCGTCGAATACGATGAGCTGGGATACGTCGTCACAAAATAGATGAATAGCGCAGCCAGCCGTCGCCGTCGTCTCCAGCTTTCATTGCATTCCGCCCATCAAGACACACAGAACATAAGCCCGATCCAAACGGAAACAGGAATACTAAAATACAGGACAACTTTCAGTGCATTCTCATAGTTTCTGCTGACCTCTTGCATTTTTTTTCTTTCCTATTTTCGCATTTTGATCTTCGGCTCCGGGTTCTTTCTTTTTCTTTGATCTCTCTCTTACGTCTTGGCGCGGACCTGAAAAACTTGGTTCGGTTGGAAAGCAAGGAGACAAAAACCATCGTAAGGCGATGCCGCATCTGCATGTTCTTTTTTTTCTTGTTTCCTGTCCTCGTATCTCAGGCTCCATCTTCTCGTTTGCTTTTGCTTGCTTTTCTCTGATTGTCGAATCTTTGCAAAATGTGTACCATCAGTGTGAATATATCATGTCTTGTAGCAGTAAATATCATGTTTATCATAACAGAAGCACTGAGATGTGCAGGGGCTGCTATTCCTGTTGCGCCTGTGCATGAATGGATGCTTGATGAGACAGGGTCACCTCCCCGGCTTGCGCATGAGGCTGCAATTCTTCCTGCCTTACTCCGCGGTGATTCAACGCGTACGCCCTGCATGCCTCCCTGCTCTCCTTGAGCCTCGGATCTTCCCTATCATACGCAAAGATTCCAAACCCGGGAAAGTTGTACTCGAGCAGCTCCTTCAGGTTCGGAAGCATCATCGGATCGGGGGCGTAGGTGCCCGAGTTGTTGTCGATCACGAGCTCCCACTCGACCTCCTCGTCCTGCGTCTCGTCCGAAAAGTTCTCCCAGCCGCCGTGCGGCCGAGGGTGGAACTCGCCGCTGTACCGCACCGTCTCGGCGCAGTTGGAGTGCAGCGCGTGCTTGGACGCAAAGTCGACGAAGAACGCGGCGCCCGTTTCGGAGAAGCGGAACGAGTCGTCGTCGGATGAGATGATGTAGGTGTATACGGCTGGCTTGATTCGGTGCTCGAATTGCGTCTCCGTGCCGCCGCCGCCGCCGCCGCTGCTGCTGCCACCGTCGTCGTCCGCGTTGGCGGCTGGCCTGCTGCGCACGCTTCCGTGGAGGATACGTGCAACGTCCGTCTTCGGGTCGGTTATGATGCCGAAACCGTTCTTGGCCGTTCGGGCGTAGAGCATCTTGTGGCCTGCTTGGATGCCCGAGCGGACGGCGATCGACGTCGGGCCCTGAAAGATGCTCTGCGCGGCCTTGTAGTTACGGTTCCAGTGCTGGTACGTGTCGTCGAAGAAGAGCGGCACGCCTTTGAGATACATCTTCCATGTCGAGTAGAGCCGCTCTTCGTCGAGGTTGGTGAGCATCCCGACGGTCGGCGAGAAATGCCGGGAGTAGCGGATGGGTCCGTCGAAGAGGTACGGGAATCGTTCCGGGTGGGCATCGGCCGCTGGCTGGCTGTCGATCTGCGTAATGGTTGGACGGGATTTAGAGAAACTTTGAACGAGTGAAAACCTCAAACGAGTACGCACCTTGAGCCAGAATGTGCCTCCGTTTCGTCTTAGCAAAGGACCCTCTATCTCCGCCTCTTTCGCGCCCGGCGAGACCGTCGTCTTGAACTTGCCAACATAGTCGTCAACGGGCGCGTTCTCGTCCTTGTCCATCACCTTGACCGAGAGATCAGCGTTCACGGGGACGTTCTTGACTTTCCAGATTTCATTCCAGACGGGGGCTAGCGTGTTGGGTATCACAGTCGAGCTGTGGACCAGAGCTTAGCGTCGGGATCGTAACAGGACGACGATGCAGAAGACATACACGAATGAAAGTCTGTCGTCGAGCTTGGCGACAAAGTAAGGGTCAGCACCTGCGCCAACGACATCCAGCCTTGGCAAGCCCGAAGCGCCAATGAACTATCAGATTAGCGTCCTCGGACTTCAGTCGATATCCAGAACCTTTGTTCATAATCACCTGGATATGTAAATCGACATATTGTGCGCCAGGCCCCAGCTTCGACTCGGCAAAGCTCTTCGTCAGCGCGGCGATGTCATGAGCGTTGGATCGCGCTTTTTGGATGGCTTCGACCATCCGAGACACGCTGAGCGGATTGCGACGACCGCCTGGCATGGTTCTCGCTGGAACTAATCAAATTAGCGTGGGTTCAGGTGAAAGTACTATGCTTTGGAATTCATTCGAGCGCCGCAGCAGCTATTCATATGGCGTTCGATTTGGAAGGCCGTGATATCGCAACTGCTTTCGGACTGATGCAAATGCGGGCGTTCACCCATTAACGGTACACATCTATCGGCATTGATCCATTGCAATCATTATGAAAACAACTGGTTCCAAGGCCGAAGCGATTTACACAATAGCCCCGCATGAGTAACTGCGGGCCCATTCAAAGTGTCACCTTAGAGCTAGAGCGACCATCGTTTCCCTTTGCCCTAAAGCGGTATCTGTACCGCTGCCATGCTAGCCAGATTGCGAAAACGAGAATGGTGAGAGGCACAGTCACAACGAGGAAATACCACCATCGAGGTGAAACCGTCAATGTCTGATCATCGGTATTCACGTTGAAAAACACCATGCTGAAAATTGCCTGTCGTTGGAATTCTTCTCCTCAGTATCTCTTAGACATTTCGGGTCAAAGAAAGGCGTACTGATACGAAAGTCCCTGGCAAAAAGAACATGGTCACAGCAGCGATTCTACAACACCAAAGCATTAGGCCAGAAAGCGTGATGACATCCAACAACATACGTGATCATCGAAGAACTGTCTTTCTGGGTATCGATTGCAATATCCGAAGTGAGCTTTGCGATTTCGAGGTTCGTCCGGCTATCACTCTGAGATGCAAGGTTGAAGAAAAGGTTGATGCGGATCTTTGTCCGTTCGTTGTAATTTTCGACCCAACGCCTCCAAACTCGGTTCCTGGCCATGAGATAGGCAATGGATTCAACTGTTGCATGCTCGGTCTGCCGAAGAGGAAGCTTGGGTGAAATGTCCAGCAGAGACTGCAGCCGATCTTGGAAATCGTCTAGTTCTCCGAGAAAGATGTGCCATCTTTGCGATAGGTCGTGCAATTTCTCGACGGCGTGGACTGTGTCTATGTTCGGAGCGCCTGAAGTCCTCAGTTTCTCCTGCAAACCCAAGGATTTTTGGTTTAAGAAGCCGGATTTTTTTGCTGGGAGGAGCACTCAACGAATTTGAGTAAATCGTTTCTTGCTGTCATGATGTCTTCCGCCCACAACGTGGCATAGTCGCTCGCCATGATGGCATCGATCGCCAGAGGTTCTTCCAGACGGCCGAGACGACCAGAGAATACCATGTCCAATATTCGATTCTTCGACTGTTCTGGACAGAGAACGATAAAGTAGGTAGAGCTCTTGGATTCGACGTCATGCCGGAACCAAAGGTGGGATTGTCGACCTGAGGAGCCACTTCGGTACGGGTAAAAGCCGTCTGTGACGATGCATAACGATTAGAGGTCAGGATGTATAGTCCAGCGGCCAAAAAAGATTCATACATAAGGACAAGGTTACGCCAAGATACCCGCGTCTTGAGAACAACCCATTGCCGATATGGGCCGTAGCGCCTCGACGCACAAAGTAGATGCGGTGGAAGAACAGGAGAGAGATGTAGAGCTCCTTCTGTAGCAACCGCCTAGTGTCCGGATCGATGTATACAGCTACGAATAACATTTAGCTTCGAGTGCCTACAGACATAGGTCAGACGTATACCTTCCCGTTCGTCCTCCAAGTCGCTTGCGAATACTACTCGTAATCGCCTTTGCGACCTCCCGGCTGTCTGATGAACCATATTGGTATATGCAACGCATCTGGTATGAGATACAGCGTCTTCACAATCCGGGTGCTTGCGAGAAGGACTCACGAAAGCCTCTCTCAGAGCTTCGCCGTTCAGCTTTTCCCTCCAAATAGTCTCCGCTTTTGACGATTTCAAACCGTCTTGCGATGACGGATAACACAATTCCAGCAAGTCATAGCGTACCGTCCAGCTTTTTCCTGGGTTCGCGCTGTCGACGGCGTCGAGTTGAGAGAGGAGGATATCAGGCTCAACTTCCGGACGAACAGCTTCCCACATTTTCGTCCTCGTCGATGCGCTGAAGTGAATGCAGTTGCTGGCGAACACGCATCGCTGAACATGCGGCTGCTGTGTGGTCGTTCCTGGATACGTTCTTGATGTAGCCATATTTGGACGTGCACGAAGCGGTCTACCAACCCTCCTACGCGAACTTATCTGACATGAAGTTCGCAGGATGCCATACGCGAACTATTTCCTTTGATACTTGGTTACAACCAACGAATGCTTTGCCGTGCGTAGAAAGTGCGACACAATGCAATAAATCATGCCGTAGAAAGCATATTCACACCAATGGCGACGAACCGCTAAGTCGTAAGGTCACGGTCAGAAAATATCCGCAACGAGAGGAAACGTGTAAAAGGCTGTCTCCCGCCGAGCCTCAGCAAGCCAGATACCAAGAAAGCCAAGCTACGATAGTGGTCACCGAGCACCGAAGAGATCGCATAAAACTTCAAGTGTAAGAGAAATTAGAGGCCATGAAAAGGTAGCTTGGAGCATTCAAGCGGCAGCGAGAGGGGTAACATGAGAGGCAATTCAAGATCTTCCAAACAGTGTTATATTGTTTGCCCAAGTCATATCAAAATTCTGTCAACGGCCTTTGGTGTTGTGGACAGCTGCACTAGCGATGACATTGCTGAAAATACTTAATGATGTATAACAGTGAAATGACAAAGTATAGGTCCATGGTGATAAATTTGGAATCTAGGGGAGTATGTGCTAAGGCTAGGGATGGAGCTCAAAGAGGCGGATGAAACGCACCAGGGTTCTTCAGGGACATACCATGCTGGGGGCTGGCTCGCGCCCATAACTCGTTGAACGTTCTGTATCATCCTCTGCCCTTGCTAGATCCTCGGGCGTCTCGTTCGTAGCCACGACAACAGAGAGAGCCGTTACACCACAATCGAGAAGAACAACCGCGACTCGGCGACAGTCTGGAGGGAGTCGACGTAAGATGGCGGGCAATGCAAGCTCGCGTCTCATGTGAGGTTTCCTGCCAACGCCGACTTGGTTGTCCTCGGCCCATTTCAACGCTTCTTTCATTCGCAATGGGAAAGCAAGCACTCGGAAATAAACAACTGGCCCATTGATACTGCGAGCATTGGCTAAACCAGGCGACTTCGGGAGCAATCCGTGAGTTATAAGAGGCAGAGTGCAGTAGCTAGCCTGTGAGTCATTCCTACGAGAGCGTGAGGACGCTCAAGCACTAGGAGAAAATACGTACATTGCTGTAAGGTATAAAGTTGGGATGGCCACCAAACATGCATTGTGTTGAAGATGACAAGCGTTTGGCAATTTAGAGAGGCAGGTCCTCGACATATTGAATCAGATCGTTCCGCACCTCGCCGACACTGTATCTTTTACCCACAGCGTCGAATAGTTACGTGCAAGGGTCTAGAATACATCTCGCAGAACAAGTTGGGCAGTGGGCGATGATCAAGGCAACACCCAAACTTGGACAACGGATGGCCCGACAGCAAAGGATGGTACGATATTGATATACCACCCGATAAAGACAATCACCTCCACAAAAAAATTTTCGACGAGGAAAAGAAAGGCGCCAGTGATTTCCGTTTGGCAGCTTCGTGTTTGAGAGCCATCAAGTACTATGAGCGAAGGGTTGGCGAATGGATGGTGACATCCCAAAATGCATAGTCCTTGAAGGTGAACGATATTGATAACGTTGCCATACAATCCATACGATGAAAATGGCCATGGTAAGGGGTATGGTTGCGGCAAGAAAATACCACCAGCGTGGCGAGACAGTCAATGTTTGCCTTCCGTCAGGTTCAGTATTATTGACATTGAAGAATGCCATGCTAAAAATGGCCTAAGCAGATGTTCACGGCTCTTAAGATATAAATACAATCACAAAGTCAAGGAAGCATACTTACCGACACAAATGTTCCCGGAAGGAAAAGCATTGTCAGCGCAGCAATTCTGATGCCCGACTCAGTTCGTCCCATGAGCATAGAAAGGGCAGAAATCCATACGTACGTTATCATGGACGAGCTATCTTTTTGAGTATCAATTGCTATGTCAGAGGTAAGTTTGGCGATTTCCAGATTCGTTCGGCTATCGCTTTGAGAGGCGAGGTTGAAGAAAAGATTGATACGCGTCCTCGTCCGTTCGTTATAGTTCTCCACCCACAACTTCCAAATTTTGTTTCTGGACAGCAGATACATGATGGACTCGTCCATTTCGCGTTGACTTTCATTGTCGCGAGGTATCTTGAGTGAGATATTCAGAAGGTACCGCAACCGGTCGTCGAAAACAGTGAATTCTCCAAGGGTAGATGTGCCACCTCCGAGAAAGGTCATGCAGGTGTTCGACAGCACGAGCTGTGTCTATATCTGGAGTGCCCGTTACCTTGAATCTTTCCTGGTCAACAATTCAGGTCAAAGGAGCATTTCAGATCAAAGGTTACTCAACGTATTGGAGCAAGTCATCTCGCGCCCTCATGATATCATCCGCTGAGAGCGTTGCATAGTCGCATGCAAGAATGGTATCGACTGAGAGCGGTTCGAGGAGTCGTCCGGAACAGGTGGAGAATGCCATATTCAGAATACGCCGTTTCGAGCGTTCCGGGCACATGACAATGAAATACGTTGAGGTCTTTGACCGAAGGTCGTGCCAGAACCACAGATGCGATTTGTGGACTGACTGAACCGCTTCGAAAGGGGTAAAATCCGTCTTGGAGTGAGAGGGAATCAGTCACGTCGCCGTAATACACAGAGATGAACACTGCCGACAGAGAACGGATGCTTGCTTGAAAGGCCCGCTTTGAGAGAACAACGCATTGCCAATATGTCCTGTTGCTCCGCGCCGAGTGAAATAAATACCATTGAAGAACAATGGTGAGACGTGAAAACTTCTCTGGAGCCAACTCCGGGTCGTGATGTCAAAATGAAGCACCTGGTGAGGAATGAAAATTAGCACGTTGGCAAAAGCCGCAAAATTATCATGGATGATGACGGCAACTGACAGTCCGTCTTGTTTGAAATCTTGGAGACGAAGATGATTCGTAATTGAGACGCGAGGCCCTCTCACCTGCGAACCCTAAAAGTGACAAGGAAGGCACAATTACACGTTAGCTTCGAATTCGCCACAGCTTCAAGAAAGCTCGAAGTCACCCAAGCGTGCTGCAATCCTTCAAAGTCCAAGCCAGCCCTCCAAGAGGCTTCCTTGTCAGGGATATCGGAATCCGATGTGACGACACCGCGGGAGGAGAGGGCAGTGCGGCAATGCTCCCACGCTCACTGGCCGACAGCTGGGCGGAAGTCGCGGCCACCTGGTCGCAACAATTCAACCATTTGGCGCTCCAGAAGCACTGATGTATGGGCTTGGAATGACACTGAACATGAGCGCGGTGCGGAGTAAACGTGTAGGAATAGCCGAATGATGGGAAGACCGGCTTTTTACCCTATCCGGACATTGACTGAGAACGGTGCTGGCACTGAAGAATGATATGCTGAATACCGCTCGCTCGGTGCACTGACGCAAATATTCCAGAAAGAAACACCATTATTATCGAGAGCCGCCATCTCTAGGAATAGCAGGCTAGAATTATCAAGGAAGAGTTCAGGCGTTATCATAGATGGACTGTCACTCCACATCAAATGTGCGATGTTCTCGAGTGACAAAATGTGTGTGATAGATTCATCAACTAGACTCGTCCGTGGGGCAACCCGTTGATGGACGAGCCACAGCGAGATCTCCAAAGGACATTGTTGATGCAGGACGTTCAGCCGCGTTTTACGAACCGACAAAAGGACTTGCTAGAAAATACAAGCGTGGGTCCTGAAGGACGATTTCGTCAAGATAGCTCCCGGGACGGTCACTCTCACTCTTCTCACTGCGAATCCAAGATCGGATTCGGTCACATTAGTGCGACATGCTTCTTTAGATCGAAAGCGCGCGGTGAAATATGTGTCCTATTAAAAAGTCCATTGTTGGCCGGATTTTCTACAACTATCCCGATGAATAATAATGAAAGCGTTCTTATTTCGAAACACAGGTACCAGCAGTTCAAGATAAAGAAATGGTAATAAACGGGTCCGTACAAGGCCCTTCCCATGTCAAAGTTCCTCCTCCACCCCTTCACAAAGCGGTCTGCGACTCCACGCCATGAATTCGGACTCCAGACTGCACCAAAGCAAAAGAGCAAAAATCAGAAAAAAGAAGTCGAACGGGGGGGGGGATCTCAAACCTTTCTGGGACACCTCTCCGTGACTCTGTTACACCCCCACACCTTGATCTCCTCCAGATGCTCGCACCCTCCCGAGTCTCTCCTCTCCCGCTCTCCGCCTTCCAGCCACGCCTTGACGACGAAATCGTCCACCTCCCTGCACCACCCGGCGTCGAGCTTCCTGAGCTTCTTGCACCGCATCCCCACAGAAGCCAGCAGCTTGGCCGACACCTGTCCCCAGCCGTTCACGCTGAGCTCCTCCAGCTCCTCGCCCGAATGCGCGAGCACGGCCGCGAACGCTTTCTCCGCCAGGTCGTAGTTCCGACACAGGTCCAGCGCGCGCAGCGGTGGGTTCGAGGACCAGGACTTGAAAAAGTCGGCGACGCCAGAGTTGGAAAGGTCCGGCAGGTTGGAGAGCACGAGCGAGTCCAGCGCGCGCGTGTGGTTCACGAGCGCACGGTCTAGGAAGGCGTCGGAGAGAGAGGTGTGGCTGGACAGGTTGAGATGTTTCAACGTCGTCGCGGACCCTGGGAGCAACCTGACCAGGCGTATGAGGGCGTCTTCGGAGCACGACGTTGCTGGGTCGGATAAATCCAAATACGTCAACCCTCCGCTCGCTTCAACGGGTGCGGTATCAGTATCGCGGTTCTTTCCGATTGTCCTGATCAGCTCCAAGAAATCATCGTTCAACTTGCCGATCTCTTTCAACCTGAGCTGCTTGAGCGTCTTTCCGCAGCTGTCTACGAGCTTGCGCATGCAGTCGAGGTCGAACCTCGGGCTCTGGGTGATCATGAAGGACTCCAGATTCGGATGGCTCTCAAAGAATCGCTGCCACGCGCCGGCACGAACGAGGAAGGGACCGAGCAGCTCGATGCGGACGAGAGCAGGAAGGGACGTCGAGAAAGCACTCATGGCCTCGTCGTTCAGCTGGCCGCAAAAGTCGAGTCGCAGAGAAGTCAAATTCGGGTTGAGATAGGATAGTGTCGTGAGAGCGGGAGGAGGGAGGTCTTCGCGGATAGGAAACGTCAGCATTGCGGGGTGTAAAATGGGGATTCCAAGCTCGACTCACTCGTCGCATCGAACAAGACCAGATCCGTGTTCGTAGCGTTGTAAAACAAATGTGCATTTTCCTGAGTCCTGTTCCCGATCCAGTGAATTGGCTTGTTTTCACAGAAAAGAGGTACATACAGTCCACGATTCTTCGACAACGCCTTGCAGATAGCTTCCATATTCAACGCACCAATGTCTCCAAAGGCTTCAACGTCATCAATATGCTTTGCGATGAGCTACAGAGCGACATCACTTCGGATGTACAAAGACAATAGAAACGGTGTCCACACCTGTATGCAAAGGCTGATCAGCGTAGGGAATCGCCTCTCATCGTGGCTGGTCACGTTCCGCTTGTCCGCGGGCTTGCGCCTTCGCGGTGCAGCCGGTTTCTTGAACGGGTCAGTTCCCGAAGCCTTTGCGCAATTGTGACAGAGGAAGCCTGGACCTGGATTGGCGGCTGTCGTATATTTAGTCTGGACAGTGCAGGGGTCTTCAAAAGTTTGCAGAGTAGGAACGAGGGGGAGTGCTCACCACCGTGAACTGCTTTTTGCATTTTGCGCAGTTCTCAAAGTTTCCGACGGGAGGCATTGCGGACCTCCCGCTGTTAGCCTTCCGGATAGACTTGGACAACGCGTTGTACACGTCGCCTTCGCCGTCGTCCTCGTCGTCATCATCATCCTCATCCTCAAAATCGTCGTCGTCCGCGTCTCCGGCTTTCTTCCCGCGTCTCATGGCTTTGGCTTTGGACTTTGCCTTTGCTTTCGCATTCGCGAGCTCCTCCTCCGTCATCTGCGACACGTCTTTTTGCTTTGCTTTTCCCTTTCCTCTTCCCTTCCCTTGAGACGCTGTCTTTTTCTTCTTCGCAGACGATTCGCCGTTTTCGTCTCCCTCGTCGTCCAAGTCGTCAGAAGCGTATCCGGAAGCCTGGGTGTTCGTGCTGAGCACGCTTGATGTGCCCAACGAAAGACGGGGAAAGAGACTCACCCTTTTGAGGCCCCTTCGTCTGTTGGCGCTTGCACTGGGCGCTGCTGCACCATCAACGTCCATAGCCTCGTCGTCGGCTCCATTAGCCTGGGCAGCCCCGCTGGGCCCAGCGACAGGCCCTGCGTCGTCGCCACCATCGCCGGCAGCGTTGTTTGCATCGTTATTGTCATCAGCACGCGTCGCGACGCGTCTCGCGACCGTCGTTGGTGTGATTCCAGAAGCCTTGAGACAAGTCGAATTAGGGACAAAAAATCTTGATAAAAACGCTTTGAAGGGCTCTCACTCGTAGGAACTCTGTTAGAGCCGATGTAGGGCCTCTAACGTTGTTGCTCGCTCGACTTCGTGACATTCTTTCTTATAAGATGCAGGACATCAAAGGGCGAGGATGACAACTGTTGGACAAAGAAATTGTGGCGACGGCGTGTGACGCGGTACCGAGTCGGACTCATAATGGCACGTGACTTAACGCGGATACAATCACACTACCCTCAGTTCCGACAGACATCATATATAGACTAGAGTATGCAATATATACAGCATTGTGGTCCGAGATCGATTTGGGAGCAGTGATGCCAAAGGTGATGGAGCTGAGGATGGGAACGAGAGTAGCTCGGTGCAAGCGCATGGACAGTTGTTCATCTGTATCATCTTGTGCTTTTTCGGTCTTCAGCTTTCCCAAATGCAGTGGGTATAAAGTGGCCGGATCGCACGAGCATGTGAACGATCCTCACATGTGAAGTTGGAGCAGAAAGGAAAGGAATGCCGTGAGCGAGACTCTAGGTCGGAGTTTTCAATGAAGCATTAGACCAAGTTGTTCTTAGCAGCAGTTGACTGAGGCAGCCAGATCTCATCGTCGTTGATAAAAAAAAAAGCTGTGGCGGGCCGGGAGGAGAGAGACAAGGTTTGGAACGATCACATGATGGTTAGGGTGGTTTTTATAAAAAGAAAGTGATTCTCCGCAATTTACAACACGTTGCGTCCCTTTCGTCCTTGTTCCCTCCTTTCTTCATTTTCATTTTCATTTTTCTCTTTCAACGTCCTTTTTCTCGCTGTGTGTGTGTTGTATCTTCAACTCGATGCCGGTCTTCAAAGCAGCAGTTCTCTTCGATTCTACCAACGCCGCTCTGGGCTTCAAGCTCGGTAGGTCTAAGCGATGGTCAAGGTCCGATCCAGGGCCTTGTTCCTCCACCGCTGCTGTCGTCAGCGTGAGTCCGAGTCCCAGCAGAAAGGCATCACCCGCTTCGTGTGCTATCTCGCTCGAAAACGTCAATGCCAACGTGAACGCCCCACGCACCGGCGCCTGCGCATCGTCGTCCAGCTCCTCCCCGTCATTCTCGTCGTCATCCTCATCGTCATCATCCCCATCAGCCGCATCACGCTCCCGGTCCTCGCTGAACTTTATCCCGTTCCCCTCCTCGGGCGATCAGGATCAGGTCGTCCATCCTGACCATCGCCACCACTCCCGCCCTCGCGAGATCAGCCAGCCTGATCTGTCGTCGAATATGGCGCTGCGCAGCAGCACCGCTGGCTGCTTGGATCTGCTCCGCCGCGCATCACCTGGCACATCACCGGCGTCCTCGCTATCGTCACAGTCCTCGCCTGCCTCAGCGACGCAGCAGGACAGAGATAGACGCAAGCGCGTCAACGCGCGCCTCCCACCCGCTACTCTCCCCCGAAAACGACCCAGGCTCGGTCAAGAACGCCAACAACAACAACGGCAGCAGCGCGGCAATGAGGACACGAGTCCGATCGGGCCCAGGTCCGATCACGCTGCGGCGCAAGCGCAAGCTCACGCGACGACGCCTCGACCTGCGCAAAGACGCCCGCTCTTCGCTGACCCGCATGAGGTGCGGTTCACGGCGCTCGTCCAGCGGAGCGTTGCACGCTCTGCGAGCTGCGCAGGCAACGCGGCCTTGGTCGCGCAGGACAGGCTCCTGGCGAGCCATCTGCGCACGCATCTTGTCGCGCGCGGGTGCAGGGAGTGTCTGCTCATTGATGTTGATGCCGATGCTTCTGCCGATGCTGCTATGGACGTCGATGCTGCAGCTGCCCCCTGCTCCGTCAAGCAAGACTCTGCGTCCCCCGCCTCCGTCCGTCCCAGTGACGTCGACGTCGAGATGGAGGATGTACCCGAGTCTGCTTCGCCCAGGTCTTCCCCATCGCCTCCACCTCCAACCACAGAGTGCACTCTTTCACCACCGCAGCTTGTTGCGTGCTTGCTCATGCGATTCCGCTACCGCATCGGACGGGCGCCGGGGTTGCGCCATTCCGGCTGTGCCCCCTCTGCTTCGTGCGACGGATCTGTAGCCCCGCCTCGCGCGCCGTGGTCGCCCCGGATTTCGTCTCCTCTGGCAAGAGAGATTGTAGTCCGGTTATGACCATCCCTCCTTCCTTTTTGGCTCAATGACGGCTCGACCGACGACAATGCAAAATTGGTGCCTGGCACCGCACGCGCCGCTCCGCAGCGCCACATACACACACAGCGCGACAAAGCGCGCGCTCATTTGCCCGTTTTTTTTTTCCTGGTTTTGTGCTTTCATCAGCTTTTGATTCTTTTTAGGTCTAGTTTTAGCTCATTTTCTTTTCTTCCACGCAGCCGACAGACCACCCACGCTCGTGCATACACATGCTTTAGCTCCACATTTTTGGCATCCTACGCATATGCATTGCATTACACTCATCCATCCGATCCCATACCACCCCACGCATCGCACACTCTCACGACATCTGCCACGCATCCCCCGCATGCCCATCCTACGCGTTCCTTTTCGCACCCCCAATGTTCGCTCGCGTACGTGTTGTACTGTATATACGTGATTATACACACATGCGTATGAAGACTGTTTTGATGACTACATTGTATTTTTTTTTTGGTTTCTCAATTGGTGTGACCAAGGTACTGTACATGAAAAGTTCCTTTCTTCAATTCTCGACCTCGTTCAAGAATTTCCCGACGACATCCCAGAATTGCTCGGTCTCGTCTACCATAGGAAGATGCCCAGCTCCATCTATCTGGACACAAGTCACAGACGAAGACGAAGACAAGCCCGCTCGTCCGCCCTCGTCCCAGCTCTTCCGCCTGCTCTCGTTCCAGCTCTGAGCGAGCGCGCCAAGCCCCGCTCCAACTCTGCCGTTTCCGTCCAGCGATCCCGCGACGAGCAGCACCTTGGGCACTTTGGACGCGAACAGCGGCGAGTGCTCTTGTGGCGGCTCGCGGTCGTTTTCTGAATGCGAAGAAAAAAAAAAGAATTAAGTAAAACTTTTCTTTTTTTTTTTTTTGGAGAGAGGATGCGGACCGAGAAGGTTGTAGGCAGATAGAGCGCCGGCGCCTTGGACGAACCCGTCCACGTCCGTCTCTCGCACCATCCTCCTCAGCCACTCTGCGCGCTCGGCTCTGCCGCCTGTGACAGAGCCCGGAACGGAGGAGGCTTCATCGGAGCACTTTGAAGGAGCGGGGAACCACCGCGCCACCGTGACGCGCGCAAGGTCGTCCATCCCGACGCGGCGCGCGTACTCGATGCCCTTGCCGACGTCATCCCCCTGCGCGTCCTTGGCGTTCCAAACGCCGCCACCAGCGACGCTCGTGAGGCGGAGGACCTCCTCTCCACTCACGCCGCCAAACACGAACCCGATGCGCTCAGCCCACGCGAGCGCGTTGCCCTGCGGCGTGCGCGCGGACGTGTCGCACGCGATGATGGACTTGGCGAGCGGAAGCGGGAGGTGCGGAGCGGAGGGCGATGGCGCGGTGAGCGCCGAGAACGCGAGTGCCGCGGCGCCGCCTTGCGAGACGCCGATGACGCCGTGCAGCGGCGTGCGGATGTGCAGGTGCGAGAGCAGGTGCGCGAGGTCGGCTGCGAGAGAGGGGATCGTCGTGCGCGGCGCTGGGGCGGATGGTGTGGACGCGTCGGTCGTTGGGAGCGTGGATCCCCCGTGGCCGCGTTGCGAGTGCAGGAGGACGTTGAAGGAGGAGGCGAGGAGGTGGGGCACGAGGTAGGACCACATTGACGACGTGGTCAGCAGGGAGTTGGTCAGTGCGATCCAAGGCGAGGAAGGCGATGAGATCAGGGTGGTGGCGTGGATCGTGTGCTTGTGCGGCGAGTTGGGCGCAGAGGGCACCTCCACAAAGTGCTAGGGCAGACATGAGCATCGATCGCAGTCAAAGGACTCTCGACGACGTGCCTCGTTGCGCTCCACGGGCCATGGAACGGGATCGTCAGACAGACCTGCCACATCCAGTGATACGAGGAACCTCGAAACCATGTTGTACGTCGCCACGACCGCAGCTGCCTCGACCAGCAAATCCTGTACTTTACCTTCCACCTCTTCCGTCTCCTCCGTCTCTATCTTACCACCCCGTTTCACCCAATGGCGCAGATCTCGGAGAAGAGCATCGGTGATTCTTTTCTCAATTTTCACGTTCCTGGTGCTTGCATCTGCAAACATGAGGGCCGAGCTCTGCAAGGCTGAGAGGATGCCTGACGACGGCGGAAGCGGCGTGGCGACGTCGCGGATGATGTACAGCTGGGCCGTGGTCAATCCGGCGTCTCGCCCAACATGCTCGTGATGGATCCATTCGAACGCGGCCTTGTTAATAGCCGCAACGCGAAGGATCTGACACGGATCAATCAACCAAAAGCTGATAAGTCGATCGGTGCTTCAACCCGTTCCCAAAAAAAAAAAAAAAAAAGAAGCTTGCCAAACGCACCATCAACTCGCGCACGTCGCCAGGAAGCTCTCCTTGAGTCCTTACCGCTCCCAACAAGGAGTTCCAACCTCCGGCAATGGGAGGTACGTGTAGCAGCGCCGCATCAAGAGGGGTAATGCCTCTGGCTCCCCGCCGAGCCCTGATGGCATCTGCGACGGGTGATGTTCCGGGAGGTGGATAGCGCCCAGCGACGAGACGAGAGGCCTTGTGTGCTGCAGAAGTCGCTGCTGTCATTGAAGAGAAATCAGCGTTATTAGAGGGATTGTGAGAGACATTGGGGTTATGTATGGCGGAGGATCTTTGTTCCGTCCCGCTGCTGGTCAAATGTCACGTGTTCGTTCATGCGACAACATCAAATTCTCTATTCAAAGGACGATTGATCATTCTTTCACGCAGTACGTCTAACTGCCGCTCACGAGATTCTTCGCAGACGACCTGTCAGATGGCTGAATATGTTCTCCCATCATGCAAGTCATATTGCGAATAGCCAAAGAGTCACCTATATAAAACAAAACGACTGCATGAGAACTCAATTGCAGGCAGTCTCTAGGGCAATTGATGAGGTGAGATTTGCTCATTCCTCTTCCTATCGTTGTCCCTGCCG
The DNA here is from genome assembly GCA_030407095.1 of Macrocybe indica. Lineage (NCBI taxonomy): Eukaryota > Fungi > Basidiomycota > Agaricomycetes > Agaricales > Callistosporiaceae > Macrocybe > Macrocybe indica. Next base: position 2,919,013 of record JARFTL010000004.1, read on the forward strand.
TTCATTATATCATAGCCTCAAAGCCCCACCAGCGCTTCTGATTATTCACCCAAGTGGACGCGTATGACGTGTTCGACCTTGCAGGATCCGCTTTTCCCTTCCCGTCTCCCTTTCATCTTGCCCGTGATTTCGCAGCATGGTGTATGTGCTGTCGAATGATGCAGACTGACAGGCAGTGGTAGTGACTCCCCCATCATGGCGTAGCTGATTTCACCTAATGAAGACGAAGTCCGTCGTAGCCAACATTATATTCGTCTCAGATTCCTGTCGAAGGCCAGGATGGTCGGTCTCACTCGGAACACTACTGATCACTCAGTGCAAGGCGCGACTGGTGGAGTTGCGTCAGAGTAGTCTGTGCGTTCCAAGCTTTTCCGGAATTTTTCCCAGATTGAGCACATTATCAATCACATTCTTGAACTCTTCAACTGGTTTGTCGACCGGAACACAGCCACATATATCAATCAAGGGTGGTATCACTGATGTCGCCTTCAAGTCTCGTCGTCCAAGTCTGCTGGAGATCCAATGACAAACGTCAAATCTCTATATTATCTCTTGTCATTTTCCCTTTTACAGTGCCTCCTTCATGATTTTTCCCTTGTCCTGCTGCGGCCGAGCGTCCGCGCGTCATCTGCAGGCCCTTACTAACACTCAGCCTCATCGTTCCATTCAATCTTCGGGTCAATCCTTGCCCAAGGGTGCAGAACGTCTCCGGTCCTAAAACAGCTACTGTCGTCATCATCAGCAAAGCTGCACAGGCTTTCTTTGCTGGACTCATAAAGCCTCTGGCTGACTCTCGACAATGAACAACCGCCGACTTCAGGCAACCCTCGCCATCTATCGGGGAAACATGTACACCAGCAATCCGTACGCGCAAGGCGGGTGGCGCAATCCGCAAAATCCTCTGTCCGTTTATCAAGCAGGTGGTAGCGATTTCCAACCGCAGCCGTCTGTCTATGGCGCTCTTCCTAGCTTGGCCGTGTCAGCCGTCTCGTCTCCCGATGCGACGCCTCGAACTCTAGTGTTTCGATTCACTGCGCTGAATCCGACCGTGGCGAACTCGATCGTTATTGGTCCGGAAAACCAGCATTATTTTACCATATCCACCGTCATCCCTTCGGCTTCTCTCGTGTTCACGACATTCCATAACATCGAAGGAAAGACCGTTGCTCGCATTGAATGGTCTCAGACACCCGTTGTCGAGATTGGAAGCCAAGTTCCGAGGCAGCCTGCTCCCGAATGGTTGCGGTGCGACTCCAACGGCCCGTGAGTAATCGACTTCTTTCCCGACTTTATCCTATCTAGCAAGAAATTAATTTCGATCGCGACTTAGGCATCGTATCATGTACATGAACCAAAAGTGGCACACTTGGTATCGCAGAGATAGAGAAATTCTAGTTCGTGTGCTAAATGAATCTGCGTTCTGATTCTAATGAATTCTGATAGTTGCTGACTGTTAACGCTTCCAAGACCGAATTGTTGGCTAGAACTGTCCCAAAGGGCAAGGACATAGAGCTAGAGATAACCGAAGGGGCTGCACAGATGGGATACCTGGAAGTCACTGTTGTGGCAACCGTCCTCTTCTATTCAGGGATTTGGAATTAAAGACCGTCTCATACCCCCTTATTATTGATAGAAACATATCTACAGTATTCGTTCTACTGTGCCATATTGTTCTTAACTATTAGATCGACATAATATGTATACAAGTCTGAAATGTCGAACACGTTTTGTATTTCTCAACCGTATGAAAAAGGTTTGAATTCGAAACGATAACTCATTTTACCTTAAACGGGACCAACGCCCACGATGCACTGCACCTATACGCAAGTTGTCCGTCGCTGGAGGATTTTGTCTGAACTCGTCCAAACCCGCCATTTGTTTTGATCATGGTGATATGTCATCAGCTGTAACATCAACGTATCACGGAACCGAGCCTTCATCGGTGCAATAAATAAATTCTGGCGCAGAACTGACTGTGGTCTCTGTCGATGCGTTCACGGCACTGCTGAGCATGCCTTGGCTTGTTGTGGCGACTTGGAGCCAAACACAGCCATAAGTATCTTGGACTTGTCGCCACATGTTGCACGCACCATGTGCAGAACGCGTGTATCAGCTCTTGTCAGAGGACATGCTTCGACGTTGTCCTATATAAGTTAGCGGTAATCGCTCATGGAATTCGAAGAATGCGGAACGTGTTCGCGCAGCCCTCCAGCATTCGAGTCGTCATGACTTTTCACTAGAACGATCCCAAGAAAGGTGTTCCTACTGCGCCACTATTTCTTCACAGCATTTTTTTTTTCAGCTTTTCGAATACTGCGCTTACGCTGAGATATTAGCAAGGGATCGCAAATGCCGGATGTCAGTAAGAGTCGAAGCGGAAACACTCAGTGCGCGGCTTGTCTAACAAATAGCCGCTGTCGCTTACACTGTCCTCCCTTTACCAGGCATGGCGCCACAGAGGCGAGGATTGAGCCTCTACCAGAAGACTCGTCATCCTCATCTTCTAATCCTGGAGCGCATCGACACTATTATCCTCGTCCGCCAACACCTCCATTTCTTTCCGGACGTACCGCATCTCAAACCAAAAGGGACGATGCCACCAAGAAAGACGAAACGTCGCTTCCGAAGTTCGACTGGCGCGGTCACTTTCAGCTGCTCTCTCAACTTGAAGAAGACTCTAAGCGAAAGAAATACCACCGGTCTGCCTCCGCGTCGCGTACGAAGCGGGAAAAGGAGTCAACGCTGTCCCTCCTTCTCGATCAGCTCTTGTCGCAGACCGCACGGGCTAACTTGGCTGAGAAAGAACTCGCCGACACCAAGGACGCTGCGATCAAGGCGGCGATACAGTGGAGAGAATCCAGAGACAAACTGGAGCTCGAGCTAGTCCAAATGAAGCTAGAACTATCTCTTTACAAGAATAAATACAACGAAGCGCGCGAAGGTATCGCAGAAAAAGACGATTCTTTTTTCAATAATTCTGATTGACTTCTTTTTTTGTTATCAGAAATTAACCGAGCTCAGGAGGCGGTCCGCAAGCTCGAAGCGGCGCTCTCTGAGGCCGACGATCGAAGTGCTAGAGATCGCGCAAAGGCAAGACAGGTTTTGGAGGAACGTGCAATAGAGGCCGCTCGCGAGCAAGGTCATAGGGAAGGATGGAGACAAGGTCTTGAAAGAGGACGGTGGTATGCTTGGATGGCATCTGAGTACGCTGACGAAGATGTTTACGAAGTGGAGGAGGATTATTTCGGCCCTCGCCATACCACCTCATCGGACTCCCGTAGCTCTACCAGAACACAGAGATCGACATCGACCAGAAGGTACTCTCTCCCAATTTCCCGCAACATGTTAATTGATAGTTTCCGTTGCTTAGAAGCCCCACGAGCTCAAGACGTCGGCCTCGAGACGAATCAGGAAGTAACAACAAAAACGTAAATACTCATTTGGTCCAGTCATCCTTTTTCCCGGCTATAGATTATATTCCTTAGGCACTCCACAATCGCGATGCCCCCGTAGTGCCGTCTGCACAGGAACCATTGCCGCCCCGACGCCCTGAGACGACGGCTGTTCGTTCTGGGACTCAAGAACATCGCGAGACTCGCAGTAGATCCGACTCTAGGGCCCAACCTTCCAGAACGCAAACGAATTCCCCAGCTCCCAGTTTAGCGCCATCTCGCCGATCTCAAAAATCGACTGTCGTCCCTCCAGATAATTACATCCCCTCAATGGGACCAGATTCTCGTATATCGCTTCCTCCGCCTCACGAGCTCGCTCAACCAGTGGAATACCATGCAAGTGACAGCGAGCAAGGACGAACAAATAATGTCGTTGGCGCCGGCCTGGGCCAAATTCCAAGCAGCCACGGTAACGTGGATCGAGGCGTGAAGGACAAGATGAAGGCGCCTATGCCTGTTACTGATTACCGCACGGGCGGCGGTTCGGCTGACCATGGTTCCTATTCCAGAGCTCGTGTGGAGAATAACAGAGGACAGGAGCATTATTCGCGTGCACCCTCCGCCATGTCAATGACCTCTAGAAGCTCCTACAAATCGATCTCCGAGTTTGATCTACTGAAGAGTCCTCCGAACCGACGCAATAGAAGCGCTACATCACCCATTCCGATGAATGCCATGCAATATTCTAGTGTCCCTGTTAGCGCCGGAATGCAACCGGAAAGAATAGCTGAAGAGTGGCGCTCTGCTAATACCGAATCTCAGTCGAGCGCCACAATCGCTCCTAGTTATCATCACAGGAAAGCGGAAAGCTGGGATGCGAACTCGATTTATTCGGCAGCCAAATCAGGCGATCGTAGCCAAGGGGTATGGCGCTCTTTCTATGGATCATTGTGTCCGATGTGTACTGAAAAAAATTCCCCATCCTTCGTTTATGAAGACGTCCTCCCGACCTTCCACTGCCAGGCCAAAGACTCCGAGCGATCGTTACCCACGGAAGGAGATACGGGAATTTGCTTTACCTGTACCACTATCCTCTATGTCAGTGAGTGGTGCCAGCGGGAAAATCCCCATTTACTCCAATCCTTCACCCCTTCTCCACGATTCTGGCGACAATGGACATAGGCAGACAGCATCGGAACATCTATCTGAAAATACTGGTTCGGGGTCGACGTCACAAGCACTGAAGATTGATGTCGAGTCGCCTGTAAGCATCTTTATGACCTGGCGCGTCTGCGATAGAGGTTGATGCATGATTAGTCCACTGTGTCTAGCAGTTCTGTACATACTATGAATGATTCCGCGATGCTGTCTCCCGATGCTGCTAGCAGGCCTGTACATCTTCCCAACATGGACGTTCTGCGCGAACAAAACAGGTTCACGACGCCTACGCAATCATCGACAAAGTCTGACCCCAAAGTTATATCCGTGGACAATCTACCTCCTGGATTTGTAGCACTCAGTCCTATACCGTACACCATGAACGCTCTCCCAAGCCATGACAATCAAAGTGGTAATCCGACTCATCCGTATCCTATCTACTCCGCACCGAGTCGTCCAGGCGCTTCGACCGGTACTCCAGAGTCCTCCACGTTATTCCAGGAACCAACACGGCCGTCAACCGCGATAGGTAGCGATGGGTCAAAACAAAAATGGCTAAGCAACAATAGCGAGAGCTCTAGAAGAAGGGTGTTCAGTTTTGGAACATCACCTGCTCCTCTGAACCGGCCTATCTCCCTCCTTTCCAATTCCGATTAGTACGAATAACTCCTCCATAAGCAAGTTTTACCCAGACGCTCTATCTGTAATGTTGATGTATTGCGATGTAAATTAGCCATGAATGAAGACATGATTTTCGCTCAGCAACAAGAGTGGAGTGCCGTGGGAATTTTCGCTGAAAACAAGCTTTATCCTGGTCTTGCATTTTGATGAAGGCGAGTCGTTTGAGGAGCGTTCGTCCACATCACTCAACCCGTCGCATCTCATCAGATTGCCGTGGAAGGATGTTGTCACGGTCAGCTGGGCGCAATTTACAAACATATCCGACAACTTGAAGTCAAGAACAAATACAAGATCGACCTCCTTCTCATATGCGGCGATTTTCAGGCGGTGCGGAATCACCGGGACCTTCAATGTATGGCCGTTCCAAACAAGTACAAGGAACTTGGGCAATTCTACAAGTAAACGCGTTTCAGGCTGTTTTAGAACGGATTTCATTTTGTTGATCGTTCATTATCGACGTCAGGTACTACACCCGTGAACGTCAGGTCCCGGTTTTGACAATCGTTATTGGAGGGAATCACGAAGCGTCCAATTACATGTGGGAATTGTGAGTATAACTGATACATGCGAGTGTTGCTTTGACGAGTTTAAAAGGTATCACGGTGGATGGCTCGCTCCGAACATCTATTTCCTCGGACATGCTGGCTGTGTCCAAGTGAATGGTATACGTATTGCAGGCGCCTCCGGAATATTCAAAGCGCATGATTTCCGCCAAGGTCATACTATTCTCGTTGCGGATGAGCTGCGAGTTTACCCCACGATCACCAGGTAATTACGAAAAAATGCCATACGACTCGAGTGCCATGAGGAGCATCTACCACACACGAGAATTTTGTGTTAGGAAATTGTCCCTCGTAAGCCAACATGTGCATGGTCTTCTGCCTTTACCGACGTCATTGTTAGTTGTCTCCTACGGATATCTTTCTCTCGCACGATTGGCCGCAGCGCATTGAACACCACGGTGATCTACAGGGGTTGCTCCGCCGTAAACGCCATTTCCGAAGCGACGTCGAAGCTGGAACTCTGGGTTCACCTCCCTTGATGAACCTTTTGAAGACGATCAAGCCTCGATGGTGGTTTTCTGCGCATTTACATGTCCGATACGAGGCGACCGTTGTTCATGACGGTCAACCGGCCGCTCCCAGTCAACAAGCTCATATTCCGAATCCCGACGAGATCGTGATCGACGACGACGAAGAGCAGACGCCAGACGTGCAGACGGGAACTGCCACAGTGCCTTCTTCTCGCAATCCCGAAGAAATCGTCTTGGATGATGAGGAGGGCGGCGTAGATGTCTCATCTCATGTCGCCCAGCCCCATGAGACCCGATTCCTTGCCCTGGATAAATGCCTTCCGAAGCGGCAATTCCTAGAGGTTCGGTTGTGCTGTCACTGCGCCGCTCCAGCGCTAACGCTCTCGAAGGTTATCGATCTTCCTACGCCGCAGGAAGGCGCCACGCACGAACCCGCTCTATCGTTTGATCCAGAGTGGCTTGCGATCTGCCGTGCGTTTCACCCGTGGTTTTCGACGACGCGCCACCAGCGGCCATTCCCAGATGAGGCTGAAGCACGTCAGATGGTGGCAAAAGAGCTTGAATGGGTCTCGAATAATGTGCCGCAAAAGACAGGCGATCAGTACTCGGTAGCGGGATGTCAGACGTTCGTCCCGACGGCTCCTGGTCCTGGCGGCGAGGGAAACGCCAAATTTGAGCAGCGTGAGTACAATGCGCGATTGGCTCAAAAATGCTGTAGATGACAGATGTTTTCGCAGCTCCATGGTATACAAACCCTCAAACCGAGGCGTTCTGCTCTATGCTAGAATTGGTGAACAAAGTCAACCCCCCACCTTTGCCACCGACATTATCTACGGGTCCATCATCGTAAGAGCGACTAGGCCCATCGAGGCAAGAACTCACCCAACTTTCAATTTTTGATGAACGCGTTTGGCCTTGCGCAGTTTGGCCGCCTGAGCACTTGACCAAGTCCTTTGTTACTTTAGCTAAGAACGGCTGCATTTCGTAACGTTGCGAAAGTCGCATTTGTTCGCAATTCAAAGCTTGTCTGACGGGGAACTTGTCAATTGACATTGCACGTGTGCTTTCATGTATAATTATTGCGTGCGTGTATGCAAGGCCGCCAATCAAACGTCTGATATCCTGTTCATTTTTGAGACAGGTGTTGGCATCGCCGTCGGCGCTAGTATGTGACCGACTTCTTTGCAAATTCTCTCGCTCCTACGTCTCTGCGGACGTTTCAGCCAAATCCACTAAATCTATGGTGGCGGCGACCATGATCAGCCTTTTGGTTCCGCCATGCAGCTCAACGTGAATGAGCACTGAATAAATTGCCGAATGGGATAACTTTTGGCAATCAGGTCCAACGATTCTCCGTCTGGATCAGCTCAGGAACAATCTTGTCTGTCAGCCCCTTAATCTCGACCTCTCGAGGGATTTAACGATTATGATACAAGGATGATGAGCTATCTCTTGCCCACATGACTCCCTCTAGTTCACTGGACTTTGTTCCCATTCCGGACGTTTGCTTGAGCCCGTGGCTACTCGACCTCTTGGACGTCTTGTGGTTGCGTGGATTGTGCGAAAAAAACACATGTCTCTCTCCCACATGTCGTGAAATTGAATGTACGGACGGAACGCGGCTATTCTCGAGTCTTCTGCCTCCGCTGTCTTCGGTTTTCCGCCAAGCAACAAATTGTTTGAAGGGTTTCTTTTCTGACAACCTTCCATCTGTGATCCGTGAGCCTGACGAGCGTGTCAGGTACCCTCTCTTCCCCTGGACGTGCTCGGCACCGTTCTGATGAGCCAATCACTGACAACCAACGGATCTGCCGAACTTTGACAGTGTGCCCCGCTTCTCAGATCTCAGCATTCAGGTGCATTGCAGCGTTTGTTCAAATTATAGCCGAATCTGTCGAACAAAAATGCACGGTTGACTGGAAAGTTCCCACCGCTAGTCTGACGGGTGCTGGCAGATTGTGACATGCCGTTGGGGCCTTGTGTTAAACACCTATGTCGAATCTTTTGAGAACGCGGCCCGAATTCCCAGTCCTGATGTTTGTATCTTTTGACTCGTCAGTCCTGGAAGGTGGGTTCTTGACCGACCTGGAACAAGTCGCGGATCTCCCCACCATTCTCGCCGCCTGTTTGTTCTTCACTTGTTCTCCAACAGATTGTCCGCATGACGAGAAGTGCTTCCGACCCTGTCATCTTAACACCCTCAAAACGGAGGCATTTGTCTGCCACTTCATAGCCTCGTGATCTTGGCCTTGTGGCGTTAGATGGTCAGCCGTCTCCGTTTCAAACAGCCACCCTTGATAAGCACGGATCTCGTTCTTTGCATGTCGCGGATTCTGTCGTTTTACAATCGGTGCGAGTGCGTTCGCGAGTTTCTGTTTCTTCATGCGGCGCAGCGGGCTTGGCGTCGTTGGAGAAATCGGCCAAAGACGCTGCGTGTTTAGCACGACGTCTAAGCGGATTGGGCTTGGCGTCTTTTGAGACCGAGTCATGCAGACTAATAGAACGCGGACAGAGCGATTAGTGGGGGATCCACGTCAGATAGCGCTCGAGCGCAGACCATATTGCGTCGGCTTCTCGTCGCCGCTTTAGCTCCATAAAGCGATATTCGACCTAGCGCGGTGCTGCGGCGGCAGCGCTCTCCCGTGTAACGGCAATCTGGAAGTGAAGCCATCGATTTCACTTGGCCAAGTTATTTTCCATGATTGATTGTTTTGCACTTGTCAATTCCTTGACAGGTGTCGACGAACGGTGAATAAAGGGAAAAGACAGAAAAAAAAAACAGAGACAAACGTCTTTCTGCGACGGAGGTGTGATTGTGATAGGCAGATTGACTTGATCAAACATGCGTCTGGAAGACGCGTTTTGCTGTGGTCTTTTACCGGGGGGCTTGATTGTGCCAACGACGAGGGGCACACAACGACTGTTCGGCTGCCACCCTCCTTCATTCTCCTACTCACATCGAAACGGATACGCATCACTTCTGACACACGCATATGTACTTATGGACCACGGGCTGTGTGTTTTCGTTTGGCACCGAAAAAAAAAAAAGGAGCGTGTCTGATGGTGTGCCACGGCGATCATGATGCATCATGTATGGCAATCAGTCGCATCAACTGGTCTTACGTTGGTGTCCTGGCTCATCGGGGGAAGGGTAAGGGATGGGGTAGGGAAGGGGCGCGTGTGCCGCCAAAGGCTGTTACATATGGGCATATCTGGGACAACAGAGATGACAGGATAGGACCCCCCCCCCCTCGCGTCTGGGACGAGACGAGACGGGAGAAGCGCGGCCTGGACGCGCTGTTAGGATGAATCCAGAGCTGTACGCCCGGGGCCGTCGCGCCCCGCGTAGACCGCCAGGCATTTCAGCACGCTTGGCGAAAAAAAAATTGCATTATCCGATGGCTAGACAAGCGAGACGTCTGTGCATGTGTGCGATATCCCCAACCCCTAAGCATTTTGGATTTCTCACTCGGACGGTATCATTCCACATGCCAAACCCGGCTTCCGAAGGGACCTGCGCATTCACGCCGGAGACTGAGTGGAGGGCGAGAATAGGCTTGAGAGTGGGCTTTTTTTTTGCTTCTATCAATTTGTTGATAGAAGTACTGGCCATGTTGAAAGGTCGTGCTTGATGAACTATTTCTGTTGACCGAACTGTCTGTGAGAAGTGTGCATTTTCCTTTTTACTCAAAACGGGAGCGTCGTCTTTGACGGACAAGTTCGAGAGAGATGCCTGCCGTTCTGTGAGAGACTGATGTTCGCACTGTCAAGCAAACTTTGTCATTTCTCGGAGAGAACGCCTATCTGGCAATCACCCCGAAACATCAAACGCGAGCCGGTCGGGGAATAGCACCAGCCGTCATAACTCATAACGATATCATGAGGAGCTCAGGCGCTATCACGAATCGGGGTAAGCGAAAAAAAGAGAAAGCTGGGGGCGCGCATCTGCCATTCTGGGCTCCTGCGAGGTGCTGTTCGCAAAGAAAATAAAAGATTAGGTCGAGCTCTGGCCGACAAAACGGGAAGTGTTCCGAAAGCACAGGACGAGATGGCGAGGGGGCCGATGATAGAGCAAGGAACGGGGGGTTCTGGTGGCTGGAATGAATGATGACGAGGCTGGTAGGGTCGCGAGCACGAGCCACCCGACGCGCCGCCTCCGATCCGCTGTCCCCGACGATGTAGGCTGAGGAAGGCGGACCGAGTTTTGAAGCCAGCGCCTGTCAGCGAGGCGGGCGTGTCTATAATTAACGAGGCACGATATGAAGCGAACAAGGACGACGTACGAGCACCTGGATTGGGGGTGTTCGGACTCGTTCGGGATGGTCTGGATGTCGTTTTTTTTTTTTATTTGCAAGTCATATCTGCCATAGTAAGGAAAAGAAAGGCATCGCGTTCGTGTGGATATATCCTTGGAGAGGACTTGCCAACTGGGTGCCCTGTCGATCAGGTAGTGAGTAATGACGACGGTGACGCTGCCAGCGACAGCGACGTGATCGTCCATCTGTCTGGTCCTGTCTGCCCAGGTCTAGTCTATGCAAAAGCCAAGAAAGGGTTTCATGCGGCGCGGAGTACTTTGCTACGATAACATAGTCCTTGAGGTGTGCGTATCCGTGGTCGATCTCGTACCTGAACGCGAAACTCGAACGTGCCTTCGGCCCTTGCGGGCGTGCCTGTTGACCCGGTGCCTTTGTTGTTCGCCCTCCCACTGCCATGTAGCACAGGGTGGCGATGGCATTGTTATGGACGGAACGATAAGTGAAGGAAGAGTACTGTACGGAGCGTAGGATGGTCCGAGAGAGGAATAGCGATGCCCGCTCTGGTTTCGCTTATCGAACGATCTGGACGCACTTGACTGTTTTCGTGCAGCGGGCCCTCCCGGATGGGGAAGAATAGCGAGCTGTTTCGGTGGAGCATTGATAGCTTGGTATCCAAGCAATGTTCACGTCTGTGGAGCTGGTTTGACGTTGGTTGTGGAGAGGAGAGGCGTTTGTTTTTGAAATGAATTTCTTTTTTTTTTTTTTTTTTGGTTTTTTACATTACATTACATATGGCAAGTACGTATGAGAGAGCGGGTTCTTGTTATCCGCATGAGGTGGATTGCGCAGAGGGTTGGGCGGGTTCTTTGACGGGCGTGGGGTTTTTTTGTTGAGAAATTTGGAGAATCGATCAAGTCACGGGTTGCCGACGTAAGCAGTTCAATATCGCCCAGGATGCGGGGTGGCGGAATGGTCAATGAAAGGCACAGAGGGAGTGGATGGGAAGGCAGCGTGCGTTGGGTGCCTATCTTGTTTCGAAGAGACGCGATCGACGTGAACGGAACAATCGCAGGTCGGTCAATCGCATGGCTCGCTGGACGTTTTCTGTTTGTTGGAAGGCCAGTCTCACGCTCGCGAGAACGGACGATCGTAAAATGAAAAGAACGCGACAGAGAAGCGAACAGGACGGATTTTGAAAGACTTTAGAGATCGTTCCCGCAATCCGCTCAGGGGGGAGGGAGAGTTGGTAATTTCGTTGCGATCGCCGGAAAGGCATTTAGCCTTGAAATTCGGGATTCCCTTTGATTCCGGGATAACCGGTGCTAGAGGTTTTGAAAAAAAAAATCTAGACCTAAAAATGTTTTCATTTATGCGGTTTGAGCCAAGATGACGGGAATTGGGTTGGACCCTTGATCTGATTGTAAGATTGAATGTCCGACTTGTTTGTGCCTTGAAGAATAAATATAATAATAATATAAAATAATAATAAGAATAAAATAAAATAAGGGATGGAGAGTTGATCAGGCACTCCCCTTCTTAAAGCTGACCTTTCCACCTGTCTCTTTTTTTTTTTTCCTTTTTTTTTTTCTTTTTCTTTTCGATGGACCGTTCAGAGGCTCCTGCTACCCCTGATCCCGTCAACACCAACGCTGCAATGCTAGCTCAGCCTCCGTCCCTTCCACAGCAACAACCAAAGCGTTATCGTGCTCCTCCTGCAAAGACTTTTCAATGTAGGGGTTACGGTGACTGCGCCATGATCTTTTCACGCAGCGAACACCTAGCCCGACACATCAGGTCTGTCGTCTTGTTTCAAATTTTTTTAAAAAATCCAGTGCGTCTCGAGCCGTGAACATTCCATATCGCAGGAAACACACCGGAGAGCGACCGTTCACGTGTCATTGCGGCAAGCAGTTTTCTCGTCTCGACAACCTCAGGCAGCACGCACAGACCGTCCACGCTGACAAGCCGGAGCAGAACGAACGCATGATGCGCGACCTTACTTCTCTTCATGCTTCCATGGCTGCTGCCAACAAGATCGGTCAGGCCAGGGGAGGCCGTCGTCCAGCAGCTGCTGCCGCTGCAGCGGCGGCGGCAGCGTCGGTGGCCGTAAACACCAGCACCAACGCTAGTGCTGCCGCCCAGGCTCAGGCGGCTCAGGCACAGGCAGCAGCCGTCGCGGCGGCTCAAGCGGCAGGACTTTCGACGCACGCCCTCGCCGTCAACGGGCTAGCCATGGTCAAGCAGGAAGACGTGCCCATGACGATGCGCTCGGACCCTGGCGTGCCCTACGACCCCGAGCACCACCACAACGGACTGTTATACCATCACCACCACCACCACCAGAACGGATGGCACGTCCAGGCAGCGCCTGACAACGCTGCCGACGCTCACGCTCGCAATCATTCCTTTCGTGACCCCGGCCAGTCCTTTCTTGCCCCAGCATCCCACAACAACGCAACAGCAGCAGCAGCAGCAGCAGCACAACCACCACCACCACCACCAGCAGGCGCTCAATCCCAATCCTTTCTCTCCTTCGCCCCCAATCTCGGATTCGGTCTCTCCACCGATCCACGCGATGCCGCGCCCCGTTCCCGATCTGGATCCGGCGCAAGTCGCCCATCCACTGCAGCTGGTCTTGCCGACCCAAACAATCCAAGATCCCTCCCTCCCCTCTCTGCAATCGTCTCCTCTTCCATCCCCGCATCGTCTTCCCCAGTCCATCAACAACAACAACAACAGCCTTACTCCGCCGCTTCACCCGCCTCTGCCCAGTCCCAGCAACTACTTGCCTTTCAACCCCACCACCTCCACAGACGACAGCCAACCGCTAGTCGTCCCGGCACAGCTTCCTCAGCCACAGGCCCCTCAGCATCATTCTACTCGGCAAAATCATCTCCTTATCATGCAGGACCTGGAATGGTCCCTCGCCCAGCAGCAGCAACAGCAGAGCTATCCCCAGTACACTATGGACGATTCGACATGGGACACCCAGGCCAACACCAGCAGTACGACCCCAGCCCTCCCGCCGCAGCCATCCCAGATTCGCCCTCCGGAGCAGATCCCTCCCCATTTTACTTCTCCCCTCCTGAACACCCACACCAGCACGCATCCGCCTCGCCGCCCCTCATCAACGTCAGCAGCAGCAACCCGCGTAAACGGGCCTACGCCGGACCCGACGGGCCTCATGCCTATGACGAGTTTGCATACGGAGCATCGCCACCACCTCCGCCACGACACGGGCAGCAGCAGCAGCACAACCACCACCACCAGCAACAGCAACAGCAACAGCAATCACACGACGCCGCCCAATACCACTCCGCCCCCCAGCAGCACCATCCGTACGACTACGACTACGGATCCGAGTCGCGTCCCCAGTCTCGACGTCTGTCGGTCATGGAGCTCTGCAATGACTCGGATGCCGGAGTTGTCGGAAATGGCGGTGTCCATGTCGGATCTGGAGCGTTTTTACTTTCAGCAGCAGCCGTTGCTGCTGCCTCGTCATCAGCCGAGTATGGATATGCAGGCGTATATGCCTCGACCGCCGGTTCAGGATCGTCCAGACCAGGCACTTCGACCAGCGGACTCGTCTCTTCCGCCTCCGCACTCGCTCTCTTTGATCGCGAATCATCAGGCACCCCTCCGCGAGCCGCAGGACATCACCAGCACCAGCAACAACAACAACAATACCAGCACGTCTACGGGCACGTTTCCCAGCCTCACCAGGCGCCAGTCGGCGGCGGCTCTCCAGTACACGCAAGAGCTTCACCGGCAACAGATGCGTCAGGCGGTCGAAGCCCAACGCAGGAGCTCGGAGGGCCAGGCGCAGGCTCAGGTTCAAGCGATGGAGGAGTATTTGGGTATGGAGTTGCTCCGTCGCCAGCGCTCAGCGCAAACGCAAGGTTATCCTCCGCCACACCTCCCTCCGCCACAGCAGCAGCGGCAGCAGCAGGAGGCCTTTCGTCACCCACCGCAAGCGTTTATGATGCACGACGAGGATCCGCGTCGGCTTCTCCCGCAAGCGCAGCCGCTGTCGCTGCATCACCCCTCCTCCTTGGCGGCGTACACCACGGAGGACACTCGCCCGCATCATATGGCCACGGCGGCGTCCCCCATTCACCCGCGTTTTCCGTCGTCTCAGACGGCGGCTTTCAGCACCAGCAACAACAGCAGCACTTCGTCCCATCTCCTTCACCTCCCAATGTGAGCGCCGTGTCGCCCCATATGCAGCACCAGCACCAGCAGCAACGCGCCGCGTCCTTTTCGCCTCGCTCTGCAGCCTCGTCCCCGTCCTCTGTCGTCGGTGGTGGCGGGTCGCCCTATATCGGCGGGCCCCATGCGCACCACCACGCCGCCGAGTACGGCATGCGTGTCTGAACCGAACCGCGTCTTGAAATTTGTTTATTGGTTCTAGAAATTCGGGAACAGGTGTGCTGTGAATGGGAAAAAGATATACGATTTCAAATTATTTCTTTCTTTCTCTCTTTTTTTTTTTGATGGACGCTCTTTCTGCCTCCTCCTCTCAAAGCTGTTTCGCTGAATGCTGCCTTCGTATGCGACGTTTTTCCTATCTGTAATCTTCTTCCCGTCGGTTCCTTCGGTGTCCTCTCTTCCTCCGTTCCCGTTCCCATGTATCTTATACCTTTTTTCCCTCTTTCTTTTTTTTTTTTTTGCTTCGGAATTACTTTACCCCGCTCACCACTTCTTTCGCGTGCTAATACCAATTTCTTTTCTCTTCCTTCGATTTCGTGACTATAACGATTATACCTTTGGATCCCACCAAAAAAAAAACCCATCAATACCTTTTCTTTTTACCACAATGCCATATACCTTCTTAATGTACATAATTATCTCTTCTTTTTTTCCACCTTTTCAAAAATGTTTGAAAATCTATCGCTCGCTCGTTGCCTCTCGTCCCGCCCGCTTCGTCCTCCACTTCATCTTATTGGATGTGTATTTACTGTACATCATGTCGCTATTTCTTCACGTACATACTTTTGATAACGTTTTGACCCTTGTTATGCAACAACTCGTGTCCGGAAATATATATGTTTTAATTAATCCTATTCTACATTTCGAAATCGGGTGACTGATATTCGTAATTCATCCGCCGTCTCGTGGTCCCCACCTTTCCCGCATCGGGCAGCTTCCAAGACAGTGGCCCCCCCCCCGCTGATCAGCCATCCCCGGTCCCATGACCGCTGTCGTTCGAACTTGGGCTGCCAATCCCTTGAATGACGGACCAAGGCCAAACCATTCCTCCTGCCAAAACAGAAAGGGAAGGGTTAAAAAAAAAATCTGGAAAACAGAAACGCGAAAGGAAACGCAAATCTTGGACGGGGGCGATTTGGCTCCATATAGACGGGACGGACGTGCTGTTTTCGCAAGCTGCGTTGCGTTCTTTTTTCAAGTTCTCCATTGCCATTTCATCATCACGCAGTCCGAATTCATGATGGCGTCCGCGTTCCCTATCCGAGCGGGTATCCTCCCGTTCTCGGCTTTCGAAAGAGTCGAGATGAGCGCCCGCTTGCGGAGCGCGCATCGGGGAAATTATTCATCCGGACTTTTCAGTTTTCTGATGACCATCACCAAACGACACGCCTTCTTTGTGTGTGAGCACTTGCAAGGCTGGTGGGCAGTGGGCAACCCCCCTCCCCTTTTGCTAGCGGACGTGGCTCGGTCTTGTGGCGCTGATGGCAACCGGCTTATGGCTTTTTCGACTACTTCAAGGAAAAACTTTTTTTGTCTTTCGTGCTGCCTGTTCGTTCACGACGTGTGGTGTTTTGAACACCTGATACATGCCTGGGACACCCGGAAACGGGAAAAACAAAGCGTTTTTCGTCCTTCCGGGGTGTTTCTGATCATGAGGTTCGTGCGTCGTCTTGGAGTCATGCATCGTCAGACGGGCTGGGCGTCCAGGAAACAAGATCTCCAGAGCAATATGATTTCCTTTCTGCACAGAACGACATAAAAAAAAAGTTTTGACGCGGCTGGATCGGAACGCGGAGTGTTTCAGATGTCTGTCAGTCAAACAAAACGAAAACATTTTATGAGGGAGACTTTCAATCGTTCGACGCTTCACATTTTGGAAGAAACCCTCGGCAGCTATTCGTCTCGACTGAATTCATTGACAGAATAGCAAGGATGCAAATCAGCCCTGTGAGGCACGAACAGAACGCAGAAAGTTTGTTCGGTGCCGGGCAACAAGGTCCGGGGGGGGGCCAGAATACGCGATTATCGCGTTGCAGCGGGTGAAGGGAGGACAGGCTTGATCACGCGACGCCCCATGTTTGGCAATTCGTGATCATCTGCAAGCGAACGTTCAACGCTGTGCTCCATTTGTGGTGCGCCGATTTCATATCGCAGCTCATCCGGGCCGCGTGTCTGCTAAGGCAAATGACAACATCCCAAAGCCGTCCCCAAAACTCGCTGCCCCTATCTTCCTTTCTCCTTCCAATGTGCTAGAATGTTCATGTGACTCGAGCGATTTTGTTATTTTGCTGTCGCTCGTCAACACCCCCATTTGCTTTTCCTTTGTCTTGATGCTGGAAATTCTCAGGGAAAGTGGTATCTCGTCCAAGGCAAGCTTTTGAGTGGAACAAGTACGTGCCTTGGATGTGATCGAGGCGTGAGGTGCCTGCAGCCATTCGAAGATCAAATTTTATTAAAGCAAAGCCACCGTCTGCTCCAGATCTCTTGAATCTCAGGGGGTGGGGAAGAAACCCGTTGCCTGAGTTCGAGAGTAGAAAGAAGGGGCGAAGGCTCGAGTTCATATCATCACCATCTTGCAAGCGCGCGCTACGCAATCCAGTCTGAACTGGCAATGTCAAAGCCGATCCGGATTCGTCTTCGCGTATTGAGATTTATTGGCAGGGAGATTGAGAAGTCTAAAGTTGTTTCCCATATGTTCCAGCAGGTAGTGGAGTCCCACGCTGCTGTTCTATAAAATCCCAAGGGCGAAGAGTTTAGCGTGCCTGGTCTATCTGGAAAGATTTGCTACAGCCGCGGTTTAATAGCAGGACATCGACGCCAAAACGAGTTCGGCGCACCTGAATTTTGTACCTGGCCATAGCAATCGGGATGTGGCGTTTGAGATGGAAGTCAGAGACGGTTTCGTCCGCTTCGTGAACATTAAAATGATTATATCATTGACAAGCTCGTGAACGCCGACAGGGTACAGAATAGAGGGGACAAAGCACACGATCCATGATGTAGGAAAGGCGAATGAGGGAAAACAAAAGCTTTACAAACACGACATCAAGGGCATCATCGAGAGAGACGACCAATCGGGATCAAGTAATAACCCTTTGAGTTGCAAATCCAAGGCGCCAAGACAGCCACCGTCCGAGCTCGTCACAGATTGGGTTGATTCCTTTTCGCAGGGAGTTTAGAAAACAAGAGGTGGAAAATAGATGACTGTTACCTCGCATAGAATATAACATCAAACCTTGCTCGAGGGGCCATACGCAGGAGCCTTCTCCGCCCCTTTCGACTGCTTGTTTCATTCTCCTCGCCAGTTTTTCTGGATTTCTGTGTATGATATGTGGAGCCGTTGACCCATTCTCTCGCAGGTCGCCGGTCATCTGGGTGTCAATGAACCCTGGGGCGACCATAGTGACTTCGATATTTTCAGGTGCTGTGCCATAGTACGATTCCTTTTCGTTGAAGTGGATATTTCTGATGGGGTTTGTGTCGCATAAAGCGAGGACGCGAAGACTAGTGGCGAAGGTGTTGAGAAAAGACTTGGTCGACGCGTACGTTATCATGTTGGCCGGTGCGAAGTAGCCGACAGTTGAAGAAACGATACACTGACAGAGACCAGCTCAGTAAGCAAATTTTGAGGTGTATATATGCGCACAATCTTTCCGGATTGACGAGTTTTCATTGCCTCGTATACAGACATGACTAAGGCCATTACGCCCATAACATTGGTCTGAACGATCTTTGCGGATAAGTCCTAAATGTTGGTCAATCAGATAATGTCAACCTCGTTATATGCGCATGGAACGTACCATATTCCAAGGCCGTGAGCCGTCATTGGCCGTCCCACTTACAGCATAGAGATGGGTGATACCATGATACTTCCTGTCCCAAGAATTCACGGCTTCGGCGATCCTTCCGGGATCGGAAGCCAAGTCCAGGGTTTCCGTGATGATGTTGGCCTTGTGCATTCCGAGCTGGTCCTGAACGCGTTTGAGTGATTCTACGTATTGTTAGAGAACAGATCACCAAGTCTACGTTGGATCGGCGCACCCGGTCGCCGCCCTACTATGATGATCGTCGCATTTTCTTCATCTGCATACTGCTTGACAACGTTGAAGCCTATTCCACGAGAAGCACCGACAACAAGGACGACTTTCTTTCTTTCTTGCTGGTCATTGGCGAAGGTATATGCAACGGGAAGAAGTGCGAAGCGTAGAAATGACAAAGGGATGATCAGAAACAGCGTAACGAACAGGGAGGCCGTCGACGTCGCGATGATGCCGACAGAATAGAGCGCATTTTGTATGGCATAGGAGAGGGGTGGAAGGCGGCGAAGAGTGGGGACGGACATAATCGCTGGGGACGTGAGGAGAAGGCAGAGCTGAGGTTTATATACCCGCGGCGAACCAAATCGACGCGTTTAGAGGAGGGCGCCGGTGACGTCACGCGCTTTTCAGGCACGAGGCCATCGCCGTATCCGCCGCAGTATCGATTGAGCTATGCATTTGAAAAATTAGTGACGCCTGGGTGAACCGGTTGAGGTTAACCTGCAACTCAGAAAATAAGCGGCACACTAAGTAGTATCCGCTTCTATGCCATTTAATAATAATGGTTATGACAATTTTTTTGACGCAAGGTCAGATATGGACCATATCGCATCAACGGGATGTTGGCGGAATTGCTGAGGCATCCTGCAAGTACTGAACGCAACGATCACTGAGGATGAAGTGTCACAGAGAATTGCCCATTTATTGTGATCTGTTTATGCCTATGGGTCAAGCTCGCCGGAAAAGGCAATCGGCGCATGTCGCTCCGTGGCCACGTCAATATCTGTGAGCCATCGAACCATCGCTCATGGGTTCCTGTACCCACCGTGGAATGATCTTCCATTATATCCTTGCTGTACTCCTTAATTTATCTCTACTATGCAGCTCTGTACCACTCTCATGCGACTTTTCCTGCCCGTTGGCGGATAAACATGGGGTGGCTTTGATTCCCTCGCGATATGCTATATCTTACGATGGACCGTACTCCATCTTTGAATGCGTGTACGTCGTAGGTTGTGTAGGCTCGAAAGTCTTACGATCTTGAGGACTTTATAGTTATTATCAATCTGGGTCGCCGTCACCACCACGTACATGTCAATACTACAAGGTGTGCCTTTATCTCGAGAAGGACGTTCACCAGTTGCTCACAAGCCGTTCTAGTCAAACGGGCACCATGCTCTGGGCCCTGTAAATACCCCATGCCCTTCGGAGGCAGTCCCATGTTCTTCCACTGAATCACCAAAATTCTCAACGCCGGAGAAAATAGAAACATTCCCTTACATAGAGAACGGGAATGGCTTGCTTTGGTTGAAGGAGCATCATCCTACGGAATAATGTCATACGTGCTTCCGTTGAATGTGCTTTGTCATATGACCCGCGCAACCTTCGTTCTTTGCCCCGAGATGTTTTCTCCGATTTGTAGTTTATCTCTGACTGGAGCTTGAGCGGACGATGCTTCTGTAATACCCATGGACGATGCTCGGTGTATTACCTTCGCCCGGCGAATTGTTTATAGAGAATCACTTCTGCGATCGAACACGTCACCGGCCTGGTTGCAGCAAAAGTCGATGGGGAAGACCTGTGCAGCGAGGGAGTTCTACGTCTCCATGGTCGCTGCTGTGCTAATCGTAGAGAAGACGCGATTAAGAATCACAAGTTTCCGGGGAAGTTATTCGTATGAGATGGGAGATTTACGTATATTAGATTACCCTCCAACCTTCCGCCATCCAATCTAGCTTCAAGAGTACTTCCAGCTCAGTTTATCACCAACAAAGCTCTGCTGTCAAAGATAGTTTGCCGTCTTGCAACGGCCATGCATCGGCCAAACGAGCTCTCTCCTCTTGGGAGAGAGCTGAGTCCAGGGCAACCTGCTTCGCTTCCTCAATTGCACGCTTTGCGGCTTCGTATTCGGCGACCTTGACGATTCCGTCGCTGTCTGATGGGATATCCAAACTCTCGAGCAACTCGTCGCACATGGTCGCATTTTGTCCGAGCTGCTCCATTTCCTGCTCGTTTCGCTCTTTGTCCGAGTCGGAGATATCGAATGGAAAAGGCGTGAGGGGTGCGCCGTCCTCGTCGACGCCAACCACGAGATTCCAGAGGCTGCGAGTCGTCAAAAAGCTGTGCAGAACAATCGGGATGCCTTCTGTCATGCCACGGCTGATGGCAAGGGCAGGCTGGGTCACCAACCGCTTTGCCTGTACACCCTTTGGGCCATACAGGTCGTCGGCCAGCCAGGGATCGTTGCGATGCATGACAATTTCATGCAACCGCTGCCGCCATGCACGGCGATGCGCGAGCTGGACAGACCGTTTCTCTTTCTCGTGCAATGTATCAACTTCAGCAGCAAGCTCCGGGAGATTTTCTTCAGACAGTCTAACGAGTGGATGCTCTCGAGCGGTGTATGCGGGGGGAACATCGAATTGCATAAAGTCTGGCGCGACCAGGGCTCCTTGCCAATCGATAACGCCCTTCAACTCGCACGGCTGTGTCGATTCACTCACAAGAATATTGCTCGCGTGAAGATTCGGGTGCCAAAGGGTGTAGGGTACGTGAGATGGGGTCAAATGCGGGACAAGCTTCTCGTAATACGAGATGAGACGATGGTACGTTCCGTGGGCTGAGGGGTCTGGATTCACATCGATTGCAGCCCGTGCGCAGGCAGCAAAGGCACGCATGTAAGAGTGCACGTCTGGCCAAGGGCCTCTGTCGATAACCAACGCAGCACGTCCGGCTCTCCAGAACTCGCGGTCGACAGTCGGTCCGATGCAGAAGCGCTCAGAATTGGCGCTTTGTCCTGTATTAGTATGGTGCAGAGGAAGGTCTCTGAGCGATTTTGGCACGTCCTCCTTGTAATATATGCTCCCTACGTGAGAAAAGCGTGTCTCTGCCAAGCGTGATTCGATGGGCTGGATGAAGGGAAGTACATCAACATAAGGGTCATGCTCCAGCGGAAGTTGGGTCTTGTCATGTTCACGGAGCTGCACACCAGGTATCTTGTCGTACATGATGTATTCGACCCCAACTTGAGTGGTCTCGGCTCTGGAACACCATGCACGTACATGCGGAACGGGCATCCCGTGCTCGGTGCGGAGGTAATCCAGCGTTGCGACTTCGCTCGCGGTAAGCAAGTGCTTCGGCCCAGCGACAGGAAAAGGTATTTTCGCGATGAGTTCCGCATCGTTGTCAAATTTAAGTGAGAAGACGCGGTTAAAAGTTCCTATTCGGCGTTGAAGGTTGTGGATGGCATGGGGAGGGACACACATACCATCTTGAATTTTATCCAACGAGGTGCATTTTGTGGCATTTGCAGTTCGCACTGCTACGTCGATGAATGCTTGAACGTTGAAAGGCACATATCGAATGGCTCGCTCTGAAAAGACATTAGTCAAGTTCTGGTCTCGGTCTGACAAGCGGGACTGACGTTGTTCGTCATTGTAAAGCCAACGATGTGTGGTTACGGCAAAAAGTTCCTGCTCCTCTGGATACTGTCATGATAAACATATTGAGTGAAGCAAAGTTACTGACTGCTTGCGTCGAGGTAAAATGAACGTCGAATAGGCGAAAAGAAGGGCAAGGCGCTGAGGCCGCGGCATGAACGAGAGATCATTAAAAATTGTAACAAAATATGTCCGGCCTATGACATTTCAGTTGTCCCGTGGCTTAGTTGGTTACGGCGTCCGACTGTTAATACTCTCCGTCTTGCAATCGGAAGATCGAGAGTTCAAGTCTCTCCGGGACAGATGGTTTCTTTTTTTTTTCCGAGTACAGTCCGATATAATTAGATAAAGTATCGTGATGAGAGGGGAGAACGTCACGCGTGGAAGGCAGTGCACATCGAGTCTATGTCTAGGCTTACATTTCTTTCATCTCGTAAGGTAACGTATGTACTACACTCAACGGTGAGTATGTACAATATAGTATATCAAGTTATGCACACCCTCGGGGCGAAGAAGGGAAATTTGACAAAGAAGCAAAAAAATGAACATGAGATGGAAGCGTAAAAGAAGAAAACTCGAAAGCAAATCTGGAAAGGGAACTAAGTGGCAATGAGAAGGAAAAGACATCCTGATGGAAAACACGCGGACGAGAGATCCACAGAGGAAAACAGGTATATCGATAGACCAATTAGGGAGCGAACCGGACCATATGCAAATCATACCGAGGCAAAACACAGCACAAAGTCCAAACGTCGTTGCGAAAGCTGAGCGGGAGTCCGATCTAATTCACCATAGTCCTGGGCACCCTGGGCTTAGAATGCCCGTTTCTGTTGCCCGCCTATGTTCTCTTTTTGAGCGCCTCCCGGCAGAGGCGGCGCAGACAGCTGTGGCGCCCCATGGTGGTGATGCTGCTGGTGTTGATGATGCGTGTGCTGTGTTTGAGCTTGCTGCGCCATTCCGAGGGTCGATCCCGTCCGCGAAGGTGCTTGCGACTCTGGATCGATAACATCATCGACCGGCTTCATGGCATCTACCTCGCTCTGGGCGAGCAGCGCGTCATCGTGGATCGCAGTGACCACGGCTTCAGAAGGGACCGAGGTGCGGGATGCCCGGGAAAGGTTCATTTCGGCCCCAGAAAGCGTCATTCCTCCCGCCAGACCAGGTCTGGCTATTGTACCTCCTGATGCAGTAGCAGCCGCCCTCCTTTTCCGTTCTGCATCCTCCCGTTCTGCCCGCCGGATGACGTCGATTTCACCTTGAACGACGATGCCATCCAACCATTTGTGATGTATAAGCTCCGATGCGCTGGCTCGTCGGTCTGGGTTGAGGCGGAGCATCGGATTAAGGAACGACGCTATGGCTTCTGCTTCGTGCTGAGAGAACAAGTATTTATCATGAAGCACTGCCTCTAGGGGCCAATATCTGAGCTTGTTGATGTGCCGAAGCTCTCCTGGAAAGATCATGAGGGAAGGGATGTAAAAGCGAAAGATGACCTGCAAACAAACCTTTCCTGTTGAAGAACTCGCTGCTGTACTTTCCGGAAAAGGCGATGCTTCTCGGGAATTCGCCCATGAGCTCCATGATCTGAGCGATGTGATCGTCATCCTTGCTGTACCGCGAGCCGGATGCGGGATCAAAGAGATAGTCGCCGCCAGTGATCAGCTCGAAAATCTGATAAACGCAAGTCAGACGGCAGAAACAGAAGGCAAAAGCCATAGATACTCACGACACAGGCGACGCTCCAGATGTCGGCACTCGTGCCCCATTTGGCGCCCATGATGACTTCCGGACACCGGTATTGCCTCGTTTGAATGTCATCTGTAAAGTGATGCTCTACCCACGTAGCTGTAAAAAAAAACGTTCAGTGTGATGAGATGGGGCATGGAACAAAGATTAGCTTGCCATTCCCCAAATCAGCAATTTTCACGGTGATCCGCTCGTTGGCTTCGCTGACGACGCGATTCATCGCCATCGCCGCCTCGTCCAGAATCCCTCCTGTGGCCTGTTTTTCATCGACCGACATCGCAGATCCGGACACTCCTGCTTCTGATGATGGCGCGCGGAATTTCGATACAGGAATGGGGACAGGAACTGCGCCCGATTTAGGGTTAAACGGCGCTTGCTGAGACAGCAACGACGGCCCAGCTGTAGCAGCACCTGCGGCAGACGAGCCGCCGACTCGACCGACGAAGCCAACAGGGTTGTCCTTGCCCTTCTCGTCGTCTTTCTCTCTGCTCAAAGACACGTTACCCACACCCTCCGCGACCAAATCCTCCGAGTGAGGCCGGCTAACACTCGGTCCAAGGAAACTTTTATCGCCCAACGACCCAGGTTTGCTTCCGCTGTCTTCACTTCCATGGCCAGTCGCGGACCCGCCTCCAGTGCTTCCTCCGTCGATCTTGCTCATGCCAAATGCCCATCGGTCGAGCATGGGTGATGTACCGAAGGAGGAAGATGGGCTGGGTAGGGGTTGCGAACTGCTGATGAACACACTTTCAGAACGTGGAGTCTGATTGCCGCCTCTGCCTTTTGATGGCGGGACGCCAGTCAGTTTGTGCTGCATTGGCATGCTTGTCTTGGGCTGGTGAGAAGGGGACGACGAGTGGGACGAAGAGGCCTGCTCTCGCTGCCGCTGCTGCTGGAGTTCGGCTTCTATGATAGATTCGACGTCATCGATGCAAATCAGAACATTTTCTGGCTTCAAGTCTGAAGGATCATTTCGCCCAGCCATTGTTATAGTTCAACAGGAAGCATAGAAGGGGAAAAAAATGCGATTGGTTAATATAGCTGTCCGTAGCGACGCATTCACCCCGCCCGGAGGGGTAGGGTCTTGGGAACTATGCTCACCTGTATGGATGACACCACAACACCGGTGCATGTAGTCCAATCCCAGTAGGACTTGCTTGGCGATTTGCTTTACCAGTCCCATAGGTACGCCTTTATTTTGATGTCGTTTTATCAAGCCCAACAAATTTTCGCCAAGCACCTCAAACACCATGCAGACATGAGTGCCATTGGGTCCTTTGTGCCGAAAGTGGTCAAGAAAAGAGATGACATGAGATCGGCCGGGATGGGTATGAGCGGGCGACTGAGGCGGGTTGGGATTCGAGGGACTGGGTTCTTGCGGGGGATTTGAGGAGGTGATGAGTCGCTGAAGAAGTTTGATTTCGTCTAGAGCCGTCTCGGTATATCTGGGTGCGGATTTGACGACCTTGAGAGCCACATGCCGGTTCATCCTGGTCCATCGTGTAACCGGGGATGCAATTGATTCGAGCGCGATAAGAGAAATGAATGGGAAAGCGAGGGATGATAAGCGGCATTACAGTCATTGAAAACGAGTGGCACGAGACGGATTGAAAAATTTGTATAACGGCAAGTTTCCCCTGGCGTATGAATATCTTTCTCTTTTTATTACGACGAGTTCAGGATTGAAAGACGCACTTCTGGTCCTTTGCAAGCCAGACCGTGGAGAAGTGACCCCACCCTAGTTTGCGAACGACAACGTAGCGACCATCGGAAAACGTGTCTCCGATCTTGACTGGATGATATCCTCCCTTGACGTAGTCCTCCCAGTCTTCTTCATCTTCTGTCATGATGGACGCTGAATGCGAAGAGTAAGAGCCGTGTGACATCTTGCCTGGCTTGGAAGAACAAATTAACGAGACGGTAGGTTGCTTTCTCCGCGTGTGATTGGTGCGCGATAACGAGAACTGGATGACCCTGGTTCGGTTTCTGTGTAATTTGCGAATTAGAAGACCCGTTTGTCGAACGGGCGCGTAAACGCTGTCACTTGGGAAAAGCGAACAACAGAGATAACTGGAGAGAGATAAGCCACCCAACGGGCCTCTTGTCACGGTTCTTGTTTTGGTCCTTTTTTCTTAATGACCTTTAGCGAGATAAGCAAAAACGTGTCGGCTCGGCGTTAGCTCTTATCGTCCGCAATATACGCCACATATCCAACCTTTCTGTCCAGTTATCTGCACGGACCTCCCGCGAATCGTAGACTGGATGTGATGTATTGTCGCAGGACGAATGAGTGATGCACCAATTACTGCTACAATTGCGAAAATGGATGACGAGTTTGCTCATGTTTGATTCCGAGACGCCCGTTACGTAACCCACTCTGCGTCCGAGTTTGGCAGAAATGAAGGGCGCCTCTCCACCCCTGGTTAGCCAAACCTGAGTGAGGCCGCCCGACAAACCGCTGGTGCAAATGGTTTCCCTAGTATCTACAACCGTCCTTCTCTTATCCTCGCTCAATGTATAGCTGCAAAAAGGTATATCTGGCCTTGATAGCATGCTCGCTTTCTGATCTGCCATGAAGAAATGGAACACAAATGTGTTGTTTTTCCTTCAATCGTTATCTGCAATTCGGCGCCTTCACACGATTTATACTTTGCCGGATATGCCAAGCACGACTTGGCTGCCAACATACCAACATACTGAGTTAGTCTTGCCGCTTTTGTCCTTGCAAAGCGAATGCCTGGGTTGATTATATTTTTAGAAAAGTCTATCCTCACCGTCGCCTCAAAATTTGTGCTATGGCGTTGTTGCCAACTTTTCACTGAAGAGTCTCAGGCGATTAGACATTGGGTTTATTCGAATTGTCGAAAGCAACGCTTTTCCGGCATGCAGCTCTCGTTTTGCGGCTTGAGACACAGCCATGCACTCTCCACTTCGCGGCTAGTTTGGGACGATTCCGAATACCATTTCCGTCCCATTATTCTCACCCCAAAGTTGCACTATATTCCTTTTGGGCTTCTTTGATACAGGATACCGAAACTATGTAAATCGCTAGTCCCTCCGAAAGGTCGGTCAACGTGATCTCACTCCAAATTTAAATGTATTCAAACATTGAAATGGTGAATCAGATGACCATCTGCTGGAGAATATCTTCTGGTTGAAATTTGGGAATGCCTTGGACGCCGTCACGTTCTCCTCGTCCCTTCAATCGCCGTTATGTCTTCCCGTCCGTTACCTTATCATGTCAAGTGTTTGCAACCTTTTCGCTCTCATCTTACGATTTAAAAGGGAAAAAGACAGAGACCGTGATTCCTCTATCTGGTATAGATCACCGGCTATGAACCAGCTCACTTCTGGATTCAGCCGATGGAGGATCGATCCCCTTTCGGTTCGCCTCTACTTCCATTTTCTGAGGACTCGTTTTAGAGCGTGGCTCGCCAACGGGCTCGTAATATGACTAGCCAGGAGGGCATTGCTGCCTGGATCAGATACATGCCCTAACACCTTTGACCGTTGTATGATTTGTCCGTGAGCTGTCAGTCTCCGTGAAGGGCCAGACCAGGTTGTAAGAGTAATGGCCAACGACCGAACCCCGAATTTATTTGCCCCCGGATGGCCGCTGGCTTCCTACTCCCTCCTAACCAACTTTCCACTCGTTCTTGCTTTTCTAACATCTTTACTACCACTCCTACTAAGCTTCCGGCCCTGTTAGTCCCCAAGAAAAAGGCACTCTCATCGATACCGCTGGCCAGATGCCATGCATTGATGCAGGTTTATTCTGCAACCACCCAGTCCCCTTGTCCCAACCATTTTTATCTCAGCCTGCTCTGCCCTTCCATAGCTACCCCATGGCCCAGACGCCGTTGACCCCCTGGACGATCAAGATGAGGAGAGGGCCCTCCCTAGTGGGCGCCCAGCTACCGGTCCACTGGCCCATCCAAGCGCAAATACCGCCCCCTTGGTTCAGAGTTCGTCGTTCTGTGTCTGCAGCTTTATATGGGACGAATGTACTCGGTACGGTGCAAGAGGTCTCAGAGTTGACGAGCACAGGACCCGGGCTCCGCTCGACTCTTCAATAGTTCACGATGCCTGCGAGGACTTAGCAGACTGAAAGGAAACAACGACTAACTGTATCATGATGTCGTCTCGCAGGAGAGACGCAACCTCTCTGGGCGCATAAAACCATTCACTGGGGACTAACTATCGTTGAGGCGTCGTACGTTGAAATACGAAAGGTGGATGCATAGGCCCAGTAAGTCTTATGGAATGCTTTTGAATAATCTCATGAAATTTTGTCCGCTGTTTAGAGTCGCTCCTCATCCTGCCACCTGCGGCAGACCTGATATTGTAACGATACAACACTGCAACGTGAAGTGTCTCTGGAACTGTTTTCCACCATTGATTTCCGACGACGGTGGGGACCGCTCATATGTTATTGTGGGGGTCTAAGTGCAGGAGAGGCTGAGTGCAAGGTCTCGTGAGTGAGTTGACTGGCTAACTTTCCCCGAGACGCGGCTCATGTCTTGCTGCGAAACGCCGCGCCTTCCTCCCCACAGTTTGATTTTATCTTGTGCCGTCTTTATTCAACCATGCGTGAATAGAATTCAGCCAAGTGGACCCAAGCATACGGTCTACAGCCTGCGGCTCGCGCCCGCTCGTTTTTTTTTTCCGACCTGAAGGTGACGCGAACGTCGGGGCCCGGCTAACAAGTGAAAATTGGGTAGTCGGAAGAAAGGAGCATTATTAAAGTCAATGATATTATACTGTACTGTATCCTACATGCGTCTACCTACTCTATGAAGTGGTCGTACATATCGTACATACATAACTTGCTTGTCTTCTCGATCTTGTGGAAGTCGTGGCACTTGAACGATGTCATGGCAGAATGGAGTCAAGTTGCCAGTTGTCTAAATTCATGTCGCTTTACTTTAGCCCAGGCGCGTCTTATACTCTCTGCCTCAGGGCATGTATTCTAGACGAGGGACATCGTATACGCCAGAGACGTCAGATCCCATGGAGATGGTGCGTCCTTTGGAATCGATGCTTTTGCTGCCCTCAAGAGTGACAGTGATGGGTGGGCGAGCCGGGTGGATGTCAATGCGCTTGCTCGCAGGTGTGACGCCAGGAATGCCGGCGCCGTACTTCAAGTCGTGCTCTGACGCTAAATGCATGACCCAGGCCCTGAAATTCGGCGTCATTAGAGACATGGGTTGTCTAGTCACGAGGAGACTTACGAGGCGGAAGTAAAGATGAAACCGACCCAGAGAAGGGCGACGAACGCGACGTTCGTGGGCCATTTGCTGTAGACTAGATGCAAGAGTTGGTTGGTTTTGAGGAGCTGCAACGCAGTCGGAGGTGTCTGCTTACCAAACGGTGGGTGGTTATAGTACTGCTCGTATTGCCATGCAACGTCTTGTGGCACGCCGCTGACGAACGCCGCTCCGGCACCAACGACGATCTGAGACAAAGAATTTATGAGCAGCTCTCTTTATAAAGGCTCGACGAATGGTGAGCGTACCGTACTAGAAAGGACGGCGATGAACAAGCCCGCGGTTATGATAAGAGCGAGTGCCATCCTGGTCGCGTGATACCAAGGAGGGTAGTTCCTGGCAGGGAAGAAGAGAAGGAAGAAAAAGTCTGCGCCGAAGATAGTGGCTACCAAGACCCCGAAAACGATAGTGAGAATAGTCGTGGCGACGATGCCGTCGTTGTAAAGGTTGGCTTCGCCGGAGGAGGCGTCATGAATGTTCTTTTTCAGTTTGTCATATTTGGAGAGGGAGTATGTTGCCGTGCACTATGTTATTGTTAGAGCACCGTATTAAAGAAGGAGATGAAAATTATACTTCTGCAGCGAGACAAACCAACATAGCAAGCTAAGTAGAAATGTAGGTGAGTTCATGGCCTAGCCGGAACTCAAATTTACGGACTTGGTAGATAACTGACATGGACCGAGGATCACCAACAAGAAAGGAACAGATTGCGAGGGCGCTTACCGAATCGTTCTGCTCTCAAGCACCAGCGACGATCAAACATATTTTTGTGCCCAAAGGCATTCCAGGACATTTCTGACAGGTCGAATCCCCATATCTTTAAGCCCATGGCGTTCTGATACTATGTCTGACCGCAGTCGGATGAAGGGTGCAGAATACGGCAGCAAAAAGCAATATCGGCAGGGGCAAGGAGGGAAATAGAGTTCGGTTCAAATGGGGAGATTGTCGAGGACGTCGATTCGTGATGAGAGGAGAATTAAAAAAATAGACGAGCGTCGAACGGACGGGATCGTCAATGTCAGACGGCTTCACGTGCGATGGCCGTCGGGCAATGTCTCAGCCGTGACGGCGCGATCGAGCTGGAGCTCCATAGCGAACTGAAGAATTCAACGGAGAACTGAAAGTGAATTGTGTTATCAGCGGTTAGAATGCGTCTCCATTTTATAAGATTGCTCTAATATCGTTATTGTTCTGACCTTTGCACTTGACTCTGCGAGGATGCGAGGATTGGCGTTGCTAAACACGGGCAAATAATTCGATCACATGGTATGCACTTGTTACGTTTTTCGTTACATTACAGTATGTTCTTAACTTATTTCTTATTGGCTTCATAACCTAGGGCGCGCGCACTCTCAAGTCTGTAATGTCTTCATCTTCATGAACATGTTTTATTTATGTCCTTGCGCCGTTCACGGAGTCTGACTTGTCACAGTGATGTAATACCCACGAGGAGTCGCTGAGGCCTGAGAACGTGTTCACTTTTATAAACCTCTGCCAAGGCCAACTCTCTCTCTTTTAGTATACCATGTCGTCTCCTATAACCACCCCTCCTTCTGCGTATCTCTCTAGCTCAATCGCTGGAGGTGC
The DNA here is from genome assembly GCA_030407095.1 of Macrocybe indica. Lineage (NCBI taxonomy): Eukaryota > Fungi > Basidiomycota > Agaricomycetes > Agaricales > Callistosporiaceae > Macrocybe > Macrocybe indica. The sequence goes on from JARFTL010000004.1 coordinate 2,949,819, forward strand.
ACCCCAAATCGTCACAGAGCAACCTCGGCTCAGCGATCAGATGAGCGTCGGCAGCGGACCAGCTCGTCATTCCGATAACAAAGCCATGCGACTGCGCGGCGGATGCATTCCATGCCCCGTGCGTCCTTCGCTCTTTCGTCCCACTATGGAATTGGACGTTCTGACTTTTAGCCTGCTTAGGATGGTTCACGATGTTGGATCATCCCCATACCGTTATGCTGTTAATTCCCATAACCGATACACTGATTCTATTGTACAATTTCTGTATGTGTGTCGTGTTCGCCAAATCCGCTGCGTTGTTCCCGTAACAGCCAGCCATGTCGTCGTGCACGAACCTTTAAGCTCTAGATATGGCCCTCGGTGAACTTTCTGCTTCTCTAGTGCCTGCGTTTCCTTTATGCACTTGCGTCGCGTTATCGGGCTTTCTGTCCTGCACACCGCGTTGCACCGTGTCAGGTCATTCAAATGCTGTATCATATGCTTACGCTACAGTTTTTCTGCTTTTCGCCTACCTTGCTGATAACAGGACCTATTGCGTCACGGAGAAGCCGGAAAATCACTTGGCCATGTATGTATCTCCTCTTTCTTGAGCTGTCGCTATGCCCGAATTTTACATGACGTTGATCCGGAACAGCTATATGTGCCATTCATTACCGCTTCATTTATAATGTAGCGACATGGGCGCCGTTGATACTTACTTGCGCGGATTTTAGATACGCTGCGTGTACGGAGTAGCTGTGAAGAACTTAGGCTAGCAGAACGCCGACTAACTTCCAATTTTCTGTTCTTAATGAGCTCAACAATAGCTGGTGGTATGGTGATTGTTCTGCAACATATCGTTTTTGCCTGTCGCTTCCAGAATCTTTCTTTTCCGTGTCTTTAGCTCAGGCCTAATGTTGTACACTTTCATTACAGAAAAGACCGACATTTGCATATTTGTTAGAATGAAGCGCCATCGTCACCGCATGTACGCAACACTTGGATGGCCTTCTTTAACAAGCAGGAAGAGAGCCTGCAGATGAGACTTAGCGGAGGCTCTATGGTTGCACCTTATAATATGCCGACTCACCTGGGCAAGGGGCACTAACGTAAAAGTCAGAGACGTAGTATCCAGCAGTGTTCCTATCCCAGTAACTAGACGGCCGATAAGCATGTTCGGATATAAACCAAGGTTGTCACGTACGGATTTCCACTGATGTTCTGTCCAACTCTGTAGCAGTTGAAGGTAACGGGCTTGAAAGGCATGAAGAACATCGATATCGTGCAAAAGTAATGTGCACGAATCACGCACAGTACCGTAAGCGTATTGCCCTACTGCCGTGTAGTTCGTACCAGGTCCGGTTCTGTAAATCACTCCATCCGCTAGGATGGTGCAAACTGAAGCCTTGGCAGCATCCGCGGCTGGAAAAGGTGCTGGGGCAGGCGAGGCCATCGCCAATGCAAAAAGCGGCAAGAGTGCAAGCGTGAATTTCATTGTGGGTTGGTTTCAGTGAATAAGAGGCTGACTGGCTCTTCAGCGGTTGTGCTACAATTCCAATGGCTCTTAAATATGTTGAGGACTTGCTTATTGCACTCGTTTTGGTAAATTGATATAAAGCCTTGCTCCGGTGAAGACGTCCAGTACCAAAGTGTCTTCGCATATCAGGTGCAATGCCCGCTTATGGCGTCGGAGCCAAAATGCCTGCACGAAAAATCAATGAAAGGATAGTGTTCGTCGTCTTTCATGGATGATATACATCTCACCCAGACCTCTCTGGACTCGAACTCAACAGGATAAGCGACTCTATCGGCTCTGTCGCAAGATTCATTGGAATACGGGACGGTTCTAGTAGCACTTCGTGGTGCATTTCACCTGGGTGGACCGCCTTCGCATCTTCCATGAGTTCTTCCGCCATTATAGCGCTGGTAAAGATCAGAGTTTTCTGAATTGAGTCGCACATAGGACGCCGTTTGCAGGCCTGGAATACAACTAAAGGTCCAGCAAGCCAGGTAATATTGTTCGGAGTTTCGGAAAAACGCGTGCCAGGTCTCACTCTAGCCCGAGAAGCTTTTCAGCGGGGGCTAAGTGGCTGGCCATCTGGCTTTACGAAGAGGAATACGGTAGTCCGCAGTGTGTCACTCCGGGATATGGATCTGGAAGGATTGGTACGGTCAACAGACTTCCGGAAAATACGATGTCAATTTAGAGCTAGAGCAGTCGACGGTTCTTCAGGCAGGATTGATGGTCGAAGTTCTACACTTGTGTGTCCCGTACTACTACACCAGATCACATGACCGTTTCGATTGTCGGCCAATGTGTCTAGTATTGAATGTAGTCCCATTCTGCTAATCTCACTTTCATGAATGCAAAACGCATTGAATGGCTTTCATTCAAGGGTATTATAAACGCTCTACTGGGATGTTGTCCTTACCCATCGGGATTTTGGTGTACACCTGACATGTTCAGGCCACTTTCTGACAATCATTCCACCGTGACAGCGCAGGTGATGAAATTCGAAGTCGCGGTCATAAAACGACTCTTAGGCATCCAGACTATGTTAGACACAAAGTGAACTGTGCATCTCTATCTTTCTGGGCTTCCAGCCATAGGATGTCACTTAATTCAGTTAGGTGTCCTTCGCTTACCTTGGTTTGAGAAGTTAGATGTCTATCACGCCCACCACGCTCGAGACCGGGGGTGTCATTTCATTAACCCCTTGGTTCTTTTCTGCCGACAATGCCTTGTTGATCCGAGGCTCCGCCGCCCCATCCTAGCATCGATCATCCAACAAATGGCCCACTGACTGACGGGCAGCTCCCTTGCTGCCACAGGACACTGCGTTGCGCCATAGGGCTTCGATTGGTTCGATGGGCGGAGGCCATATAACAGAGCGACGACTGTTGGGCGACTGCCTCATGGTCAACGCGCGGCCTTGCGTTCTACCTCTCGCTTGAAATTTTCTTGGACATCTTCCAACGTCGCACAGAACCAGAAAAGATATATTTGCTCCTGAGCGAGCACTCCCTCCGGCCTCGCCTTTGGTCGTATCTGCCCAAGATCTCTCCTTGGTGGAATGTGGCCTTTCGGTCGTTGAATTGTCTATAGTGTGCTTGGGGTCGGGCCTGTCCATTGCATCTTTCTTCTTGACCCGTCCGTATCAAACTTCAACCGGACGCAGCTTCTTACATGTCACCACAAGCAAGCGACGTGAGAAATAGGCACGCCACAAATTTAATGCGTCAACGCCGACCATTTGACCGTCAACCAACTAAACTGAACATGAGCATGGGTCGGAGAATCGGGTTCGATTCATTCACGCTCCCCGAAATGACATGCAACTATATGAGACATCCATGGCTGACCGTTATGCGGCGTGTTCTACTGGAAAAGACAAGAGCGACGGAGTTCAAGATGGAAGGTTCATCCGAGTGAATTAGGAATAGGATATACCTGTGTCCCCTTCCCGAGTCTCATTCTTTTGTTTCCGAGTGTCGGGCTCAAAGGCTCGGGGTCACCATCGGGAACGGACCCGGGACCAGTGTACCCTCCCTTGGTTGGAACGTTCTTACTATTGGGGGAGACGTTCCATACAATGCCCGACACATTCTCCTCGGTGCCTAAAGTACGCAACATCTCGAGATCCTTAGCGCGCTTGTCCAGCACGAACATCGATTCCTCCTGGTCTTTCTCGGATGGCTGGTGAGACTTCAAACTCCGGATCGCCTCGTCGATGGCTTCAACGAAGAAGTCATGGGAATTTTCAATGAACGTAAACTCGTTCAAGAATAGCAGGATGTTCCACCACTGGAGCAACAGTGGCGTGAGGGGCTCAAAGTAAGGGTGAACATGACAGAGGACATATTGTTCGAAATGATTGTTTTTGAACAGGCTGCGTTTGTTTTTGATGAGGATGTCACGGTTGCCGCATCGAAAGAGGTAGTGGTACACTAGGTGAAGCGCCGCATTGGGTGAGTCTTCGTCGTATTCTTCGCAGAGCTCGTCGCGTCGTTTCCCTCCGGGACCTTTTCGGGAGATACAGATCTCTGTCAGGACCCAGAAGAATGATTCCATATCATGTCGTGCTTCATGCGCTGTATAGGTCATATTGTCCAGTATATCGGCACTCGCATAGGGGAAAGTGGCCTGAACGGATGTGAGATTCTACGTTGCCAACAAAGCTACGTTTACACTCACGCTTCGTTCGCTTGTTTGTGGTTCCTGGGTGGAGAAGTCAGGAAGATTGGCATCCTGAAACACGATGGTATTGTCAGTTCTTTAGAACGCACAAAAGAACCTACCGGTCGAAGGAGACCTAGGTCAGAATACCCGAGCTACAACAAAAAGGTGTAAACAGCAGAATCCTCTCTTGGTGATGATCTTACTTGAGGCGGACGATCTTCGCCCAAATTGGTAAGCTATGGGATGCATGAGAAGATAAAATAAAATAAACCAGAGCTGAGGCAAATACCGAATATTTGCGCTTTTTGATATCCTCGGCACGCCATGTGTTTGCGAAGTATTTCACGAACTTCCTGATCTGTTCCGTCTGTCCTAAAAGAGCATGCAGAACGTCGTCCAGCGGAAGGAGTCCCAGGTCAGTCTTGAACATGGATTGGAAGTATGGTATGGGAGGCCGATCCGAATGACTCAGCGCCTCGAAAGAGATGGGCTTCTTAACATCTGTCGTCCTTTTGGCGTAGTCGTAATCGATCAATCGGCCTTCTGCTATTGCTCTATCTTCGTTGAAGTAGATTAGAATGTTGTTGATACTTATGTCGCGGTGAAGGGTGAGATAAATGAAAAATAGTTTTCGGTGGACTATAATACTCCGCTCAATAATGGTCCACGAAAAGTAATTACTTACTCACATTCCATAGCTTGCTTGAGAACGAGAAGCAATTCCGTAAGGTCCGCGAAGTTCCGCAAAGGCCATCCATAGAATGCCATCACTGTCCGAGATTGGATGCGCCAAGTAGGCGGGAAGCGGTGCATAACCCGAATGGACTGATGCTCATTCTCCGTGACTATATCGAGGTACTTTGCTAACGGTTCATCGTCGTCCATAGGCGCATTCTTCCTCTTCTTTTCTACGCCCGGAAAAGTGTACTTGAGGCCTCTGCGGATGAACTCGTAAGTGTCAATGACGACGCCATCGACCTCGACGTCCTCATAGGAATAAACGAGTTCTTGTCCATCAATGCCATCCGTGGGGTAGAAGTCTCCCTCGAGGACTGCCGTAGTTGGTCTCCAGGTTTGCTTGAGCACATAAATCTTCTCACAAATGCCGTCAGCAAGTTAGTCTTGAAAGGCGGATCACGGCATACCTTTCTCGTAGATGGAGGCTTGCATAAATCCGCGGCTCGTAGGGCTGCCCAGATAATTGTAGCGCGACCGGACATACAACATGCCCTTGAGATATCGAGAGCGCGTACAGTGATAAATAGCTCTCGTTCGGCAGAGTTACCTTTGGAGGGCATGCCGATCACCCAGTTAACCCTACTCGCCGAATCGTTGTAATCGCAGAGCTTGACCGACGGATCGAAGGAATGAAAGGCTTTTATATCACTGGGTATGATGGGCTGACGGCAAATCCTCATCGTCGTGTCCCAGCCCAATTGTACCGGTGATAAAAAGCTCATGGCAAGGATGACACGAATAAAATGAAGGGGTTCCTCAACGTCACTAAACAAGGTGAAGGACGAACACGGATAATACTTGGAACTCACAGCATGAATATTTATCGCATCAGCCGTTCCGAGGACACCACTTCGATCGGCTAACCAAACAGAGAGAAAGCCTTCGCAATAGAGAGTGCCAAAGACGAAACGCCTATCAAGTTGTTCCGCGAGGATTTGCCTCATATATACCAGGAGCTGATAGATATGCGGCAGTGGACTTTTTTTTGGTCTTCACCTCCATAACGGAGTTGACGCGGTGCCACCAAGCTTTGATGACTTTGGCTTTCTCATCCTGTGTAATCTCATCGGTCGCGGTTGTGTCAACGAAGCAAACTCACATACCTCTTTGACAGCTTGTTGAACTTGTTCTTCGACGTCTTCATCCTGAGATTGCAAGATATTGATGATGTCCGGGCGTAATGTGGGTGATTCAGGGATGATTGATGACGGCGCTTCATTGTGGCGATCGACCCATTGCGTTTGGAGGGGTGGCTTCTCACTGATGAGGTTGTGGGCGACTTTTCGAACGCTCTCCATCGTATCAACAAGAGGCACATAGACACTGTCCTCCTTTCCACCCTGGACCCCGTACAATTTCTTCCATCGCCGCGTTCTCTTGTTGTAGAGTTTGTCAGTGACGAGCCGGTCGTAGACGCGACGAATGAGGTTTTCGCTAAGAGGGAACAGGTTCTGCAAGAAATCCCGAGTCGTCGTTACGTGATAGTTGCCGTTTTCTAGCTCGTCTTTGAGAACTTGCTTGACCTCCTCCGCGTTCATTGGCGGCCCAGCGGTACGGGTAGGCGTTGATTTGATTGGTGTGTTTTTGATATGTAGGGCGCTATTGGATAAGGATAAGTAGCTGTTAGACATTGGGACAGTAAGGGTGAGTGCGAAACTCGTTCATACCGTGCTATCGATAAACGACGGCGTTCTGCATCGGGCGGACAATGGAAGTCGACTGAAATTCGAACATGCACAGCCACACACATGTTCATCAAGAAGCTCTCCGAATGTTGCTGGCTTTCCGGGGTTTGGAAGCCTATCTTCCTCCTGACCGGGCTTAGACATGCGTCTTCTATGGGAGTAAAGTTGACCCGACTATCTCCTGCCTTTGGGACGAGCGGACATGTCACAGAACTCATGGAAATCTTGGCTCGCACTCCTTGGACTCTAGGAGGATGCACAAGCCAACTTTGAGAAAGTGCATTAATTAGGCACCTGGGCTCAGGGGATGGCAGAGGCCGCTCGTTCTTTGGCTCATTCATTAAACGAGAATGCGCGCGGTTGCGGTGCTTTGCCCACTCCTCTGCCCAAGCCTGCCCGTCAAACTTATCTTTTTCTTCTCAGTTCGCCCACTTGTCTGCTTCGCTGCTTTATGATATAAATCTTCTCTCGGTTCCTTCTTAAGATCGCTCCATTTGCGTTCATGAATCTCGGCACGATTAACAAGGACGGAGCTTGTAAGAGGTTTAACAGCACCCTCGACCACAGCGCTCCAAAGGTGGCTTGACGACACTGCTGCTGCCCCCTTCCAACTTTATATCGCCTTTTATCTACCCTATTGTTGAACTCATTGATTCCACCAGTATAGCTCATTCACATGGGAGTATGCTTCTTTGAAGAGCTGGACAGTTACCTGCCTAACCCACGCCGACGAGTCCTTCGAGCCAGAGAAGGTCGTACGCGTATCGTTTGATTATCCCGGCAAGGTTAGGCATCTCATGAGGGCTTCATATGCTTGGGAATCCGGGAGAGAGAGCGAAAACGCTGAATCAGTGTCTCACATCCAAATTTCTATCGGTCCGAAATAATGATAACCCTTATATATCTTTTTTGCTTAGTTGCGTTCACGTCGGCGCGGGAGCTAGCGCGGATGCTGCAAATACTTTTGCCAGAAGTGCGATCCAGTCTAGAGCAGGCCTGGTTGAGCGGACGAGATTGATATAGCAATTTCGTTGGAATGACATTTCGGTGCAGATGCTCTTTGTGCTCCCCTCGTCTTCGCCGATGAAAACGATTCGATCACTGAGGACAACAAGGTCTCTACGGTATTTCCCCTTTCACTCAAACTGATCGACTATGAAATTCGCTCTCGCATTCGTCCCTTTTTTTTTCTTGGCGTTGACGAATGGGCTGGTCTCGCATGTTGCCTAAATATTGGTCAACATCATCGGGTCCGTTACCAGACTTGCAATGCTCCTCCTGTCCCGCAGCGTATGGACAAGTTCGCCACCCTCGAGCCCATCAAACTCTATGCATCGTCGGCTGCCGGCGCTGGGGCTCGCTTCCTCACCCGATCGAACTCTACGGCGCCAAAACCACCGACATCCCCGCTCATAGGTCGTCTTCCAACCAGTATCCATCGCGTCATCCTTCTGCACCTTCAGATTCCTGACATTCCGGCCTACGCTTTGGTCTGTCGTGCGACACGTGCCTTAACTTTGGAAGATCAGCTTTGGGAACGAAAATGGCTGGCTCTCGGAGTAGAAAAGTATGGATTTCAGCCCGTCCTAGACCGGCTCGATGATGCTGAGAAAACGAAAACTTCCGCCTCGCGCGCGTCCCTCCCGCCCACTCTGCCTGTGAGCAACGATGCGGATGATTTTGGTGACTTTGCCGCTGTGGAAGAGGACGTCGTGTCCGTCTCTTTGGATGAGATGGGCGACTTTGTCGGCGCTCCGCCCGCGACCGCTGAGCCAGCTCCGAAACTGTCAAACACCTTTGATCTTTTTGCTTCGCAGCCCAAACCACTGCCTCCGATCATCGACCTCACTCCGAAGCATCCGCACAGACAGCAGTACATCAAAGCTCATAATCTCTTGAAGCCGCTGACCCTCGTCCTTGCATCCAACCCTCCGCATCTCGTCCTGTCCGTACTTTCCTCTGCACTATCATCGTCAACCACCCAACTGCAACCTCCTTCGTTACGAACGCAAGCCAAGACTCTGCACCTGTTGGCACTGTTCCTTTCTAGTGTAATACAGCCCCTTCGATCATGGCCTATGCTGGTATCCTCGCTGCGATCGGCTTCGGACAGGCTTGATGCAACCCTTTTGGCCGCATTCGACGTTGCGGATGGGAAGTCGGATGAAGAAGTGATGAAGGAGGCGGCGGAAGCAAGCTGGGAACTCAGAGAATGCTGGAGTGGCCTTTCTTCTGCCGCCACGACATCGGACTGGGAGATGGGCAAAGTCTGGGCAGAGAAGCGAGAGATTTTCTACGAACAGGGAAATTGGGATCCTTTGGCGAACTTCAGGTGCTCAGCTTCACCCTAGTTGGTTTAACCAAAATCAAAACTTATCTTCCTCGACCACAGAGACGGCGGCAGTCTGGATTTCGACGCCATGGACGAATTCATCTCTGCTATCATCAAGGCCATCGACGAGCACGGTTCAAGGGCTGCCAGAGTCTTTCCACCTGCCTCGCAAGTCTTGCTCTTTTTCGCCGACAGGTTGGCATCTGATATCGTGCGTGCTTCAGTAATGATACGAACCCTTTGACACTAATTCGTAGTATAGATGAGCGATTATATCACCACGCTTCTCACACGAGCTCGCGAACTGCAGTCTTCGAGTTCATACTTGTACCTTCAGGCTGCGGCCGCTACATTCAAGGAAGCGTGGAGGATTGTCGATGCCATCATGCGAGCTGCTGCACAACGCGAAGGTTACAATCTCCAAGTGACCAAGGCAGAGGACGTGGTGTGGGTTGCCATTTTTCCCTTTAATCACTTGACCATTGACGAGAAAGCTCAGTTACCGGATGTTTGAGATTAATATGGACGAGTACCTCGACGAGGAAGTCGAATCACTCAAGCGAACTCTCGAACGTACATGCAAAGGCTGGAATTCAGAAGTAAGCGTTCACCTTCGTCTATTCGTATGAATGTTTGAGAGTTCTCTTCAAGGCGCATCTGCAACGCGACCAAACTGCATCCGGCGCGGAGAACCAGCCGCGATTCCTGGACTCTTCCAACCCGGCCCAAGTCAAGCGCAACGTCCTTGCCTCCTTCACGTCCGTCCTTCTCTTACCCGTCACCATCGTACCGCGCACTGTCGGTGCCGTGGGCGGCGCGATCATGACGGGCGGCACTGCCGCTGCGCAGGGCATCGCTATGCTCAATCCGCAGCGCTGGGGTGGTTCCGCTGGTGTCACGCCTTCCAGCGGAGGCTACGGTGCGAATGGAAGAGTGAGCGCGAGCGGTTGGAAGAACGGAGGTGGACGTGGCCAGGCAGCGTATTCGAAGGATTTTGAGAAGGAGGGCGCGATGCTGTTTGAGGTTGGACAGGACGAAGAGGACGAGAGGGACGCGGATGTCGTGGATGAGAAGGATGAGCCTTTGGGAGGCGGTCCCTGGGCTGGCAAGAGGGAAGCGAGCACTGATGGTAAGCCGATTCGTTGATAAAGGATACGAACACTGCTGAAGGATAGTGTCTAAAGCTTCAAGAGCGTCCACTTCGCCGTCGGCCTCGCGATCCTCGACCACCGGGCGTGAGTCGACATCTATCGCTTCATCCCGCAACAGCAACAGCGATCTGAACAAGCTTGAGCTGCTGATCTCTCTCGACATCGCGCTCGAGGTCATCCACGCTGATCGCGAGTCGCTCAAGCGCGTGGAGACGTTTGCCGGATACCCCGGGCATTATGGACACCGGGTGCGGGACACCATCGAGGAGATCTTCATTCTTATGCTTCAGACGCTGGGAGACGGACACATGTTCAAGGGCTTCGGGCGGTATAAGCCACCATGCTTCTTTCTCTCGCTGACAGAGATTGATGCCTTTTCTTCTTTTCAGCGCGACAGAACAAATGATGGCGCACAAGCCGGCCGAGCACGAGATTACAACGAGCGTCGCTCCACTACTGCAGTTCTTTGAACTGGTACACATTGGAGACACCATCCAATCCATGGTGCAAGTCTACTTTGATAAGGAGCTGGTTCGTGGTAATTGGCTCTTGTCTTCGTCATTTTGGCTATTCACATACACGCGCACTGTGCTTTCGCTAGGCTCAGTACATCGATCGGACCGATTTTTTGAATGTTGTCGTCCGCGAGAAGAAAAAGTTTGAAAATTCGCTGGATGACTCTGTTGCGGGCGGGTTGAACGCTGGCACGCAAGTGCTCATGAACCAGGTGAGTGTGACGGGCATTTTTTTGCCTGGAAATAGTGACGCTAATGGTCAGGTAGGTGGAGCATATTATCATTACACTGACAAAGCCGCGCGAGTACTACCCAGTTGAAGATGCGTCGCTGGAGCTGGGTCCGACAAAGGGGTGCACGGAGGCCATCAAGTGCTTGGAGAAACATTGCAAATTGCTGAAAGACAGTACCAGCAAGGAGGTCTTAGAAGTGTTCTACCAGGAGATCGGAATTCGGCTCATTGCGTATGCTTCGTTGTCTGTGTCTTTCGCATCGCGTTGATTTTAGTCCCTAGAATCCTCCAAAAGCATATCAAACGGCAGATCATCTCGCTCAGTGGCGGTTTCCAGCTCATTGCTGACCTGAATACCTACCATGCGTTCATATCCTCTTTGAAAGTGAGAGCCAAAGTTGTCTTCGCTGCAGTTGTGCTCATTCTTAGAATCCTGGTTCTTAGGTTCCCACCATAGTCTCCGACTTTTCACATCTCAAAATGCTCGGTCACGTTTATGTAGTAGAGGACGCCAAAGATCTAGCGCAGATCGTGCGAGACGTTACCCGCTATGGTGGCGCGTATCGACCAGAGGTATAGCTTTCTTACAGTTATTATCGGAATGGCAGTGCTCATCATCACTAGGACATATACGAGTTTATTCAGCGGCGCTCGGATTGGAAAAGAATCGAGAAGACGGTAGATAAGACAATGTACAATCTGAGCTTCAAGGAGGATTGCATCATCTGTTGAAGGTGACTGTTGCTTTGGCTATACCTTTACCAGCGACACGAGCAATCCCCGATCTTCGCAGGTCCAATTGCTACATGCCCATTTTCATCGCTACCCATCTGCATTCTCCCAATACCAGTGGAATCGGGAAACTGTTTATTACAACACATTCTTGGACATTACAGCAATATTCACTGCTCGTCGCATTCATTGTACTGTTTTTTTTTTCTGCATGGCAACAGTGTGCTGTGCATGCGAACTGCAAAGGCGTTCGTGATTTCCTGTCGTTCAAACCTATTGCAAGTAATGTACCGTTTCTATGTACGTCCTTGTAGGGTTTTTCCAAGTCAACCATACCCACTCATCTTTGAGGTACAGTACCCTACAATAAGTTTTGCAACATGTGACCTACCTGTAATCAACAAAATTATTTCTCACAATTGCTATACTATATCAACCATGCCTAAAACACCTGGAACTAAGAATACTACTCCTGAACTTTGCTCTCTCATCTATACCAAGGCCAAAGAGAATGTTCCAATACAGGATATTGCCTCTTTTGTTGGATGCAACTGTTCTACCATTTTTCGCATTCTCAAGAACTACGATACCAGAGGTCATTTCAATGACACAGCCTGGTCTGGTAGACCTCCAAAACTAGATGAGAGGTCCCTTCGTCACCTCAAGACCTCTCTTGATGAAAATAGGCACCAATCTCTCTCTGACATCACTCGTTCTATCAACAACTCTCGAGATGATCCTGTTCACCCCAATACTGTTCAGAAGGCTTTGGAGGATCATTTGGATATGAAAGCATATATTGCAGCCAAAAAGCCCTTTCTCAAGGCTGAACACAAGAAAGCATGGCTAGAGTGGGCAAGGAATCACCAGCACTGGGGAGAGGAAGACTGGAACCAAGTTATTTGGACAGATGAATCATCTGTGGAGATTGGGAAGAATTCCAGAGTGGTTTGGGTGTGCAGGAGGCCTGGAGAGAGGTATGATGAAAGGTGTCTTACTCCCACTTTCAAGTCTGGAAGGCAGAGTTTGATGATTTGGGGGTGTATGGCACATGGGAGGCTTGGTCTACTCATTAGAATCCCAAAGGAGGCCAGAACTGGAGCTGATTATGTTGAGTTAGTCCTCAATGGCCCCCTCTGGGATATCTATGAGGAGCTAAGTGAGCAGAGAGGGCAGGTAGCAGTCATGGAAGATGGGGCTCCAGTTCACCGATGCAAGGCTGCAAAAGAATGGCACACAAATCAGCAAATGGTCATTCTCCCCCATCCAGTACAGTCTCCAGACCTCAATCCTATTGAACATATTTGGATCCTGCTCAAAAGTAGGATCAATAGCAGGCTGGTTATACCTCAAAATCTGGAGGAATTATAGGAGGCACTTCAGGAGGAGTGGCAAAGATTGGACTTGGAATTGGTAAATAATTTAGTTAGGAGCATGCCTAGCAGAGTAGAAGCAGTCCTTAAGGTCCAAGGAGGGCCTACTAAGTATTAGATTGGACTATATAGACTTGTTCGGAGAAAAATTCTCGAGGATGGTTTTTATTTATTTACATATTGCAAAACTTATGAGGGACTGACAGTATATTGGCAATCGATCTGATGGGAGCAATATCAAACCAGCGGTGGAGTCAATTATTAGCTGGTATACCATGACAAGGCTAACATCCAAAGCACAGAGGAGAGGACAGAGAAAGGATAAACAAGGGATAGATTTGGAAATGCCGGCTCCGAACAAGAGAGACAGCAGAGATGCTAGCAAAACCAAGGAGGACTAACTAACTCAGAGAGAAGAGGTGGGGAGAAGAATGCTAAAATAGCCAGCCAAAGCTGAGTTACTACATACATCTAGCTATATAGTACAGGAGCAGGACAGAATACAGTGCTATGGAGAGAAACTATGCAGAACTAAAATGGACACACTCCTCAGGCGAGGGGAGAAGAGGAACAGAGGGGAAGGGTGCCTGGGCGAGGTCGAGTCGGGAGGAATATTCATCAGGTGATCATGGGACATGCTGTCATCAAGATAACATTGAAACGAACATTACCCCAGGGATGGGCAATCATATTCTCTATTATCATCGCCTAGTCTTCGGGCATCCTCTAGACTGCGGTTAAGCGCCAGCCTGCAGGCAAGTGATCTGACTCTCAGATCTGACATCCATCCGGTAAGGGTCGCTCTCAGCTCGGTTTCATTTGCGATGGGGCAGACCAGACCATAGCCAGGGCGAAGAGGACCCGGCGTTGGGATTGATGGAGGCGGGTGCGTATATCTTCTGGTGGGTCCGGGGGAACTGAGTTGTCCTTGCCAGGAATGGTGCCTCCGGATTCTCGCGATAAAATTTTGCGACTGCGTCCAGTGCATCTTCACTAATGTTTTCTGCCGGTTCCCACGTAGCGTCCTCCATAGGATATCCCTTCCAATGTATTCTATACTGTAGTTTTCCCCTATTCCATCGAGAATTCACTACAGTCTCTACTCATACGCTCTCCTCCAGACAATGGAGGGAGGTTGTTTAAGAATCGTCACCGCTTTTTGTTGCGGGAATATCGGTGCCATATATGGAGTGAGCTCGGATTCATTTCAGACAGGGTGAATTCTCCAATGCTCCGGTAGCTCGAGTTCGTATGCTGATTCTCTGACTCGCCATTTCACTTTGAAGGGACCGAACCGTTTGTCATTAAGCTTATCAGTCGGCCGGTCAGTGGTGATGTTGGTTCCTTCCAGCCAGACTTGATCACCCTCATGGTACTCTCGGGCAGGTTTCTGTTTCCGGTCATGGGTCCGTTTCATCGTTTCGGTGGCTTTCATCAGAGAAGTTTCGGCCTTGATTCGAATCTCTTTCATCATGTCAGTGAATTCCTCTGCAGTTTGTGACTTGACATCATGCTTCGGCGGTTCCTTTCCAGTATGCGGGTGTCGTCCATGATTTAGATAGAATGGGGAGTATTCCGTCGCAGAGTGAATCCGATTGTTGTAAGAGAATTCGGCCATAGGTAGCCAGTCCGCCCAGTCTGTTTGCCGATGATTCACGAAGAGCTTCAGGTATTGTTCGAGTTCCTGATTAACTCTTTCCATTTGTCCATCGGTTTGTGGATGATACGGCATCGAAGGGGCTCCTTTGATTCCCAAAAGTGTGTAGAGGTCCTTCATAAAGTTCGAGACGAACTGTGGTCCTCTGTCGCTGATGACTTTCTTGGGGAGTCCGTAATTCGAGAATATGGTGTCACGTAGTTTACAGGCGACTCCTTCTGCCGTAATTTCCATATTGACCGGTATAAACTTGGCTCCTTTGGTAAACCGATCTACCGTTACCATTACGCCGTTGAATCCCTGGGATGTGGGGAGTGGTCCGATAAGGTCTACCGAGATAATCTCCCATGGTTCCTTCGGTACTTCATTTGGGTGAAGCGGAGCATGCTTCCAATCTCTGATGATCTTCATTCGCTGGCATTTGTCGCATCCTTTGACATATGCCTTAATATCGTTCATCATCTTGGGCCACCAGAAGTTGCGTGTGATTAACTCGTGCGTCTTCATCTGTCCTGGGTGTCCCGAAATCTGATCGGAGTGATGGATTTCAATGATCTGTTCCCTTATCTTTTGGCTTTTAGGGACGTAGTACTGTTTTAGCCATGTGACGATTTGGTCGTTTTCCTCCTAGCCGTGTTCACTTGCATCAAGACGTTTCTGGACTTCAGGCTCTCTTTGTTTCCAAGCCTGTTTTATTTGGTCTAACATGTCCTGAAACTCTGGTATCAGTGTGACTTTTGCTATAAAAAGTCAGCGAAAATTTTCCGGCTTTAGGAGTACGACGTTCTCATTATCGTTCTCCCCCTTCTCATGGTCTGGTCATCTCGACAGACTGTCTGCCTTTGTCATTGACTTTCCGGGTTTGTGCTCCAGGATAAAGTCGTAATCCTGAAGTTCCGAGATCCAGCGGGCTTGCCGGCGATTTAGCTTCTGAGGCTTTCGGAAATATTCAAGATTTTTATGATCTGTCCAAATCTCGAATTTTTGCTTAGCGCCGCAGAGGTATTGGTGCCATTCCTCAAGTCCCATCATGATCATGAGCATCTCTTTGTCATAGATCTCATAATTCTGTTCCGTCGGGTTCAATGATTTAGACATGAATGCGACTGGTCTCCAGGTACCATTGGATTGTTCCTGTGAAAGGATGCCTCCTATTGCGTAATTCAAAGCATTGACTTCCATTCGGAACTTTCCATCATCTCGGGGCATTGCAATGATCGGTGCTGAGCAGATCCGATTTTTTAATCTGTCAAATGCATCATCTTGGGCCTTTTCCCACGTCCAATTGGCTTTTCTGGTTAATTCTGTAAGGGGTTTCGCGATCTTCGCAAATCCTTCGATGAAGTGCCAGTAGAAATTGCAGAAGCCTAAGAACTGTTGGACATCTCGTTTACATGTGGGTTTCGGCCAGTCTTTGACGCCTTCAATTTTAACAGGATCCATCTTAATGCCATTTTCCAAAATGATCATTCTGAGGTACTCTACTTCCAATTGATGGAACGAACATTTTTCAGGTTTCAGGTAAAGCTTGTTATTTTTTAGCTTTTCCAGTATGCATCGAATGAGTTGTCTGTGTTTATCCAAATCTTTATTGAAGATGAGGATATCGTCCATGTAGATTACTACATGTCCCTGATTGATTTTGTCCTTGAATATCGTGTTCATCATGGTTTGGAAAGTAGCCGGTGAATTCGTCAGTCCGAAGAACATGACCAGGGGTTCGAACATTCTCTGGTTTGTCCGAAATGCGGCTTTCCATTCGTTGCCTTCTTTCATACAGACGTTGTTATATCCCCATCGGATATCGAGCTTCGTAAAGAACTTTGCCCCCTTCAGTTTGTCGATTAGTTCTTGGATCAGGGGCAGTGAGTATTTGTTCTTTATTGTTACGTTGTTCAGTTTCTGATAATCCTGTACAGGTCGTAGGGATCTGTCCTTCTTTTTTACGAAGAAGAAAGGCAAGGCCATTGGTGACTTCGATGGTCTGATTCGTCCGGTGTTCAGATTCTCGTCCAGAAAGGCATCTAACTGTTTCTGTTCATCCAGTGTCAAGGGGTAGACTGCAATCCGGAGAGGGGGGGAGAGAGAAGGCAAAAAGGGAGGAGATCTCTCAAAGGTTGAGGGGGAGGGAGGGTGGAAAGAGAGAAAGAGGACATCAAGAGTAAGAAACAGAAGAGGGAATCTGGTTTATGGAAAGGAACCGGGCACGGTAAAATGACATCCAACGAGAGGGGGAGTAAAGAAGAGAAAAGAGAGGAGGAAGAAGAAGGGGGAGGGAAGTGAGATAAAAGGGACGGGGGGATGGACCAGGATGGGGATGGAAGAGGATAGAACGGATGAGGACAGACATGGGAGCAGAGCAGGGGGAGGTCAAAGTGGATGAGGGACATCAGGGTTCCGGAAAACGGGTGCGAGGTCGAAAATGATGGAGGGGTGGTGTTATTTGATTGATCTCATGGAGTCTTCCAAAGAGATGCCTCGTAGATGGGAGCTAAGGATCGAGTATGGACGGAATAGAGTGAGAAGGATAGGGAAAGAGACGAAGGAGAAAATCAAGACAGGAAGCAATAATGAGAAAAGCAGCGGAAGGGGAGCCACGAAAACCTGGGACCGAGTGGGAGCGAGGGAGCCACATCAGGAATACGGGGGGGGAAGACGGAGGTGCGGACCGGAAGAGGAGGAGACGAGAGGCATAGGGAGGCGGAGATACGGTTGCTGGTGCGGAGTTGCCCCAGGGGGTCGGAGTTTGGTGGTTTGGGAGGAAGCTCCTCACCGAATCGGGCGGGAACGGGTCCAGTTCGGAGTGACCACCAGTCGATGTCCGGGACACCCAGGAAACAGGAGCAGGAAGGGTAAAGATGGATGAGAAGAAACGCAAGGGAGAGCGGAATGAGAATAACCCGACGGGAGTGGGACAACCTAATCCAAAGAGATCGTTCGGGTTTCGTGGAGAAAAACCAGCCCGCCAAACTCTAGCTTGAATGGTGGGAGCTGTTCAAGAGGTTCATGACCGGAGTGTAGCGGGGCGTAACAATGCGTATGTTCCAGTGTCGTAGGTGGAGTGGAATCGAACGCGGAATCAAAGAACCCAGCCACCGAGCAGAGTGAGTTCGGCACGTTGGGCCTGGATATTGCAACGATAAGGATCAGACATCGTAATCTCCCCTGGAAGAGACCCAGGAAGCAACGATCAGACCGGGTTCCTTTATATAGATCCGGTGGTTCGATTTCATTCTTTTGGGCTTCGCAAATAGTCTTCTGATCGCAGACCAAAGTCGGGCGTCTGTACTTGTTCGGCTTGTTGTGGGTTATTTCGAAGGGTGCCCCAAGCTAAGGCAAGCGGGTTGGCGGCGAAAAGGGTAGTGAGGATGATGGTGATGAATGCGAAGAGAGCGGCAATGAATTCCATTATGGATGTCTTTCAGGGGTTTCTCTTTGTCGAGGGTAAAAGTAGAGTTCTGGGGGGTCTTCATCCCAGATGAAGTTACCGGGAATGTGTCGAGGGGATAGGTCGGGGTAGTAGTTGGTCCAATATTCATATTCGACCTCGACTACTTGGTTTCGGAGATGAAGGTTCTTTCGGATAAGGGTGTAACCAATATGTCGTCGGTAGAGAGGGTTGCGGTGGATTCGTATGCAGAAGGAGGAGAGGTTGGTGACTGGGTGATTTCGTCCAATGGAGTAGTCGATTAGTACCATGCAGGCAGCGCGCGACTGTCGACTCCTGCTTTGGTTTGGTCCAAAAAAGGTGGAGGGTGCCTGTTAAACTGCGGAAGGGTCAGCTCAAATCCTCGTGGCTATGGGGATGCCCCAAATAGCAGTCAAGGAAGGTTTCGTCGTCAGAAGTCCCAGCAGTCTGGCGACTCCTTTCTCGTTTCGGGTCAACACATGTTTCTGACAACGACCTTCAAGGGCGTGTTTGTAAAAGGTGGTCGATGGGTGGGGACTATTCACATGTCCGAGTCCTCTGATCTCTCTTGCTTCGGTACGTCCTGGGTCAACAAACTACCCGGTTAAACGCGCGGTAGGGCTCTCCGAGGATTACCCTAGCACAGCCTTGTGATGTTCGATTCGGACAGGGTCGGTCTCAACGTTACCCTTAGTCCTCTCGCACTTCCAAATGCAATGAGCAAAGACTGTTTATTACAACACATTCTTGGACATTACAGCAATATTCACTGCTCGTCGCATTCATTGTACCATTTTTTTTTTCTGCATGGCAACAGTGTGCTGTGCATGTGAACTGCAAAGGCGTTAGTGATTTCCTGTCGTTCAAATGTATTGCAAGTAATGTACCATTTCTATGTACATTGTTACGATTTCAACGCCAATCGTTATCTTGACGACAGACACGTGACCCAACAATCACCTGACAAGACACGTGATACAAATGCGACGCGACTGACAAGATACGATGTGAAGACTCAAAGGAAACCCTATAAACAATGACATGTCATTAGGGCAAAGGGTCACGACGAAACGCCTACAAGACAACATAAGGAGTGCAGTCGCATTTTAGCTCAAACGATGGAATAGGGTAAAGGGCTCTACATAACACGAGGATAACATACGTATGTCATGGTCCGTGCTCGAGGATCATAACGTATAAATAGCTAGAATGTATGTAGTAGAACTCAGCTTCGAGCTGGCTAGTAAATAGCATTCTTCTCCCCGCCTCTCACTTTCTGAGATAGTTAGAGTGACCTGCGCGCAGATTTGGTTTTGCATAGCAAAAGCTCGAAGCTTCTCATCGCGCACCTCACCGCTCTTAGCTCTCATCTCTCCACCGCCCTTTCTTCGTTGCCCGACGGCCACGAGTGCCGTGCAACCAAAGAAACCCGCTGCGTCGTTATACCTTTTCCCCAAACCATCACTAACCTTTTCAATCTTCAATCCCCATTCCCTACCCCGCGCCAACCCATATTCTGATCTCTATCTGTGGTCCTTGTTCGTCGCATTTGGAAGTGTGAGAGGACTAAGGGTAACGTTGAGCCCGACCCTGTCCGAATCGAACATCACAAGGCTGTGCTAGGGTAATCCTCGGAGAGCCCTACCACGCGTTTAACCGGGTAGTTTGTTGACCTGGGACATACCGAAGCAAGAGAGATCAGAGGACTCGGACGTGTGGATAGTCCCCACCCTTCGACCAACCCCTCAAACACGCCCTTGAAAGTCGTTGTCGGGGACGTGTGTTGACCCGAAACGAGAAAGGGATTGCCAGACCGCTGGGATCTCTGACGACGAAACCTTCCTTGACTGCCGTTTGGGGCATCCTTGTAGCTACGAGGATTCGAGCTGACCCTTCCAGAAGGACCGAAAAGGAGGAGGGGAGAAAGAAAGAGAAAAGAAAAAGAAAGGAAAAAAGAAACGAAAAGAGGAGGGAAAGAAAGGAAAAAAAGAAGAAAGAGAAGAGAAAGAGAAGAGAAAAAAGAAGAATGGAAAGAGATAAGATCAAAAACGCCAGCGGGAAAACAACCAAAAGAGAAAGGAAGAAGGAGAAAAAAAAGGAAATACGAGAGAGAGAGGCGGAAGAAGAAAAGAGGAAGGGGAAGACAAGAAAGAGAGAGAGGAGAAAGAGGAAAGAAACAGGGAAAAAAGACAGAGGGAGGGGAAGGGAGGGGGGAGGGGAGCAAGAGAGGGGAGGAGGGAGGGCGGGAAGGGGAAGATAAGAGGGGAAACGTAACAAAGGACTGGACTTTGGGATGCAATCAAAGAAGAACTGGATTTGGGCAAGAAGCCCAAAAGAAGAAATGGAACGGGATATATAAAGGAGAACGGCCTGATGGAAGTTGGCGACGAATGGAAGTCTACCGACAAAGAGGAGATACGAACAAATGGGAAGATCACCACGATGAACGAATCACGGGAGGAAGGGAGCGTGCACAGAAGGGGGACCTAAGCTGCAGGAGTGGGGAGTTCAAAACGGAAGAACGGGAGGCAGGAGTTGGATAACCACACGAGACTGGGAACATGGAGGAACGGGAAGGAACAGAAGTAGGAAGAGGACATCTCCACATAAAGACTGGGAAGAGTTCAAGGGGAGGCAGAGAATTTAGACACGGAAACGGAACAAGAATCATCGGATTAAAGGAGGCAACAGACGACGGTGAGGACAATCGTGAATTCGGAGCTGGGCCAAAGAATAAACGAATGCACCATCGAATCTAAACAAGACGAAGGGCGGAGACGGATTATCGAACAGAAGGTGTCACGAAGAGGAATCGACTGGTGGTACAGACGAGACGGAATTGGACCGAAAATCGCAGGCCCAAAAGGAATTCGGGGTGAAGGAGCGATTCACCAAACAGCACAGAAACGAACAGGAAACGAGGCACCTAAGGGGCAAATTCGGCACCAGTAACGGTAATGCCAAGGAGGCCGACCTAACGCATGGAGTCGACGGTGAGACGCGAAGGAGTGCCCGGTGAGCGAGAAAGGACATCTGGACGAACTGTCCAACGAACACCCGGCTGAAATATACGACCAGGAACGTAGAGGCTAAAGACGAACCTGCCGCCGCCCACATCGAAGAAATGAGCCAGGGTTTTCAATAGAGCCGGGAAGAAGCACCGCTTCGCCGGCTAACTATGTATCGTCGAATATTAATATAAGGGACATTCCCGACCTTAAAGAATATTTCGAACAAGAAGGTGCACGAGAGTTCGGTCTCGTAAAAGGATATACTCTACCCTGGGTGGCACAACAGATTTATCGGCAGGACGAGTCTAAGGCATACTCGATCCTTAAGGCATGGACAGACCAATCGTGACAGAAGGACATCTCTCTGGAAAAACTCCATGAGATCAATCAGATGAATGATCATGACGCTCTCCACACATTGTTCAACCTCAAACAAAAACCACGATTTGTCAGAGGCGGAAATGGAAACCAGATAGATGTACCCCTGACGATCACGACTTTGGACACTGGACGGACACACAGCGTAAAAGCTCTACTCGATACGGGATGTACTGGATCCTGTATAGACCGGAAGTTCGTTAAGGAAAAGGAAATCAATACGAAACGATATCCGATTCCCATCCCGGTCCATAACGCAGACGGAACCCATAACATGGCAGGTGATATACGTGAATACGTCGAACTAAGAGTCCGCATCCAGGACCACGTCGAGCGAATGGTCTTCTCAGTCACTGAACTCAGAAAGGGACAGATCTTCATCGGTTACGAGTGGGTTAAACATTACAACCCTCGAATCGATTGGAGAACGGAAAGGATCACGTTCGACCGATGCCCTGAAGAGTGTCAGCGAATTGTCCGAACAGGAAACCCCGAAGATGATGACACCTCTACCGAGATGAATGAGGTTGATCTCAAAAACGGAGAAAAACTCTTGATGATCGACATAAACCGAGAGTTTCATCTAAGGGCTTTCCAGACGACAGCTTCCAAACTGGCAGAAGCGACGGCAAAAACGGCGAAGGCAAGAACCTTTGAGGAAATCGTACTGGAAGAGTACCACTGCTTCAAAAATTTGGTGTTCGGAAAAGAGTCGTTCGACGAGCTACCACTGTGATGACCTTGGGACCATGCAATCGAACTCATTCCAGGAGCTAAACTCCAGGACTGCAAGGTCTACCCCCTGACGCTGGACGAACAGAAACAGTTGGATGCCTTCTTAGATGAAAACCTGAACACCGGACGAATCAGACCGTCGAAGTCGCCAATGGCCTCGCCTTTCTTCTTCGTAAAAAAGAAGGACAGATCCCTACGACCTGTACAGGATTATCGGAAATTGAATGACGTAACAATAAAGAATAAGTACCCACTACCCCTGATCCAGGAACTGATCGACAAACTGAAAGGGGCGAAGTTCTTTACGAAGCTCGATATCCGATGGGGATACAATAATGTCCGCATGAAAGAAGGCGACGAATGGAAAGCCGCGTTTTGGACAAACCGGGGAATGTTCGAACCCCTGGTCATGTTCTTTGGACTGATGAACTCACCGGCTACCTTCCAAACAATGATGAACACGATCTTCAAGGATGAGATCGATCAGGGACACGTAATAATTTACATGGACGATATCCTCATCTTCAATAAGGATCTAGATAAACACAGACAACTCGTCCAACGTGTACTGGAAAAGCTAAAGGACAACAAGCTTTACCTGAAACCCGAGAAATGTTCGTTTCATCAACTGGAAGTAGAGTACCTCGGAATGATTGTCTTGGAGAATGGCATTAAAATGGATCCTGTAAAAGTCGAAGGCATCAAAGACTGGCCAAAACCCACGTGCAAGCGAGACATCCAACAGTTCTTAGGCTTCTGTAACTTCTACCAGCGTTTCATCGAAGGATTTGCAAAGATCGCAAAACCCTTGACAGAATTAACCGGAAAAGCCAACTGGACATGGGAAAAAGCCCAAAATGACGCATTCAATGGATTAAAGAATCGGATCTGCTCGGCACCGATTATCGCAATGCCCTGAGATGACGGGAAATTCCGAATGGAAGTCGACGCTTCAAATTATGCAATAGGAGGCGTCCTTTCACAGGAACAATCCAACGGTACCTGGAGACCAGTCGCATTCATGTCAAAATCATTGAACCCGACGGAACGAAACTACGAGATCTACGATAAAGAGATGCTTGCAATTATGACGGGACTTGAGGAGTGGCGTCAATACCTCTGTGGCGCTAAGCAAAAATTCGAGATTTGGACAGATCACAAAAATCTCGAATACTTCCAAAAGCCTCAGAAGCTGAATCATCGACAAGCTCGCTGGATCTCGGAACTTCAGGATTATGACTTTGTCCTGGAGCACAAACCCGGAAAGTCAATGACGAAGGCAGACAGTCTGTCGAGACGACCAGACCATGAGAAGGGGGAAAATGATAATGAGAACGTCATACTCCTAAAGCCAGAAAATTTTCGCCGACTTTTTATGGCAAAAGTCACGCCGATACCAGAGTTCCAAGACATGCTGAACCAAATAAAACGGGCCTGGAAACAAAGAGAACCCGAAGTTCAGAAGCGTCTTGACACAGGTGAACACGGCTGGGAAGAAAATGACCGAATTGTCACATGGTTAAAACGGTACTACGTCCCCAAAAGCCAAAAGATAAGGGAATGGATCATCGAAATCCATCATTCCGATCAAATCTCGGGACACCCAGGACAGACAAAGACGCACGAGCTGATCACGCGTAACTTCTGGTGGCCCAAAATGATGAACGACATTAAGGCATATGTCAAAGGATGTGACAAGTGCCAGCGAACGAAGATCATCAGAGATCGGAAGCATGCTCTGCTTCACCCAAACGAAGTACCGAAAGAGCCATGGGAGATTATCTCGGTAGATCTCATCGGACCTCTCCCCACATCTCAGGGATTCGACAGCGTAATGGTAACGGTAGATCGGTTCACCAAAGGAGCCAAATTCATACCAGTCAATATGGAAATTACGGCAGAAGGGGTCGCCCGAAAACTACGCGACACTATATTCTCGAATTACGGACTCCCCAAAAAAGTCATCAGTGACAGAGGACCACAGTTCGTCTCGAACTTCATGAAGGACCTTTACACACTTTTGGGAATCAAAGGAGCCCCTTCGACGCCGTACCATCCACAAACCGATGGACAGACGGAAAGAGTTAACTAGGAACTTGAACAATACCTGAAACTCTTTGTGAATCATTGGCAAACAGACTGGGCGGACTGGCTACCCATGGCCGAATTCTCTTACAACAATCGGATTCACTCTGCGACGGGATACTCCCCATTTTATCTAAACCACGGACGACATCCGCATACCGGAAAGGAACCCCCGAAGCATGATGTCAAGTCGCAAACTGCAGAGGAATTCGCGGACATGATGAAAGAGATTCAGACCAAAGCTGAGACTTCTCTAATGAAAGCTGCCGAAGTAATAAAACGGACCCATGACCGAAAACAGAAACCCACCCGAGAATACCATGAGGGCGATCAGGTCTGGCTGGAAGGAACCAATATCACCACCGACCGGCCGACTGATAAACTCAATGACAAACGATTCGGTCCTTTCAAAGTCAAACGGCGAGTCGGAGAATCGGCATATGAACTCGACCTACTGGAACATTGGAGAATTCACCCTGTCCGAAATGAGTCCGAACTCACTCCGTACACGGCACCGGCGTTCCCGCAACAAAAAGCGGTGACGATTCTTAAACGACCTCCCCCCATTGTTGTGGAGGGAGAGGAGCGGTATGAAGTAGAAGTGGTAGCCAATTCCCGATGGAATAGAGGAAAACTACAATACAGAGTACATTGGAAAGGCTACCCAATAGAAGATGCCACATGGGAACCAGCAGAAAATATCACCGAAGATGCGCCGGACGCGGTCGCGAAATTTCATCGCGAGAACCCGGAGGCGCCATCCCTGGAACGAGGACAACGTCAATTACCACTCCGCATCCTGCCAAAGAAGGTTGTGCGTACCCGCCTCCATCAAACCCAAACGCTGAAGGTCCTCTTCGACCACATGGCTAATGAAATCTGGGTCTATCCGCAAAATCAGCAAATGAAAGCGGAGCCGAAAAAGCGGACCCTTACCGGATGGATGTCGGACCCAAAAGAAGTCGAAGATCGACTTGAGGCAGCGTGGCAGGCGTGGCAAGAGCGCCGGAACAAGGCAGTCATAGGAGAGGGCGAGCGCCAGGAAGACTAGGACGATGATGACGAAAAAGAACATGATTGCGAGGATGCAATCCCTAAAAGGGGGGGTAATGTTACGATTTCAACGCCAATTGTTATCTTGACGACAGACATGTGACCCAACAATCACCTGACAAGACACGTGATACAAACGCGACGCGACTGACAAGATACGATGTGAAGACTCAAAGGAAACCCTATAAACAACGACACGTCATCAGGGCAAAGGGTCACGACGAAATGCCTACAAGACAACATAAGGAGCGCAGTCGCATTTTAGCTCAAACGATGGAATAGGGTAAAGGGCTCTACATAACACGAGGATAACATACGTATGTCATGGTCCATGCTCAAGGATCATAACGTATAAATAGCTAGAATGTATGTAGTAGAACTCAGCTTCGAGCTGGCTAGTAAATAGCATTCTTCTCCCCGCCTCTCACTTTCTGAGATAGTTAGAGTGACCTGCGCGCAGATTTGGTTTTGCATAGCATACATCCTTGTAGGTTTTTTCCAAGTCAACCATACCCACTCATCTTTGAGGTACAGGATATTGGTCGATTTCGATCCTGTCTGGTGAGCAATATCACCTTAACTTCAGCGTCGTCTGTTGACATTTTCTATCTATTATTATGCTGGTATCCACCATTGACAAGGCTCAATTTATCCGGAGCACCATGTCTAGGAGCCACTGGACAGCAGACGAACTTGCGGTATACAACAACGTTGTTGATTAGATTTTGTTCGAAATGCCCGGCCTCCTGCCTACTACAAGTCCAGATGTCCTTACAGCCCTAGACCCTGATGATGCAGTTGACGACAATGCCTATGAGCTCTTTCACATGGACCTCGTTATGTCACATGCCCCTCCCCTCCAAGGAATCTGTTGTCGATGATTTTCTTGTTCTTTTGTCACGCGGACTGAGCTGTACTGGAAGAGGCAGAAATTTCGAGACGAGGAGGCGCATCCCTCCTGAATATGATATCCACATGTTCCTCCATTTCACCTATCGTCGTCAGGGCCCGGATTTCTTACAATGCTCGATGATCTTGCAAAAGATGTAGAAACCGAGTATTATTGAGATATTATTCCAGCAACTGTTTCCAGGGAAAGGACTATTAATAAAGTGTTACAGAGGATCCATCTAGGAAATGCCCAGCATTTCGCGTTTTAAAGCAATCTCATCTCGCAACATTGATATCCTGCTGTCCAATCTGGACGAGAGATCTGTAGAGTTCGCCGTTAAAGCCAACGCAGCATCCAGCTTCTCGCTAGAGCTCTGCAAAGCGCTTTCCCACTCTGCGACGAGCTTTGCAGCGGTAGACAGATGGCTTATACCGACGCTGCCATCCGAGGCCTGTGCGCGTTCTTTGGCTTCAACTTGCTTGAGATCCAATACGGCCAGCTCAAACATTGAAACGCCGCCTATCCATGTACTGATCTTGACGAGTGCTTGCCTGTTGCATGCATCTCTCAGGTATTTCCGCGAGGTATCAAATTCGCCAATGGTCCGGTATGCAATCCCCAAGAGAAGAGATCGAATTGCCATCTCGTCGGGTGTGTCCAAGTCTAGTGACTCCGACTCCTCGTTTCCCGCCTTCGGGCTGAGGGTGACTTTAGTAAGGCGGCCCACTAACGAGTCCGGATTGATGCCAGGAACGGTTGAGACGGCTAATGGTGTAAGAGACGCCCATTCCTCAATGTGCGCCTCTGCGAGAAATTTGTCAATTCTTGAATGGGTATTCCAAACTGATGGGAGAATGAGTTAGCCATTACTAGAGACTCTGAGAAAAACGAACAAATTCCAAGTTCTAGAGCGGAAATGAGCATGAATCTGTAAGCCGTGGCAATGGGCGCACCTTCTGCTGGACTTATCTTGACTGCCTGTGCGTAATACGCCTCTACTCCTCCACGCCGCCGTTGTTTTTCCTTGTAAAACTCGACTGAAAACGTGTTTTCACGACATATATAGCACATAAACTGATTGAGCGACTTACGTTTCTTCTTGATCATAACCTCGGTTGGTGGTTCCTTGCCGTTAATCTTCCTTTTCGAAATCAGGTCGGGTATTGCATTGAACAGCTCTTGAGCTTTGGCTATATTACCGAGGGATATATAGCAGCCTACCAGACATCAGACTCTTGGAATTCGACGAGAGACAGCACGAACCTGCCGCGAGAAAGTGATATGTTGCATGGGACCTATCAATAGACGTCAGGTAGATGCAAGAAATAAGCCAGAATTATAACACACACACCAACTGTTCAGTTCTGTCAATCGCAGAAACATATCCGCTGCTTCTTGGTATCTTCGTTGCCCAAGTAATGTCCAAGCAAGCTCAAAAACTAGCTAAGGAGGATATCAACCACATGGGCTCCTTTGATACCCGGGCGCTTACAAGGGTATCAGCTTGGGCGAAACTATGACCTTGAGTTGATTTGAGACCGTCTTGCAAGACCTGAATGGCGTCGTTAGGTTTATTCGACATCCGCAATATCTTTGCCTGCGGGGGATTTCAAAATAAATAATGCATTCCCAACCAGTTGAGACGGTATTGATATTCACACGATTGAGGATCCATAAGGCGCCTTGGGGATATTTCGCTTCGAGTCTAGAAGCACAAACATGAGCATGTGCGACTTCGAGGAGAGCTAGAATAGCCGACTTGTCGACGATTGCTCTGTATTGCTTGATAATATGTGCCTCATCTGCTTGGTACCCGGACAAGAGGAGGATCACGCCGTGGTATGTCATTAAAACTAAACTGTACGAGACCAGTCAGACGCGTTCAAGAACGTTTAGAGGATTATGTCACCCAGAAAAAACCGCATGCACATCGCCTTTCGTCGCTGAAACGGCGAGGGCCTGCAAAGCGAGCCTTCTATCGTGTTTAAATCCAAAAAAGCCGACCACATTCCTATTGCGCCTGTCAGCCGTCAATCTGAAGGGGCTAGACAGCGACGTACTGAATTCCCTTTGGAAGGAGCGACAGAACAAGGTTGAAAAGGCCATACCCTGCGACCATGAGAGAGACACTACGAACCAATGCAAAATGGCATACCAAAAGCCGTGCCAGATACAATGAGCTCATCTATTGGCCCGTCTTGCTGTATTGTGGTGGGGGCGTTTTTGGAAGGTACTGCGAGATTTGACCCCGAAGAAGTAAACCTGGAGAAGAATCCAGTTTTTGTGGAAGGGGTTGGTGTGGATGCAGTGGAATGAACGCTATAGGACGATGAATGACGAGAAGGAGAGGGTGATGCGGCTGGCGTCTTGTAGCCTTCGAGACCGTTGGGAAAAACAGTCTTGTACAATCTATAATACAGTAAGCAGTGAATTCATTCGGACATATGTGAGGAATGAGGACGCACTTTGCAAATTTCGAATGAGCGCTGCAGGCAAATGTAAGTCAGAACATTAGGTGACAGCTTATGCTATAGAACCATGCCTGTTCAACGAATACCTGTCAAGTACGCATGTCAAGAAGGAAGACAAAAAGATAGCAGAAAGAAGGTATTACATGCATTGCAGATAGCCCATATACGTTTCGCTGTTCATGCATTCATGGGTTACGTACACGGCAAGGACCTGATCAATGAAAGGCGCACCTTAGCGCATTGGTGAGGCCGAGCAGAACGACGGTGTCTGCGGACAGAATTTCCCATTCCAGCGCATTCTTCTGGCTCTTGAGTTGCTTGCGCGATCCCGCCTCGGCGAGCGACAGCGCACGATTGGCTTCGGCGAGCATCGCAGGCTAGCAACAGGCGCTCAGTACGTTTCGACTCAACGACAGCTCCACACCAACCTCCATGCCCAACGCCGCCTGCAGAAATGCGCACACGCCTAGCCCAAGCTGGTGGAATGGGTCATCCTTGCCCGTAAAATGATTCCTAGCGCCGTCGATATCGTTGGCGAAGAGAAAGTCGAAGCCTCTAGTGGCAGAGATAAGGAGCGCAGCATGTTCGTCTCGGGACATGGATAAGGAGTAGGGAGGGAACGAGCTGATGATGGTTTGTGAATGTTATGAAGACTTATGGTATGTGGCGATTGTTAGAACCGCCTTGCTGCGCTGATGGTTCCGGAGTTTTTCTCCGTTTCATATCCTTATAAAACACCGACTCCTATAGGAAATGCCTACACGGAGCAAAGGATTCAATTTCAGATCGACGGGACGGACTACGAAGACGGCAACTGGCAACAAGCTCGACTGCATTTCAATCACTAACACCTTCCATGGCTAATAATACACACGACAACGACAAACTACTGCACAGAGCAATATAATATACTATTCAAATTCTCTTCCGTTGCTGTCCTTTGCCCTTCTTTCCATGCCGCGGGCTGGCTATGCCCTGTTCCTCATCTAAAAGTCCGATTGGTGAAACGTCGTCAAAGGTATGTGCGTCCTCGGCTGCGAGTTTCTCCACCGTGTTGGGCCATTCAAGCCAATCATGGTCGCCGATGAAATCGTCGCGGGGGTTCAACGGGGCGCTTCCGGAAGAAGCGGCAGAGATCGGCACGATCTCGGGGTTGACGCCCTTGTAGGCGTTACTCTGCGGAGCTTCCGCGGCAGCATTGAGCGCATCGGCAACATCAGGATTCAAGAAATCTTCATCCTCCTCGTCAAACTCTAGCGGAACAGAGGCCGATAGGCTGCTGTCTGGCCGAGGGTCGAGCACCGGCGAACGGACCTTGATGATCTCACGTTTGATGCGCCCGATGCTCTCCGAGACGCCGTCCCCAAAACCTGGCACTCTGATTGGGATGGACGGTCGGAACAATTGAGGTCGCGATGCTGGTGGTCCATTAGGATACATAGGAAGCACGCCTGTCGTCTGAGGATGGTCGATCCCCGCGGCAAGGGCCGATGCGAGCGGTTCGTCGAACGAGGACGAGATGTTCCTAGCCCTAGCCTGGCGAGACATGCCGAACCCTTCTACAAAGTCGTCGCCCACATCGCTGGGAAAGGCGCTTACTTGCACTTGCTTGCGCACATCGATCTTGGCTCCAGTGACATCGAGGCGATACTGTCGAATGAGGGCGTGGTAGTCTTCGCCCAGTGTGTGGAAAGAAAACTGATGTGATAAATAGATGGAACGAGGCAAAACTTGCTGCGATCGAGAACACGTTGAGAGTTCTGCATGAGCGAGCCAACTAGACAATATGTCAACAATCAAGACAGGGCAAAGGACAAAGGACATACTTGACATCTCTGGCAGCGGTCTCCTTCGCGTCTGGCTCCATCACGAACGGCACCCTGACATCCTGTGTGTGCCTACGAAGCTGCCACGTTGCAATGATCGCCTCCTTTGCAGAGAGTTCCTGTTCGATAGCTTGCGACGTGCCCGACTTGGAAGACGATCGTTTATGACCTTGTATAGTCCCTGCTTGCGAAGGGGAAGAGCTGAGACGTCCGATCG
This sequence comes from Macrocybe indica, assembly GCA_030407095.1. Taxonomy (NCBI): domain Eukaryota; kingdom Fungi; phylum Basidiomycota; class Agaricomycetes; order Agaricales; family Callistosporiaceae; genus Macrocybe; species Macrocybe indica. The sequence goes on from JARFTL010000004.1 coordinate 2,980,470, forward strand.
ATCCAGAGCCCGGCAATGAAATGCTCGTCACACCGAGGACGGCAGAAGCGGCCGCCAACGGATTTGACTGATCCCTCGGCTTGAGTTCGACCGTGAACCGGCGTAGGTAGAGTGTGTTGTCCGTCGGATCGAATAAGAGCATGTCTTGAAAGTTCGTTGGGCGTTGTCGTTGGGTTCCGCGTGGAGACACAGGAGGGGACGACGAAAGCTTGATGTTCCTTGAGCTCGCGCTGGAAGCAATTGATTGGGAAGACACGATAGTTGGCGGTAGAAGACCGAGCGGAAGCGTCGATGCCGATTCGATAAACGTGAATGCTACTGGCGCGCGTGGATGGCCAGAAGCTGGCTGCCTAGGAGGCCGGAGACGGACCAAGGGGCTCAGCTCTGTCGGGCTAGGTTGCTGCAAAATGCATGAGTAGGCGCAAGGCTCCCAAAAAAAAGGAACATCGCTTGCCAATTGATCGACATTTCTAACCCTGCCTTCCAAATGGCTGCTAGCATCTGGCCGTCCTCCATATGGATTGACTGCAAAAACGTGAACGGTGTGTTTCCTAGATCCCACGGCGATCCAGCGCGAGTCATGCGCCCACTGCAGACCTTCAACGACCGCCGAAGTCCGCCCGCGCTTGAGATCGTAAAGGTGCCAATGGGTATCTCGGGCCGGGTTCCGTCTGAGGCTCGGATCCGACTTGTTTTTATCTGCCCTCTGCGATGGAATTGGCCAAATGTCGTGAACTTGAAAGACTTGTCCGTCGTGAGGAGCGATGAGGAGCTTTGTCCCATCGCTCGAAAACTTGAGGTTCGAAACGGGTCGGTCCCTCGAAACTAGAAACTCGGAAACCTTCCTTGGGGCCCTCTCCGCCTCTAGAAGCTGCGACAAGTCCACAATAGCGACATGGTATCCTCCCTCATATCCTGTAGTCGTCGTCTGAGGAGCAATAGTCGGTGAATGGGGCACCTTCCCAGGCCCCGCAGGCCCGTGGCCGTCCTCGGTGGCCGGGCCAGGCGAGCCCGATGTCGACGACGAGGCGTTGGAGGTCGAATATCGGCGCTGTCTCGGATCGGAAGGGTCGGGGACGTCTGCAGGGGCGCTTCTAGAAAAGAACCTGGGCACGCCGCCCTCGACTGGGGTGACGCTCCAGGAACCAGAGGTGACTCTGCTCTTGGCGGCTGTGATGGCCATGCCGCCGAGGGTTTTCATGCCGCTGAGCATGCGCTCTCCGACCTTCAAGGCAGCGTGACCGAGCTGAGCCTGAGAGGTGGGGAACTTGGTGCCTTCGCTGGAGCCGACGAGCACGGACTTTGGGCGCGAAGGAGGGGTAGACGAATCCGAGTGGGACGCGGACGGTGGCACGGAGGCGTAGGCGAGGAGCCGTTGGAAAACGCCAAAGACGGGTCGAGGGTAAACATGGGTATCCTGATGGGGGCCGCTGATGTCTATAAAGTCATTTACTGATACAGTCTCGTTTGTCTTGAAAGGATTACTGTTAAGATTTATGTTTGGACCGGTGTTGAAGATAGATGGCGTTAAATAGGGGACAAGAGATGCGGAATGAATGGTATAAAGGATGCTGAATGTCGATGACGAAAGTATGTACAAGGTGGGTGGAGAAACGGCATTCTATAAAGAGGTTAGTGAGACGGATCGACAGAATGTTGCGACGTACAATTACAACAAAACTTTCTGTAGCCTCGAAGCCGACGAGAGTAGGGGTGAACCCTTCAATGGCGAATGCCTCTGAATCGAGACGTTTGACGACTGCGTGGTGACGGAGGGAATATGCAAAGAACGTGCGAGTATCGATGTCCGATTTGGTTGTTCTAAATGCGACGTTTTAAGGAGGGTGAGTTTTGATAAAAAAGAAGGAAAAAAAAAAGGATAGGGGACCGTACATGAGACCTATCAAAGGCCGGCTGCGGTCGAACGCGTCGATGGTGAGTTTCCCATTCGCACGGCGAATTGGAGGCGGGAGGGCGGCTGCGGTGATTAGTTTCGGGTCATGTGCTTCTTGATCCGAGTACATGTTGCGGACGTTGACGCTCAAGACTTCGGAGAGGCCCTGTAGATCGTGAACGTTCCAGACCTGGAGGACGGAAGGATAACCGATAAAGAGCAGGCTGACATTTGGGCCGCTAAGGGAAATTAGCGTATTGTGGCAAAGAAAGAAATCGGTGGGGACAGACTTTGGACCGGCAAGGTGGTCCCAGCGAGCCCACGAGATGGCGTCTTCGTCCTGGGATTGACGGAATACGGCACGGGCCATGTCGGTAGAGGAACCGCTGATCCTTCGTCCGACGACGGAGGACGTGATGTTCAGTCCTTCGATCACGCCGAACCTGGAAAACGACGGAGCGGACAGACGCTTTGGGCTGGGCATGGTGCTTTGATGCGGGATGTAGGTTACCGGCGTCGGGTCGGGATATGCTTGAGGGACGGCTTGGTCTGGATAACCGTGGCGGATGGACTGGCGAACATGCCGGGCTGACTCGTCTGGATGGGAGGCATGGCTAAAAGTAGCGAAAGAGACAGGTCTGGATACGAGCGGTGGGGATGTCGAAGGAACGGAGATGGGCATAGGCTGGGTGGAGGATAGGGCTGACGGAGAGCCTGCGGAGTCACTGCGGGATGGATGAGCTACATTCGAGTGCATTTGTTCAAAGAGCGAAACGAGTGGTCTAACATGTAAAAGGGAAAGACAAGCACGAGTCATTTTGGACGCAGACCACGTGTGTGGCGGGGGGGGAGCGGAGAGGGTTACTCACCGTAACTGAGCATCATCTGTCTCGACGGTCTGCACTGCGCTGGAACGGACCGTGACAGTCGGACGGGTGTGCTGTGCGGGGTTGTTGTCGTCGTCGTCGTCGAGGTCTACGAGGGAGAGCAGATTGGGTGGGGACGGAGTAGGCATGGCATTAGGAAGACGAGCATCGCGAGCAGGCATCAATCTTTGTTGGGTATATCAAAAAGTTGTCGTTGCAAGCTAATGCAACAACAGTCCAAAATCGAGAGAGAAACGAAAACGAAATTGACTCTTCCACCTTCTCCTTACTTAGTGTACCCGGCCCGCAAGCGACTCTCACCCCAGAAAGGCAGTCACGTGTGTGAGCATGCACTCGAGAGTTTTTTTTTTGCCAAAAATGAACAAAGTCGTCGACTCATCATCACACTCGTTTTTTTTTTGTTGATTGTCATCGCATGGGATAGCTGCTGACCATGTCCGCCACTTCCGACAGTGAGTACTCGACTGTTGTCTTTTTTTTTCATTAAAATCCCTAAGTCGGTTGATTATCTTTTCAGCGACGTCTGCAACTTCCAGGTCAGAACATGTCCATCCACTTTGATCAATAGCCTGGCTCACCTTTTTTTTTTTTCGTGCGCAGTTCCACCTCTATTCCGACCTTGTCCCCGACCGAGACACCCACCCCCTCGACATCGAGCCCTACCATCTCCCCGACTCTGACTCCTACAGAGACACCCACCCTCAGCACCCCTTCCACTTCATCAACCGTCCCCCCCTCCTCCTCCACCTCCCTTACCTCCCAGTCTAGCTTATCCACCACCTCCCTTCCGCCCGTCACCTCACCTTCCACCTCCGTATCCGTATCCACCAGCAATGGTGGGCCCGTCACTGTCACATCCATCGTCTCCGTCACGCCCACTCGCAACGTCCCCTCCGCTACAAGCGCCGCTGCCGCTCCCGCCAGCAAGGGGTATGTTCCTCCCTCTCACTCATTCGACCCATCCTCATATCTCTTCCCAGCTTCTTCCAAAACAAAGGTGCAGTAGCAGGCGTCTTCACCGTTGTCGGCCTCGTCGCTCTCGCCATCCTCATCGCCCTCGTCACCAACACCATCCGCCGTCGTCGTGCCAAGAAATTCGACCGCGAAATCGCCGAAGCAGCCGCCGAGGCCGCTGCCGTTCCCGCTCCCGCCTTTGACGACGACGATGATCACTACGGTCCCACGTCTGGCGGTGGTGCCTACGCCGGATACGGTGGCCAATATTCCGACGTCTCCTCTCACGGAACTTACGCCCAGCCCCCAGTCAGCATCAGCAGCCACGGCGAGACTTACAACATGCGCGAGCTCGGTCCCGGTCCCAGCCCAGGCGAGATCTACAACCCTCACGATCCCTATGCCGCCTTCGCAGCTGGCGGTGCAGCGGGCGCAGCTGGCATTGGCGTAGCACGCGCTAGAAGCACCAGGGAGCCTGGTGGCTACGCCGCTGCTCTTCAGGACGGCGGAAACCCTTATGCTGCTTTCGTCGCTCCTCCTTCTCTTCAGCAGCAACCTCAAGGCGACACGTACGACAACGGTTCGTAACATCCGGACATGCCGCCTACGAATCATTTCACGTGCTTACTCCCTCATAGATCCAACCGGCCTTCAGCGCGGCATTTCTCTCCAGCACCAACAGCAGCAAAACTACTCTGACCTTTCGCGCAGCACTTCCCAAGGTGCTCGAAGCGGTGACAGCTACTACCCCGCTTCCTCCGCATCTCCTCAAAGCGCCGAATCCTACCCGCCACAATATCAATCCGCCGCTCCCAGCATGGCCGGTCTGGCTCCGTACGCGTATCCTCCCAATCAGGGCAACGTCTCGAGAAGCACCAGCGGTGGCCCCGCGCATTACAGCACCTCTCAACATGATGACGCCGCCTACGGCGCCATCGGAGCTGCCGCAATGCAGCCTTCTCCCATACGCACCGTGCATGAAGATTATGGCGGAGAGAGCAGCGGCGACGAAGACGAGGGCCCAGGCAAGAGAGTCCTCAAGGTATCCCTCCCAATTCCTCTGCACACCACGTTTGCTCACAATTCCCTCCAGGTCGCCAACGAGTAGTCGATCCAACACCCTAGCGGATTTCGGTTTGCTCTTCTTGCTTCAATTTTCTCTTCTCTATTTATATCTATTTCGCCATACGCCGACTTTGGTCGCAATACCTCTTTGCCTTTTTTTTTTTTTTCCTGCAGCATGTTTTCTTGGTCTCTTGCTCATCCACTCCCCCATAATTCTGCCGCCGTCAACCGCTCACATCCGTCGGTCCTTCCTTTTGTTCCTTCCCGACTGCCCCCGATGCCTTGTCCATGCGTTTGCTTGCGCATTGTAACGACGCTCACTCACCCCATGTATGTCCTTTCCCATTGTCCCGACGCTTCGTACATATATTCTTGATCTACCATGTTTATTTATTGTCACCCATGGATATGTACCTTACGCAATTTTGGGAGCAATGTCCATCGCTTTTCTCGTTCGAACAATCCAACCGTCATTGCGTAGGAGGTTTGTATTCGTAACCCAAAAGGTCAATCTGGAAATATTCCATAACGCCACTTTCAAGTACAAGAATAGACGCGTTGATCTCACCTTTTGTATCTCAGTTTCAATGTCGTGATACATTTTCATGCTTTCGTCGGCCAATTTTGTGTAAACGTCCCGATAAGACTTGTGCGGGTAAATGATATACCCTTGGTCCGGCACTCGAACTTCACGCTGCATGAGCGGGGCGGCAATCATCAGCGGAGGGATAGTGTCGTGAAACCTCTTTTCCTTCGTCACAGAACGCACTCCGGTGCACGGCACGCCCTGGTACTCGCCACAGATGTCCTTCACGATGGCGTGGTAGCGATGGCAAAAATGCAAAAGGCGGTGGTACGTGATGGCTGGCGTCGTCTCCATCTCGGGGACGTAGTCGTCCTGCAAGCTCCGCTCCGCCACGCGCTTCGCCCCCTCGAGTGCCTCTTCTCTCAACCCGAACCTCGATGCGATGTAGTACACCCGGAGTGGATCCGTCCTCACCCACCCCAGCAGCCGCATCTCCAGCCATCTCACGACTTTGAGCATCTTGTATCTCAGCGCCGCCGACAGGAGGGGGTCAATCATCGACAGTTCGTCAATGGTGTAGTCATCGGTCGGATAGCACAGCTGGAGGAGCCTTTGCAGCACTTGGCTGCGCTCCTGCAAAACGATCGTTGGCAGAGTGGGGCCTGGCCGTGCTACAGCGTCTTGTAGCTTATTCGCCGAGGCGAGGTAGATGACGGTTTTGTGGACGCGGAACTCGACATCGTCGGAGGATTTCAATATGAGGTCGGCGTGCTCGTATTCCGGAAACGGTTCCAGAATGGGATGTTGGACGGTTGAATCGGATGCGCTCGATGGAACTGGAGGAGGGTCGATGAAGCTGAAGGGCTCCAGCGCGTTTTGACTTTTAGCATACTGCAAAAGTCGGAACAGGGCGCCTGCGCTAATTTTATCCATGGCTTTCGAGTACGTCTGTCCAGCGAGGCTGTCTCTCGCCCAGTCAAAGTCCACCAAGAGGGGCACCGGCTCCTGGCAATACCTGCGCCACGCCCCAGCGGCCGCCTTCGCCTCCTCGTCCATGCGCAGCCTACAAGCGGCCGCATAGACATCCAATGTCCACATAGAGATGTACGTCTGGAACTCTTTGCGAAGAATCTTTGTTGCCAATGTGATATCGTACTTCATCGCCGCCTCCAGGACATCCACAAGTTCATCCAGGTCGCTCGGAGTGGGCTTGTCCATAGGATAACATATGCTCAAAAGCATTTCGAGCACCGTTCCGCGCTCCGCCATGGGGATCACGTTGGTCTGCTCATCGTTCGGAGGAAGAGAGAACAAGTCCTGGAAAAAAGGCGATGCGAATGCTAGCAAACCCTTATGAACGTGAAAATCGACACCATCGCAGGATCGTAGTGTGATATCGGCACCAAGCCTATTAGTGAATGGGTGTGGTTCAGAATTGCTACTCATCGCAGGTGAGTGAAGTTGGAAAAAGCTGTTGCGTCTAAAAAAAACACTATATTGAGAAGTGTAGGCGCTCGGGCTTCTTCTATCAAAGTTAAATTCACGTCCGAGGATGATGATGTTCTTTGGTTTTTTATGCGCCAACTGACCGGCCTTGCACCTATCAGCACTGCCAGCCGAACCCCTTCCACCGCCACCTGCCCATGTCATCGACTTCAACATACCTGGCAGCTCATCGTCCCCACGTCTGGGCTAGCTTGCCTGGCTAGCTTGCCTCAATCTCCCAACTGATTTCATTTGGCCTTTGCGCCATTTCTTTTATTTTTCTCTCTTCTCCGTTCAACAGGCTGGCATGGCAAATATCAGTGGTGACTGCTTACTAGGTGAGCAACGTGGTACTATGTTTTTCGTTCACAAACTGACCTCCCCACCTGGATTTCCCACATAAAGAGGCTAATAATCGTGGGTGAATCACGAGTTAATCCACTATAGTAAGCCTCGATTTCGCCCATTCCCTTTATCCAGCATTAATTGGGCTGTTAATTCAGGACTTCAACAGCTCTC